>OX415250.1:124948593-127348593 GCA_948329865.1 Linaria vulgaris | reverse complement strand
TGATCGAGCTCAGTCACTACTATTTTTAAGTTGCCCTTCAACAAATCGTACTCCTCCAGGAGCACACGACATGTCTTCAGTGCAGCCTCTTTTTCAGCCTCTAACCTCTCCAACACCATGGGCTTGAACTCCCCCATCTTCAAAATATCAGCCTCGAGCTCGGCAGCAACAGCGTCAGGGTCACCCTTGGACTTGCGAATGGTCTTCAAACACGAGACCGCCAGCTTGGCCGTCTGCACAATACAATACATAACATTAGGATAAATATTTAAATGAAAATAATCAAGGACGTGCTTAGGCACATACACTTTGGAACAGGTGAGTGTTGCGACGTATATTCTGGGCCCGCTCAAATTCTGAAAGCACTCGCACATTCGCAGGCGGAGGAAAAGCCCGTATCATGCCCCGCACAGCGTTTGCTTCAGGAAATTCTACTAATTTGGAGGGTTTTATTGCATCCACCTTCCGAGGGCCCGAGCTCAAAGACGAGTGCATACGGTGGACAGTCCCCTCACGAGACCTTTTATTACCTGATATCCTAGTCAGGTCAACGACAGGTTTCTTAACCGGAATCCTGGGAAAAATAGGGGCAAAGCCCCCCAATGTCGAGGGCGCCCGCAGCGGCCCCTTACCCTTGTCGGGCGTACTTGAAACGGTCGCTTTTCCCTTAATAGGGCTCGAGGGTGAAGAACCTGACCCCGCTGTAGAAGGCTCATCCAGAAAATCACCCACGTTGACATGGGTATTCGATTACGAACCTCCAACGCCCTGGCTCAAAGGAACGTCGGCCAACGGTTCAGAACGTGGAGCAACATACCCACCAGAGGGAGACCAAGCAGATGCTCTCTTTCTCTCGCCACAGACCCGTCAGGTTGAGGAACCACACCCTCTGGTTTTGAGGTTAATACTTCCAAGAGGCTGGCCGCACCATCAGGGCCTCCCACCACGTCTAGGATGTCCTGGCTAAGGGACCCAACCATTGCAGAAACATTGCTAAAACATTCCTCATTAACACGTTCAGGCACCATAGTGCTAGGGGGAGGTCGCTCGACCCCCGACACCTCTGCCGAAAACTCAACGGCTGCGTTATTTAGGTCAAAGCTAGACGCAGACCTTATTTCAGGCGCCACCGCGACGGCCGCCATTTCTGCAGCTTTCTGAGCCTCACGATCGGCTTGAAGTTTCAGCATCAATTGTCTGAACCCCATTCTAACAAAGTATCTCAGAGAAAGGTAATCTACCTGCAGAAAAAATCAGACTATCAGCATGACAAAATAATAATAATTCAAGTATCACGGAAAGGTCAAAACACATGTCGGAGGTCATATCGAATATGATTACCGATATACTTACCGATGTGGTTACGCTAAACGACAGAGAAAACGTAGAAAACTATGAACTTCAGAGTCTCTTACAAGCCCTACTTATAGACAGAGGCCTCAACTACATCGAAATACACTTTCGACATCATATCGAATGTGAATTTCGATATAAAGATCGAAGCTAAAACCCGACATCTTACCCTACTACGCGAAGAGCCGCGAGAATATAACAACAGCCCCGGCAACCCCATCACAATTTTCAAAGAACCCAGATACCAAGGGAACTAGAATTCAAACGAGGACCTCAAACTCGACGTTCATCACAAGTGCACTCCCCACAAGTTTGATGTCCGTCATTTGAACTGGCGGGACGAAGGGTACAGGTAACCCATAAATTTTAAATTAAATTTGCGAATTGGGGGACTACATGATATGAGCATTTTCCGCATATTGGGCCAGGCCCAAACAAGGCCCATTTTGGAGCATATCGGGGATTACTTTCGATGTCATATCGGTAATCATCACCGATATGGTACTGTGGTCCCCGGATCCCGAGTTCTATAAATACGCTGTGCCCGGATCCCAAAACAAGCAATAATTATCCCTCAGCTACCACTCGTCAGATCGAAACATATCACCGATATCCCTTTCGATATCTTATTAGATATCGGGACATCCACGTGCACCTGTGACACGTCATACCACCTCATCACCGACATCACATCGGGGGTCTTATTCGACATCGGGGTTATCACGTGCACTTCTGACACGTCACACCACATCATCACCGATCTCACATAGGGGCTCATCATCGGCGTCACATCGAAGGCGATCACGGACGTCCTTTCGATCTAGCTACCGATATTCCACTCCCATCCAAGCATCAAGGCGTTGGTTCGAGGTGTTCCGGACCAAGTCTATAGGAGACACGTAGCGTAGGCCTGATTTGAGATAGACTCGTTGCATTGCTATATCACACACTTGTAACCGACACTATTGCCAAATCAAAATGCTTGGCATTAACAGTAATGCAGCCTTTTGGTGGAGTATGCATTCGTTGATCCGCACTAGGGAATATGACCTTATACCCCTCAGGGATGTCATACTCGTCGGAGTAATAACCAGCATGATGAGGAACATGAGACGTCATATCCTCGTACTTCTCTGAGGTCTTATATTTTGGGGGGCTGATCCCCAAGCCCCATTCACCTACATTGGTACCGTCAGCCTCTGGCAGAAAAGAGAATTCAGCACCAGACTGGTCGCCAATCAACTGGTCAGACCCGAACATCTCGTTTTGAGAAAATCCCACTCCGATCTCTTCGAAATCCATCTCGAGCAAACCTGAGCCAACACTGTTCTCGGCGAACGACATACTGAGGTGCTAAGCAAGAAAAAATCCCATGTGATAACGGGGTCGATTCAAGAAAAAAATCCCCTGTGATAACGGGGTCGATTCAAGAAAAAACAATCTCATGTGATAACGGGGTCGATTCAAGAAAAAATCCTCTGTGATAACGGGGTCGATTCAACAAAAAATTCCCTGTGATAACAGGGCCAATCCAAGAAAAAATCCCCTGCGATAACGGGTCGATTCAAGAAAAAAATCCCCTGTGATAACGGGGTCGATTCAAAAAAAAACCCATGTGATAACGGGGTCGATTCAAGAAAAAATCCCCTGTGATAACGGGGTCGATTCAAGAAAAAATTCCCTGTGATAACGGGGCCAATCCAAGAAAAAAATCCCCTGTGATAACGGGGTCGATTCAAGAAAAAAAATCCCCTGTGATAACGGGGTCGATTCAATAAAAAATTCCCTGTGATAACGGGGCCAATCCAAGAAAAAATCCCCTGTGATAGCGGGGTCGATCCAAGAAAATATCCCCTGTGATAACGGGGTCGGTCCAAGAAAAAACAGGGGGAACTACGCCGGTCTGATTCCCCATTCAACGGGATACGTAGGCGGGTTAGGTTTACCTAGCCTTCGACCGTTATCCGTTATTACCTTTTTATTTGTTGCCTGGCGCAATCTAATATTTCATACAGGGATATGTCCTAAGCGGACATTATAGAAGTGCAGAGAATGGCACAAGGAGTTGGGGAATATTCCCCTAGATATATGTTTAACACATCGCCCTCTGACAGGTACATGGCTCAAAGGGTCGCACCTTACTATATCCGAAAAGGACATAGAGAATATTAAAAGGGGGATTCAGGGGGCATTGCCCCAGATTATTCAATATTACCTATTCAAACAGGTACAACAGGTACAAACAGGTACAACAGGCACGATAGAGCACAATGGAAACATTGTTTCTCGTATAGAACTGATATTCCTAAATTGAGGGAACATCCTGCAGATAGCACATGCACATCTTTTCGTGCGTTGGTATTAGCTTTTACATCGAAAATATTTCTTGTCTGTGCTGTTTTACAGGGCTTAATGACCTACAGATTCAACGACGACAGAGTCACCAAGAGACATAGTCAAAAAGATAAAGAAAAAGCTCACATATAACAAGAAAAATATCCTCTGTGATAACGGGGTCGATCATAAACATTTCAACGGTAGCGGGTTCCCTGTGATAACGGGGTGCACCCCTACCCACAACAAGAATATCCCCTATAATAATGGGGTCGATCCTAAACACATAAGCAGTGGCAGATTACCCATGTTTCTACCAACCCCGATGAAATTCTAATCATTTCTCGATTGACAACAAACAGATTAAACGAATCTCATCAAATACGGGAACGAAATGAATACGGCTCAGATAGCGGAATACTGCATACGCTATCATCATGACAATAAAAATTCAACAAGTTATCACACAACAAGGCCACGAAGAGTCACATATTATGAAGACCACAGAGAGATAAATATTCAGTTACAGAACCACGAATCGGAAGTAATCCGGAAAGGGATAAATTCAAGTTACAATAAGGGCAGCAGATAGCTACTCCCACAGGGACCCTTCAGTCTTTTTCTCAACGACCACGGAAAAAACACCTAGGGATCACCCCATCATGTCTATATCGAAATGTACATCGAATATCATCCCCGATATGCCATATTCGACATAGATCCCCGACATACCTTCAACATACCTTCGACATACTGCAATACCTGATATTATATCGAACATAACTACCTATGTACTTATCCACTCGACATGTATAATATATGTATGGAAAGCTACATGTGTCAGCTACCCATAGGAAGAAGCAGATCGAGATTTTGATATACCGAGCTCGAGATATGGCCGATATGGTGGAACCTCGATATATCTCCGATGAGCCAGAATACCCGATCTTATATCGGATGTCACTACCGATTTACATATCTCCCCAACATGTACCTTATATGCTTGGAAAGCTAAAGGAGTCTACTTTCCATATCAAGAAGCGATTTGAGATTTGGACCTTCCTTCAAGGAGATATGATCAAAACCGTAAAGCCGCGTAGTGCAGAATAGACAAATGAACTACGTCCGACTTGATTCCCCCAAAGGGACACGTAGGCAGCTTGGGGTAACCCGAGTTCAGTCCGGAATCATCAACGATCCATTCCGAACATGAGACTTCTGGAACTCGACGCCCACGTCCCCTCACCATGTCGCTTGGAGTACATGTGGGTAAAGGACAAAGCTGGCTCCAGCACAGCCTTTCATCAGCATACGACAACACACCAAATCATCGAAAAATACTTTCGACATCATATCGAATATGCATTTCGACATAACATCGAAGATGAAACCCGACATCCTACCCTACTATGCGAAGAGCCGCGAGAATATAACAACTGCCCCGACAACCCCATCACAATTTTCAAGCAACCCAAATACCAAGGGAACTAGAATTCAAACGAGGACCTCAAACTATGCGTCCACTGCATTGGGAGACTAATCGAAGTTCATCACAAGTGCATTCCCCGCAAATTTGAGCTCCGTCATTTGAACTGGCGGGACGAAGGGTACATGTAACCCAGGAATTTAAAATTGAATTTGCGAATTCTTATCTCTAAGATAAGAATCCCCAAATTGGGGGACTACATGATATGGGCATTTCCCGCATATTGGGCCAGGCCCAAACCAGGCCCATATTGGACCATATCGGGGATCACTTTCGATGTCATATTGGTAATAATCACCGATATGTTACTGTGGTCCCCGGATCCCGAGGTCTATAAATACGCGGTGCCCGGATCCCAAAGTAAGCAATAATTATTCCTCAGCTACCGCACATCATATCGAAACACATCCCCGATATCACTTCCGATATCTCATTCGATATCGGGGTTAACTCGTGCACCTCTGAGATGTCACACCACATCATCACCGATATCACATCGGGGGTCATCCTCGATATCACATCGAAGACAATCACCGACGTACATTCGATCTAGTACCGGTTTTCCACTCCCATCCAAGCATCGAGGCGTTGGTTCGAGGTGTTCCGGACCAAGTCTACATGAGATACGTAGTGTAGGCCTGATTTGAGATAGACTCGTTGTATCGCTAGACCATACACTTGTAACCGACACTCATATATATATAAAAGGATCTATTGCCAAATCAAATTAATTAAACTAAAATAATTTAATTAATATATAAAAAACTTCATCTTTATCAAATGAAATATATTTTCAAAAATTAAATTTTTGCAACAAACCTAATTTATATTTATAATTTAAATTTTTTGTTACTTCCAAAATAATCAAAACATTAAAAAATAATGAACTCTAACTCTATAATTATAGAGTAAATTTTTCTTGTTTACAAATAATTTTTTTCATAGAAATGTGTCTTCAAATGGCATATGTTTTCTACCTTAAAAAAATTGGCATGTACTTTCAGAAATTAAATATTTTCAACAAATATAATTAGTACTCTATTAAGCATGACTTTATTAAGCTTGATATTTTAATTAGTAATAAAACTTCAAAAATCAAAAAAGGAAAAAAGGAAAAAAGAAAAGAAAAGAAAAACAACTTCATCTTCTCCACACTCCCACCTGCCCTACGTACCGTTATCCGCCACCAACCAAATTCACCACCACCAAAACCCTCGCACCTCCCATCGACCTAAATTCATCACCCTCGCACTTACATGACGTTAATTTTTGGATTCAGTGCTTGGTGGTGGTGGATTTGGTAGGGGACGGGTAGAGGTACATACAATGAGTGAGTGGGGGGAGAGGGGGAAGATGAAGTTGTTTTGTTATATTCTTTTTCTTTTTTTTTTTTGAAGTTTAAAATTATTTCTTATTGAAACATCAAGCTTAAAAAGTATTAATTAGATTTGCTACAAAAATTTAATTTTTAAAAACATATATCATTTGATAAAGATGAAGTTTTATTTCTTAATTATTATTGAAACAAAAATATAGTTTAATTAATGAAATTCTTTTTTTTTCTTTTGAATTTTTTTCTTTCTTATCAGGTTTTTAAATAGTATAATGTTAAAAAATTTAAGATATAAATGTAAATACTAGTAATTTAGTTTTTAAGATATAAATATAAAAAATTAAACAAAATAATGGATTTACTTTTCTTATATGTTTTGGGGTGCAAAAAGTAATTTTAAAATTATAAGGGTAGTTCTGAAATTTTATTATTCTATAATGGACGAATTATTAAAAATGCTCATGATGTTTGCTGCTTTGATGAAAATTCCCAAAAAGATTTTCCACGTGGTGATGATGTGGCAGCCACGTAGACCAAATAGCCCGAATAAGAGCCATTAGGCATTTTTGGCGAAGGGTACCCATAGTTACGATGCATTTTTGAAGCTCGTAATTCTTTTGGGCATATTCATCAAAATAGCAAACATAATGGGCATTTTTAGAAATTCCTCCTTGTATTTATCAGTTTCTTCTACTTGTTCAATAGTCATTTGATCACACTATAGTTGGGTTTGGCCTCTATTTATCAATTTGTTAACGAATCCATGTCAAATGTTGACTAGCCTCTTTGAACGATCAACCAACGTCAGTGTAATCAGGCGCTCAACTCATCTAGCTAAAAATGGAATTGTGACCGTTGTAGCTGGCTAAATAATAGGATGAGATCATCCAATTATTATCACTATTTTCTTGTTACACATTTGGAAAAAGAAAACAAAAGAGTATGGCAAGCTGTTGTTTGGAGTTAATAAATTGAGACTCTAGCTCATACACTATACATATGGAACAAAGTCAAATTCACAAGCGAAAACCGGTGGATCGTGTAGTTTATTCAAAATATTTTAAAATAATGTGGTTGCGAATTATTGGGAATAATTAAAAACTTTTCCAGGGGCATAGAGTTATTATGTAGCAATTACGATGTGTTCTATTTTGTTTCAAAGTCTTTGTATTTGAACATACTCTTTCTAATATGATTAAATTAACTTTTGTTGGAAGAATAAAACGGAAACTTTTCCATATTAAAACCGATAAAGAAAACTGGCCAAAAACATTTAAGTGTCTATGTGTTTGCATCAAGAAAAAGTTTTCTTGACAAATTAAAAGTACAAGTAAATATACTCAAGTAATACTTAGATATTCAATGACTTTTCTACTGTTTTAGTTTCGGATAGTGGGAAGAATTGAAATTTACCAATATAAAAAAAAAAAAAAACTACTCGTTTCTAGGGTTAGATGAAGGTGTTGATTTCACTCTATATATATTTAGTCAGCTCCATCATGAGTCATATTAAATTACAAACAATTTACTACATTTATTTTCAGCAAGATAGAAGAATGAGTAGAAGGTACAGAGTAGTGAGGTTACAAGTGCCCGAGTTTGTTCAAACAATTCGATATTTAGAATGTGAGAAAAACCATGCCGCTCTTACTGGGGGACATGCAGTTAACGGGTGTCAAGAGTTCATGTCCAAAGGCGCAGATGGAATAGCCGCCTTCAACATTTGTGTTGCGTGCACATGCCACCGCAGCTTCCACCACATGGTCGTTGGCACTGAGGTGGTTTTTGATAGAGCAAGGTCCTCCAACAATTCTTGAATTTGTAAAAGCATAAGAGTATTTGTGCAAAATGAACTTTACATAAAATACAATATTTGAAGGAATTTGTGTATTAATTACGTTCATTGTGCAAATAAGTAACAACTCACTAATTGAATTATAATTTATCTTTATATAGGGTGACTTGTGAGGTTTAACAATCAATTTGATGTGTGTACTACCAGTATAAAGAAGAACCGTAGCTCCTCTAGAAAAGCTTCAATATTAACTAGACACGGAATTATAGTTACAACATATAACTAGATCTAGACGAGTTATGCAATAACTTTTTCTGATTTATCAATGAATAATTTGGTTGCTCCAATCAGGTGAAAGAAATATCAATGAAAATAAAGCACTTAGGAGTAAGGATAAAGTACACATTGTGATAGGTATATATTATTACTGACCTAGGTAAAATTACGTAATCACACTAAGAATTGACGAATTATATTAAGCCATGTAATATGTCAAAACTCATCTGACCCCAAGGATAATAGTCATATCAAATGCCTCAACAATATTATTGACCTCATTTCAGACCAATATTCAACAAGGTTAAGCAAGTTCCTAATATTTTTGACTATTTTGAAATACATTATATATTCATCAAACTTATCTAACAAATGAAATGAAAGAAATGAGATTTTTAACATCTTATAAATACCATAACCAATTAGATTAATTACTCATTTTCAAAATTCACAATATGGGCATATGACGACCAATTAAATGAGCCATTTACATTTAATAGGTATCCCATATCCCTCGGCGTATACATAAACGTTTCGTGGACTAGAAATCACGGGTGCGATGAACACATGAAACCGACATTTCAAAAACTTGAAGAATCATTTGCAATTACTCTATCAATTTTGATCGAGTCATTAATCTTTCGAATTGGCGTACGATTAAACTTTGTCATTTATTAATTATGTTGTATTTATTTGAAAGATATTAGTTCTTTAATCTTTGAAAACCGTTTAATGTTGCAATATAGTCAGTTATAATAGTTAAATGAAAGTAGTAAAGAACACATTATTTTAACGTGATTTGGTCCACATGGTCCTAGTACACTAGGCTTTCACCCAAAAGTGACTCAAAACTCGTAAACCTATTAAATAATTACAACTGGAGGATTTACTTTAAAGTAAAGCTAGACTCTCTCTACTTCACTCTTGCAACACCTAAGCGTTAACTACTTTTAGTATACTCCTTTGAGTCTGAGAACTTCAAGATAGCTCAAAGTTCATTTGACATAAAGTTCCCACACAGAAACACTCTGACTTGACACATGACGAATGACAACAAGTTATCGCTCAAAGCTTGTGTCCATTAGGTCTTGAGTCTTCTCCTTTTATAGGCATAAGGAGAATCTTGCGTATCGCCAGTTGTAACTCCGTATGCGATTCGTGCATATCTTCTTTCCTTATCCTATAATTCTGTAACAAGAAGATACAGATATATTCCACGCATGTACAACATACTCACGTCCATATTTGTTGGAATAAAGATCGGATCAAATAAACATAATGATATGAATAGTCAATCAAATAATATGATAAGATTATACAAAATAACTTCCATATTCAAGATATTGATAAATATATTTTGGAAGATCTTAAAAGTCTATCTAAAACGAATAAGGAAGGATATCACAAAAGAAAGAAAGAATATCTGATGAAGATTTTTTTCCTTAAAGATCAGATATCAAGATTATCTTCCTAAATAAATCTTTTTTCTTTAAACGTGATATCTTAGGATATAAGCTCAAGAAAATATTATTTTTTTACCAAAAAGGCTAATTTCTTTCATTGCAACGGTGCTGAGGGAGTGAAGTGCAACTGACAGATTCACTGCCTAAGAATATCTTGACTTTTCTTCATTAAAAAAGATCCTTGAAGTTTGATTATAAAAATTATATCAACCAGATGCATTGAACAGATTAAAATGGGTCCTAACATTATCTATTTCTTCTACTTGTTCAATAGTCATTTGATCACACTGTAATTGGGTTGGCCTTGATTTATCAGTTTGTTGTCAAATATCGACTAGTCTATTTGAACAACCAAACAGTCGTGGTTGCAAATTATTGGGTATAATTTAAAACTCTTTTGAGGGGCATAGAGTTATTATATAGCAATTATGTTGTATTCTATTTTGTCTCAAAATCTTTGTATTTGAACACACTCTTCCTAATTTGATTAAATTCACTTTTGTTGGAAGAATAAAATGAGAACTTTTCCATAGCAGAGCCCCAATAAAGAAAGTAGGCCAAACAAATTTAAGTGTTTATGTTTGCAGTAAGAAAAAGTTTTCTTGAAAAAATGAAAGTATAAGTAAATATTCTCAAGTAATACCTAGATATTCATGGCTTTCCTACTATTTTACTTTTGGAAAGTAGGAAGAATTGATACTTGCCAATATAAAAAAAACTTGCTTGTTGCTAGGGTTGGGTTAATGTACTAATTTGACCCTATATATTTAGTCAGCTCCATCAATCATATTCAACTGCAAACACTTAACTATAGTTTATTTCAACAAGCTAAAAGAATGAGTAGAAGGCACAAAGTGGTAAACTTACAAGTGCATGAGGTTGTTCGCACAGTTAACTACTTAGAATGCAAATAAATCATGTTGCTCATACCAGGGGACATGTTGTTGACGGGTGTCAAGAGTTCACCTCCATTGGTGCAGAAGGAACCGCCGCTTTCAACATTAGTGTTGCATGCATCTGCCATCGCAGCTTCCACCGTATGGTGGTTGGCATTGAGGTGGTTTCTGATAGAGTGAGCTCCTCAAACAATTCTTGAACTTGTAAAAACATAAGAGTATTCGTGCAAAATGAATTTTATATCAAATTATACTATATTTGAAGGGATATAATATATATTTATGTATCCACTGATTGCATTGTGCAAATGAGTAACAACTCAATTATCAAATTATAATAGGACGAATTATTAATATTGCCCTTATCTTTTTTCAAAAAGCTAATATGCCCAATTTTTTCGGGCCTTGTTTAAATGCCTCATATTCGGGCCAAAATTACCCACGTGGCGGTACAAAATTGTACTTTGCACCCCAAAACAAATTGCACTTTGCACCCTAAAATATTTTGGGGTGCAAGGTGCAATTTATTTTGGGATGCAAAGTACAATTTTGTACCGCCACGTAGGCAATTTCGGCCCGAATAAGGGCGAAGGGCATTTTTAGTAGACTTTTTAAAAGATATGGGGCATAAAAA
Source organism: Linaria vulgaris (assembly GCA_948329865.1). NCBI lineage: Eukaryota > Viridiplantae > Streptophyta > Magnoliopsida > Lamiales > Plantaginaceae > Linaria > Linaria vulgaris. Next base: position 127,337,023 of record OX415250.1, on the reverse strand, counting down.
CAAGGCCCAAAAAAAGGGCATATTAGCTTTTTTGAAAAAAGATAAGGGCAAATATTAATAATACGTCCATTATAATAATCTTTAGGGATAAAAACATCAAGCCCCCCAACCTATGGGAACTTTTGCGTGTTTTTCCTTAAACTAATTTTATCACCACTTTGGTCCTTAACCTATATGGTGTCTGTTCGATTTGCCCCAGTTGTGCATTTCCGGTCTTTTGTGGCCGAAATATTCTTCCCTTTGAGTTATTTTTTTGCTTTTTTTGGTCACCAACTACCAATTATACATCTAGTACAACACATATGAGTCGGGTAAAGAGGAATATTCCGGCCAAAAATGGCCGAAAATAGGCAAATCCTGTGGTGCCTTCTCGGTTTTTTGTGGCCGAAATATTCATCACTTGGAGGTGTTTTCTTGTTTTTTTTTCACCAACTACTATTATGCATCTAGTACAACACGTATGAGTCGGGTAGATGGGAATATTCCGGCCAAAAATGGCCAAAAATGGCCAAAAATGCACAATTGGGGCAAACCGAACAGACACCATATAGGTTAAGGACCAAAGTGGTGATAAAATTAGTTGAAGAGGCAACGCGCAAAAGTTCCCATAGATTGGGGGGCTTGATGTTTTTATTCCTAATCTTTATATAGCATGAAGTATGAGGTTGAACAATTGATTCGATGTGTGTACTATGAGTATAAAGAAAAACATGACAAGGTCACTTGACTAATTAAATCGGGGAAGAAAAACATTCCACAGTTATTAATATTCTTATATAAAAAGTTTGACCAAATAATTTATCACTGACATGATCAATGCCTAAAATCACTAATAGCGAAGGGATTAGAACTCCTTCATTGATGATAATAGTCTCTATATATATTTGATCATTTGGGGTCCCTACATACACTCAAATATTCAGAAAAACTAGGGGTTCATTTTTAGGGATGAAAGCATCAATCTCCAACCTATTGACACTTTCGTGACTTGTCCCCTAACCTATTTTTATAGACACTTTGCTTCTTAACCTTTGCACGTATGTTCTATTTACCCTACATGTGTATTTTCAGTATTTTTTAGCTGGAATAATTTATGTTTGGGGTGTTTTTTTTTCATCAACTGCCAAAATACATCTAGTGCAACACATAAATGTTAGAGTGGGTAAGACATAGATGGTAATGGATTGATACATGTTAAATATTGTGAGGAGAGAGCATCTACACATTTTTAAAAAAAAATTAATACATGTTAGGACCAATGTTATTTCACCATAAATAAATTGGAGATTATGTTGACACCGTTTTAGAAATTATTTAAATCAATGTCAATTGATTTAATAAAAGAAATTAAGTGAGATATAGTTTCCATTAATTGAATGAAATATTTGATTGCTTTATTTAGGAAATTAATTTATGGAATACTATCATTTTTGCAGGTCAAATGTTTCTATGTTTATTATTGTGATAATCTTAAAAAGGGAAAATCTCCTTTTATTTGACTTGCCCTTTGGATTGTGATGTAGTTGACTTTCATTGTTGTGTTGCATATCTTTCCTAAATCATGTTGATTGATTATATGTTGGAAAGTATTCAATATTCTTTTATGCAGGAAAGTTACGCTATTTTCGGACAGTGAATCTGTCAGTTGCAACGTCATCTAGACAGCTTAGTTGCAACAACGTAAATCAGTGTTTTGGCAAAACAGAATATTCCCTCGATCTATATTATGAAAATTATATTTAAAAGGAAAATATTTCGTTTTTCTTTAAAAGTATAATTTGATATCTGATCGTTAAGGGAAAAATCTTCGTCAAATATCTTTTGTTGAGATATAGATAGTCAAATATTTTTAGGGAATATATTTTAGATATTTTTCTTATCTTTTAAAGATAGACTTTCAATATTTTCCAAGATTATCTTTGTTTGATCTGATCTTTTATTCTAATCTTTTTAAGATAGATTTTTAAGATCTTCCAATATTATCTATGTTTAATATTATCTCCTTATTATGTATCTAGACATATTTAATAGGCATATTCGTTGGATATCTTTTATGATCATGCAGAATCTATTGGATAAGGTAAGAAAATATATTCGGGTTGCAACAAAATTATCGGGTTGCTTATCATATAAGGAAAGAAGATCTGCGTGGATTGCAACTAGAGATACGCAGATCTTATCTGTTAAGGAAAGAAGATCTGTGAGGGTTGCAACTGAAGATCTGCAGAGATTATGCGCATGCCTATATAAGGAGAAGACTTGACACAATTGAAGGACACTTTGAAAAAGACAGTTTGTGAATTCAGTCCTGTATCGAGTCAAAGTCTTTTAGAGAAGAGCAAGTCAGAGGAACTCTGGAATACCTTGATGTGTTCTTCGACTCAATCGAGTACACCGAAAATAAGTTAAGGGATAGGTATTGCAACTGCAAATATTAGAGGGAGTCTAAGATTTGGGTTGATGTAAAACCTACATTGTAATTCTTAAGTAGGGTATTGTTTGAGTCAACATTTGGGTGCAAACCCCGTGGACCAGGACCATTTGGACCGAACCACGTTAAAACTCCTTGTGTTCTTTACTGTTTTTATGTTTAACTGTCTTCTTCTAGTTGCAACAGTAAAACAACTTTTAAACGTTAAAGAACTGTCATCTATCTTACTTACGAGTGCACTTGCAACTACTGCCAAGTGTAACTGTATTCAATTACAAGTACTATAGATCTAAGATCTTTCAATACCATCTTAGAGGAAGAGCGAGTGTTTATATAGACCCCGTAAGATCCATCAGAGTCGAAGACAACGATGTTCATGATCTTATAACTCAAAATTAATAGACAAACTACTTTTGCAAAATATTATGAAACAATGAAACGAAAAACAAACATGTGCATTTTGTTAGTTCTTAGTACTTGCTTTTACTCCAATATGGTGTTGGTTTTTCTCAATGTGTCTAAGGCCGACCTCAAATCATCTACCACTACTGCACACGGCTTCATTATCATAAACATCAGCCATATAATCCCAAATAAATAGGGTACGCACGAGCTTCATTAATAATTATAATCTCACAAAGTCTATGATTGTAGGAAAATCATAGAAGCTAACCCTGCAAAATAATATATTGCAAATAGCAAAATCATCATCCAAACTATATAATAAATCAATGCCCCAATTGAGTAATTGACAATTTTATATGACACATAATTTATTAGATCGATTGTATAACCATACAACTTCATTGTGATGATATACATTGTTCAATATGAGAAAAATAAAAGGAGTTCACCTAGTCATTGGTCTAAATTACTTTGCAAGAACATAAATTAGAGTAACAGTTTGGAATAAACCGAAGGAGCAAGGAGTAACTAGTTAACAGAAACAATGACAACAGTGGTTTAATTGGGGTGGATGCTTGAACACTTTGCAAGATCTTCCCATGCAGAGCTCTTTGCAGAATTTATCACATTTGGAATCATCTCGACCAGGAAAACAACGGCCAATATGACCAATATGGTTGTCGAAGCAACACGTCAATGCTCTTTTTGCATCTGAAATTTAAAAAAATTACAATACGTACACGTGAACATAAAAGAATCAATATTACTAAACTACCGTTTTGTGGTTTAGAAAGTAAGTTTTATAAGGTATGCATACAAATCTTAATGAATGGTTAAGGCTGTCTATCATTATCTTTTTTTTTTGTAAAGAAGATTTGAAACACATAAGCAAAAGGAGATTCACCAGTTACCCAATGATACATTACTTTATCAGTGCGTGTTTATGACAGAAACATATGGCGAAGCAAAAGGAGATCAACAGTTAACCCAACGTATGGAGAGATTTACCTGAGTTAACCGATTATAGTTCTGCGTCTGCCCGGTCAGACCATAAGTCTATAAGTCTATAAGTCCAGTTTTCTCCAACTGCATAGGTACCTCATCTTCAAATCTAAACTTTGACGCGAGAGCATCTTCAGTTTTCTTCAACTTCTTACAATTATTTTCTCCATCCTTATAAGGACTGGACAAACATCTCTTCCCTGAAACACAAGTCAAAGTATTACCTTCTTTCTTACTGCAACCTTCACATCTTTTTGGTAAACACAATGATTCTGGGGTCTTTTTCAAGGCCATCGATTTGGATCGTTTCCGACTTGCAATTCCACGATCCATGTCAATTCCAGGAATACTTGAGCTGATAGCCATAGTTGGGGAAGAATTGTTTTTGTTGCTTGAATGATGATTACCATGGATATTCCTTCTTGAGCAACCAGCAAATCCTTGCCAATCATTTGACAAGAGGATATCTTTTTGTTCACCTCGTCAACATTCTCCCCAGACGTGTCTGTCCCAGTATATTCAGCTTCGCTATCTATCTCGAGTACAAATTTATTTACGCCTATAGTTTCTCTATCCTTCCCTAAACAAAGATTTGAATGAAGGTATGAGAGACCTCCAAGTAAATCATATCCATCGCAATTTTAACAACAAAGCACCAATTATGCCTTGAGTAGGCTGACTTGGATGTCAGGTACCAATTACACCAAGGAAAACAGAGAAAAAAATGGTAACTGACTTTTAAATACTTAAAGCCAAATTTAATATTGGATATACTATTAACTCAAGATCCAAATCCAAGCAACCAGGAAATATATAATGCTTAACTTATCACCTTTTTTGGCATAAGAATGGGATATGGAACAATTAGCAGCGGATGCCTCTATGCCAACAATGTCAGTCTTCTTCGAAGAAGTGGCCACATAATATCTTTTTGTGTTATTCCCCAACTCGGCTTTATCAATCCTAACATTTCCAGACTTGTCTAGACTATATCTTCAGAATCATTTCCTAAACAATGATTTGAAAAAGGATGAGTAAGCTGTTATCAAGTCACTCCAAATGGCTATATATTGATATGAGTAGGCTTACGACCTTAGGCGTCAAACAGCAAATGTGAAGAAGAATACAAAGCAGAAGGAGGAAATTGACAAGGAAAAAGAATCCAGAGGCACCCGAACCCCTTTTTTTTTATTTGTATCTGTGACTCTCTAATTCCTCATGTTACAAGATCAATTAAGTTCTCAGACTTGTGACTTGAATACATTGCAACCTATAGATGCCCCAATAAGGCGTGTCGAAACTCTCGGCTTAGGACATACGAATAGAGCACGAGGGAGACCAAAGAAGACGATATGGAATGACATGAAGTTTAGAGACCTAAATGAAGACGGACGATTAATGTACCTGACTCGACATGATTTACTTATGGTTCATATAGCCTAACTCAATAAAATTGGTATTAAAGACTTGGTTGATGTTGTTGTAGTAACTAAAGATCCTGTAATATATGCAAATAAGCAAATAGGATATATAAAATCTTAGATTCTCACCGTTTTCTGAAGATATTGACACGAAAGAACCACTGCAATCATCCTCGGTGGAAATGGATATCAAATGATTACCTATGTCTTTATATTTACCTTTTCTTTTTCCGATCAAAAAAAAATAATAATTACCTATGTCCACAATAAGAGCAGTTTTAGGTGAATTGACTGCAGAACATTTTGTATGCCTTTCATGCCCGGTTGAGGAGCCAATCTTCACCAGAAGACTTGTTCTCCTCTTCATGAACTCAGCTTCGTCCATTATCTCGACTTCTAGTTCCTCGAGATTCATATTTTCATTGTCAGTCCCTAAATACTTAAAGGATTAGATCTACCACTCACTTTTTGTTCATTTTACATCTATGACTCTTAACTGACTCTTAATTACTCATGTTACAAAATCAAAGTTGTTGTCAATTGTTTTACACTGATATACAGTATGAACTACCAAAAGGACAGTTGAGATCAAATGTGACAGACTTGATTTTTAATTATGAATTTGTGACGGAGAAACTGACTAGAGCATTATACGGGGAATTATTAGGAGAAGCGTATTTACAGCTCACTCTCCCTCCATATTTAGACCAAGATGTTCTCCAAATCATTGTCAAAGTATTTTTCTCGATGACTTTAATGCTAATGATAATACTTTCTAACTGAAAGTTAATCATGAAACAATTATTAACTCTAAAATCCAAATACCAGAAAACTGGAAATTGAAATCAAATTTGTGTACCTTCCTCTGTGGATGAGCTTGACTTCTTCTCCTTTATTTGTTTCATGCTTGGTTGAAGACCCGATCTTTGACACGACATTTCTTCGCTCATCCCTGACCTCATCTTCGTCAAGTCTCTCAGTTTCTGCAGTACAGAGCATCCTACTTTTAGTTCTTCCGCAGTTGAGGACCCTATCTCGGCACCAAATATATTCTCTTCACTAGTTCTCTCAACTTCAAGTTTCTCCGGATCTGCATCTTTGTAGGCATTCCCTAAACATACATTTAAAAGCATGAGGAATCTATAACATGATGATAGCAATCTATAACATCAGTATCCCATTTGAGTCTCGGATATATTTACTGAGGCACGCATATGTTGAGGCTACAGAATAAAGAGATGGATTTCACAAGATAATTGTTTTTTCCCTATTCCCATACCCTCCCTCTAATTTATCTCGTGTCTAGCTAGTGCCAATAGTGATCATGTCCTAGCTACATTGTGAAGACGCAGTTTTTACTTCAAATCTTCATAATTAACAACAACGGAAGCCAACCAAGCAACCATGTGGTTCCAAAATTGGGGTAGGCTATTTGTCCATAAATTCATTGCCATTAACTAAATGAAGGAGTGTACATTTGACAATCTTTAGTTTATGTTAGCAATATTAGTAGAGTATTTCACATATATATTGCATTTACTTTCTTAAGATGCTCGCTTCCTTATTTGAATTTGAGTGAAGATACAAGAACCAAGCCACAACAGATATTAAGAAATCCCAAATTCTCACCTTTCCCTAATTGATCAGATTCAAAACCGGTACACTTAGTGTAAAGGGATCCATGTTGATCAACAAAGTATATATCTTTTGCCACACCATTGCCAGTTTTTGCAAAAGCTCATGTAGTATTAAGTTCCTGGTTGTTCCTTGTTCCTCAATGCAGCTTCATTTATCTCGATCTCAAGTTTAACTGGATCCATTTTTTTATTTTTTTTTTCAAAATAATTTCTAGCAAATAGAGTACTGCATCATAATAAAATGTATGCTGTAATGTCAAAGCAAAAAAAGAGCAAAACATCTGTATACATGGTTTTCCATCTGATCAATCACATAAAAATGTATTAAAAAACTTATGATAATTCACTATCACTAGAGAAACACACCATGTCATCTATTTGTATCTCCTCCTGGCACAACAACGAGACTATATCAGCATAGCCCGTAAAGGCAATTCCTGAACTTGTTACTGCACCAGGAAGGTGTGCCTTTAGCTCCTCCGCACAGTTCTCCAATACCTTATTTGCCAAGTCGAAGGCAGTTAGTGAAGTGACCTGATTCTCATTTTTTAGATTAGCAAGAAGGATATTAGTAAGCCCCAATGGGAATTCATCAGAATCCAGATAAACGATATTTTCGATTATCAATGTCATGATTTTCTCCATGCTTGAGATGCCTTCCCGAGGCCGCTCTTACACCATTTAAGAACAGATGAAACATTTCTTGAATGACGTCGTACAACTCTAAGTCCAACATCACCACGAACGATTCAGTATGTACAATCTTTCCAAGGATTGAAACAGTTTTCAAATAGACTGGGCCAGCCATGCTAGGTAAGCTCTCATAAGCAGTATTCACCAGCTGGAAAAAAATCTTCATTCTGGACACCTAGAATGGATCAGCGGGTGCTGCTATTTTCATAATCTCATTCATACATGAGGCCACTAAGACTCTTACCTCCATAGCCTCTTTCTTTAGAAAGGTATCGGAAAATAGTGCTTCTATCGCGGGCTGAAGTGCCTCTTCTACTGCTGCCTGCAGTAGAGAAGCAGCAGCCTATAAATAGGATCCATGTATTCCTTCAGAGAGAAATTAAAACATCAGAAAACCTGTTGCCCTCTGTACTATCCGCATTTATGATAAAAAGAAATATTACTATTTCCTTCACAACCACTTGTATGTGTCTGATTAGAAATAACTCGAGCAGATTTAACAGCACTTTCTAGACGCACGGGGTTCTTGCAGTTAAAGCACACGGTGCAAATCTAAATGTGCTTGGCATACAAACATGGTATATAGCTTTAAAATTAACCATGTTAATAGATCTAAAGCAAATCTCCCGCACAAGAATAAGAAGTTTGTGAATTAATCACCAAAATGTTAACAGTAAAGTCACATACCATTAACTGATTCTAACACCGCTGAAAAAAATATAAACACGCGATCACAAGAAAAGAATGGGAAAGAACATAAACTTACAGTGATTAATTGTTACACGAGGGGGGGAAAGGAACGAAAAGGAAGGCAGAAACACCAAAGAAAACAACAAATGTAACAGAACATACAGCCTGGAGGGGGGAGGAAGGGAGAGAAGACACAAAGATTTCTGAAGGGCAACGAAATTTATGGGTGGCGTTGGACCTGAGGCTGATTAAGAACCCTAAAATAAGTCACAAGAATAAAGCGCGCTTTGCGCCCCTTTGATTAGACAAAAAGCGCATTAATGCGGTCATTTTTTTTTTCAAATCCAGAGTGTTAGGTGCATCAAAATGTTAGTTGCAACTTTTAACGCCTATTAAATTACTTCTATAAGAAACTGCATCCTCATATATCTGATAACTTAAGTCGATGAGATTCCTCCTAAATAACACCATGTAGGACAGCTCTTCTAGGAACTCTGCATGCTTATCAACCAGCCATATTACTATTAACCTCAACTGGTCTACCAGCACACTTTTCCAAACTCGCTACAAACTACTCATACAACATAAACAAGCCGATTTGGATTCTTCAACCTACAAATTGAGCAAAGTATTCAACATAAAAATAAGAAACATTCAACCAGAGCTCACAATAAGCTCCATCAACTCATACATTTCTGAACTTTGCCAAAGAGTTCCCTCATGAATTGATGATGGCTAAAACAGTTTGTTTGTTTGTTAGTAATCTAAATTATTCACTGACAGAGTACAATGAAGTCAATGCACAAGAACAGATAACCTTCAACATATAAATATAAGTGCCACTCTAAAAATGAAAGATGGTCAGGAACTCTAAAAGATCTGAAGAAATTCGGTATAACGAGGAGGTGTCATCTAGATCTATTGACATGATGCATATGAATCTGGTGAGAATGGTTTTCACCAAAAATAACATTCAAATAGAGAAAAAGCAAATCCCAAAACATAAAACAATCACAGCAAACCTTAGTTTCTGTCAAAGAAGCACAAGAGAAGTTGATGACTAGCTGATTGAGCGGCGATGAAACCTAAAGAACCAGCAAATGAGAATAGAAAAGATTTTAAAATGCAGTAGAAATATGAATTACAAGACCACCTTCTTAAAATGAAAAAAATCCTGAAAATAGATATAAATCTAGATGATAACTTTAAGGGTACCTACTCTGCATGCTTATTGACCTTCAACATAAATAAATATAATTTGTAAACAAAAAAGAGAACTCACAATTTTCCAATTTCATCCATTCTAAACTATCTTCTCTGTGTACACAGGAGAGAAGCCTCATCGTCAGGATCATCTTCTTCCATTCAACGGAGGTTGATACCAAGCTGATGACGGCACTGTCGGTTAGGGTTTATGGTATTGTGTAGTTTAAATATATGGGAAATGATATATGTAGAGCAATTTTTCATTATTTACTAGTTTGTCCCTTTTTAATTGATTGTACAAAATAGAACTCAATCTAGACAATCTTTCTTATATCTATATCTATACTATTATATAAAGGAAGCAATGTTGAGACCAATATTTTAATATTATTATATACCCTCCAACACACTATTAATTTTTATTACAAGTTGAGTTACAACTTTAATTTACTTTAGCTTTACCTTAATTTAAACCTCCTTATTAAAGAAAAAAGAATCACTACTTAGTTCTTTCCTACATAAAAAAATATTATGATTCTTTACATATTTATGTTGTAATATTTACCATGCGAAGTAAGTATATTACACTTAGAATAAATTTGATCACGCGGGATCGCGTGCCAATGTTTCTAGATAATCTTTCATTATATAAAAATAGCATAAATCTTGTAAATTATTAAGTTATAAGTCATTAATAAAAAACTAAACAAAATATTTATATTCATTACACGAGGAGTAAACAAAAAATAAATGAAGCTTTAGAAAGTTTTTCTTTTTTGCTTTTTTTTAAACATTTAAGTTTTCATCTCTTTTTTATTTTAATTTTTTAAGTTATGTAACATCTCCCAGAATTCTGAAATCCAAGCCTGTGTTTTCTTTTTTTTTCCTCTTTGTCATATTTTGGTATATTTAAAAATATTTAACATTATACATGCAACATTAACATGTGTATTATAATAAAAATAAATATACACACAACATTAACATATGTATTAAAATAAAATCTAAATCTAAATAACATATTTTACTACAAGTTAAGTCAAAAAAGCTCACCAGAAAAAATAAATTCTGAAAACAAAGTATGACGTTTTTCATAATTTTTTTTTTGTAAGAATAGATAGAGTGAGTTTAAATACACAAATTTGAACGTATTTTTTAGTCCAAGAATCAACAAAAAGAAAGAGAATATTGTAATAGCCCAAAAAAACAATATTTGTGCGGAAGATATGACATATGTAATGAAAATGATTTATACAATATAGAATTGAATATTATTTATATTCTTATTCTTGTAGTTGGGTTGCCCTTGACTTATCATTTTTGTTAACGAATCCATGTCAAATATCGACCAAGTCTCTTTGAACGATCAACCAATATCAGTGCGATTCCGGCCGTGAACAGCGTGAAGAAGATGACTTAATCTTCTTTTTTTTAAATCTATTTTCATTTGTTGTTTTTAAAAGTTATGGGGGTGAAAGTATAATTTGATAAAATGTGGGAAAGAGGGAAATAAAAGTTATGGGATTAAATTATGATTTGAAAAAATTATAAGGGTTTGGTTAAAAACGTTTTTTGGGAGGAAAATATGACGTGGCGGGGCATTTTATTGACTGGACGAGCACTTTCTTGACTGGACCGCCACGTAAGCAATTTAGCCCGAATAAGACGAATTGGGCACTTTTAGTAAAAAATGTGAAAGTTATGGGGCAGAAAATGTCGGCCTGAAAAAAAAAAGGACAAAAAGTAATTTTGGGCAAAATTATTGGGCAGAAATAATTATTTCCCCTTTTTAATTTGATTAATTCACTTTTGTTGGAAGAATAATGTAAAACTTTTTCTTAATTACTAAAACCTGATAAAGAAAATAGGACAAAAATATTTAAGTGTTTATGTTTCCACCAAGAAAGACTTTTCTTGAAAAAATGAAAGTATAAGTAACGATGCTGAAATAGTACTATGATATTCAATGGCTTTTCCACTATTTTTACGTTTGAATAGCGAGAAGAATTGAAACTTGCCAATATGAGAAAACTTGCTTGTTGCTAGGGTTGGGTTAAGATGCTGATTTCACCCTATATATTTTAGTTAGCCCCTTCAATCATATTCAATTGCAAACACTTAACTATATTTAATTTCAACAAGCTAGAAGAATGAGTAGAAGGCACATAGTGGTAAGCTTACAAGTGCATGAGGTTGTTCGAACAGTTCGCTACATGGAGTGCGGAAAAAAACCACGTTGTTCTTACTGGAGAACATGCTGTTGACGGGTGTCAAGAGTTCATCTCCACAGTTGTAGAACAAAAAGTCGCCTTCAAGAGTTGTGGCCTGCACCTGCCACCGCAGCTTCCACCGTATGGTGGTTGGCACTGAGGTGGTTTTCGATAGAGGGGGCCCCTCAAACGATTCTTAAATTTTTTAAAACATAAGAGTATTCATGCAAAATGGACTTCATATCAAAATATGTTATATTTGATGGGATATAATATACATGTATATATATTTTATGTGCATTGTGCACATGAGTAACTTCTCAATTATCGAATTATAATTAATTTTTATATAGCGTGAAGTGCGTGAGGTTTAACCAAAATTGTACACAGTGCACTTCTGATTGCTATTTAATTCTTGAGAAGAAGATTTTGTAGTATAACAAATTTGCAGTAAATTTGTTGTAAGAAAATGTACTAGAGCTCTGGTGCTTTTAACAATCTTCTCAAGTTTCTTGTCGGTAACAATAACCATTTTTAGTGTTATGTTACTTATTATGACTAGAAAGCTCAGTGTCGCAAGGACTTTAAATATATACTTCTTTCGTGAATTCCTGGAAATTTCAAATTAGTAATTATGAAGACAATCCGGCAGTTTTTTAACTTAGATCTAGATTTTGATTCCATCCCGATCCAACCAAGTTTTCTCTTAAATTGGATATGGCCCGCCCAGTTTATTGCTTGTGTTGGGTGTTCGTTCCTTTCTCGTTCCGGCTCAGAAACCCTCGACTCGATTTCCCGCTCCTCTTAAGTGCACCACCAAGACCACAAGGTCTACACCAACTAAATAGCCCACACTAAGTAGCTCACTACACAAAGTAGATATCTCACACACACACAAAGTGTTTAGGTGAAGAGGGGGAAGAAGAAAACCCACAAAGATTGAGAGTACCCACAAAGACTCTCCTTTCTCTCTTCTCTCTCACTCCAATATTTCTCTCACTAAGATAAGAATAATGGTGGCTCACACAAAGAAGCTTGTCTTGGAAGATAAGGGTTCACAAGACTACATTAGGGTATAAAGGGAATTCGGCTTTAGTTTGAGGCTTTTGGGCCAACACAAAATAAACCAACAGCTTGTAACCATGTTAAGGTTATTCACCTCATTTGATATTAAATAAGGTTAGGTAAGTTACTAATATTTTCAATTTTTTTAAATACATTATATTTTCTTCAAACTTATCTCACAAATGAAATGAAAAAATATGAGATCTTATACATCTTTAAATACCCTAACCAATTAAATTTAATACCCTTTTTCAAAATTCACGATATGGCATATGACGATCAATTAAATGAACCGTTTACATTTAATATGTAACTCATGATTCGGTGTATAAATAAACGTTCAGTGGACTAGAAATCACGGGCGCGATGAACACAAGAGCTCGACGTTTCAACAGCTTGAAAGAATCCTTTGCAATCACTCTATCAATTTTTATCGAGTGATTAATCTTTTGAATTGGCGTACAATTGTTTGACGTCGATTTTGACTAGCTCACAGGATCTCAGATCAATCTTCGAAGGTACATTCATAACTTGGTGGTGGTGGATGTGGTGGCCGTGAGTTTAGGGTGGTGTGGTGGTATGGGTGGGGGGGGGGGGTGAAGATGAGATGTTTTTTGAATGTATTTTTATTTTATTTTTGTTGTTTTTATAATTTTTATAAATTGTTAAAGTCTTTATTATGTTTTACAAATAGTTTTCAAGATATAAAAAAATGTGTGTGTGTGTATATATATATATATATATATATATATATATATATATTGGGGTGCAAAGTGCAATTTATTATGGGATGCAAGTGTAACTTTTAAAATTACAAGGGTTTGTGTATAAAATATTTTTTGGCTGAAAAAATAGAACTTGGCGGAGCAATTTGTTGGCTAGGCCAGTATTTTATTGACTAGACCGCCACGTAAGCTATTTATAGTAGAAAGATTGAAAGTTACGGGGCATATTTAGTCGGCCCAAAACAAAAAGAACATTTAAGAATTTTAGAAAAGTTACAGCGCGGAAAAATTAATTCCTCCTAAATTGTATCGTATCAATATTAAAGGTTTTGCAATTACTGATTGAAAATGCTATAATGGAAGGCTTTTTACAATATATATCTTGTTCATTTCTTGTTTGAAATTTAATTCTATATAATTAAGAAAAAGACTTAGTTTAAGATTCCTAGTAATTCTTTAAAATGGTTGATTCAAGGGTAGGAATGACTTTTCCCTTCAAGTCAAAGCAAAAATAGATTTGGGGGCAGCATGCGCTCTAATAATGTAATACACGGTGGTTTTCCCAATTAAAATAACATAGGGTTCTTATATTTGCCAATTAGATATAACGCATGGCTAGTTTTTGCTATTTACTGTTATCTAAAGTACTATAGAGGACCAAAAATGACAAAAATCCCGAATTAACAATAAAAATGACAATAGTGATTTGGGGGTGGATGCTTGAACACTTTGTAAAATCCTCCTTTTGTGCAGTTCTTTTTGCACAATTTATCGCATTATACATGCATCATCTTTACCAGGAATAACACAACGACCAATATGGTTGTCGAAGCAACAAGTCAATGCCTCACTTGCAATAATAATATCTGAAAATAAAAACCAAAAATAAAAATTTAAAAATACAATATGTACATGCATGACACGAGTCTACGAGAATCAGTACTATAAGGAGGATATATGACGTAGTTAATTACATGATCATCATTCTGTTAACTCACAAGTTCATATAGTACAAAAAGAACAGAAAGAAAAATCGTGCATGTAAGAAAGTGAATATTCGCAACTTAGTAGACATGTCGAATGGTTGAAAAGTACAACGAGGAGTAACATCAAAACCTTAGAGCTGATCAATTTTTATTTTCTTTTTTCAAAGTATGAGTAGATAAAACTTTTGACGTTGACGATAATGTTTGGGCGAATCACTTTTTCTGCCCTTTATAATAGGCTAAAGTTGCATTTTGTTCTTTATCTTTGCGGGCTTCACTTTTACCCTTTAACTCTTATTTTTTTTACCTAAAATGCCCAATGGGCTTTTTCACAGGCCCGGTTCTATTTGTTTGACCAAAAATACCTTTTAATTTTTTAAAAGTTTTTTTAGTAATAAAAAATACAAAATTATTTGTTTTAATTAAATTCAGTTTTGAAAACAAATTTAATATAGTTTACTCAAATTTAATTTAATTCTCTAATAAGTGATAATTAAGAAAAAATATTATATATTTTTTAATAAATAACAAAAAACATGGTTAATAATCACTTCGCACCCCCGAATTAGCTCAGTTCCTCACTTTGCCCCCCCCCCCCCCCCCCCCCCCCCCCCCCCCCCTCCCAAAAGATAAATACACTTTTCACATGTTCAATTTTATTCTTTTCAATCCTAAATCATGAATAATTATATTATAATTATTTAAATTATTAAATATCTTATAAATTCATAAATATTTCTCAAGCAAGTTGTTTTAACTACATTTTTTTTATCTAGAGAAAATCAACAACTCATTGATTATATCAAACTTTATTTTTTTTTTTATAACTTTTAAAAATGTAAGATTCTTCTTCTTACCACCGCGCTCCTTCGATTCCTCCATCGCCACCACCATATCCTCACCGGAGATCGAAACACCTCAATAAATTTATAATCACTCCCCCACGCCGATACATCCTCTTACGCTGCAGCAGTTGGTGCAAAAATCAGTTTTCCAGGAGTCGAAATTAGTGGTGAACAGGACTGTTACCAGATGAGTTAACACAAAAATCGGTGAATGACACGTTGGACGGCGGTGTGCGTCGTAGGTTTACAATTAATTCGTCGCTTTTGATTTTGAAGCGAGGGAAGAGGGAGAAGATTGTGAGGAGAGTTGCTAGTCTGCCATAGGGTTATGGGTTTTGGTGTATGTGGAGCGAGTAACGAATTTGGGTGTTATGGTGGTGGTGGTGGTGGGTTGGAGAAGAAGATGACAAATTTTTATTTTTTAATTTATAAAAAAACTAAAAGCTTGATTAAATAAATAATTGGTTGATTTTCTTTAGATAAAAAATATTTAGTTAAAATAACTTGTTTAAGAAATATTTATGAATTTATAAGATAAGTTTTATAAATTTAAATAATTACAATATAATTATTCATGAATTAGGATTGAAAATAATAAAATTGAACATGTGAAAAGTGAATTTATCTTTTATGGGGAGTGCAAAGTGAGGAACTGAGTTGATTCGGGGGTGCGAAGTGATTATTAACCATGGTTTTTTGTTATTTTTTTAAAAAACATATATAAAGATTTTTTATAATTATCACTTATCAAAAAATTAAATTAAATTTAAGTAAACTATTTTAAATTTGTTTTCAAAACTAAATTTAACTAAAACAAATAAAATTTTTATTTTTTATTACTAAAAAAATCTTTAACAAAAAATTAAAAGGTATTTTTGGTCAAAAAAAATAGGTCCGGGCCTGTGAAAAAGCACATTGGCCAGTTAAAGAGTAAAAGTGAAACCCGCAAAGATAAAGGGCAAAAAACAATTTTAGCCTATTATAAAGGGCAAAAAAAGTAATTCGCCCATAATGTTTCTTCAATATATATAACGAAACAAGTGTTATGACGTTGATTTGGAATGTACATTCCATATAATATGATGGGGGTATTTTAGGATTGGCCCAGCAATAGAGATTGGGTCGGACCATAATCGTATCGAATTGGCCCAATTCGATACCTTCAGCGCATCGAATACTCGTCATTCGATGCGCGCATCGAATCGGTATGATTCGATGCGTTTTTTACAGCTGTCTTCGGGCCCCACATAGCGAGGTTGTTATATATATGACGGTTTTGAGCATTCAGAGGCAGATCGAACTTGAGTCCCAACCTGACCACATCGAATCACATCATTCGATACGCCCCAGTACTCGATACACCCCATTGTTCGATACACTCCTTTATTCGATATGTTCCAGTGTGTTATTAAGACCATATCGAATTAGCTCAGCATCGAACCAGAACCATTCGAGGCGCACATCGAACAACCGCAATTCGATGCGCTAAATAGTCATTGTTATCTGTATAATTAAAGCAGTGTAAGATCTGTAATAGATAGTAGGTGTTTCGGACAAAGTTAGTCCAGTTAACTTTATTGGATTAACATTATTTTGGTTATTTATATTCCCATTGTACTGTTTTACTGTGTTCTATTACCGTGACGAAATAAGACCAAAATATTGGCGCCGTCTGTGGGAACACTGTTAACACTGTTTTAGATAGAGCAGCTAGGATGACAAATAAAAGGCGCATGAATGCGGTAGAAAAGCAGTAAACGGAGAAAAAGATCAAGACAAAGGCTAATCTGAGTCAAGAGCAGATTGAGCCTAAGGAACAAGGACAAGATAAAATAGAAAGTCAGTTGTTAAAGAAATGGCATGAATGTAAGATGGAACCTTTGGGGGAGTTCTAAATTGTACAGCTTTTCAAAGAAAGTTCTGAGAAAGTAATAAAGATTGGATTTGGTAGGGGACGGGTAGAGATACATACAGTGAGTGAGTGAGATACATACAGCTTTTTTTTTTGAAGTTTAAAATTATTTCTTATTGAAACATCAAGCTTAAAAAGTATTATTTAGATTTTCTACAAAAATTTAATTTTTAAAAACATATATCATTTGATAAAGATGAAGTTTTATTTCTTAATTATTATTGAAACAAAAATCTAGTTTAATTAATGAAATTTTTTTTTTCTTTTGAATTTTTTTCTTTCTTATCAGGTTTTTAAATAGTATAATGTTAAAAGATTTAAGATATAAATGTAAATACTAGTAATTTAGTTTTTAAGATATAAATATAAAAAATTAAACAAAATAATGGATTTACTTTTCTTATGTGTTTTGGGGTGCAAAAAGCAATTTTAAAATTATAAGGGTAGTTCTGAAATTTTATTATTCTATAATGGACGAATTATTAAAAATGCTCATGATGTTTGCTGCTTTGATGAAAATTCCCAAAAAGATTTTCCACGTGGTGATGATGTGGCAGCCACGTAGACCAGATAGCCCGAATAAGAGCCATTATTGGGCATTTTTGGCAAAGGGTACCCATAGTTACGATGCATTTTTGAAGCTCGTAATTCTTTTGGGCATATTCATCAAAATAGCAAACATAATGGGCATTTTAGAAATTCCTCCTTGTATTTATCAGTTTCTTCTACTTGTTCAATAGTCATTTGATCACACTATAGTTGGGTTCTATTTATCAATTTGTTAACGAATCCATGTCAAATGTTGACTAGCCTCTTTGAACGATCAACCAACGTCAGTGTAATCAGGCGCTCAACTCATCTTGCTAAAAATGGAATTGTGACCGTTGTAGCTAGCTAAATAATAGGATGAGATCATCCAATTATTATCACTATTTTCTTGTTACACATTTGGAAAAAGAAAACAAAAAGAGTATGGCAAGCTGCTGTTTGGAGTTAATAAATTGAGACTCTAGCTCATACACTATACATATGGAACAAAGTCAAATTCACAAGCGAAAACCGGTGGATCGTGTAGTTTATTCAAAATATTTTAAAATAATGTGGTTGCGAATTATTGGGAATAATTTAAAACTTTTTCAGGGGCATAGAGTTATTATGTAGCAATTACGTTGTGTTCTATTTTGTCTCTCAAAGTCTTTGTATTTGAACATACTCTTTCTAATATGATTAAATTAACTTTTGTTGGAAGAATAAAACGGAAACTTTTCCATATTAAAACCGATAAAGAAAACTGGCCAAAAACATTTAAGTGTCTATGTGTTTGCATCAAGAAAAAGTTTTCTTGAAAAATTAAAAGTACAAGTAAATATACTCAAGTAATACTTAGATATTCAATGACTTTTCTACTGTTTTACTTTCGGATAGTGGGAAGAATTGAAATTTACCAATATAAAAAAAAACCTACTCGTTTATAGGGTTAGGTGAAGGTGTTGATTTCATCCTATATATATTTAGTCAGCTCCATCATGAGTCATATTAAATTACAAACAATTTACTACATTTATTTTCAACAAGATAGAAGAATGAGTAGAAGGTACAGAGTAGTGAGGTGGCAAGTGCCCGAGTTTGTTCAAACAATTCGATATTTAGAATGTGAGAAAAACCATGCCGCTCTTACTGGGGGACATGCAGTTGACGGGTGTCAAGAGTTCATGTCCAAAGGCGCAGATGGAATAGCCGCCTTCAACATTTGTGTTGCGTGCAAATGCCACCGCAGCTTCCACCACATGGTCGTTGGCACTGAGGTGGTTTTTGATAGAGCGAGGTCCTCCAATAATTCTTGAATTTGTAAAAGCATAAGAGTATTTGTGCAAAATGAACTTTACATAAAATACAATATTTGAAGGAATTTGTGTATTAATTATGTTCATTGTGCAAATAAGTAACAACTCACTAATTGAATTATAATTTATCTCTATATAGGATGACTTGTGAGGTTTAACAATCAATTTGATGTGTGTACTACCAGTATGAAGAAGAACCGTAGCTCCTCTAGAAAAGCTTCAATATTAACTAGACACGGAATTATAGTTACAACATATAACTAGATCTAGACGAATTATGCAGTAACTTTTTCTGATTTATCAATGAATAATGTGGTTGCTCCAATCAGGTGAAAGAAATATCAATGGAAATAAAGCACTTAGGAGTAAGGATAAAGTACACATTGTGATAGGTATATATTATTACTGACCTAGGTAAAATTACGTAATCACACCAAGAATTGACGAATTATATTAAGCCATGTAATATGTCAAAACCCATCTGACCCCAAGGATAATAGTCATATCAAAACTCATTTCAGACCAATATTCAACAAGGTTAAACAAGTTCCTAATATTTTTGACTATTTTGAAATACATTATATATTCATCTAACTTATCTAACAAATGAAATGAAAGAAATGAGATTTTTAACATCTTATAAATACCATAACCAATTAGATTAATTACTCATTTTCAAAATTCACAATATGGGCATATGACGACCAATTAAATGAGCCATTTACATTTATTATGTATCTCATATCACTCGGCGTATACATAAACGTTTCGTGGACTAGAAATCACGGGTGCGATGAACACATGAAACCGACATTTCAAAAACTTGAAGAATCATTTGCAATTACTCTATCAATTTTGATCGAGTCATTAATCTTTCGAATTGGCGTACGATTAAACTTTCTCATTTATTAATTATGTTGTATTTATCTGAAAGATATTAGTTCTTTAATCTTTGAAAACCGTTTAATGTTGCAATATAGTCAGTTATAATAGTTAAATGAAAGTAGTAAAGAACACATGATTTTAACGTGATTTGGTCCACATGGTCCTAGTACACTAGGCTTTCACCCAAAAGTGACTCAAAACTCGTAAACCTATTAAATAATTACAACTTGAGGATTTACTTTAAAGTAAAGCTAGACTCTCTCTACTTCACTCTTGCAACACCTAAGCGTTAACTACAATTATAATATGACGCATAAAATATCAACAAAGAACAAAACAGCCATATAATTTATTAGATCCATTGTATATCCATACAACTTCACTGTGTTGATAACTAAACATGGTTCAATATGAGAAAACTAAAAGGAGTTCACTCAGTCATTAATCTAAATTACTCTATATCATATATTAGATGCTTGAACACTTTGCAAAATCCTCCTTTGTGCAATCATCTTGACCAGGAACAAAACGACCAATATGGCTGTCGAAGCAACAAATCAAAGCTCCAGGAACAAAACGACCAATATGGTTGTCGAAGCAACAAATCAATGCTCCTTTCGCGTCTGAAAAATAAAAAATACAATTACAATATGTATACATGAAAATAAAAGAATCAATATTACTATCATGTCATGTGCAAATTAAAAGTTGCTGTCATCAATTAATAATCATCTTGATCTGTAAACTCATGAGCTCATACAGTATAAATACCTCTCATCTGGGATATTCGGAACTTTTGTAGTAAAGATCAAGAGACACATCGAATGGATGAAAAGTACAATGAGGAGTAACATCAAAACCATACTGCTGGTCATTTTTTATCTCATTTTTCTAAGTAGGTAAATAAAACTTTTGAACAATGAGAATTTGTAATGGTTCTTTCATTTATACAACGAAACTAGTGCTTTGTTTATGTATACAAAATGTTAATGAAAGATTGAGGCTTTCGATCATTTTTTTTTTTAACAACGAAGACTTTAAACAAAGAAGCAAAAGGAGATTCAACAGTTAACCCAACATGGAGAGACTTACCTCTAAGCGGTTAACCGAATCCAGTAGCAGAACTGCCCAAGAAAAACTGTGAGTCCGACCATATGTTTTTTAGTTCTTTCTCACGTTCAGTTTTCTCCAACAGCGTAGGTACCTCAGCTTCAAATCTAAACTTCGACGGGAGAGCAACTTCAGTTTTCTTCAACTGCTTACAATTATTTTCTCCATCCTTATAAGAACTGGACAAACATCTCTTCCCTGAAACACACGTCAAAGTATTACCTTCTTTCTTACTGCAACCTTCACTTATTTTTGGTAAACACAATGATTTTGGGGTCTTTTTCAAGGCCATCGATTTGGATCGTGTCCGACTTGCAATTCCACGATCCATGTCAATTCCAGGAATACTTGAGCTGATAGCCATAGCTGGGGAAGAATAGTTTTTGTTGCTTGAATGATGATTACCATGCATATTCGTTCTTGAGAACCAGCAAATCCTTGATTTCTGCCAATCATTTGACAAGAGGATATCTTTTTGTTCACCTCGTCGACATTCTCCCCAGATGTGTTTGTCCCAGTATATTCAGCTTCGTTTTCCATCTCGAGTACAAATTTATTTACGCCCATAGTTTCTCTATCCTTCCCTAAACAAAGATTTGAACAAAGATTTGAATGAAGGTATGAGAGACCTCCAAGTAAATCAATACCCATCGCAATTTTAACAACAAAGCACCAATTATGCCTTGAGTAGGCTGAATTGGATGTCAGGCACCAATTACACCAAGGAATACAGAGAAAAAAATGGGAACTGACAGGAAAACCAATAGAATCATCCCCACATAACCTCAATACTTAAAGCCAAATTTAATATTGGATATACTATTAACTCAAGATCCAAATCCAAGCAACCAGGAAATATATAATGCTTAACTTATCACCTCTTTTGGCAGAAGAATGGGATATGGAACAATAGTGGTTTGGGGTGGATGCTTGAACACTTTGCAAGATCCTCCTATGTGCAGTTTCTTTGGCACAATTTATCACATTTGGAATCACAATTTATCACATTTGGCCAATATGGATGTCGAAGCAACACGTCAATGCTCCTTTCGCATCTGAAATTTAAAAATAAAATTACAATACGCATGTGAACATAAAAGAATCAATATTACTAAACAAGTGTTTCATTATTTTTAACACATAAGCAAATGGAGATTCAGCAGTTACCCAACGATACATAACTTTATCAATGTTTACGACAGAAACATATGACGAAGCAAAAGAAGATCTACAGTTAACCCAACGTATGGAGAGATTTACCTCTGAGTTAGCCAATTCTAGTTCTGCGTCTACCCGATCAGACCATAAGTCTATAAGTCCAGTTTTGTCCAACTGCATAGGTACCTCATCTTCAAATCTAAACTCCGACGGGAGAGCAACATCAGTTTTCTTTAACCGCTTACAATTATTTTCTCCATCCTTATAAGGACTAGACAAATGTCTCTTTCCTGAACACGCGTCAAAGTATTACCTTCTTTCTTACTGCAACCTGCACTTCTTTTTGGTAAACACAATGATTCTGGAGACTTTTTCAAGGCCATCGATTTGGATCGTGTACGACTTGCGATTCCACGATCCATGTCATTTCCAGGAATACTTGAGCTGATAGCCATAGCTGGGGGAGAATTATTTGTGTTGCTTGAATGATTATTACCAAGTATATTCCTTCTCGAGCAACCAGAAAATCCTTGCTTTCTGCCAATCATTTGACACGAGGATATCTTTTTGTTCACCTCGTCGCCATTCTCCCCAGATGTGTCTGTTGCAGTAACTTTGTTTGACCCTTGCCTGGTTGCAGATTTTTTCTTTAAGATATACCTGAATTCAGCTTCGTTACCTATCTCAAGTACAAGTTTATTTACGTCCATAGTTACTCTATCCTTCCCTAAAAGAAGATTTGAATGAAGGTATGAGAGACCTACAAGCAAGATGTACCCATGGCAAGCAGTTATAACGACAATGCAGCAATTATGCCTCGAGTAGGCTAACTTGGATGTCAATTGGGAATACGGAGAAAAAATGGAAACTGACAGGAAAACCAATGTCTCTCCCTCCCACATCTCTTTAATTTTCATTTTTATTTTTAGATTTACTGCGCCCATAATTACGTACGAAATGGATCCTTTTCCAAGATAGTATTGAACATCATACAGGCAGTTTATTCAAATTAAATACAAGTCGACATCTCACCATTGACTCACTATCAAGACAATAACTAAAATCTTCGCTACGAAACAAGTTTTTAATAACGGTGGAAAGTTTTGGATTTATAGAGCAAGAGACTAGTTGAGATTGTGCGGAAATGGTTTGAAGAAACGAAACGCAGTTTCATATCAAAACACAGATGGAATGTAAATCCTCAAACCCACTGACGAGATTACTCTTGTAAGCGCACCAGTTAAGATGGTAAATCAAATAGAATCATCCCCACATCAACCAACTTTTAAATACTTATTGGAGATATATTAACTCAAGATCCAAATCAAAGCAACCAGGAAATATATAAACCTTAACTTATCACCTTTTTTGACAGAAGAACGGGATATGGAACAATTATCAGTTGGGACTCTGTTTAAAACTTTAGGAACTTGTAAAATTAAAATTTCGGAAGCCATTGAATCCAATAAACCAAAGCCATGCCTTAAATGTCAGGAAATCCAACTACAAAGCATAGGTGCAAAGAAATTTGTTAACTGGAAAACATTTAAGTTCGCGTTGCTCTACAAAGTCTAAAGATGTTTACCTCCGTCAATAGTCTTATCTGAAAAATACTTGCTCAGAAAAATACTTGCTCAGCAAAATACTGCCTGAAATCAGCCTCGTACCTCTTGAATTTCTCAATTTGTTGTTTATCCATAATGCTGTTGGAAGAACACGAGGACAATAAAAACGTAAGACGAATCCACTACAGAATCTAGACAAATTTTCATTTATGTAAAATAAATCCTCCTTCCCCACATGCAACCAAACACAAATAATACAAAATCTAAGTTTCTAGATCTTTATATAAGTTGATATACGCCCATACTAATTAACTAATTAACTCCTTAAAGGCCTTAAAGGAAGAAAGAAATAATTATTTGAAGGAACCGGCTCTTATTTGAAGCCGAGAAAAAATATACAGCAATCGCATGCAAAATCAACAAAGTCTTAATAAACTATCAAATTCACAAACGTCTTTATCCATTTTTAACCTAATTCCACTCGATCTCACATCAGTGCCACTATAGAAACTAAAAATGAAAGATTGTCAGTAACTCAACAGATTTGAAGAAATTCGGTATAACGAGGAGGTGTCATCTAGATCTATTGACATGATGCATATGAATCTGGTGAGATTGGTTTTCCCCAAAAATAACATTCAAACAAAGAAAAAGCAAATCCCAAAACATAAAACAATCACAGCAAACCTTAGTTTCTGACAAAAAAAACACAAGAGAAATTGAGGACTAGCTGATTGAGCGCGATGAAACCTAAAGAACCTGAAATAAGAACATAAAAGATTCTAAAATTCAGTACAAATATGAATTACAAGACCACCTTCTTCAAATGAAAAAAATCCAGAAAATAGATATAAATCTAGATGATAAGTTTAAGAGTACCAACTCTGCATGCTTATTGACCTTCAACATAAATAAATATAATTTGTAAACTAAAAAAGAGAACTCACAATTTTCCAATTCCATCCAATCTAAAGTATATATCTTCTCTGTGTACACCGCAGAGAGGCCTCATCGTCAGGATCACCTTCTTCCATTCAACGGAGGTTGATATGACGGCACTACCTCTTAGCTAGGGTTTATGGTATCTTGTAGTTTAAATATATATATCTGATATTTATATTTTTAACTAAAATTTTAATAATTTTGAAATTGTTATTGTCGACTATTACAACTACAAATGTATAAATAATTGAATCAAACATGGGGGGTAAAATAGTACTTGAACCAACTTAATAATAAAGTGTTCATTTATGTTTTTTCAATATATAGAATTCTTTTCTTCAAAATCAAATACATCCGGACGCTGAATTAATGTTAACATGAAGTGGTATACAAGCTCAATTTACAAATTCGCTACAAATTACTCATACAACATAAACAAGTTGGTTCGAATTCTTTGACCAACAAATCTAGCAAAATATTCAACAATAGAAAACATTCAACGAGAGCTTACAATAAGCTCCACAAGGTCCATCGACTCATTCTTTCTGAAATTCCACCCTAACCTCCAAAATAATTACATCGTAATTCTCCAAAAATCACACTCGTGAAATGAACTATAGATAACAATACCTATATTGTCAATTGAAGTACGTATAATTCAAAAGTTCAACAAAAATGAAAATCCAAAAAAAATTCATACACAACGACTCAATGATTTTCGATCGTTTTAAGAACAAAAGAGAAACCGGCTTAATTAGATAGTTATGATTCACACCATTTTCGGTTAAATTCCTTTAAGCCCCCTGATGTTTTAGTCTTTGAAGGTTTAAAAATTAGCGATATGCCCTAACGTATTTTGAATACCCCTGGACTAAATCTTATGAACAAAAATATGGACACGTGTCCATGGTAAATGTTTGGGGCTTAAGGAAATTTATCCCACCATTTTTTGAGTTCTGATATATATTAGATAGTTATGACTTCACACTTAGTAAACGTTAGGGGCTTAACGAAATTTATCCCGCTATTTTTTGAGTTATGATATATATTGATAGTTATGACTTCACACTTAGTAAACGTTAGGGGCTTAACGAAATTTATTCCACTATTTTTTGAGTTATGATATATGTTAGATAGTTATGACTTCACACTTACCCCAAATTATAATCGAGCCTAACGCTCTCCCAGACCCATCTCATATTTATCATTCTCATAATTTATCAAATTATGCGTATTTGATGAACTTTGGTGCATTCTACAATCTTCTCAAGTTTATGGTCAACAACAGTAAGATCTAAATGTTAATTGAAGACAATTCGACTGCATTTTAACTTAAGATCTAAATTTTGATCCCATCTAGATCCAACCAAGTTTTTCTCTTAAATTGGATATAGCCCGGTTCATTGCTTGTAACCATGTTAAGGTTATTGACCTCATTTCAGATCGATATTCAACAAGGTTAGACAAGTTTCTAGTATTTTTGACTATTTTGAAATACATTATATTTTCTTCTAACTTATCTCACAAAGAAATTTTAAAAGTTAAGATCTTATACATCTTTTAAATACCACAACTAATTAAAATAACTATTCCTTTTCAAAATTCAAGACAATGGCATATCACGATCAATTAAATGTGCCATTTACATTTAATACGTATCTCATCAATCGGTGTATTAATAGACGTTTAGTGGACAAAAAATCATGGGCGCGATGAACACATGAACTCGGCCCAGTTAAGAGCTTGAAAGAATCGTCTGTGATCACTCTATCAATTTTGGTCGAGTCATTAATCTTTCGAATTGGCATACAATTGTACTTTCTTATTTACTATTTATGTAGTATTTAGAAGGAAATTATAAAAATGCCCATTATGTTTGTCATTTTGATGAAAATGCCCAAAACAATTTCGGGCTTAAAAAATGCACTGTAACTATGGGTATCCTCTCCTAAAAATGCCCAATGACTCCTATTCGGGCTATTTGGCCTACATGGCTACCACATCGTCACCATGTGAAATTTTTAGGGCATTTTCATTAAAATGAAAAATACAATGGGCATTTTTAATAATTCGTTCATAATAGAATAATAAAGTTTTAGAACTACCCTTATAATTTTAAAATTACTTTTTGAACCCCAAAATATATAAGAAAATAAAATTCATTAATTTTTTTATATTTATATCTTAAAAACTAAACAATTAGTATTTATATTTATATCTTATATTTATTAATATTATGCTATTTAAAACCCTAATAAAAAAGAATTTAATTAATTAAACTAAAATAATTTAATTAATATATAAAAAACTTCATCTTTATCAAATGACATATATTTTCAAAAACTAAATATTTGCAACAAATCTAATTTATATTTATAATTTAAATTTTTTGTTACTTCAAAAATATCCAAAACATTAAAAAATAATGAACTCTAACCCTATAATTATAGAGTAAATTTTTCTTGTTTACAAATAAATTTTTTCATAGAAATGTGTCTTCAAATGGCATATGTTTTCTACCTTAAAAAAATTGGCATGTACTTTCAGAAATTAAATATTTTCAACAAATATAATTAGTACTCTATTAAGCATGACTTTATTAAGCTTGATATTTTAATTAGTAATAAAACTTCAAAAATCAAAAAAGGAAAAAAGGAAAAAAGAAAGAAAAGAAAAACAACTTCATCTTCTCCACACCCCCACCCGCCCTACGTACCTTTATCCGCCGCCAACCAAATTCACCACCACCAAAACCCTCGCACCTCCCATCGACCTAAATCCATCACCCTCACACTTCCATGACGTTAATTTTTGGATTCAGTGCTTGGTGGTGGTGGAGTTGGTAGGGGACGGGTAGAGATACATACAGTGAGTGAGTGGGGGGGGGGGGGAGGGGGAGGGGGAAGATGAAGTTGTTTTGTTATATTCTTTTTCTTTTTTTTTTAAGTTTAAAATTATTTCTTATTGAAACATCAAGCTTAAAAAGTATTAATTAGATTTGCTACAAAAATTTAATTTTTAAAAACATATATCATTTGATAAAGATGAAGTTTTATTTCTTAATTATTATTGAAACAAAAATCTAGTTTAATTAATGAAATTCTTTTTTTTTCTTTTGAATTTTTTTCTTTCTTATCAGGTTTTTAAATAGTATAATGTTAAAAGATTTAAGATATAAATGTAAATACTAGTAATTTAGTTTTTAAGATATAAATATAAAAAATTAAACAAAATAATGGATTTACTTTTCTTATGTGTTTTGGGGTGCAAAAAGTAATTTAAAAATTATAAGGGTAGTTCTGAAATTTTATTATTCTATAATGGACGAATTATTAAAAATGCTCATGATATTTGCTGCTTTGATGAAAATTCCCAAAAAGATTTTCCACGTGGTGATGATGTGGCAGCCACGTAGACCAAATAGCCCGAATAAGAGCCATTGGGCATTTTTGGCAAAGGGTACCCATAGTTAGGATGCATTTTTGAAGCTCGTAATTCTTTTGGGCATATTCATCAAAATAGCAAACATAATGGGCATTATAGTCATTTGATCACACTATAGTTGGGTTCTATTTATCAATTTGTTAACGAATCCATGTCAAATGTTGACTAGCCTCTTTGAACGATGAACCAACGTCAGTGTAATCAGGCGCTCAACTCATCTTGCTAAAAATGGAATTGTGACCGTTGTAGCTAGCTAAATAATAGGATGAGATCATCCAATTATTATCACTATTTTCTTGTTACACATTTGGAAAAAGAAAACAAAAAGAGTATGGCAAGCTGCTGTTTGGAGTTAATAATTGAGACTCTAGCTCATACACTATACATATGGAACAAAGTCAAATTCACAAGCGAAAACCGGTGGATCGTGTAGTTTATTCAAAATATTTTAAAATAATGTGGTTGCGAATTATTGGGAATAATTTAAAACTTTTTCAGGGGCATAGAGTTATTATGTAGCAATTACGTTGTGTTCTATTTTGTCTCTCAAAGTCTTTGTATTTGAACATACTCTTTCTAATATGATTAAATTAACTTTTGTTGGAAGAATAAAACGAAAACTTTTCCATATTAAACCGATAAAGAAAACTGGCCAAAAACATTTAAGTGTCTATGTGTTTGCATCAAGAAAAAGTTTTCTTGAAAAATTAAAAGTACAAGTAAATATACTCAAGTAATACTTAGATATTCAATGACTTTTCTACTGTTTTACTTTCGGATAGTGGGAAGAATTGGAATTTACCAATATAAAAAAAAAAACTACTCGTTTCTAGGGTTAGGTGAAGGTGTTGATTTCACCCTATATATATTTAGTCAGCTCCATCATGAGTCATATTAAATTACAAACAATTTACTACATTTATTTTCAACAAGATAGAAGAATGAGTAGAAGGTACAGAGTAGTGAGGTGACAAGTGCCCGAGTTTGTTCAAACAATTCGATATTTAGAATGTGAGAAAAACCATGCCGCTCTTACTGGGGGGACATGCAGTTGACGGGTGTCAAGAGTTCATGTCCAAAGGCGCAGATGGAATAGCCGGCTTCAACATTTGTGTTGCGTGCACATGCCACCGCAGCTTCCACCACATGGTCGTTGGCACTGAGGTGGTTTTTGATAGAGCGAGGTCCTCCAATAATTCTTGAATTTGTAAAAGCATAAGAGTATTTGTGCAAAATGAACTTTACATAAAATACAATATTTGAAGGAATTTGTGTATTAATTATGTTCATTGTGCAAATAAGTAACAACTCACTAATTGAATTATAATTTATCTTTATATAGGATGACTTGTGAGGTTTAACAATCAATTTCATGTGTGTACTACCAGTATAAAGAAGAACCGTAGCTCCTCTAGAAAAGCTTCAATATTAACTAGACACAGAATTATAGTTACAACATATAACTAGATCTAGACGAATTATGCAGTAACTTTTTCTGATTTATCAATGAATAATGTGGTTGCTCCAATCAGGTGAAAGAAATATCAATGGAAATAAAGCACTTAGGAGTAAGGATAAAGTACACATTGTGATAGGTATATATTATTACTGACCTAGGTAAAATTACGTAATCACACCAAGAATTGACGAATTATATTAAGCCATGTAATATGTCAAAACCCATCTGACCCCAAGGATAATAGTCATATCAAAACTCATTTCGACCAATATTCAACAAGGTTAAACAAGCTCCTAATATTTTTGACTATTTTCAAATACATTATATATTCATATAACTTATCTAACAAATGAAATGAAAGAAATGAGATTTTTAACATCTTATAAATACCATAACCAATTAGATTAATTACTCATTTTCAAAATTTACAATATGGGCATATGACGACCAATTAAATGAGCCATTTACATTTATTATGTATCTCATATCACTCGGCGTATACATAAACGTTTCGTGGACTAGAAATCACGGGTGCGATGAACACATGAAACCGACATTTCAAAAACTTGAAGAATCATTTGCAATTACTCTATCAATTTTGATCGAGTCATTAATCTTTCGAATTGGCGTACGATTAAACTTTCTCATTTATTAATTATGTTGTATTTATCTGAAAGATATTAGTTCTTTAATCTTTGAAAACCGTTTAATGTTGCAATATAGTCAGTTATAATAGTTAAATGAAAGTAGTAAAGAACACATGATTTTAACGTGATTTGGTCCACATGGTCCTAGTACACTAGGCTTTCACCCAAAAGTGACTCAAAACTCGTAAACCTATTAAATAATTACAACTTGAGGATTTACTTTTAAGTAAAGCTAAACTTTCTCTACTTCACTCTTGCAACACCTAAGCGTTAACTACTTTTAGTATACTTCTTTGAGTCTGAGAACTTCAAGATAGCTCAAAGTTCATTTGACATAAAGTTCCCACACAGAAACACTCTGACTCGATACATGACGAATGACAACAAGTTATCACTCAAAGCTTGTGTCTTCTCCTTTTATAGGCATAAGGAGAATCTTGTGTATCGCCAGGTGTAACTCCGTATGCGATTCGTGCATATTGATAAATAATATTTGATATTATTTTATCAAATAATATGATAAAATTATACAAAATAACTTCCATATTCAAGATATTGATAAATATATTTTGGAAGATCTTGAAAGTCTATCTAAAACGAATAAGGAAGGATATCACAAAAGAAAGAAAGAATATCTGATGAAGATTTTTTCCTTAAAGATCAGATATCAAGATTATCTTCCTAAATAAATCTTTTTTCTTTAAACGTGATATCTTAGGATATAAGCTCAAGAAAATATTATTTTTTACCAAAAAGGCTAATTTCTTTCATTGCAACGGTGCTGAGGGAGTGAAGTGCAACTGACAGATTCGCTGCCTAAGAATATCTTGACTTTTCTTCATTAAAAAAAATCCTTGAAGTTTGATTATAAAAAATTATATCAACCAGATGCATTGAACAGATTAAAATGGGTCCTAACATTATCTATTTCTTCTACTTGTTCAATAGTCATTTGATCACACTGTAATTGGGTTGGCCTTGATTTATCAGTTTGTTGTCAAATATCGACTAGTCTATTTGAACAACCAAACAGTCGTGGTTGCAAATTATTGGGTATAATTTAAAACTCTTTTGAGGGGCATAGAGTTATTATATAGCAATTATGTTGTATTCTATTTTGTCTCAAAATCTTTGTATTTGAACACACTCTTCCTAATTTGATTAAATTCACTTTTGTTGGAAGAATAAAATGAGAACTTTTCCATAGCAGAGCGCGCCCCAATAAAGAAAGTAGGCCAAAAAAATTTAAGTGTTTATGTTTGCAGTAAGAAAAAGTTTTCTTGAAAAAAATGAAAGTATAAGTAAATATTCTCAAGTAATACCTAGATATTCATGGCTTTCCTACTATTTTACTTTTGGAAGTAGGAAGAATTGATACTTGCCAATATAAAAAAACTTGCTTGTTGTTAGGGCTGGGTTAATGTACTAATTTGACCCTATATATTTATATTTAGTCAGCTCCATCAATCATATTCAACTGCAAACACTTACCTATAGTTTATTTCAACAAGCTAAAAGAATGAGTAGAAGGCACAAAGTGGTAAGCTTACAAGTGCATGAGGTTGTTCGCACAGTTAACTACTTAGAATGCAAATAAATCAGGTTGCTCATACCAGGGGACATGTTGTTGACGGGTGTCAAGAGTTCACCTCCACTGGTGCAGAAGGAACCGCTGCTTTCAACATTAGTGTTGCATGCATCTGCCATCGCAGCTTCCACCGTATGGTGGTTGCCATTGAGGTGGTTTCTGATAGAGTGAGCTCCTCAAACAATTCTTGAACTTGTAAAAACATAAGAGTATTCGTGCAAAATGAATTTTATATCAAATTATACTATATTTGAAGGGATATAATATATATTTATGTATCCATTGATTGCATTGTGCAAATGAGAGTAACAACTCAATTATCAAATTATAATAGGACGAATTATTAATATTGCCCTTATCTTTTTTCAAAAAGCTAATATGCCCAATTTTTTCGGGCCTTGTTTAAATGTCCCATATGTTTCAAATTATTTAACAAAAATGCCATCGACCCTTATTCGGGCCAAAATTGCCCACGTGGCGGTACAAAATTGTACTTTGCACCCCAAAACAAATTGCACTTTGCACCCTAAAATATTTTGGGGTGCAAGGTGCAATTCATTTTGGGATGCAAAGTACAATTTTGTACAACCACGTAGGCAATCTCGGCCCGAATAAGGGCGAATGGCATTTTTAGTAGACTTTTTAAAAGATATGGGGCATAAAAACAAGGCCCAAAAAAAGGGCATATTAGCTTTTTGAAAAAAGATAAGGGCAAATATTAATAATACGTCCAGTATAATAATCTTTAGGGATAAAAACATCAAGCCCCCCAACCTATGGGCACTTTTGCGCGTTTTCCCTTAAACTAATTTTATCACCACTTTGGTCCTTAACCTATATGGTGTATGTTCGATTTGCCCCAGTTATGCATTTTCGGTCTTTTGTGGCCGAAATATTCTTCCCTTTGAGTTATTTTTTTGCTTTTTTTGGTCACCAACTACCAATTATACATCTAGTACAACACATATGAGTCGGGTAAAGAGGAATATTCCGGCCAAAAATGACCGAAAATAGGCAAATCCCGTGGTGCCTTCTCGGTTTTTTGTGGCCGAAATATTCATCACTTGGAGGTGTTTTTTTGTTTTTTTTACCAACTACTATTATGCATCTAGTACAACACGTATGAGTCGGGTAGAAGGGAATATTCCGGCCAAAAATGGCCAGAAATGGCCGAAAATGCACAACTGGGGCAAACCGAACAGACACCATATAGGTTAAGGACCAAAGTGGTGATAAAATTAGTTGAAGGGGCAACGTGCAAAAGTGCCCATAGATTGGGGGGCTTGATGTTTTTATCCCTAATCTTTATATAGCATGAAGTATGAGGTTGAACAATTGATTCGATGTGTGTACTATGAGTATAAAGAAAAACATGACAAGGTCACTTGACTAATTAAATTGGGGTAGAAAAACATTCCACATTTATTAATATTCTTATATAAAAAGTTTGACCAAATAATTTATCACTGACATGATCAATGCTTAAAATCACTAATAGCGAAGGGATTAGAATTCCTTCATTGATGATAATAGTCTCTATATATATTTGATCATTTGGGGTCCCTACATACACTCAAATATTCAGAAAAACTAGGGGTTCATTTTTAGGGATAAAAGCATCAATCTCCAACCTATTGACACTTTCGTGACTTGTCCCCTAACCTATTTTTATAGACACTTTGCTTCCTAACCTTTGCATGTATGTTCTATTTACCCTACATGTGTATTTTCAGTATTTTTTAGCTGGGATAATTTATGTTTGGGGTGTTTTTTTTTCATCAACTGCCAAAATACATCTAGTGCAACACATAAATGTTATAGTGGGTAAGACATAGATGGTAATGGATTGATACATGTTAAATATTGTGAGGAGAGAGCATCTACACATTTTTTAAAAAAATTAATACATGTTAGGACCAATGTTATTTCACCATAAATAAATTGGAGATTATGTTGACACCGTTTTAGAAATTATTTAAATCAATGTCAATTGATTTAAGTGAGATATAGTTTCCATTAATTGAGTGAAATATTTGATTGCTTTATTTAGGAAATTATTTTATGGAATATTATCCTTTTTGCAGGTCAAATGTTTCTATGTTTATTATTGTGATAATCTTAAAAAGGGAAAATTTCCTTTTATTTGACTTGCCTTTTGGATTGTGATGTAATTGACTTTCCTTGTTGTGTTGCATATCTTTCCTAAATCATGTTCATTGATTATATGTTGGAAAGTATTCAATATTCTTTTATGCAGGAAAGTTACGCTATTTTCGGACAGTGAATCTGTCAGTTGCAACGTCATCTAGACAGCTCAGTTGCAACAACGTAAATCAACGTTTTGGCAAAACAGAATATTCCCTCGATCTATATTATGGAAATTATATTTAAAAGGAAAATATTTCGTTTTTCTTTAAAAGTATAATTTGATATCTGATCGTTAAGGGAAGAATCTTCGTCAAATATCTTTTGTTGAGATATAGAAAGTCAAATATTTTTAGGGAATATATTTTAGATGTTTTTCTTATCTTTTAAAGATAGACTTTCAATATTTTCCAAGATTATCTTTGTTTGATCTGATCTTTTATTCTAATCTTTTTAAGATAGATTTTTAAGATCTTCCAATATTATCTTTGTTTAATATTATCTCCTTATTATGTATCTAGACATATTTAATAAGCATATTCGTTGGATATCTTTTATGATCATGCAGAATCTATTGGATAAGGTAAGAAGATATATTCGGGTTGCAACAAAATTATCGGGGTGCTTATCATATAAGGAAAGAAAATCTGCGTGGATTGCAACTAGAGATACGCATATCTTATCTGTTAAGGAAAGAAGATATGTGAGGGTTGCAACTGAAGATCTGCAGAGATTCTGCGCATGCCTATATAAGGAGAAGGCTCGACACAATTGAAGGACACTTTGAAAAAGACAGTTTGTGAATTCAGTCCTGTATCGAGTCAAAGTCTTTTAGAGAAGAGCATCAAGTCAGAGGAACTCTGGAGTACCTTGATGTGTTCTTCGACTCAATCGAGTACACCGAAAATAAGTTAAGGGATAGGTATTGCAACTGCAAATATTAGAGGGAGTCTAAGATTTGGGTTGATGTAAAACCTACATTGTAATTCTTAAGTAGGGTATTGTTTGAGTCAACATTTGGGTGCAAACCCCGTGGAATAGGACCATTTGGACCTAATCACGTTAAAACTCTTTGTGTTTTTTACTGTTTTTATGTTTAACTGTCTTCTTCTAGTTGCAACAGTAAAACAACTTTTAAACGTTAAAGAACTGTCATCTATCTTACTTACGAGTGCAGTTGCAACTACTGTCAAGTATAACTGTATTCGATTACAAGTACTATAGATCTAAGATCTTTCAATACCATCTTAGAGGAAGAGCGAGTGTTTATATAGACCCCGTAAGATCCATCAGAGTCGAAGACAACGACGTTCATGATCTTATAACTCAAAATTAATAGACAAACTACTTTTGCAAAATATTATGAAACAATTAAACGAAAAACAAACATGTGCATTTTGTTAGTTCTTATTACTTGCTTTTACTCCATTATGGTGTTGGTTTTTCTCAATGTGTCTAAGGCCGACCTCAAATCATCTACCACTACTGTACACGGCTTTATTATCATAAACATCAGCCATATAATCCCAAATAAATAGGGTACGCACGAGCTTCATTAATAATTATAATCTCACAAAGTCTATGATTGTAGGAAAATCATAGAAGCTAACCCTGCAAAATAATATATTGCAAATAGCAAAATCATCATCCAAACTATATAATAAATCAATGCCCCAATTGAGTAATTGACAATTTTATATGATACATAATTTATTAGATCGATTGTACAACCATACAACTTCATTGTGATGATATACATTGTTCAATATGAGAAAAATAAAAGGAGTTCACCTAGTCATTGGTCTAAATTACTTTGCAAGAACATAAATTAGAGTAACAGTTTGGAATAAACCGAAGGAGCAAGAAGTAACTAGTTAACAGAAACAATGACAACAGTGGTTTAATTGGGGTGGATGCTTGAACACTTTGCAAGATCCTCCCATGCAGCAGCTCTTTGCAGAATTTATCACATTTGGAATCATCTCGACCAGGAAAACAACGGCCAATATAACCAATATGGTTGTCGAAGCAACACGTCAATGCTCTTTTTGCATCTGAAATTTAAAAATAAAATTACAATACGTACACGAGAACATAAAAGAATCAATATTACTAAACTACCGTTTTGTGGTTTAGAAAGTAAATTTTATAAGGTATGCATACAAATCTTAACGAATGGTTAAGGCTGTCTATCATTATCTTTTTTTGTTAAAGAAGATTTGAAACACAGAAGCAAAAGGAGATTCAACAGTTACCCAATGATACATTACTTTATCAGTGCGTGTTTACGACAGAAACATATGGCGAAGCAAAAGGAGATCAACAGTTAACCCAACGTATGGAGAGATTGACCTCTGAGCTAACCGATTCTAGTTCTGGACAAATCTAAACTTTGACGCGAGAGCATCTTCAGTTTTCTTCAACTTCTTACAATTATTTTCTCCATCCTTACAAGGACTGGACAAACATCTCTTCCCTGAAACACACGTCAAAGTATTACCTTCTTTCTTACTGCAACCTTCACATCTTTTTGGTAAACACAATGATTCTGGGGTCTTCTTCAAGCCCATCGATTTGGATCGTGTCCGACTTGCGATCCATGTCAATTCCAGGAATACTTGAGCTGATAGCCATAGTTGGGGAAGAATTGTTTTTGTTGCTTGAATGATGATTACCATGGATATTCCTTCTTGAGCAACCAGCAAATCCTTGCCAATCATTTGACAAGAGGATATCTTTTTGTTCACCTCGTCGACATTCTCCCCAGATGTGTCTGTCCCAGTATATTCAGCTTCGCTATCTATCTCGAGTACAAATTTATTTACGCGTATAGTTTCTCTATCCTTCCCTAAACAAAGATTTGAATGAAGGTATGAGAGACCTCCAAGTAAATCATACCCATCGCAATTTTAACAACAAAGCACCAATTATGCCTTGAGTAGGCTGACTTGGATGTCAGGTACCAATTACACCAAGGAAAACAGAGAAAAAAATGGTAACTGACTTTTAAATACTTAAAGCCAAATTTAATATTGGATATACTATTAACTCAAGATCCAAATCCAAGCAACCAGGAAATATATGAAGCTTAACTTATCACCTTTTTTGGCAGAAGAATGGGATATGGAACAATTATCAGCGGATGCCTCTATGCCAACAATGTCAGTCTTCTTCGAAGAAGTGGCCACATAATATCTTTTTGTGTTATTCCCCAACTCGGCTTTATCAATCCTAACATTTCCAGACTTGTCTAGACTATATCTTCAGAATCATTTCCTAAACAATGATTTGAAAAAGGATGAGTAAGCTGTTATCAAGTCACTGCAAATGGCTATATATTGATATGAGTAGGCTTACGACCTTCGGCGTCAAACAGAAAATGTGAAGAAGAATACAAAGCAGAAGGAGGAAATTGACAAGGAAAAAGAATCCAGAGGCACCCGAACCCCTTTTTTTTTTTGTATCTGTGACTCTCTAATTCCTCATGTTACAAGATCAATTAAGTTCTCAGACTTGTGACTTGAATACATTGCAACCTATAGATGCCCCAATAAGGCGTGTCGAAACTCTCGGCTTAAGACATACGGATAGAGCACGAGGGAGACCAAAGAAGACGATATGGAATGACATGAAGTTTAGAGACTTAAATGAAGACGGACGATTAATGTACCTGACTCGACATGATTTACTTATGGTTCATATAGCCTAACTCAATAAAATTGGTATTAAAGACTTGGTTGATGTTGTTGTAGTAACTAAAGATCCTGTAATACATGCAAATAAGCAAATAGGATATATAAAATCTTAGATTCTCACCGTTTTCTGAAGATATTGACACGAAAGAACCGCTGCAATCATCCTCGGTGGAAATGGATATCAAATGATTACCTATGTCCACAATAAGAGCAGTTTTAGGTGAATTGACTGCAGAACATTTTGTATGCCTTTCATGCCCGGTTGAGGAGCCAATCTTCACCAGAAGACTTGTTCTCCTCTTCATGAACTCAGCTTCGTCCATTATCTCGACTTCTAGTTCCTCGAGATTCATATTTTCATTGTCAGTCCCTAAATACTTAAAGGATTAGATCGACCACTCACTTTTTGTTCATTTTACATCTATGACTCTTCAATGACTCTTAATTACTCATGTTACAAAATCAAAGTTGTTGTCAATTGTTTTACACTGATATACAATATGAACTACCAAAAGGACAGTTGAGATCAAATGTGACAGACTTGATTTTTAATTATGAATTTGTGGCGGAGAAACTGACTAGAGCATTATACGGGGAATTATTAGGAGAAGCGTATTTACAGCTCACTCTCCCTCCATATTTAGACCAAGATGTTCTCCAAATCATTGTCAAAGTATTTTTCTCGATGACTTTAATGCTAATGATAATACTTTCTAACAGAAAGTTAATCATGAAACAATTATTAACTCTAAAATCCAAATACCAGAAAACTGGAAGTTGAAATCAAATTTGTGTACCTTCCTCTGTGGATGAGCTTGACTTCTTCTCCTTATTAGACTTGTCGCCGTCATCCTCAAAGGTTGCTATTACATTTCCCATGACCTGAGAAGTTTTATGGGAAGTCGCAGCAGTATATCCTTTATTTGTTTCATGCTTGGTTGAAGACCCGATCTTTGACACGACATTTCTTCGCTCATCCCTGACCTCATCTTCGTCAAGTCTCTCAGTTTCTGCAGTCTTCGGAGAAAAGGCTACAGAGCATCCTACTTGTAGTTCTTTTGAGGACCCTATCTCGGCACCAAATATATTCTCTTCACTAGTTCTCTCAACTTCAAGTTTCTCCGGATCTGCATCTTTGTAGGCATTCCCTAAACATACATTTAAAAGCATGATAAATCTATAACATGATGATAGCAATCTATAACATCAGTATCCCATTTGAGTCTCGGATATATTTACTGAGGCACGCATATGTTGAGGCTACAGAATAAAGAGATGGATTTCACAAGATAATTGTTTTTTCCCTATTCCCATACCCTCCCTCTAATTTATCTCGTGTCTAGTGCCAATAGTGATCATGTCCTAGCTACATTGTGAAGACGCAGTTTTTACATCAAATCTTCATAATTAACAACAACAACCGAAGCCAACCAAGCAACCATGCGGTTCCAAAATGGGGGTAGGCTATTTGTCCATAAATTCATTGCCATTAACTAAATGAAGGAGTGTACATTTGACAATCTTTAGTTTATGTTAGCAATATTAGTAGAGTATTTCACATAGATATTGCATTTACTTTCTTAAGATGCTCGCTTCCTTATTTGAATTTGAGTGAAGATACAAGAACCAAGCCACAACAGATACTAAGAAATCCCAAATTCTCACCTTTCCCTAATTGATCAGATTCAAAACCGGTACACTTAGTGTAAAGGGATCCATGTTGATCAACAAAGTATATATCTTTTGCCACACCATTGCCAGTTTTTGCAAAAGCTCATATAGTATTAAGTTCCTGGTTGTTCCTTGTTCCTCAATGCAGCTTCATTTATCTCGATCTCAAGTTTAACTGGATCCATTTTTTTAATTTTTTTTTTCAAAATAATTTCTAGCAAATAGAGTACTGCATCATAATAAAATGTATGCTGTAATGTCAAAGCAAAAAAAGAGCAAAACATCTGTATACATGGTTTTCCATCTGATCAATCACATAAAAATGTATTAAAAAACTTATGATAATTCACTATCACTAGAGAAACACACCATGTCATCGATTTGTATCTCCTCCTGGCACAACAACGAGACTATATCAGCATAGCCCGTAAAGGCAATTCCTGAACTTGTTACTGCACCAGGAAGGTGTGCCTTTAGCTCCTCCGCACAGTTCTTCAATACCTTATTTGCCAAGTCGAAGGCAGTTAGTCGATCTCAGCAATTGCACCTTTAAGTTCAGAAATACGTTTATCAATATGCCCGAAGACTTGATGATTCCAGATTTTGAGCATTGATTTCTGATAACATTCATGAAGATAACATAATCTTACAAGACAAGAATGGATCTTACAAGACAAAGAATGAATGTGTAATAGGACTAGGGTTTACAATAAGACATATATATACAAGACTATGAAAATACTAAACTACCCTTAACACAATATATATAAATATAATATGCTAACATCCCCCCTCAAACTCGAGAAGGTACTGCAATAAGTAACGAGAGTTTGCCAACAAAGAAGTTGTGTCGCTGAATCGTATGTGCCTTCGTAAAGAAGTCAGCCAACTGCATCGAAGACGAGATGAACGGTAGAGAGATAATACCATGCTGAAAATGATGTCGAGTCACATGACAATCGATCTCAATATGTTTAGTACGCTCATGAAAAACAGAGTTATGAGCAATCTGAACAGCACTTTTGTTATCACAATACATGGGTGTGGGGGATGACAACAACACCCCCATATCACCTAACAACCGTCGTAACCAAACAAGTTCAGTTGTGGTGGAAGCCATAGCACGATACTCTGCCTCGGTAGAAGAACGAGAAACAACATCCTGTTTCTTGCTTTTCCAAGAGATGAGAGAATCACCTAGAAAAATACAGTATCCAGTGGTAGATTTTCGATCGGATGGATCACTAGCCCAGTCTGCATCTGTATATGCTCGAAGTTCTAATGAAGAACTTGAAGGAAACAATATACTCTGATAAATAGTACCACGAAGATAACGAAGAATGCGAGTAACAGCAGCCCAATGATCAGAGGTAGGTGCAGCAACAAACTGACTAACAATATGGACCGCATAAGCAATATCCGATCGGGTAATAGTCAAGTATACCAAACTACCAACAATAGACCTGTACAAAGTGGGATCTGGAAGAAGTGTACCGCCAGTAGGAGTATAACGAACATTTACCTCTAAAGGAGTAGCAGCAACACGAGTGTCTGTAAGACGAGCTCGCTCTAAAATATCTGAAGTATACTTCGACTGAGACAAAAGATAGCCCTTTGGAGATGAGGCGACTTCAATACCTAAAAAGTAACGAAGAGGACCCAAATCCTTCATATCAAACAAATGAGATAAGGTGTGTTTCAACACCTTAATACCCTCAACATCGTCACCTGTAATAATCATATCATCAACATACAGTAAAAGCATTATGCGACCAACAGAACTGCATTTAACAAATAAGGCTGAATCATTAGGACTAGAAGAGAAGCCAAGAGAACAAACAGCTGTAGAAAACTTCTCAAACCAAGCTCTTGGAGCTTACTTAAGCCCATATAATGCTTTCTTAAGTCTACACACCTGCCCTTTGTCATGAGGAACACCCGGATGAGGTGTCATGTACACTTCCTCATGTAAATCACCATTCAAGAATGCATTTTTCACATCCATCTGTGAAATATACCATTGTCGTACTGATGCAACTGCAATAAGAACTCTGACAGATGTCATCTTAGCTACAGGAGCAAATGTCTCCTCATAATCCATGCCATATTGTTGAGCAAATCCTTTTGCCACTAGACGAGCCTTATATCGCTCAACTGAACCATCAGCTTTGGTTTTAATTTTATAGACCCATCGAGAACCAATTGACTTTTTCCCTACAGGAAGAGGAACCAAGTCCCACGTGTGATTTTTGTTCAAAGCTGATAGTTCCTCAGCCATAGCCTCTTGCCAAACAATATCTTGTGCCGCCTCAGAATAAGAGGTAGGCTCACAAAGTGGCCAAACAGATGCCAAAAATGAAACAAAAGGCTGAGAATAACAAGAGTAAATGAAATCAGGCAGTTGAGTAGACTTACGAGTACGCCTGGGATACCGCTCCTGAGCTGGATCCGAAATCGTAAGAGAAGGGACATGAGGGGGTAACTCTTCAGCAGCACCCAAGTCATCTCCATCACCAACGCCAATATTGTCATCCCCAACAACATCACCAATACCAATATTCTCACCAGTTGGATCATTAGTTCCAATATCAGAAACATCAAGAGTAAATGGGTCAATGTGAATAATATCAGACCGTGTCACATTATGGGAGCTTCTCGGAATGGAAAAATATGGAATATGCTCAATAAAGTGAACATGAGGAGAAACATAACATTTTCTAGCAACTGGATCATAACACCGATAACCCTTCTGACCATTTCCATATCCCAAAAAGACACATATTGCAACACGTGAAGACAACTTAGTTCGCTCAACATGTGGACGAAGAACAAAACATGTGGACCCAAAAACCCGCAAATGAGAATAATCAGGAGTTTGACCAAATAACTTAGCATATGGAGAGATACCTGCGTTCTTAGGAGTTGGAACTCTATTTATGATATAAACAGCAGTGAGAACTGCTTCACCCCAATACTCACTAGGTACACTAGCAGACAAAAGCATAGAACGTGCCGTTTCAACAATATGCCTATGTTTTCTTTCAGCCACACCATTTTGTTGAGGTGTGTCTGTACAAGATGATTGGTGCACAGTACCATCCCTAAGAAGAGTGTCAGAGAGTGCATTACTCGTATATTCCCCACCCAAATCAGATCTAAAACATTTTATGACTTTAGAGTGTTGAGTTTTCACATATGCAGCAAAGTGAGCATAAACATCAATGAATTCAGAACGATTTTTCATCAAGTAAACCCAACAATAACGAGTATAGTCATCAATGAAAGAGACATAATATCGTGACCCCCCCTTTGTAGGAGTAGGGGCAGGTCCCCAAACATCAGAATGAATCAAATCAAATGGTGCAAAAGAAGTGGATGTACTGTGATTAAAGGGTTTTGCAGAAAATTTCCCAAGTTTACATCCACTACAATCAGAAATATCCTGAGACTGCAAGTCTCCCAAAACACCACTATTACATAAAAAACGCAGACAAGATCCAGATACATGACCTAGTCTAGAGTGCCATACGTAAAACTTCGAAGAAGAAGAATT
Organism: Linaria vulgaris; assembly: GCA_948329865.1. Taxonomy (NCBI): domain Eukaryota; kingdom Viridiplantae; phylum Streptophyta; class Magnoliopsida; order Lamiales; family Plantaginaceae; genus Linaria; species Linaria vulgaris. The sequence continues at coordinate 127,294,089 of OX415250.1, read as the reverse complement.
CAAATGAAAGGTAGATAGATCAATACTCGTAGCTGCAAACTGACCATCAACCTTCATGCCATCCAAAACATAAAGTCCCCCCTCTCTACTTCCAGTCCCAAGTATTCTCTTTGATTTCGGATCCTGCACATGACAAGAAGTAGAGGAAAAGTGAACATCAAGACCACGATCACACAATTGACCAACAGAAATAAGATTCATAGCCAATTTAGGAATACAATAAACATCAGGTAGTGAGAGATTTTCTGTTTGAATTGTACCAACACCTACTACTAGCATATGGTGGAGACTGGTTTTTGTTTGCCTGAAGAAGGTTCTGCAATAGATTAACCAAAGATGCGTTGTCTGACAAAGATGAATCGACAGAAGCTGGATCCAATGTAGGCATGACAGCAGCTGTATTAGGCTGTCCTCCAAAACGAAGATTCTGTGAATATGAAGGTTTGTCACTTGGCCTCTTTCCATATTCCTGTTGTGGTTTGCCTTTCTGGTTCAATAAAGGACACTGATTCTTCCAATGACCCTTTTCATGACAATAGCGACACTCATCCTTATCATAACTCTTTTGTTTAGATCTGGTATGACTAGGTTGAGTAACCAAAACAGAACCAACAGGAATGGACTTCTCAATTTGAGTCTTGAGGCGGGTTTCTTCAGCTAACAATTCATGCACAACTGAATCAACTGAAGGCAAAGGAGTACGGTGCAGAATTGACCCACGGATGCCTTCATACTCAGAGCGGAGATTGTACAACAGTTGAACCAAACGTTGTTGTTCTCGCCTTTCAATATACGGACCGAATGCTCTCAGTTCAGCGCATTCTGTCATAGCCAACTGATCCCAAAAGTTTGTCATCTCAGAATAAAACTCTTGAACACTTCGATCGCCCTGTGTAAGAGCACGAATTTCCCCTTCAAGTTGATATTGAACAGCAAAGTTGGACCTCACATACAACCTCTCCAAATGGTCCCAAACTTCTTTCGCAGTATCAAACTTAGCTAACTGAGTACCAATCTTATGCTCAACTGAATTGTTAATCCAAGTAATAATTTTAGAATTATTGGTATCCCACACATCCAATAACTCAACAAAATTAGCATCATCTGACTTAGGAGCAACCAAAACACCAGAAATATAATTCCACATCTTCTTCCCTTTTAGAAAGTTTTTCATAACATAACTCCAATACCCATAGTTTTTCCCATCAAAACGAACACTAATCGACTGCAACGAGTCATCCCCTCCCGTCATGATAATAGAAATCGAGAATTGCAGCAATAAACAAAGCAAGACTAACCCAGAAACAGAATTGGAGCAACAAATCGAACAGAAATTGCACCAAATCAAAATCGAAATTAACACACCAACAAGTTCAGAGAGTGCAGCGGATTACCAGAAACCAGTAGCAATACAAAGACGAAAAACCCAAAAAAAATTCGGCGTGGTGTCGTGTTTGCCTACCGGTTTGGGCAAAGATTTGGCTCTTATACCATGATAACATTCATGAAGATAACATAATCTTACAAGACAAGAATGGATCTTACAAGACAAAGAATGAATGTGTAATAGGACTAGGGTTTACAATAAGACATATATATACAAGACTATGAAAATACTAAACTACCCTTAACACAATATATATAAATATAATATGCTAACAATTTCAACCTCTTCAACTTCTCTTTTACCACATAAGCTCCCCATCCCTCAATGTCAAAACCATTCCAGACGTTGTTTACAAACGAAGAGAAGTCTGTGTGCTCTGCCCAGCTGTCAATCACACGGAATGGACGGGGACCCCAATCAGTTTCAACAGTTTTGAGAAGAATTGGGCAGTGGTCGGACACCGATCTGGGCAGCCCCCATTGTCGTAAATTATCCCAACGAGCCAACCAGTCATGAGATAGAAGAAATCTGTCGAGACGACTCGCAGCCATCCCGTTTGGTCTATACCATGTGTATCTCCTGCCTAATAAAGGAATGTTGGACAACTCCATATCCTCAATGAATTTGTTGAATTCCTCCATCTCGTTGAGCCTCGAGGAAGTATTAGAGAGTGACGTATCACGACCTCTACGCTCTTCGAAAGAAATTATGGAATTGAGATCTCCAGCTACGCACCAAAATCTTTCATTCAGCTGACCTTTGATGTGGACCAGATTCGCCCACAAGATTCTTTTATCTCTGATGTCACACGGCGAGTAAATGTTGCAAATGCAAACCTTGATTTCTTCAACGCCCCAAAGCCCAACAACGATAATGAAACCATTGCCTTTGATTGTGTTAACTTGTTTGAAAATCTCTTTCCTCCAAATGATTAGAAGGCCTCCCGAATTACCGACTGCATCAATTGCCTGCCAATCAAAGTTTGAACTACCCCAAATAGAGCGACAAAGTCTGTAGTTCCACCCTTCTCTTTTTGTTTCTTGAAGGAGTAAGACATCTAATTTATGAAAAATAACCTGGTCTCTCACTTCTCTCTTTTTTAATCTCCCCCCTATTCCACGGATATTGTATGACATAATTCTCATTGATCAGACTTGGTGTTCCTTTCCACTTCAGAAATTCGAACTTCATTTGTAGCCAATTTCCTATCTCTTTGTTCCAACTCGGCAAGTTTCTCAACAACTTCTCCATCATTCCCACCACCAGCCATACCCAATTGCTTGCCTATGTTCCAAATATTTTCTGCCTCCTTCTCAATATATGACTAGCTGATTGAGCGGCGATGAAGCCTAAAGAACCAGCAAATGAGAATAGAAAAGATTTTCAAATGCAGTAGAAATATGAATTACAAGACCACCTTCTTAAAATGAAAAAAATCCTGAAAATAGATATAAATCTAGATGATAACTTTAAGGGTACCTACTCTGCATGCTTATTGACCTTCAACATAAATAAATATAATTTGTAAACTAAAAAAGAGAACTCACAATTTTCCAATTTCATCCATTCTAAACTATCTTCTCTGTGTGCACAGGAGAGAAGCCTCATCGTCAGGATCATCTTCTTCCATTCAACGGAGGTTGATACCAAGCTGATGACGGCACTGTCGGTTAGGGTTTATGGTATTGTGTAGTTTAAATATATGGGAAATGATATATGTAGAGCAATTTTTCATTATTTACTAGTTTGTCCCTTTTTAATTGATTGTACAAAATAGAACTCAATCTAGACAATCTTTCTTATATCTATATCTATACTATTATATAAAGGAAGCAATGTTGAGACCAATATTTTAATATTATTATATACCCTCCAACACACTATTAATTTTTATTACAAGTTGAGTTACAACTTTAATTTACTTTAGCTTTACCTTAATTTAAACCTCCTTATTAAAGAAAAAAGAATCACTACTTAGTTCTCTCCTACATAAAAAAATATTATGATTCTTTACATATTTATGTTGTAATATTTACCATGCGAAGTAAGTATATTACACTTAGAATAAATTTGATCACGCGGGATCGCGTGCCAATGTTTCTAGATAATCTTTCATTATATAAAAATAGCATAAATCTTGTAAATTATTAAGTTATAAGTCATTAATAAAAAACTAAACAAAATATTTATATTCATTACACGAGGAGTAAACAAAAAATAAATGAAGCTTTAGAAAGTTTTTCTTTTCTGCTTTTTTTTAAACATTTAAGTTTTCATCTCTTTTTTATTTTAATTTTTTAAGTTATGTAACATCTCCCAGAATTCTGAAATCCAAGCCTGTGTTTTCTTTTTTTTTCCTCTTTGTCATATTTTGGTATATTTAAAAATATTTAACATTATACATGCAACATTAACATGTGTATTATAATAAAAATAAATATACACACAACATTAACATATGTATTAAAATAAAATCTAAATCTAAATAACATATTTTACTACAAGTTAAGTCAAAAAAGTTCACCAGAAAAAATAAATTCTGAAAACAAAGTATGACGTTTTTCATAATTTTTTTTTTGTAAGAATAGATAGAGTGAGTTTAAATACACAAATTTGAACGTATTTTTTAGTCCAAGAATCAACAAAAAGAAAGAGAATATTGTAATAGCCCAAAAAAACAATATTTGTGCGGAAGATATGACATATGTAATGAAAATGATTTATACAATATAGAATTGAATATTATTTATATTCTTATTCTTGTAGTTGGGTTGCCCTTGACTTATCATTTTTGTTAACGAATCCATGTCAAATATCGACCAAGTCTCTTTGAACGATCAACCAATATCAGTGCGATTCCGGCCGTGAACAGCGTGAAGAAGATGACTTAATCTTCTTTTTTTTAAATCTATTTTCATTTGTTGTTTTTAAAAGTTATGGGGGTGAAAGTATAATTTGATAAAATGTGGGAAAAAGGGAAATAAAAGTTATGGGATTAAATTATGATTTGAAAAAATTATAAGGGTTTGGTTAAAAACGTTTTTTGGGAGGAAAATATGACGTGGCGGGGCATTTTATTGTCTGGACGAGCACTTTCTTGACTGGACCGCCACGTAAGCAATTTAGCCCGAATAAGACGAATTGGGCACTTTTAGTAAAAAATGTGAAAGTTATGGGGCAGAAAATGTCGGCCTGAAAAAAAAAAGGACAAAAAGTAATTTTGGGCAAAATTATTGGGCAGAAATAATAATTTCCCCTTTTTAATTTGATTAATTCACTTTTGTTGGAAGAATAATGTAAAACTTTTTCTTAATTACTAAAACCTGATAAAGAAAATAGGACAAAAATATTTAAGTGTTTATGTTTCCACCAAGAAAGACTTTTCTTGAAAAAATGAAAGTATAAGTAACGATGCTGAAATAGTACTATGATATTCAATGGCTTTTCCACTATTTTTACGTTTGAATAGCGAGAAGAATTGAAACTTGCCAATATGAGAAAACTTGCTTGTTGCTAGGGTTGGGTTAAGATGCTGATTTCACCCTATATATTTTAGTTAGCCCCTTCAATCATATTCAATTGCAAACACTTAACTATATTTAATTTCAACAAGCTAGAAGAATGAGTAGAAGGCACATAGTGGTAAGCTTACAAGTGCATGAGGTTGTTCGAACAGTTCGCTACATGGAGTGCGGAAAAAAACCACGTTGTTCTTACTGGAGAACATGCTGTTGACGGGTGTCAAGAGTTCATCTCCACAGTTGTAGAACAAAAAGTCGCCTTCAACAGTTGTGGCCTGCACCTGCCACCGCAGCTTCCACCGTATGGTGGTTGGCACTGAGGTGGTTTTCGATAGAGGGGGCCCCTCAAACGATTCTTAAATTTTTGAAAACATAAGAGTATTCATGCAAAATGGACTTCATATCAAAATATGTTATATTTGATGGGATATAATATACATGTATATATATTTTATGTGCATTGTGCACATGAGTAACTTCTCAATTATCGAATTATAATTAATTTTTATATAGCGTGAAGTGCGTGAGGTTTAACAACCGTCTTGATGTGTGTACTACGAGTATAAAGAAAAATTGTAGCTCCTCTAGAAAAGCTTCAATATACAATATTTAAAATGTTGGTAATTGGACACGAAATTATAGTTACTTATTATGACTAGAAAAGCTAATTTGAATGAATAATTTTGTTGCTCAAATCAGGTCCAAGAAGTATCAATTGAAATAAAGCACTAAGGAGTAAGGATAAAGTCCACATTATGATAGGTATATAATATACTGACCTAGGTAAATTACGTAATCGCACCAAAAATTGACGTGTTATATTATGCCAAACCCCATCTGACACCATGTATAATAGTCATATTGAATGTCAGAGTAGTTTTTAATTTTTAAATGTAAAACATTTTAATGTGTGTTTACTATAGACCATGCAACAACCCACAAGACAATAATGTATTCATCTGTTCAGTTTAGTGCTTCCTTTTGGAAGACATCACACTTGAAATTTCCATCTCGCCATTTTAAAATATAGTTAACCAGCCATAAGTAGTTAATACCAGTAAAATATCGCAAATGCGCATGTTTATGACTTAAAATTAACTAGGCACGCAACAAATGCAGTTACATGTTCCCTTTTCAACAAATTGAAATTTGAAGTTTCACTATATAACATACTAAAATTGCCCGATACCATATTGGAAAACCAAAATTGTACACAGTGCACTTCTGATTGCTATTTAATTCTTGAGAAGAAGATTTTGTAGTATAACAAATTTGCAGTAAATTTGTTGTAAGAAAATGTACTAGAGCTCTGGTGCTTTTAACAATCTTCTCAAGTTTCTTGTCGGTAACAATAACCATTTTTAGTGTTATGTTACTTATTATGACTAGAAAGCTCAGTGTCGCAAGGACTTTAAATATATACTTCTTTCGTGAATTCCTGGAAATTTCAAATTAGTAATTATGAAGACAATCCGGCAGTTTTTTAACTTAGATCTAGATTTTGATTCCATCCCGATCCAACCAAGTTTTCTCTTAAATTGGATATGGCCCGCCCAGTTTATTGCTTGTGTTGGGTGTTCGTTCCTTTCTCGTTCCGGCTCAGAAACCCTCGACTCGATTTCCCGCTCCTCTTAAGTGCACCACCAAGACCACAAGGTCTACACCAACTAAAGAGCCCACACTAAGTAGCTCACTACACAAAGTAGATATCTCACACACACACAAAGTGTTTAGGTGAAGAGGGGGAAGAAGAAAACCCACAAAGATGGAGAGTACCCACAAAGACTCTCCTTTCTCTCTTCTCTCTCACTCCAATATTTCTCTCACTAAGATAAGAATAATGGTGGCTCACACAAAGAAGCTTGTCTTGGAAGATAAGGGTTCACAAGACTACATTAGGGTATAAAGGGAATTCGGCTTTAGTTTGAGGCTTTTGGGCCAACACAAAATAAACCAACAGCTTGTAACCATGTTAAGGTTATTGACCTCATTTGATATTAAATAAGGTTAGGTAAGTTACTAATATTTTCAATTTTTTTAAATACATTATATTTTCTTCAAACTTATCTCACAAATGAAATGAAAAAATATGAGATCTTATACATCTTTAAATACCCTAACCAATTAAATTTAATACCCTTTTTCAAAATTCACGATATGGCATATGACGATCAATTAAATGAACCGTTTACATTTAATATGTAACTCATGATTCGGTGTATAAATAAACGTTCAGTGGACTAGAAATCACGGGCGCGATGAACACAAGAGCTCGACGTTTCAACAGCTTGAAAGAATCCTTTGCAATCACTCTATCAATTTTTATCGAGTGATTAATCTTTTGAATTGGCGTACAATTGTTTGACGTCGATTTTGACTAGCTCACAGGATCTCAGATCAATCTTCGAAGGTACATTCATAACTTGGTGGTGGTGGATGTGGTGGCCGTGAGTTTAGGGTGGTGTGGTGGTATGGGTGGGGGGGGGGGGGGGGGGTGAAGATGAGATGTTTTTTGAATGTATTTTTATTTTATTTTTGTTGTTTTTATAATTTTTATAAATTGTTAAAGTCTTTATTATGTTTTACAAATAGTTTTCAAGATATAAAAAAATGTGTGTGTGTGTATATATATATATATATATATATATATATATTGGGGTGCAAAGTGCAATTTATTATGGGATGCAAGTGTAACTTTTAAAATTACAAGGGTTTGTGTATAAAATATTTTTTGGCTGAAAAAATAGAACTTGGCGGAGCAATTTGTTGGCTAGGCCAGTATTTTATTGACTAGACCGCCACGTAAGCTATTTATAGTAGAAAGATTGAAAATTACGGGGCATATTTAGTCGGCCCAAAACAAAAAGAACATTTAAGAATTTTAGAAAAGTTACAGCGCGGAAAAATTAATTCCTCCTAAATTGTATCGTATCAATATTAAAGGTTTTGCAATTACTGATTGAAAATGCTATAATGGAAGGCTTTTTACAATATATATCTTGTTCATTTCTTGTTTGAAATTTAATTCTATATAATTAAGAAAAAGACTTAGTTTAAGATTCCTAGTAATTCTTTAAAATGGTTGATTCAAGGGTAGGAATGACTTTTCCCTTCAAGTCAAAGCAAAAATAGATTTGGGGGCAGCATGCGCTCTAATAATGTAATACACGGTGGTTTTCCCAATTAAAATAACATAGGGTTCTTATATTTGCCAATTAGATATAACGCATGGCTAGTTTTTGCTATTTACTCGTATCTAAAGTACTATAGAGGACCAAAAATGACAAAAATCCCGAATTAACAATAAAAATGACAATAGTGATTTGGGGGTGGATGCTTGAACACTTTGTAAAATCCTCCTTTTGTGCAGTTCTTTTTGCACAATTTATCGCATTATACATGCATCATCTTTACCAGGAATAACACAACGACCAATATGGTTGTCGAAGCAACAAGTCAATGCCTCACTTGCAATAATAATATCTGAAAATAAAAACCAAAAATAAAAATTTAAAAATACAATATGTACATGCATGACACGAGTCTACGAGAATCAGTACTATAAGGAGGATATATGACGTAGTTAATTACATGATCATCATTCTGTTAACTCACAAGTTCATATAGTACAAAAAGAACAGAAAGAAAAATCGTGCATGTAAGAAAGTGAATATTCGCAACTTAGTAGACATGTCGAATGGTTGAAAAGTACAACGAGGAGTAACATCAAAACCTTAGAGCTGATCAATTTTTATTTTCTTTTTTCAAAGTATGAGTAGATAAAACTTTTGACGTTGACGATAATGTTTGGGCGAATCACTTTTTCTGCCCTTTATAATAGGCTAAAGTTGCATTTTGTTCTTTATCTTTGCGGGCTTCACTTTTACCCTTTAACTCTTATTTTTTTGACCTAAAATGCCCAATGGGCTTTTTCACAGGCCCGGTTCTATTTGTTTGACCAAAAATACCTTTTAATTTTTTAAAAGTTTTTTTAGTAATAAAAAATACAAAATTATTTGTTTTAATTAAATTCAGTTTTGAAAACAAATTTAATATAGTTTACTCAAATTTAATTTAATTCTCTAATAAGTGATAATTAAGAAAAAATATTATATATTTTTTAATAAATAACAAAACACATGGTTAATAATCACTTCGCACCCCCGAATTAGCTCAGTTCCTCACTTTGCCCCCCCCCCCCCCCCCCCCCCCTCTCCCAAAAGATAAATACACTTTTCACATGTTCAATTTTATTCTTTTCAATCCTAAATCATGAATAATTATATTATAATTATTTAAATTATTAAATATCTTATAAATTCATAAATATTTCTCAAGCAAGTTGTTTTAACTACATTTTTTTTTATCTAGAGAAAATCAACAACTCATTGATTATATCAAACTTTATTTTTTTTTTATAACTTTTAAAAATGTAAGATTCTTCTTCTTACCACCGCGCTCCTTCGATTCCTCCATCGCCACCACCATATCCTCACCGGAGATCGAAACACCTCAATAAATTTATAATCACTCCCCCACGCCGATACATCCTCTTACGGTGCAGCAGTTGGTGCAAAAATCAGTTTTCCAGGAGTCGAAATTAGTGGTGAACAGGACTGTTACCAGATGAGTTAACACAAAAATCGGTGAATGACACGTTGGACGGCGGTGTGCGTCGTAGGTTTACAATTAATTCGTCGCTTTTGATTTTGAAGCGAGGGAAGAGAGAGAAGATTGTGAGGAGAGTTGCCAGTCTGCCATAGGGTTATGGGTTTTGGTGTATGTGGAGCGAGTAACGAATTTGGGTGTTATGGTGGTGGTGGTGGTGGGTTGGAGAAGAAGATGACAAATTTTTATTTTTTAATTTATAAAAAAACTAAAAGCTTGATTAAATAAATAATTGGTTGATTTTCTTTAGATAAAAAATATTTAGTTAAATTAACTTGTTTAAGAAATATTTATGAATTTATAAGATAAGTTTTATAAATTTAAATAATTACAATATAATTATTCATGAATTAGGATTGAAAATAATAAAATTGAACATGTGAAAAGTGAATTTATCTTTTATGGGGAGTGCAAAGTGAGGAACTGAGTTGATTCGGGGGTGCGAAGTGATTATTAACCATGGTTTTTTGTTATTTTTTTAAAAAACATATATAAAGATTTTTTATAATTATCACTTATCAAAAAATTAAATTAAATTTAAGTAAACTATTTTAAATTTGTTTTCAAAACTAAATTTAACTAAAACAAATAAAATTTTTATTTTTTATTACTAAAAAAATCTTTAACAAAAAATTAAAGGGTATTTTTGGTCAAAAAAAATAGGTCCGGGCCTGTGAAAAAGCACATTGGCCAGTTAAAGAGTAAAAGTGAAACCCGCAAAGATAAAGGGCAAAAAACAATTTTAGCCTATTATAAAGGGCAAAAAAAGTAATTCGCCCATAATGTTTCTTCAATATATATAGCGAAACAAGTGTTATGACGTTGATTTGGAATGTACATTCCATATAATATGATGGGGGTATTTTAGGATTGGCCCAGCAATAGAGATTGGGTCGGCCCATAATCGTATCGAATTGGCCCAATTCGATACCTTCAGCGCATCGAATACTCGTCATTCGATGCGCGCATCGAATCGGTATGATTCGATGCGTTTTTTACAGCTGTCTTCGGGCCCCACATAGCGAGGTTGTTATATATATGACGGTTTTGAGCATTCAGAGGCAGATCGAACTTGAGTCCCAACCTGACCACATCGAATCACATCATTCGATACGCCCCAGTACTCGATACACCCCATTGTTCGATACACTCCTTTATTCGATACGTTCCAGTGTGTTATTAAGACCATATCGAATTAGCTCAGCATCGAACCAGAACCATTCGAGGCGCACATCGAACAACCGCAATTCGATGCGCTAAATAGTCATTGTTATCTGTATAATTAAATCAGTGTAAGATCTGTAATAGATAGTAGGTGTTTCGGACAAAGTTAGTCCAGTTAACTTTATTGGATTAACATTATTTTGGTTATTTATATTCCCATTGTACTGTTTTACTGTGTTCTATTACCGTGACGAAATAAGACCAAAATATTGGCGCCGTCTGTGGGAACACTGTTAACACTGTTTTAGATAGAGCAGCTAGGATGACAAATAAAAGGCGCATGAATGCGATAGAAAAGCAGTAAACGGAGAAAAAGATCAAGACAAAGGCTAATCTGAGTCAAGAGCAGATTGAGCCTAAGGAACAAGGACAAGATAAAATAGAAAGTCAGTTGTTAAACAAATGGCATGAATGTAAGATGGAACCTTTGGGGGAGTTCTAAATTGTACAGCTTTTCAAAGAAAGTTCTGAGAAAGTAATAAAGATTGGATTTGGTAGGGGACGGGTAGAGATACATACAGTGAGTGAGTGAGATACATACAGCTTTTTTTTTTGAAGTTTAAAATTATTTCTTATTGAAACATCAAGCTTAAAAAGTATTATTTAGATTTTCTACAAAAATTTAATTTTTAAAAACATATATCATTTGATAAAGATGAAGTTTTATTTCTTAATTATTATTGAAACAAAAATCTAGTTTAATTAATGAAATTCTTTTTTTTTCTTTTGAATTTTTTTCTTTCTTATCAGGTTTTTAAATAGTATAATGTTAAAAGATTTAAGATATAAATGTAAATACTAGTAATTTAGTTTTTAAGATATAAATATAAAAAATTAAACAAAATAATGGATTTACTTTTCTTATGTGTTTTGGGGTGCAAAAAGCAATTTTAAAATTATAAGGGTAGTTCTGAAATTTTATTATTCTATAATGGACGAATTATTAAAAATGCTCATGATGTTTGCTGCTTTGATGAAAATTCCCAAAAAGATTTTCCACGTGGTGATGATGTGGCAGCCACGTAGACCAGATAGCCCGAATAAGAGCCATTATTGGGCATTTTTGGCAAAGGGTACCCATAGTTACGATGCATTTTTGAAGCTCGTAATTCTTTTGGGCATATTCATCAAAATAGCAAACATAATGGGCATTTTAGAAATTCCTCCTTGTATTTATCAGTTTCTTCTACTTGTTCAATAGTCATTTGATCACACTATAGTTGGGTTCTATTTATCAATTTGTTAACGAATCCATGTCAAATGTTGACTAGCCTCTTTGAACGATCAACCAACGTCAGTGTAATCAGGCGCTCAACTCATCTTGCTAAAAATGGAATTGTGACCGTTGTAGCTAGCTAAATAATAGGATGAGATCATCCAATTATTATCACTATTTTCTTGTTACACATTTGGAAAAAGAAAACAAAAAGAGTATGGCAAGCTGCTGTTTGGAGTTAATAAATTGAGACTCTAGCTCATACACTATACATATGGAACAAAGTCAAATTCACAAGCGAAAACCGGTGGATCGTGTAGTTTATTCAAAATATTTTAAAATAATGTGGTTGCGAATTATTGGGAATAATTTAAAACTTTTTCAGGGGCATAGAGTTATTATGTAGCAATTACGTTGTGTTCTATTTTGTCTCTCAAAGTCTTTGTATTTGAACATACTCTTTCTAATATGATTAAATTAACTTTTGTTGGAAGAATAAAACGGAAACTTTTCCATATTAAAACCGATAAAGAAAACTGGCCAAAAACATTTAAGTGTCTATGTGTTTGCATCAAGAAAAAGTTTTCTTGAAAAATTAAAAGTACAAGTAAATATACTCAAGTAATACTTAGATATTCAATGACTTTTCTACTGTTTTACTTTCGGATAGTGGGAAGAATTGAAATTTACCAATATAAAAAAAAACCTACTCGTTTCTAGGGTTAGGTGAAGGTGTTGATTTCATCCTATATATATTTAGTCAGCTCCATCATGAGTCATATTAAATTACAAACAATTTACTACATTTATTTTCAACAAGATAGAAGAATGAGTAGAAGGTACAGAGTAGTGAGGTGGCAAGTGCCCGAGTTTGTTCAAACAATTCGATATTTAGAATGTGAGAAAAACCATGCCGCTCTTACTGGGGGACATGCAGTTGACGGGTGTCAAGAGTTCATGTCCAGAGGCGCAGATGGAATGGCCGCCTTCAACATTTGTGTTGCGTGCAAATGCCACCGCAGCTTCCACCACATGGTCGTTGGCACTGAGGTGGTTTTTGATAGAGCGAGGTCCTCCAATAATTCTTGAATTTGTAAAAGCATAAGAGTATTTGTGCAAAATGAACTTTACATAAAATACAATATTTGAAGGAATTTGTGTATTAATTATGTTCATTGTGCAAATAAGTAACAACTCACTAATTGAATTATAATTTATCTTTATATAGGATGACTTGTGAGGTTTAACAATCAATTTGATGTGTGTACTACCAGTATGAAGAAGAACTGTAGCTCCTCTAGAAAAGTAAGGATAAAGTACACATTGTGATAGGTATATATTATTACTGACCTAGGTAAAATTACGTAATCACACCAAGAATTGACGAATTATATTAAGCTATGTAATATGTCAAAACCCATCTGACCCCAAGGATAATAGTCATATCAAAACTCATTTCAGACCAATATTCAACAAGGTTAAACAAGTTCCTAATATTTTTGACTATTTTGAAATACATTATATATTCATCTAACTTATCTAACAAATGAAATGAAAGAAATGAGATTTTTAACATCTTATAAATACCATAACCAATTAGATTAATTACTCATTTTCAAAATTCACAATATGGGCATATGACGACCAATTAAATGAGCCATTTACATTTATTATGTATCTCATATCACTCGGCGTATACATAAACGTTTCGTGGACTAGAAATCACGGGTGCGATGAACACATGAAACCGACATTTCAAAAACTTGAAGAATCATTTGCAATTACTCTATCAATTTTGATCGAGTCATTAATCTTTCGAATTGGCGTACGATTAAACTTTCTCATTTATTAATTATATTGTATTTATCTGAAAGATATTAGTTCTTTAATCTTTGAAAACCGTTTAATGTTGCAATATAGTTAGTTATAATAGTTAAATGAAAGTAGTAAAGAACACATGATTTTAACGTGATTTGGTCCACATGGTCCTAGTACACTAGGCTTTCACCCAAAAGTGACTCAAAACTCGTAAACCTATTAAATAATTACAACTTGAGGATTTACTTTAAAGTAAAGCTAGACTCTCTCTACTTCACTCTTGCAACACCTAAGCGTTAACTACAATTATAATATGACGCATAAAATATCAACAAAGAACAAAACAGCCATATAATTTATTAGATCCATTGTATATCCATACAACTTCACTGTGTTGATAACTAAACATGGTTCAATATGAGAAAACTAAAAGGAGTTCACTCAGTCATTAATCTAAATTACTCTATATCATATATTAGATGCTTGAACACTTTGCAAAATCCTCCTTTGTGCAATCATCTTGACCAGGAACAAAACGACCAATATGGCTGTCGAAGCAACAAATCAAAGCTCCAGGAACAAAACGACCAATATGGTTGTCGAAGCAACAAATCAATGCTCCTTTCGCGTCTGAAAAATAAAAAATACAATTACAATATGTATACATGAAAATAAAAGAATCAATATTACTATCATGTCATGTGCAAATTAAAAGTTGCTGTCATCAATTAATAATCATCTTGATCTGTAAACTCATGAGCTCATACAGTATAAATACCTCTCATCTGGGATATTCGGAACTTTTGTAGTAAAGATCAAGAGACACATCGAATGGATGAAAAGTACAACGAGGAGTAACATCAAAACCATACTGCTGGTCATTTTTTATCTCATTTTTCTAAGTAGGTAAATAAAACTTTTGAACAATGAGAATTTGTAATGGTTCTTTCATTTATACAACGAAACTAGTGCTTTGTTTATGTATACAAAATGTTAATGAAAGATTGAGGCTTTCGATCATTTTTTTTTTTTTTAACAACGAAGACTTTAAGCAAAGAAGCAAAAGGAGATTCAACAGTTAACCCAACATGGAGAGACTTACCTCTAAGCGGTTAACCGAATCCAGTAGCAGAACTGCCCAAGAAAAACTGTGAGTCCGACCATATGTTTTTGAGTTCTTTCTCACGTTCAGTTTTCTCCAACAGCGTAGGTACCTCAGCTTCAAATCTAAACTTCGACGGGAGAGCAACTTCAGTTTTCTTCAACTGCTTACAATTATTTTCTCCATCCTTATAAGAACTGGACAAACATCTCTTCCCTGAAACACACGTCAAAGTATTACCTTCTTTCTTACTGCAACCTTCACTTATTTTTGGTAAACACAATGATTTTGGGGTCTTTTTCAAGGCCATCGATTTGGATCGTGTCCGACTTGCAATTCCACGATCCATGTCAATTCCAGGAATACTTGAGCTGATAGCCATAGCTGGGGAAGAATAGTTTTTGTTGCTTGAATGATGATTACCATGCATATTCGTTCTTGAGAACCAGCAAATCCTTGATTTCTGCCAATCATTTGACAAGAGGATATCTTTTTGTTCACCTCGTCGACATTCTCCCCAGATGTGTTTGTCCCAGTATATTCAGCTTCGTTTTCCATCTCGAGTACAAATTTATTTACGCCCATAGTTTCTCTATCCTTCCCTAAACAAAGATTTGAATGAAGGTATGAGAGACCTCCAAGTAAATCAATACCCATCGAAATTTTAACAACAAAGCACCAATTATGCCTTGAGTAGGCTGAATTGGATGTCAGGCACCAATTACACCAAGGAATACAGAGAAAAAAATGGGAACTGACAGGAAAACCAATAGAATCATCCCCACATAACCTCAATACTTAAAGCCAAATTTAATAATGGATATACTATTAACTCAAGATCCAAATCCAAGCAACCAGGAAATATATAATGCTTAACTTATCACCTCTTTTGGCAGAAGAATGGGATATGGAACAATAGTGGTTTGGGGTGGATGCTTGAACACTTTGCAAGATCCTCCTATGTGCAGTTTCTTTGGCACAATTTATCACATTTGGAATCACAATTTATCACATTTGGCCAATATGGTTGTCGAAGCAACACATCAATGCTCCTTTCGCATCTGAAATTTAAAAATAAAATTACAATACGCATGTGAACATAAAAGAATCAATATTACTAAACAAGTGTTTCATTATTTTTAACACATAAGCAAATGGAGATTCAGCAGTTACCCAACGATACATAACTTTATCAATGTTTACGACAGAAACATATGACGAAGCAAAAGAAGATCTACAGTTAACCCAACGTATGGAGAGATTTACCTCTGAGTTAGCCAATTCTAGTTCTGCGTCTACCCGATCAGACCATAAGTCTATAAGTCCAGTTTTGTCCAACTGCATAGGTACCTCATCTTCAAATCTAAACTCCGACGGGAGAGCAACATCAGTTTTCTTTAACCGCTTACAATTATTTTCTCCATCCTTATAAGGACTAGACAAATGTCTCTTTCCTGAACACGCGTCAAAGTATTACCTTCTTTCTTACTGCAACCTGCACTTCTTTTTGGTAAACACAATGATTCTGGAGACTTTTTCAAGGCCATCGATTTGGATCGTGTACGACTTGCGATTCCACGATCCATGTCATTTCCAGGAATACTTGAGCTGATAGCCATAGCTGGGGGAGAATTATTTTTGTTGCTTGAATGATTATTACCAAGTATATTCCTTCTCGAGCAACCAGAAAATCCTTGCTTTCTGCCAATCATTTGACACGAGGATATCTTTTTGTTCACCTCGTCGCCATTCTCCCCAGATGTGTCTGTTGCAGTAACTTTGTTTGACCCTTGCCTGGTTGCAGATTTTTTCTTTAAGATATACCTGAATTCAGCTTCGTTACCTATCTCAAGTACAAGTTTATTTACGTCCATAGTTACTCTATCCTTCCCTAAAAGAAGATTTGAATGAAGGTATGAGAGACCTACAAGCAAGATGTACCCATGGCAAGCAGTTATAACGACAATGCAGCAATTATGCCTCGAGTAGGCTAACTTGGATGTCAATTGGGAATACGGAGAAAAAATAGAAACTGACAGGAAAACCAATGTCTCTCCCTCCCACATCTCTTTAATTTTCATTTTTATTTTTAGATTTACTGCGCCCATAATTACGTACGAAATGGATCCTTTTCCAAGATAGTATTGAACATCATACAGGCAGTTTATTCAAATTAAATACAAGTCGACATCTCACCATTGACTCACTATCAAGACAATAACTAAAATCTTCGCTACGAAACAAGTTTTTAATAACGGTGGAAAGTTTTGGATTTATAGAGCAAGAGACTAGTTGAGATTGTGCGGAAATGGTTTGAAGAAACGAAACGCAGTTTCATATCAAAACACAGATGGAATGTAAATCCTCAAACCCACTGACGAGATTACTCTTGTAAGCGCACCAGTTAAGATGGTAAATCAAATAGAATCATCCCCACATCAACCAACTTTTAAATACTTATTGGAGATATATTAACTCAAGATCCAAATCAAAGCAACCAGGAAATATATAAACCTTAACTTATCACCTTTGTTGACAGAAGAACGGGATATGGAACAATTATCAGTTGGGACTCTGTTTAAAACTTTAGGAACTTGTAAAATTAAAATTTCGGAAGCCATTGAATCCAATAAACCAAAGCCATGCCTTAAATGTCAGGAAATCCAACTACAAAGCATAGGTGCAAAGAAATTTGTTAACTGGAAAACATTTAAGTTCGCGTTGCTCTACAAAGTCTAAAGATGTTTACCTCCGTCAATAGTCTTATCTGAAAAATACTTGCTCAGAAAAATACTTGCTCAGCAAAATACTGCCTGAAATCAGCCTCGTACCTCTTGAATTTCTCAATTTGTTGTTTATCCATAATGCTGTTGGAAGAACACGAGGACAATAAAAACGTAAGACGAATCTACTACAGAATCTAGACAAATTTTCATTTATGTAAAATAAATCCTCCTTCCCCACATGCAACCAAACACAAATAATACAAAATCTAAGTTTCTAGATCTTTATATAAGTTGATATACGCCCATACTAATTAACTAATTAACTCCTTAAAGGCCTTAAAGGAAGAAAGAAATAATTATTTGAAGGAACCGGCTCTTATTTGAAGCCGAGAAAAAATATACAGCAATCGCATGCAAAATCAACAAAGTCTTAATAAACTATCAAATTCACAAACGTCTTTATCCATTTTTAACCTAATTCCACTCGATCTCACATCAGTGCCACTATAGAAACTAAAAATGAAAGATTGTCAGTAACTCAACAGATTTGAAGAAATTCGGTATAACGAGGAGGTGTCATCTAGATCTATTGACATGATGCATATGAATCTGGTGAGATTGGTTTTCCCCAAAAATAACATTCAAACAAAGAAAAAGCAAATCCCAAAACATAAAACAATCACAGCAAACCTTAGTTTCTGACAAAAAAAACACAAGAGAAATTGAGGACTAGCTGATTGAGCGCGATGAAACCTAAAGAACCTGCAAATGAGAACATAAAAGATTCTAAAATTCAGTACAAATATGAATTACAAGACCACCTTCTTCAAATGAAAAAAATCCAGAAAATAGATATAAATCTAGATGATAAGTTTAAGAGTACCAACTCTGCATGCTTATTGACCTTCAACATAAATAAATATAATTTGTAAACTAAAAAAGAGAACTCACAATTTTCCAATTCCATCTAATCTAAAGTATATATCTTCTCTGTGTACATCGCAGAGAAGCCTCATCGTCAGGATCACCTTCTTCCATTCAACGGAGGTTGATATGACGGCACTACCTCTTAGCTAGGGTTTATGGTATCTTGTAGTTTAAATATATATATCTGATATTTATATTTTTAACTAAAATTTTAATAATTTTGAAATTGTTATTGTCGACTATTACAACTACAAATGTATAAATAATTGAATCAAACATGGGGGGTAAAATAGTACTTGAACCAACTTAATAATAAAGTGTTCATTTATGTTTTTTCAATATATAGAATTCTTTTCTTCAAAATCAAATACATTCGGACGCTGAATTAATGTTAACATGAAGTGGTATACAAGCTCAATTTACAAATTCGCTACAAATTACTCATACAACATAAACAAGTTGGTTCGAATTCTTTGACCAACAAATCTAGCAAAATATTCAACAATAGAAAACATTCAACGACAGCTTACAATAAGCTCCACAAGGTCCATCGACTCATTCTTTCTGAAATTCCACCCTAACCTCCAAAATAATTACATCGTAATTCTCCAAAAATCACACTCGTGAAATGAACTATAGATAACAATACCTATATTGTCAATTGAAGTACGTATAATTCAAAAGTTCAACAAAAATGAAAATCCAAAAAAAATTCATACACAACGACTCAATGATTTTCGATCGTTTTAAGAACAAAAGAGAAACCGGCTTAATTAGATAGTTATGATTCACACCATTTTCGGTTAAATTCCTTTAAGCCCCCTGATGTTTTAGTCTTTGAAGGTTTAAAAATTAGCGATATGCCCTAACGTATTTTGAATACCCCTGGACTAAATCTTATGAACAAAAATATGGACACGTGTCCATGGTAAATGTTTGGGGCTTAAGGAAATTTATCCCACCATTTTTTGAGTTCTGATATATATTAGATAGTTATGACTTCACACTTAGTAAACGTTAGGGGCTTAACGAAATTTATCCCGCTATTTTTTGAGTTATGATATATATTGATAGTTATGACTTCACACTTAGTAAACGTTAGGGGCTTAACGAAATTTATTCCACTATTTTTTGAGTTATGATATATGTTAGATAGTTATGACTTCACACTTACCCCAAATTATAATCGAGCCTAACGCTCTCCCAGACCCATCTCATATTTATCATTCTCATAATTTATCAAATTATGCGTATTTGATGAACTTTGGTGCATTCTACAATCTTCTCAAGTTTATGGTCAACAACAGTAAGATCTAAATGTTAATTGAAGACAAATCGACTGCATTTTAACTTAAGATCTAAATTTTGATCCCATCTAGATCCAACCAAGTTTTTCTCTTAAATTGGATATAGCCCGGTTCATTGCTTGTAACCATGTTAAGGTTATTGACCTCATTTCAGATCGATATTCAACAAGGTTAGACAAGTTTCTAGTATTTTTGACTATTTTGAAATACATTATATTTTCTTCTAACTTATCTCACAAAGAAATTTTAAAAGTTAAGATCTTATACATCTTTTAAATACCACAACTAATTAAAATAACTATTCCTTTTCAAAATTCAAGACAATGGCATATCACGATCAATTAAATGTGCCATTTACATTTAATACGTATCTCATCAATCGGTGTATTAATAGACGTTTAGTGGACAAAAAATCATGGGCGCGATGAACACATGAACTCGGCCCAGTTAAGAGCTTGAAAGAATCGTCTGTGATCACTCTATCAATTTTGGTCGAGTCATTAATCTTTCGAATTGGCATACAATTGTACTTTCTTATTTACTATTTATGTAGTATTTAGAAGGAAATTATAAAAATGCCCATTATGTTTGTCATTTTGATGAAAATGCCCAAAACAATTTCGGGCTTAAAAAATGCACTGTAACTATGGGTATCCTCTCATAAAAATGCCCAATGACTCCTATTCGGGCTATTTGGCCTACATGGCTGCCACATCGTCACCATGTGAAATTTTTAGGGCATTTTCATTAAAATGAAAAATACAATGGGCATTTTTAATAATTCGTTCATAATAGAATAATAAAGTTTTAGAACTACCCTTATAATTTTAAAATTACTTTTTGAACCCCAAAATATATAAGAAAATAAAATTCATTAATTTTTTTATATTTATATCTTAAAAACTAAACAATTAGTATTTATATTTATATCTTATATTTATTAATATTATGCTATTTAAAACCCTAATAAAAAAGAATTTAATTAATTAAACTAAAATAATTTAATTAATATATAAAAAACTTCATCTTTATCAAATGACATATATTTTCAAAAACTAAATTTTTGCAACAAATCTAATTTATATTTATAATTTAAATTTTTTGTTACTTCAAAAATATCCAAAACATTAAAAAATAATGAACTCTAACCCTATAATTATAGAGTAAATTTTTCTTGTTTACAAATAAATTTTTTCATAGAAATGTGTCTTCAAATGGCATATGTTTTCTACCTTAAAAAAATTGGCATGTACTTTCAGAAATTAAATATTTTCAACAAATATAATTAGTACTCTATTAAGCATGACTTTATTAAGCTTGATATTTTAATTAGTAATAAAACTTCAAAAATCAAAAAAGGAAAAAAGGAAAAAAGAAAGAAAAGAAAAACAACTTCATCTTCTCCACACCCCCACCCGCCCTACGTACCTTTATCCGCCGCCAACCAAATTCACCACCACCAAAACCCTCGCACCTCCCATCGACCTAAATCCATCACCCTCACACTTCCATGACGTTAATTTTTGGATTCAGTGCTTGGTGGTGGTGGAGTTGGTAGGGGACGGGTAGAGATACATACAGTGAGTGAGTGGGGGGGGGGAGGGGGAGGGGGAAGATGAAGTTGTTTTGTTATATTCTTTTTCTTTTTTTTTTTAAGTTTAAAATTATTTCTTATTGAAACATCAAGCTTAAAAAGTATTAATTAGATTTGCTACAAAAATTTAATTTTTAAAAACATATATCATTTGATAAAGATGAAGTTTTATTTCTTAATTATTATTGAAACAAAAATCTAGTTTAATTAATGAAATTCTTTTTTTTTTCTTTTGAATTTTTTTCTTTCTTATCAGGTTTTTAAATAGTATAATGTTAAAAGATTTAAGATATAAATGTAAATACTAGTAATTAGTTTTTAAGATATAAATATAAAAAATTAAACAAAATAATGGATTTACTTTTCTTATGTGTTTTGGGGTGCAAAAAGTAATTTAAAAATTATAAGGGTAGTTCTGAAATTTTATTATTCTATAATGGACGAATTATTAAAAATGCTCATGATATTTGCTGCTTTGATGAAAATTCCCAAAAAGATTTTCCACGTGGTGATGATGTGGCAGCCACGTAGACCAAATAGCCCGAATAAGAGCCATTGGGCATTTTTGGCAAAGGGTACCCATAGTTAGGATGCATTTTTGAAGCTCGTAATTCTTTTGGGCATATTCATCAAAATAGCAAACATAATGGGCATTTTAGAAATTCCTCCTTGTATTTATCAGTTTCTTCTACTTGTTCAATAGTCATTTGATCACACTATAGTTGGGTTTGGCCTCTATTTATTAATTTGTTAACGAATCCATGTCAAATGTTGACTAGCCTCTTTGAACGATCAACCAACGTCAGTGTAATCAGGCGCTCAACTCATCTTGCTAAAAATGGAACTGTGACCGTTGTAGCTAGCTAAATAATAGGATGAGATCATCCAATTATTATCACTATTTTCTTGTTACACATTTGGAAAAAGAAAACAAAAAGAGTATGGCAAGCTGCTGTTTGGAGTTAATAAATTGAGACTCTAGCTCATACACTATACATATGGAACAAAGTCAAATTCACAAGCGAAAACCGGTGGATCGTGTAGTTTATTCAAAATATTTTAAAATAATGTGGTTGCGAATTATTGGGAATAATTAAAAACTTTTTCAGGGGCATAGAGTTATTATGTAGCAATTACGTTGTGTTCTATTTTGTCTCTCAAAGTCTTTGTATTTGAACATACTCTTTCTAATATGATTAAATTAACTTTTGTTGGAAGAATAAAACGAAAACTTTTCCATATTAAAACCGATAAAGAAAACTGGCCAAAAACATTTAAGTGTCTATGTGTTTGCATCAAGAAAAAGTTTTCTTGAAAAATTAAAAGTACAAGTAAATATACTCAAGTAATACTTAGATATTCAATGACTTTTCTACTGTTTTACTTTCGGATAGTGGGAAGAATTGGAATTTACCAATATAAAAAAAAAAACTACTCGTTTCTAGGGTTAGGTGAAGGTGTTGATTTCACCCTATATATATTTAGTCAGCTCCATCATGAGTCATATTAAATTACAAACAATTTACTACATTTATTTTCAACAAGATAGAAGAATGAGTAGAAGGTACAGAGTAGTGAGGTGACAAGTGCCCGAGTTTGTTCAAACAATTCGATATTTAGAATGTGAGAAAAACCATGCCGCTCTTACTGGGGGGACATGCAGTTGACGGGTGTCAAGAGTTCATGTCCAAAGGCGCAGATGGAATAGCCGCCTTCAACATTTGTGTTGCGTGCACATGCCACCGCAGCTTCCACCACATGGTCGTTGGCACTGAGGTGGTTTTTGATAGAGCGAGGTCCTCCAATAATTCTTGAATTTGTAAAAGCATAAGAGTATTTGTGCAAAATGAACTTTACATAAAATACAATATTTGAAGGAATTTGTGTATTAATTATGTTCATTGTGCCAATAAGTAACAACTCACTAATTGAATTATAATTTATCTTTATATAGGATGACTTGTGAGGTTTAACAATCAATTTGATGTGTGTACTACCAGTATAAAGAAGAACCGTAGCTCCTCTAGAAAAGCTTCAATATTAACTAGACACGGAATTATAGTTACAACATATAACTAGATCTAGACGAATTATGCAGTAACTTTTTCTGATTTATCAATGAATAATGTGGTTGCTCCAATCAGGTGAAAGAAATATCAATGGAAATAAAGCACTTAGGAGTAAGGATAAAGTACACATTGTGATAGGTATATATTATTACTGACCTAGGTAAAATTACGTAATCACACCAAGAATTGACGAATTATATTAAGCCATGTAATATGTCAAAACCCATCTGACCCCAAGGATAATAGTCATATCAAAACTCATTTCAGACCAATATTCAACAAGGTTAAACAAGTTCCTAATATTTTTGACTATTTTCAAATACATTATATATTCATATAACTTATCTAACAAATGAAATGAAAGAAATGAGATTTTTAACATCTTATAAATACCATAACCAATTAGATTAATTACTCATTTTCAAAATTTACAATATGGGCATATGACGACCAATTAAATGAGCCATTTACATTTATTATGTATCTCATATCACTCGGCGTATACATAAACGTTTCGTGGACTAGAAATCACGGGTGCGATGAACACATGAAACCGACATTTCAAAAACTTGAAGAATCATTTGCAATTACTCTATCAATTTTGATCGAGTCATTAATCTTTCGAATTGGCGTACGATTAAACTTTCTCATTTATTAATTATGTTGTATTTATCTGAAAGATATTAGTTCTTTAATCTTTGAAAATCGTTTAATGTTGCAATATAGTCAGTTATAATAGTTAAATGAAAGTAGTAAAGAACACATGATTTTAACGTGATTTGGTCCACATGGTCCTAGTACACTAGGCTTTCACCCAAAAGTGACTCAAAACTCGTAAACCTATTAAATAATTACAACTTGAGGATTTACTTTTAAGTAAAGCTAGACTCTCTCTACTTCACTCTTGCAACACCTAAGCGTTAACTACTTTTAGTATACTTCTTTGAGTCTGAGAACTTCAAGATAGCTCAAAGTTCATTTGACATAAAGTTCCCACACAGAAACACTCTGACTCGATACATGACGAATGACAACAAGTTATCACTCAAAGCTTGTGTCTTCTCCTTTTATAGGCATAAGGAGAATCTTGTGTATCGCCAGGTGTAACTCCGTATGCGATTCGTGCATATTGATAAATAATATTTGATATTATTTTATCAAATAATATGATAAAATTATACAAAATAACTTCCATATTCAAGATATTGATAAATATATTTTGGAAGATCTTGAAAGTCTATCTAAAACGAATAAGGAAGGATATCACAAAAGAAAGAAAGAATATCTGATGAAGATTTTTTCCTTAAAGATCAGATATCAAGATTATCTTCCTAAATAAATCTTTTTTCTTTAAACGTGATATCTTAGGATATAAGCTCAAGAAAATATTATTTTTTACCAAAAAGGCTAATTTCTTTCATTGCAACGGTGCTGAGGGAGTGAAGTGCAACTGACAGATTCGCTGCCTAAGAATATCTTGACTTTTCTTCATTAAAAAAAATCCTTGAAGTTTGATTATAAAAATTATATCAACCAGATGCATTGAACAGATTAAAATGGGTCCTAACATTATCTATTTCTTCTACTTGTTCAATAGTCATTTGATCACACTGTAATTGGGTTGGCCTTGATTTATCAGTTTGTTGTCAAATATCGACTAGTCTATTTGAACAACCAAACAGTCGTGGTTGCAAATTATTGGGTATAATTTAAAACTCTTTTGAGGGGCATAGAGTTATTATATAGCAATTATGTTGTATTCTATTTTGTCTCAAAATCTTTGTATTTGAACACACTCTTCCTAATTTGATTAAATTCACTTTTGTTGGAAGAATAAAATGAGAACTTTTCCATAGCAGAGCGCGCCCCAATAAAGAAAGTAGGCCAAAAAAATTTAAGTGTTTATGTTTGCAGTAAGAAAAAGTTTTCTTGAAAAAAATGAAAGTATAAGTAAATATTCTCAAGTAATACCTAGATATTCATGGCTTTCCTACTATTTTACTTTTGGAAGTAGGAAGAATTGATACTTGCCAATATAAAAAAACTTGCTTGTTGTTAGGGCTGGGTTAATGTACTAATTTGACCCTATATATTTATATTTAGTCAGCTCCATCAATCATATTCAACTGCAAACACTTACCTATAGTTTATTTCAACAAGCTAAAAGAATGAGTAGAAGGCACAAAGTGGTAAGCTTACAAGTGCATGAGGTTGTTCGCACAGTTAACTACTTAGAATGCAAATAAATCAGGTTGCTCATACTAGGGGACATGTTGTTGACGGGTGTCAAGAGTTCACCTCCACTGGTGCAGAAGGAACCGCTGCTTTCAACATTAGTGTTGCATGCATCTGCCATCGCAGCTTCCACCGTATGGTGGTTGCCATTGAGGTGGTTTCTGATAGAGTGAGCTCCTCAAACAATTCTTGAACTTGTAAAAACATAAGAGTATTCGTGCAAAATGAATTTTATATCAAATTATACTATATTTGAAGGGATATAATATATATTTATGTATCCATTGATTGCATTGTGCAAATGAGAGTAACAACTCAATTATCAAATTATAATAGGACGAATTATTAATATTTTGGGGTGCAAGGTGCAATTCATTTTGGGATGCAAAGTACAATTTTGTACAACCACGTAGGCAATCTCGGCCCGAATAAGGGCGAATGGCATTTTTAGTAGACTTTTTAAAAGATATGGGGCATAAAAACAAGGCCCAAAAAAAGGGCATATTAGCTTTTTGAAAAAAGATAAGGGCAAATATTAATAATACGTCCAGTATAATAATCTTTAGGGATAAAAACATCAAGCCCCCCAACCTATGGGCACTTTTGCGCGTTTTCCCTTAAACTAATTTTATCACCACTTTGGTCCTTAACCTATATGGTGTCTGTTCGATTTGCCCCAGTTGTGCATTTTCGGTCTTTTGTGGCCGAAATATTCTTCCCTTTGAGTTATTTTTTTGCTTTTTTTGGTCACCAACTACCAATTATACATCTAGTACAACACATATGAGTCGGGTAAAGAGGAATATTCCGGCCAAAAATGACCGAAAATAGGCAAATCCCGTGGTGCCTTCTCGGTTTTTTGTGGCCGAAATATTCATCACTTGGAGGTGTTTTTTTGTTTTTTTTTACCAACTACTATTATGCATCTAGTACAACACGTATGAGTCGGGTAGAAGGGAATATTCCGGCCAAAAATGGCCAGAAATGGCCGAAAATGCACAACTGGGGCAAACCGAACAGACACCATATAGGTTAAGGACCAAAGTGGTGATAAAATTAGTTGAAGGGGCAACGTGCAAAAGTGCCCATAGATTGGGGGGCTTGATGTTTTTATCCCTAATCTTTATATAGCATGAAGTATGAGGTTGAACAATTGATTCGATGTGTGTACTATGAGTATAAAGAAAAACATGACAAGGTCACTTGACTAATTAAATTGGGGTAGAAAAACATTCCACAGTTATTAATATTCTTATATAAAAAGTTTGACCAAATAATTTATCACTGACATGATCAATGCTTAAAATCACTAATAGCGAAGGGATTAGAATTCCTTCATTGGTGATAATAGTCTCTATATATATTTGATCATTTGGGGTCCCTACATACACTCAAATATTCAGAAAAACTAGGGGTTCATTTTTAGGGATAAAAGCATCAATCTCCAACCTATTGACACTTTCGTGACTTGTCCCCTAACCTATTTTTATAGACACTTTGCTTCCTAACCTTTGCATGTATGTTCTATTTACCCTACATGTGTATTTTCAGTATTTTTTAGCTGGGATAATTTATGTTTGGGGTGTTTTTTTTTCATCAACTGCCAAAATACATCTAGTGCAACACATAAATGTTATAGTGGGTAAGACATAGATGGTAATGGATTGATACGTGTTAAATATTGTGAGGAGAGAGCATCTACACATTTTTTAAAAAAATTAATACATGTTAGGACCAATGTTATTTCACCATAAATAAATTGGAGATTATGTTGACACCGTTTTAGAAATTATTTAAATCAATGTCAATTGATTTAAGTGAGATATAGTTTCCATTAATTGAGTGAAATATTTGATTGCTTTATTTAGGAAATTATTTTATGGAATATTATCTTTTTTGCAGGTCAAATGTTTCTATGTTTATTATTGTGATAATCTTAAAAAGGGAAAATTTCCTTTTATTTGACTTGCCTTTTGGATTGTGATGTAATTGACTTTCCTTGTTGTGTTGCATATCTTTCCTAAATCATGTTCATTGATTATATGTTGGAAAGTATTCAATATTCTTTTATGCAGGAAAGTTACGCTATTTTCGGACAGTGAATCTGTCAGTTGCAACGTCATCTAGACAGCTCAATTGCAACAACGTAAATCAACGTTTTGGCAAAACAGAATATTCCCTCGATCTATATTATGGAAATTATATTTAAAAGGAAAATATTTCGTTTTTCTTTAAAAGTATAATTTGATATCTGATCGTTAAGGGAAGAATCTTCGTCAAATATCTTTTGTTGAGATATAGAAAGTCAAATATTTTTAGGGAATATATTTTAGATGTTTTTCTTATCTTTTAAAGATAGACTTTCAATATTTTCCAAGATTATCTTTGTTTGATCTGATCTTTTATTCTAATCTTTTTAAGATAGATTTTTAAGATCTTCCAATATTATCTTTGTTTAATATTATCTCCTTATTATGTATCTAGACATATTTAATAAGCATATTCGTTGGATATCTTTTATGATCATGCAGAATCTATTGGATAAGGTAAGAAGATATATTCGGGTTGCAACAAAATTATCGGGGTGCTTATCATATAAGGAAAGAAAATTTGCGTGGATTGCAACTAGAGATACGCATATCTTATCTGTTAAGGAAAGAAGATATGTGAGGGTTGCAACTGAAGATCTGCAGAGATTCTGCGCATGCCTATATAAGGAGAAGGCTCGACACAATTGAAGGACACTTTGAAAAAGACAGTTTGTGAATTCAGTCCTGTATCGAGTCAAAGTCTTTTAGAGAAGAGCATCAAGTCAGAGGAACTCTGGAGTACCTTGATGTGTTCTTCGACTCAATCGAGTACACCGAAAATAAGTTAAGGGATAGGTATTGCAACTGCAAATATTATAGGGAGTCTAAGATTTGGGTTGATGTAAAACCTACATTGTAATTCTTAAGTAGGGTATTGTTTGAGTCAACATTTGGGTGCAAACCCCGTGGACTA
The DNA here is from genome assembly GCA_948329865.1 of Linaria vulgaris. Lineage (NCBI taxonomy): Eukaryota > Viridiplantae > Streptophyta > Magnoliopsida > Lamiales > Plantaginaceae > Linaria > Linaria vulgaris. Next base: position 127,265,292 of record OX415250.1, on the reverse strand, counting down.
GGACCATTTGGACCTAATCACGTTAAAACTCTTTGTGTTTTTTACTGTTTTTATGTTTAACTGTCTTCTTCTAGTTGCAACAGTAAAACAACTTTTAAACGTTAAAGAACTGTCATCTATCTTACTTACGAGTGCAGTTGCAACTACTGTCAAGTATAACTGTATTCGATTACAAGTACTATAGATCTAAGATCTTTCAATACCATCTTAGAGGAAGAGCGAGTGTTTATATAGACCCCGTAAGATCCATCAGAGTCGAAGACAACGACGTTCATGATCTTATAACTCAAAATTAATAGACAAACTACTATTGCAAAATATTATGAAACAATTAAACGAAAAACAAACATGTGCATTTTGTTAGTTCTTATTACTTGCTTTTACTCCATTATGGTGTTGGTTTTTCTCAATGTGTCTAAGGCCGACCTCAAATCATCTACCACTACTGTACACGGCTTTATTATCATAAACATCAGCCATATAATCCCAAATAAATAGGGTACGCACGAGCTTCATTAATAATTATAATCTCACAAAGTCTATGATTGTAGGAAAATCATAGAAGCTAACCCTGCAAAATAATATATTGCAAATAGCAAAATCATCATCCAAACTATATAATAAATCAATGCCCCAATTGAGTAATTGACAATTTTATATGACACATAATTTATTAGATCGATTGTACAACCATACAACTTCATTGTGATGATATACATTGTTCAATATGAGAAAAATAAAAGGAGTTCACCTAGTCATTTCTAAATTACTTTGCAAGAACATAAATTAGAGTAACAGTTTGGAATAAACCGAAGGAGCAAGAAGTAACTAGTTAACAGAAACAATGACAACAGTGGTTTAATTGGGGTGGATGCTTGAACACTTTGCAAGATCCTCCCATGCAGCAGCTCTCTGCAGAATTTATCACATTTGGAATCATCTCGACCAGGAAAACAACGGCCAATATAACCAATATGGTTGTCGAAGCAACACGTCAATGCTCTTTTTGCATCTGAAATTTAAAAATAAAATTACAATACGTACACGTGAACATAAAAGAATCAATATTACTAAACTACCGTTTTGTGGTTTAGAAAGTAAATTTTATAAGGTATGCATACAAATCTTAACGAATGGTTAAGGCTGTCTATCATTATCTTTTTTTGTTAAAGAAGATTTGAAACACAGAAGCAAAAGGAGATTCAACAGTTACCCAATGATACATTACTTTATCAGTGCGTGTTTACGACAGAAACATATGGCGAAGCAAAAGGAGATCAACAGTTAACCCAACGTATGGAGAGATTTACCTCTGAGCTAACCGATTCTAGTTCTGGACAAATCTAAACTTTGACGCGAGAGCATCTTCAGTTTTCTTCAACTTCTTACAATTATTTTCTCCATCCTTACAAGGACTGGACAAACATCTCTTCCCTGAAACACACGTCAAAGTATTACCTTCTTTCTTACTGCAACCTTCACATCTTTTTGGTAAACACAATGATTCTGGGGTCTTCTTCAAGCCCATCGATTTGGATCGTGTCCGACTTGCGATCCATGTCAATTCCAGGAATACTTGAGCTGATAGCCATAGTTGGGGAAGAATTGTTTTTGTTGCTTGAATGATGATTACCATGGATATTCCTTCTTGAGCAACCAGCAAATCCTTGCCAATCATTTGACAAGAGGATATCTTTTTGTTCACCTCGTCGACATTCTCCCCAGATGTGTCTGTCCCAGTATATTCAGCTTCGCTATCTATCTCGAGTACAAATTTATTTACGCCTATAGTTTCTCTATCCTTCCCTAAACAAAGATTTGAATGAAGGTATGAGAGACCTCCAAGTAAATCATACCCATCGCAATTTTAACAACAAAGCACCAATTATGCCTTGAGTAGGCTGACTTGGATGTCAGGTACCAATTACACCAAGGAAAACAGAGAAAAAAATGGTAACTGACTTTTAAATACTTAAAGCCAAATTTAATATTGGATATACTATTAACTCAAGATCCAAATCCAAGCAACCAGGAAATATATAAAGCTTAACTTATCACCTTTTTTGGCAGAAGAATGGGATATGGAACAATTATCAGCGGATGCCTCTATGCCAACAATGTCAGTCTTCTTCGAAGAAGTGGCCACATAATATCTTTTTGTGTTATTCCCCAACTTGGCTTTATCAATCCTAACATTTCCAGACTTGTCTAGACTATATCTTCAGAATCATTTCCTAAACAATGATTTGAAAAAGGATGAGTAAGCTGTTATCAAGTCACTGCAAATGGCTATATATTGATATGAGTAGGCTTACGACCTTCGGCGTCAAACAGAAAATGTGAAGAAGAATACAAAGCAGAAGGAGGAAATTGACAAGGAAAAAGAATCCAGAGGCACCCGAACCCCTTTTTTTTTTTTTGTATCTGTGACTCTCTAATTCCTCATGTTACAAGATCAATTAAGTTCTCAGACTTGTGACTTGAATACATTGCAACCTATAGATGCCCCAATAAGGCGTGTCGAAACTCTCGGCTTAAGACATACGGATAGAGCACGATGGAGACCAAAGAAGACGATATGGAATGACATGAAGTTTAGAGACCTAAATGAAGACGGACGATTAATGTACCTGACTCGACATGATTTACTTATGGTTCATATAGCCTAACTCAATAAAATTGGTATTAAAGACTTGGTTGATGTTGTTGTAGTAACTAAAGATCCTGTAATACATGCAAATAAGCAAATAGGATATATAAAATCTTAGATTCTCACCGTTTTCTGAAGATATTGACACGAAAGAACCGCTGCAATCATCCTCGGTGGAAATGGATATCAAATGATTACCTATGTCCACAATAAGAGCAGTTTTAGGTGAATTGACTGCAGAACATTTTGTATGCCTTTCATGCCCGGTTGAGGAGCCAATCTTCACCAGAAGACTTGTTCTCCTCTTCATGAACTCAGCTTCGTCCATTATCTCGACTTCTAGTTCCTCGAGATTCATATTTTCATTGTCAGTCCCTAAATACTTAAAGGATTAGATCGACCACTCACTTTTTGTTCATTTTACATCTATGACTCTTCAATGACTCTTAATTACTCATGTTACAAAATCAAAGTTGTTGTCAATTGTTTTACACTGATATACAATATGAACTACCAAAAGGACAGTTGAGATCAAATGTGACAGACTTGATTTTTAATTATGAATTTGTGGCGGAGAAACTGACTAGAGCATTATACGGGGAATTATTAGGAGAAGCGTATTTACAGCTCACTCTCCCTCCATATTTAGACCAAGATGTTCTCCAAATCATTGTCAAAGTATTTTTCTCGATGACTTTAATGCTAATGATAATACTTTCTAACTGAAAGTTAATCATGAAACAATTATTAACTCTAAAATCCAAATACCAGAAAACTGGAAGTAGAAATCAAATTTGTGTACCTTCCTCTGTGGATGAGCTTGACTTCTTCTCCTTATTAGACTTGTCGCCGTCATCCTCAAAGGTTGCTATTACATTTCCCATGACCTGAGAAGTTTTATGGGAAGTCGCAGCAGTATATCCTTTATTTGTTTCATGCTTGGTTGAAGACCCGATCTTTGACACGACATTTCTTCGCTCATCCCTGACCTCATCTTCGTCAAGTCTCTCAGTTTCTGCAGTCTTCGGAGAAATGGCTACAGAGCATCCTACTTGTAGTTCTTTTGAGGACCCTATCTCGGCACCAAATATATTCTCTTCACTAGTTCTCTCAACTTCAAGTTTCTCCGGATCCGCATCTTTGTAGGCATTCCCTAAACATACATTTAAAAGCATGATAAATCTATAACATGATGATAGCAATCTATAACATCAGTATCCCATTTGAGTCTCGGATATATTTACTGAGGCACGCATATGTTGAGGCTACAGAATAAAGAGATAGATTTCACAAGATAATTGTTTTTTCCCTATTCCCATACCCTCCCTCTAATTTATCTCGTGTCTAGTGCCAATAGTGATCATGTCCTAGCTACATTGTGAAGACGCAGTTTTTACATCAAATCTTCATAATTAACAACAACAACCGAAGCCAACCAAGCAACCATGCGGTTCCAAAATGGGGGTAGGCTATTTGTCCATAAATTCATTGCCATTAACTAAATGAAGGAGTGTACATTTGACAATCTTTAGTTTATGTTAGCAATATTAGTAGAGTATTTCACATAGATATTGGATTTACTTTCTTAAGATGCTCGCTTCCTTATTTGAATTTGAGTGAAGATACAAGAACCAAGCCACAACAGATACTAAGAAATCCCAAATTCTCACCTTTCCCTAATTGATCAGATTCAAAACCGGTACACTTAGTGTAAAGGGATCCATGTTGATCAACAAAGTATATATCTTTTGCCACACCATTGCCAGTTTTTGCAAAAGCTCATATAGTATTAAGTTCCTGGTTGTTCCTTGTTCCTCAATGCAGCTTCATTTATCTCGATCTCAAGTTTAACTGGATCCATTTTTTTAATTTTTTTTTTCAAAATAATTTCTAGCAAATAGAGTACTGCATCATAATAAAATGTATGCTGTAATGTCAAAGCAAAAAAAGAGCAAAACATCTGTATACATGGTTTTCCATCTGATCAATCACATAAAAATGTATTAAAAAACTTATGATAATTCACTATCACTAGAGAAACACACCATGTCATCGATTTGTATCTCCTCCTGGCACAACAACGAGACTATATCAGCATAGCCCGTAAAGGCAATTCCTGAACTTGTTACTGCACCAGGAAGGTGTGCCTTTAGCTCCTCCGCACAGTTCTCCAATACCTTATTTGCCAAGTCGAAGGCAGTTAGTGAAGTGACCTGATTCTCATTTTTTAGATTAGCAAGAAGGATATTAGTAAGCCCCAATGGGAATTCATCAGAATCCAGATAAACGATATTTTCGATTATCAATGTCATGATTTTCTCCATGCTTGAGATGCCTTCCCGAGGCCGCTTTTACACCATTTAAGAACAGATGAAACATTTCTTGAATGACGTCGTACAACTCTAAGTCCAACATCACCACGAACGACTCAGTATGTGCAATCTTTCCAAGGATTGAAACAGTTTTCAAATAGACTGGACCAGCCATGCTAGGTAAGCTCTCATAAGCAGTATTCACCAGCTGGAAAAAAATCTTCATTCTGGACACCTAGCTAGAATGGATCAGCGGGTGCTGCTATTTTCATAATCTCATTCATAAATGAGGCCACTAAGACTCTTACCTCCATAGCCTCTTTCTTTAGAAAGGTATCGGAAAATAGTGCTTCTATCGCGGGCTGAAGTGCCTCTTCTACTGCTCCCCGCAGTAGAGAAGCAGCAGCCTAAAAATAGGATCCATGTATTCCTTCAGAGAGAAATTAAAACATCAGAAAACCTGTTGCCCTCTGTACTACCCGCATTTATGATAAAAAGAAATATTACTATTTCCTTCACAACCACTTGCATGCGTCTGATTAGAAATAACTCGAGCAGATTTAACAGCACTTTCTAGACACACGGGGTTCTTGCAGTTAAAGCACACGGTGCAAATCTAAAAGTGCTTGGCATACAAACATGGTATAGCTTTAAAATTAACCATGTTAATAGATCTAAAGCAAATCTCCGCACAAGAATAAGAAGTTTGTGAATTAATCACCGAAATGTTAACAGTAAAGTCACATACCATTAACTGATTCTAACACTGCTGAAAAAAATATAAACACGCGATCACAAGAAAAGAATGGTAAAGAACATAAACTTACAGTGATTAATTGTTACACGAGGGAGGGAAAGGAACGAAAAGGAAGGCAGAAACACCAAAGAAAACAACAAATGTAACAGAACATAAAGCCTGGAGGGGGGAGGAAGGGAGATATGAAAGAAACAATAAAGATCAGAAGGCATTACATGAAGCTACATTACAAGAATGAAGCAAATGGAAGTCTGCAACATTGCAGAAGACAACTGGCAGACAATGGCAGAAAGTGAGCTGATAAAGTGTAGAATAAAGTAGCCAATAAAGAAGATCACATGGATGCCAAGATCTGCAATAGGGTGCCACTAACTTAGGAGAAGAAAGAAGAACAAGGCTGGAAGAATCTTAAGGAACAAGTGGAATGTTTTTATAGTATTATGCCCATCATTACCTTTTGTATATACATACTGAAAGTGTAAGATGTTCGGATATAAATGTTGGATGGATGTTGTGCCAACATCATCACAACATTGAAACACGAAACATTGTTCGAAAATTCGAATTATTACACATAATCTTCATTCTTAAAGTTCTATCAATGGCATTCTTTTCTTATCAATTACATGATTTTGATATGGTATCAGAGCAAGATTGTACTGCAATTCCGCAGCAGTAAAGCTTCTGAAATCATTTGATTTCATTACTCCCCACCCCTTTTTCTTTTCATTCTCTTTTCTATCTATTATCATGTCTGGAAATACATTAGCTCCTGTTGTGTCAGAACAAACACAATCAGGAGACTCACAAAGAACAAACACATCTTATCATAACAATAGTCACCATGAGGATCCATCTGATCCTCTCTACCTGCATCATGGTGAGAATCCATCTCATTGTCTGGTTAGTCAAAAATTGACAACACAGAATTACCATAAGTGGAGCAGAGCTATGTATGTAGCCTTGTTAACCAAAAACAAGTTGGGATTCATCAATGGAACCATCCCAGAACCACCAATCACAGATCCATCATATGGAAAATGGATCAGATGCAATTACACTGTCCTTGGATGGATTACAGCATCCCTTTCATCTGATCTTTCAGACTTCACACTCTTTGGAGACTCAGCTTTCAAAGTGTGGAATGATATCAAGCGCAAATTTGCAAAAACAAGCAACAACAGGATCTACATGCTGGAACAACAACTCATCAACACCAAACAGGAAGGTAAAGCTGTCAGTCTTTATTTTGCTAATCTCAAAGCCATATGGGATGAAATAAGCAATTATGATGAACATTTGATCTGTGCAAATTCTGAATGTGGTGTGCTGATTGGAATGAGAAAGAAGTCAGAAAGTAAGAAGATCATGCAATTCCTTATGGGGTTAGATGAGCCTTTTGGACAAGTTAGAAACCAAGCACTGCTCAGAGACCCTATGCCTTAGTTAGATGATGTTTTCAACTTGGTTCTACAAGAGGAGGCAAATTTTGAGTTGTCAAATAAATCTATGAACACTGATATGGCTGCTATGAATATAAATAGATTTACACAGGGACAACAAGGGTTATATGGAGCTCCAAAGGCTGCTGCTATACAAAGCTATCCACAGAAACAAGGATACAAGCCTTGGAACAAACAAGGAGCAGGAAAACAGAAACCTATCTGTGCTAAGTGTGGAAAGAACAACCATACAATTGACTCTTGTTTTGAGATCTATGGTTATCCTCCTGGTCACAGGTACTCAAAATTTAAACCTAATATTTCCAACCCCATAATGCATGTAAATCAGACCACACATGTTGTTGATCAAGAGGCAAGCAAGAATGCTCAAATCTCACAAGAACAATTTCAGTACCTCTGCAACTTACTTCAAACTGGTAATGGTGATGGTATGATCAATCAGGTTTCAAAATCCACTACTTCTCATCTTAGTGAAAACTCAGGTAGATATTTTGTTTCAAGCTCAATTCTTTTCAATTCTGTTCTTTCAAATAAACACAGCAAGCTAAGATCTATATGGATATTAGACTCTGGGGCTACTAATCATGTAGTATGCTCACCTCATCTCCTCACTCATAAATATGTTCTGCAAGACAGTCAGGTCCAATTACCAAATGGAACTAATGTCATTGCATCTCATATGGGATCAGTAAAGATAAATGAAAAGATAACTTTGAGCAATGTTCTATGTGTTCCTGATTTTCATTTCAATCTGATATCAGTTAGAAAATTGATATCTGATTCCAACAGCTTCCTCACTTTTCAATCCAATATCTGTTTTATCCAGGACCTCAGCACCAAGGAGGTGATTGGGATTGCTAAGGAAGAGCAGAACCTGTATTGGATGTCCATGAACGAAGATTCACAAGCTTCTGTTTTGGTTTCATCTGTGATCAATCCTTCCATGCTATGGCATCTCAGATTAGGCCATCCTTCTATTGATTTACTGTCTTTAATAGATTCTAAAGAAATTCAATTTCCTAAGAAGTTTGAAAATGTGGCCTGTGACACATGTCATTTGGCAAAACAACACAGAACTCCCTTTGTTATTAATTCTCATAGAGCCAATGCATGCTTTGATTTGATTCATGTTGACATATGGGGACCATACAGTGTACAATCTCTTAATGGCTCAAATTACTTTCTTACAATTGTTGATGACCACAGTAGATTCACTTGGGTGTTCCTATTGCATAACAAAGGACAAGCCAGAACACTTCTCAAAAATTTCATACAGTTGATCACCAATCAGTTTAACACTTCTTTAAAAATCATAAGGTCTGATCAAGGATTGGAGTTTGACATGCCAGAATATTATGCTGACAAGGGTATCATTCACCAGAAATCTTGTGTCTATACACCTCAACAAAACTCAGTTGTTGAAAGAAAACATAGACATCTCCTTAATGTGGCAAGATCCTTAAGATTACAAGCAAAATTGTCCTACAAATTCTGGGGACATTGTGTTACCACTGCTGCTTACTTAATTAACAGAACACCAACACCTTTGTTGCATAATCTTACTTCTTTTCACTTACTGTATTCCAAAGCTCCAAATTACTCCCACTTAAAGGCCTATGGTTGCCTGTGTTATGCAACAAAACTTCCCAAACCTCACAATAAATTTCATCCCAGAGCCTCTAAATGCATATTCATAGGCTATCCAGCCAATATTAAGGGATACACACTGTATGATCTCCACACAAAGCATGTTTTTACATCAAGAGATGTTGTATTCTATGAAGATTCTTTTCCTTACAGCAAAAATTCAGAACATGATTCTATGTTCCCTATTGTTGATAACACTGACAATTTTGACATGGATGAATTTGTTGTCTCTACTCCTATTCCTCACATCACCACTGACACATCTTTATCCCCACAAATAGCTCCTTCATCATCTTCTGTCCCACTCCCAGATGACAGTACAAATCCTCATCCTCCTGCTTCACCTCAACATTCTGATGAGGACCTTCCCTCTTCACTTCCCATCGGTGTACCGACCAGTCCTATTCTTAGAAGGTCTGTTCGACCGAAAAGAACTCCTATTCATCTTCAGGATTACCAATACAGGATAGCTCAAGCCACTGCATCTCATCATTCTCCTGGTTCTAAAGTTCAGATGACAGGTATTGACAGTCTCACTGATTTCTCTTTTGCTGCCTTATCTCCTGCTTATCTCTCATATGTCTTGTCAACTGCCTCTAATCCTGAGCCTACATGTTTTGATCATGCCATTACTAATCCTGTTTGGAAAGAAGCCATGAAAACTGAATTACAGGCTCTTCAAGACAACAAAACCTGGACTTTGCAACCTTTACCTCCTGGTATTAAGCCTATAGGATGTAGATGGGTGTACAAAGTTAAGTTTACTTCTACAGGTGATGTTGAGAGATACAAGGCTCGTTTGGTTGCAAAAGGTTACAATCAACAAGAAGGTTTGGATTACTTTGAGACCTTTTCTCCAGTAGCAAAAATGACCACTATCAGATGTCTTCTTGCTTATGCAGCATCCAATCAATGGTCATTGTCCCAGTTGGATGTCAACAATGCCTTTCTATATGGTGATCTCCAAGAAGAGGTATACATGACACCACCTCCTGGTCTTGCTACTGAGGGGGAGAACACAGTCTGCAAGCTGCACAAGTCTTTATATGGACTCAAACAGGCATCTCGACAGTGGAATCAAAAGTTAACATCTGTCATTCTCACTCAAGGTTTTAAACAATCTTCATGTGATCACTCTCTCTTCACAAAGCATTCAAAGTCAGGCACTACTGTCATTCTGATATATGTTGATGACATAATTATTGGAGGAAACAATGATCAAGAAATTAGCTCTCTGAAATTGTTCTTAAATCAACAGTTCAAGCTAAAAGACTTAGGTCCTTTAAAATTCTTCTTGGGGATTGAAGTTGCAAGAAGTAATAAAGGAATATACCTATGTCAAAGACAATATGCTTTGGAGATCATACATGACAGTGGACTCATAGGAACCAAACCAGCTGGTTTTCCACAAGAGCAAGATATCAAATTCACACAAGAAGGAGAACACATGAAGGATCCTACAGCTTTTAGAAGATTGATTGGTAGGCTTCTTTATTTAGGAGTAACAAGGCCTGATATATCTTATGCAGTCCAGACCTTGAGCCAGTTTATGAGTAATCCCAAAGAAGAACACATGAAGGGAGCATTAAGAATTGTGAAGTATCTCAAGAGAGCACCAGCACAAGGACTGCTGTTTCCAAGCAACAACAATCTAACAATCAAAGCATACTGTGATGCAGATTGGGGAGCTTGTATTGATAGTAGGAAGTCAATAACTGGATATTGTGTATTCATTGGGGAAGCCTTAGTGTCATGGAAGTCCAAGAAACAGGCAACAGTGTCAAGATCCTCAGCAGAAGCTGAGTATAGAGCCATGGCCACAACTGTGTGTGAGTTAGTATGGATGAAAAATTTAATGGCAGACCTTGGATATGATCACAGTAATCATATGCTTCTTTTCTGTGATAATCAGGCAGCTATTCATATAGCTAACAATCCTGTTTATCATGAGAGAACAAAGCATATAGAAATAGATTGCCATGTAGTGAGAGAGAGGTTACAGCAAGGAATAATAAAGTTGATTCATGTATCAACAGGAACTCAACTGGCAGACATATTTACTAAGGCATTAGGAATGAAGAGATTTCATGAGCTGCTGGACAAGATGGGAATATATAACATATATTCTCATCTTGAGGGGGAGTATGAAAGAAACAATAAAGATCAGAAGGCATTACATGAAGCTACATTACAAGAATGAAGCAAATGGAAGTCTGCAACATTGCAGAAGACAACTGGCAGACAATGGCAGAAAGTGAGCTGATAAAGTGTAGAATAAAGTAGCCAATAAAGAAGATCACATGGATGCCAAGATCTGCAATAGGGTGCCACTAACTTAGGAGAAGAAAGAAGAACAAGGCTGGAAGAATCTTAAGGAACAAGTGGAATGTTTTTATAGTATTATGCCCATCATTACCTTTTGTATATACATACTGAAAGTGTAAGATGTTCGGATATAAATGTTGGATGGATGTTGTGCCAACATCATCACAACATTGAAACCCGAAACATTGTTCGAAAATTCGAATTATTACACATAATCTTCATTCTTAAAGTTCTATCAATGGCATTCTTTTCTTATCAATTACATGATTTTGATAGGAGAGAAGACACAGATTTCTGAAGGGCAACGAAATTTATGGGTGGCGTTGGACCTGAGGCTGATTAAGAACCCTAAAGTAAGTCACAGGAATAAAGCGAGCTTTGATTAGACAAAAAGCGCATTAATGCGGTCATTTTTTTTTTAAAATCCAGAGTGTTAGGTGCATCAAAATGTTAGTTGCAACTTTTAACGCCTATTAAATTACTTCTATAAGAAACTGCATCCTCATATATCTGATAACTTAAGTCAATGAGATGCCTCCTAAATAACACCATGTAGGACAGCTCTTCTAGGAACTCTGCATGCTTATCAACCAGCCATATTACTATTAACCTCAACTGGTCTACCAGCACACTTTTCCAAACTCGCTACAAACTACTCATACAACATAAACAAGCCGATTTGGATTCTTCAACGTACAAATTGAGCAAAGTATTCAACATAAAAATAAGAAACATTCAACCAGAGCTCACAATAAGCTCCATCAACTCATACATTTCTGAACTTTGCCAAAGAGTTCCCTCATGAATTGATGATGGCTAAAACAGTTTGTTTGTTTGTTAGTAATCTAAATTATTCACTGACAGAGTACAATGAAGTCAATGCACAAGAACAGATAACCTTCAACATATAAATATAAGTGCCACTCTAAAAATGAAAGATGGTCAGGAACTCTAAAAGATCTGAAGAAATTCGGTATAACGAGGAGGTGTCATCTAGATCTATTGACATGATGCATATGAATCTGGTGAGAATGGTTTTCACCAAAAATAACATTCAAATAGAGAAAAAGCAAATCCCAAAACATAAAACAATCACAGCAAACCTTAGTTTCTGTCAAAGAAGCACAAGAGAAGTTGATGACTAGCTGATTGAGCGGCGATGAAACCTAAAGAACCAGCAAATGAGAATAGAAAAGATTTTAAAATGCAGTAGAAATATGAATTACAAGACCACCTTCTTAAAATGAAAAAAATCCTGAAAATAGATATAAATCTAGATGATAACTTTAAGGGTACCTACTCTGCATGCTTATTGACCTTCAACATAAATAAATATAATTTGTAAACTAAAAAAGAGAACTCACAATTTTCCAATTTCATCCATTCTAAACTATCTTCTCTGTGTACACAGGAGAGAAGCCTCATCGTCAGGATCATCTTCTTCCATTCAACGGAGGTTGATACCAAGCTGATGACGGCACTGTCGGTTAGGGTTTATGGTATTGTGTAGTTTAAATATATGGGAAATGATATATGTAGAGCAATTTTTCATTATTTACTAGTTTGTCCCTTTTTAATTGATTGTACAAAATAGAACTCAATCTAGACAATCTTTCTTATATCTATATCTATACTATTATATAAAGAAAGCAATGTTGAGACCAATATTTTAATATTATTATATACCCTCCAACACACTATTAATTTTTATTACAAGTTGAGTTACAACTTTAATTTACTTTAGCTTTACCTTAATTTAAACCTCCTTATTAAAGAAAAAAGAATCACTACTTAGTTCTCTCCTACATAAAAAAATATTATGATTGTTTACATATTTATGTTGTAATATTTACCATGCGAAGTAAGTATATTACACTTAGAATAAATTTGATCACGCGGGATCGCGTGCCAATGTTTCTAGATAATCTTTCATTATATAAAAATAGCATAAATCTTGTAAATTATTAAGTTATAAGTCATTAATAAAAAACTAAACAAAATATTTATATTCATTACACGAGGAGTAAACAAAAAATAAATGAAGCTTTAGAAAGTTTTTCTTTTCTGCTTTTTTTTAAACATTTAAGTTTTCATCTCTTTTTTATTTTAATTTTTTAAGTTATGTAACATCTCCCAGAATTCTTAAATCCAAGCCTGTTTTTTCTTTTTTTTTCCTCTTTGTCATATTTTGGTATATTTAAAAATATTTAACATTATACATGCAACATTAACATGTGTATTATAATAAAAATAAATATACACACAACATTAACATATGTATTAAAATAAAATCTAAATCTAAATAACATATTTTACTACAAGTTAAGTCAAAAAAGTTCACCAGAAAAAATAAATTCTGAAAACAAAGTATGACGTTTTTCATAATTTTTTTTTTGTAAGAATAGATAGAGTGAGTTTAAATACACAAATTTGAACGTATTTTTTAGTCCAAGAATCAACAAAAAGAAAGAGAATATTGTAATAGCCCAAAAAAACAATATTTGTGCGGAAGATATGACATATGTAATGAAAATGATTTATACAATATAGAATTGAATATTATTTATATTCTTATTCTTGTAGTTGGGTTGCCCTTGACTTATCATTTTTGTTAACGAATCCATGTCAAATATCGACCAAGTCTCTTTGAACGATCAACCAATATCAGTGCGATTTCGGCCGTGAACAGCGTGAAGAAGATGACTTAATCTTCTTTTTTTTAAATCTATTTTCATTTGTTGTTTTTAAAAGTTATGGGGGTGAAAGTATAATTTGATAAAATGTGGGAAAGAGGGAAATAAAAGTTATGGGAATAAATTATGATTTGAAAAAATTATAAGGGTTTGGTTAAAAACGTTTTTTGGGAGGAAAATATGACGTGGCGGGGCATTTTATTGACTGGACGAGCACTTTCTTGACTGGACCGCCACGTAAGCAATTTAGCCTGAATAAGACGAATTGGGCACTTTTAGTAAAAAATGTGAAAGTTATGGGGCAGAAAATGTCGGCCTGAAAAAAAAAGGACAAAAAGTAATTTTGGGCAAAATTATTGGGCAGAAATAATAATTTCCCCTTTTTAATTTGATTAATTCACTTTTGTTGGAAGAATAATGTAAAACTTTTGCTTAATTACTAAAACCTGATAAAGAAAATAGGACAAAAATATTTAAGTGTTTATGTTTCCACCAAGAAAGACTTTTCTTGAAAAAATGAAAGTATAAGTAACGATGCTGAAATAGTACTATGATATTCAATGGCTTTTCCACTATTTTTACGTTTGAATAGCGAGAAGAATTGAAACTTGCCAATATGAGAAAACTTGCTTGTTGCTAGGGTTGGGTTAAGATGCTGATTTCACCCTATATATTTTAGTTAGCCCCTTCAATCATATTCAATTGCAAACACTTAACTATATTTAATTTCAACAAGCTAGAAGAATGAGTAGAAGGCACATAGTGGTAAGCTTACAAGTGCATGAGGTTGTTCGAACAGTTCGCTACATGGAGTGCGGAAAAAAACCACGTTGTTCTTACTGGAGAACATGCTGTTGACGGGTGTCAAGAGTTCATCTCCACAGTTGTAGAACAAAAAGTCGCCTTCAACAGTTGTGGCCTGCACCTGCCACCGCAGCTTCCACCGTATGGTGGTTGGCACTGAGGTGGTTTTCGATAGAGGGGGCCCCTCAAACGATTCTTAAATTTTTGAAAACATAAGAGTATTCATGCAAAATGGACTTCATATCAAAATATGTTATATTTGATGGGATATAATATACATGTATATATATTTTATGTGCATTGTGCACATGAGTAACTTCTCAATTATCGAATTATAATTAATTTTTATATAGCGTGAAGTGCGTGAGGTTTAACAATCGTCTTGATGTGTGTACTACGAGTATAAAGAAAAATTGTAGCTCCTCTAGAAAAGCTTCAATATACAATATTTAAAATGTTGGTAATTGGACACGAAATTATAGTTACTTATTATGACTAGAAAAGCTAATTTGAATGAATAATTTTGTTGCTCAAATCAGGTCCAAGAAGTATCAATTGAAATAAAGCATTAAGGAGTAAGGATAAAGTCCACATTATGATAGGTATATAATATACTGACCTAGGTAAATTACGTAATCGCACCAAAAATTGACGTGTTATATTATGCCAAACCCCATCTGACACCATGTATAATAGTCATGTTGAATGTCAGAGTAGTTTTTAATTTTTAAATGTAAAACATTTTAATGTGTGTTTACTATAGACCATGCAACAACCCACAAGACAATAATGTATTCATCTGTTCAGTTTAGTGCTTCCTTTTGGAAGACATCACACTTGAAATTTCCATCTCGCCATTTTAAAGTATAGTTAACCAGCCATAAGTAGTTAATACCAGTAAAATATCGCAAATGCGCATGTTTATGACTTAAAATTAACTAGGCACGCAACAAATGCAGTTACATGTTCCCTTTTCAACAAATTAAAATTTGAAGTTTCACTATATAACATACTAAAATTGCCCGATACCATATTGGAAAACCAAAATTGTACACAGTGCACTTCTGATTGCTATTTAATTCTTGAGAAGAAGATTTTGTAGTATAACAAATTTGCAGTAAATTTGTTGTAAGAAAATGTACTAGAGCTCTGGTGCTTTTAACAATCTTCTCAAGTTTCTTGTCGGTAACAATAACCATTTTTAGTATTATGTTACTTATTATGACTAGAAAGCTCAGTGTCGCAAGGACTTTAAATATATACTTCTTTCGTGAATTCCTGGAAATTTCAAATTAGTAATTATGAAGACAAAATCCGGCAGTTTTTTAACTTAGATCTAGATTTTGATTCCATCCCGATCCAACCAAGTTTTCTCTTAAATTGGATATGGCCCGCCCAGTTTATTGCTTGTGTTGGGTGTTCGTTCCTTTCTCGTTCCGGCTCAGAAACCCTCGACTCGATTTCCCGCTCCTCTTAAGTGCACCACCAAGACCACAAGGTCTACACCAACTAAAGAGCCCACACTAAGTAGCTCACTACACAAAGTAGATATCTCACACACACACAAAGTGTTTAGGTGAAGAGGGGGAAGAAGAAAACCCAAAAAGATGGAGAGTACCCACAAAGACTCTCCTTTCTCTCTTCTCTCTCACTCCAATATTTCTCTCACTAAGATAAGAATAATGGTGGCTCACACAAAGAAGCTTGTCTTGGAAGATAAGGGTTCACAAGACTACATTAGGGTATAAAGGGAATTCGGCTTTAGTTTGAGGCTTTTGGGCCAACACAAAATAAACCAACAGCTTGTAACCATGTTAAGGTTATTGACCTCATTTGATATTAAATAAGGTTAGGTAAGTTACTAATATTTTCAATTTTTTTAAATACATTATATTTTCTTCAAACTTATCTCACAAATGAAATGAAAAAATATGAGATCTTATACATCTTTAAATACCCTAACCAATTAAATTTAATACCCTTTTTCAAAATTCACGATATGGCATATGACGATCAATTAAATGAACCGTTTACATTTAATATGTAACTCATGATTCGGTGTATAAATAAACGTTCAGTGGACTAGAAATCACGAGCGCGATGAACACAAGAACTCGACGTTTCAACAGCTTGAAAGAATCCTTTGCAATCACTCTATCAATTTTTATCGAGTGATTAATCTTTTGAATTGGCGTACAATTGTTTGACGTCGATTTTGACTAGCTCACAGGATCTCAGATCAATCTTCGAAGGTACATTCATAACTTGGTGGTGGTGGATGTGGTGGCCGTGAGTTTAGGGTGGTGTGGTGGTATGGGTGGGGGGGGTGAAGATGAGATTTTTTTTGAATGTATTTTTATTTTATTTTTGTTGTTTTTATAATTTTTATAAATTGTTAAAGTCTTTATTATGTTTTACAAATAGTTTTCAAGATATAAAAAAATGTGTGTGTGTGTGTATATATATATATATATATATATATATATATATATATATTGGGGTGCAAAGTGCAATTTATTATGGGATGCAAGTGTAACTTTTAAAATTACAAGGGTTTGTGTATAAAATATTTTTTGGCTGAAAAAATAGAACTTGGCGGAGCAATTTGTTGGCTAGGCCAGTATTTTATTGACTAGACCGCCACGTAAGCTATTTATAGTAGAAAGATTGAAAGTTACGGGGCATATTTAGTCGGCCCAAAACAAAAAGAACATTTAAGAATTTTAGAAAAGTTACAGCGCGGAAAAATTAATTCCTCCTAAATTGTATCGTATCAATATTAAAGGTTTTGCAATTACTGATTGAAAATGCTATAATGGAAGGCTTTTTACAATATATATCTTGTTCATTTCTTGTTTGAAATTTAATTCTATATAATTAAGAAAAAGACTTAGTTTAAGATTCCTAGTAATTCTTTAAAATGGTTGATTCAAGGGTAGGAATGACTTTTCCCTTCAAGTCAAAGCAAAAATAGATTTGGGGGCAGCATGCGCTCTAATAATGTAATACACGGTGGTTTTCCCAATTAAAATAACATAAGGTTCTTATATTTGCCAATTAGATATAACGCATGGCTAGTTTTTGCTATTTACTCGTATCTAAAGTACTATAGAGGACCAAAAATGACAAAAATCCTGAATTAACAATAAAAATGACAATAGTGATTTGGGGGTGGATGCTTGAACACTTTGTAAAATCCTCCTTTTGTGCAGTTCTTTTTGCACAATTTATCGCATTATACATGCATCATCTTTACCAGGAATAACACAACGACCAATATGGTTGTCGAAGCAACAAGTCAATGCCTCACTTGCAATAATAATATCTGAAAATAAAAACCAAAAATAAAAATTTAAAAATACAATATGTACATGCATGACACGAGTCTACGAGAATCAGTACTATAAGGAGGATATATGACGTAGTTAATTACATGATCATCATTCTGTTAACTCACAAGTTCATATAGTACAAAAAGAACAGAAAGAAAAATCGTGCATGTAAAAAGGTGAATATTCGCAACTTAGTAGACATGTCGAATGGTTGAAAAGTACAACGAGGAGTAACATCAAAACCTTAGAGCTGATCAATTTTTATTTTCTTTTTTCAAAGTATGAGTAGATAAAACTTTTGACGTTGACGATAATGTTTGGGCGAATCACTTTTTCTGCCCTTTATAATAGGCTAAAGTTGCATTTTGTTCTTTATCTTTGCGGGCTTCACTTTTACCCTTTAACTCTTATTTTTTGACCTAAAATGCCCAATGGGCTTTTTCACAGGCCCGGTTCTATTTGTTTGACCAAAAATACCTTTTAATTTTTTAAAAGTTTTTTTAGTAATAAAAAATACAAAATTATTTGTTTTAATTAAATTCAGTTTTGAAAACAAATTTAATATAGTTTACTCAAATTTAATTTAATTCTCTAATAAGTGATAATTAAGAAAAAATATTATATATTTTTTAATAAATAACAAAAAACATGGTTAATAATCACTTCGCACCCCCGAATTAGCTCAGTTCCTCACTTTGCCCCCCCCCCCCCCCCCCCCCCCCCCCCCTCTCCCAAAAGATAAATACACTTTTCACATGTTCAATTTTATTCTTTTCAATCCTAAATCATGAATAATTATATTATAATTATTTAAATTATTAAATATCTTATAAATTCATAAATATTTCTCAAGCAAGTTGTTTTAACTACATTTTTTTTATCTAGAGAAAATCAACAACTCATTAGATAAAAAATATTTAGTTAAAATAACTTGTTTAAGAAATATTTATGAATTTATAAGATAAGTTTTATAAATTTAAATAATTACAATATAATTATTCATGAATTAGGATTGAAAATAATAAAATTGAACATGTGAAAAGTGAATTTATCTTTTATGGGGAGTGCAAAGTGAGGAACTGAGTTGATTCGGGGGTGCGAAGTGATTATTAACCATGGTTTTTTGTTATTTTTTTAAAAAACATATATAAAGATTTTTTATAATTATCACTTATCAAAAAATTAAATTAAATTAAAGTAAACTATTTTAAATTTGTTTTCAAAACTAAATTTAACTAAAACAAATAAAATTTTTATTTTTTATTACTAAAAAAATCTTTAACAAAAAATTAAAGGGTATTTTTGGTCAAAAAACAATTTTAGCCTATTATAAAGGGCAAAAAAAGTAATTCGCCCATAATGTTTCTTCAATATATATAGCGAAACAAGTGTTATGACGTTGATTTGGAATGTACATTCCATATAATATGATGGGGGTATTTTAGGATTGGCCCAGCAATAGAGATTGGGTCGGCCCATAATCGTATCGAATTGGCCCAATTCGATACCTTCAGCGCATCGAATACTCGTCATTCGATGCGCGCATCGAATCGGTATGATTCGATGCGTTTTTTACAGCTGTCTTCGGGCCCCACATAGCGAGGTTGTTATATATATGACGGTTTTGAGCATTCAGAGGCAGATCGAACTTGAGTCCCAACCTGACCACATCGAATCACATCATTCGATACGCCCCAGTACTCGATACACCCCATTGTTCGATACGCTCCTTTATTCGATACGTTCCAGTGTGTTATTAAGACCATATCGAATTAGCTCAGCATCGAACCAGAACCATTCGAGGCGCACATCGAACAACCGCAATTTGATGTGCTAAATAGTCATTGTTATCTGTATAATTAAATCAGTGTAAGATCTGTAATAGATAGTAGGTGTTTCGGACAAAGTTGGTCCAGTTAACTTTATTGGATTAACATTATTTTGGTTATTTATATTCCCATTGTACTGTTTTACTGTGTTCTATTACCGTGACGAAATAAGACCAAAATATTGGCGCCGTCTGTGGGAACACTGTTAACACTGTTTTAGATAGAGCAGCTAGGATGACAAATAAAAGGCGCATGAATGCGGTAGAAAAGCAGTAAACGGAGAAAAAGATCAAGACAAAGGCTAATCTGAGTCAAGAGCAGATTGAGCCTAAGGAACAAGGACAAGATAAAATAGAAAGTCAGTTGTTAAAGAAATGGCATGAATGTAAGATGGAACCTTTTGGGGAGTTCTAAATTGTACAGCTTTTCAAAGAAAGTTCTGAGAAAGTAATAAAGATTGGATTTGGTAGGGGACGGGTAGAGATACATACAGTGAGTGAGTGGGGGGGGGGGAGGGGGAGGGGGAAGATGAAGTTGTTTTGTTATATTCTTTTTCTTTTTTTTTTTGAAGTTTAAAATTATTTCTTATTGAAACATCAAGCTTAAAAAGTATTATTTAGATTTGCTACAAAAATTTAATTTTTAAAAACATATATCATTTGATAAAGATGAAGTTTTATTTCTTAATTATTATTGAAACAAAAATCTAGTTTAATTAATGAAATTCTTTTTTTTTCTTTTGAATTTTTTTCTTTCTTATCAGGTTTTTAAATAGTATAATGTTAAAAGATTTAAGATATAAATGTAAATACTAGTAATTTAGTTTTTAAGATATAAATATAAAAAATTAAACAAAATAATGGATTTACTTTTCTTATGTGTTTTGGGGTGCAAAAAGCAATTTTAAAATTATAAGGGTAGTTATGAAATTTTATTATTCTATAATGGACGAATTATTAAAAATGCTCATGATGTTTGCTGCTTTGATGAAAATTCCCAAAAAGATTTTCCACGTGGTGATGATGTGGCAGCCACGTAGACCAGATAGCCCGAATAAGAGCCATTATTGGGCATTTTTGGCAAAGGGTACCCATAGTTAGGATGCATTTTTGAAGCTCGTAATTCTTTTGGGCATATTCATCAAAATAGCAAACATAATGGGCATTTTAGAAATTCCTCCTTGTATTTATCAGTTTCTTCTACTTGTTCAATAGTCATTTGATCACACTATAGTTGGGTTCTATTTATCAATTTGTTAACGAATCCATGTCAAATGTTGACTAGCCTCTTTGAACGATGAACCAACGTCAGTGTAATCAGGCGCTCAACTCATCTTGCTAAATATGGAATTGTGACCGTTGTAGCTAGCTAAATAATAGGATGAGATCATCCAATTATTATCACTATTTTCTTGTTACACATTTGGAAAAAGAAAACAAAAAGAGTATGGCAAGCTGCTGTTTGGAGTTAATAAATTGAGACTCTAGCTCATACACTATACATATGGAACAAAGTCAAATTCACAAGCGAAAACCGGTGGATCGTGTAGTTTATTCAAAATATTTTAAAATAATGTGGTTGCGAATTATTGGGAATAATTTAAAACTTTTTCAGGGGCATAGAGTTATTATGTAGCAATTACGTTGTGTTCTATTTTGTCTCTCAAAGTCTTTGTATTTGAACATACTCTTTCTAATATGATTAAATTAACTTTTGTTGGAAGAATAAAACGGAAACTTTTCCATATTAAAACCGATAAAGAAAACTGGCCAAAAACATTTAAGTGTCTATGTGTTTGCATTAAGAAAAAGTTTTCTTGAAAAATTAAAAGTACAAGTAAATATACTCAAGTAATACTTAGATATTCAATGACTTTTCTACTGTTTTACTTTCGGATAGTGGGAAGAATTGAAATTTACCAATATAAAAAAAAAACCTACTCGTTTCTAGGGTTAGGTGAAGGTGTTGATTTCATCCTATATATATTTAGTCAGCTCCATCATGAGTCATATTAAATTACAAACAATTTACTACATTTATTTTCAACAAGATAGAAGAATGAGTAGAAGGTACAGAGTAGTGAGGTGGCAAGTGCCCGAGTTTGTTCAAACAATTCGATATTTAGAATGTGAGAAAAACCATGCCGCTCTTACTGGGGGACATGCAGTTGACGGGTGTCAAGAGTTCATGTCCAAAGGCGCAGATGGAATAGCCGCCTTCAACATTTGTGTTGCGTGCAAATGCCAACGCAGCTTCCACCACATGGTCGTTGGCACTGAGGTGGTTTTTGATAGAGCGAGGTCCTCCAATAATTCTTGAAT
Source organism: Linaria vulgaris (assembly GCA_948329865.1). Lineage (NCBI taxonomy): Eukaryota > Viridiplantae > Streptophyta > Magnoliopsida > Lamiales > Plantaginaceae > Linaria > Linaria vulgaris. The sequence goes on along the minus strand of OX415250.1, from coordinate 127,243,159 downwards.
TTGTAAAAGCATAAGAGTATTTGTGTAAAATGAACTTTACATAAAATACAATATTTGAAGGAATTTGTGTATTAATTATGTTCATTGTGCAAATAAGTAACAACTCACTAATTGAATTATAATTTATCTTTATATAGGATGACTTGTGAGGTTTAACAATCAATTTGATGTGTGTACTACCAGTATGAAGAAGAACCGTAGCTCCTCTAGAAAAGCTTCAATATTAACTAGACACGGAATTATAGTTACAACATATAACTAGATCTAGACGAATTATGCAGTAACTTTTTCTGATTTATCAATGAATAATGTGGTTGCTCCAATCAGGTGAAAGAAATATCAATGGAAATAAAGCACTTAGGAGTAAGGATAAAGTACACATTGTGATAGGTATATATTATTACTGACCTAGGTAAAATTACGTAATCACACCAAGAATTGACGAATTATATTAAGCCATGTAATATGTCAAAACCCATCTGACCCCAAGGATAATAGTCATATCAAAACTCATTTCAGACCAATATTCAACAAGGTTAAACAAGTTCCTAATATTTTTGACTATTTTCAAATACATTATATATTCATCTAACTTATCTAACAAATGAAATGAAAGAAATGAGATTTTTAACATCTTATAAATACCATAACCAATTAGATTAATTACTCATTTTCAAAATTTACAATATGGGCATATGACGACCAATTAAATGAGCCATTTACATTTATTATGTATCTCATATCACTCGGCGTATACATAAACGTTTCGTGGACTAGAAATCACGGGTGCGATGAACACATGAAACCGACATTTCAAAAACTTGAAGAATCATTTGCAATTACTCTATCAATTTTGATCGAGTCATTAATCTTTCGAATTGGCGTACGATTAAACTTTCTCATTTATTAATTATGTTGTATTTATCTGAAAGATATTAGTTCTTTAATCTTTGAAAACCGTTTAATGTTGCAATATAGTCAGTTATAATAGTTAAATGAAAGTAGTAAAGAACACATGATTTTAACGTGATTTGGTCCACATGGTCCTAGTACACTAGGCTTTCACCCAAAAGTGACTCAAAACTCGTAAACCTATTAAATAATTACAACTTGAGGATTTACTTTAAAGTAAAGCTAGACTCTCTCTACTTCACTCTTGCAACACCTAAGCGTTAACTACTTTTAGTATACTTCTTTGAGTCTGAGAACTTCAAGATAGCTCAAAGTTCATTTGACATAAAGTTCCCACACAGAAACACTCTGACTCGATACATGACGAATGACAACAAGTTATCACTCAAAGCTTGTGTCTTCTCCTTTTATAGGCATAAGGAGAATCTTGTGTATCGCCAGGTGTAACTCCGTATGCGATTCGTGCATATTGATAAATAATATTTGATATTATTTTATCAAATAATATGATAAAATTATACAAAATAACTTCCATATTCAAGATATTGATAAATATATTTTGGAAGATCTTGAAAGTCTATCTAAAACGAATAAGGAAGGATATCACAAAAGAAAGAAAGAATATCTGATGAAGATTTTTTCCTTAAAGATCAGATATCAAGATTATCTTCCTAAATAAATCTTTTTTCTTTAAACGTGATATCTTAGGATATAAGCTCAAGAAAATATTATTTTTTACCAAAAAGGCTAATTTCTTTCATTGCAACGGTGCTGAGGGAGTGAAGTGCAACTGACAGATTCGCTGCCTAAGAATATCTTGACTTTTCTTCATTAAAAAAAATCCTTGAAGTTTGATTATAAAAATTATATCAACCAGATGCATTGAACAAATTAAAATGGGTCCTAACATTATCTATTTCTTCTACTTGTTCAATAGTCATTTGATCACACTGTAATTGGGTTGGCCTTGATTTATCAGTTTGTTGTCAAATATCGACTAGTCTATTTGAACAACCAAACAGTCGTGGTTGCAAATTATTGGGTATAATTTAAAACTCTTTTGAGGGGCATAGAGTTATTATATAGCAATTATGTTGTATTCTATTTTGTCTCAAAATCTTTGTATTTGAACACACTCTTCCTAATTTGATTAAATTCACTTTTGTTGGAAGAATAAAATGAGAACTTTTCCATAGCAGAGCGCGCCCCAATAAAGAAAGTAGGCCAAAAAAATTTAAGTGTTTATGTTTGCAGTAAGAAAAAGTTTTCTTGAAAAAAATGAAAGTATAAGTAAATATTCTCAAGTAATACCTAGATATTCATGGCTTTCCTACTATTTTACTTTTGGAAGTAGGAAGAATTGATACTTGCCAATATAAAAAAACTTGCTTGTTGTTAGGGCTGGGTTAATGTACTAATTTGACCCTATATATTTATATTTAGTCAGCTCCATCAATCATATTCAACTGCAAACACTTACCTATAGTTTATTTCAACAAGCTAAAAGAATGAGTAGAAGGCACAAAGTGGTAAGCTTACAAGTGCATGAGGTTGTTCGCACAGTTAACTACTTAGAATGCAAATAAATCAGGTTGCTCATACTAGGGGACATGTTGTTGACGGGTGTCAAGAGTTCACCTCCACTGGTGCAGAAGGAACCGCTGCTTTCAACATTAGTGTTGCATGCATCTGCCATCGCAGCTTCCACCGTATGGTGGTTGCCATTGAGGTGGTTTCTGATAGAGTGAGCTCCTCAAACAATTCTTGAACTTGTAAAAACATAAGAGTATTCGTGCAAAATGAATTTTATATCAAATTATACTATATTTGAAGGGATATAATATATATTTATGTATCCATTGATTGCATTGTGCAAATGAGAGTAACAACTCAATTATCAAATTATAATAGGACGAATTATTAATATTGCCCTTATCTTTTTTCAAAAAGCTAATATGCCCAATTTTTTCGGGCCTTGTTTAAATGTCCCATATGTTTCAAATTATTTAACAAAAATGCCATCGACCCTTATTCGGGCCAAAATTGCCCACGTGGCGGTACAAAATTGTACTTTGCACCCCAAAACAAATTGCACTTTGCACCCTAAAATATTTTGGGGTGCAAGGTGCAATTCATTTTGGGATGCAAAGTACAATTTTGTACAACCACGTAGGCAATCTCGGCCCGAATAAGGGCGAATGGCATTTTTAGTAGACTTTTTAAAAGATATAGGGCATAAAAACAAGGCCCAAAAAAAGGGCATATTAGCTTTTTGAAAAAAGATAAGGGCAAATATTAATAATACGTCCAGTATAATAATCTTTAGGGATAAAAACATCAAGCCCCCCAACCTATGGGCACTTTTGCGCGTTTTCCCTTAAACTAATTTTATCACCACTTTGGTCCTTAACCTATATGGTGTCTGTTCGATTTGCCCCAGTTGTGCATTTTCGGTCTTTTGTGGCCGAAATATTCTTCCCTTTGAGTTATTTTTTTGCTTTTTTTGGTCACCAACTACCAATTATACATCTAGTACAACACATATGAGTCGGGTAAAGAGGAATATTCCGGCCAAAAATGACCGAAAATAGGCAAATCCCGTGGTGCCTTCTCGGTTTTTTGTGGCCGAAATATTCATCACTTGGAGGTGTTTTTTTGTTTTTTTTTACCAACTACTATTATGCATCTAGTACAACACGTATGAGTCGGGTAGAAGGGAATATTCCGGCCAAAAATGGCCAGAAATGGCCGAAAATGCACAACTGGGGCAAACCGAACAGACACCATATAGGTTAAGGACCAAAGTGGTGATAAAATTAGTTGAAGGGGCAACGTGCAAAAGTGCCCATAGATTGGGGGGCTTGATGTTTTTATCCCTAATCTTTATATAGCATGAAGTATGAGGTTGAACAATTGATTCGATGTGTGTACTATGAGTATAAAGAAAAACATGACAAGGTCACTTGACTAATTAAATTGGGGTAGAAAAACATTCCACAGTTATTAATATTCTTATATAAAAAGTTTGACCAAATAATTTATCACTGACATGATCAATGCTTAAAATCACTAATAGCGAAGGGATTAGAATTCCTTCATTGATGATAATAGTCTCTATATATATTTGATCATTTGGGGTCCCTACATACACTCAAATATTCAGAAAAACTAGGGGTTCATTTTTAGGGATAAAAGCATCAATCTCCAACCTATTGACACTTTCGTGACTTGTCCCCTAACCTATTTTTATAGACACTTTGCTTCCTAACCTTTGCATGTATGTTCTATTTACCCTACATGTGTATTTTCAGTATTTTTTAGCTGGGATAATTTATGTTTGGGGTGTTTTTTTTTCATCAACTGCCAAAATACATCTAGTGCAACACATAAATGTTATAGTGGGTAAGACATAGATGGTAATGGATTGATACATGTTAAATATTGTGAGGAGAGAGCATCTACACATTTTTTAAAAAAATTAATACATGTTAGGACCAATGTTATTTCACCATAAATAAATTGGAGATTATGTTGACACCGTTTTAGAAATTATTTAAATCAATGTCAATTGATTTAAGTGAGATATAGTTTCCATTAATTGAGTGAAATATTTGATTGCTTTATTTAGGAAATTATTTTATGGAATATTATCTTTTTTGCAGGTCAAATGTTTCTATGTTTATTATTGTGATAATCTTAAAAAGGGAAAATTTCCTTTTATTTGACTTGCCTTTTGGATTGTGATGTAATTGACTTTCCTTGTTGTGTTGCATATCTTTCCTAAATCATGTTCATTGATTATATGTTGGAAAGTATTCAATATTCTTTTATGCAGGAAAGTTACGCTATTTTCGGACAGTGAATCTGTCAGTTGCAACGTCATCTAGACAGCTCAGTTGCAACAACGTAAATCAACGTTTTGGCAAAACAGAATATTCCCTCGATCTATATTATGGAAATTATATTTAAAAGGAAAATATTTCGTTTTTCTTTAAAAGTATAATTTGATATCTGATCGTTAAGGGAAGAATCTTCGTCAAATATCTTTTGTTGAGATATAGAAAGTCAAATATTTTTAGGGAATATATTTTAGATGTTTTTCTTATCTTTTAAAGATAGACTTTCAATATTTTCCAAGATTATCTTTGTTTGATCTGATCTTTTATTCTAATCTTTTTAAGATAGATTTTTAAGATCTTCCAATATTATCTTTGTTTAATATTATCTCCTTATTATGTATCTAGACATATTTAATAAGCATATTCGTTGGATATCTTTTATGATCATGCAGAATCTATTGGATAAGGTAAGAAGATATATTCGGGTTGCAACAAAATTATCGGGGTGCTTATCATATAAGGAAAGAAAATCTGCGTGGATTGCAACTAGAGATACGCATATCTTATCTGTTAAGGAAAGAAGATATGTGAGGGTTGCAACTGAAGATCTGCAGAGATTCTGCGCATGCCTATATAAGGAGAAGGCTCGACACAATTGAAGGACACTTTGAAAAAGACAGTTTGTGAATTCAGTCCTGTATCGAGTCAAAGTCTTTTAGAGAAGAGCATCAAGTCAGAGGAACTCTGGAGTACCTTGATGTGTTCTTCGACTCAATCGAGTACACCGAAAATAAGTTAAGGGATAGGTATTGCAACTGCAAATATTAGAGGGAGTCTAAGATTTGGGTTGATGTAAAACCTACATTGTAATTCTTAAGTAGGGTATTGTTTGAGTCAACATTTGGGTGCAAACCCCGTGGACTAGGACCATTTGGACCTAATCACGTTAAAACTCTTTGTGTTTTTTACTGTTTTTATGTTTAACTGTCTTCTTCTAGTTGCAACAGTAAAACAACTTTTAAACGTTAAAGAACTGTCATCTATCTTACTTACGAGTGCAGTTGCAACTACTGTCAAGTATAACTGTATTCGATTACAAGTACTATAGATCTAAGATCTTTCAATACCATCTTAGACGAAGAGCGAGTGTTTATATAGACCCCGTAAGATCCATCAGAGTCGAAGACAACGACGTTCATGATCTTATAACTCAAAATTAATAGACAAACTACTATTGCAAAATATTATGAAACAATTAAACGAAAAACAAACATGTGCATTTTGTTAGTTCTTATTACTTGCTTTTACTCCATTATGGTGTTGGTTTTTCTCAATGTGTCTAAGGCCGACCTCAAATCATCTACCACTACTGTACACGGCTTTATTATCATAAACATCAGCCATATAATCCCAAATAAATAGGGTACGCACGAGCTTCATTAATAATTATAATCTCACAAAGTCTATGATTGTAGGAAAATCATAGAAGCTAACCCTGCAAAATAATATATTGCAAATAGCAAAATCATCAACCAAACTATATAATAAATCAATGCCCCAATTGAGTAATTGACAATTTTATATGACACATAATTTATTAGATCGATTGTACAACCATACAACTTCATTGTGATGATATACATTGTTCAATATGAGAAAAATAAAAGGAGTTCACCTAGTCATTTCTAAATTACTTTGCAAGAACATAAATTAGAGTAACAGTTTGGAATAAACCGAAGGAGCAAGAAGTAACTAGTTAACAGAAACAATGACAACAGTGGTTTAATTGGGGTGGATGCTTGAACACTTTGCAAGATCCTCCCATGCAGCAGCTCTTTGCAGAATTTATCACATTTGGAATCATCTCGACCAGGAAAACAACGGCCAATATAACCAATATGGTTGTCGAAGCAACACGTCAATGCTCTTTTTGCATCTGAAATTTAAAAATAAAATTACAATACGTACACGTGAACATAAAAGAATCAATATTACTAAACTACCGTTTTGTGGTTTAGAAAGTAAATTTTATAAGGTATGCATACAAATCTTAACGAATGGTTAAGGCTGTCTATCATTATCTTTTTTTGTTAAAGAAGATTTGAAACACAGAAGCAAAAGGAGATTCAACAGTTACCCAATGATACATTACTTTATCAGTGCGTGTTTACGACAGAAACATATGGCGAAGCAAAAGGAGATCAACAGTTAACCCAACGTATGGAGAGATTTACCTCTGAGCTAACCGATTCTAGTTCTGGACAAATCTAAACTTTGACGCGAGAGCATCTTCAGTTTTCTTCAACTTCTTACAATTATTTTCTCCATCCTTACAAGGACTGGACAAACATCTCTTCCCTGAAACACACGTCAAAGTATTACCTTCTTTCTTACTGCAACCTTCACATCTTTTTGGTAAACACAATGATTCTGGGGTCTTCTTCAAGCCCATCGATTTGGATCGTGTCCGACTTGCGATCCATGTCAATTCCAGGAATACTTGAGCTGATAGCCATAGTTGGGGAAGAATTGTTTTTGTTGCTTGAATGATGATTACCATGGATATTCCTTCTTGAGCAACCAGCAAATCCTTGCCAATCATTTGACAAGAGGATATCTTTTTGTTCACCTCGTCGACATTCTCCCCAGATGTGTCTGTCCCAGTATATTCAGCTTCGCTATCTATCTCGAGTACAAATTTATTTACGCCTATAGTTTCTCTATCCTTCCCTAAACAAAGATTTGAATGAAGGTATGAGAGACCTCCAAGTAAATCATACCCATCGCAATTTTAACAACAAAGCACCAATTATGCCTTGAGTAGGCTGACTTGGATGTCAGGTACCAATTACACCAAGGAAAACAGAGAAAAAAATGGTAACTGACTTTTAAATACTTAAAGCCAAATTTAATATTGGATATACTATTAACTCAAGATCCAAATCCAAGCAACCAGGAAATATATAAAGCTTAACTTATCACCTTTTTTGGCAGAAGAATGGGATATGGAACAATTATCAGCGGATGCCTCTATGCCAACAATGTCAGTCTTCTTCGAAGAAGTGGCCACATAATATCTTTTTGTGTTATTCCCCAACTCGGCTTTATCAATCCTAACATTTCCAGACTTGTCTAGACTATATCTTCAGAATCATTTCCTAAACAATGATTTGAAAAAGGATGAGTAAGCTGTTATCAAGTCACTGCAAATGGCTATATATTGATATGAGTAGGCTTACGACCTTCGGCGTCAAACAGAAAATGTGAAGAAGAATACAAAGCAGAAGGAGGAAATTGACAAGGAAAAAGAATCCAGAGGCACCCGAACCCCTTTTTTTTTTTGTATCTGTGACTCTCTAATTCCTCATGTTACAAGATCAATTAAGTTCTCAGACTTGTGACTTGAATACATTGCAACCTATAGATGCCCCAATAAGGCGTGTCGAAACTCTCGGCTTAAGACATACGGATAGAGCACGATGGAGACCAAAGAAGACGATATGGAATGACATGAAGTTTAGAGACCTAAATGAAGACGGACGATTAATGTACCTGACTCGACATGATTTACTTATGGTTCATATAGCCTAACTCAATAAAATTGGTATTAAAGACTTGGTTGATGTTGTTGTAGTAACTAAAGATCCTGTAATACATGCAAATAAGCAAATAGGATATATAAAATCTTAGATTCTCACCGTTTTCTGAAGATATTGACACGAAAGAACCGCTGCAATCATCCTCGGTGGAAATGGATATCAAATGATTACCTATGTCCACAATAAGAGCAGTTTTAGGTGAATTGACTGCAGAACATTTTGTATGCCTTTCATGCCCGGTTGAGGAGCCAATCTTCACCAGAAGACTTGTTCTCCTCTTCATGAACTCAGCTTCGTCCATTATCTCGACTTCTAGTTCCTCGAGATTCATATTTTCATTGTCAGTCCCTAAATACTTAAAGGATTAGATCGACCACTCACTTTTTGTTCATTTTACATCTATGACTCTTCAATGACTCTTAATTACTCATGTTACAAAATCAAAGTTGTTGTCAATTGTTTTACACTGATATACAATATGAACTACCAAAAGGACAGTTGAGATCAAATGTGACAGACTTGATTTTTAATTATGAATTTGTGGCGGAGAAACTGACTAGAGCATTATACGGGGAATTATTAGGAGAAGCGTATTTACAGCTCACTCTCCCTCCATATTTAGACCAAGATGTTCTCCAAATCATTGTCAAAGTATTTTTCTCGATGACTTTAATGCTAATGATAATACTTTCTAACTGAAAGTTAATCATGAAACAATTATTAACTCTAAAATCCAAATACCAGAAAACTGGAAGTTGAAATCAAATTTGTGTACCTTCCTCTGTGGATGAGCTTGACTTCTTCTCCTTATTAGACTTGTCGCCGTCATCCTCAAAGGTTGCTATTACATTTCCCATGACCTGAGAAGTTTTATGGGAAGTCGCAGCAGTATATCCTTTATTTGTTTCATGCTTGGTTGAAGACCCGATCTTTGACACGACATTTCTTCGCTCATCCCTGACCTCATCTTCGTCAAGTCTCTCAGTTTCTGCAGTCTTCGGAGAAATGGCTACAGAGCATCCTACTTGTAGTTCTTTTGAGGACCCTATCTCGGCACCAAATATATTCTCTTCACTAGTTCTCTCAACTTCAAGTTTCTCCGGATCCGCATCTTTGTAGGCATTCCCTAAACATACATTTAAAAGCATGATAAATTTATAACATGATGATAGCAATCTATAACATCAGTATCCCATTTGAGTCTCGGATATATTTACTGAGGCACGCATATGTTGAGGCTACAGAATAAAGAGATAGATTTCACAAGATAATTGTTTTTTCCCTATTCCCATACCCTCCCTCTAATTTATCTCGTGTCTAGTGCCAATAGTGATCATGTCCTAGCTACATTGTGAAGACGCAGTTTTTACATCAAATCTTCATAATTAACAACAACAACCGAAGCCAACCAAGCAACCATGCGGTTCCAAAATGGGGGTAGGCTATTTGTCCATAAATTCATTGCCATTAACTAAATGAAGGAGTGTACATTTGACAATCTTTAGTTTATGTTAGCAATATTAGTAGAGTATTTCACATAGATATTGCATTTACTTTCTTAAGATGCTCGCTTCCTTATTTGAATTTGAGTGAAGATACAAGAACCAAGCCACAACAGATACTAAGAAATCCCAAATTCTCACCTTTCCCTAATTGATCAGATTCAAAACCGGTACACTTAGTGTAAAGGGATCCATGTTGATCAACAAAGTATATATCTTTTGCCACACCATTGCCAGTTTTTGCAAAAGCTCATATAGTATTAAGTTCCTGGTTGTTCCTTGTTCCTCAATGCAGCTTCATTTATCTCGATCTCAAGTTTAACTGGATCCATTTTTTTAATTTTTTTTTTCAAAATAATTTCTAGCAAATAGAGTACTGCATCATAATAAAATGTATGCTGTAATGTCAAAGCAAAAAAAGAGCAAAACATCTGTATACATGGTTTTCCATCTGATCAATCACATAAAAATGTATTAAAAAACTTATGATAATTCACTATCACTAGAGAAACACACCATGTCATCGATTTGTATCTCCTCCTGGCACAACAACGAGACTATATCAGCATAGCCCGTAAAGGCAATTCCTGAACTTGTTACTGCACCAGGAAGGTGTGCCTTTAGCTCCTCCGCACAGTTCTCCAATACCTTATTTGCCAAGTCGAAGGCAGTTAGTGAAGTGACCTGATTCTCATTTTTTAGATTAGCAAGAAGGATATTAGTAAGCCCCAATGGGAATTCATCAGAATCCAGATAAACGATATTTTCGATTATCAATGTCATGATTTTCTCCATGCTTGAGATGCCTTCCCGAGGCCGCTTTTACACCATTTAAGAACAGATGAAACATTTCTTGAATGACGTCGTACAACTCTAAGTCCAACATCACCACGAACGACTCAGTATGTGCAATCTTTCCAAGGATTGAAACAGTTTTCAAATAGACTGGACCAGCCATGCTAGGTAAGCTCTCATAAGCAGTATTCACCAGCTGGAAAAAAATCTTCATTCTGGACACCTAGCTAGAATGGATCAGCGGGTGCTGCTATTTTCATAATCTCATTCATAAATGAGGCCACTAAGACTCTTACCTCCATAGCCTCTTTCTTTAGAAAGGTATCGGAAAATAGTGCTTCTATCGCGGGCTGAAGTGCCTCTTCTACTGCTCCCCGCAGTAGAGAAGCAGCAGCCTAAAAATAGGATCCATGTATTCCTTCAGAGAGAAATTAAAACATCAGAAAACCTGTTGCCCTCTGTACTACCCGCATTTATGATAAAAAGAAATATTACTATTTCCTTCACAACCACTTGCATGCGTCTGATTAGAAATAACTCGAGCAGATTTAACAGCACTTTCTAGACACACGGGGTTCTTGCAGTTAAAGCACACGGTGCAAATCTAAAAGTGCTTGGCATACAAACATGGTATAGCTTTAAAATTAACCATGTTAATAGATCTAAAGCAAATCTCCGCACAAGAATAAGAAGTTTGTGAATTAATCACCGAAATGTTAACAGTAAAGTCACATACCATTAACTGATTCTAACACTGCTGAAAAAAATATAAACACGCGATCACAAGAAAAGAATGGTAAAGAACATAAACTTACAGTGATTAATTGTTACACGAGGGAGGGAAAGGAACGAAAAGGAAGGCAGAAACACCAAAGAAAACAACAAATGTAACAGAACATAAAGCCTGGAGGGGGGAGGAAGGGAGAGAAGACACAAAGATTTCTGAAGGGCAACGAAATTTATGGGTGGCGTTGGACCTGAGGCTGATTAAGAACCCTAAAGTAAGTCACAAGAATAAAGCGAGCTTTGATTAGACAAAAAGCGCATTAATCCTGAGCCTACATGTTTTGATCATGCCATTACTAATCCTGTTTGGAAAGAAGCCATGAAAACTGAATTACAGGCTCTTCAAGACAACAAAACCTGGACTTTGCAACCTTTACCTCCTGGTATTAAGCCTATAGGATGTAGATGGGTGTACAAAGTTAAGTTTACTTCTACAGGTGATGTTGAGAGATACAAGGCTCGTTTGGTTGCAAAAGGTTACAATCAACAAGAAGGTTTGGATTACTTTGAGACCTTTTCTCCAGTAGCAAAAATGACCACTATCAGATGTCTTCTTGCTTATGCAGCATCCAATCAATGGTCATTGTCCCAGTTGGATGTCAACAATGCCTTTCTATATGGTGATCTCCAAGAAGAGGTATACATGACACCACCTCCTGGTCTTGCTACTGAGGGGGAGAACACAGTCTGCAAGCTGCACAAGTCTTTATATGGACTCAAACAGGCATCTCGACAGTGGAATCAAAAGTTAACATCTGTCATTCTCACTCAAGGTTTTAAACAATCTTCATGTGATCACTCTCTCTTCACAAAGCATTCAAAGTCAAGCACTACTGTCATTCTGATATATGTTGATGACATAATTATTGGAGGAAACAATGATCAAGAAATTAGCTCTCTGAAATTGTTCTTAAATCAACAGTTCAAGCTAAAAGACTTAGGTCCTTTAAAATTCTTCTTGGGGATTGAAGTTGCAAGAAGTAATAAAGGAATATACCTATGTCAAAGACAATATGCTTTGGAGATCATACATGACAGTGGACTCATAGGAACCAAACCAGCTGGTTTTCCACAAGAGCAAGATATCAAATTCACACAAGAAGGAGAACACATGAAGGATCCTACAGCTTTTAGAAGATTGATTGGTAGGCTTCTTTATTTAGGAGTAACAAGGCCTGATATATCTTATGCAGTCCAGACCTTGAGCCAGTTTATGAGTAATCCCAAAGAAGAACACATGAAGGGAGCATTAAGAATTGTGAAGTATCTCAAGAGAGCACCAGCACAAGGACTGCTGTTTCCAAGCAACAACAATCTAACAATCAAAGCATACTGTGATGCAGATTGGGGAGCTTGTATTGATAGTAGGAAGTCAATAACTGGATATTGTGTATTCATTGGGGAAGCCTTAGTGTCATGGAAGTCCAAGAAACAGGCAACAGTGTCAAGATCCTCAGCAGAAGCTGAGTATAGAGCCATGGCCACAACTGTGTGTGAGTTAGTATGGATGAAAAATTTAATGGCAGACCTTGGATATGATCACAGTAATCATATGCTTCTTTTCTGTGATAATCAGGCAGCTATTCATATAGCTAACAATCCTGTTTATCATGAGAGAACAAAGCATATAGAAATAGATTGCCATGTAGTGAGAGAGAGGTTACAGCAAGGAATAATAAAGTTGATTCATGTATCAACAGGAACTCAACTGGCAGACATATTTACTAAGGCATTAGGAATGAAGAGATTTCATGAGCTGCTGGACAAGATGGGAATATATAACGTATATTCTCATCTTGAGGGGGAGTATGAAAGAAACAATAAAGATCAGAAGGCATTACATGAAGCTACATTACAAGAATGAAGCAAATGGAAGTCTGCAACATTGCAGAAGACAACTGGCAGACAATGGCAGAAAGTGAGCTGATAAAGTGTAGAATAAAGTAGCCAATAAAGAAGATCACATGGATGCCAAGATCTGCAATAGGGTGCCACTAACTTAGGAGAAGAAAGAAGAACAAGGCTGGAAGAATCTTAAGGAACAAGTGGAATGTTTTTATAGTATTATGCCCATCATTACCTTTTGTATATACATACTGAAAGTGTAAGATGTTCGGATATAAATGTTGGATGGATGTTGTGCCAACATCATCACAACATTGAAACCCGAAACATTGTTCGAAAATTCGAATTATTACACATAATCTTCATTCTTAAAGTTCTATCAATGGCATTCTTTTCTTATCAATTACATGATTTTGATAGGAGAGAAGACACAGATTTCTGAAGGGCAACGAAATTTATGGGTGGCGTTGGACCTGAGGCTGATTAAGAACCCTAAAGTAAGTCACAGGAATAAAGCGAGCTTTGATTAGACAAAAAGCGCATTAATGCGGTCATTTTTTTTTTAAAATCCAGAGTGTTAGGTGCATCAAAATGTTAGTTGCAACTTTTAACGCCTATTAAATTACTTCTATAAGAAACTGCATCCTCATATATCTGATAACTTAAGTCAATGAGATGCCTCCTAAATAACACCATGTAGGACAGCTCTTCTAGGAACTCTGCATGCTTATCAACCAGCCATATTACTATTAACCTCAACTGGTCTACCAGCACACTTTTCCAAACTCGCTACAAACTACTCATACAACATAAACAAGCCGATTTGGATTCTTCAACGTACAAATTGAGCAAAGTATTCAACATAAAAATAAGAAACATTCAACCAGAGCTCACAATAAGCTCCATCAACTCATACATTTCTGAACTTTGCCAAAGAGTTCCCTCATGAATTGATGATGGCTAAAACAGTTTGTTTGTTTGTTAGTAATCTAAATTATTCACTGACAGAGTACAATGAAGTCAATGCACAAGAACAGATAACCTTCAACATATAAATATAAGTGCCACTCTAAAAATGAAAGATGGTCAGGAACTCTAAAAGATCTGAAGAAATTCGGTATAACGAGGAGGTGTCATCTAGATCTATTGACATGATGCATATGAATCTGGTGAGAATGGTTTTCACCAAAAATAACATTCAAATAGAGAAAAAGCAAATCCCAAAACATAAAACAATCACAGCAAACCTTAGTTTCTGTCAAAGAAGCACAAGAGAAGTTGATGACTAGCTGATTGAGCGGCGATGAAACCTAAAGAACCAGCAAATGAGAATAGAAAAGATTTTAAAATGCAGTAGAAATATGAATTACAAGACCACCTTCTTAAAATGAAAAAAATCCTGAAAATAGATATAAATCTAGATGATAACTTTAAGGGTACCTACTCTGCATGCTTATTGACCTTCAACATAAATAAATATAATTTGTAAACTAAAAAAGAGAACTCACAATTTTCCAATTTCATCCATTCTAAACTATCTTCTCTATGTACACAGGAGAGAAGCCTCATCGTCAGGATCATCTTCTTCCATTCAACGGAGGTTGATACCAAGCTGATGACGGCACTGTCGGTTAGGGTTTATGGTATTGTGTAGTTTAAATATATGGGAAATGATATATGTAGAGCAATTTTTCATTATTTACTAGTTTGTCCCTTTTTAATTGATTGTACAAAATAGAACTCAATCTAGACAATCTTTCTTATATCTATATCTATACTATTATATAAAGGAAGCAATGTTGAGACCAATATTTTAATATTATTATATACCCTCCAACACACTATTAATTTTTATTACAAGTTGAGTTACAACTTTAATTTACTTTAGCTTTACCTTAATTTAAACCTCCTTATTAAAGAAAAAAGAATCACTACTTAGTTCTCTCCTACATAAAAAAATATTATGATTCTTTACATATTTATGTTGTAATATTTACCATGCGAAGTAAGTATATTACACTTAGAATAAATTTGATCACGCGGGATCGCGTGCCAATGTTTCTAGATAATCTTTCATTATATAAAAATAGCATAAATCTTGTAAATTATTAAGTTATAAGTCATTAATAAAAAACTAAACAAAATATTTATATTCATTACACGAGGAGTAAACAAAAAATAAATGAAGCTTTAGAAAGTTTTTCTTTTCTGCTTTTTTTTAAACATTTAAGTTTTCATCTCTTTTTTATTTTAATTTTTTAAGTTATGTAACATCTCCCAGAATTCTTAAATCCAAGCCTGTGTTTTCTTTTTTTTTTCCTCTTTGTCATATTTTGGTATATTTAAAAATATTTAACATTATACATGCAACATTAACATGTGTATTATAATAAAAATAAATATACACACAACATTAACATATGTATTAAAATAAAATCTAAATCTAAATAACATATTTTACTACAAGTTAAGTCAAAAAAGTTCACCAGAAAAAATAAATTCTGAAAACAAAGTATGACGTTTTTCATAATTTTTTTTTTGTAAGAATAGATAGAGTGAGTTTAAATACACAAATTTGAACGTATTTTTTAGTCCAAGAATCAACAAAAAGAAAGAGAATATTGTAATAGCCCAAAAAAACAATATTTGTGCGGAAGATATGACATATGTAATGAAAATGATTTATACAATATAGAATTGAATATTATTTATATTCTTATTCTTGTAGTTGGGTTGCCCTTGACTTATCATTTTTGTTAACGAATCCATGTCAAATATCGACCAAGTCTCTTTGAACGATCAACCAATATCAGTGCGATTTCGGCCGTGAACAGCGTGAAGAAGATGACTTAATCTTCTTTTTTTTAAATCTATTTTCATTTGTTGTTTTTAAAAGTTATGGGGGTGAAAGTATAATTTGATAAAATGTGGGAAAGAGGGAAATAAAAGTTATGGGATTAAATTATGATTTGAAAAAATTATAAGGGTTTGGTTAAAAACGTTTTTTGGGAGGAAAATATGACGTGGCGGGGCATTTTATTGACTGGACGAGCACTTTCTTGACTGGACCGCCACGTAAGCAATTTAGCCCGAATAAGACGAATTGGGCACTTTTAGTAAAAAATGTGAAAGTTATGGGGCAGAAAATGTCGGCCTGAAAAAAAAAGGACAAAAAGTAATTTTGGGCAAAATTATTGGGCAGAAATAATAATTTCCCCTTTTTAATTTGATTAATTCACTTTTGTTGGAAGAATAATGTAAAACTTTTGCTTAATTACTAAAACCTGATAAAGAAAATAGGACAAAAATATTTAAGTGTTTATGTTTCCACCAAGAAAGACTTTTCTTGAAAAAATGAAAGTATAAGTAACGATGCTGAAATAGTACTATGATATTCAATGGCTTTTCCACTATTTTTACGTTTGAATAGCGAGAAGAATTGAAACTTGCCAATATGAGAAAACTTGCTTGTTGCTAGGGTTGGGTTAAGATGCTGATTTCACCCTATATATTTTAGTTAGCCCCTTCAATCATATTCAATTGCAAACACTTAACTATATTTAATTTCAACAAGCTAGAAGAATGAGTAGAAGGCACATAGTGGTAAGCTTACAAGTGCATGAGGTTGTTCGAACAGTTCGCTACATGGAGTGCGGAAAAAAACCACGTTGTTCTTACTGGAGAACATGCTGTTGACGGGTGTCAAGAGTTCATCTCCACAGTTGTAGAACAAAAAGTCGCCTTCAACAGTTGTGGCCTGCACCTGCCACCGCAGCTTCCACCGTATGGTGGTTGGCACTGAGGTGGTTTTCGATAGAGGGGGCCCCTCAAACGATTCTTAAATTTTTGAAAACATAAGAGTATTCATGCAAAATGGACTTCATATCAAAATATGTTATATTTGATGGGATATAATATACATGTATATATATTTTATGTGCATTGTGCACATGAGTAACTTCTCAATTATCGAATTATAATTAATTTTTATATAGCGTGAAGTGCGTGAGGTTTAACAATCGTCTTGATGTGTGTACTACGAGTATAAAGAAAAATTGTAGCTCCTCTAGAAAAGCTTCAATATACAATATTTAAAATGTTGGTAATTGGACACGAAATTATAGTTACTTATTATGACTAGAAAAGCTAATTTGAATGAATAATTTTGTTGCTCAAATCAGGTCCAAGAAGTATCAATTGAAATAAAGCATTAAGGAGTAAGGATAAAGTCCACATTATGATAGGTATATAATATACTGACCTAGGTAAATTACGTAATCGCACCAAAAATTGACGTGTTATATTATGCCAAACCCCATCTGACACCATGTATAATAGTCATGTTGAATGTCAGAGTAGTTTTTAATTTTTAAATGTAAAACATTTTAATGTGTGTTTACTATAGACCATGCAACAACCCACAAGACAATAATGTATTCATCTGTTCAGTTTAGTGCTTCCTTTTGGAAGACATCACACTTGAAATTTCCATCTCGCCATTTTAAAGTATAGTTAACCAGCCATAAGTAGTTAATACCAGTAAAATATCGCAAATGCGCATGTTTATGACTTAAAATTAACTAGGCACGCAACAAATGCAGTTACATGTTCCCTTTTCAACAAATTAAAATTTGAAGTTTCACTATATAACATACTAAAATTGCCCGATACCATATTGGAAAACCAAAATTGTACACAGTGCACTTCTGATTGCTATTTAATTCTTGAGAAGAAGATTTTGTAGTATAACAAATTTGCAGTAAATTTGTTGTAAGAAAATGTACTAGAGCTCTGGTGCTTTTAACAATCTTCTCAAGTTTCTTGTCGGTAACAATAACCATTTTTAGTATTATGTTACTTATTATGACTAGAAAGCTCAGTGTCGCAAGGACTTTAAATATATACTTCTTTCGTGAATTCCTGGAAATTTCAAATTAGTAATTATGAAGACAATCCGGCAGTTTTTTAACTTAGATCTAGATTTTGATTCCATCCCGATCCAACCAAGTTTTCTCTTAAATTGGATATGGCCCGCCCAGTTTATTGCTTGTGTTGGGTGTTCGTTCCTTTCTCGTTCCGGCTCAGAAACCCTCGACTCGATTTCCCGCTCCTCTTAAGTGCACCACCAAGACCACAAGGTCTACACCAACTAAAGAGCCCACACTAAGTAGCTCACTACACAAAGTAGATATCTCACACACACACAAAGTGTTTAGGTGAAGAGGGGGAAGAAGAAAACCCAAAAAGATGGAGAGTACCCACAAAGACTCTCCTTTCTCTCTTCTCTCTCACTCCAATATTTCTCTCACTAAGATAAGAATAATGGTGGCTCACACAAAGAAGCTTGTCTTGGAAGATAAGGGTTCACAAGACTACATTAGGGTATAAAGGGAATTCGGCTTTAGTTTGAGGCTTTTGGGCCAACACAAAATAAACCAACAGCTTGTAACCATGTTAAGGTTATTGACCTCATTTGATATTAAATAAGGTTAGGTAAGTTACTAATATTTTCAATTTTTTTAAATACATTATATTTTCTTCAAACTTATCTCACAAATGAAATGAAAAAATATGAGATCTTATACATCTTTAAATACCCTAACCAATTAAATTTAATACCCTTTTTCAAAATTCACGATATGGCATATGACGATCAATTAAATGAACCGTTTACATTTAATATGTAACTCATGATTCGGTGTATAAATAAACGTTCAGTGGACTAGAAATCACGGGCGCGATGAACACAAGAACTCGACGTTTCAACAGCTTGAAAGAATCCTTTGCAATCACTCTATCAATTTTTATCGAGTGATTAATCTTTTGAATTGGCGTACAATTGTTTGACGTCGATTTTGACTAGCTCACAGGATCTCAGATCAATCTTCGAAGGTACATTCATAACTTGGTGGTGGTGGATGTGGTGGCCGTGAGTTTAGGGTGGTGTGGTGGTATGGGTGGGGGGGGGTGAAGATGAGATTTTTTTTGAATGTATTTTTATTTTATTTTTGTTGTTTTTATAATTTTTATAAATTGTTAAAGTCTTTATTATGTTTTACAAATAGTTTTCAAGATATAAAAAAAAATGTTTGTGTGTGTGTGTATATATATATATATATATATATATATATATTGGGGTGCAAAGTGCAATTTATTATGGGATGCAAGTGTAACTTTTAAAATTACAAGGGTTTGTGTATAAAATATTTTTTGGCTGAAAAAATAGAACTTGGCGGAGCAATTTGTTGGCTAGGCCAGTATTTTATTGACTAGACCGCCACGTAAGCTATTTATAGTAGAAAGATTGAAAGTTACGGGGCATATTTAGTCGGCCCAAAACAAAAAGAACATTTAAGAATTTTAGAAAAGTTACAGCGCGGAAAAATTAATTCCTCCTAAATTGTATCGTATCAATATTAAAGGTTTTGCAATTACTGATTGAAAATGCTATAATGGAAGGCTTTTTACAATATATATCTTGTTCATTTCTTGTTTGAAATTTAATTCTATATAATTAAGAAAAAGACTTAGTTTAAGATTCCTAGTAATTCTTTAAAATGGTTGATTCAAGGGTAGGAATGACTTTTCCCTTCAAGTCAAAGCAAAAATAGATTTGGGGGCAGCATGCGCTCTAATAATGTAATACACGGTGGTTTTCCCAATTAAAATAACATAAGGTTCTTATATTTGCCAATTAGATATAACGCATGGCTAGTTTTTGCTATTTACTCGTATCTAAAGTACTATAGAGGACCAAAAATGACAAAAATCCCGAATTAACAATAAAAATGACAATAGTGATTTGGGGGTGGATGCTTGAACACTTTGTAAAATCCTCCTTTTGTGCAGTTCTTTTTGCACAATTTATCGCATTATACATGCATCATCTTTACCAGGAATAACACAACGACCAATATGGTTGTCGAAGCAACAAGTCAATGCCTCACTTGCAATAATAATATCTGAAAATAAAAACCAAAAATAAAAATTTAAAAATACAATATGTACATGCATGACACGAGTCTACGAGAATCAGTACTATAAGGAGGATATATGACGTAGTTAATTACATGATCATCATTCTGTTAACTCACAAGTTCATATAGTACAAAAAGAACAGAAAGAAAAATCGTGCATGTAAGAAAGTGAATATTCGCAACTTAGTAGACATGTCGAATGGTTGAAAAGTACAACGAGGAGTAACATCAAAACCTTAGAGCTGATCAATTTTTATTTTCTTTTTTCAAAGTATGAGTAGATAAAACTTTTGACGTTGACGATAATGTTTGGGCGAATCACTTTTTCTGCCCTTTATAATAGGCTAAAGTTGCATTTTGTTCTTTATCTTTGCGGGCTTCACTTTTACCCTTTAACTCTTATTTTTTTGACCTAAAATGCCCAATGGGCTTTTTCACAGGCCCGGTTCTATTTGTTTGACCAAAAATACCTTTTAATTTTTTAAAAGTTTTTTTAGTAATAAAAAATACAAAATTATTTGTTTTAATTAAATTCAGTTTTGAAAACAAATTTAATATAGTTTACTCAAATTTAATTTAATTCTCTAATAAGTGATAATTAAGAAAAAATATTATATATTTTTTAATAAATAACAAAAAACATGGTTAATAATCACTTCGCACCCCCGAATTAGCTCAGTTCCTCACTTTGCCCCCCCCCCCCCCCCCCCCCCCCCCTCTCCCAAAAGATAAATACACTTTTCACATGTTCAATTTTATTCTTTTCAATCCTAAATCATGAATAATTATATTATAATTATTTAAATTATTAAATATCTTATAAATTCATAAATATTTCTCAAGCAAGTTGTTTTAACTACATTTTTTTTATCTAGAGAAAATCAACAACTCATTAGATAAAAAATATTTAGTTAAAATAACTTGTTTAAGAAATATTTATGAATTTATAAGATAAGTTTTATAAATTTAAATAATTACAATATAATTATTCATGAATTAGGATTGAAAATAATAAAATTGAACATGTGAAAAGTGAATTTATCTTTTATGGGGAGTGCAAAGTGAGGAACTGAGTTGATTCGGGGGTGCGAAGTGATTATTAATCATGGTTTTTTGTTATTTTTTTAAAAAACATATATAAAGATTTTTTATAATTATCACTTATCAAAAAATTAAATTAAATTAAAGTAAACTATTTTAAATTTGTTTTCAAAACTAAATTTAACTAAAACAAATAAAATTTTTATTTTTTATTACTAAAAAAATCTTTAACAAAAAATTAAAGGGTATTTTTGGTCAAAAAACAATTTTAGCCTATTATAAAGGGCAAAAAAAGTAATTCGCCCATAATGTTTCTTCAATATATATAGCGAAACAAGTGTTATGACGTTGATTTGGAATGTACATTCCATATAATATGATGGGGGTATTTTAGGATTGGCCCAGCAATAGAGATTGGGTCGGCCCATAATCGTATCGAATTGGCCCAATTCGATACCTTCAGCGCATCGAATACTCGTCATTCGATGCGCGCATCGAATCGGTATGATTCGATGCGTTTTTTACAGCTGTCTTCGGGCCCCACATAGCGAGGTTGTTATATATATGACGGTTTTGAGCATTCAGAGGCAGATCGAACTTGAGTCCCAACCTGACCACATCGAATCACATCATTCGATACGCCCCAGTACTCGATACACCCCATTGTTCGATACGCTCCTTTATTCGATACGTTCCAGTGTGTTATTAAGACCATATCGAATTAGCTCAGCATCGAACCAGAACCATTCGAGGCGCACATCGAACAACCGCAATTCGATGCGCTAAATAGTCATTGTTATCTGTATAATTAAATCAGTGTAAGATCTGTAATAGATAGTAGGTGTTTCGGACAAAGTTAGTCCACTTAACTTTATTGGATTAACATTATTTTGGTTATTTATATTCCCATTGTACTGTTTTACTGTGTTCTATTACCGTGACGAAATAAGACCAAAATATTGGCGCCGTCTGTGGGAACACTGTTAACACTGTTTTAGATAGAGCAGCTAGGATGACAAATAAAAGGCGCATGAATGCGGTAGAAAAGCAGTAAACGGAGAAAAAGATCAAGACAAAGGCTAATCTGAGTCAAGAGCAGATTGAGCCTAAGGAACAAGGACAAGATAAAATAGAAAGTCAGTTGTTAAAGAAATGGCATGAATGTAAGATGGAACCTTTTGGGGAGTTCTAAATTGTACAGCTTTTCAAAGAAAGTTCTGAGAAAGTAATAAAGATTGGATTTGGTAGGGGACGGGTAGAGATACATACAGTGAGTGAGTGGGGGGGGGGGGGGAGGGGGAGGGGGAAGATGAAGTTGTTTTGTTATATTCTTTTTCTTTTTTTTTTTGAAGTTTAAAATTATTTCTTATTGAAACATCAAGCTTAAAAAGTATTATTTAGATTTGCTACAAAAATTTAATTTTTAAAAACATATATCATTTGATAAAGATGAAGTTTTATTTCTTAATTATTATTGAAACAAAAATCTAGTTTAATTAATGAAATTCTTTTTTTTTCTTTTGAATTTTTTTCTTTCTTATCAGGTTTTTAAATAGTATAATGTTAAAAGATTTAAGATATAAATGTAAATACTAGTAATTTAGTTTTTAAGATATAAATATAAAAAATTAAACAAAATAATGGATTTACTTTTCTTATGTGTTTTGGGGTGCAAAAAGCAATTTTAAAATTATAAGGGTAGTTCTGAAATTTTATTATTCTATAATGGACGAATTATTAAAAATGCTCATGATGTTTGCTGCTTTGATGAAAATTCCCAAAAAGATTTTCCACGTGGTGATGATGTGGCAGCCACGTAGGCCAGATAGCCCGAATAAGAGCCATTATTGGGCATTTTTGGCAAAGGGTACCCATAGTTACGATGCATTTTTGAAGCTCGTAATTCTTTTGGGCATATTCATCAAAATAGCAAACATAATGGGCATTTTAGAAATTCCTCCTTGTATTTATCAGTTTCTTCTACTTGTTCAATAGTCATTTGATCACACTATAGTTGGGTTCTATTTATCAATTTGTTAACGAATCCATGTCAAATGTTGACTAGCCTCTTTGAACGATCAACCAACGTCAGTGTAATCAGGCGCTCAACTCATCTTGCTAAAAATGGAATTGTGACCGTTGTAGCTAGCTAAATAATAGGATGAGATCATCCAATTATTATCACTATTTTCTTGTTACACATTTGGAAAAAGAAAACAAAAAGAGTATGGCAAGCTGCTGTTTGGAGTTAATAAATTGAGACTCTAGCTCATACACTATACATATGGAACAAAGTCAAATTCACAAGCGAAAACCGGTGGATCGTGTAGTTTATTCAAAATATTTTAAAATAATGTGGTTGCGAATTATTGGGAATAATTTAAAACTTTTTCAGGGGCATAGAGTTATTATGTAGCAATTACGTTGTGTTCTATTTTGTCTCTCAAAGTCTTTGTATTTGAACATACTCTTTCTAATATGATTAAATTAACTTTTGTTGGAAGAATAAAACGGAAACTTTTCCATATTAAAACCGATAAAGAAAACTGGCCAAAAACATTTAAGTGTCTATGTGTTTGCATCAAGAAAAAGTTTTCTTGAAAAATTAAAAGTACAAGTAAATATACTCAAGTAATACTTAGATATTCAATGACTTTTCTACTGTTTTACTTTCGGATAGTGGGAAGAATTGAAATTTACCAATATAAAAAAAAAAACCTACTCGTTTCTAGGGTTAGGTGAAGGTGTTGATTTCATCCTATATATATTTAGTCAGCTCCATCATGAGTCATATTAAATTACAAACAATTTACTACATTTATTTTCAACAAGATAGAAGAATGAGTAGAAGGTACAGAGTAGTGAGGTGGCAAGTGCCCGAGTTTGTTCAAACAATTCGATATTTAGAATGTGAGAAAAACCATGCCGCTCTTACTGGGGGACATGCAGTTGACGGGTGTCAAGAGTTCATGTCCAAAGGCGCAGATGGAATAGCCGCCTTCAACATTTGTGTTGCGTGCAAATGCCACCGCAGCTTCCACCACATGGTCGTTGGCACTGAGGTGGTTTTTGATAGAGCGAGGTCCTCCAATAATTCTTGAATTTGTAAAAGCATAAGAGTATTTGTGTAAAATGAACTTTACATAAAATACAATATTTGAAGGAATTTGTGTATTAATTATGTTCATTGTGCAAATAAGTAACAACTCACTAATTGAATTATAATTTATCTTTATATAGGATGACTTGTGAGGTTTAACAATCAATTTGATGTGTGTACTACCAGTATGAAGAAGAACCGTAGCTCCTCTAGAAAAGCTTCAATATTAACTAGACACGGAATTATAGTTACAACATATAACTAGATCTAGACGAATTATGCAGTAACTTTTTCTGATTTATCAATGAATAATGTGGTTGCTCCAATCAGGTGAAAGAAATATCAATGGAAATAAAGCACTTAGGAGTAAGGATAAAGTACACATTGTGATAGGTATATATTATTACTGACCTAGGTAAAATTACGTAATCACACCAAGAATTGACGAATTATATTAAGCCATGTAATATGTCAAAACCCATCTGACCCCAAGGATAATAGTCATATCAAAACTCATTTCAGACCAATATTCAACAAGGTTAAACAAGTTCCTAATATTTTTGACTATTTTCAAATACATTATATATTCATCTAACTTATCTAACAAATGAAATGAAAGAAATGAGATTTTTAACATCTTATAAATACCATAACCAATTAGATTAATTACTCATTTTCAAAATTCACAATATGGGCATATGACGACCAATTAAATGAGCCATTTACATTTATTATGTATCTCATATCACTCGGCGTATACATAAACGTTTCGTGGACTAGAAATCACGGGTGCGATGAACACATGAAACCGACATTTCAAAAACTTGAAGAATCATTTGCAATTACTCTATCAATTTTGATCGAGTCATTAATCTTTCGAATTGGCGTACGATTAAACTTTCTCATTTATTAATTATGTTGTATTTATCTGAAAGATATTAGTTCTTTAATCTTTGAAAACCGTTTAATGTTGCAATATAGTCAGTTATAATAGTTAAATGAAAGTAGTAAAGAACACATGATTTTAACGTGATTTGGTCCACATGGTCCTAGTACACTAGGCTTTCACCCAAAAGTGACTCAAAACTCGTAAACCTATTAAATAATTACAACTTGAGGATTTACTTTAAAGTAAAGCTAGACTCTCTCTACTTCACTCTTGCAACACCTAAGCGTTAACTACTTTTAGTATACTCCTTTGAGTCTGAGAACTTCAAGATAGCTCAAAGTTCATTTGACATAAAGTTCCCACACAGAAACACTCTGACTCGATACATGACGAATGACAACAAGTTATCGCTCAAAGCTTGTGTCTTCTCCTTTTATAGGCATAAGGAGAATCTTGCGTATCGCCAGTTGTAACTCCGTATGCGATTCGTGCATATCTTCTTTCCTTATCCTATAATTTTGTAACAAGAAGATACAGATATATTCCACGCATGTACAACATACTCACGTCCATATTTGTTGGAATAAAGATCGGATCAAATAAACATAATGATATGAATAGTCAATCAAATAATATGATAAAATTATACAAAATAACTTCCATATTCAAGATATTGATAAATATATTTTGGAAGATCTTGAAAGTCTATCTAAAACGAATAAGGAAGGATATCACAAAAGAAAGAAAGAATATCTGATGAAGATTTTTTCCTTAAAGATCAGATATCAAGATTATCTTCCTAAATAAATCTTTTTTCTTTAAACGTGATATCTTAGGATATAAGCTCAAGAAAATATTATTTTTTACCAAAAAGGCTAATTTCTTTCATTGCAACGGTGCTGAGGGAGTGAAGTGCAACTGACAGATTCACTGCCTAAGAATATCTTGACTTTTCTTCATTAAAAAAAATCCTTGAAGTTTGATTATAAAAATTATATCAACCAGATGCATTGAACAGATTAAAATGGGTCCTAACATTATCTATTTCTTCTACTTGTTCAATAGTCATTTGATCACACTGTAATTGGGTTGGCCTTGATTTATCAGTTTGTTGTCAAATATCGACTAGTCTATTTGAACAACCAAACAGTCGTGGTTGCAAATTATTGGGTATAATTTAAAACTCTTTTGAGGGGCATAGAGTTATTATATAGCAATTATGTTGTATTCTATTTTGTCTCAAAATCTTTGTATTTGAACACACTCTTCCTAATTTGATTAAATTCACTTTTGTTGGAAGAATAAAATGAGAACTTTTCCATAGCAGAGCCCCAATAAAGAAAGTAGGCCAAAAATATTTAAGTGTTTATGTTTGCACTAAGAAAAAGTTTTCTTGAAAAAATGAAAGTAGAAATAAATATTCTCAAGTAATACCTAGATATTCATGGCTTTCCTACTATTTTACTTTTGGAAGTAGGAAGAATTGATACTTGCCAATATAAAAAAAAACTTGCTTGTTGCTAGGGTTGGGTTAATGTACTAATTTGACCCTATATATTTAGTCAGCTCCATCAATCATATTCAACTGCAAACACTTAACTATAGTTTATTTCAACAAGCTAAAAGAATGAGTAGAAGGCACAAAGTGGTAAGCTTACAAGTGCATGAGGTTGTTCGCACAGTTAACTACTTAGAATGCAAATAAATCAGGTTGCTCATACCAGGGGACATGTTGTTGACGGGTGTCAAGAGTTCACCTCCACTGGTGCAGAAGGAACCGCTGCTTTCAACATTAGTGCTGCATGCATCTACCATCGCAGCTTCCACCGTATGGTGGTTGGCATTGAGGTGGTTTCTGATAGAGTGAGCTCCTCAAACAATTCTTGAACTTGTAAAAACATAAGAGTATTCGTGCAAAATGAATTTTATATCAAATTATACTATATTTGAAGGGATATAATATATATTTATGTATCCACTGATTGCATTGTGCAAATGAGAGTAACAACTCAATTATCAAATTATAATAGGACGAATTATTAATATTGCCCTTATCTTTTTTCAAAAAGCTAATATGCCCAATTTTTTCGGGCCTTGTTTAAATGCCCCATATGTTTCAAATTATTTAACAAAAATGCCATCGACCCTTATTCGGGCCAAAATTGCCCACGTGGCGGTACAAAATTGTACTTTGCACCCCAAAACAAATTGCACTTTGCAACCTAAAATATTTTGGGGTGCAAGGTGCAATTCATTTTGGGATGCAAAGTACAATTTTGTACAACCACGTAGGCAATCTCGGCCCGAATAAGGGCGAAGGGCATTTTTAGTAGACTTTTTAAAAGATATGGGGCATAAAAACAAGGCCCAAAAAAGGGCATATTAGCTTTTTGAAAAAAGATAAGGGCAAATATTAATAATACGTCCATTATAATAATCTTTAGGGATAAAAACATCCAGCCCCCCAACCTATGGGCACTTTTGCGCGTTTTCCCTTTGGATTGTGATGTAATTGACTTTCCTTGTTGTGTTGCATATCTTTCCTAAATCATGTTCATTGATTATATGTTGGAAAGTATTCAATATTCTTTTATGGAGGAAAGTTACGCTATTTTCGGACAGTGAATCTGTCAGTTGCAACGTCATCTAGACAGCTCAGTTGCAACAACGTAAATCAACGTTTTGGCAAAACAGAATATTCTCTCGATCTATATTATGGAAATTATATTTAAAAGGAAAATATTTCGTTTTTCTTTAAAAGTATAATTTGATATCTGATCGTTAAGGGAAGAATCTTCGTCAAATATCTTTTGTTGAGATATAGAAAGTCAAATATTTTTAGGGAATATATTTTAGATGTTTTTCTTATCTTTTAAAGATAGACTTTCAATATTTTCCAAGATTATCTTTGTTTGATCTGATCTTTTATTCTAATCTTTTTAAGATAGATTTTTAAAATCTTCCAATATTATCTTTGTTTAATATTATCTCCTTATTATGTATCTAGACATATTTAATAAGCATATTCGTTGGATATCTTTTATGATCATGCAGAATCTATTGGATAAGATAAGAAGATATATTCGGGTTGCAACAAAATTATCGGGGTGCTTATCATATAAGGAAAGAAGATCTGTGTGGATTGCAACTAGAGATACGCATATCTTATCTGTTAAGGAAAGAAGATCTGTGAGGGTTGCAACTGAAGATCTGCAGAGATTCTGCGCATGCCTATATAAGGAGAAGGCTCGACACAATTGAAGGACACTTTGAAAAAGACAGTTTGTGAATTCAGTCTTGTATCGAGTCAAAGTCTTTTAGAGAAGAGCATCAAGTCAGAGGAACTCTGGAGTACCTTGATGTGTTCTTCGACTCAATCGAGTACACCGAAAATAAGTTAAGGGATAGGTATTGCAACTGCAAATATTAGAGGGAGTCTAAGATTTGGGTTGATGTAAAACCTACATTGTAATTCTTAAGTAGGGTATTGTTTGAGTCAACATTTGGGTGCAAACCCCGTGGACTAGGACCATTTGGACCTAACCACGTTAAAACTCTTTGTGTTCTTTACTGTTTTTATGTTTAACTGTCTTCTTCTAGTTGCAACAGTAAAACAACTTTTAAACGTTAAAGAACTGTCATCTATCTTACTTACGAGTGCAGTTGCAACTACTGCCAAGTATAACTGTATTCGATTACAAGTACTATAGATCTAAGATCTTTCAATACCATCTTAGAGGAAGAGCGAGTGTTTATATAGACCCCGTAAGATCCATCAGAGTCGAAGACAACGACGTTCATGATCTTATAACTCAAAATTAATAGACAAACTACTTTTGCAAAATATTATGAAACAATTAAACGAAAAACAAACATGTGCATTTTGTTAGTTCTTATTACTTGCTTTTACTCCATTATGGTGTTGGTTTTTCTCAATGTGTCTAAGGCCGACCTCAAATCATCTACCACTACTGTACACGGCTTTATTATCATAAACATCAGCCATATAATCCCAAATAAATAGGGTACGCACGAGCTTCATTAATAATTATAATCTCACAAAGTCTATGATTGTAGGAAAATCATAGAAGCTAACCCTGCAAAATAATATATTGCAAATAGCAAAATCGTCATCCAAACTATATAATAAATCAATGCCCCAATTGAGTAATTGACAATTTTATATGACACATAATTTATTAGATCGATTGTACAACCATACAACTTCATTGTGATGATATACATTGTTCAATATGAGAAAAATAAAAGGAGTTCACCTAGTCATTGGTCTAAATTACTTTACAAGAACATAAATTAGAGTAACAGTTTGGAATAAACCGAAGGAGCAAGAAGTAACTAGTTAACAGAAACAATGACAACAGTGATTTAATTGGGGTGGATGCTTGAACACTTTGCAAGATCCTCCCATGCAGCAGCTCTTTGCAGAATTTATCACATTTGGAATCATCTCGACCAGGAAAACAACGGCCAATATAACCAATATGGTTGTCGAAGCAACACGTCAATGCTCTTTTTGCATCTGAAATTTAAAAATAAAATTACAATACGTACACGTGAACATAAAAGAATCAATATTACTAAACTACCGTTTTGTGGTTTAGAAAGTAAATTTTATAAGGTATGCATACAAATCTTAACGAATGGTTAAGGCTGTCTATCATTATCTTTTTTTGTTAAAGAAGATTTGAAACACAGAAGCAAAAGGAGATTCAACAGTTACCCAATGATACATTACTTTATCAGTGCGTGTTTACGACAGAAACATATGGCGAAGCAAAAGGAGATCAACAGTTAACCCAACGTATGGAGAGATTTACCTCTGAGCTAACAGATTCTAGTTCTGCGTCTGCCCGGTCAGACCATAAGTCTATAAGTCTATAAGTCCAGTTTTCTCCAACTGCATAGGTACCTCATCTTCAAATCTAAACTTTGACGCGAGAGCATCTTCAGTTTTCTTCAACTTCTTACAATTATTTTCTCCATCCTTACAAGGACTGGACAAACATCTCTTCCCTGAAACACACGTCAAAGTATTACCTTCTTTCTTACTGCAACCTTCACATCTTTTTGGTAAACACAATGATTCTGGGGTCTTCTTCAAGCCCATCGATTTGGATCGTGTCCGACTTGCGATCCATGCCAATTCCAGGAATACTTGAGCTGATAGCCATAGTTGGGGAAGAATTGTTTTTGTTGCTTGAATGATGATTACCATGGATATTCCTTCTTGAGCAACCAGCAAATCCTTGCCAATCATTTGACAAGAGGATATCTTTTTGTTCACCCCGTCGACATTCTCCCCAGACGTGTCTGTCCCAGTATATTCAGCTTCGCTATCTATCTCGAGTACAAATTTATTTACGCCTATAGTTTCTCTATCCTTCCCTAAACAAAGATTTGAATGAAGGTATGAGAGACCTCCAAGTAAATCATACCCATCGCAATTTTAACAACAAAGCACCAATTATGCCTTGAGTAGGCTGACTTGGATGTCAGGTACCAATTACACCAAGGAAAACAGAGAAAAAAATGGTAACTGACTTTTAAATACTTAAAGCCAAATTTAATATTGGATATACTATTAACTCAAGATCCAAATCCAAGCAACCAGGAAATATATAAAGCTTAACTTATCACCTTTTTTGGCAGAAGAATGGGATATGGAACAATTATCAGCGGATGCCTCTATGCCAACAATGTCAGTCTTCTTCGAAGAAGTGGCCACATAATATCTTTTTGTGTTATTCCCCAACTCGGCTTTATCAATCCTAACATTTCCAGACTTGTCTAGACTATATCTTCAGAATCATTTCCTAAACAATGATTTGAAAAAGGATGAGTAAGCTGTTATCAAGTCACTGCAAATGGCTATATATTGATATCAAGTCACTGCAAATGCCTTTCATGCCCGGTTGAGGAGCCAATCTTCACCAGAAGACTTGTTCTCCTCTTCATGAACTCAGCTTCGTCAATTATCTCGACTTCTAGTTCCTCGAGATTCATATTTTCATTGTCAGTCCCTAAATACTTAGAGGATTAGATCGACCACTCACTTTTTGTTCATTTTACATCTATGACTCTTCAATGACTCTTAATTACTCATGTTACAAAATCAAAGTTGTTGTCAATTGTTTTACACTGATATACAGTATGAACTACCAAAAGGACAGTTGAGATCAAATGTGACAGACTTGATTTTTAATTATGAATTTGTGGCGGAGAAACTGACTAGAGCATTATACGGGGAATTATTAGGAGAAGCGTATTTACAGCTCACTCTCCCTCCATATTTAGACCAAGATGTTCTCCAAATCATTGTCAAAGTATTTTTCTCGATGACTTTAATGCTAATGATAATACTTTCTAACTGAAAGTTAATCATGAAACAATTATTAACTCTAAAATCCAAATACCAGAAAACTGGAAGTTGAAATCAAATTTGTGTACCTTCCTCTGTGGATGAGCTTGACTTCTTCTCCTTATTAGACTTGTCGCTGTCATCCTCAAAGGTTGCTATTACATTTCCCATGACCTGAGAAGTTTTATGGGAAGTCGCAGCAGTATATCCTTTATTTGTTTCATGCTTGGTTGAAGACCCGATCTTTGACACGACATTTCTTCGCTCATCCCTGACCTCATCTTCGTCAAGTCTCTCAGTTTCTGCAGTCTTCGGAGAAATGGCTACAGAGCATCCTACTTGTAGTTCTTCCGCAGTTGAGGACCCTATCTCGGCACCAAATATATTCTCTTCACTAGTTCTCTCAACTTCAAGTTTCTCCGGATCTGCATCTTTGTAGGCATTCCCTAAACATACATTTAAAAGCATGAGAAATCTATAACATGATGATAGCAATCTATAACATCAGTATCCCATTTGAGTCTCGGATATATTTACTGAGGCACGCATATGTTGAGGCTACAGAATAAAGAGATGGATTTCACAAGATAATTGTTTTTTCCCTATTCCCATACCCTCCCTCTAATTTATCTCGTGTCTAGTGCCAATAGTGATCATGTCCTAGCTACATTGTGAAGACGCAGTTTTTACATCAAATCTTCATAATTAACAACAACAACCGAAGCCAGCCAAGCAACCATGTGGTTCCAAAATTGGGGTAGGCTATTTGTCCATAAATTCATTGCCATTAACTAAATGAAGGAGTGTACATTTGACAATCTTTAGTTTATGTTAGCAATATTAGTAGAGTATTTCACATA
Source organism: Linaria vulgaris (assembly GCA_948329865.1). Lineage (NCBI taxonomy): Eukaryota > Viridiplantae > Streptophyta > Magnoliopsida > Lamiales > Plantaginaceae > Linaria > Linaria vulgaris. The sequence goes on along the minus strand of OX415250.1, from coordinate 127,210,635 downwards.
GATATTGCATTTACTTTCTTAAGATGCTCGCTTCCTTATTTGAATTTGAGTGAAGATACAAGAACCAAGCCACAACAGATACTAAGAAATCCCAAATTCTCACCTTTCCCTAATTGATCAGATTCAAAACCGGTACACTTAACGTAAAGGGATCCATGTTGATCAACAAAGTATATATCTTTTGCAAAAGCTCATGTAGTATTAAGTTCCTGGTTGTTCCTTGTTCCTCAATGCAGCTTCATTTATCTCGATCTCAAGTTTAACTGGATCCATTTTTTTAATTTTTTTTTTCAAAATAATTTCTAGCAAATAGAGTACTGCATCATAATAAAATGTATGCTGTAATGTCAAAGCAAAAAAAGAGCAAAACATCTGTATACATGGTTTTCCATCTGATCAATCACATAAAAATGTATTAAAAAACTTCTGATAATTCACTATCACTAGAGAAACACACCATGTCATCGATTTGTATCTCCTCCTGAACTTGTACTGCAGCGAGACTATATCAGCATAGCCCGTAAAGGCAATTCCTGAACTTGTTACTGCACTAAGAAGGTGTGCCTTTAGCTCCTCCGCACAGTTCTCCAATACCTTATTTGCCAAGTCGAAGGCAGTTAGTGAAGTGACCTGATTCTCATTTTTTAGATTAGCAAGAAGGATATTAGTAAGCCCCAATGGGAATTCATCAGAATCCAGATAAACGATATTTTCGATTATCAATGTCATGATTTTCTCCATGCTTGAGATGCCTTCCCGAGGCCGCTTTTACACCATTTAAGAACAGATGAAACATTTCTTGAATGACGTCATACAACTCTAAGTCCAACATCACCACGAACGACTCAGTATGTGCAATCTTTCCAAGGATTGAAACAGTTTTCAAATAGACTGGACCAGCCATGCTAGGTAAGCTCTCATAAGCAGTATTCACCAGCTGGAAAAAAATCTTCATTCTGGACACCTAGAATGGATCAGCGGGTGCTGCTATTTTCATAATCTCATTCATACATGAGGCCACTAAGACTCTTACCTCCATAGCCTCTTTCTTTAGAAAGGTATCGGAAAATAGTGCTTCTATCGCGGGCTGAAGTGCCTCTTCTACTGCTCCCCGCAGTAGAGACACAGCAGCCTAAAAATAGGATCCATGTATTCCTTCAGAGAGAAATTAAAACATCAGAAAACCTGTTGCCCTCTGTACTACCCGCATTTATGATAAAAAGAAATATTACTATTTCCTTCACAACCACTTGTATGCGTCTGATTAGAAATAACTCGAGCAGATTTAACAGCACTTTCTAGACACACGGGGTTCTTGCAGTTAAAGCACACGGTGCAAATCTAAAAGTGCTTGGCATACAAACATGGTATAGCTTTAAAATTAACCATGTTAATAGATCTAAAGCAAATCTCCGCACAAGAATAAGAAGTTTGTGAATTAATCACCGAAATGTTAACAGGAAAGTCACATACCATTAACTGATTCTAACACTGCTGAAAAAAATATAAACACGCGATCACAAGAAAAGAATGGGAAAGAACATAAACTTACAGTGATTAATTGTTACACGAGGGAGGGAAAGGAACGAAAAGGAAGGCAGAAACACCAAAGAAAACAACAAATGTAACAGAACATAAAGCCTGGAGGGTGGAGGAAGGGAGAGAAGACACAAAGATTTCTGAAGGGCAACGAAATTTATGGGTGGCGTTGGACCTGAGGCTGATTAAGAACCCTAAAGTAAGTCACAAGAATAAAGCGAGCTTTGATTAGACAAAAAGCGCATTAATCCTGAGCCTACATGTTTTGATCATGCCATTACTAATCCTGTTTGGAAAGAAGCCATGAAAACTGAATTACAGGCTCTTCAAGACAACAAAACCTGGACTTTGCAACCTTTACCTCCTGGTATTAAGCCTATAGGATGTAGATGGGTGTACAAAGTTAAGTTTACTTCTACAGGTGATGTTGAGAGATACAAGGCTCGTTTGGTTGCAAAAGGTTACAATCAACAAGAAGGTTTGGATTACTTTGAGACCTTTTCTCCAGTAGCAAAAATGACCACTATCAGATGTCTTCTTGCTTATGCAGCATCCAATCAATGGTCATTGTCCCAGTTGGATGTCAACAATGCCTTTCTATATGGTGATCTCCAAGAAGAGGTATACATGACACCACCTCCTGGTCTTGCTACTGAGGGGGAGAACACAGTCTGCAAGCTGCACAAGTCTTTATATGGACTCAAACAGGCATCTCGACAGTGGAATCAAAAGTTAACATCTGTCATTCTCACTCAAGGTTTTAAACAATCTTCATGTGATCACTCTCTCTTCACAAAGCATTCAAAGTCAGGCACTACTGTCATTCTGATATATGTTGATGACATAATTATTGGAGGAAACAATGATCAAGAAATTAGCTCTCTGAAATTGTTCTTAAATCAACAGTTCAAGCTAAAAGACTTAGGTCCTTTAAAATTCTTCTTGGGGATTGAAGTTGCAAGAAGTAATAAAGGAATATACCTATGTCAAAGACAATATGCTTTGGAGATCATACATGACAGTGGACTCATAGGAACCAAACCAGCTGGTTTTCCACAAGAGCAAGATATCAAATTCACACAAGAAGGAGAACACATGAAGGATCCTACAGCTTTTAGAAGATTGATTGGTAGGCTTCTTTATTTAGGAGTAACAAGGCCTGATATATCTTATGCAGTCCAGACCTTGAGCCAGTTTATGAGTAATCCCAAAGAAGAACACATGAAGGGAGCATTAAGAATTGTGAAGTATCTCAAGAGAGCACCAGCACAAGGACTGCTGTTTCCAAGCAACAACAATCTAACAATCAAAGCATACTGTGATGCAGATTGGGGAGCTTGTATTGATAGTAGGAAGTCAATAACTGGATATTGTGTATTCATTGGGGAAGCCTTAGTGTCATGGAAGTCCAAGAAACAGGCAACAGTGTCAAGATCCTCAGCAGAAGCTGAGTATAGAGCCATGGCCACAACTGTGTGTGAGTTAGTATGGATGAAAAATTTAATGGCAGACCTTGGATATGATCACAGTAATCATATGCTTCTTTTCTGTGATAATCAGGCAGCTATTCATATAGCTAACAATCCTGTTTATCATGAGAGAACAAAGCATATAGAAATAGATTGCCATGTAGTGAGAGAGAGGTTACAGCAAGGAATAATAAAGTTGATTCATGTATCAACAGGAACTCAACTGGCAGACATATTTACTAAGGCATTAGGAATGAAGAGATTTCATGAGCTGCTGGACAAGATGGGAATATATAACGTATATTCTCATCTTGAGGGGGAGTATGAAAGAAACAATAAAGATCAGAAGGCATTACATGAAGCTACATTACAAGAATGAAGCAAATGGAAGTCTGCAACATTGCAGAAGACAACTGGCAGACAATGGCAGAAAGTGAGCTGATAAAGTGTAGAATAAAGTAGCCAATAAAGAAGATCACATGGATGCCAAGATCTGCAATAGGGTGCCACTAACTTAGGAGAAGAAAGAAGAACAAGGCTGGAAGAATCTTAAGGAACAAGTGGAATGTTTTTATAGTATTATGCCCATCATTACCTTTTGTATATACATACTGAAAGTGTAAGATGTTCGGATATAAATGTTGGATGGATGTTGTGCCAACATCATCACAACATTGAAACCCGAAACATTGTTCGAAAATTCGAATTATTACACATAATCTTCATTCTTAAAGTTCTATCAATGGCATTCTTTTCTTATCAATTACATGATTTTGATAGGAGAGAAGACACAGATTTCTGAAGGGCAACGAAATTTATGGGTGGCGTTGGACCTGAGGCTGATTAAGAACCCTAAAGTAAGTCACAGGAATAAAGCGAGCTTTGATTAGACAAAAAGCGCATTAATGCGGTCATTTTTTTTTTAAAATCCAGAGTGTTAGGTGCATCAAAATGTTAGTTGCAACTTTTAACGCCTATTAAATTACTTCTATAAGAAACTGCATCCTCATATATCTGATAACTTAAGTCAATGAGATGCCTCCTAAATAACACCATGTAGGACAGCTCTTCTAGGAACTCTGCATGCTTATCAACCAGCCATATTACTATTAACCTCAACTGGTCTACCAGCACACTTTTCCAAACTCGCTACAAACTACTCATACAACATAAACAAGCCGATTTGGATTCTTCAACGTACAAATTGAGCAAAGTATTCAACATAAAAATAAGAAACATTCAACCAGAGCTCACAATAAGCTCCATCAACTCATACATTTCTGAACTTTGCCAAAGAGTTCCCTCATGAATTGATGATGGCTAAAACAGTTTGTTTGTTTGTTAGTAATCTAAATTATTCACTGACAGAGTACAATGAAGTCAATGCACAAGAACAGATAACCTTCAACATATAAATATAAGTGCCACTCTAAAAATGAAAGATGGTCAGGAACTCTAAAAGATCTGAAGAAATTCGGTATAACGAGGAGGTGTCATCTAGATCTATTGACATGATGCATATGAATCTGGTGAGAATGGTTTTCACCAAAAATAACATTCAAATAGAGAAAAAGCAAATCCCAAAACATAAAACAATCACAGCAAACCTTAGTTTCTGTCAAAGAAGCACAAGAGAAGTTGATGACTAGCTGATTGAGCGGCGATGAAACCTAAAGAACCAGCAAATGAGAATAGAAAAGATTTTAAAATGCAGTAGAAATATGAATTACAAGACCACCTTCTTAAAATGAAAAAAATCCTGAAAATAGATATAAATCTAGATGATAACTTTAAGGGTACCTACTCTGCATGCTTATTGACCTTCAACATAAATAAATATAATTTGTAAACTAAAAAAGAGAACTCACAATTTTCCAATTTCATCCATTCTAAACTATCTTCTCTGTGTACACAGGAGAGAAGCCTCATCGTCAGGATCATCTTCTTCCATTCAACGGAGGTTGATACCAAGCTGATGACGGCACTGTTGGTTAGGGTTTATGGTATTGTGTAGTTTAAATATATGGGAAATGATATATGTAGAGCAATTTTTCATTATTTACTAGTTTGTCCCTTTTTAATTGATTGTACAAAATAGAACTCAATCTAGACAATCTTTCTTATATCTATATCTATACTATTATATAAAGGAAGCAATGTTGAGACCAATATTTTAATATTATTATATACCCTCCAACACACTATTAATTTTTATTACAAGTTGAGTTACAACTTTAATTTACTTTAGCTTTACCTTAATTTAAACCTCCTTATTAAAGAAAAAAGAATCACTACTTAGTTCTCTCCTACATAAAAAAATATTATGATTCTTTACATATTTATGTTGTAATATTTACCATGCGAAGTAAGTATATTACACTTAGAATAAATTTGATCACGCGGGATCGCGTGCCAATGTTTCTAGATAATCTTTCATTATATAAAAATAGCATAAATCTTGTAAATTATTAAGTTATAAGTCATTAATAAAAAACTAAACAAAATATTTATATTCATTACACGAGGAGTAAACAAAAAATAAATGAAGCTTTAGAAAGTTTTTCTTTTCTGCTTTTTTTTAAACATTTAAGTTTTCATCTCTTTTTTATTTTAATTTTTTAAGTTATGTAACATCTCCCAGAATTCTTAAATCCAAGCCTGTGTTTTCTTTTTTTTTTCCTCTTTGTCATATTTTGGTATATTTAAAAATATTTAACATTATACATGCAACATTAACATGTGTATTATAATAAAAATAAATATACACACAACATTAACATATGTATTAAAATAAAATCTAAATCTAAATAACATATTTTACTACAAGTTAAGTCAAAAAAGTTCACCAGAAAAAATAAATTCTGAAAACAAAGTATGACGTTTTTCATAATTTTTTTTTTTGTAAGAATAGATAGAGTGAGTTTAAATACACAAATTTGAACGTATTTTTTAGTCCAAGAATCAACAAAAAGAAAGAGAATATTGTAATAGCCCAAAAAAACAATATTTGTGCGGAAGATATGACATATGTAATGAAAATGATTTATACAATATAGAATTGAATATTATTTATATTCTTATTCTTGTAGTTGGGTTGCCCTTGACTTATCATTTTTGTTAACGAATCCATGTCAAATATCGACCAAGTCTCTTTGAACGATCAACCAATATCAGTGCGATTTCGGCCGTGAACAGCGTGAAGAAGATGACTTAATCTTCTTTTTTTTAAATCTATTTTCATTTGTTGTTTTTAAAAGTTATGGGGGTGAAAGTATAATTTGATAAAATGTGGGAAAGAGGGAAATAAAAGTTATGGGATTAAATTATGATTTGAAAAAATTATAAGGGTTTGGTTAAAAACGTTTTTTGGGAGGAAAATATGACGTGGCGGGGCATTTTATTGACTGGACGAGCACTTTCTTGACTGGACCGCCACGTAAGCAATTTAGCCCGAATAAGACGAATTGGGCACTTTTAGTAAAAAATGTGAAAGTTATGGGGCAGAAAATGTCGGCCTGAAAAAAAAAGGACAAAAAGTAATTTTGGGCAAAATTATTGGGCAGAAATAATAATTTCCCCTTTTTAATTTGATTAATTCACTTTTGTTGGAAGAATAATGTAAAACTTTTGCTTAATTACTAAAACCTGATAAAGAAAATAGGACAAAAATATTTAAGTGTTTATGTTTCCACCAAGAAAGACTTTTCTTGAAAAAATGAAAGTATAAGTAACGATGCTGAAATAGTACTATGATATTCAATGGCTTTTCCACTATTTTTACGTTTGAATAGCGAGAAGAATTGAAACTTGCCAATATGAGAAAACTTGCTTGTTGCTAGGGTTGGGTTAAGATGCTGATTTCACCCTATATATTTTAGTTAGCCCCTTCAATCATATTCAATTGCAAACACTTAACTATATTTAATTTCAACAAGCTAGAAGAATGAGTAGAAGGCACATAGTGGTAAGCTTACAAGTGCATGAGGTTGTTCGAACAGTTCGCTACATGGAGTGCGGAAAAAAACCACGTTGTTCTTACTGGAGAACATGCTGTTGACGGGTGTCAAGAGTTCATCTCCACAGTTGTAGAACAAAAAGTCGCCTTCAACAGTTGTGGCCTGCACCTGCCACCGCAGCTTCCACCGTATGGTGGTTGGCACTGAGGTGGTTTTCGATAGAGGGGGCCCCTCAAACGATTCTTAAATTTTTGAAAACATAAGAGTATTCATGCAAAATGGACTTCATATCAAAATATGTTATATTTGATTGGATATAATATACATTTATATATATTTTATGTGCATTGTGCACATGAGTAACTTCTCAATTATCGAATTATAATTAATTTTTATATAGCGTGAAGTGCGTGAGGTTTAACAATCATCTTGATGTGTGTACTACGAGTATAAAGAAAAATTGTAGCTCCTCTAGAAAAGCTTCAATATACAATATTTAAAATGTTGGTAATTGGACACGAAATTATAGTTACTTATTATGACTAGAAAAGCTAATTTGAATGAATAATTTTGTTGCTCAAATCAGGTCCAAGAAGTATCAATTGAAATAAAGCACTAAGGAGTAAGGATAAAGTCCACATTATGATAGGTATATAATATACTGACCTAGGTAAATTACGTAATCGCACCAAAAATTGACGTGTTATATTATGCCAAACCCCATCTGACACCATGTATAATAGTCATATTGAATGTCAGAGTAGTTTTTAATTTTTAAATGTAAAACATTTTAATGCGTGTTTACTATAGACCATGCAACAACCCACAAGACAACAATGTATTCATCTGTTCAGTTTAGTGCTTCCTTTTGGAAGACATCACACTTGAAATTTCCATCTCGCCATTTTAAAGTATAGTTAACCAGCCATAAGTAGTTAATACCAGTAAAATATCGCAAATGCGCATGTTTATGACTTAAAATTAACTAGGCACGCAACAAATGCAGTTACATGTTCCCTTTTCAACAAATTAAAATTTGAAGTTTCACTATATAACATACTAAAATTGCCCGATACCATATTGGAAAACCAAAATTGTACACAGTGCACTTCTGATTGCTATTTAATTCTTGAGAAGAAGATTATGTAGTATAACAAATTTGCAGTAAATTTGTTGTAAGAAAATGTACTAGAGCTCTGGTGCTTTTAACAATCTTCTCAAGTTTCTTGTCGGTAACAATAACCATTTTTAGTGTTATGTTACTTATTATGACTAGAAAGCTCAGTGTCGCAAGGACTTTAAATATATACTTCTTTCGTGAATTCCTGGAAATTTCAAATTAGTAATTATGAAGACAATCCGCCAGTTTTTTAACTTAGATCTAGATTTTGATTCCATCCCGATCCAACCAAGTTTTCTCTTAAATTGGATATGGCCCGCCCAGTTTATTGCTTGTGTTGGGTGTTCGTTCCTTTCTCGTTCCGGCTCAGAAACCCTCGACTCGATTTCCCGCTCCTCTTAAGTGCACCACCAAGACCACAAGGTCTACACCAACTAAAGAGCCCACACTAAGTAGCTCACTACACAAAGTAGATATCTCACACACACACAAAGTGTTTAGGTGAAGAGGGGGAAGAAGAAAACCCACAAAGATGGAGAGTACCCACAAAGACTCTCATTTTTCTCTTCTCTCTCACTCCAATATTTCTCTCACTAAGATAAGAATAATGGTGGCTCACACAAAGAAGCTTGTCTTGGAAGATAAGGGTTCACAAGACTACATTAGGGTATAAAGGGAATTCGGCTTTAGTTTGAGGCTTTTGGGCCAACACAAAATAAACCAACAGCTTGTAACCATGTTAAGGTTATTGACCTCATTTGATATTAAATAAGGTTAGGTAAGTTACTAATATTTTCAATTTTTTTAAATACATTATATTTTCTTCAAACTTATCTCACAAATGAAATGAAAAAATATGAGATCTTATACATCTTTAAATACCCTAACCAATTAAATTTAATACCCTTTTTCAAAATTCACGATATGGCATATGACGATCAATTAAATGAACCGTTTACATTTAATATGTAACTCATGATTCGGTGTATAAATAAACGTTCAGTGGACTAGAAATCACGGGCGCGATGAACACAAGAACTCGACGTTTCAACAGCTTGAAAGAATCCTTTGCAATCACTCTATCAATTTTTATCGAGTGATTAATCTTTTGAATTGGCGTACAATTGTTTGACGTCGATTTTGACTAGCTCACAGGATCTCAGATCAATCTTCGAAGGTACATTCATAACTTGGTGGTGGTGGATGTGGTGGCCGTGAGTTTAGGGTGGTGTGGTGGTATGGGTGGGGGGGGGTGAAGATGAGATTTTTTTTGAATGTATTTTTATTTTATTTTTGTTGTTTTTATAATTTTTATAAATTGTTAAAGTCTTTATTATGTTTTACAAATAGTTTTCAAGATATAAAAAAATGTGTGTGTGTGTGTATATATATATATATATATATATATATATATATATTGGGGTGCAAAGTGCAATTTATTATGGGATGCAAGTGTAACTTTTAAAATTACAAGGGTTTGTGTATAAAATATTTTTTGGCTGAAAAAATAGAACTTGGCGGAGCAATTTGTTGGCTAGGCCAGTATTTTATTGACTAGACCGCCACGTAAGCTATTTATAGTAGAAAGATTGAAAGTTACGGGGCATATTTAGTCGGCCCAAAACAAAAAGAACATTTAAGAATTTTAGAAAAGTTACAGCGCGAAAAAATTAATTCCTCCTAAATTGTATCGTATCAATATTAAAGGTTTTGCAATTACTGATTGAAAATGCTATAATGGAAGGCTTTTTACAATATATATCTTGTTCATTTCTTGTTTGAAATTTAATTCTATATAATTAAGAAAAAGACTTAGTTTAAGATTCCTAGTAATTCTTTAAAATGGTTGATTCAAGGGTAGGAATGACTTTTCCCTTCAAGTCAAAGCAAAAATAGATTTGGGGGCAGCATGCGCTCTAATAATGTAATACACGGTGGTTTTCCCAATTAAAATAACATAGGGTTCTTATATTTGCCAATTAGATATAACGCATGGCTAGTTTTTGCTATTTACTCGTATCTAAAGTACTATAGGGGACCAAAAATGACAAAAATCCCGAATTAACAATAAAAATAACAATAGTGATTTGGGGGTGGATGCTTGAACACTTTGTAAAATCCTCCTTTTGTGCAGTTCTTTTTGCACAATTTATCGCATTATACATGCATCATCTTTACCAGGAATAACACAACGACCAATATGGTTGTCGAAGCAACAAGTCAATGCCTCACTTGCAATAATAATATCTGAAAATAAAAACCAAAAATAAAAATTTAAAAATACAATATGTACATGCATGACACGAGTCTACGAGAATCAGTACTATAAGGAGGATATATGACGTAGTTAATTACATGATCATCATTCTGTTAACTCACAAGTTCATATAGTACAAAAAGAACAGAAAGAAAAATCGTGCATGTAAGAAAGTGAATATTCGCAACTTAGTAGACATGTCGAATGGTTGAAAAGTACAACGAGGAGTAACATCAAAACCTTAGAGCTGATCAATTTTTATTTTCTTTTTTCAAAGTATGAGTAGATAAAACTTTTGACGTTGATGATAATGTTTGGGCGAATCACTTTTTCTGCCCTTTATAATAGGCTAAAGTTGCATTTTGTCCTTTATCTTTGCGGGCTTCACTTTTACCCTTTAACTCTTATTTTTTTGACCTAAAATGCCCAATGGGCTTTTTCACAGGCCCGGTTCTATTTGTTTGACCAAAAATACCTTTTAATTTTTTAAAAGTTTTTTTAGTAATAAAAAATACAAAATTATTTGTTTTAATTAAATTCAGTTTTGAAAACAAATTTAATATAGTTTACTCAAATTTAATTTAATTCTCTAATAAGTGATAATTAAGAAAAAATATTATATATTTTTTAATAAATAACAAGAAACATGGTTAATAATCACTCCGCACCCCCGAATTAGCTCAGTTCCTCACTTTGCCCCCCCCCCCCCCTCCCAAAAGATAAATACACTTTTCACATGTTCAATTTTATTCTTTTCAATCCTAAATCATGAATAATTATATTATAATTATTTAAATTATTAAATATCTTATAAATTCATAAATATTTCTCAAGCAAGTTGTTTTAACTAAATTTTTTTTTATCTAGAGAAAATCAACAACTCATTGATTATATCAAACTTTATTTTTTTTTATAACTTTTAAAAATGTAAGATTCTTCTTCTTACCACCGCGCTCCTTCGATTCCTCCATCGCCACCACCATATCCTCACCGGAGCTCGAAACACCTCAATAAATTTATAATCACTCCCCCACGCCGATACATCCTCTTACGCTGCAGCAGTTGGTGCAAAAATCAGTTTTCCAGGAGTCGAAATTAGTGGTGAACAGGACTGTTACCAGATGAGTTAACACAAAAATCGGTGAATGACACGTCGGACGGCGGTGTGCGTCGTAGGTTTACAATTAATTCGTCGCTTTTGATTTTGAAGCGAGGGAAGAGAGAGAAGATTGTGAGGAGATTTGCTAGTCTGCCATAGGGTTATGGGTTTTGGTGTATGTGGAGCGAGTAACGAATTTGGGTGTTATGGTGGTGGTGGTGGTGGGTTGGAGAAGAAGATGACAAATTTTTATTTTTTAATTTATAAAAAAACTAAAAGCTTGATTAAATAAATAATTGGTTGATTTTCTTTAGATAAAAAATATTTAGTTAAAATAACTTGTTTAAGAAATATTTATGAATTTATAAGATAAGTTTTATAAATTTAAATAATTACAATATAATTATTCATGAACTAGGATTGAAAATAATAAAATTGAACATGTGAAAAGTGAATTTATCTTTTATGGGGAGTGCAAAGTGAGGAACTGAGTTGATTCGGGGGTGCGAAGTGATTATTAACCATGGTTTTTTGTTATTTTTTTAAAAAACATATATAAAGATTTTTTATAATTATCACTTATCAAAAAATTAAATTAAATTTAAGTAAACTATTTTAAATTTGTTTTCAAAACTAAATTTAACTAAAACAAATAAATTTTTTATTTTTTATTACTAAAAAAATCTTTAACAAAAAATTAAAGGGTATTTTTGGTCAAAAAACAATTTTAGCCTATTATAAAGGGCAAAAAAAGTAATTCGCCCATAATGTTTCTTCAATATATATAGCGAAACAAGTGTTATGACGTTGATTTGGAATGTACATTCCATATAATATGATGGGGGTATTTTAGGATTGGCCCAGCAATAGAGATTGGGTCGGCCCATAATCGTATCGAATTGGCCCAATTCGATACCTTCAGCGCATCGAATACTCGTCATTCGATGCGGGCATCGAATCGGTATGATTCGATGCGTTTTTTACAGCTGTCTTCGGGCCCCACATAGCGAGGTTGCTATATATATGACGGTTTTGAGCATTCAGAGGCAGATCGAACTTGAGTCCCAACCTGACCACATCGAATCACATCATTCGATACGCCCCAGTACTCGATACACCCCATTGTTCGATACGCTCCTTTATTCGATACGTTCCAGTGTGTTATTAAGACCATATCGAATTAGCTCAGCATCGAACCAGAACCATTCGAGGCGCACATCGAACAACCGCAATTCGATGCGCTAAATAGTCATTGTTATCTGTATAATTAAATCAGTGTAAGATCTGTAATAGATAGTAGGTGTTTCGGACAAAGTTAGTCCAGTTAACTTTATTGGATTAACATTATTTTGGTTATTTATATTCCCATTGTACTGTTTTACTGTGTTCTATTACCGTGACGAAATAAGACCAAAATATTGGCGCCGTCTGTGGGAACACTGTTAACACTGTTTTAGATAGAGCAGCTAGGATGACAAATAAAAGGCGCATGAATGCGGTAGAAAAGCAGTAAACGAAGAAAAAGATCAAGACAAAGGCTAATCTGAGTCAAGAGCAGATTGAGCCTAAGGCACAAGGACAAGATAAAATAGAAAGTCAGTTGTTAAAGAAATGGCATGAATGTAAGATGGAACCTTTGGGGGAGTTCTAAATTGTACAGCTTTTCAAAGAAAGTTCTGAGAAAGTAATAAAGATTGGAGCAGAAATGCACTGGATGGTAGAGGCGGCATTGGTAGATTGTCTTCGGCGTAATTTGGATATATTTGCATGGTCCGATTCTGATCTTCTCGGGATCGATTCAAGGATCATAGTACATCATTTGAATGTAGATAAGAGCGTGAAACCGATACGGCAAAAGAAGCAAAATTTTAGTAAGGAAAAGAATGAAGCAGCTGAAAAAGAGGTACAAGAACTTTTATCAGCACGGCATATATATGCTATAAGGTTCTCAGAATGGTTGAGCAATATTGTGTTGGTCTTGAAAAAGGAAGCAACATGGAGAATGTGTGTGGATTATACTGACTTAAACAAGCATTGCCCAAGAGATTCCTTTCCTTTGCCACGGATAGATCTACTTGTGGATTCTACAACAGGATGTGCTTTGCTAAGTATGATGGATGCAAAGAGTGGTTTCCATCAGATCTTCATGGCAGTACAAGATCAAAGTAAGACAGCATTTGTGACAGATACCGGGGTGTATTGTTATAGAGTAATGCCATTCGGATTGAAGAATGCGGGAGCAACTTTTCAAAGGTTGGTGGCTAAAATGTTTTACCATCAAATTGGGAAATCCATGGAAGTGTATATTGATGATATGCTTGTAAAGAGTCTGAAGGCCGATGAGCATGTGCGACATCTGGATGAGGCCTTCACTATAATGAGGACATACGGAATGAAACTAAATCCTAAAAAATGCACTTTTGGAGTAACGGCTGGGAAATTTCTAGGATATGTGGTGAATGAAAGAGGAATCGAAGCCAACCCTGATAAATAAAGGTAGTACTGGATCTACCATCACCAAAAACAATAAGGGATGTTCAATGTCTCGTCGGCCGACTGACGGCCTTGGGTAGATTTATATCAACATCAGCGGAAAATAATCTCCCTTTCTTTAAAGTGATGAAGCGGAACAAAGATTTTATTTGGACGCCTGAATGTGAAGAAGCTTTTAGACAAATGAAGAATTATTTGGTAAGCCCGCCGTTATTATCAAAACCGGAGGAGAATGAAATGTTGTATCTCTATTTGGCAGTATCTGCAAATGCAATCAGTACAGTGTTTCTCAAGCAAAAAGGAGCTCAACAATTACCCATACATTATGTGAGCAGAGTACTGCAGGGGGCAGAGAGAAATTACTTGGAGATAGAGTTATTTGCGTTAGCAATTGTTGTTACAGCTCGGAAGTTGAAACCGTATTTTCAATCTCACCCAATTACTGTGGTAACAGATAAACCATTAAAGCAAGTGTTGGCAAAGCCAGAAACATCGGGCAGATTGGTGAAATGGGCAATTGAACTCAGTGAGTTCGGATTGGAGTTTAAGCCGAGGGTTGCAATCAAAGCGCAAGCTCTAGTAGATTTCATGGCTGAAACTCTCGGAAACAGTGTAGTTGAGACCGCAAGCTGTATTTTTTCTATATCCAATCAAGTGGGCACCAGTAGGGCAACATCGACATGGATATTACACACTGATGGGTCAGCCACAACTCACGGAGGGGGAATTGGAATACATTTTTTGTCCCCAGAGCGGAGGGAATTTGAATTTGCTACCAGCCTGAATTACATGGTAATGAATAACGAAGCTGAATACGAAGCAATAATTGCAGGGATCAAAATAGCACTCGGACTCAACGTAGAACATCTAGACGTGTTCACCGATTCGCTCTTGGTGGCAAATCACTTCTCGGGAAAATATGAGACGCGTGAGGAAACTATGAAGCTGTACACCGCTAAGGTTAAAGAATTAGCGAAGAACTTCAAGTTTTTTGATATAACCCAAATCCCTAGGGATGACAATGCGAAAGCAGATGTGCTTTCCAAATTTGCAAGTTCTTCAGAGATTTTAGCGGAGAAGCGAATCACACTTATGGTCGCTGATAAACCGTCGATTGGGATATCAAAATATATTACCACGGAAGTCCGGGTGGAGTTTATAATGGCAATACAAGAGGACCCGTCTTGGAAGGATGAAATTATGATCTATCTTCAACAGGGCATTTTACCAGCGGATCCGAATGCACAACGCAGAATGCGTTACAAGGCTTACAGATTTACTATCAATAATGGAGAGTTATATAAAAGATCTTTCGAATGACCATTGTTAAGATGTTTGACTCCTACTCAAGTTGAATATGTCATGGAAGAGATCCACGCAGGTTGTTGCGGAAATCATTCTGGGGGACGAGCATTAGCTCAACGAATATTGTGTCAAGGATATTATTGGCCAACTCTACGTAAAGATGCAACAGCTTATTCGAGAAAATGTGACAGTTGCCAATACCATGCTCGTCTCATTCACAGACCGACACGTCAACTGTAACCCATCGACGTGGCATGTCCGTTTGATCAGTGGAGAATTGATATTGTGGGTCCGTTTCCACCAGCCAAAGGTCAAAAACGATATTTAATAGTAGCAGTTGAGTATTATACTAAATGGGTTGAGGCAGAAGCTATAACGTCGATCACGGAGAATAATATGATCGAGTTTATTTGGAAGTACATCATATGCCGCTTCGGCATATTGAGGTCCATTGTATGTGACAACGGCACGCAATTTATTGGAAAGCAGATTAAATCGTGGTTTGGGGAATTAAAGATATCACACAATCTCACTTCAGTATATCACCCACAATCCAATGGCCAAACAGAATCCACTAACAAAACATTGAAGGATTATCTCGAAAGGAGAATCAGGGCCACAGGGAAAACATGGCCAGAAGAGCTTCAAGGAATATTGTGGGCATATAGAACGACTCCGAGGACATCCACAGGGGAAACCCCATTCGTTCTTGTTTATGGCACTGAAGCTGTATTGCCCGCAGAAATAGGTATGCCGACGCGTAGAATTATTGACTATGATCCAGAACAATCGGCCCGGTTGCGACAGATGGATCTGGATATGATAGGATCCACATGAGAGGATGCTTATCAGCGTACTGTTGCTTATAAAGCTGCAATGGCCAAAAGCTATGATAAGAGAGTTCAATTCAGAAATTTTGAAGTAGGAGATTTGGTTCTCAGGAGCATTGCAGCTAAACAGCATATCGGAAAGCTTGAACCAAAATGGGAAGGGCCTTTCAGAGTCACACGAGCAAGTTCATGAGGATATTATTATTTGGAGACTCTAAGAGGAGTTCAACAGAAACGCACATGGAATGTGCAACATCTCATGCGTTATTACGCATAAATTGAAGGAATTTCATCAAATATATGTTTCTTACACTTTAATTTGTATTGATTTTTCAAAATTATTAACTGCAAATTTTTATTCATTGAATGATACAGGGAAGCACATGACGGAAGGGTAAGAAGGTTCAAAGTGGTCCACCCCCGCATGCCAGAAGGAAGAACATGACGGAGAGGTAAGCAGGCCCAAAGTGGTCCACCCCCGCATTCCAGA
Source organism: Linaria vulgaris (assembly GCA_948329865.1). NCBI lineage: Eukaryota > Viridiplantae > Streptophyta > Magnoliopsida > Lamiales > Plantaginaceae > Linaria > Linaria vulgaris. The sequence continues at coordinate 127,194,077 of OX415250.1, read as the reverse complement.
AGGAAGAACATGACGGAGGGGTAAGAAGGCCCAAAGCGGTCCACCCCCGCATGCCAGAAGGAAGAACATGACGGAGGGGTAAGAAGGCCCAAAGTGGTCCACCCCCGCATGCCAGAAGGAAGAACATTACGGAGGGGTAAGAAGGCCCAAAGCGGTCCACCCCCGCATGCCAGAAGGAAGAACATGACGGAGGGGTAAGAAGGCCCAAAGCGGTCCACCCCCGCATGCCAGAAGGAAGAACATGACGGAGGGGTAAGAAGGCCCAAAGTGGTCCACCCCCGCATGCCAGAAGGAAAAACATGATGGAGGGATAAGAAGGCCCAACGTGGTCCATCCCCGCATGCTAGAACAGCGAGATAAAGGGATCCGATCTCTCAAGTAAAACATGATTGCCCTAAAGATAATAATAACACCTCAAAGTGCTCATATTTTTCATGGCAAGTACAATCATAATATTAGATATGCACCATGACATCAAACACCATTATTAAACATCAGAAAAATATTAACTCAACAGCAAACAAATAAATTAAATGTTGTGTTTGGGAATAATCGGAAAGAAACAATATGGGAGTAAACCTAAATTACTTAGCTATAATGTCAAACGGTTGAGTCATTCTCATTACAGAGCAATTGATTAAAATTACAAGACTCTATACAAAACAAAAGGTCTGATATCCATAATTCAGTTTAGCAAAATATCACTACTCATTCGATGAATGGGGGGACTCCGGACGAAGAACCACACCCACTGAACGCGCAAAGTTAGCACAGTTGCTTTGAATTTGATCCTCTGTAAGAATCAATTCATTCTCTTGTGCCCAATCATGGGGAAAACAACTTCAGTTCTTTCAGAAGGATCTTGAAGTTGATATCTACTAGGAGAAATAAGATTTTGTGCACTAAATGATGGATTAGGTACATTACTGGCCAGCACAGAAACCTTGTCACCTTGAGTAGAACGCGTTCCTCCTGGTAAAACTCCTTTAGGACCAGAAGTCTTAGGTGCGTTTAATGCCCTATTTCTTTTATCCAAGGCTGCAGGGGGAACATTTTCAAAACCCGTTCTCTTTGGAGGACTTTGGAGAAAAATTGTAGACCTAGAAGTTCTCGGAGGTAATTTTGAGTCATCATCGCTTGAACCAAAAGCATCGTGAAGAGCTTTTTTGATACTCTCTGAATCCTCCAGAGTTGCGCTAGGACTGTTTTTCTCTTTTCCCTTATGGGATTGAGGTGAGCTTGATTTTACGGAACCTGAACCGGCCACATTCGGTTTTTTACGGTCGCGCCACACAGCATAAAATGGATCACCAGGCTTAGGAGTATGTAAATCGTCATTATCATCATCACTGCTACACTCTGGGATCTCCATTTTAGAGTTACGTGTTACATCAAGCATATCCTTCCGGAAACCATCTCCGAGATATCCAAGATGTCCAACTTGACCAACACCGACTTCCATTCTGTATTTCATATCAGCAGAACCGCGGAGTAATTCCAAAAATTTATATACGTTACTTTGCGTAAAATCTCGAACGATTTCATATTTGTAATCTTTAGATTCGAAATACTGGATTCGACGGCGCAAATTGGAAATGGCATTTTCAGCATCCGTATTTGAAGCCTGAAGAGAACAGTTCTTCCGTTTCAGGGATTCGTTATCCTTTTTTAGTGCAATAATTTCAGCACGCAGAGCCTCGACGTCCTCTTCTATTTTCTTAGCCTTAACTTCGACATCATGTTTGTCGCGAGTAGCTTTCGATGCTTTTGTTTCCGCCTCCTTGGCGCGTTTCAGCGCATTTTGGCGACTATAATTCCCATTACGAATAGTAGTACGAAGATTATCGACAACACTATTATGTTGGTTCTGCACCTCGGCTAACCCGCTATAATCCCTGCATAGTCGATATACTGCTAAGATGACGACAGCAAAGAATAGGCGCCCGAAGCGCGCCAAATCCTGATACCCCAACCGATTTATTACGGTTCGACAATCCAACTGAGGCCATAAACACTGCATTATTTCTCCAGCTTGCTCCTCTCTCAATCTATATCTGCCCAATGTGGCACTTAATGATTCCGAATTCTCATCATTGAGAAAATCATAATTAATAAGACTTCTTGGAGGGGCAGGTCTTGGATTTCCTGAAGGTCGAGCGCGTCTTGGCGGCGGAATATCCTGAGCATCGCGAGCGGATTCTTCTTCCGCTAATTTTCTTTTAGCGGAAGTGTACCAACCCTCATCAAAAGAGCGGGAGGAGCTCGCTTCATCTGCATTTCTCCTATGCCTGAATGTAGGGTTCGCTGCGTTAAACCTAGTCAGATTGGCGACAATTTTGTCGTCTTCAATATCGATATCTTTCATTATTCGGGTTTGACGATTAGTCCCGACCTTTATCCGTCCACCAGTAGCGGTGGGTGTTACTACCACTCTCCGTGTATCAAAGTTCTCGTTGCGTTCAAAATCGCTCACTATAGGCACCCGAGTGCCAGCACTAACACCACCGAGCCTCATGGTAGAATGATCTAGGGGAGATAAATTAGAGCGACCCGCGCCCCAATTGTCGGAAATATTTTCAGGGGTCGGGTTTACAGCTTCTCTTCTAACAGTTTCCCCCGGATTTTCTTCCATGGTAACATTGTTCATAGATGGGCCCGCACCCGAGGGCTCATTTTGCTCGCTCCTTCCCTGAGCATCATAAATGTTCTCAGGTGATAGCACAATTTTGCTGCGATTTCGAGACTTCATACGGGCCATTTCAGCTTGATAATAAATTTTAATAATTTTTATATATAATAATGAAAAATCGGTAGCGTGTCGAATTCCAACGATTCAATACGGACCGTGTCGAACAGACTCCGTTCGATGCGGTTAAGAAGCAAGCAAAAATTTCCTTCTGCGAATAAAAACAAGAAATGTCAGACATGTGGACCCTTATATATAGGCCCATGGGCCGCCACTTTACTAAACGCATCGAATTCTCATAATTCGATGCGCGCATCGAACTCGTCAAAATTCGATGCCTGCAAACTGACGCATCAAATTGTTACAATTCGATGCCCATAGTTTATTATGGCGAATATGATTTGAGTTCGGAAGTCGTCATCACTCTATTAACGTCTCCCAAACTGGGGGGACTATGTGATGGGGGTATTTTAGGATTGGCCCAGCAATAGGGATTGGGCCGGCCCATAATCGTATCGAATTGGCCCAATTCGATACCTTCAGCGCATCGAATACTCGTCATTCGATGCGTGCATCGAATCGATATGATTCAATGCATTTTTTACAGCTGTCTTCGGGCCCCACATAGCGAGGTTGCTATATATATGACGGTTTTGAGCATTCGGAGGCAGATCGAACTTGAGTCCCAACCTGACCACATCGAATCACATCATTCGATATGCCCCAGTACTCGATACGCCCCATTGTTCGATACGCTCCTTTATTCGATACGTTTCAGTGTGTTATTAAGGCCATATCGAATTAGCTCAGCATCGAACCAGAACCATTCGAGGCGCACATCGAACAACCGCAATTCGATGCGCTAAATAGTCATTGTTATCTGTATAATTAAATCAGTGTAAGATCTGTAATATATAGTAGGTGTTTCGGACAAAGTTAGTCCGATTAATTTTATTGGATTAACATTATTTTGGTTATTTATATTCCCATTGTACTGTTTTACTGTGTTCTATTATCGTGACGAAATAAGACCAAAATATAGTATTTATATAAATCTTATTTGTTGAAAAATAAATCAATCACTCACATAAGATTTGTTACTGTCTTAATTAATTGATCAAAAGTATGTATAGATTATGGAGTTTCACGGTACGTGATTTTCGTTTAATGTATGGATTGGAGTCTAATTGCGTTAATTAAATGGTATACACACAAGTTTTTTTTTCTAAGCAAAGAAATCACACAAGGTTGTTAAACCATATCCGCCTTATACAAGCTCAGGGTCGGGGAGGGTGGAATTACCCAAAAGATATCCCTTCTCCCATTCTCGCAATCTACTCTCTCGAGCATATCCGCTAGTTTATTTGCTCCTCTTGGTATCCACTTGAGATGACAAGTCCACGATATTCCTATTAAGCGTCGGCAATCACGAATCAATTCCTCATAAGGTCCATGTTGACTCTCCTCCTCTGTCAAGTACTTGTGCACCGACTGGAGTCCGCCTCTATCGCTATGTGGGGGTATCTTCGCTCCCAAGTAAGAGTCAAGCCTTTCCTAACCGCAATGAGCTCGGCCTCGTCAACCGTATGAGATATAAATTCTGTTCGAAAACCCCATAACCATGTCCCGTTTTCATCCCGAAAGACTCCAGTAGCCTGCCCCATATTCACGTCCATCTTGACTCCTCCGTCCGTGTTAAGTTTAACCCATCCTGGTTTGGGTTTTTCCCACTTTGCTTCGACTCCTCCTTCCCCTTTTTCCGTCGGCCCAGCCACAGGTCATTAGCTAGTACTTTGATCTTGAATATGAGTGTACTAGTGTTGGACATCTTCTCTTGAAAAACCTTAGCGTTCCTATTTTTCCATAACAGCCAAAGGGCAGCCACGAACGTACAGCTCCAGTCTCCTCCCAATAGTTCGCTGCAAGTTAATGTTTTGCTTTGCGTGATGGTTCTCAACCAATCTGTCCGCGACCCGATCAAATTCCGCCAAGCACTCACTTGCAACCACACCTTCCCAAACCTTACGGGCCATGTTGCACCTCGCCAACAAATGTATCACAGTCTCCTCATGCGCGTTGCACACCGGACACCAGGTACTAGTCGGAATCCCCCATATGCTACGCAAGGAATTTGTTGCAAGCTTATTTTGAGTCGCCAACCATAGGAAGTGTTGAATCTTGTTGCTTATATCCACTTTCCACACCCAACTTATGGCTGAGTTAGGTGGTTGTTCGTCCGCATAATACTTTAGAAACGTTTTATATGCTGATTGGCATGAAAATTTCCCATTAGAGCATTCCGTTCAAAAAATCATGTCCTCCGTGTCGTTCAGTACCACGTGCATACTTTCAATCTTACTCCGTACAGCCTCTGGGATCACCGAGTCCAGCCTATCCATCAACCACTCCCCTTCTTCATCAAGAACTTCCGAGAGTTTAAGATTCGCCTCATGCACTTTGATATCGCAGCCTTCCTCTCTCAAATTTGTCTCACCAAGCCATAAATCGTACCAAAAGGATATCTTTTTGCCATCCCAGACCTCCAACGGAGAAACGGGGACATAAGGCCAACACAACATAGAATCCCTTTCCAAGTCGCGCTATCCGTTGGACGAACTCCACACTCCAAAATAGAACGGTTTTTAAGATACTTGGCAACCATAAAATCTCTCCAAACCATCGCCTCCCCTCGCAAGATTCGCCACGCGAGCTTTGAGAGAAGCACTTTGTTACTTGTTCTCGTAACTCGGATTCCCAATCCACCTTCTTCCCTTTTTAGCATGACCTTTGCCCATCCAACCAAGTGCATTTTTTTCTTAGTCACATCCGAAGACCACAAAAAATCTCGATTTAATTTATCAATTTGCGTGCACAAGTGTTCGGGAAGCCACGCCGCTTGCATATGGTAAATCGGGAGAGCCGATGCAACGGACTGTATGAGTGTGTCGCGGCCAACCAAGGTCATTAACTTCCCCTTCCATCATGTGAGTCATGCCATTATTTGGTCAAGGATGTGTTGTGTCTTCTCAAGTACGTCTCCCATGAATTAATGCAACCCCAAGGTACATGCCCAGATTACACGTCGAGCCGAACCCAAGGATATTCGTGATGCACCTCTTCAACCCCGCTCCGTCCCTTTTTGAAGAATAGACCTTTGACTTTTCATGACTTAACTTCAACCCCTAAGCAGCGCAGAACTGATCGAGAACTCCCCGTATTGCCCTAGTCGTGCCCTTAGTTGCCCGCCCCATCAATATCAAATTGTCGGCGAAGAAGAGGTGTGTAAGGCGTGGTCCCCCTAAAAAAGGTACTGGCAGTTGCCACTTTTTCATGTCCACCGCTTCTTGGATGTGATACGCTAACCTTTCCACGCATAGCACAAAGGTATGGTGAGAGGGGATCTCCTTGTCTAAGTCCACACTCATGCTTAAACGGAGCCGTAGGCGCCCCGTTCCATAGAATTCTAGTGGCCGCGCTTCGGACGCAGAACATAACGAGGTCCACGAGGTCGATTGGGAAACTGAAAGCATGGAGCGTATCTTCCAAGAAGTCCCATCGTATCTTGTCGTAGGCTTTTTCTAAATCCTGTTTCATAATCATACACCCGATTTTATTTTTCTTCTTGCTTCTCTGCGAGTGGAGAACCTCTTGGAGCAAAAATATGTTGTCTTGGGTGCTCCTCCTTTTTATGAAACTTGATTCGGTCGGGGCTATTATTTATGGCATAATTCCTTGGAGTCGCGATGTTATCCCCTTCATTACTACCTTGTAGAGCACGTTACACAAAGAAATAGGCCAATACTCTTTGGGGTTTGGGTTTTCGGGATCAAACACAGGAAAGCCTCGCAAACTTTCGGATCGAAACATTTATTCTTGTACACCCCTTCCATGAACGCGAATAGGGACCCTTGTATCCAGTCCCAACTTCGTTGAAAAAATCCCACGTGTAATCCATCGGGTCCGGGTGCCTTTAGAGGGTTCATTCAGAAAATAATTTCCTTCAATTCCTTCATGTCAATTCGGTTAGTCAGGGAGTCACAAAATTTTGCATTAAGTTTGACTTGATACCTCAAAACCGGCAAGTGCAGCCTTGAACTTGCTCCACCTGATCCCTCTCTACCCGAGAATAAATTAGAAAAATACTTCTTGGCATGTACTTTCAACACACTATCCTCTTCAGCCCATACGTCCCCAATTTTCAGTTGTGTTATCTTATTTTTCTAGCGCCGCGTGATAGTTGATCGATGAAAAAAATTTGTGTTACGATCCCCGTCTTTGATCCACTTAACACAGGACTTTTGGAACCAAAAGGTCTCTTCTTGGCGTAACACGTTTTTAAATTCAGCGATCCGTTCCTTCTCCAAATCCGCGAGGTACTGGCAGTACTTATGGCTCAAGGCTTTTTGGATACCGTTGAGACGCGACATCAACACCTTTTTTTTATAGAAGATGTTTCTGAATTTTCCTTTGTTCCAAGGAATGAGCACTTTTGGCACTTCCTCAATCGCGGTGAGGATATTTGGCGAGCCCTCCCAAATATTGCAAAGTATCCCCGAGCACTCCTGGTGGTAGAACCATGCTTCATTAAAGTGAAACAGTCTTTGCGAATTATTCCTCCCCTCTTCTTCACACGACAACATAATTGGGTGGTGATCCGAATGTAATCGTGGTAGGTGAGTGACACAATTATTCGGAAACATGTCCACCCAAGTCTGATTCGTGTATAGGATTTCATTGAAATCCCCCATCACAAGCCATGGCACGTTCGAGCCTCGCGCCATCTCCTCCAATTTCCCGAAGATCCGCACCTTATCTTTGCGCCGGGGTTGAGCGTAAATACCCGTTAGTCGCCACGAGTTTTGAATATTCGATTTAATAAGCGCATGAATTGCTTGATCATCAATATCCAAAATCTCGATTACCACATCAACCTCGTTCCACAACATCCAGACTCTACCCACCATCCCTACCGTTGGGGCTAACACATAGTTCGTAAAACCCAGTCTCGACGCGATCTCCTGCGCCCTAATCTCATTGACTCTCGTTTCGGACACAAACATTACCGACGGTCTATGGGTTTGAACAAGCTCACGGAAATTATTCTGGAAGTCCACGTGTCCTGCTCCTTGACAATTCCATGAAACGATCCGCATATCTAAAAGGCGTAGGTGATTCGAGTCCAGCGGGTGGTCAATCGAAGACCCCGTCCATGTCGCATACGTTTGCCTCATCATCTCCAAAGCTAGGGAGACTTGACGACTGTTTTCCCCCTCGCTCAATATCGTCTTCTGCCACCATGCTACTAAGTTCTCCTCCCTCTGAATACGGTAGACTATGGTCTCTACTTCCCATAACCATGACGGTATCGTCAATATGTTGGTCACCCGATCCCCGAGTGCGGTTCGTGATATCATGGAGGATCCATGAGACATCTGATGTCTCCTCTCGATTTCTATCAGTTCTCATTGCCCCAAGAGTAGGTCGTCCCAAAATTTGAATTATGGGTTGTTTCCTTCGGTCTCCATCTGATGTGTTCGGGTTTTCAGATTGCACGTCGTTTACGATGCATGCAAGTTCTTTGTCCTGGTAGACCTCTAGGGTTCCAAACTTGTTAGGCGTCTAAGTATTAATTTTATGTTTTTCTTTATTGCTCAGACTTACCTTTTGAGTCTTCCGGCCCTCTTTCTCCTTCCCACTCCTAATCTCATTAGAGTTGGTGTTGCTATTAAAGTATAAAGGTAAGGTCCTCATGTTCAGCACATCCGCCCTATTAGAGGTGCGGTTCTCTTCTTCTTTGTCCCCACTGAACCGCACTCCTTGTTGCGACGAACGGTTTGTGGCCTTCGGCATATGGTCCATAATTGTTGTTCGTTCCATACCTTTTGAACTTGCCTCCCCGAAGAATCCTTGTACTTTTTTCTTACCACGTGAGACTTTCATCCATTCACCAAACTCCTTGTTTTGAGTTTTTTCAACAAGCTACTTCGCCCTTTCGGTGATTTCCCTCAGAATCCTCTCGGTGGATTGGGAGTTTATCTGTGAACTAGTCGGACCAGCATTAGAGGTCTCTCCACAACTTGACTCAAGGTGTCCTACTTTCCTGCACTTATAGCAAAGTGAGGGTAGATTCTCGTACACCACTTTATACATCTTGTTCCTCACCCGTTCCCATCTTTAGTGGCACATTGGTACTCACTTGGATACATATTCTCGCAAACTTCCCTCGTGATGGATGTAGGGTGTTCATGTCAATTTTGATCAGGTCACCGAGTTGCTCCGCCAGTGCATGCACAATCCCCTCCGATAATAGCTCCATTGGGAGGTTCATGATTCTAACCCACGTAATCGCACTCTCACTTTTATCCGTGTCCGCGTTGAAATCCAGAAACCACTTGCGTATCGATAGGAAACTTCCCGCTAGATGCCACGGTCCCTCTGTCAATATCATCTCTCTCTTTTCGTCGTTAAGTCCCTGAATGCAATAGCATCTGTATCCTAGGTCCATTAACTCGAATTCATTGTGGAGGGACCACATGACGTCCAACTTTGATTGGAGTGCTTCGAAATACCAGGGGCGGCTGAGAACCCTAATTATGAGGTTGTCCTTCCATTCCGTATGCAAACGGGCTTCCAGTTCATCGGAAAAGGTAACTCTCGGGATCGGTATACACACAAGTTACAACTACTAAAGCCTGTTATATTTTACAAGAAAAACGGACACGAATAATAATGACTATATAATTAACATATTTGATGATATTTATATTTAAAATTATTTTGTAAAATCTAGAACAATTGTACACTAAATTATTAGATGTATGGACAATATATATCTGTTAGAAATATAGCACCATAATTGAGATAAACGAATATAGATATCGAAATTGATTGACGAAAAATTAAACAACGAAAATTACAATGATACCAAATTACCGTTACCAAACAAACCTCAATCGGAATTGGATGAACGAAGAAACGAGAAGTCGAGGGCCTTTCGATTTCTTTAAAACATATTCGCCCTCTCTACGTGTTTGAGAAAACGTGAGCGATTGTTTCCCAGGGTACAACGACTACGAGCAGAATTGCGTGCACAAGCAAGGACTGCCCCGGCGAACTTGAACTGTAACTTTCCTCTACCACCGCACGATGAGAAAAATATTTGTGGCTGCACAGAAAAGCCTTTTGTATGTATGTATGCTTTTGTTTCGATGATCAAAACCCTACGGGGAGCGATCCGTTTTATAGACTAGGCCGGGAAGAAAGTTGGAAGACTTAGCCACCAAGAAACGTGGTTAAGATAATTACGAATCGGGTAATTAAGATAATTACTGATCTCGCAAAGATCTCAAGTGAATGTAGACAAGTTTCAGTTAAAATAAAGTGATAGGTAAATCTTATGGAAAGATTTTCCTAAGATATTAATTATCTCTTTGATGCTTATTGTTTCCGTATATAAAATAAAGCAGAAAATCACATAATTCTGTTTACGTAAAACAGAAATATTAAATATTGACATACAATGTTTTCAACTTCAATTAGTCAACGTTGAGCATCAATTTCTCATTTATCCATGTACCAAACTCGACTCAAAGTCGATTGTACAAACTCATTTCATTTACTTAATTTTCCAACAATATCTTTATTATGTATATGCACTCATATCAGAACTCAGGTTGGAGCACAAATAACAATTTCTTCATTTGTTTGAGTTTTCACGCTTAACATTCTTTTGATTGGAAAAAACAAAAGTTTATTGATAAGTGAAGCACAAGAAGTACTCCACACAATTAGTTAGAGATACAATGCAATGGGGAACATGATCATTCAAAAAATGAAAAAGCGAAAGCCCTATCCTTGGCTTTGATGCAACTCCACACCTTAACCTGAATATGATCACCAATATCACTAAGGATAGGTTGCTTACGATGACCAATGAATGTATGAGAGACTCTTTCACTTTTCTTTTTTGGATGTATTCTATATTATTCTCCCTCCAAAAAAATAAATTTTGCAACTAGTAGAATAATGAGTCAACGTTATAACTGATAAATTTTGAGATACCATAAATGGGGTTATAAATAACAATGACTTAATTATAATTAACATAACACATCGACTATTAATATAAGAGAAGTTAATTAAATATATATTGATTATAATCATAAATATACTGTTAGATGTTTATAGCCTTGTGTTCTTGTTCTCTTTATATATCATGAGGAAAACACGATCACTTTTTTTTGGGATGAATTTGATTACTCATATATATATATATATATATATATATATATATATATATATATTAACAATAACAATGACAGAAGTGATTTGGGGGTGGTCGATTGAACACTTTGCATTAAAATCCTCCTTTGGTGCAATTTTGTTTGCACAATGCATCACATTTTGCATCGTCTTGACCAGGAATACAACGATCGATGTGGTTGTCGAAGCAGCAAGTCAATGCTCCGTTTGCAACAATATAATCTGAAGAAAAGAAAAAACAATATTTAAAAAACATAAATAACATGTACTCTTGAACATAAATTAAAGAATCGTGTCATCAAGATTGCAAGTAAAAAATATTTTGTCATAGATTAAATCATCTTTAACAAATATTGATCACGAGCTTATGGTACAAAAAGTATATCCCACGTAAAACGTAACATTAAATTTTGGACTTTAACTAGGAGTACAGGAAATAGTTACAAACCGGCTGATTGGATGACAAATACAACAAGAAGTAACATCAAAACCCTAGTGTTGGCCATTGTGCTTTTTGTTTTTGATATATAACTGGTTTGTGATCGAACCTTTTGAGTAGGAATTGTCAAATAGCTGTGGTTTATATAGCAAAGTATATACCTCTAATTTTGGAAAGTTGATATATTGTATGGCACGTATGAATTACTTGCAACAAATTATTAACACCATTAAAACTGTCTATCTTACACAACAATGAAATCGAAATTCAATGGATAATATATAAAACTTTAACGACAAACAAGGAAATAAACTATTATAGTAATCTATACTTATTATATAAAGGAAGCCATGTAATGGCATGTTGAGACCATTTTTTGATTTTCTTATTTATCTTTGGATACTTTATTAAAGTTTGTCATTAGCTAGGATATAATTGTAATTTATTTTAGCTTTATTATTATTTAAATTTTTTCATAACAGTTATTACCTTATTCTCCCTTGCATAAAAAGAAGGTTAAGAGATATGTAGATTCTATATTCATATTTACCTTATAATTTTTACAACACAAATTGATTATATTATACTTAAAATAAAGATTAACGCGCAGGGACCGCGTGCCAACGTTTCTAGTCTATTAAGTAGATACTCTTTTCTCGATTTTTACCAGCATGAATTCCATGTAATTAATTGTTATGCCAATGATCGTGTATTCTAGATATACTTGTTAATTTCCAATCCTGACTTTATTTACATATACACATTATCAGCCAGATGTAAACGTAAATAAGGTCCAACAACGTCATAGTATCTTAGATTACTTTAGTTTACGATGCGAATTATGATTACAATTTACACCATAAAGATCCAAAATTACATTTCTTCTATATAAGTATATATATGTCATTACTCATTAAGAAGAAAGTATAATCATTATTACATTTCCAGCTTATGAGTAATAGAGTCGTCATTATTATGTCATTAGTCATTAGTAAGAAAGTATTATCATTATTACAGTATCGAAAATCTGATTTAAACTCTTACAGCATGAACAAGAACAAATGGTCCGGGCCAAACCTGCGGATCCAAGTCTGCACCCAAAAGTGTCCATTGACTTCATTATTTATAGTAACAAATTAGATTAATAATCTTATAAGTAATATCCAGCATGGAGAAAGCATGAACATATACTACAAGAAAACTAAGCAATAACTACGATGATTACAAGAAAACTAAGCAATAACTACGATGATTTTCGCTGGGGAGGCTCCAATTTTCGTTGGTAATTAGATTTATCAACGAAAATCTCCGTTGATTAGTGAAAGTCCCGTCGCTAAACCAAGTAGAAGGGGGCTAATGGATTTATTTACGACCGAACTTGGTGCTGAAGTCAAGTTACTGATGTATCCAATGTAGACAATTAAGGCAAACTAGTTTATTATTTCTCTTTAGACGGTGATCTTGGACGGTTGGACCATGCACTTCGATTGGTTATGTTAGAATCAGGTCTATAGTATAGCCCACTTCGAAATGTTGAGGTAAAAAATGGGTAGTTTGGTAAATTCATACCACTTGTTATGTCAAGTGGGAACACGTATTCCAATCAATGTGAGTATTTCAAATTGAGTTCCTAGCCTCATCTTTTGAACTATTGTGTCTTAGAGAAGGGGAGTGTCCCCTTTAGTGGCGAATGAATCGAGTACATAGGGCCTTGATGGGCAGTTGGTTGGGCTTCAGTTATTAGACTATCTACTACAACTCATGAGGCCGCACCGAAACGCCCAGCCACATCGAAATGTCCCCACACGAATTTCCCAATGTGATTCAAACAAGATAGGTAGCTTTTAAATACAAGAACTCCAACTTTTTGACTCTAAATATTACGCAGGCAACACGAGGCCACGTGTCATCTGCTGATTGCGCCTCTTGTCGTAGCATGATTATTGGACAAATTAGTTGCATGACGTCGTCGTCCAACCGACAACTCGAATCAAAACATTTTCTCAGATAGTCTCATTTCAGTCACCTACCTACCTACCTACATTAATAATTGATTGCACGCTCCACATCATCGCTAACAACAACGTGTGTACACAATAATTTATGGTTTTACGTGGGGCGGTTTGGCATTTTTCACTCAACATACATATAAGGCGGGAAAAGATTCCCAAATTGGCGCCAATTGAAATCGTACTAAGAAAGAAAGGCAAAACACGCTTTTGATGTCCGTACAGTCCGTTACAATGAAATAATTAATATCTCCTCTTTCTCTTCTTATCTACTCTACCATACATACGTACAAAAATGGCGACCACCACAAAAACCTCAGCTCCATCACCATCACCATCAATTCTGTTACGATCCGCCAAATCGATTCCAAAATTGCCCAATCGTTGTGTGTTGTCGTTCGATCGATTCGATAAACGGAGAATTTCGAGCTGTTGTTCTGTATTGAGTTCTTCTGAACGATCCGCTTTCCGTCGAACAACTGCTACTGCTTCTTATTTTTCCGCGGTTAGTCGGAGTAATGAACCGATGATTCCGCCGTATAATGTTTTGATTACTGGTTCTACCAAAGGTCAGCTCATTTTTTTTGTTGGTTCTAATTGAGTGATTCATTGTATCACCTTGCTAGATCTGTTTCATCATTCGATTATGTTGCTGTTATTGTTGTTGTTGTTGTTGCTTGTTAGGAACTAGAATACGACGCTTTCTCGTTTGTGGTTCAAACAGTTGAGATACGCTTAAGGAAACGGAAATGTAGTCGGTGGACGTTGTCAATTGTCGATGATTAGGCATGAAATTGTGGATCGGTGTAATTGACGAGTTTCCGAATTTCATAGAGAGTTGAATGCTATGTACTCTAGGATGTGCAAGTGTTGTGAGTTTGGAGAAAATGTCGATGAAGATTAGACAGGAGGTCACTTAGAAATAAAACGAGCGGCTTTGTTGTATACCATAGGATGTTTTAGTAGTGTGTATAAACAGTGAGAAAGGTGCTGGTAGAAACATGCATTAAGAGTATGCATGTGCTAGCAATGTTGCTTGATAGTACAAACGATGAGTTGCGCGAGCCAAACTCGATCATCGTTTGTATGATGATTGATCCATCAAACAACATGTGATTAATCAAATCTTCATACCATTCTTCTATCTTGCCTTTTTGTGTTGCTTCGTGAGCAAATTATGGAGATGGTATTTGATGGTTCAAATACCCAACAGAAGGTGTGTTTGGACAAGACCGATATTGATGCTGGAGAAAGATGGTAGACGCTTTGAATGACAGTTAAAAACTCTTGTTGTTAGAATTAATTCTATGAAATTATTGATACTGTACTTAAAAGTATGTTAAAGCTGCCACTCTCAGGCGGTAAGTCTGAACATCTTCTTGCAGTTCTTTTTGAAATAAATGCTAGTTGCTTGTGAAAGAGCAAGCATGTTTTCTGATGCAACCCCTTTCACTTTCATTGTGATTGGTGACTTGGTAAAACCCAAACCTTCTGGAGATTCTCCAAACTTTGTAAAATATGGTCAGATTGTCTGATTTGATTTTTTTGATTGTGTTTTTCTTTCTTGGAGCTATCGAGCAACTATATTAATGAAACTGAATTCCCAATTCGCTCACTGTTGTCCCTCCATCCCCCTCGACAACATGTTTTTTATTAATACCAAATTTCTAGCTGTAGAACTGTTGTTACCTTCTTATTTTTGTTTATTTTTTCTTTCAGTTTTTAGTCCTAATTCGTTTCCAGTTGTCATTAGATGTTTTATCTTACAAAAACGAGAGAACTTGTATGCATAATAATAATTTGGTAAGTTAAGGTAGTATTTCTTCTTATTTGTGTGTCCATCTTCTTGTTATTTGTCAGATGTTGATCTCCTAACTTGTCTCTATACTTGAATTATAATAAGTCAGTTACAATTTTTCATTACAGGTATAGGGTATGCACTCGCAAAAGAGTTTTTGAAAGCTGGAGACAATGTTGTTATATGCTCCAGATCAGGTTAATGCCTAACATAATGCGTTTGCTTCGCATCCTTTATCTACTGAGGTTGAGCTTATTGACTGAGGAGAATAATTGTCCTTTAATCTGAAATAAGGCCATTGAGATTTGAATATTTCATCATATCTCCATGCAAATTATCGGTTTACTTATCAACTCGAAACTTATTGGATGCATATCAGGCAATGCATATGTATCAAAGCTTAACACGAGTTCAAACATCAACATTGTCTCTTGAGCAGTTTCCAGTTTGAAGTATCTTTGTCCTTAGAGTTCTTAGTTTCATTTCATAGCAATTAATTAAAACACAGTTACAATTGACTACCTGCTTAGTGCTTTACAGACAAGCGAGTAGAATCTGCACTTGAAAGCTTAAAAGTGGAAACTGGAAAGCAGCATGTGTGGGTACCTCCTTCACAACTTCATTATGCTTTACACTTGTGGTTTTGTATCAAATTTTCTTGGTTGTTGATATCCCGAAAAGAGCTTATGAGTCAACAGTTGTAAACATGAACAAAATCTTGGTCTCATAACCTCGTCCCTTTAAGACTTTGTTTCTTTACATATCTCGTAACTACCCCACCCTTCTTTGAGAAGACACAATTATTAGCAGTTTAGCACATATTCTGGTTAACATGTATGGATGGATGTTTACATATTTCATGCTTGAGCTTGTATAATTGTTATCTTTTGTGCAGGGTACCGCGTGCGATGTTAGAAATGGGGACGACGTCAGAAACTTAGTTTCTTTTGCACAGGAGAATCTTAAATACATTGATATATGGGTATTTCATCTTATATCTTAGTTACATTGCTCTGAGAAAAACTATTTTATGTTTGTCACATAAACTGCAGTGTATATTATCATCCTTCAGTTGGTCTCGTTGTTTATTTCATGAGCAACATATCATATATGTATTGTTGCCCTGTTTTAAGTAATTGCAGAGACATGTATAGCTTCCTATGCCCCTTTTTCATTCTCTCTCACAAAGTCTTAAGAATGATACAGATAAATAATGCAGGATCAAATGCATACAGTTACAAATCATTGGTAGAGGCATCAGATGAAGATTTAGTGTGAGTGTTCATATATACTTCTGTTTCCGTTCATTGATAAGATGATTATTTAATACTTCGATTATATTTCCTATGCAGTGAAGTTGTCTCTACAAATATTCTTGGTCTGATGATATGTTGCCGAGAGGTATACAATGTATATAGGTTCCCGTAGTATTATCTGTGGATTGTACTAGCTAATTCGTGATTGTTCTAGGCTATAAAAATGATGCAATCACAGCCTCGCGGTGGCCATGTCTTCAATATTGACGGGGCTGGGTCAGATGGAAGGCCAACTCCGAGGTGTGGTTGGTTTTTTTATACGGTGTTTGCCTGGTCTTTTTTCCCATGACTCTTGAAAATATATATGCTTTGGACCTCCACATAAACTTGTGCACAAGGAATATGCCTGCTATAACATTTCATGGGGTTTTATGCTTGATTTCATGTGGTTGCACCCTTCCTTTTCTGACTTTGAACACTTTATAGTTACTTTGTCGTGACACTTAACTGCTTTTATCATGACTGCATCATTAGTTGGCATAGTTCTTTTTGTTGGTTTTTAGGCATATTCTTTGGACTCTTGTTAATGTTCCTTTCTTTATTGTTCTTCAGGTTTGCTGCTTATGGAGCAACAAAACGTAGTGTGGTTCATCTTACAAAATCGCTTCAGGCACGTGCTTTATTGTAATATATTTTGGATGAATTTGCTATGGTTTCAAGTTTCAACTGATAGACATACAAAAATGAAAATGCATCACAGGCAATTGGATTACTATTCTAGAATGTATCGCTCCTGCAAATGTGCTGTTCTCACTAATTATTTATATGCTTTAAGTCATTCATAAGTGTTAACAATCATAGATAAAAGCTCAATTCATATTTGACTATGCTACAGTATTGCCTTGTTAGCTAATGCATTTGTTAAAATGAGTACCTAAATTTTGTAAATGAAATATGAGTAACGATGTATCATTTTGTTTTCTTTCTACAGGCAGAATTGAGGATGCAAGATGTTAAAAATGTGGTAGTGCATAATCTTTCGGTATGTACACTGTATATATATATATATATATATATATATATTATGCTTACAGTTTTGTAACCTGGTTGAGTTTAGTTGCACGATAATTGACTACAAGGAGTTGGTTTCTGTTAGCTAAGTTTGTATTTCCTCCTACGTTTGCATTAATGTAGAGCCTATGGCCTAAGAGGAATGCCAGGGCATTGTAATTTCTTGCTTATACTTTCTTTTCTCAATAAAATTGCAGCCAGGAATGGTCACAACAGATCTTCTCATGTCTGGTGCCAACACAAAGCAGGTAAAGTTTGTTTCAATTGTTTTTACCAATTTATTCAAATGTCAATCTTCCTAGTGAAACACTGGTGCATACTTTTGTCTTCGCTCTCGTACGTGTCTTGAAATCATGTTACCTTTTTGCAGGCCAAGTTTTTCATCAATGTTTTGGCTGAACCAGCTGAAGTGGTAAGTCAGTCTTAACCCTTTATTACGTGAATTCCAGATGTTAATTACTTCCACGACTACTTCTCTAATGATATGCAGAACTCCTGAAGCTTTTAATAATTCTGCATTATGTCATATTCTACCGACAAGATTCAATATTAATCTCGTTTGAGTTCCAGGTCGCAGAGTACCTCGTCCCAAACATCAGAGCAATTCCCTCTAATGGATCTGCAAGACCAACTTACATTCGTTTCCTCACAGGATTAAAAGCTTACTCCAAGATTTTCTCAGTTAAGGAATAAACATTCTATTGCATTAAAAGTTACTTTCTTCAGAAAATTTGGCTATGAAATGAAATCTAATTCTTTCTGTTTTCATGCTTGTTTACAGAGACTTGCTTTTGGTGCTAGGAGAAATAGATTTGTTCTTGAAGAGTAGAGATCTATGTTACCCAAATTATTTATGCTTTGTGACTACATTTTTGCATATTGTGAACATATTAAACCAACCCTTATCATGTTACTATGATTATATTTGAGACCAAAATAAGTTTAAATTAGTGTTCATGCCGATCAGCAAGAAGCAAAATGCTCGTTTTTTGACAAATGATGCCACTTTTTCAAGTGAAAACGATTGTACCCAAAAGTCGAGAATTTTATCCAAATCTCTTATTAGAATTCTCTCTAATTAATACATCACATTCACATTTATTAATTTCACCTCACTGATCATGCAATATTTATATCCTTATTAATCCCACCGAAATCACATGTGACACATATTCTCTTGTCCTATTATTGTCATTTTCATGTTTGGCACGCCCGTGACTAAAATGATGCACCAACACAGAACAAATCATTTATTGAGAAATCTGTATAATTTTTTGTCGCAGGAGAGTCAACATCACGGATGTGATAGAAAGCAACAGATAACGATCCTGTGAATTTATTTTGGACATGCACTTGGATTTATTCATTCTTTCTTTCATGTGTTTCCCCCAAATAAGGCACTCTGGCCCACAAAAGTTTACCCCTACACAGTAACACTTGGTTAGCAATATATTATTAATGTTTTTTGATAAAAATAAAGGTATTTTATGATATTATATAAAGAAGAAAGAGGAGAACACGAGTAATTTCGAGCCAATACAACACTCAGTCAAATTTTCTCATCAAATTTTTGTCACTAATTTGGTGAGGTCCTTCTTACGAGACTAAGAAAATATGATGACACAGGTTTAAGTACAATTACACTTCACAAGAAAAATGAAATCAGTAGCATATTTACGTTATGCAATTGTATTTATGTAATCATTTATTACTGGCAGATACTGCTTTCTATTTTCAATGCACTGAGGATGCTTCTGAGTTCTACCACCAATTAATTGTACTTTATTATAATGCGTTTATTTTGGAGTTATTCCACCTGTAATGCAAACAGACCACACAACTTTATTTATCATAGTAACAATACTATGAATTAAATTATTTGCATAACACACTCATAACCAATTCCTGATGTAACACCAAAATTGAGAATAAAGGTGAATAAACCCATCAATTGGAATACTGGTCACAAAGTTTTCATTGGAGAAATTAATATTAAATATAAATTACTTAAATTTAAAAATTTAAGTAAATACTTTCCCTTTTATTGGTTTAAAGTCATATTTACTCTTCTTAAATAATTAGAATAAACTTCAAACATATATTACATTAAATAATTTGCTATTAGTAAATACGTAGAAAAAACAAAAATTCTCCTTTGAGAAACTGTTTCATGCTTTCATTTGTCTATCAACATGCCAGGTGTAAAACACAAAATCACAACTATTCATAAAAATAAAAATAAAACACACACACACACACACAAAACCACAACTTTCATAACTTACTAACTGAGCATATCAAAGTCACAAAAGCTCATTCATAATATCCACATCATTACCAATGTCAAAACCAACACTTTTTCTCCTCTCCTTCTTCCTTTTTCTTCTACTCCCACATTGCTCAATCCAACTACAATCTTCACAATATGAAGCCCTCCTCAACATCAAACAGCAACTCAACTTCCCTCCACAACTCAACACATGGACTGAAAATCAAGATTTTTGCAACTCTGAACCAACACAAATCCTCACTGTTGCATGCTATGATGACAACATAACTCAGCTTCATGTCATTGGAAACCAATGGTTCCCACAACTATCTCCAAATTTCTCAACTCTCACTCTCTTCTCAAATTTACTCAGCCTCCCATACTTAAAGGTACTGTCTTTAACCTCATTAGGCTTAAAGGGTCCACTCCCTTCAAGCATTGGAGCCTTAAGTACATTAGAAATACTCAACATAAGTTCAAATTACTTCAATGGCACTATCCCATTTGAGATTTCATCTCTTAAAAGTCTTCAAAGCCTTGTACTTGATCACAACAACTTCAGTGGTGAGGTGCCACAATGGTTAGGCTCTTTGCCAGCTTTGAGTGTGTTGAGCATTGGTAACAACTCATTGACTGGTTCATTACCTCATGGATTGTCATCTTTGGAGAGTTTAAGGATACTTGTATTATCTGAAAACAACTTGTCTGGTGAAGTACATGGACTTGAAAATTTGACAAACCTTCAAGTTCTTGATTTGGGAAGCAACAATCTTGGACCTGTTTTTCCTAGTTTTCCAAAAAAGTTGGTTTCTTTAGTACTTAAAAAGAACAGATTCCACTCTGTTGTGACAACAGATGAGTTGGTTGGTTGTTATCAGCTTCAAAGATTGGATCTTTCTTTGAATAGATTAGCGGGAGTTTTTCCAAGTTCCATACTTTCACTTCCTTCACTGAATTATTTAGACATTGGAGGGAACAGGTTTACTGGAAAGCTGTTAAAGAACACTTCTTGTAATGATGTACTAACCTTTGTGAACTTGTCTGATAATCATCTGACTGGTGAATTGCCTGACTGTTTGAATTCCAGTTTGAAAAAAAGGACAGTTCTTTATGATTGGAATTGTTTTTCAAGGAGTTACTATAGAAAGCAGCATCCTTTTAGTTTTTGTCATAGTGAGGCTTTGGCTGTCGGAATCTCACCGGAAAAGGGTGAGGAGAAAAGGTCATATGGGAGAGCAGTTGTTGCTTCAAGTATGGTGGGAGGGGTTGTTGGGGCGATAGCAATTTTTAGTCTGGCATTTGTGTTTGTGAAAAGGGGAGCCAGCAAGAGGAGTGTGGGGAGAGTTCCACATACAAAGTTGATAGTGGATCAGGTTTCACCTGCTGATACACTTAAGCTACTCAAGGATGCAAGTGAGTTTTCTTTTCTTGTTTGTAATAGTTTTCTACTAAATTTTCAGTATAAGTTTGATCAGTTGCATGAGGTGTTTCATCTTTACCATGCTGTAAATCATATTATTACGCCTGGCCAATGACTTGTTTCATAATCGGTTGGTGGTGGGACTCGAACACATTACCTATTTGCTTTCAGACTGAATTAAATTTGTCATCTCATTAAACTCATCCAAACGTTTAAGCTGTTACAGAGGGTAGACATTTACTTGTTTATATATAATCTCCAACATTGCTGACCATCATTTCAAATTAATCACTTACGTTGTTTAAATTAAAGCGGAAGGCTTATTATCTAGTTAGGAAGCATGCGGGAAAAAATGATTTAGAAAAGCTATGACGTCCTCAAACTCCTCGCATCTGTGATTAGAGTTTTTCTTCGAAAACTAGATGAATCAACTGCAGAAATTTTGATCTGACTTGTTGACAGGGTATATTTCCGAAACGATGAAGCTGGGAGCACTTGGCATACCACCTTATAGAACATTCGTTCTAGACCAGCTTAAAGAGGCTACAAATAATTTTAGTCCATCGAATCTTCTTGGTGAACGCTCTAATGGACAGGTATTCTATTGTAGTCATGTTACGAAATATCAGTTATATTGTTACATTATATGATTCTCTTTTGGTTCGCATAGCATACCCCGATTAGTTGGAATAACGTATGGTTGTTGTCTGCTAGTTGTAAGAATCTGAAATATAGAACTTTTCATGATTATGCAACACTTTATGATATGTGATTCTCCTATGATGCTTCATAGTTTGTATTCTATTGTTGGAAAAACGGAAAAGTGTTAAAACCGTGCCTCGTCGTTTCTTGAAATCAGGTGTACAAAGGGTGTCTCCCGGATGGGACTGTTGTTGCCATAAGAAGTTTAAAACCGAAAAAAAGACACAACAGTCAGACATACACGCATCAACTGGAGTCAGTCTCGAGGCTCAGACACTGCCATTTAGTTAGTGCAATTGGCCACTGCTTCGAGTTTGTTCAAGATGATTCAACCGTCAGCAGAATATTCCTTTTGTTCGAGTACATACCTAATGGAAATCTCAGAAATTTCATATCAGGTAACTACTAGAAACCAAGGTTAATATAGTATTTAGGTATCATATATTGTTCACTGAAAGTTCAAACTGCTAGTTTTACGGTTTTTCACCAATACATATGTTTAGCAGATGCACAACAAGGTCGTAAGTTCCCATGGTCACAAAGAATAGCGTCTGCTATTGGAGTTGCCAAGGGTATCCAGTTTCTTCACACGGGTATCGTACCTGGCCTATATTCTAATCATATCAAAATAACAGACATTTTGTTGGACCACGACTTTCGAGTGAAGATCAGCAAATGTAGTTTACCTATGTTAGCAGAAAGTAGGAGAATGGTATGTCTCTTGTATTCCTAGTATACAATATTTTATGAAAAGAGGCCGTTTTTCCAATGCGTGTTATATTCTTTTCCTGATTTTATTATATTCTTTCAAATTTCAATGGAAACAAATAATGGGGTTTCTAATCTTTTCGACTTCATTAGGATGAGGCGGGATCGTCGTCTCATGGATCAAAGGAACCTTTTGGATCAGCGTACGAGCTTCTTTTTGAGTTTTTCATTCCATTCTTCACAATTTTTTTCTCTAACATACATGATATGTCAATTGTCAATAGCAATATTTCTCGCAATATGAATTTATTTTACTGATTGGCCTTCTAATGACAGGTCAATCTTTGAAGAGAAAAATGATATCCACGACTTTGGAGTGATTCTACTTGAAATCATCGTTGGAAGGAAAATCGCTTCCGGAAACGACGTTCGCGTATCCAAGGACATTGTACGTTTATTGCCTTCACATTCCTTGCATATGGACCTTTAACTTCTTAAATTCTTTGACTCTAACGTATGTTAATCTGTTTAAATCTTTCAAGCTATCGGTGAGCTTAACAGTAGACGACGTTGCTCGGAGGAGCATAGTGGATCCATCGGTTCAAAAAGAGTGCTCGGATGATTCGCTCAAAACTCTGCTTGAGCTTTGCATCAGGTGTCTGTCAAATGAACCGTCGGAGATGCCTACTGTTGAAGATGTCATATGGAATTTGCAGTTTGCTGCTCAGGTCCAAGATTCGTGGAATCGAGAATCGAACAGCAGTCGAGACTCCCCAGTTCATGCACTCTGATGAATAAATCTGTCTTTTTAAGATTTTTAGTGGTTGCTTATATGAATGTAATGAAAACAAGTTTTTGAACAGCAGGTGATCTATATATACATATATGGTTTCTTTTGTCATGGCACTTTGCTCTATTTCGGAAAAGATTACTACGTACAGTCGTTTCATGATGACGTGGTGTAATCAAAGCCTAAGATTTATTGCTTTTCCTAACTTCCCCAAAACCTATTCTGCCCGCGTATTAATACTAGTGACAATAATGATTGTACCACCTCATCGTGCAACCGTTGTACCCTAATAGGGAGTGTATTTTTCCAGTTAAATGGATAGATGCTTGGAAGATGGCTATGGTTTATAAAGGTTCTTTAGTTGTAATTAGAAAAACTTTCTCAGGCATTTCAAAAAATCAGACACCTCTTGAAACTTCAAATACATGCGGATTTGGGGATCGATCTGCAATTTCCCCAAACTTCATGGATCTCTGTAATCATTCAAATCTGAAAGGATTGTATTTCTAATGTTATTTTCAACTTTCAAAGTGGGGTCCATGTAATTATTTATATAACTAAACAAAATCGATACATTTGAGTATTTGACAATTCATGGATGAAATTGTACGGTTGCTGAGTAAATCATGCCAAAGTTCCTCCATATCTGTGTCGTGTCGACGTCCAACATCGTATCAGACACGAGGAGCTTGTTTTAGGAATTCATATCAAGTGTCCGTGTTGTATCCACGTGTCCGTGCATCATAGGTCTCTTCTTCATACTAGTAATCCGATGTATCCACATGTTCGTGCATCATAGGTCTCTTCTTCATACTAGTAATCCGATGGCGAACGACAGTTGCACAGTGTGTGCCACATATTTGCCATATACACCAATCCAATAATAACATTGAATATCATCCAAATATGGACATAGTACCCAAGTGTATCAAATTAATCTATTTATATCTTACCATTCACAAGATCTGACCAAAACAAACACAACATTGCACTCAAAATAAATTTTTGCATTTATATTTTCTTCATAATGTGCATATTGTAACCTAAAATACAATAATGTACAATTACAGCCTCTGTTGACCACTAAACCTATCCTTCTGGAGGTAACAAATAAGGAGCCTTGAAAAAATTGAAAAAAATTGTAAAGTGGCTTTAAATAATGGAGAAATTTTAGAAAGGAAAAAATTAGGTATGCTAACCGTGACTCGTGACTCGTTCTTAGACCCGGCGTCTATATCATGCCATTTCAAAAAATTACAACAACAAATACATTACAATGAAGGCAAGAACTTTGTATTGTATTATCTCCGTGGAGGATCCAAAATCGGGTTCATCTCTATTTGCGCGCCTGGTGCCTCTATTGAGTTTCGGCGTTTCTCCATTTCTCTTGCAATCTGAATATCATTGGGTTTGCAATACTGCACAATAATTTTTACAACGAATCGAGGAACGAGTGCTCCCACTAAGATACCGAGCAAGCACACCCAGAACAACTTTGTACTAACGAGATTAAAGAAGGCCCTGCAAAGATTTCGACCACATATTAGTCCTTCCATAAGCGAACATAACTCATCGTCTTGGTTTTGGAGAATTCTGTAAGTAAACATAACTGAATTTATTCTAACTATGATGGCAAGTTGGCAACCATAATCTATATTCGCACACTATTTTAAGACGAGGCGAAAGGAAATTTTATATTCACTAAGCAAGCAAATGCCTTTTTACCAAAATCTATACAACGCTGCTTATAGGCATGTGCTACGCGTAAAGTAATAATGTCCCATCATAATTTTTAATATGAGAAATATTAGATTTATTCCAAATTCACAGAAAAAAATGTTGTTTATGTCGAGAAATCTTACCAGTAACCAGGAAGGAAGGGCAGCAGGTCAATAATCATCACACAAATGAACGTAGCCATAATTGAGCCCCAGATGGCAGCATGAGTTATCCAATACCACCGCAAGATATCCATGGCCAAATGTACATTAACCGTTATTACCACCGCTATTGTCCAAAGATCTCCGAGGCTTGAACCATCAATGTTGCTTCCCCAATAAGCAAACAGAGGCACAAAAAAGATGGCCATACTTTGCCACAAAGTGTCCATCATTGTTACCCAGAATAACTTTCCGTTGTAGCTTTCCTGTCTTTGTCCAGCCCCGTAAAGTTGAGGATACTTTAGCAGAGTATTTCTGCCTAAATCTTTATCAAGAATTCCAACTACTATTGTTGGTACAGACGTGTATATTACTGAATACAACACACTGCTCCAATCGGTGATTGCGGTTGTCAATGTGAAAGCCGTGAAGAGTGCATACCTGCACGCAATATTCCCATAAAAAGCTGCTCAACTTCCGTCTTACGATAAATCAAAACGTAGAACGAGGAGATGAAATTCCGTTTAACAATCTAATCCCACTTACCAGAACAAAATTAGAACAAAAATAGCATTCCTATAGAAGTTGTACAATATCATGTAGCCCATTCTCTGATAATTCCAATGACCGTGAACCAATAACAACGGGACCAAAAATCTGAATTGGCCCATTGCGAAATCTGATGCCATAACCGCTTGCCTACCCTCTTGACCACTGATTCCGATACCCACGTCAGCCTTTTGAATCATGGAAACATCATTCGCACCTGAAAGCCATAATTACAAAACGTCCCCTATTAGATGAGTAAACATAAGGGATCTTTCTGTGCAATTATCCATGGAATATAATAATGCTTACCATCACCAATGGCAAGAGTCATGTCATCTGTTCTATTTTTTATCATTGCAACTATTCCAGCCTTTTGCAACGGTGCAACACGGCAGCATAATACCACAGAACATTTGCTTGCCAGATCGAAAAGCTGCTAAGGAACCAATAAAAATAAAGTAAATAATCTTAACATTAGCCATGCTCTTTTATGCATAAAAGAAAGTACAATACCTGTTCTTCAAGTTTGCTATCCAAAATATAAACAAGGCTAGCTCCATCGATAATTAAGGCAACTTCACCAATTGCAGCGTCGGTATCAAAACCGGTCTCGAGATTCTTTAAGGCATCTCTCAAGCTCTTTTGACACGAGTCCTTAGAGTTGTTATTAATCGTTATCTTGGTCATCGTACCTGTCAAGAGTTTAGACGAGTAGCCAATTGAAATCGCCGTTTCTTGCTTGTCCCCAGTCAAGACCCAAACTTTGATACCAGCAGTTCTTAACGACTCAATTGCTTCTGGCACGCCTTGCTGTAATTTATCCTCAATTGCAGATGCACCTAACAAATTAATATGGTTTTCTATGTTTTTAGCAACTCTACGAAGTAGATCCGCCCTACCCATCATCGCTGTGCTAGCCAATTCATAAGCCGACTGCCACTGTTCGAATTCAGACAAACTCAAGTCTCGCATACCAATCACAAGTGTCCTCAAACCCATTTTGGAATAAGATTCCAGATGAGCTTCAGTTGCCTCTACCATGTTCAAGTTCGAGGATCTATCTATGACATGAAACATGGAAGTATCAGCACCTTTTACGAAGACTTTCACCGTCTTATCTGGGCATCCTAATATAACCGACATCCTCTTGCGATCACTATCAAACTCATGCAAGCCCAAGACGTTAAACCTGCGCTCCCCATTAATGGGTATTACAAGAAGATTACTATCTATTGGAAAATTCAGTTTTTCATTAAAAGAAAAAAAAAAGAAAAAAAAAGATAGATCATACAACTCAATCAACTAGATATATGGATACCAGCTGAAGCGACTAGCCAAAGTACAAACAAGCGAAGAACAAAAAAAACAAATATTAGCCTATTTTATGATCACCAAAGTGAAGCATCAAAAATTCTAGAAACGGAATTAGTGAGACTTCCTAATAATACCTCGTTTTTCACATTCTATAATATACTAGTTAAGAAACACTCTGCTAACAAAGTCTCTAGGTCATTCATTCAATGGCTTCTGATCTCAAAAATAATTTAGCACCCGGAAGTATAACTGACTATCTGTTACAGAGGACATGGAAAACACACTAGGCAACGCTAATAAATAAGCAACAAGAGAACTGCAGCACAACAAAAAGTTCATAACAGATAAGAGAGTAACTCTGAGTTACCTTTGTTTTTCTCCTTGAATGTCAACAACTATGTGACCTGAAGTTCGTTCAATAAGCATAAAACCATAGGCTGCTGCGGCATAGACTAATGCCTGCTCATCTGGAGACTCCCCCTGATATTCTATCAACTTAACAGTAGGATCAGATGTCTCAACCGTTATGGGCACAATGGTGTTGCAAGCAGACAATGCCACAAAAAAGTCACGAACTTGTCTGCCTTCACGCGAGTGTTTATTTTTGGATAAATTTAGAAGCTCCATATCAACCTTTACCTTCATCTTTGGCCTCAAAATTGTATCTTCAGCTGAAATACACAAAGATACTAAATAGTGAGTAACAGAATTTTCTAATGGAATCGAACGAACAGAAGGGAGAGATAAAAGCAAAAAGCACACTTAAAGAAAGAGAGAAGGTTCCACACTATGTTACCTTGAACTGAGTATTCCACTTGGTCATTTTCCGGGATAGAAATCCCGCTGCTATAGTCTACTCCCCCAATGCTTGCACATTGAAATTCCATTTTGTTCTCAGTCAATGTACCAGTTTTGTCAGAGAAAATGTATTTTATCTGTCCCAAATCTTCATTTATATTCAAGGCCCTGCATTGAAATCTTGCATTTGAAGACTTGTCATACATCCTGTCGTCCCGGATCATAAAATAAGCCTGACCTACGCGAACAAGCTCCATGGATATGTACAATGATATGGGAATCATAATTTGGAACACAATGACTGACATAAGGAAAACAAAGAATATCTCCAGGCCCCAACCATAATATTGATAGTTTCCTACGTCAGCTTCCGAATAGTCTTTTTTCCTGTAAAATTGCATGAGCTCCAACTCATCTATGTGGCGTCTCAACCAAACACCGTGACAGATACAGACTACTGTACAAAGAGTAACAAGAAAAAGTGCAAGGTATAATATTTCTCGATTCATCCGTGTCTCAAGCCGACTTCTCTTGGATGGAGCTCCAGAGTTGTTGAGCATTGCTTTCGTTTCTCTGCCAGTATAAACTGCAACTCCAAGTGCCCAATCAGTGTTCTTCAGGTTACAACCACGTAAGATTATATTAGAAGGCCCAAGGGATATACGCTTTCCATCAATATCCATGTTCGCCTGAAAACCGTAGATGTTCCTGTTTGGCTTTTCGCACTTGATCAACCCACTAATATGCTCCCCTGAGTTTTTCTGTGTCTCTTGCTTTGCATATCGTGTCTTCAAATTTGATTCCCCATCCAAGTTCGTAGTCTGAACATAAGCGACTCCCGTACTGTCACTTGTTGACAGAAGCACCATGTCACAAGGAAGAGTTTCATTTCCAAATACTTTAATAACCTCACCAACATGTATGTCCTTCCATTTCTTCTGCTGAAACTCTCCCTTAATCCAAACCCACGCCAACCGATTGTTCTCTATCTTGTCTGATCGGTGCCTCCTATAATCCTCATACGCATCCTTAATGGCTGTAACCACCAGCACCAAAGATAAAGGCAGAATAGAAGCAAAACGGCCAAAAACGGCCAGCTGAGGGAGCTGATTGAGAATAGCAATAATAAGAAAGTATATATAAGCAACCCTGTGGAACTGTTCGAACAAATTCCGAGGCAAGAAAGTCAAGAAAGAATACTTTGCAGTCCTGATCAAGTTCCCAGCCAATTCAAACTTCGAATCCGTCCTCTCTGGATCATTTATATAAACCAATCTCGAATCACCATCGTTCATTTCTTTATACGAGGTACTAAACCCTTCGGACTCGGTACCCCTCGATCCATGTCTAACTGGCCTTACTCCAAGATCACCCAAATTAACCTCCCTAACAGAGTGCCCAGCCGAATTCCTCGACTGAATCGATGCTATACTTCTCTGAGATGACGAATTCCTTATAAAGTCGCGAATTTCATTCTGGGAACTCGAATCCATCCTCGAATAAATATAGCACTACTTTACAAGAAATGAACCAACCATCACAAAATCAAAGAAAACCCCTTTACCACCAAACTATTAACAAATCCAAGATTCTGATCCTCACCACAAAAACCCACCAAAGCTCACAACTTTATGAAACTATTAACAAATCCCAGATGCTGATCCCTAATAAAGATTGAAACTTTATCAACACCCAACTAAAATGAGACCCCAAAAACACCAAAAAAAATAATAACCCACCAAAGCTCACAACTTTATGAAACTATTAACAAATCCCAGATGCTGATCTCTAATAAAGATTGAAACTCTATCAACACCCAACTGAAATCAGACACCAAAAACACTCAAAAAAGAAAAACCCACCTCAAAAATGTCAACTTTAGTTGAAAGCTAGTACACAAAAACACTTACTTGAAATGGGATTTTTGTTTTTGTACAGTAAAGAGAGCTGATTTCTTTTGTAATTTGGATTGGAAAGTGATGATGCACCGTCACCATTGTTGTGATTTATGAGAGAGAGAGAGAGAGAGAGAGAGAGAGAATTATTCAAAGGTCAATTTTTTTTTATTTGGGTGAAGGTTGCAAGAAACTGGGAAGAGTCGTAATGGGAGGCGAGCACAGAAGCACACAACAAAGAAAAATTGATTCAGTAGAAGAAATTTTTATTTTGTATATAGTGTTTGATTTTAAATCTTGAAAGGGGAAAAGGGATTGAAAACTGAAAAGTAATAAGAAATTAATTATATATTTTTAGAAATTATTAAAATATTAAGTTTTTTGTTAATAGAAAGAAACGTAAAGAAAAGTCGTCTATGAGTAGTAGTTTTAATATTTTGGTTTAGTTGGGTGTTCTAGAAGAATGGACAGCACTTATGGAAATTGTGCATGGCATGATGTACGCAACTTGACCAAAAACTTATTATGAATAATATTAATTATTACTATTATTGTATTATTATTGTTATTGTTATGGTTGTTACTAAATACTAAAGAGAGCTCTTTCTTGCTGATTCACTCCTCTATTTGAACTAGCTTTGTTTTTCACAACAACAAATTCGACACAGACCTCCGAAATATAAGTCAGTAATTTACTCAGAAATGGGGATTAAACAGTGAGATTGAAGGGTTGGAGTGTATGTAAGTCAAAATGATTTC
Organism: Linaria vulgaris; assembly: GCA_948329865.1. Lineage (NCBI taxonomy): Eukaryota > Viridiplantae > Streptophyta > Magnoliopsida > Lamiales > Plantaginaceae > Linaria > Linaria vulgaris. Next base: position 127,163,472 of record OX415250.1, on the reverse strand, counting down.
GTAGATCAAATAGATGAGGGTCGAACTTGCTCTGGACTTTTGAATTTGAACTTGGAGGTCGAATCTCGATGGTCAAAATAGGACCCTAGGTTGAGTTTGATCTTGACTTACAGAGCTTGGTTGAAACCAAGCTAAGAATCGAATTCGGTCTCCTACTACTACTTAGTTTAACAACTTATTAATATGGCTTACTTGTATCTGTTGAGTTTGGAAAATTATGTAGGCAATTAACTCACAAATTTTATGTCTTAAAATATGAAATTAGTTGATTTGAAAATTTTAAGGTTGAATAATAAGAACTGAACTAGGCTTGGAGATCGAAAAAGCCATGGTTGGGCATCAAAATGTCTCGTCTCAAGGATAGAAAAGGTCGAAGGTTGAAACGAATTTTCAATCTTCGTCTTGGTTTTGTGGACTTTTTTTTTCTCACTATCACTTTCATTTTAAGCATGTGTTACAAAACATTGCAATAATACTACTAAAAATTATATTATATTGATATGCTTCCTAAAAAAGAAAGTGGAGTTTATAATAGAGAGTGTTTTAGACTTTTAGTTTTTTCCTAACATATTTGTAGTTTTCTCTTGCAATCAAGCAAATGGCTTTAGGGCTAAAGTGATTGTAGTGAAAGTACTTTTGGGGTTAAAGTAGCGTAAGGCTTAAAATGCTCTTGCAAAAGTAATTTCACAAGTATGGTTTTGCTTTTTGAATACTTCAGTGCAATAATGATGGTGTACGTAGAAGTGTTACTATTATTAATTCATTATTGTATTATCTTTTTCTTTTACTTTCTATATAGTTTTATATCAACCGATATCGTCACGACCTCTCTTTTTTCAGTACTAATCAACATTTCATTTTTCTAAGTTTCTATTTTGTAATTATTTTGAAAATGTTATTTATATGACCTATAAATTGATGTATATGAACATTTAACAATTATATATTAAGATTAAAGGACTTTGAAGCTGTTATATGGACAGGTGATATTGTTTACCTACCCTTCAACTTTAGGAGGGTAAAAAGTCTTGTGTGGTCAATTATTAAATATTATTAACTTAATGTAGAAAACATAAAGTAATTAGGGAAACAACTCATTTATATCTGCCCATCCTAAATGCATGGCTTTCAAGTATAGAGGAGATTAATTTGAAAAATAGAATTATATATATATATGTATTCTGTTATTCACCCAAAATTTAAGGGGAATTTGGAATTTGTCCTATATTAAGAACATGGCATATGTTGCCTTAGTCTATTCATGATTAGTGCGTGAACATAATGTAGACTAGTCACTAAAAACTAGGTTAACTTGGAAACTTGTATGGTCCTGGTATTCATGAAATTTATTATGTCAGGAACATAATTAAGTAGGAAAAATTGATTGTTCTCCGACATGAAATCTTCTAGAAATTGCTTCAATTTAAGTTTGACAAAGTCTTTTAATAATATTTAGTTTAGTTTCTTTTGAGAAATTCTCATTTATTTCTGAATTATAGTTATTATAAGGATTATATTTACTTGAAGTTAATTTAAATTTTTATAGCCATGTTATGTGCTCGTTGTTTCTTTAGGGAAAAAACAGGATTATGAACTATAAAAATACTGACCAAATGCGATAAAAATAAAGGTACGTACTGGTAATTAAAGGGGATAAGTATAATACTTACTATAATTAAATAATAATCTATAGTACATGACACGGGCCAATTTCAGATATATGTTAGTGTCTACAAGCAATCATAAATCTTTAAAAATCATAAGGTGAATCTTAGTGGTATGGCTCTTTAATTGTTTGTTTTATTTTCTTTTTCTTTTTTTGTTTTTATCTTTTGGGACTTGGGAGTACTACTAGTCAAGTTTAGTGTGCTGATCAAATAAACCAACTCACTTTTATATTGGGGCTTTTTTTTTTCATGTCACGCTTTTGGCAAGTTTAAATATATATTATAGATAGATATATATATATATATATATGTATGGTAATCAAAAATATCAATAGGTTTAAGTAGCCAATGAACTTGAACGTGAAAGTTAATTAAAATAAAGTTATAAAAAGCTGCATATATGATAATTAAAATATAGTATATGATGATAGGTTCCATATCAGGATCTACACATATAACTTTTCAGTAACGTGACAGAGTAATTTATTAATATTTTAAGCTATGAATATGTAATAAACTAATAATCATATACTCAATCATTTGCAAATAAATAATTATATATTAAACGCGTTATACGCACACATATATAACTTTTTTTTTTTGAACAACCATATATAATTATTTTGATTGAGGAGTAATTATCATAAGATGCCAGCACACATGTATAATATATCATATTCCCATCGTGTTGACCAACTTCCGATTTCAGTCATGTGCATCTTAATTGATTTTCAAGGGGTGTTTGCTTCACACTAATTAAGCAATATTACAACAATTAAATATTACAAATCCAACAATTTTACTATACCTGCAAAAATGAAACGGTTTAATTAAATAGAACAATCAATTATAATTGGATATCGTGTTGTCTTATAATATTTGTTGCTTCATATTTGGTTTTCTTTTCTAGTAGTTGAATAATGTTACTATTTTGCATTGGAAGCCGGCTATTAATTAATAAGAATATTCGATCTGTTAATACATACAACAGCTAAAATTGCAATTTGTGACGAAAATCACCTATCTGCCGTACCTAATTAATTTTATAGACTAAATCACAAAAGTCAACAGTTAAACTCCAGAATAGTAAATGAACTTTGAAGATTTCAATAAGAGGAATTTATTGGTGATTAGTACTGCAAATAAATGACAAAGAATGTAGAAAAATCGCTATGTGGTCAGGTCGTCGCACACGACTCATTAAATTGATTGAAATACAACACATTCGTATATTATATATATATAATCACTTCGTAAAAATCACTCTAGCTAATATTTTTGTAAGAAAGTTTGTCGCGGGCAATATATGACACATAAATATGTAGGTTGTCTAGATTTAAGTTTAACCATCATTGCATGCAATAAAAAATAATAATTCTCTCTTCAATATTTCTTATGTGTTTCTCAATTTTATCTAAATACTTAATTTTTGAAACAAGAGTTTTGGGGTTGTTGAGATGAAATTAAAGAGTAAAACGATAGGAAAATGCGTTAGTAAATATTAATTAGAAATAAAAATGTGTTGAAATTCTTTTTTATGTTCCTAAATAAAAATTGGATCAAGTCCTCTACTGTTGATTTTACTTTGTCTAATTTCCATGGTCCCTCGACCTTGACAAACTTGTAGGCTGTAGCATATAAATTTCTTTGAATCTTCTTCTTGAATATATTTTACATGTAAATCGTGTAAATGAATTTAATTTTCTAGATTTTAAATTCACGTATCTAATCTCTCGAGTCTCTGAGAAACTTCTAGCTAGCTTAATTTTCAAATTATCCAATCTACCAACATCTAACATTTTTTAGGGATAATCACATCTAAATTCTAAATTTTGATTTGAGTAATGATTAATAAACTAGTCATTAGGGTTGTATTTGTGGTATTTGTACAAACTTAAGAAGTGTGAATGATATATTAACAAAATAGTATTTTAAGAGTATAAACATATAGTTATCTTTGAAACGAGGCGTCTTCGTTGGCTAACTTGACTGAATGACTTAACAATCTATGTTACATTGATCCACATTTCATTTGAACCTGTTTTATCTTTTACACACATGCATTTTACCAAACACACGTGAACTCGGTGTTCGTTTAACGTAGACAGTCTGACGATGGAGGTTCATACCCTATAGGTCAAAAGACCGAGGGCCGAATTGCTCGAAGCTCGAAACTCCTTAGTAAGACGAAATGTGGAGTCTTGAAGTTGAGAGCCCATGCTTCGAGTTTGAGCGTCGAATTGGTATGTAAGTTAGAATTTGATAGTCGGCGACGAGGTTAAAAATAAACGAGGATCGGATTCGATCTATGGTTTAGCTCAACTTAATAAAATTATTTTAAAGTAACACATCTACTTACTTAGGGTCTGGTGATTTATATGAGCGACTAGACCATCAACCCTCGCCTTAAAATTCTAGGTTTTATTGCTTCATAGACCGAAAGTATTTAGACGAAATGTCTTTGGAAAAATTGAAACAAGCCAAAATAGACCACGAGACATTATGAAATCGGAATGATCCGGGGATATAATTCTATCTCCACGTCATTTCTACCATCGTACGAGAAGTGAAAGATGTATGTATTAATAGAAATTATGTATGCGTCCCATTGGCCCACATTTCGTTTTTTAAAGAGTATCCATCGTAGATGAAATTCATGTTTGTTATAATTTTCTTTTCTTTGACACCTGCTATTTTCCATTGTCCCTCAAATCCCTATATGATACGTAGATAATTGTTCCAAAAGTCTATCACAAAGAAAAATAAATTGTAAGATCTATCCATTTCTTGAATGTCAATGTCACAAATTACGACATAACGGTTTACGACTATAGTGCAGTTGTCTTAATTAAAAAATAGTGAAATAGTTCTAGAAATCTTTATTAGGATTAGAATTTTTCTTCACGGAAGCTGCCTACTTTGATTTTTGAAGTGCACATTACGGCACCATTGATATATATGTGCAATTTAATGTTGATTGCCAGAATAGTGCAAGAAGGTTCTTGATTAGATCTGAAAATATATAATATATTTGGATTTTTTTAATTTAATTTTATAGGGTCTTTGAAATATTGTTTTGTTCCAAAAGTAAAGTTTCAAATGAAATAGAACATTTGGTAGCAATGGCCGAAAAAAAAGTTGAATTATTTGAAATATTCATTCAAAGATATTTATAATTACTAAAACCTCCGAGTAAATCAAAATTTAAATAATACAGATATAATTATCCACAAAAAAATCTGCCTGCATGATTGTGGTGTTACACAAAAAATTACACAAAGCAAAAATGCCTCATATTCCAAAAACAAAAGTTCATCAAATAATGTAACTAAACCTATTTACTTCACAACAACTGCAGAAAGAATTTCTCGTTTGCTACACTTACATCATACAGGACATGTACTCACCTACTCAAGCTTCTTGATCCAAGGAAAAAATTGTCCTTAACAGTAAAATCGTGTACTTAGTCCGTAAAAAGAATCCGTAAAATACATTCGGAGATCTGTGGACAAGAGTTTGGATTCCAATCACAACACCGCCAATGAAACGGCAGCAGAGCGAAGCCTCACGCCATCATCGTCCCATTTGTTCTGTGGTGCAGTTGCTCCAGCAATAATTGCCTAAAACCATAGAATTCAGAACGAGAATGAATTGGTTGAAGCTGAGCGATAGGAGTGAATGAAGCGAACAAAATGATGACAATGTTTTGTCCAATGAGACTGCTAAACTATACGAACAGCAGAATAAACCAACCTTTCCTCTATTTACAGCAGCTACTAGTGCGACACGCTGCTGTTCGTTACCAAACTCGTAGAAGTAGTAATTCCTGAAATACGCGGAATGCATAGAAGAATCGTCAGGAAAGTGAAGAACTCAGTTCAACGTGTCACCCCTGAAGATTTGGTGACTAAATTTACATCCAGCAGTTTGGTCTCATCCTAAGAACCTCCCATGATATTAGATAATTAGAGAGACGCCCATGAGATTCGACCTATTTATAATGGTTATCACATCATATTGAGGCGGCATATACATAAACAGGCGCACTTCTCGTATGCTTAAAACTCCATAAATGAGTAAAGAATGCAGTTCGTTCTGATACTAATACGGTACAAATGTGAAAAATGGACAGTTTGGGGCTAGTATGAAAATCTAAAACTTGCGAGATAATTTTGCAACGCGACTGGCAAAATGGAATTAGCTAGCATTTGAATTTGACAACTTGAACTTAAGATACCTTAAACCCTCATCTTCCTTGACTTTGATAGTGCGGGCCGAGTACAAAGTTGTTCCCCCTGAGGACATAAATGTGAAATTCAAACCATAAGTTACGAGAATTAATCATTCTTCAGACTTCAGGCAAAACAAATCTTAGCTACAGTTTTATTTTTGTGGGAGGAATGGATTGACATTGTAGTACCCGGAACAAAGATTCTTGCTGCTTCCTTTAGAGAACCAAAATCGGATACGTCTTTGGCCTGTCCTAATCAGAATAAGCACTGTGATAAGATGGTAAATAACAAAAAATACTCAATTTCAGATAGTCTTGTTGATCTCAAGCTCTACACACATTGTAATCTAATGGCTGTGGTTAAGGTGTCAGTCGACTACATCTTTCCAACTATTGAACTTATGCCATTGGAGGACCTCGAGCAGAGCAGCAGGAATATCTCATAATAGTCCATGAAAACTTATTCCTTTTCGTTTATGGGTGAAAGAGGGGCGAGTAAACATACTGCATAACGTCTGATTTAAAACAAGATGCGTTTGAGAATAATAATAAAAATTTACACGAGTTCAAGAAGAATTTGATGCAGCAATTAATACATCTGATCTAAGGAAAATTTAATGAATCCAACAGTGACCATGTATGTTCAATCATAGAAGAAATGAAAAAAGGAACAAGAGTGCACTCGATCACCAAATTCCTATAAAGCTCTCGAGTTTCTAACTATTAATGGAAGCAAACAACCAACGAAAACTCCGGGATAGAGAAATAGATAGAACAAATGAATGTCTCTAAACCTCTTATACGGTGAAGTACAAAGAACAGTATCGCAAACCTCTAGAAAGGTGATCTTGAGGTTAGTAGACGGCTTAATAACAACACTCAGAACTTCAGATCTGTATCACATTGGAACAGTGTAAGAATGAATTCTCAAGAAAATAAAAATCACGTGTAGAAAGAATAACTACAATCAACTTTGAATCCAAAATTCCAATATTAAGACCATTCAATGACTGAAAAGGTTGGGTAGCTTGAAAACATTTTCAAAATCTAATTCCAACTTGTAAAGACTAGTAATAATATTGGTAAATACATATGAGCATGTTGCTAACTACTCCTACAAGTAAGTAAATTACTGTTTATTTGCCTCACCCGTCGTTCAGTGTATCAAATAATCTGCTTTTACAACATTGAATTGAGTAGGAGATTTCTCAGTGCATTGGGATATCATCTAAAACCAGACAATGTATTCAAGCACATGTGGATCGATCAATGTAATTAACTGTTACAATGAGCTAACAAATTTTTGCGAAGAAGATTTACAGTGTTTACCCATCTGGAGACGCGAAACGCGCAGCAAAGGTCTTTGGTTTAGCTTTATCTCCATATAGAGACAATCCAGCATTATAATCCTACAAAAATTCAAAATCAAAACGATCACATTTAATGAAGGAATTCATCATCAGTAGTTTCAGTACACAACGTAAAACAAGCCTTTCCAATGTCATTAAACTCGACAAGGCAATCTTATTACTATAAAAAGGATACAATTCCAGCCACACTATCAAAAGAGAAATAACAGCATTTCTGTTTCACGAAACGAGGCCAGGGTAGAAAGCGAAGCGAGAATGAACGAGAGCAGAATTTGCACCCGCCCCCCTCCCGCCAATTATAGGCCGTTTCACAACTTGCCACGATTCGTATTTTCTTGACAAGTTGCACCCTAACCAACTGAAAAATGCTCTCCTGGGTCGTTAATCAGCCGTTCAATTTGGAGACAAACACGCATTTTTTCAATAAGCTAGGTATAAGTTGTAAGAAAAATACGCTAGATGGCAAGTTGTAAAACGGCCTATAGACCGCGCATTTACCATTTTTCGACGAACAATACAGAACATATTTCAGTTCAACAATCACTAGAGCAACAAAAGAACACTGCCACTCGAATAAACAGCTCTTACTTCTCCTCTCCAACTTCATAAATCCCACAATAAAATAAAATAAGCACATGGGTCCTCCTTATTTTTCCAAAAAATAATTAAAAATCCAATCTTTAACCAAATAAAAAAAAAAAAAAAAACAGACCTCAGGCTCCTGAATATCTTGAAAATTGGGTGGGACCCGAATTGCAAATCCATCACCATAGAATTGGTACCAAGATTTGGTGTTGGAAATGCCAGAAAGAAAAGATTTTGATGAATTTGAAGATACTTGTGGTGGTGGTGTTTGTGCTAGTGCAAAAGAAGAAAAGGTTAATGGAATGGTGAAAGCAGTCAAAGTGAAGATTCTTTTCGACAAGAGAAGATTCTTATTAGTACAAGGATTATTATTAATTATGGGTATTGTTGTTATGGGTGGTGGGAGTTCAGACAGGGATACTAGGATTGTGGACATGGCTGTAATAGCCATGGACATTATTATAAGAGAGCTTGTAAGGAAATGGTATTTGGATTCATGGCTGTTATTTGTTGGGTTTTTAAATTGTTGATAATTTTATAGAGGCATCCATTCACACTGTCTTTGTTTTTTAATGGGTGGATTTTAACAAATTGACCTTGGGGTTCGAGGAAATTACGAACGATACTCCTTATGTTTGTGAAATTACACAAAATGCATGTCGTCCGTCGAATTTTTTTGGAGATTTGGACGTGTGTGCAGTCTCAAAGTTATTTGTTGATTTCTCAAAGTATGAGAGTTGGGTGTTAAAACTCTCGACTTAAGACATAAATAAATCACGATGAAAACAGAAAGAAAAAAAAAACGTGGATGAATGTCATAGGAATGTCGTGAAGCTTAGAGGTATGTATTAAAGTGTCGTACTCAATCAGAGTGAATAGAGACAAAATGTTAATTTAAATCACTTCAAATTCGCATAGCTTGTCTCAATAATTTGAGATTTCGGGCTTCGCGGTGTGTTGTCAAGTATGAGAAGTATTTTGTGTATATCATTTACCTGTTTTTGTAATTGTAACATGATGTTTCTTACCTTTATGCTATAAAATCTAGCATCGCATATACACATATAGAGATTAAGATACATTTAATTAAATTTCTCGTGAAATGATCTTGAATTTTGTAACACCACCGTTACGGTTGAAACCGTCTCGACGACAGAAAAATCATGTTCAAACTTCAAATAAAATTTTCAGCGATCTTTGGTTGGAATACCGCTAAAAAACAACAATTGAGAAAATTGCACTAACACTAATAATTTGTGCCCCATTTGTACGGGAAAATAAAAGTGTCTATAGTTTGTTGTTGGTGGGATTTAGCCTTTTTTTTAAATTACTAAACAGTACATCAAGATTAGGATGACAAACTTTATATAATAACCAGAGGTAAATAAAAAGAAGTACAAAATTATATCACATGAACTACAAAATATACTAAAAGATACATTCCGAAGGCCCCCATCAGAGTTCTCTGTTTGATGTTACAGCTCAAAATTTGCCAAACATATGTACAAACCTATCATTTTCATACTTAAATTTTTGACTTAGATTGATTACATACCATGTTATATTACAACATGACATGCATAAACTTCGAAACGATCAGTCAGTGATTTCACCCTCCTCGTCTTGAGGTATCTCTTCAACGATCTCACTTATGGCACCCGATTCCTCTCTAACAATAACTTTGGGAAACTTCAGAGGTTTCTCGGGCGAGTTCTGGAAGAAAGAATTCATCACCATGAATCTAAAAACCTGCAAGAGCTGGATCTTGTCTCTTTTTATGTCCGCGCTTAATAGTTTCTTCAAGAGAGATGGCTTGGTTTTATTATCCTTATGTTGGTTACCCGTGTTTTCATTCGCCCATCTCGGCTTCTTTGTAAACTGATCATTTCCATTCTGTTGATTTGCTGGATTGTGATTTCCAGGCCTTTGTCTCTGCGGGAAGCGGTTGTTTTGTTGGTTTCTGCCCCGTTTATCGAACTTGTTTTGGAACCTTCCCCGCTTATCAAAAGGCCTTTTATTTACTCCACTATTACCTGCGTGTTGCTCAGAGTCTGATATATAAGAAGACGGTATTTCTGCAACTTCACATCCTAATTCAGCTTGCTTTGCCAAGATTTCCTTCAGTTGCTGCAAGAGATTTTCCCATTGGTTATCTTAGTTTGAAATTAGAAACGCCACACAATATGTAATTGCATTAATGGCGGTAAATTTCACGAATTAAACTCAAGCAGTAAAAGTAATGGATTTATATCCACGTCCCAGAATATTCCACAGATATGTTGCCAATAACAGTAGGTCCTCCACGACCACATGTTAAATCTCATGTGTAAAAGTCAGCTATCAAAACCTCATTTCATGAGCAAGAATGTGGAGAGTAAAGTCAGAAATCAGAATTCAGATAAAACAATAGGAGAACTTGTCAGACTGCAGTGAATCATGGTTGTTTACAGAAAATTCGAGATTGTTGGTCAGCTTCTTTACAAACAAGAGTTGAGTCATTTGTCCAAGATTTTATGGATAGAATTACCAATAAGCAATTTGCAGAACTAATTTCACGAATCATCTAATGCATGCGAGTATGTTTCTTAGGCATATACAAAACAAAAAACAAGTTTGAAAACATCGCAGTTTAATTCAAGGACAGTTTCTTTACATCTGGTAAATGTTTATCCACATACCTGACGTCGTGCCTTGACTGCATCTGTAACCTCGGGCTCTGCCTCGTTTACTTTTAACTTCTGCAAGAAAAGAACTTATAATGACAGTCTTTTCTTTAGCAGACACTAATATAAAAAAGCTATCACTATCAAAAAGACCTTCTCGATGTTGGCTTTTGATGGGTAAAACTTTTTGCGTGCTTCACGCCACTGCTGAATTTCTTGCGGCGTATAGTGCACCATCGGAGGTCTTTAACGAAGAAATGAGAAGAAAAAAATATATAATATGAGAAAATCTTCGACAGACATAAGAAATACAGAAGCTATAGGAAAAGACATCTGGATTCAACACAGAGGGCAAATAAAAAACATTCCCGCAAGCTAAGAGTGTGCAAAATCCCTATTTTGATATCAACAACACTCTGTTAAGTTGAACTTCTGTTCCTACAACATTCACTTTGAGTTTTGTTTTCCTTCAGTCACCCGATTAAATTAAAGGGAAAAGAAAATATAAAAAATCTGCATGATAATATGATGCTAAACATAATCACCTCTTTTTCTCCACCATATTTGGTTTGCCGGAACCATGGTGGTTAAAGTTTTTCACTCCATCATTCTCTTGGCCTGTACAAAACACAGAAGATGAAATGTTAAGAAACACGACAAACACTGAAAAAGGAGTTGCCGCTGTGCAGCAGGTAGGAACCTTCTTTAAGACAAAAGGCAGCAAAAACTCTCATCCCACGACAATTAGTGTTCAAATTACAGGATACTGGCCGAAACCAAGAGTTATATACAGATACTTGGCAAAAAAACTTCCTATTTTTTGACATGAATAACTTACTTGAAGAAAAAAGAAAAAGAAATACCCAAACATGATGCAAAACATATCATTCTTCAAAATGAAACTTAAGCTATTCAAGGAAGTAACACAAAAGCTCAACTATAAGAAAGCCCTACCTTTTACTTGATTATCATTAAACCCAAAGTTTCTTTTTGTGTTTTGTTTATGGTGAAACTGCTGCTTGTTAAATCTGTGGGGATTCAATGGCAGTGATGCATTAGCAAAATTGCACATTTCAAAAATATTTGAAGAAATACAAATGGAAATTTACTAGGCACGTAGCATTGCCAAGTATACCCTCTTTGTGATGCATCATTCTTAGGATTCCAATTAGAGTTCTTGTTGTGAGGACTTTTCCAACCATTCTCTCCTACATTACCCTGCAAGAAGTTAGAAAGATTCAGATCACTCCATAACCAAATTACTCACTTCATTTATTACGAGTGAGTACAAAAGTGGCTGTTAGCATCACGTAACCAGAATATGAAGCACCTTCCGACATGCAAATTTCGGTTGATACAATTTAATTAAAAATGAAGTCCATCACCAATAATCTTTTTCATCATAAAGCATATATGAAGAGTTTCAGAAAGAAAAAAAATCGGCCAAAAGATTACTGTCTTCATTTCAGATATGATTCATGTGATCAATTAAAAGTGTGTGTCTCATGCCTAATAGTTCAACAATCATGAAACATTTGTAACTATATCGAATCAGACCGCTACTTATCATCTTCAGGCATTAAGCTAGAGAACTTGCAGCTAAAAGAAGCTGTTACTATAGCAGTTAGTTCAATCTTCCAATTATATAACTCAATAGAGACTTAGCATGCTAATGTACAAAGAGCAAACAGTAGTCCTGACTGCAAAGACGAATAGCATGAAAAGTCGTACGTAGAGGCATCAGCATAATTAGGTGAAAGAAGTGGATTAAACAAACAAAAAAGTGAAAGAAAGACCAAATATCTGATGTGGCTTTAAATATTGCACCAAATACGGTGGGATGTTTAACTGACGTAAAATTATTTGGCTCTCATTTTTTGAAGTCATGCTGCATCTGCATCCCCGTAATACAAAAATTATTGACAAAATGCCTTTGTATCCTTAACTTGTCTTTGGACAAAGCTAGCTCTTTGGCAAAACCTTGTTAACTAGGTTTCAATACTGTGATTGACTTTGTCTGGAATTGTAACATTAACACACAAATACAATATTTGGAAATATGGCCTCTGCCTCATCATTCATTTCAAGACACACTGCAAAATTCTAAGGCTATAACAAACCACAAAATTGCTCGAGAAGATATTGACCTGTTTAACTCTAACCACCAACTACATAATTTTACACAATGTACAAAAGGGATTTGTTTTACTTGGAATCTGCTTACACAAACCAAAAAAAAAAAAAAGGAAAGAAAAAGGTCACACGGTTAATCATAGATTCGCCGTAAATATCCATATGCAAACAGAATATGAATACAACTACAACCACGTATGAATACACATAATTGCTAACACAATTTACTGCATCTTTTTAAATATTTTATTCATACACATTCACCAATTAAATTCAGAATAGAAAGGGACCTGTGGCATTGCAGCATTGGCGTTCACTTGCATCGGACCACTCACATTCATCATCGTTGGCTGCAAACCTCCATTCCCATTCATTGTTGGCTGCAAACCTCCATTCCCATTCACCAACCCCAACTGCGCATTCAGCATCCCATTCACTGCCCCCTGTAAGCCTCCATTCCCATTCACCAACCCCAGCTGCCCATTGGCCATAGGCATTTGCATTTGCATTTGCATTTGCATAAGCTGGTTAACACTTTGCATCAAACCCGGCACGTTAAACTGCCCGTTTGCCATAAACTGAGGAGCCCCATTCGCCCCGTTATGCAAAAACGGCCGATGCATACCGTTCTGCAACTGAGCTTGTTGGAAAGGGAACATCTGAGCCGGGTTAAAAAACGCATTCGGGTTCGTAAACGGCGGAATCGCAAGCTGAGGATTATTGAGCATGCCCATTTGAAATTGAGGCATCATTTGCATTGGGTTGGGGGGGAAATTACCCGGGTTACCCATAATCTGCGGGATTAATGGATTATTAACCAAGGTTAGTGCAAATTAGGTCAAAATATAACTAATTTAGCTGCAAGAACAGAGGGGTATACCTGTTGAGGAGCTGAATTGTTGGTTCCATTGGGTTGCGGTTGATTGCTGGGATTGAAGCCATGAGGATTGAAGTGAGGTCGCATTGTTCTTGTTGTGTGTGCGTTTGAGTGTGCGTGTGTGCGTGTTTTTTTGGGTTTTAGGGTTTAAGAGGTTTTTCTTTTCTTACCTCTTTTCAAGTTAGAGTTGTTCAAATAGGATTTCATTTTCCACCCTAAACTATATGAAAAAAGGCATACTGGTTTGGACATGGATTGAATTTTTGTGAATTTTGTTAGAATTTTGAATTCAAGTTAGTCTAATTCTTTTTATATATATATATAGATACAATGATTCTCAAAAGTCAAATTTATGTCACGGTATATGGACAAAGACATCAACAAACTTCTTAGAATGTTTTGACGTTCGTATAGTTGTTGTTGCTAGTGAATCTGTTGGAATAATTTCAATTTATACACGTGTTGATTTTTTGTGCTCGTTTTTACGTACAAGGATGTCGTCCATACCGAACGAAGTACTCTTCGAGATCCTCTGCGTCCCCCGATTAAGCCCCTGTTGCGATTCAGACGCGTCTGCAAATCGTGGCGATCTCTAATCGACAACCCGACGTTCATCAAAATGCACCTCAAGAGGTCTGGCAGCAATCCCAAGCTGATCTTAACCGGAGGTTCTGATCTACGTTCCGTATAATTTGGCTTGCTTCAATTCCACACAACGCTCGATTACCCCTTAAAGTACGACAACAGTCCTACTTTTGTTATGGGCTGTTGCAATGGTCTGATGTTGGTATCCTCTGGCTTGTGCTCTACTCTGTGGAATCCCTCCATTCGCCAGTATCGTATATTGCCACACTTTGATTCAATTTCTATGCATGGGCTGAAATGTTACCAATTTCATGGCGGACTTGGCCTTGGCGAGACTACCGATGACTATAAGGTCGTGACAATAATTCAAGATTCTGACAACGAGCATAAATCTCGTCAAACATTAGAGTATAGCCTTAAATATGATTCTCGGATGAGGATTAATGACTTTCTGCATAGGATTTGTCAGGGTAGTGGCAGTATATTTGCACTCGGCTCACTGCATTGGGTTGCGGCTATGCCTTCAAAGGTTAAGGACGAGTTTATGGTCGTGAGTTTCGATCTTGACAGTGAGGAGTATAATGTGATTCCGCTGCCTTTGTTTATGGGAAAGCCGTCTCTAGTAGACTTAAGAGTCCTGGATGGATGCTTGTCTGTGAGTTGCAATTACAAAGGTGATTGTATCGACATATGGTTGATAAAGAAACGGGTGAAAAGGGATTCATGGACTAAGTTACTTACGTCGGCGCAAGCGGGTGTTATTCGATCTTTGAAGGAAAACGTCATTCCTATAACTTATTCGAGGTGTGGTAAGTACATTATTTTGGGGAAACATATAAGAGCAACTTTTGTTTTACGATCTCGAGATGAAGTTGGTAAAAGAAATACATATTCTTGGTCCAAGCACTTCTAATGCTTTTCTTTGTTCAGAAAGCCTTGTTCGGCTCAAAGGTCGTGACGCTGATCGTAAGAATAAGGACCAAGCAGAAGGAAGCCAAAAAGGTAACATTTTTACGTTGCTCGATTCGTTATACATTTTGCATTATGTTATCGTACTAATTATGTTCGTTTTATTTCAGATCACACTCGACCTAGTATCGTTTAAGTTGTGGCATGTCATGTTCCAAGGATTTCAGAAATTGATGGGTAAATAAAACAAACACTTCCTCAATCTAACACGACTGGGATTTGGATTAATGCAGGGATTATGGTCGTGTAAACAATAAAACAATAGGCGATCGATCAAAACGTACCTGGTCGAGGACTATTTTGGAATTTCCTCTCTTTATTGAATCGGATTCTCATCTTGCAAAGCAAATGAAGTTCTAAATTGTCATCATGATACTATGCATTTGTACTTGTTCTTTTGATGAAAAGAAAGGCCTTGAAGGGTATCAAATTTGTAAGATAAGTTAGCTCAAGGATACGACGAATGTTCTATATATATATATAATATAAGTATAAATGCTAGACAATAACATTTTTGGTTTATTTGTATTGGTGCATAGCCACGTATTAATATAAAATAGATTCAACTTCAAATACAATAAAAAATTGCAAATATACATAAAAAAAAGAAAATTATAATTTCACAAATGAAACGCTCAAAATGCTAATGTATTGAACATTTTAAAAATCGATATTAACATATAGCACTACTAATAATAAAGCTAGGTTGACATCACAATTATTTGTTCATTGCTAAACTACGTGTAATTAACTATTGGGCGAAAACGCCCTAGTTGATACTATTTTTTAATTAGTATAGGCCACGTGAGAAATAAACGAGTTGTTAATCGTGCAACAATTGCACGCAATAATGGACGGACTCTCATTTGAGAAACAGTACATACTGATGCCGCTCACTATAAACCCTAAATCGCGACCTCAAATTTCTCTCATTTCGTTAATGGCAGCTGAGTAAAGCGACAAAGCTACTGAAGGTTCATTTTTCTTCTCAAGTCGATTCATCGTTTTTTTTTCTCGTTAGCTCCAAATTATGTGTGCGATTGATCTTTTCATTTCGAACTTTTTTGAGGACTAGATCGTTAATTTTGGTGCTATTGGTGTGTGTGTGTGTGTGTGTATATATATATATATATTATGTTTTATTTTGTTGTTTTTGGCTGAGTTGTGCTGAAAATGCGGAAGGTATTTGCTGGTCATAATTTGTGCAGATCAGTGATCAACAAGAACTTAATCGAAAAAGAAAGATATTCACTATTTTATTGAAGAATCGAAGAATTTGTGTTACAGCAATTGTGATTGCCGATTACATATTTTTCTCCCTAATTTGAGAGTTCTGACAAAAGTGAATTGAAAAACAACTAACTAACTCTATTTATACAAACAGAAAATAGAAAAATAAAAATAGGAAAAATAGAAAGTAGTCGTTGGCTTTTATGCTTAAAAAGGAAGGTCGGTATTTGAAAGCTGAAAGTTTCCATTTCAGGAAACTTTATGACTTAATGAAACTGATAGTTTAAGACCCCTCCTCAAGAGGGGCGTGGAGGTCTAGAAGGCCCATCTTAGATGTCATATGTTGAAAAGCACTGAGAGATAAAGGTTTTGTCAGCAAATCAGCAACTTGATGAATGTTGGAAATATGCAGAACTTTGAGAGCTCCCTGATGCACCTGTTCCCTAACAAAAAAACAGACAATTTGAATGTGTTTTGTACGTTTATGATGTACATGATTCACTGCAATGCATTGAGCACTTTTATTATAAGTGTATAATAAGGGAATCTTGTTAGAAATGATGCAAAGATCAGTAAGTAGTTGAGAGAGCCAAATTATTTCACAAGTGGCAGTGGCTATGGCCCTGTATTCGACTTCTGTGGAAGTGCGGCTGACTGTAGGTTGCTTCTTAGCCTTCCATGAAACCAATGATTCACCAAGGTAGATAGCATAACCAGTTATACTGCGCCTGGTTGTAATACATGAGGCCCAGTCACTATCACATAATCCTTTCAGTTGGGAATCTGATTTGCAGCTGTAAAACAACCCCTTTCCAGGACAAGATTTGAGATATCTCAAGACTCTATGAGCAGCTGCAAGATGATTGACAGTTGGTTTAGACATAAATTGAGTTAAAGACTGTATTGCAAAGCAAAGATCAGGTCTAGTGATAGTTAAGTAGAGCAGTCTGCCAACAAGGCGCCTGTAAATGGAAGGATCTTCCAGTAATGGGGAATTGTCTTCTTGAAGCTTAATTTTGCTCTCCATTTGTGTAGTTGCAGGCTTACATGCCAGGTAACCTGTTTCACTGAGAATGTCCAAAGCATACTTCCTTTGGCAGAGTGATATACCTGTGTGAGACATGGCTATCTCAATTCCTAAGATATAATTAAGATCACCAAGATCTTTTATTGTAAATTTGTCATCAAAATGTTGCTTGATGGATTTGATTTCAGCAAGACTGTCTCCTGTCAGAATTATATCATCCACGTAAACACAAAGAGCTGTGAATGAACGGTTAGTTTTCTTAGTGAAGAGAGAACTGTCAGAAATACTTTGTTTATAACCATAGGCAAGGGGTCATGTAGTGAGCTTATCGTACCATTGTTTGATCGCTTGTTTTAAGCCATACAAACTCTTTTTCAATAAGCATACCCTGGAATCATTTGTTTTGCAGTACCCTGGAGGAGGTTTCATATAAATCACCTCATCTAAATCTCCATGAAGGAATGCATTATTTACATCAAGTTGATGTAAAAACCAATTCCTAGAAGCAGCAAGAGCAAGAAGTATTCTAACAGTGGTTAGTTTTGTAACTGGACTAAAGGTATCAGAATAATCTAACCCCTCTTCTTGAGTGTATCCCTTGGCCACTAATCTAGCTTTGTATCTCTCCATTGTGCCATCAGCTTTGAGCTTCACTTTGTACATCCATTTGCAGCCAATGCAGTGTTGACCTTCTGGTAAGGAAGTGAGCTGTCATGTGCTGGTCTTTTCCAGAGCAACAATCTCATTTGTCATTGCATTTTGCCATTCAGGATGACTCTTAGCTTGAGTATATGTCCTGGGCTCAGATATAGCAGAGACATTGCATGTGAAAGATTTATGTTTATCAGTAAGTCTATCAGTAGATAGAAATGATTCAGTAGGATATTTAGATAAAAATTGATTAGAAGCAGTAGTAAAGTTTGCCTTATGAAGTGACTTAGACAAATTACAATCATAAACCTTCAGATAAGCTGGAGCATTGATGTTTCTAGTGGATCTCCTTGCTGGAGCATTTACAGATGGAGCAAGCACTGTAGTGTCTGGAGCAGAAGGGACCTCATTTACTGTTGGATCAGTGTGGGTCCCTCCTTCATGTGCTATTATATCAGTTAAATTCCCTCTTTCATGTGTTGTTATATGAGTTGACTGAGGAGGTGATGAAGATTGAATAGAATAATTGTTGTCTGCATCACTGGAGTCATCTTGTATGCTAGGTAAATCATTCATGGAGTCAGAAATTGAGAATGCTGGTTGATGAACAATCTGACCAGTATTGAGATCAGCATGAGGAACCTGTATAGAGCCTGTAGCAGGTCTAATAAAAGTGTCACTGCATAATCTATTTTGAGGTTCAGAATCTGTAGCATGAAAAGCTAGTTCAAAAGGCTTATTCTTCAGGGGAAAATGGTTTCATGAAATCTAACATTTCTAGAAATAAAAATCTGTTTAGTACTGGGGTTTAAGAGAATAAAACCTTTAGTCCATTTAGGGTATCCAATGAAAATACACTGAATGGCCCTAGGATCAAGCCTATGTCTGTTTTGTTGAAGGGTGGAAGCATAACAAAGGCAACCAAAACTCCTTAACAAGGTATAGTCATGTGGCTTCTTATATAGCATAAAATAGGGAGTATTATTGTTAATAGTTTAAGAAGGGATTCTATTAATAAGATAGCTAGCAGTGACAATACAATTACTCCAGAATTGGAGAGGTAAGCCAGATTGAAATCTAAGGGCTCTTGCAACTTGTAGGAGGTGTTGATGTTTCCTCTCTACAAGTCCATTTTGCTGTGGTGTCTCCACACAGCTGGTTAGATGTTCTATTCCCCTGGACTCATAAAAACCTTTTAGTAAGAATTCAATGCCATTATCAGTACTGATGGTTTTAATGTTAACCTAAAACTGAGTTAGAAAAGCATTATGAAATTGAGTAAAACATTCTCTGACATCAGATTTGTGCTTCAGCAAATATATCCAAGTGCACATGCTGTAATCATCAACTATAGTTAAGAAGAACCTATATCCATCATGGGAAATAGTCCTAAAAGGACCACATACATCACAGTGTATTAAGTCAAATGCAGTAAAAGATTGAGAAGTACTAAGAGAAAAAGGCAATCTCTTCTGTTTTGACAAATGACAGATTTCACAATGACTTTCTTTACATTTAGCTGCAAAAATACAAGGTATAGAGTGAAGTTTTTCAAAAGAATGATGGCCTAGCCTAAAATGCCAAATATCATGTTCTGCTCTAGAAGAATTACAACTAATATCAGGAGTACATGAATTAGAAGTGACATAAGAGTAAGCAGCTTTATTGGAGTCTGTTGTTTTATTGAATTTCAGCAGATAGAGATTATGGTGAAGCTCAGCAGAACCAATCATCACTTTGGTGATTGAGTCCTGCATAATACAATAAGTAGAAACAAATGTTAGAGAAAGTGAAGTACTGCCTGTGAGTTTAGAGACAGATAACAAGCTATGAGAGAAGAAGCTAGGGACATATAGAACATTAGACAAAAGTATCCCTGGTAAAAGTTGCACTGAACCTTTAAAAGTGGCTATAGTGGTGCTTTTATTTGGCATATAGATAGTGGTGTGTATAGGTATTGGCATGTCAATGAACCAAGATAAATCACATATCATGTGGTCTGTTGCTCCAGTATCAAGTATCCAATGATTAGTCCCTATAAATGAATTAAATGAGTTAAAGGCTGAGGGATTGATACCAGTGGCTGCAGTTGCAGCATAATGTGGTTCCTCACAGTGTTTCACTTGGTCATGGGCCTGTTTGAATGCCAGAAATTGTTCAAAAAGAGCCTGATTGTTCTGAGAGGTTGAAGAGCTGGCATAAACACCATGGGAGGAAGTCATGAGATGAGCCTCTTGAGTGATGATGCTAGCATCTGAACTAGCGGCATTAGCAGAGTGAGATGAGTGAATCCTTTTTCCAGTGGGGCCTCCCCATCCAGGGGGATATCCGATAAGCTGAAAGCAGTTGTCAATAGTGTGACCTTGAAAGCCACAGTGTGTGCATCTCAGCTTCTTCTTCTCCTGTTTAGAGACAAGGGCTCTATAAGGCTTTCCACCAGTGGGATTGGAGGTATGTTGAGGGAAGCTGGGCCTTGTCTGATAAGGAAAATGAGGTCTATGCCTTGTAAACATTGCAAGAGAGACCATGCCTGTAGTGGGAGTATGGTACAGTGCTCTTTGGTGTTCTTCTTGTAGTACCATAGAGTAGACCTTTGACAGAACTGGAAGGACATAACTGGAAGAGGAGATACAATGAGAATTTGACTCCTGATTGCAGAATAGGACTCATTTAGATCAACTAGGAACTTTAGCACACAGTCTGACTGCTGCAGACCCATTATTGTTTTGTTGACATTACAGACACACAGTCCACAAGAACATGCAGCAATAGGCCTCTGACTGACATATTCATCCCAAAGTGCCCTGAACTGGTTATAATACTCAGTGATTGAACCAGAACCTTGTGTTATGGTAGATAGGGATTTTTGGAGATGGTAAACTCTGTTGCTGGCTCCTGTCTAACCTGGTATTGAGGTCATTCCATAGTTCAGAAGCAGATGTAAAATAAAGCAATCCCCTTTGAATATCTTTAGTGATAGAGTTGATTAACCAAGACAAAACAAGACCATTGGCTCTTATCCAGCAAGAATACAACAGAGGATCAGTAGTGATAAGTTGTGCAAGAGTACCATCGATAAATGAGAATTTATTTTTGATAGTAAGGTCCATAGTTATCCCTTTGCTCCATGCCAAGTAGTTGGTTCCATCAAGTTTATCACTCACAATTGAAGTACCAGAATAATCATGAGAACCAAGAAATTATACTGAAGATGAATCCTCACAAGGATTCTTTACAGAAAGAGTGCTAGATGAAGTAGCAACAGGTGTAGTGCTAGATGATGTTGCAGGTTCAGTCATATTGACAAAATTAGGTTTACAAATTGGGGAAGAACACAATGCCGATCAAAAATCACCAACAAATACCAACAAATTCGATGAATCTATTGATTTCACCAACAAATCCCGTGATAGAGACACACGAGCAGATAAAACAACAGAGAAACAGATGCAAACAAGAAAGGAAGGAGATTAGAACCGAATGTAGTGGCGAATTTATGTGCGGTTTTGATCGAACATGGAGAAGAAATACGCAGCGGAATTTGCAGGATCCATGGCGAATGATACCATCATAATTTGTGCAGATCAGTGATCAACAAGAACTGAATCGAAAAAGAAAAATATTCACTATTTTATTGAAGAATCGAAGAATTTGTGTTACAACAATTGTGATCGCCGATTACATATTTCTCTCTCTAATTTGAGAGTTCTAATTATCAAAAGTGAATTGAAAAACAACTAACTAACTGTATTTATACAAACAGAAAACAGAAAAATAAAAACTGGAAAAATAGAAAGTAGTCGTTGGCTTTTATGCTTAAAAAAGAAGGTCGGTATTTGAAAGCTGGAAGTTTCCATTTCAGGAAACTTTCTGAATTAATGAAACTGATAGTTTAAGAGCCAGTTTGGACATGAAATTGATTTTTTGTGGATTTTGTGAGATGCGTTTGCTGTTATGTTTGGACGATTGAGTAAATGAACGTGTTGTTAGTGGTCGAAAATGTGTATGTCCATGGTATTGTAAAAGAGGATGTTAGTTAGTCGAGATGAGAAATTCATGGAGAGAATCGTCGAATTTTGATTTTTTTTTTGTTTGGCTGAGTTGTGTTGAAAAGGCAGAAGGTATTTATTGGTTTGAATATGGAATTGAATTTTGTGGATCGTGTTTGCTCGATTGAGTAAACGAACGTTTTGATAGTAGTCGAAAATGTGGTATTGTAGAATAGATAGGATGTTGGTTCGTCGAGTAGAGAAAAAAGCGTCCCTTAGACGGATTCTTTATGGAGCCAAGTGTCAAATTTTGAATCCATCTTGTTTCTATGTCATATTATCACGTGGAGTTGTTGTTTTTACTGATATTGTTTAGAGAATCGGATAGGATATTTGAATTTATATACAGATTGATTTTCTTTCTTGTTTTCTATACAAGGCTGTCTTCCATTCCGTATGAAGTAATATTTGAGATCCTCTGCGATATGCCGGTTAAGTCTCTGCTACGTTTTAGATGTGTCTGCAAATCATGGAAATATTGACCTGTTTCGCCCACGCTTCATCAAGACGCACCTCAACCGATCGTTAATTTAGATGTGTATTGAATCATTTGACTCGCCTAACTTTCAAACGGATGCATGCTCTATAGCATTCAACTTTCCATTAAAGTATGACAATAGTCCTACTCTTGTCATGGGTTATTGCAATGGTGTGTTGTTGATATCTTGTCACCTGGACTTTGCTCTGTGGAACCCTTCGACACGTGAGTATCTTAAATTACCATACCTCGAGATGGAGCAACCTCTGCGGAGACGGATGTGTCGTTTAGGCCTTGGCTTTGATCAGACTACTGATGACTATAAAGTGGTGAGAGTAATGCAAGCTGGAATCGGCCTGCAGAAATGCAGTGAAGCATTCGTTTACAGCCTTAAATCAAGTTCTTGGAGGAGAGTTAAGGATTTTCCACACTGGATTTGCCAGGATATTGGTGGTATATTTGCGCTTGGTGCCCTGCATTGGGCTGTGCATAACTTTTCAGAGTTGCATGGCGAGGATATGATTGTGACATTTGATCTTGGCTGCGAGGAGTATGGTCAGGTGCCACTGCCTTTACTTCAGGATTTGCCGTATGTAGTAGATTTAGGTGTCCTGGATGGATGCCTTTCTCTGAGTTGCAACTACAACGGTGATTGTGTTGACATATGGTTGATGAAGGACCGTGCAAAAAAAGAAATTCCTAGACCAAGTTACTTTCTTTGACACAAGTTCGTACTATTTGGAAAAATGTCATACCTATAAATTATTCAAGGAGTGGTAAATGTGTCGTTTTGGAAAAAGATAGAGAGAAAATTTTGCTCTACAATCTGGAGTGGAAAATTGTGGAGATGGTTTGGTTTCATGGTTCCAACTCTTTTAATACAATTCCTTACTTGGAAAGTCTTGTTCAACTCAAATGTAGTAGTGTTGATGAAACCAGTAAGAACAAGGACCGAGCGGAAGGAAGCCGGAAAAAGGCAAAGAAAAGGTAGGTGGCTGGGATCTATATTCATTTATGTTGCTCGGTTGTATAACTTTCTATATTCATTTATTCACTTAGCAGTATCATATATATGTTCAGTTTATTCAGCTCACACTCAGCCTAGTGGCTTTAAGTGTTTGCATGTAAATGTGGTTTTCCGGGGTATCAAATTATGTAAACATCTTTGTTTGATCTATTATGGATCTTACCCATGCTCTGATCCCTCCCCCCCACAAACACGCACACCGCATCTACAAACACTTGCCATGCTTGCTCTCATAAGCCTACATTTTGTTCTTTTAGAGATGACTTACCTATGAAAGGGGTTCAAGTTGAAGCTTTAAGCACTTGAGCAGTTTTCAGGGAGAGGTGGAGGTAAGTTAAAAACGTATCCTTGTATTTTTTGAATAGCCTAATTGAATTTTTGATGAGTTAATGTATGGCAAGATAAAATAACCCTATTAAGCCTGAGAAGAAAATAAAGGAAAACAACAGGCAGTGGCATGAATTCCCTCTTTTACTAAAAGTTTAGAATCTTGATAGATATCTATCACTTGTAGGGGCATGTCTAAGTTCCCTGGATTTAATCTTTCCGCTAATTTATTGTTCTTACAATTTCAGGAATCGAGTATGAAGAGCCTGGTTTCAAGTTTTAACTTGTTTTTTGAAGGGTAAAGTAATCAAACTATACCCCTTGAATTATTTTTATTCAAATCTTGTATTCGACAAACTATTCCGTAACAATCCTGTTGGTTAACAAACCATCAAGTATTTGACGGAAGTACATATGTATTTTCTAGTATATTTGAGTAATTTACTAATTATGCAAATCACTGACCATGGTTAAGCAGTCCATACTTTCGACTAACGCGGTGCCTTTGGGCTCGCAGGTTGTAGAAAATCAACAACTTGGTGAATGCTAGGACACGAGTCGTACCCGGTGCGAGTCTACTTCTGGAATTTCATTTATGTACTTGAGGAAATGTTCATTTGAATCAGATTCTCATCTTGTAAAGCAACTGAACTTGTAAACTGTGTTTTCAATGTCACTTCCTCTTCTGTTATTCAACTTGAACTTTGGATTTGTTCTTTTTTATTATGACTAAAAGAAAGCCTTGAATGATGTCACAATTTTCATGTCTTAACAATTTTGTTGAGTGAGTAAAATATTAAAAACTTGTTTGCACTAACCAAATTTACATGATATTTGCAGTTATTACTAATGTTATGGTTGATTGCAAGTCTTCAATTTTCTTCAAAGTTATTATGTCATGTTATAGGTTACTCAGTCCTCATCATCGTTTTAAAAATCATCAGTGTTTTAAAAAGCAAAAGCATAAGGTGAGGCGTTTTCTGTTCCCAAAAGCGAGGCGTAAGCCTTATGGATCTAGATATTAAGTATTATAAAAAAAGAATTATTGCTAAAAATATGAATATTTAATATTATTGTTATATAAATATGTTCTAACTTCTAAGTATAATTTAAATACACTTTTTGTCACAATATTATGCATATTCTAAATAAAAGTATTGTTAAAAAGAGGTGTTGTGCATTTTTTCTTTTAACTTATCTTTAAAAACTGCATACTTTTTTATCAATAAACTGAATTTTGACTTTTACCTTCGACAATATAATTATATTCAGTTCTTGCCATTGATTTGGTGAGTAATTCTTTTTTCTTATTAATATATAATTAGGCGTTGGTTTCTTTCTCTAGGCGTAAAGGGCAAAAAGCACACTCAAAGTGTACGTCTTGGCAATAAGGCGTAAGCCTTATAACACATAAGCCTTGTGCATGAGCCTTGAGGCATTTTGAGAGAATTTTGCTTCAAAGCGAGCTTTTAAAGCAAAACTCAAATAAACTTTTTAAAACACTAGTCCTCGTACATAAAAAATGTGTCTCGAGATTGGGAATGATATAATATTATCGAAAGATTGCATTTAACCGAATGTACAAAATTTTAGAGAATTGAATTGGAAAAAAAATTGTTACAAATGGAATCTAATTCTCCAAAAGTTTGTTGTGTGTCCCATGTGAGGTGTATATACGGTATTTTGTATAGTGTAGGAGCATAGTGAAAAAGATGACTAGAAGTTAAAAGGAAGCATATAACAATTTCTAAATGGTGGTGGTTACTAACTAAAAAAATACTTTTATGATTTTAACTTGTTACACCACCACGTGATCGCAGCATGCAATAATTTTCCCCCAAAAGAAGCGGCTAACTGTTTATGACTCTATTAGACTTTCAATTGAAAAACAGTAAACCCTAAAATCGCGAGCACAATTTTCGTTAACAATGGCAGCAGAGTAAAAGCGACAAATTACAGCAGGTACATTTTCCGATTCATTTGTGTTGTTTTACCCCTAAATTGTGTCTGCTATCGATTGATCTTTTAATTTCAACTTTTTTTTTGTGGTTTTGTCAATTTGTTGTGTGCAATTCCAATTTCTGTTGTATTATTAAGGAAAAAAGAGTTGTTATATATATATAAGATTTTGTTGTTTTCTGAGCTGAGTTGGAAAATGCAGGGAGTATTGGTTTGAACATGGAATTGGATTTTGTGACATGTCTTTCGTTAATGTTTTGCCGATTTAAGTGAAAGAAGGTGATGACGAGGCGAGATCGTTATATTCGGAAATGAATGTTACTGTTTTATTTTGGTTCTTTTAATAGTAGTTGAAAAATGTACGTCAGTGGTGTTGTGGAATAGATAGGATGTTTGTTGGTCGAGGAATGGAAGAGAGGCTCTGTTGGAGAAATTCTTTATGGAGGGAATCTTCGAGTTTTGAATCCAGTGAATCCATTTTATACTCTATGTTACTTATGTTTATAGGTACGAGGGTACTCAATTTTGATCGTTTTATATTATATCCAACGACGCTACCCCGGATTTCTGTTTTTTTTTTTTTTTTTTTTTTTATGTTTGTGGAGTTGTTGTTGGGTTCGATTTATTGTTACCGTTACAGTTAGTGAATCGGATACGATATTTGGATTTATATATGGATTGATTTTCTTTCTTGTTTTTTGCTCTAGGATGTCTTCCATTCCAAACGAAGTAATATTTGAGATCCTCTGCGAGTTGCCGGTTAAGTCTCTGCTGCGATTTAGATGTGTCTGCAAATCATGGAAATCTCTAATTGATAGCCCAAGCTTCATCAAAACTCACCTCAACCAATCCCGTGAAATCAGGAGTTTCAACAACAATGCCAGGCTCGTCCTAAGTAGGGATTCTTCTTTGCGTGCTGTATCATTTAATTCCCCTATGATTACAGCGGATGTGCACTCTATAGAAGTCAACTATCCTTTAAAGTACGATGATAGTCCTACTCTTGTCATGGGGTATTGCAACGGTTTGTTGTTGATATCTTGTGGCTTAGACTTTGCTCTTTGGAACCCTTCAACACGCGAGTATCTTAAATTACCTTACCTCGAGATGAAGCAACCTCTGCGGGGGCGGATATGCTGCCAGTTTCATGGTGGCTTTGGCTTTGATCAGACTACTGATGACTATAAAGTGCTGAGAATAATGCAAGCGTCCAACGGCGAGCAGAAATATAGTGAAGCATTAGTTTATAGCCTCAAGTCAGGTTCTTGGAGGAGAGTTAAGGATTTTCATCTGTGGATTTTCCAGGATATTGGTGGTATATTTGCGCTTGGCGCACTACATTGGGTTGTGTGTAAGCCTTCAGAGGTGGACGACGAGTATATGATTGTGACTTTTGATCTTGGCAGCGAGGAGTATGGTCTGGTGCCACTGCCTTTACTTCCGGAAGTGCCGTATCTAGTAGATTTAGGTGTCCTGGATGGATGCCTTTCCATGAGTTGCAATTACATAGCCGATCGTGTTGACATATGGTTGATGAAGGACCGTGCAGACAAGGATTCCTGGACCAAGTTACTTTCGTTTACACAAGCTAGTACCATTCGGTCTTTGAAGAAAAATGTCATACCTATAACTTATTCAAGGGGTGGTAAATATGTCGTTTTGGAAAAAGATAGAGAGCAAATTTTGGTTTACCATCTGGAGTTGAAGTCGATAGAAACGTTTTGGTTGCATAGTCCCAGCTCTTTTAGTACTATTCCTTACTTGGGAAGCCTTGTTCAACTCAAATGTAGTGGTGCTGATGAAACCAGTAAGAGCAAGAAGCAAGCAGCAGGAAACGAGAAAAAATCAAAGAAAAGGTAAATGGCTGGGATCTCTTTGCAGTGTAGGCAACAATATTATGTTGACTTTGTATATTCATTTTTACGCTTAGCATATCATTATCGTATCTGTTGTGTCCAGTTAATTCAGCTCACATTTGGCCTAGTGTCTTTAAGCTGTTGCGTGTAAATATATATGTGTTTGTCCGGGGATATCAAATTCTTTAAACATCTTTATACAATCTAGTATGCCGTGCTTGCTCTCATAAGCTTGTATTTTGTCTTTTAGGGATGACTTCCTATCCAAGGGGTTCAAGTTGAAGCTTTAAGAACTTGAGCAAGCAGTTTTCAGTGGAGAGGAGGTAATTCAGAACTGTACCCTTGTACTTTTGAATAGCCTATTCGAGATTTTGTAGAGTTCTACCTATCACTACATTTATTAATTTACCTACCTTGACAATGTATGCCCCCATCATAATACTTACTAATCCTCATAGTTCAGATACATAGTTGGTAATGCAGAAAGTTGTTGATTGTGCCAACTTGCCCGGCGATAATTTCAAAAATTCTATTAACAATATGCCGATCATATCTTTTCTGCTAGAAATTGACACAGTAAGTGAAAAACGTAATGCTATAGTGAGTCTGGCTATTATGTGTTTCAGCTAGCTTCAAGACATAGCGCATATATTGTTGTGTGGTTTTCTAGACGTGACTGGGTTTTCGACTAATGCAGCGCGTTTGTTTGGGCGCTCTGGTTCTAGGAGATCAACACCTTGGTGACTGCTTAGAAGATCACTCGTATCAGATACGAGTCTATTTCTGGAATTTCCTTTATGTACTTGAGGAGAAATGCTCTTTTGAATTAGATTCTCATCTCGTGAAGCACTGGACTTGTAAATTGTGTTTTTTCTATCACTTTCTCTTTTGTTTGTCATCTTGAACTATGCAATTGTTCTTGTTATTGTGATTGAAAGAAAGTCTTGAAGGAGATCACAATTTTCATGGTTTCAACATATCGGAATATCGAAAAAACTGTTTGCCTGAACCAATTTTGCATGATATTTGCAGTTATTATTATTAATGTTATAGTTGATTGCAAGTATTTACAATTAACAATCGATTGTCTCGATCTCACAGCTCATAAGGTAACAAATTTTTACTACTACGGTCCATGATATAGAAATAACTGATGTAAAAAGAATGTAACAAGATGTGAAATTAATTTATTACATCGAAGCTCTCAACAGATTATCTGCTTTTCTACATTTCGATCATTTACGCGTAAATATTTTTGGATATATATGTACTTAATTAGGAAGATTAATTGTGTCATGTTTATTTATTGCAACAATTTCGGAAGTTTTTCAACGAAACTGTGATATTTATCTAAGCAAGACCCAACCAGGCACCAACAGACAAGTTTTTGTTTTGTTTGTTTCGAATGTTTATATATATCCGTACAGCTCACGCATATTATAAATATTAGATTTACCTGAGATTTTCTAATTATAAAATTAATCATCGTACATACAAACGTGCATCGAATATAGTACTCTTGGAATTGTCGAAATCTACCATATTAAGATTGACATACATACCATAATCTTTAGGTCGACTTAGATAAGTTGACCAATATCATGCCGTCTTGTCCATTTTGTAGTTCTTAGATTGACCTACGCCTACGACTCGGAATCTTTAAGACGACATAGATCTTGCAGTCATGACTCATGAGGTTGATTTACACCCTATCATCCTTAGGTCAACATATATGTTATGTAGTCCCAAGGTAAGCCCAGTTACATGTCGACATTGATGAGTTTTAGGTCAACCTCGACCTATGATTATGAAATTTAATCGACCTTTGTAATGCACGAATAGAACCGACCTGATGACGAGTCGGTCCAAACCCAAACGAACAACCATGGAAATCGTAATTGCTCCTTACTTAGAAGAAAATATACTTCATTTATTGCAAACATATGTTGACCTATATATCGCACACACACGACCTACTACATCGTCTTTCTTTTGTCGATCTCTAAGTTAAGCATTCAAGCGTCAACATCGGGCTTACCACCCGCAAGACCTAACGAGCTACATTGAAGCGCATCAAATTCTTTAAGCATTTACGTAAAACCTGATTTAGTCTGTAGTGAGAAATTAAGGCATATTCCTAGATATTCAAGTATCAATCAACTACCTAAAGTCACAGGGATTAGATTAATACGTATTAGTTGTCTATTTGTCCTAACCCCAAGTCCCAACCCAACCAAGCAACTTTTTATTTGATCTAAATTCATTTTCAAGCACAGGTCACGCACCATATTATAAAGATATATATAGTAAGATGGATGATTTAGGTTTAGCTGACATGTTCGAAATTCGAATTATTAAATCTAATCACCATGATATAAAGTGTGTCTTGAGATTGGAAAGGAAGTAATATTTTACCCAAGCGCAATCATAAAATCCAAATTTGTTACTGCAAATAATATACAAATTAAGTACAACGGAAAATGTTATCAATGAAATAAAAAAATTAGCTCGTAGCCCGTGTACGTTGACCATGGACCATGCACAATTGGGGAAAGCTTTCAACTATGAATCTTCTGAAAAAAATATAGCTATTTTCTTTCAACTAGAATCGATAAAACGAGTATTATTTTAGTCACTTACGTACAAAAATATACAAAAAGATTATTTTTATCACAATTTTTCGTAAATTTATTACTTATCAAATCATCACATCCTATGGGTCTCTAGCTAGGAGGCTTTGCCCTAAAAATAAAATCTCCTTTAATTATTTGTGACAACTGACAAGTTACGACTGAAATCGCCGCGGCCAGCTTTTCTTTGAAGACTTCCTCACAACCCTGAGAAAGCGCCAGTTGCTCTCGGACAAGCCCCTCCATCCGCTGAGCTTCTGCCTTTTCCTCCTCGAGCGCTTTGATCCTTGCCTCCAGAATGTCCTCGGAAGCCTGCCTCTCCTTGGCGAGGGCGACCATTTTCGCCTCAAAGTTCCGCTCGGAAATACTGGCCTCCTTCTCGAGCGCCGCGATTCGGGCCTTAGCCTCTCTCTCCGAGTCGGTCAGCTTCTCCAACTCGTATTTCAAGCACTCGATCAGCTTGCCACGAGTAGCTATCTCTGTCAGATCCATCCCGTGCTGAAGATCGTATTGAGCAATCGAAGTGCTAAGCTCCCCGATCTTCTCCAAATCCTGCCTCCTCTGACCATCCAACGCGGCCACCAACTCTTGAAGGGAGCGCACGTCATCCTTCTTATAGCCCTCCTCGAGGGCGGAAGTAGCCTCCTGCGCCTTCCCAACCTACGATACGAAAAGGAGAAGAAAATGAGACTTGAAACAAGGCTACTAGCAGAAAAGAATGAGCATAAGAGAAGGGGACAAGAAGCTTACCATGATAGCCATCCAATTGAGGCATGTCTGCATAAAATGGAAGCCATCGGAAGCTGAGGCGTTGGAGGAGGCAAAGAATCGAAGCACCTTCTGGAAAGCAGCCTCCACTTCTCTCACCGGAGGGAGATCCTCCAAACGAGTAGGAGGCAAGGGCGGCTGGAAAGTGACCCCCCTCGGAGATAGCGTCACCCCCTGAAGAGAAGTAACTCTAGCCAGAGAAACTCTATCGGCCTCCGTGAAAACGGCTTGTCGGCCCCCAACCGCTGTGGAAGTACCTGCTCCCCCAACGAGCGAATCGAAGAGCAGGAATGCGTTGTCTGGCGACAACTGCCCCCCGGATTGAACCTGAGGCACCTTATCAGCACCCTCGGAGCCACCTTGCTCCCCCTCCGGGCGGGCTGGAAGGAATTGAGCCCATAAAGCCTCATCTGCCAAAGTTGCGCCAGTTAGAACATGTATAAAACTTACTAGACAGTAAGCAATGAAGTGAGTAAGAGGGAAGGACGACCAAAATACCTGATAAATAGGCGTCTCCACCAAAATAGGGGACGTCCCTCAACTCCTCCTCCGCAGTCATCGGGGCCTTTCCTTTATCTTTTATACCTACTCGGAAAATAACCGTCATTGCCTGAGTACAAAAGCGGAATTAAAGGAATTTAAGGGAAAGATGAGCGAGCATAACTTACCAATGGGAGTACGCTCGGAAATCATCTCGTCCAAGGGCTCGTGTGCTATCGAAGGCCCTGGCGAAGAAATCGGAGAAGGATCCCGAGAGGATAAGATCACCACCTCGGGAATCTCTGAGGCCAAATCTTCCCCAATCGCCCTCGGAGAGAGCTGTTCTTCTGAGGCCCTCGGGGAACTTCCCTCGTTAGACCCGAGGGTCGGCACCAAGACCAAGGCGGAGTAAGGGTCCACCTGACGCAGCGGGACAACATTTTGTATTATCCCCGCAACATCAATGTACAAACGTGCGTGGTCCTCACGTGCTCCTCCCATCTCCGAGCCCACGTCCGCGCCCTCGGGAGCATCAACCTCCTCCTCAAAATGGTCACCCTCATTCGAAGGGTTGGAATGGCCACTTGACGAGTGGACCGAAGAAACGAGAGCCACAGCCGGCCTCCTCCGTCCGCTCGGAGCAGCTTCCGAAGGGCCTGAGTGCGAATAATAGTTGTCCAAGACTTCTTCTACACCACGCAAAAGCCAGCAAATACAGTTATAATCTACTTTTGCACCAAAGACATACATATATAAAGAGCACGGGAGCGGAAATAAGATACTTATTAAAAACGACCAAGGCCCGAACGTCTCGAATAGCATCAAAAAGCCGTCCGACTCCATCAGCAGCTGCTGGGAAATCACCGGAGCCAAAACCATATCTTGATCTATGATACGTACCGGAGCCGCCCCTTCTCTCCAGTCGAAAGGCATGTCCCACGTGTCTTCAGCAGGATGCACGAAGAAGAATTTGTTCTTCCATACACTGTGGGAGCTGATCGTCCATCAAGTATCCTCTTCGTGGAGTTTTTGGAGTTGTCCCGATGACGGATATGATAGAAAGGATACCCCCTGGGTGAAACCACCACGTCAAATATGGAGAATAAGTGGTCCACGCCACACTCCAATCCATTCACCTGGCACCAAAAGACGTAGATGCAGAGGGCTGCAAACCCATTCGGAACCATCTGACTCGGACTAATGTTGCACGCCTTGAACACCTCGCAGAAGAAGGGCGGCATAAACGAGCGCCACTCGTACTTCACATGAGCAAAATAGACAGTGAGCATGCTCGTGAGGGGGGGGGGGGTGGCACGCCCTCTAATCCTCCGTAGGGATTTGAAAAGTCATATTCTTCAAAAAAGACCCCGTGGATGTAAATAAATCCAGCACCTGTTCGCGGGTGGCCGTACTCGGGATTTTCTCAATTTTAGCAAAATCACGAGAGGGAGCCTTTTTGGGCTTAGAAACCCTAGCTTTCTTAGCGGAGGCGGCACTACTCCCCTCGGCCGCGGCGAAAGTATCGCCCTTCCGCTTACGGGTAATTATCCCAATCGGAGCACCCCCCACGCCTGCCTGAGTATCAGCAGCAGCAGCTCCAAAAGTGGTGGAGGCGGCGATCGGATCAGTGTTAGCAGAGGAAGCCATTTGAGCAAAAGCGGAAAAGAAAGTGTTTCTCCGAGAAGAGAAAAAAATAGAAGTGCAAGAGAAAAAAGGAAAAGTTTGCGAGAAGAGAAAGGAGAATTTTGCTATGAGAACGATTGCAGAAAAAATTGAGGATGAATAGTGAGGAAGATGAAGACAATCCCCCCTATTTATAAGCAACGAATTGAAAATGTGCCCCGTTTTCCACGCCCCACGTCACCCACTCAGGAAGCGACGTGTCCCTTCACGCGCTAGCCGTTGCAAAAGATCAACGGACGGATGAATAATGAACACTTAATGCATCCAAAGGCTAGAAAGAGCCGTTACAAAATCAGACTGTTATCCGAACCGTGCTTCCCAGGGTCAAAAAGGTAATTTCCTTACGATATTTTTAAACATATATTTATATACATAATACCCCCCGGAAGTCATGGAAAAAACGGGGGAAACAC
Source organism: Linaria vulgaris (assembly GCA_948329865.1). Lineage (NCBI taxonomy): Eukaryota > Viridiplantae > Streptophyta > Magnoliopsida > Lamiales > Plantaginaceae > Linaria > Linaria vulgaris. The sequence continues at coordinate 127,129,814 of OX415250.1, read as the reverse complement.
CCCTCCCCTCGTGAAAATTGTCAAAAATGGAACGGACGAAAGAAAAAAAAAACAAAGAAAGGCCCCTTGCCTCACAGAGGCCACAAAATAAAATTTCCCTCGCCTCTACGATGGCGATCGAAATTTGGGGGGGCTAGTGTTAACCCTAAAAAAATAAATAAGGGGTTAAGAGAATTGAACAAGAGGTTAACCCTAAATCTAGGGATTGAACCTAAGGCGATACTATCGTCACACTCCCGATGAGGAGGCCCCTCAGACGTCACCAATCCGCCCGGTCACTGACCCGAGGCGGTAGGACGTGGCATCCGAGTAGGCACCAAAGCGTCCCTTGGAAAGTCACGATGAATAAAGATAAGATATCAACGTGGCATCGGAAAAAGAGTAAACCCCAATGGACCCGCGCGACTCCGATATCCATCAATGCGCCAAGAAGGACCAATATGGACCTCCGAGTCCCAGAAATTACGAGAATACTTCCTTGCTGAACACTCCCTACACAGAAAATGCCCTCGGAGCATCAATCCCGAAGGCCCAAACTGAAGAACAAAGTCAGGAACTGCCACGATGCTCATTACGAAGACCCTAGTAGGAAGACATTACTCAATGACGGCAACCAAGCCCTCGGAGCGCACATCACAGACGAAATTTCCCCTCGGAGAACATACTCAAGACCAACACGAGAATAAACTGCCCTCAGAACATCATTCTGAAGGGTGAACCTAAAGAACAAAGTCTGATCTAAACGCAGAAGCCACTAGGAAGCCCACTACGAGAACCCAGACTAAGAAACACTGCTCCACGAAGACAAGGAAGCCCTCGGAGTTCAGATCCAAGCAAAAACACTCATCGGAGAACATATCCATAAACAACTACACAAGAATAAGCCCCTATCGGAGTGGCAATATCATTAGAAGATCATCCTAAACTTGCCCATCAAGTCATTGCTAAAAGCTACGACCCCTCGAAAGACAGAAACTACGAAGAATACCTATCGGAGGAAGGAAGAACCCTTGGAAGAAGCTAAGATCATCCCAGTCATCGCCTAGTAGATTAAATATATATCTTATCTTATCTCTTTACGCTCATGGCGATACTTGTATCCCTAACACACATATCGCGACACCTGTACACACATGCATAATGACACCTCCCCCTAAAAAGCCCTATATAAGGCTGAAAAGAAAAGAGAAAGGGAGGAGGGGAGAACACACAAAGAAACATCATCATACTTATGAAACTTGGGGGTGAAGTTCAGTGAATAAATGGAGGATATTCTCGTAACTCTTCTCATAATAGCGTTAACTTTCTTGAGCCACGGACAGATGCGTTTCGACCCAATAAATAATTCAGTTAATTAGGATATAATTCCCAACCTGTTAACAATTATGATTCTGATTTCCTACACAATTCATCATGACATGTGGATAAGGGATGTGGTGAAGACCTCATGGACCACCAACTTCAATCCTCGAAGAAGGTTTGCCAAATGTTCTAAAACGACCGTGAGCTTTGTGCATTTCAGAGGAACCCCCAAAACTTACCATAATCAGGGGTACAAATTTTGTCAGGGATGACATCGTCTTGACTCCTTAATTTCCAACTCATTACGCAGTTTTTCGTTAGGTAATCGATCAAACTTCAAAAGCTGGTGGTAATTTAATTTTGGATTTAAGGATAATATTTTCAGCGGGAATTTTGGGGTGTTGGAGGAGGAAATGACACTCTGGTGTTAGAAATTTTGGGAATTGTGTTTTTCTCCCGTGTAAACGTTAGGAAGAGAGGAAAAGATTACTTTGCCCTTACTCCGAAGATATGCATAGTGCACGTGATCCTTTAATGGTCAATTAGAATCATTGATTAAAGTTTCGGTTTCAGAGTAGGTCTCGGTCAGCTAAAAATTAGAAACGCCTCGTAATATTTCGAGAAATTTGCGGCATGTTTCGAAATAATCGTAAAATTGTGGTTATAGCTAACATGGAGACCACATGTAGTTTGCGTTTCGATAGCGCCAAAGCAGAAACAATTCGATACTTTCCGAAGAAACACATAAAAATTTTAATCCATGATTAAGATTTAATTACGTCAGAAGGGGAAAAGTGAGATTATAACTATACTCGAGGAGGGTAAGTGATAAAATTTAAAGTTCTAGTGGTAAGTGAAAAACAATTATGCTAATACATTTTGTGGATGAGAGTGAGACTATGGGAAATTATTTTCAATAATTTAGAAAATAATTTTAATCTCAATCTTATTTTGTTCCACGTCATCAGGTTAACTTAATAATTTTTTCTCTATTATGCATTAGGGGGAGAATAAAGACTCGTTTCATTTTTTTCTCTATTATGCAACTGTTGCACGCAATTAGTGGATTCTAATTTGAAAAATATAAACCCTAAATTCGCGAGCACAAATTTCCCCCATTTTCGTTAATAATGGCAGCAGAGTGAAAGCGATAAGCTATTGAAGGTTCATTCTTCTATTCAAAGTAGATTCATCGTTTTTATTTTTTTCGAACTTCTTTGAGGACCAGATCGTTAATTTTGGTAGTTGGTGCTATTGGTGTGTGTGTGTATATATATATATATATATATATATATATAATATGTGTGTGTGTGTTTTAACTTTGGTAGGTCTTGACTTCTCCTTGTATTCACTCGTTTCCTTAATGTTTATTATGTGCTCCTGTTTCCTCAATTTTGGCTAAGTGGTTGGTGATGGTTCCTCTGGGGTTCGAGAGATGCGGAATGCTCCGGAGAGCATCATTTTCTCGGACCGGGGGAGTTCCAAGGTTATTCCTTGCGGGTACCCGAATTCAGGTAGGTGTCAGGTCGTTGGGAGAGGTGTGTCCAAGCCTTTGAGGTCTCACTGTATCCCTTTGAGAGGCGTTGGTCGGGATTCGGGGGTACCTTCTCCGAGTGTTTAGACCGAGTACCCTCTGGGTCGTGTTTACTAGTCGTGACTCGGGGGTACCTTTTCGAAAGTCCGGACCTTCGACCTCTGTTTGGGCAAGGGTAAATTTTATAGAAAATAATTACTGGATAACTTTATTTTCACCATGTATTAGTAGAAATAAATAACGGATCAGTTTTTCACCACACCACACCGCACCACACATTCATGCAGTGATCGCATGTAATAATTTCTCTCCCCAAAAAGCGGCTAAATGTTTATGACTCAATTAGACTTTCAATTGAAAAACAGTACGTACTATTAAACCCTAAAATCGCGAGCACAAATTTTCGTTAACAATGGCAGCAGAGTAAAAGCGACAAATTACAGCAGGTACATTTTACCGATTCCTTTGTGCTGTTTTAGTTTTTAGCCCCAAAATTTGTGTGTGCGATTGATTGATTGATTAATTGATCTTTTAATATCCTTTTTTGAGTTAATTTTGTTGTGTGAAACTCCGATAGGGTAATTTTGAGTTAATATTGACCAATGCACCAGCCACTTTTCAAGGGCTGATAAACTCTATATTTAAAGAACACCTCAGGAAATTTGTGTTGGTGTTCTTTGATGACATCCTAGTCTATAGCAAGGACATGGAGGAGCATAAGGGTCATCTTAGGGCTGTGTTTGAGAAGTTGACAGCTAATACCTTGTATGCTAAGGCCTCTAAATGTACCTTCGGTCAAGATAAAGTAGAGTATCTAGGCCATATCATTGGAGGAGACAAGGTAGCAGCTGATGTTGAGAAGATCAAGTGTATGCAGGAGTGGCCCAAACCTAAAGATTTGAAAGCTCTAAGAGGATTTCTGGGATTAACTGGTTACTAAAGAAAATTCATCAAGCACAATTTACACACAACACAGAACCGCATGAAGCAACAAGAAGATAAAATCAGGGTGGAACGCAAGTTTGAGGTAGGAGATTGGGCTTACTTAAAATTAAAACCGTACCGCCAGCTGACAGTGCGCAAAAGCCCAGCGTGGAAGCTTTGTCCTCGGTTTGCGGGCCCTTTTCAGATCACGAAAAAGGTGGGGGAGGTGGCGCATCGCCTGCGCCTTCCTGAAACTGCTCGCTTGCACCCTGTGTTCCACGTATCGGTTTTGAAGCGTCGCGTGGGCTCAATTGACAATGTTACTCCAAAGCTACCTGCAATGGATGAAGAGGGTAAGTCGATTTTGTTGCCAGAAAAGATCCTAGCTAAACGAATTATCAAGAAGAGGAATGCGGCTCAGCCGCAGTAGTTTATCAAATGGGCTCATTTGCCCGAAAATGAAACAACTTGGGAAGATTGGGAAGAAATTCATCGCCAATTCCCTTCACTGGACGCTTGAGGACAAGCTTTTGAAAAGGGAGGGAGTAATGTCATGATTGGAGTTAGAATTGAAGAGCAATTGTGGGATTTAGGGCTAAAGGTGGCGTCTTGAAGTGATTGAGGGTTTTTCTGTAAATTCGAATTAATTGAAGATGAGGAGTTGTTCTGTAAATTCAAATTAATTGGAGACAAGGAGTCTGAGGGTTTTTCTGCAAATTCCAATTAATTGGAGACGAGGAGTCAGATTGCTTCTGTTTATTGCATTTTCTTATTTTTTATTTTATGTAATGTCTTATTTACCTTTTCTAGAAGCTAAGTGAGGACCGTTATGTCTTTTCTTATTTTCGTACTATGATGATGTAATCAGTAGTGAACATGAGAACATTATCAACATATTGCACTACACCCCCTAATATGCAAAATGACTAAATTGCCCCTTCTAATGATGTCAGCGTGATGTCATAAGGCTGAAAAGTGATGTTTTTTGCCGAAAATAAAGGTTGGACCGTAAAATGTTACCGCAATGAAACGTTGGACCGTAAAGTAAAAAAGCGGGCAAACGTTGGATAGGTAAGTGCATTTTTTTCAATTTTTTCAAGTCAATTGCAGTAATTCTCTCCTTTCTCTCTCTTGTTTTCTTCTTCTTCTTCAAGTCCTCTTCTTCAGCTACTTTTTGTACCCTAACAATCATGCAGTGATCGCATGTAATAATTTCTCTCCCCGAAAAGCGGCTAACTGTTTATGACTCAATTAGACTTTCAATTGAAAAACAGTACGTACTATTAAACCCTAAAATCGCGAGCACAAATTTTCGTTAACAATGGCAGCAGAGTAAAAGCAGCAGGTACATTTTACCGATTCCTTTGTGCTGTTTTAGTTTTTAGCCCCAAAATTTTATGTGTGCTATTGATTGATTGATTGATTGATTGATCTTTTAATATCGACGACTTTTTTTTTGAGTTAATTTTGTTGTGTGAAACTCCGATATGGTATTTTGGATTGATTTTCTTTGTTGTTTTCTATACAAAAGGATGTCATCAATTCCGATCGAAGTAATATTTGAGATCCTCTGCGATCTGCCAGTTAAGTCTCTGTTGCGATTTAGATGTGTCTGCAAATCATGGAAATCTCTAATTGATAGCCCAAGCTTCATAAAAACACACCTCAATCAATCCCGTGAAATCAGGAGCTTCAACAACAATGCCAGGCTCGTCCTAAGTGAAGACTCTTCTTTGCGTGTTGTATCATTTAATTCCCCTATGATTACAGCGGATGTGCACTCTATAGAAGTCAACTATCCTTTAAAGTACGATGATAGTCCTACTGTTGTCATGGGGTATTGCAACGGTTTGTTGTTGATATCTTGTGGCTTAGACTTTGCTCTTTGGAACCCTTCAACACGCGAGTATCTTAAATTACCATACCTCGGGATGAGGCAACCTCTGATGGGGCGGATATGCAGCCAGTTTCATGCAGGCTTTGGCTTTGATCAGACTACTGATGACTATAAAGTGCTGAGAATAATGAAATCGTCCAACGGCGAGCAGAAATATAGTGAAGCATTAGTTTATAGCCTCAAGTCAGGTTCTTGGAGGAGAGTTAAGGATTTTCCGCTGTGGATTTTCCAGGATATTAGTGGTATATTTGCGCTTGGCGCACTACATTGGGTTGCGTGTAAGCCTTCAGAGGTGGACAACGAGTATATGATTGTGACTTTTGATCTTGGCAGCGAGGAGTATGGTCTGGTGCCACTGCCTTTACTTCCGGAAGTGCCGTATCTAGTAGATTTAGGTGTTCTGGATGGATGCCTTTCCATGAGTTGCAGTTACATAGTCAATCGTGTTGACATATGGTTGATGAAGGACCGTGCAGACAAGGATTCCTGGACCAAGTTACTTTCGTTTACACAAGCTAGTACTATTCGGTCTTTGAAGAAAAATGTCATACCTATAACTTATTCAAGGGGCGGTAAATATGTCGTTTTGGAAAAAGATAGAGAGCAGATTTTGGTTTACCATCTGGAGACATTGAAGGTGGTAGAAACGGTTTGGTTGCATGGTTTAAGCGCGTTTAGTACTATTCCTTACTTGGGAAGCCTTGTTCAACTCAAATGCAGTGGTGCTGATGAAGCCAGTAAGAGCAAGAAGCAAGCAGAAGTAAACGAGAAAAAGTCAAAGAAAAGGTAAATGGCTGGGATCTCTTGCGGTGTAGGCTACAATATTATGTTGCTCGGTTTTATTACTTTGTATATTCATTTATATACACTTAGCATTATCGAATCTGTGTTTAGTTAGTTCGGCTCACATTTAGCCTAGTGTCTTTAAACTGTTGCTTGTGGATATGTGTTTGCCGGGGATATCAAATCCTTTAAACATCTTTATTCGATCTATTATGCCGTGCTTGCTCTCATAAGCTTGTATTTTGTCTTTTAGAGATGACTTCCTATCCAAGGGGTTCAAGTTGAAGCTTTAAGAACTTGAGCAAGCAGTTTTCACTGGAGAGATGGAGGTAATTCAGAAATATACCCTTATACTTTTTGAATAGCTTATTCGAGATTTTGTAGAGTTAGTCTATAGCAAGATAAGAAAACTCTATTCAGCCTGAGAAGATTATGCCGGAAAACAAGAGAATAGAATGGTGCTGATTTGTCTCTCATTTACTATAAGCTTTAGAATCTTGATTGATATTTATTACTTGAGACATATCTAATTTCGCCTGATTTATTCTTTCGCCTAGTTTCCTATTCTTATCATTTCAGGAATTTATCATTTATATGCGCAGCTTCAAATATATATATATATATATATATATATGTATATTGTATACATTTATATTATGCATATATGTTGCTATTTAAGGATGATTGCCCTATACAATATACACTGTTGGATGGAATTAGATTCAAGATAAATAAGGAGACCATTGAGTATATCTGAAAAAACACAATCTGCTTAAATACAATCAATAAATTAAAACACATGTTAGTAACATTAGTCATTACACTAATTACTTTTGTTTGGTGACTTTATGAGTCTACGCATATATATATTTTTTTTTTTCGTAATATGAGGAATGCTATAGTGAGTTTGGCTATTATGTGTTTCAGCTTCAAGGCACGGCGCATACAATGTTGTATGGTTTTCTAGACGTGACTGGGTTTTCGACTAATGCAGTGCGTTTGTTTGGGCGCTCTGGTTGTAGGAGATCAACACCTTGGTGACTGCTTAGAAGATCACTCGTATCCGACGAGTCTATTTCTGGAATTTCCTTTGTGTACTTGAGGAGAAATGCTTTTTTTTGAATTAGATTCTCATGTCGTAAAGCACTGGACTTGTAAATTGTGTTTTTCCTATCACTTTCTCTTTTGTTTGTTGAACTAATTGTTCTTGTTATTGTGATTGAAGAAAGTCTTGAAGGAGATCACAATTTTCATGGTTTAAACATATCGAAATATCGAAAAAAACAACTTTGCATAATATTTGCAGTTATTATTATGGGAAAAAAGCTGACGACCCCCTTAGCTTTTGGTCGTTTTGCACTTTGTCCCTCAACTTTGATTTTTAGTATTTTGCCCTCAGCTTTGTATTTCGTCAAACATTACTCCCCGACGTAACATGATCGTTAAAAAAACGAATATTCCGTTAAAAAACGAATATTTCGTTAAAAATGCCGAAAGTTGGGGGGGGGGGGGGGGAGGGGTGGAGGCAAAGTGTCAAAATTAGAATATTCATTTTTTTGACGGAATATTCTCGTTGGGGGGGGGGGGGGGGGGTAATGTTTGACGGAATTCAAAGCTGGAGGCAAAATGATTCAAATCAAAGTTAGGGGACAAAATGCAAAACGGCCTAAAGGTTAGGGGGTGATCTGCTTTTTTTCGTATTATTATTAATGTTATAGTTGAGGCAAAGTGCTAAAAATCAAAGTTAGGGGACAAAATGCAAAACGGCCTAAAGGTTAGGGGGTGATCTGCTTTTTTCCCTATTATTATTAAGGGATAAATGCATTAAACCCCCTGAACTATGCACGTTTTTGCGCTTTCGTCCTTAAACTAATTTAATAAGCATTTTCCCCCCTAAACTATGCACGTCTGTGCGATTTGCCCCCTGGCCGGGTTTTTGGTCATTTCCGGCCACTCTTGGCCGGAATTTTTCCCCTTACCCGACTCATATGTGTTGTACTAGATGTATAATGATAGTTGATGACAAAAAAAAGGCGAAAAAACACCTCGAACGGGGCATATTCCGGCCAAAACGAAATCACATTTTGGCCGGAAAATGCCCGGTTCGAGGTGTTTTTTCGCCTTTTTTTGTCATCAACTATCATTATACATCTAGTACAACACATATGAGTCGGGTAGAGAGGAATATTCCGACTATAAATGGCCGGAAATGGCCGAAAACCCGGCCAGGGGGCAAATCGCACAAACGTGCATAGTTTAGGGGGAAAAACGCTTATTAAATTAGTTTAAGGACGAAAGCGCAAAAACGTGCATAGTTCAGGGGGTTTAATGCATTTATCCCTATTATTAATGTTATAGTTGATTGCAAGTAACTCATAAAAAAAAATAGTTGATTGCAAGTATTTACAATTAACAACCGATTTTCTCGATCTCACAGCTCATTTTATAATTAATATAATTACGGGTATGAGCGAGCTATTTTGTACTAATAAAAGTATATAAATCATAAGGTAACATTTTTTTTACTACTATGGTCCATGATATCGAAACAACTATATATTAGTGACTCGTAAAAGGCTTGGAGTAGTTGTAAATTTATAATATATATAAGGACGAGAGGGTAATAATTAAGTAATAACCTATATTCAGGCAGATTATATTTATATTAATGTTAGTCTAATCGATGCAACTAGAGACTAGAGTTGATGTAAAAAGAATGTAAGATGTGAAATTAATTTATTACATCGAAGCTCTCAACGGATTTATCTGCTTTCCATTTCGAATGTTTATATATCCGCACAGCTCACGCATGTTATAAATATTAGGTTTACCTGAGATTTCCTAATTATAAAATTAATCATCATACATATATACAAGCGTGTATCGAATATAGTACTCTTAAAATTATCGAAATCTACCATATTAAGATTGACATACATCCCAAAATCTGTAAGTAGACTTTGATAAGTTGACCAATATCGTGTTGTCTTGTGGTTGATTTACATTTTGCAGTCCCTAGATTGACCTCCGCCTACGACTAGGAATCATTTGCAGTCACGACTCATGACTCATTAGTTTGATTTACACCCTATCATCCTTAGGTCAACATATGTTATGAAGTCGTAAGGTAAGCCCAGGTCGACCTTGATGAGTTTTAGGTCAACTTCAACCTATGATTATGAAATTCAATCGAACTTTCTAATGCACCAATGGACCCATCATGATGACATGAATGTTGAATATTTTTAGTTGTGAACAATGACTATCCATCGTAGGAAATAATGTTTTGAACTATTTCAAGAGCTAGCTAGTTGTATTAATTCAATTTCACATTTACTTTGTTTTAAATCGTAATAAATTAATGAAGAGTTGTAACCCGTAATATTTTAATGTTCAGATTCTGTTATGTTTAGATCTGAATTTAATTGTGAAAGGGTACAAATTTATCCTAAGAGACACAACTAGTTTTGAAGAGTTGCAACTCGTAGTATTATTAGTGAAGGAGTGCAATTTATCCTAAGGGACACAACTGTTCAATTAGAACTCTTCTTGTTCTATAAATATATTGATGCAAATTTTGACTTTATTCAATTAACAAAAATAATTTTTTGCATCTTATAGAAATTCCAAAATTCTTTGTTGTATCCTCGGAAGCATATTTTCTTAATATATAGTGAAAATATTGCTTTTAGGAAAGTGTTTTAAGTTCACGCCTTCAAGAAAACTCACATGTATTTTGTATCATATTCTTTTCTATATCCCCAATTCTAACAATCTAAAATCGATATCTTCAATGGAAACAGAAAAGAGTAGACTCCAGTTTCATGAAAATGAATCCATAAAATGATCCACACCAGCAAGAAGGCCAACTTGTTCTGTAAAATTGCTCTGATTGGGAAGGTTCCAAAAGGCGTGCAACATATGGTTGGAAAGCTCTACGAGTCCTCTTTCAAATGAAATAAACGAGAGGTCATTTAGAATTTTCTAGAGAAAGTTATTGCAAATTTACTAAGGCTGCACAGACTGCTTCGAATTCTGGTTTGATGGCATGAACTTGTAAGATAAATTAGTTATGGTATTTATTTTTTCCCTAATTGTGGTCTAATAGGAATTCTTGTTTTCTAAGAAACGTGTTAATTCTATAATTCTAGCTACCTAATTAGAGTTATTTTCTTACTAAAACTCTTCCGTGATGGACGGTCGAGATTAAGTCATAATTAAACCATAACTGTAATTAGATCATCTCTTCTCCTATATATATATTATGTCTAAGACTATCATAAAACATAATTAAGAAATACATAATGAAGAGTGTATAGGTAGAAAGAGAGAAATCCAAAAGTTCCAACTAAAGTTGTTCGTTGGCGGTTCGTGTTCAAGCTATTAAAGACTCTCCACGACACGATAAACGAAGGTATTCTTCTTTCATATCTATTTACGAATCTATTTGTGATGATCATAGTGTTCAAAGATTTATGGGCTATGTAAATTAAGGATTACAGAATTATCCCCGCTGGCAGGATTCAATTGCGATGTTCGGCGTTTTTGTTGAGGTGTTGTAAACCTATGGTGCTTGGAAATATGATGAGGATGCTGGCCAATGGCTAAGAATAGATACATGCATCCGAAAGTTCAATTGTTGTTATTTCTGCATCTTTAAAATCGGGTATTCTCGTGCCTTTTAATGCTCTCCTTTATTTTTTGGCATGAATTGTTATTTTTCGCTGAGAGCGTAAGTAATGTTGTCTGGGGTGCATACTACACATCGAAACGGTGAATGTTTATGTGATTTATGCTCAAAAGGAAACAAAGTGACACATTAGCATAGAATTCTTTGAAAATAAATTCATTCATGATTCTGTTCCATCTCAAGATGGAAATGAAATACCAAATCAGGTTGTATCAAATCGACTAACTGTGGGGGTCAGTGAAAAAAGAAAAGAAATTGATGAACCTATAAAACCAAGAAGAATTCAAAGAATGAGAAAAGACAAATTCTTGGATTCTGATTTTATCTCACCAGATCAAAGTTCTAAACAAAGAACCTATAGTGTTAAACTCAGAAAATGACCCAAGTACCTTTAATGAAGCAATGACTTCAAGAGATGCTTCTTTTTGGAAAGAAGCAATAAACGATGAAATGGACTCTATAATGTCCAAAATACTTGGATCTTAGTTGATTAACCTCATGTTTTTAAACCAATTGGTAGTTAATGTGTGTTTAAAAGAAAATATAGAACTGATGGTTTGGTACAAACCTTCAAAGCACGTTTAGTGGCTAAAGGTTTTTTCTCAAAAATAAGGCATATATTATTTTGATACTTATGCACTGTGGCAAGAACAACATCCATTAGAACATTATTTGCTTTGGCATCGATTCACAAAATATGTGTGCATCAAATGGATGTTAAAACTGCATTCTTAAATGGTGAATTAAGCGAAGAGGCGTATATGAAGCAACCTGAAGCTTTTGTTCTTCAAGGGAATGAATCTAAAGTTTGTAAGCTAGTCAAGTCATTATATGGCTTGTAACAAGCTCCAAAACATTGGTTAGAAATTTGATGAAGTAATCTTATCAAACGGGTTCAGACACAATAATGCTGATAAGTGCATCTATTGTAAAGTAACAAATGAGTATGGAGTAATATTGTGCCTTTACGTTGATGATATGCTAATTTTTAGTACAAATATCAAAGGCATTGAGGATACCAAAAGGTATTTGACTTCAACTTTCAAATGAAAGACCTAGAGGAAGTAGATAATATTTTAGGTATTAAGGTAACCAAGCATGATAAGGGTTATACCTTGAACCTAGCTCACTACATTGAGAAAATGCTTGATAAGTTCAAGCACATTGGTATAAAAGAAGCAAATACTCCTTTTGACTCCAGTGTCAAACAGTCTCAAAATCATGGAAGGATTATAGCACAATCAGATTATGCAAGTGCCATTGGTAGCCTTATGTATGCAATGCATTGTACAAGGCCTGACATAGCATATGCTGCGTGTATGATGGCAAGGTTTACCAGTAAACCTAGCAGAGATCATTGGAAAGCGGTTAGTAGAATATTCAGATACTTAAAGAAAACAAAATCTTTAAGTCTTCATTATAATGATCATCCAGCCGTGCTAGAAGGATATTGTGATGCAAGTTGGTTGACAAATAACGGTGAAAGTAAGTCCATGTCGGGATGGATTTTTACTTTAGGTGGAGGAGCTATTAGTTGTGCTTCCAAAAAGCAAACTTGTATTGCACATTCAACTATGGAATTCGAATTCATTTCTCTTGCAGCAGCATGCAAAGAAGCACAATGGTTGCAAGTTCTGTTAACATAAATTATGTTGTGGCCACAACCTATGGCAACAACTTATTTGTACTGCGATAATGAAGTGACAATGTCTCTTGCGTACAATGATATATATAATGGAAAGTCTAGACATCTGAGTATGAGACATTCATATATTCTTGAATTAATATCAAATGGGGTGATCACCATTATATATGTTAAGTCCAATGATAATTTAGTCGATTCCCTCACTAAGCCGCTTACAAAAAAAATTAGTGAGAAGTACGACTAAGGGTATGAGACTTAAAATGCTAAATTTAAGCACCAATGATGGGAACCCGACTTTAAATCAGTAAACTTCTGATTCTAAAGTTCAATGGGTACAAACAAGTCATTGCTATGTTGCTTGAGAACACTATAAATAAATATTGTTGACAATTGCGAATAAAAGTAGAATGAGCGGTTGCTCTTAATGGAGGTAGCTAAATGTCTTTAGCAACTGAGACAGAAGCATAAACTCTACCTATGTGAACATAAAAGTGGTGCCGCTTTAGTAAGAAAATTATGTTTTTTCTTATAAATGTTCATAACATACGGGATTAGCATGTGGCCATATATAATAGTGCTAAGGTTGGTAAATGAATTCTGTGAGACACTAAAGTGTTTGATATATGTGATATTTTCGGTACTAACATTAGGAGTTGAGGTTCAATCTACGGACACCTATAACTTCATTAGAACTTTAAAGTATTTACACTAATTGAAGGTTCAAATCAAAAAATAACTTCTCGTACGTGTGCCATTCATTCAGCAGAAGTAATTTGATGGGGGTATTTTAGGTCTGGGCCAGCAATAGGGATTGGGCCGGCCCATAAGCGTATCAAATTGGCCCAATTCGATACCTTTAACGCATCGAATAAATGTCATTCGATGCGCGCATCGAATCATACCGATTCAATGCGCTTTATACAACTGTCTTTGGGTCCCACACAGCGAGGCTGTTATATATATCGCGATTTTGAGCATTTAGAGGCATATCGAACTTAAGTCCAAACCTGACCACATCGAATCTCATTATTCGATACGCTCCATAATTCGAGACGTCCCTAATTCGATACGATCCAGTGTATCATAAAGGCGATATCGAATCAGCTCAGCATCGAACCAGCACCATTCGAGGCGCACATCGAACAACCACAATTCGATGCGCTAAATAGTTAGTGTTATCTGTATAGTTTAAATCAGTGTAAGATAGTAGGTGTTTCGGACAAAGTTAGTCCTGTTAATTGTATTGGATTAACATTATTTTGGTTATTTATATTCCCATTATACTGTTTTACTGTGTTCTATTACCGTGACGAAATAAGACCAAAATATTGGCGCCGTCTGTGGGAACACCGTAAACACTGTTTTTAGATAGGGTAGAAAGGATGACAAATAAAAGGCACATGAATGTGGTTGAAAAACAACAAACAGAGAAAAAGATCAAAACAAAGACAGATCTGAGTCAAGAAAGGATTGAGCCTAAAAAACAAGGGCAAGATAAAATAGAAAGTCAGTTGTTGAAGCAATGGCAAGAATGTAAGATGGAACCATTAGGAGGATTCAAAATCGTACAGCTTTTCAAAGAAAGTTCTGATAAAGTAATCAAGATTGGAGCCGAAATGGACTGGATGATAGAGGTTGCGTTGGTAGATTGTCTTCGCCGTAATTCAGATATATTTGCATGGTCCGATTGTGACCTTCTCGGGATAGACTCAAGAATCATTGTACATCATCTGAATGTAGACAAGAACGCAAAACCAATACGGCAGAAGAAGCGAAATTTCAGCAAGGAAAAGAATGAAGCAGCTGAAAAAGAGGTGCAAGAACTCTTAGCAGCTCGGCATATCTATGCTATAAGATTCTCAGAATGGTTGAGCAATATTGTGTTGGTTTTAAATAAAGAAGCTACATGGAGAATGTGTGTGGATTATACTGATTTAAATAAGCATTGCCCGAGAGATCCTTTTCCTTTGCCGCGGATAGATCTACTTGTGGATTCTACAGCAGGATGTACATTATTGAGTATGATGGATGCAAAGAGTGGTTTTCATCAAATTTTCATGGCAGTGCAAGATCAGAGTAAAACGACATTTGTAACTGATACTGGAGTGTACAGTTATAGGGTAATGCCATTCGGATTGAAGAATGCGGGAGCAACTTTTCAGAGGCTGGTGGCTAAAATGTTTTACCATCAGATTGGGAAATCGATGGAAGTATATATTGACGATATGCTTGTAAAGAGTCTCAAAGCTGATGAACATGTGCAACATCTGGATGAGGCATTCAACATAATGAGGACATATGGAATGAAATTAAGCCCTAAAAAATGCACTTTTGGAGTAACGGCTGGAAAGTTTCTAGGATATGTGGTGAATGAGAGAGGAATCGAGGCCAATCCTGATAAGATAAAAACAGTAATGGACTTACCATCACCAAGGATGGTGAGGGGTGTACAATGTTTGGTGGGCCGTCTGACGGTCTTGGGGAGATTTATATCAACATCTGCTGAAAAGAACCTCCATTTCTTTAAGGTGATGAAGCGGAACAAAGATTTTATTTGGACGCCGGAATGTGAAGAAGCTTTTAGACAAATGAAGAATTATTTGGTAAGCCCGCCATTATTAGCAAAACCGGAGGAGAGAGAAATGTTGTATCTCTATTTGGCAGTATCTGCAAATGCAATCAGTACGGTACTGCTCAAGCAAAAAGGAGCTCAACAGTTACCCATACATTATGTGAGCAGAGTACTGCAGGGGGCAGAGAGAAATTACTTGGAAATAGAGTACATTATGCAATTGTAAACACGTGCATATTATACCTGAATCAAAGTTTGAAGGTTGAAAATTGGAGATGAATTAGAAGTTAGAACCCATTCGCAGATTTCGCACGTCGCACCCCTCATTCTTTTTTTCTTTTCTTTTGTTTTTTTGTTTGGTCAAAGTGATGAACAGATGAACTGATGAAGGGAACACGGGTTGGCAAGTATATTTAGAGGGAAATTGCAATTTAGTATTTAAATTGTAAGTTTATTATGTTAGGCAACTATATATTTGAGAATATTGCAAATTGGCCCCGATACGTATCAGATACTCTTCAAGAGAGTATCCGATACTCGTATCCGTATTTTTTAATTAATTTTTATTCAAGATACTCCAAATGACGTATCGGATACGTGTCCCGCGCGTATCCGTGTCCGATACGTATCCGGAGCTGACCGAGCACTTTTTTTGAGTATCCGTGCATCCTAGGTCTGCCACAACTCACGGAGGGGGAATTGGAATACATTTTTTGTCCCCAGAGCGGAGGGAATTTGAATTTGCTATCAGCCTGAATTACATGGTAACGAATAACGAAGCTGAATATGAAGCAATAATTGCAGGGATCAAAATGGCGCTAGGGCTCAACATCGAACATCTAGACGTGTTCACTGATTCGCTCTTGGTGGCAAATCATTTCTCGGGAAGATATGAAACACGTGAGGAAACCATGAAGCTATATGCCACTAAGGTTAAAGAGTTGGCAAAGAGGTTCAATTTTTTTGATATAACTCAAATCCCCAGGGATGACAATGCAAAAGCAGATGCGCTTTCTAAATTTGCAAGTTCTTCGGAGATTTTGGCAGAAAAATGAATCACACTTATGGTTACTGATAAACCTTCGATTGGGATATCAAAATATATTACCACAGAAGTCAGAGTGGAATTTATAATGACAATACAAGAGGACCCGTCTTGGAAGGATGAAATTATGATCTATCTTCAACAGGGCATTTTACTAGCGGATCCGAATGCTCAACGCAGGATGCGTTACAAGGCTTACAGGTTCACTATCAGTAATGGAGAGTTATATAAAAGATCTTTTGAAGGAACATTGTTAAGATGTTTGACTCCTACTCAAGCTGAATATGTCATGGAAGAGATCCACGCAGGTTGTTGCGGAGTTCATTCCGGGGGACGAGCATTAGCTCAACGAATATTGCGTCAAGGATATTATTGGCCAACTCTACGTAAAGATGCAACAACTTATTCGAGAAAATGTGACAGTTTCCAATACCATGCTCGCCTCATTCACAGACCGACACGTCAACTGCAACCCATCGGCGTGGCCTGTCCATTTGATCAGTGGGGAATTGATATTGTGGGTTCGTTTCCACCTGGCAAAGGTCAAAAACGATATTTAATAGTAGCAGTGGAGTATTATACTAAATGGGTTGAGGCAGAAGCTATAACGTCGATCACGGAGAATAATATGATCGAGTTTATTTGGAAGAACATTATATGCCAATTCGGCATACCAAGATCCATTGTGTGTGATAATGGTATGCAGTTTACTGGGAAGCAAATTAAATCGTGGTTTGGGGAATTAAAGATATCACACAATCTCACGTCAGTATATCACCCACAATCCAATGGCCAAACAGAATCCACTAACAAAACATTGAAGGATTATCTCGAAAGGAGAGTCAGATCCACAGGAAAAACGTGGCCAGCAGAGCTTCAAGGAATATTATGGGCGTATAGAACGACCCCGAGGACATCCACAGGGGAAACCCCATTCGTTCTTGTTTATGGCATTGAAGCTGTATTGCCTGCGGCAATAGGGATGCCAACACGCAGAATCACTGACTCTGATCCAGAACAATCGGCCCGGTTGCGACAGATGGATCTGGATATGATAGGATCCACAAGAGAGGATGCTTATCAGCGTACTGTTGCCTATAAAGCTGCAATAGCTAAAAGCTATGATAAGATAGTTCAATTCAGAAATTTTGAAGTAGGAGCTTTGGTTCTTAGGAGCATTGCAGCTAAACAGCATATCGGAAAGCTTGAAGCAAAATGGAAAGGGCCTTTTAGAGTCACACGAGCAAGTTCACGAGGATATTATTATTTGGAGACTCTAAGAGGAGTTCAACAGAAACGCCCATGGAATGTGCAACATCTCAGGCGTTATTACGCATAAATTGAAGAAAATTCATTAAATATATGTTTCTTACCCTTTAATTTATATTGATTTTTTCAAAAAATATTAACTGAAAATCTTCATTCGTTGAATGATACAGAGAAGAACACGACGGAGGAGTAAGAAGGCCCAAAAGCGGTTTACCCCCGCATGCCAGAAGGAAGAACATGACGGAGGGGTAAGAAGGCCCAAAGCGGTCCACCCCCGCATGCCAGAAGGAAGAACATGACGGAGGGGTAAGAAGGCCCAAAGCGGTCCACCCCCGCATGCCAGAAGGAAGAACATGACAGAGGGGTAAGAAGGCCCAAAGCGGTCCACCCCCGCATGCCAGAAGGAAGAATATGACGGAGGGGTAAGAAGGCCCAAAACGGTCCACCCCCGCATGTCAGAAATAAAAACAAGACGAAGGGATAAGAAGACCCAACGTGATCCATCCCCGCATGCCAAAACAGCGACATAAAGGGATTTAATCTCTCAAATTAAACATGAATGCCCTAAAGATGATAATAACAGCTCAAAGTGCTCATATTTTTCATGGCAAGTAAAATCATAATATTAGACATACACCATAACATTAAACATCATTCTTAAACATCGAAAAAATATTCACTCAACAGCAAACAAATAAATTAAATGTTGTGTTTGGGAATAATCGCAAAGAAGCAATATAGGAGTAAACCTAAATTACATAGTTAATGTTAAACGGTGGAGTTGTTCTCATTATAGAGCAATTGATTAAAGTTACAGGACTCTATACAAAATAAAAGGCTGGTATCCACAATTCAGCTTAGCAGAATATCACTACTCATCCGATGACTGGGGGGACTCCGGACGAAGAACCACACCCACTGAACGCGAAAATTTAGCACAGTTACTTTGAATTTGATCCTCTGTGAGAATAAATTCTTTCTCTTGTGCCCAATTATCTGGCAAAACAACTTCAGTTCTTTCAGAAGGATCATGAAGTTGATATCTGCTAGGAGAAATAAGATTTTGTGCACTTAACGACGGATCAGGTGCACTACTGGCCAGCACAGAAACCTTGTCACCTGGAGTAGAACGAGCACCTCCTGGTAAAACTCCTTTCGCACCAAAAGTCTTAGGCGTGTTTAATGCCCTACTTCTCTTGTCTAAGGCTGCAGGGGGAGCATTTTCAAAAACCGTTCTCTTTGGAGGACTTTGGAGGAAGATTGTAGACCTAGAAGTTTTTGAAGGTAATTTCGAGTCATCATCGCTTGAACCAAAAGCATCGTGAAGAGCTTTTTTGATACTCTCTGAATCCTCCATAGTTGCGTTAGGACTGATTTTCCCTTTTCCCTTATGGGATTGAGGTGAGCTTGATTTTACGGAACCTGAACCGCTCACATTCGGTTTTTTACGGTCGCGCCACACAGCATAAAATGGATCACCAGGCTTAGGAGTATGTAAATCGTCATTATCATCATCACTGCTATACTCTGGGATCTCCATTTTAGAGTTACGCGTTACATCTAGCATATCCTTCTGGAAACCATCTTTGAGATATCCAAGATGTCCAACTTGACCAACACCGACTTCCATGTCGTATTTCATATCAACAGAACCGCGAAGTAGTTCCAAAAAATTATATACATTACTTTGCGTAAAATCTCGAACAATTGCATATTTCTAATTTTCAGATTCGAAATACTGAATTCGACGGCGCAAATTGGAAATGGCATTTTCAGCATCTGTATTTGAAGCCTGAAGAGAACAGTTTTTCCGTTTCAGGGATTCATTATCCTTTTTTAGCGCAATGATTTCAGCGCGCAGAGCATCGGCGTCCTCTTCTGTTTTCTTAGCCTTAACTTCGGGATCATGTCTGTCGCGGGTAGCTTTCGATGCTTTTGCTTCCGCCTCCTTAGCACGTTTCAGTGCATTTTGGCGACTATAATTCCCATTACGAATAGTAGTGCGAAGGTTATCGACAACACTATTATGTTGGTTCTGCACCTCGGCTAACCCGCTATAATCCCTGCATAATCGATATACTGCTAGGATGACGCCAGCAAAGAATAAACGTCCAATCCTGATACCCCAACCGATTTATTACGTTTCGACGATCCAACTGAGGCCATAAACTCTGCATTATCTCTCCAGCTTGCTCCTCTCTCAGTCTATATCCACCCAATGTGGCACTTAATGATTCTGAATTCTAATCATTGAGAAAATCGTAATTAATAAGACTTCCAGGAGGGGCAGGTCTTGGATTCCCCGAAGGTCGAGGTCGTCTTAGGGGAGGAGGCGGAATGTCCTGAGCATCCCGAGCGGATTCATCTTCCGCTAATTTTCTTTTAGCAGTAGTATACCAATCCTCATCAAATGAGCGGGAGGAGCTAGCTTCCTCTGCACTTCGCCTTTGTCTGAATGTAGGGTTAGCTGCATTAAATCTGGTCAACTCAGTGGCAATTCTCTCATCTTCAGTATCGATATCTTCCATTATTCGGATTTGACGGTTAGTCCCTGTAGCGTTAAAAATTCTAAGTCTTTAAAATAAAAGACAAGAAAAATTAAGTACAAATAATTTTTATTTATTCAAATGAATATGGGGTTACAATCTCTAGTAATCCTCTGATTCTTTTCTAATTATGAAACTTGGTTGACTTGACGGTGGAATTGACTTTGATCGCTTCCACATGGTTTAAGTTGAACGTTAATCCAAAGGCTTTTGAGCTTGATCTTGAATTAACAATTTGACTTGATCTTCGCGACGAACAATTTGATCTTCGTCTTGACTTGTTGAACTTGTTGAACGTCAATCTTCTTTGAAGAATCTTGATCTTCAAAATACTTGGATGCTTGACAAACGTTGATGCGAGGGCTTGGCAGCTTGATCTCGGATCGAACGGACTTTTGACTTTGAATTTGGTTTGAAGATTGTTGAAGAACGATATGATCTTCGTCTTCAGTTCTTCGGATATGTGGACTTTGATCTTCTTTGAAAGGGACTTGATCTTCAATAACAGTTTGCCGAGGGCCTTGCAGCTTGTTCTCGAACCAAACGGACTTTCTTGCTTGAAGATTGTCGGAGAACGATATGAACTTGACTTGAATTTGTTGAATTTGTTGAAGCTCGATCTTCCTCGGCAGAAGTGCGATCTTCAAAAATGGTTATTTGATGGACTTGGAGCTTGATGCCGGATCAAATGGAGGTTTTCGCGAAGAACGTCTTGAATCCCGCGAAGAACGCCTTGAAGATTGATGAACTTGGTGGAGCGAAAAACTTGGAGCTTTTCCCTCTTCAACTTGTGAATATTTGTGTCTTCTCTTCTTCAAGACCACCTCTATTTATAGTTATGGAGTGAATCTCAATCAGAATCTCCTGATGAGATGAACGGTTGTGATCGCGTCTACAATTTCTTGATTTGGAAGACTTGATCTAAATGAATCTCCTAGATATCTCTTGAATATTCAATTTTGGAGAAGAAGACTTTCCTTGTCTTGATATTTGATAAATATATTTATTTAACCCTTTAAAATATTAGGATTAAATAATGTATTTATTTTCCTTTTCTTGTTTTACAAGACTTGCCATTATTTAATTTAATTGGATAATTTAGCTCCAATTAATAAATAAGACACTATTCAATTTATCCATCATATATATTAAAAATCAATAAATTAACTACTTTACTTTGGAAATAAATTTATTATAAATCCAAAATAAAATAGAAAAATAAATTAAAAATTAATATATTATTCCCCACGTGTCGAGATTTAATTAGACACAAATTTTCCGTGTCTACAGTCCCAACTTTTATCCGTCCACCAGTAACGGTAGGTGTTACCACCACTCTCCGCGTATCAACATTCTCGTTGCGTTCAAAATCGCTCACAATAGGCACCCGAGTGCCAGCACTAATACCACCAAGCCTTATGGTAGAATTTCTCGGGGAAGGTAAGTTAGATGGGCCCGCACCTGAGGGCTTATTTTGCTCATTTCGCTCGCTCCTTCCCTCAGCATCGTGAATATTTTCAGGTGATAGCACAATTTTGCTGCGACTTCGAGATTTTATACGAGCCATATCAGCCTAATAACAAATTTTAATATTTTTTCTATAAAAATAAATAATCGGTAGCGTGTCGAATATCGGCGATTCGATGCGGACCGTGTCGAACAGACTCCGTTCGATGCGGTTCAGAAGCAAACAAAAATTCCTTCTCTGAATAAAAACAAGAAATGTCAGACATGTGGACCCTTATATATAGGCCCATGGGCCGCAACTGTTCGGAACGCATCGAATTTTCGTAATTCGATGCGTGCATCGAACTCATCAAAATTCGATGCCTGCAAACTGACACATCGAATGGTTACAATTCGATGCCCATACTTTATTATGAACAATATGTTTTGAGTTTGGAAGTCGTCATCACTTTATTAATGTCTCCCAAACTGGGGGGACTATGTGATGGGGGTATTTTAGGATTGGGCCAGCAATAGGGATTGGGCCGGCCCATAAGCGTATCGAATTGGCCCAATTCGATACCTTTAACGCATCGAATAAATGTCATTCGATGCGCGCATCGAATCATACCGTTTCGATGCGCTTTATACAGCTGTCTTTGGGTCCCACACAGCGAGGCTGTTATATATATCGCGATTTTGAGCATTTAGAGGCAGATCGAACTTGAGTCCAAACCTGACCACATCGAATCTCACTATTCGATACGCTCCATAATTCGAGACGTCCCTAATTCGATACGATCCAGTGTATCATAAAGGCCATATCGAATCAGCTCAACATCGAACCAGCACCATTCGAGGCGCACATCGAACAACCACAATTCGATGCGCTAAATAGTTAGTGTTATCTGTATAGTTTAAATCAGTGTAAGATCTGTAATAGATAGTAGGTGTTTCGGACAAAGTTAGTCCTGTTAATTGTATTGGATTAACATTATTTTGGTTATTTATATTCCCATTGTACTGTTTTACTGTGTTCTATTACCGTGACGAAATAAGACCAAAATATAATTGTTCACAACTAGTGGGGGATTGTTGAATATTTTTAGTTGTGAACAATGAGTATCCATCGTAGGAAATAAAGTCTTGAACTATTTCAAGAGCTAGCTAGTTGCTAGAATTGGGGATACAGAAAAGAATAGAATACAAAATACATGTGAGTTTTCTTGAAGGCGTGAACTTAAAACACTTTCCTAAAAGCAATATTTTCACTATATATTAAGAAAATTTACTTCCCAGAATACAACAATGAATTTTATAATTTGTATAAGATGCAGAAAATTGTTTTTGTTAATTGAATAAAGTGAGAATCTGCATTAATATATTTATAGAACACGAAGAGTTTCAATTGAACAGACATGTTTATTCACAACAGTTGTGTCCCGTACGTAGGATAAATTGCACTCCTTCACTAATAATACTACGAGTTGCAACTTCAAGACTAGTTATGTCCCTTAGGATAAATTTGCATCATTTCACAATTAAATTCAGATCGAAACATAATAAAATCTCAATATTAAAATACTAAGGATTACAACTCTTCATTAATTTATTTCAATTTAAAATAAAATAAATTCAAAATTAAATTAATACAACTAGCTACGGTCCAAACCCAAACGAACAACCATGGAAATCATAATTGCTCCTTACTTAGAAGAAATATACTTCGTTTATTGCAAACATCAGTTGACCTATAAATCGCACACACACGACCTATATTACCTTGTCTCTCTTTTGTCGATCTCTAAGTTAGGCATTCAAAAGTCAACATCGGGCTTACCCGTGTACGTTTTTAATTCCATAATTTGGTTACAATTAGGTAAATTTGTTACTATACCCTTGTTGCAAGAATTTAGAAATGTAGATTGGCAAGTACTAATATAAATCACCCAATATTTAATTAAATAAAAAAATGTCTATTACATCAGATTAGTTCCGTCCAACAACAAGATGAAAAATATAAAAGATATAATTCATACTATAATACCCTAAAACAGAAAAGAACGAAAATTAACAAATGAGTAATAAATTAAAAGTATTACGAGTTTGCAACAACAACGTTCTAATCAAAAGATATCAACATAATAATACTCCCAACTGTTGAACATTCATGCAACTTGCTCCATATGATATAGTTGTTTTACAAACCTACAATCAAATGAAAACTAAAGAACACCATATAAATACGTAATTAAAAAAACAAAATCAAGACATAATACTAAATGAAATTAGGAAACAGAACCACTTAAATATCATCACATCACAAGATTAAAACCATATAAATTATCATTAAAGCAAAACAAAGGTAGCATAAATTAATAACGGTTAGTTCAAATGCTCGAGAAAAACCGATATGCTCATCTAAAACCTACACTTTATCAACCAATATATCAACTCACTAGTACAAGATTTCTGATAAAATTTGGATTAGCACAACAAGATATTTATGAACAAAAGAAACTATAAATCTAAACAAAATACATCAATTATACTTTATAAACAACTTTCATATTAACACTCAACAATACTTTTTGAATGAAATGAAGCATAAAATAAACCTACAAAAGTAGCAATTATTTTCTTACCAACACAACATAAATATTAGCCTACATTACGTTCACGAAACAAGAAATGTAAAAAGATCTCCCTTTATAATAATGTTCTTGCCTTTTTTCTGTCACTATAAGTAGTTATTAGAAAGAACGATATAAAGAGTAAACAAGTACCTCCCTTAGAATTTCTCTTTCGGAAAGCGAATTCTCTTATGTACTTGTTTCAATCCCGTTTCATAGCATCCTATTTTTCATTTAGAATCATCAACAAAACTATATTAAACTTTCTATATATCTAAATCGATGAACATCAATTTCATATGATAAATATTAGACCAACTCAGTAACATGTTGTTTTTTGGCCTTCTCGTGTACGTACTTTCCATCATTGCGAGTATACAGTTATTAACTATTCCTCCCACCAATTTCCAAGCAGACCATAACTTTACTTTATAGAAGAAAGAACAATCTAAGAATAAACCATAGGCAAACACACTTCTCTGAAAAAAATAAATTAATGTGCGACCCATGAACCAAAAAGAAAACAAGAAACATGATTATAGATAAATAGACTACAATAATGTGCTCTAGACAAATTGAAACATCTCATGTCTATTGATAAAAGTAAATGAAACATCTCATGCATTAGAACTATAAAAACACCTCGTGCATACAAATAGAAAGCAGCATTCTTCTCTGGGATATTATACTTTAGCTTAACACAAAAATAAATATAAAGCTAATTAGTCACTTCCCCACATTTTGCTGCTTGTGAACAAAAACCTATGAACTGTAAGCTTTATTTGACCTACGTACAAATCTAACAGTTCTTCTAAAAGATTTGGAATAAACTTCCATACAAGAAAGCATCTCTATCTCCTTGAATATTGAGGCTGTAAGAGATATTTAATTCTCTAATGGTCTTGAAAAATTTACATGATACTGCTGGCCTTATCTTTGTTGTTTTTTCAAACATTTGTATTTCCATAGTGATCAATTTTCTGATTTCCTGACTTTTGCAAAATTTTTTAGTTCGTTGTGCTTATCCACCTTAAATTTATGTCACAGTTCGGTTATAGAATTTAGGTCCTGATTGTTTTTTGTACAAATATATACTCTTGCAAACAGATCCTGAAATAATCTTATCATTTCTTCCCAATTCATTATATTTATCAAATGACCTCATATCCTTAGAGAGAAAAGTAGCCCAACAGGCAACAGTATGTTTTCTTGTTTGAGAAACATGTCAGTCATAGCTATGGTTCTCCTCACATTTTTTAAACTAAAATCCCTGTTCCAAATCAAGCCACTAAGAGGAACTTTCTCTGTACTGGATGATGAGGGTGTGAAAAATAACTATATGCACACAGCAGCAGTACAACATTATAACCTTAACTTCAATTAAGACCTCAATTAGTTAGAAACTAATTAAGACTTCATTGTTAGCAAGAGACCAAACGAACACATGAACACTGATATTTAATTCTACCACCTGGTTTGAAGTTACTTTGCAGCTTATACCAAGTTCCTCACAAAGCCAGTGCAAGTTATAGAAAGATGAGACAGATTTATGACAAGAAATATTGACATGACAGCTCAGAATATGTAATCATTACCCTAGTAAAAGAATGAATAAAAGTCATGTTAATTGTATATTTGTTCACATTCTCCCTAGGTTATTAATCTACTCTGTAGCAAGACGATTTGTTAATTTTACAGGCTCCAGCATAAGGATAGTCTTCTTTAATGTTACACAAGCAGTTACTAGAAATATTACAAGACTGTGATTTCCCTTTATCATTCATGTCAACTAATAACAACACAAGTGTCTGAACCACCCATTAATATATCACTATGAAAGAATGACAACTTCTAAAACAAATTAAACATGAATGTTAATGGTTGGCTATCAAGTACAGAAAGCGCGCTTTAACAAGAAAGACGTGATGGTTAATCACATGCCAGAAACATAATTAACAAACTCAAAACAGAAAATCTACAAACTACTAAATATATGCAGGAAATCAAGAAAATGTAAAACCATTATTAGAGAAAAACAAGCTAAGAAATTGTAGGTAACCAATTGGTGGAAGGGTAAAAATAAGTCCATTCAGATGCAACAACCTAACAAGTATTATCAACAATCAAAAACAGATTCAGACTGCCGTTAGACATGATCAACAATGAACCTTATAGTATAGTAATTATGCATATAACTAGTCAAGCTCCAGGGCTAATTGTGAGGCATGATCAATAAGGTTTAAATTTCAATATTGCAACTTGAATAAAAGAAATAGTATTAATGAATATAACACTGACTAAGCAAAAGGGAGAATTGTTGGATGTTTGTACCTAGGAGGGAGGAAAGGTATAATGATGAGGAACTATGCAGGCAACCAATTTTATGCATTCTATCTGCAGGCAATCAAAGCAACAAGTACACACAGGATTGATTTCAATAAGAGTAACCATCTGCTATAGACCACTCTCATCTTTCACTATATTTCTACATTTACTAACTAGAGGAAATTAGTAAAATTGCTGGAAACTTCGATAAAATGACTTGTAAAATTGAAGCTTTAGTGTTAAATTACACAAAGTTTATGCTACTCATACTCCAATAGAATATAACCTACTAGCAATTATCGTTCGCGACCAATATATCTCGAGTTTATTATTCCATACTTCACCTAGAATCTATTTTTACAGAACACAAAGAGCCTACATAAGCACTTAAGCAATATGTCAAATGGAAAAAAGAAATGAAATGTCAATTAACATAGCCACTATCTATACCCTGTAAGTAGGATTATGTATACCCTCTCAAAACAGTCACAGATCTAAAAATCAAAAGCCCCAAAAAGATTATGTATCAAAATCCAAAAGTTAAAACAAAGTCATCAAAATCAGACAGACCAATTCAGTATACTCAAAAATTCTCTTCTTCTTCTTTGTAATACCAAAGACCAATCTAATAGCTGGAAACCTAGAGCAATTAGCAGATAAGCCAAATAATATTGAAAATTGTAAATAAAGAGATTAATTAGGGCTTACGCATTTCTCCTTTGGGAGCCCAACATACATCGATTGTTTTGTACTATTCCCTTTCCCTTAATTCTTTGTTTCTTTCTGAAATTTTAGAAATCAAAATCCCTCCAACCGTAATTTGTGATAATTTTGTTCGGCGCCCAAATGTTCCCGCTCGATCTGCTCTTCTTCGCGCCAGAGATGTGCATGTTGTTAAAACTCTGATTTTTTTTTTGTTTTTTGATAAAATTGTTTAACTCTATTTAATTATTACTTAAGTTCTGAATTTCGTATCAATGATAATAAGTATTTCTTAAGAAAAAAGTAAATTATAATTGATTACAAATCCAACTATTATATATAATATATAATTCAATTGCGAGTTAACATTTGATAGCATATGTTTGATGCTTTATAAAATTTATCATGTGGTCTTAGTTTTAAAAACATTATATTCTACTGCCAATTATTATTTTTTTGTTTTTATGAAAAATAAGTTAATATTTAATAGCAAGTTTCGCAATATATCGAAAAGGTCAAAAAATTATTGAGCGGTTTCGTTAATGTGGGGCATTTTTTTTTGTATGACTAGATCTTCACTTGCATTGATTTTATTCTTGCGACACTTGTACTCCAAGAAACACGTGTAAGCTTGTTCGGGGCTTATCCCTGTAAAGGTACTCCTTCGCTCAAGTTAGTAAGTATGTTTTGGTAATCTAATTTGAGTTCGGAGGACAAGATGTCCCAAGGTTGAAATACGGATCAAAACTTGCCCTTGGGATAAAACCCTTTGAGCCCTTTGGGGCGAAAGGAGCGAGGGTCGTAGTAAGTGTATAATGCATAAATTCATCGGGTGCCAAACAGACCCATATATTCGACAAAGTTTCAGGAAGGCGCCTCAAAAAATGGCATTCGTACAACGCCCAATGTTGAGCCAACACTGATTTGACTCAGTGTTGTCTTAACATCTATGATGCTAGAAGTTCTCCTGTGTGCTTAATTGTATAAAGAAAATAATAGTTTACATAAGAGTAGAAACACCGCTCCTGGAACGATTAGGGATAAAATAGCATTTAGGGATAGACAAAATCTTTATTTAGTTATCATTGCCCATTAATTAGTAACAAAATCTTAGTTTGTTACTAATATTTTGTTACCAGAAATGCATTTTCTTGTAGTGTAACCATGCACAATTGGGGAAAGCTTTGCTCTTAAGTACTAATATTTTTTTACTAATTAATATAATGGTAATTATACAATCGTTGATTAGATTAGTTAATGATGGTGCCCGGTAAAATTCGATAGCAGAAGGAAGATTCAATTAGCTGGAGTGTGTTCTAACTTCTATGTG
This sequence comes from Linaria vulgaris, assembly GCA_948329865.1. Lineage (NCBI taxonomy): Eukaryota > Viridiplantae > Streptophyta > Magnoliopsida > Lamiales > Plantaginaceae > Linaria > Linaria vulgaris. Next base: position 127,101,171 of record OX415250.1, on the reverse strand, counting down.
ACGTGATTTTTTATTTTTTTTTAGAGTTTCTCTATATATTTTCTGGCAATTTTTTGAGATTACGAAATTGATTAACCTGCTGATAAAGAGGTAATATATGTTTGATGAAACATGTTCACATGATTTCATAATAAAGTATAGAAGACCCAAATATTTTATGTAAACATGCAAGTGCACTTTAACTATATATAAAAAGAAAAGAAAATCTCATGAGTATATATAATCAATTAAGAAATAATTTATTTAAACTAAAATAAATACAAATATACAGAGAATTAATATAAAGACATTTTCTTTCAACTATGAATCTTCTGACAAAAATATAGCTATTTTCGTTCAACTAGAATCGATAAAATTATTTTAGTCACTTACAAAAATACACAAAAAGATTCTTTTGTCACAATTTTTCGCAATTTTTACTTCTCAAATCATCACATACTATGGGACTACAGCTAGGAAGCTTGCCCTAAAAATAAAATCTCCATTACATATTTGTGACAAGTTACGACTGTTAAATTTATTTAATTTAGAGTAAATAATTATGGTGTGCCATAATTAAGTACAGAAGATGGCCAGCATGGTTCTATTAGCTAGCTAAGTCCCAAGAATGATGATAAACAAGTCAATTATCAACACAACAAGCATTAAAATTATACGTGTTAGTTAGTTGTCCTAATCCCTAACCCAACTAAACGATTTTTTAGTTAATCTATTAATATTTAGGATAAAAGCATAAAATTCCTTTTGTTTCAAGTACTCTCAAAACTATATGATATGTACCTCGAGATTGGAAAGATGTAGTATTATACTATATTTTACCGTATATATCGATCGTAATGATGAAAATATAAAACTAGTACGTATTCAGTAAAAACTAAAAAATATTAGTGTAATAATTGAGATTTTTAACGTTTTGGTCCCTTAAGTTGACTTATCCGCGATTTTGGTTCCATAAGTTGGCAGGCCGCGATTTTAGTCCCATAACTTGGCTTAAAGACTCGATTTTGGTCCCTCGGTCAACATTTTTAAAATTCTATCCGTTAAAAACTTACGTGGCATCATTTGACCGACTGCGTGGCAATTTTGACCAGTATTTACGTACGTGGCTCCAAAAAAAAAAAAAAAAAAAAATAGGTAAGTGATATAAAGTCTACTCATTTCTCCACTTTTGACTATTTGACCAATCCTAAAATCCCTCCTTTAAACCCCGATGCCGCCAACCACCACGCACCACCACAACCACCACCATGCAAGCCTCCTTCTCACTTTCCCGGCCACCACCACCACCGCCACACTCCCGCCACTTTCCCGGTCCGACGGACCACCACCACTCCTCGAGTACCCACCGCCACCACCACGTCCACCATATCCACCCCCACCACCTTTTCTCCTCCCACCATAACCACCACCACCACCATATCCAACTCCACCACCACTGCCATAACCGCCACCTCCTTCACGTCTTCCATATCCACCACCACCACCACTGTTGTAGCTACCACCACCTCCACCGTATCCACCACCACCACCACCACCTTCACGACGAGGTCCACGTCCACCACCACCGTAACCGCCTCCACCACCACCACCACTACGAGACTGAGCTTCGTTGACGGTTATGTTCCGTCCATCAAGCTCATGTCCGTTCATTCCTTCGATCGCATCTCTCATCGCCTGCTCATCACGAAAAGTAACAAATCCAAATCCTCTCGATCTGCCGGTTTCACGATCATTAATGATCTTCGAATCAACGACATCGCCGCACTGAGAGAAAGCTTGCTCCAGGATTAGATCGGTGGTGGACCATGCCAAACCAGGGGCGTATGTAGGTGAAGGCTAGGGAGGGCTGTAACCCTCCCTAATTTGCCAACAAAAATTCAAGTAGTAGTAGTAGTCTTATATTTAAGTTAGAGGATATTCTGTAATTGTTTTTGTTAACAGGTTTGGAATTATTCCCTATTTAACGGAAGATATTTATTTGGGTCGAAACGTCCTGTCCGTGATTCAAAGGCAACGCTAGATGGACACACTGAGATTAATTGCAAGAATATTCCCCTCCTTTATTCACTGAACATTTCCTCCTCTTTTTATCTTATGTATTTGAGTGATAGATTGTAGTAAGTAAGCTTAATTGTTTCAGCCTTTTTCCCCCTCTTATTCTACTGATCACCTCCCTTTATATAGACTTTGGTAGGGGTAGGTGTCACTGTGCATGTGTTTTGATAAGGACAGGTGTTGTTGTTACCTTGATACAGGTGTAAAAATTAGGATAATGTTTATCGTTTATCTACTAAGTGCTGACTAGATTAGCTTTTGTGTCTTCTGATATCTCCGAGGGCTTCTGATGTAGACTGTTTTTGATAGAGCTATTCTTCCGAGGGCTTTTGTTTTTCCTTCTTGATTCGGGTATTTTCTTCAACAGTCAGGAGTGATCTCTGAGAGTGGAAACATGGTCTCCGAGGACTTGGTATGACTTCCGAGGACTGTGATCTTGTGTCCGAGGGCTGTTTTTGCTTTACTGAGAGTGAAATTTCTTCACCAGAGTGCTCGGACTGTATTCACTGGGTGTTCCTGTATTGACTTCTTCCAAAATTGTGTTCTCGGATAAGTCCGAGTGTTGCTTTTTCCGAGGAGTGTTCAGCAAGGAAGTTTTCTTGTAAGTTCATAGGACTCGGGGTCCCTCTTGGTCCCTCTTGGCGCATTTGGTGGATATCGGAGTCATACGGGTCCATCGGGGTTTGCTCTTTTTCCGATGCCGTGTTGATATCTGTTTTTCATTCACCGTTTGACTTTCCAAGGGACGCTTGCGTTTCTCCTCGGATGCTTTTATAAACCTTTTCGGGTCAGTGACCGAGAGGTAGGGCAATTCTCCGAGGGGTTTTCTTTATAGGTACATCTCATTGGATGTACTCGTGACAATAGTATTGTCCATATATCCTCCGAGGGGTTTTCTTTATAGGTACATCTCATTGGATGTACTCGTGACAATAGTATTGTCCATATACCCTCCGAGGGGTTTTCTTTATAGGTACATCTCATTGGACGTACTCGTGACAATAGTATTGTCCATATACCCTCCGAGGGGTTTTCTTTATAGGTACATCTCGTTGGACGTACTCGTGACAATAGTATTGTCCATATATTATTTTTCCCGAGTAGGAGTGATCTCCTCTATTTTATTCTTTAGGGTTAACACTAGCCCCCCCAAATTTCGATTGTCCTCGTAGAGACAAGCGGAATTTTAAATCATCGTCCTAAGTGAGGTGAGGGGTTATTTTTGACTTAGTGTCCCTATATTTATTTTTTTCTTTTTTGATATTTATCCAATACGTATATATATTTAGAATTTATAAGGATTTTACCTGAATACCCTTAGGGTATCGTTATTAAGCACGCGGAGATCTCGGGGCGCAGGTGGCGGACTGTTGTTGACCAGCTTGGAGATTTGAACTATCTGACCGTTGGCAACGGTCAGAATGGGGACGGCGTGGCACAATCAGGTGGCGGTTACGTGGAGCTTTAAATAAGTTCCACGTTTTCAAAATTCTTGACCGTTGTCACCTTCGGTTATAAATAGGACACTGTTGCTTCTTTTTTCTTCATTCACTCAATCCGTCTTTGTGGTCATCTCCTCTCAGAGCAAAAAAGAAATCTCTTTCCTTGATCTTTATTCTTCATCTTTTGCAATTCAAATTCCTAGCAGACTTACCCGTTCCTCTTCTCTCTTTCAAAAACATTCCTCTTTTATTGTATCCATGGCTTCTTCCGCCAACACTGACTCTATTGCCGCCGCTATCTCCTCGGAAGTCACTGCTCCGATTAATTCTTCTACGAGTGTGAGAGGTATTCCAATGGGAGTGATTACTCGCAAGCGTAAGGGAGAAATTGCTGCTGCTGCTGAGGGCGGCGCCACTTCCTCGAAAAAAGCTAGGGTTCCCAAATCAAAGGAACCGCCTCTTCGAACTTTCGCTAAGGTGGAAAAAACGAAGAATATTGCTACTCGTAAGCAGGTAGCAGATCTGTTGACCTCAACCGGAGTCCTTCAGAAGAACATGGTCTTCCGAATCCCGACGAAGGATGAGAGGGCGTGCTATCCTCCTCCGGGTATGTTGACAGTATTCTTTGCTCAGGTGAAGTATGGGTGGCGCTCGTTTATGTCCCCTTTTTTCTGTGCGCTCTTTAAAGCTTGTAATATTAGCCCAAGTCAGATGGTACCAAATGGATTTGCTGCTATCTGTATTTATGTATTTTGGTGCCACGTGAATGGGCTAGAGTGTTCGGTGGAGCACTTTCTTTCAATCTTTGACGTGGCGGTATCACCCGGGGGGTATCCTTTCTATAACGTTCGTCATCGGGACAACTCGGGGGATTCCACGAAGAGAATCTTGGGGGCTGCTATTACCTCACATAGCGTCTGGAAGAACAGGTACTTCTTCGTGGGCCCTGTCAACGGCGAGTGGGATGTGCCCTTTGATTGGCGAGAGGGTACTACTCCCGTGCATGCTCTGGATCAGGAGGCAGTGCTATCTCCTATAATTTCTCAGCACAAATTGATGGAGTCGGAGGATTTCACGATGTTATATGAGACCTCTGGGCTTCATCATGTAGTTTTCACTGATGCCGCCGTGGAGAGGCCCTTGTCCCTGTCTCCCGTTGCGAGGAGTCTCTTTCGTAAGTCTCTTTATTCGCTCTTTTATCCTTTTATTCTCTTTCCGAGCATAGTGGTAAATTGTACTTATACACGTTATTGATGGGATGATACAGGGGATGTCATGGCGAATTACTATCTGCAGTCGAGTCCGAGGGAGCCTACTCCTAGTGGTGTCTCGGAGATACCAGAGGAGGGAGATCACGAGGAGGAGGAGGTTAATGCTCCCGAGAGTATGCATATGGATTCAGAGAAGAGTGGATTCCACGAAGACCATTCTCTTCTATGCATGGATGCGATGGGGATCGTTAGGAGCGCGGTTCCCCTACGTCAAGTTGCACCTTGGGATTTGGCTTTAGTGCCCGTTTCCAAATCGGAGTCAGGGAATATTCCTGCTTCCGAATCTAATATGGGAATATCTCCGAGAGGTTCCGAGGAGGGTATCTTTCCGAGTGGTGCGGAGGATGAATCTGCTCGGAAGGATACTGAAGTAATAGACCTGTCTTCTGAGGATCCTTCTCCTAGGCTTCCGACAGTTCCTGAATCTGCTCCTCGGGGTAAGTTTTCACGAGTTTTTAATGAGATTTTCATATCTTTATCTGCAATATTTGATTATGTGTTGACACCTTTTCTTTTGATGTAGTGGCTATGGATAAAGGGAAAGCTCCGATGGTAGAAGAGTCTTCATTATATGGTGAGTATTCGTCATTTACCTTTTTTCCATAATTTTTTCTAGTTTCATTCTTTTAATCACTGACAGTTCGTATCTGTTGCAGAGGAGGATTTTCTGGCCCAATTTAGCATTCCCGAGCAAGAAGATTTACGAGGGGACTCCGAAGACACCCAAGGGGAGTTTGATCCTTCTTCAGAGGACCGAGATTTGAAGGAAGGAATTCTGCAATCACTATTAGGAAAGACCAGCCCCTCCACAACAGTAGGTGGTTCACGGGCCATTTTTACAAATTCCGAAGTGACGACTCCGGTAAAGGATACGACTCCTCCGAGGGGACATGTCCCGGTGACCTTGTCTCCGAGGGGTCATACATTTCAGGAACCTATTCCTCCCAGCGGATCCGGGGGGGAATTTTCATCTCGTTCAGTGGGGGAGGCTTATCAAGATATCCTCCGATTTTTCGCCTCCTCCAGTTCAGCACCCGCCGAGGGGTATCAATTTTTGTACACCAGTCTTAACTGGTTGGGGCTTATGGTAAGCTCCTCTGCCTTAGTCTTCTGAAATTACACAATGCATCTCTGTTAAATTTTTTATTGTTGACTTTTCTGTAGATTGGAAAGACTCGAGAGGCAGTTACTGCCGTTGAAGAGCGCGGTCGGAAAGATGTAGAGGACTTAGAAGCACTCCGGGCGCAATTGGCACCTCTCTTATTCCGGGATAAAGAGAGTCAAACTAGGGAGGACCTTCTTCAAACAAAAATTTCCGACTACGAGTTTGCTCTCAATGAATCAGAGAAGGCGAGGGCAAATTTACAAGGTAGTTTAAGTGCTGCTGAATCCGCTTGCAAGAAGATGGAGAAGGAAAGAAAAGACTCCGAGGAGGTCTTTACCGCTCGTATTGCAGCTCTCGAGAAGGCGGTGGCGGATGGGAATGAGAGAGAGAGAGTTCTCCAAGAGACTTTGGGCCAAGTTACTGATAGGGCAGAGTCAGCCGAGGGGAAGTTGACAAATTTTCTTTCTCCCGAGGACGTGCAGGCTAAGGTGGATGCAGCTGTTCAGTTTGCTCAGCGAGAGATCTCACGGCAGCAATCAGTAGCATCCGAGGAGCCTTCTCATGAGCTCTTGATGGGCCATCTTTTGTGGGGTTATTTGGAGTGTGCAAAGGTGGCAAAATCTTTGATAAGGTCGGATGTTAACTTCTCCAAGTCTTTCGATCTTCGGAAATTAAAGAAGCCAACTCCCGATGACTGCCATTATTTCGTGGGGAGGTTTGGGGGTTTGCTATCCTCTCGGGATTCTCCGACACCATCTCCAATGCGCTCCGCCACGAGTCCGAGTCCAAGGGCTAGCGGTTCTGGGGGGGTATTTTCTCCAATCTCTCGTCTTGCTCCATTGGGTACTTCCGCAGAAGAGACAACTTCTTCTCTCCCTCCTTCCACGGGAGCTTAGTCTAGCTTTTTGTAATTTTTACTTTGAAAATAAACGCTCTTTGTACTTATTGTTCCTTCCGAGGGCTATCCGTTTTAAATAAATATTTTTGTTCAATCTTCCTATTCTATATCTTATCTCCACTGTTTAATTAAGATGGATAATGATAATTCTCAAAAAGTTGCTGACTAAGTAAACTTCCTAAGTAGGAGGTGTTACTTTGCATGGTTAAATAGGATACGTGTCCTCCTTAATCAAAAAGTTTTCCAACACGTGTCCCTTAGTTAACGTACTAAGAGTTTAAACTTCTACTTTTAACTCTAATATAAAGAGTATATATGCACGTAGGTCCTTATCAATTATGCACTTATCTCCTAATCCTTATTAGTCTTTGATTTTCTTTTATAAGTGCAAGTACAAAGATAATACTTACTTGATACGATGATGCCTCCTTATTATAGAAGATTTGGCTCGACTTCATCTGGCGGTTCTTCTCAGGATACCGCTCGGGGTCCTTCTGGATCATCAAGGGTTCCTCCGAGGGGCAATCCATCCGAGAATCAAACGACACTTAGTGCTAGTTCCTCTCTTGGAGTGGTTCGTAGGACTCCATCTACAAATTCACGTAGAGTCAATCATATCAGGGAGATATTCATGAGTAGGGAGCCATATCCTTTGGCGGATGAGTCTTCAGAATTCGATTTACTTCCTCTTAATCCATCAAGATTGATAGGCAGAGGACGTGTAGGATCCACAATGAGTGCAGAATGTGAGAACTCGGTAAGATCTCTTTTTAATGGTTATAACTTGGAGTTCGAAGATTATGATATAATAGTGCCTTCCTCGGGCCAAAGGGCTTACGCACCCCCTTCAGGTTATATGACCGTTTATACCGAACAGATGCGTTGTGGTTTACGTACCTTTTTCCATCCCTTTTTCCAAATACTCTTTCGGTATTGGCAGGTGTGTCCGAGTCAGTTAACACCAAGTTCCTATAGTCATTTGGTGGGATATGTCCTTCGTAGTGAGCTTTTAAACCTTCCGATGTCCCCTTATCGGGTGGGGACAATATTTACCCTTCAACCTTGCTCAGAGGGGACTCCCTTTTTTAGCTTGACCTATCGGGACAAGGAAAATATCTTCACTCGTGTATCCAGTTCCCACTCTAGTAGAGGGGATTGGAGGCGGAGATTTTTCTTTATCCGTCCGAGAGGTCAGTCAGCCAGATCGTGGGGTGTACCCATCCGATGGGGTTTGGGATATATCGCACCCAACACCGAAACACGAGGACAAGTGAGGGAGATATTGCTTCACTCGGGACTTTTCTCTGGTTCTTATGATATATCTGGGCTGTTGGATTTCCCCGAGGCTCTGATTTTGGCAGGTTTACAAGAGAGAGTAGAAGGATGCACTCCTGCTTCTCGTCCTCTTCACAGTAATTTTCACTTTCGTAAGTTCTACTAACCATTCTTTAGTTTATAAACTTTATTGGTGTCCTCGGATCATTTTCTTACTGACATCTTTTGTAGGAGCGGAGATGGGAGCTTTTTCTCTCGGCTCTTCTAACGACGTTTTCCTGGGGAGGGCATTGCATGGTATTCCTGGGATGACGAAGGTTGGCGATTCTCCTCCTCTCATAAGTGAGGCAATGGTGGAAATCTCCTCGGAGGAGGAGGAGCCCGTTGCAGCCCCCCCAGTCAGTTATATAATTCCTTCTGGATCGTCGGATCTGATAGCAACTCTTTCTCAAACGGATTGTCACATGAGTCCCATAGTATCACAGCCCATTCCTCACAATTCTACCGTAGTAAATGTGTTAGAGGAGTATCTTCACTCTTCTAGTGCAGAGGATATGCAGCCCCAGCAAGATATCCCTGGTCGTATTCCCGCACCACCGCCCGAGGAGCACCCTTCCCTCGGGAGAACTCTTCCCCCCGAGGGTAATCAGGATGTTTCTCCTCTCGGATCAGCAGTGGGATTTTGCCGAAACTTTCTTAGTGGGTTATTAAACGTAACAGATTGTGAACTGATAAAAACCCTTTCGGTACCCGTCCTCCAAGATTTAGCCTGCAAAGACCTGTGTGAGGTATCTATTCATTTTATTTAATACTAACCTGTCTTCTGATCTGATGCCATTCGTTTTTTGAGCAGATTTATATGGTGTTGGACGCCCTCGGGTCTTACGGGAGTTCTTCCTCAGATCCGGGTTTAGTATACCGTCGTCGGGATGAGTTAGAGCGAGGTCTCTTAGAAGCTCAAGTGGAGATAGCCCATTTGAAGGAAGTTCATGAGTCTTCTCAGGATACTCATATTCATATGTTACAATCCGAGAAGGATAAGGCGTGGGAATTGGAACGCCAATTATCACTTGAAAAGACACGTGTCTTGAGCTTAGACAGGAGAATTGAGGAGTTACGTGGCCATATGCGGTCCTCGGAGGAGCAGTTAACACAGGCTACGCTGGAAAGAGACGTCTTGAGTCAGCAACTGCTAGGGATAACTCGTTCTCATGCGATAGAGGTGGTCATGGCCCAAGTCCAAGCTGTGTTGGAGGTGGTGGGTCCATCCAGTCTTCGTGAATCTCTTCGGGGAGAGATGCGTGACTTAGTGCATATAGGCTATAAATTGTGCCAAGATGCCGTACAAGCTTTGCCAGAGTTCCCCTCGGGATTGCTCCTTCCTGAACTCAACATTCGTCAAGTCTCCGAGGAACTTTCCCCTTCACCTATTAGAGATTTTGCAGTCGGAACTGTGTTCTTGGATGATCCAGTCTCTCTTTCTGAGGAGCAGCGCCGAAGACTTATCCGAGAGGGGAAACGTCCCATGGGAGGGACTTAGCTTGTAAATGAGTTTAGTTCATAATACAGAGGGTTCTTAGTGTTATCGGATTGTCCTGATGTCTCGTATATAGAGCCATCATTTTGTTGGACAATTCTATTGTCTTTTGTACTATATCCCCTCGTATATGAACACTCTTTTTATTCATATATAACTATTACATTAAGCATAATACTTTCTAAGATTGCTTGCGTTCCACGTGTTGCGAAGTATTGCCTCCTCGGAGTTAGCAAGCCGATAAGTCGCCGGTCCCACGATTTCCACTATCTTGTAAGGTCCTTCCCACCGTGGATCTAGTTTACCCACATTCTTGGAGGCCCCTACTCGTTTCATCACTAAATCTCCAACTTGAAAGGTTCGGAGTTTTACCTTGGTATTATAATATCGTGACATCCGAGCCTTGTACTCTTCCATTCGGAGGGCTGCTCGGGTCCTTTTTTCCTCGAGGAGGTCAAGGGCAAGGGCTAGATTTGAGCTATTGGCCACTTCTTCATATTCTTTGACTCGCCAGCTTTCTAGGGAGACCTCCGAGGGCAACACAGCCTCACATCCGTAGGATAGACTAAAAGGGGTTTCACCCGTAGCAACACTCTGCGTGGTCCGATAGGCCCACAATATCCCGGGTATCTCCTCAACCCACTTAGCTTTATGCCAATCAAGCCGGGCCTTCATGTTCTTCAGGAGGGTTCTGTTGGTTCTTTCTACTTGGCCATTTGCTTGAGGGTATCCCACGGAGGCAAAGCGATGTTTTATCTCCCAATGATCACACCACTTTTGCAATCCTTGATCAGTAAACTGCAAACCGTTATCACTTACCAGGCTCCGAGGGACACCAAAGCGACAAATAATATTTCTCCAGAGAAAATTGATGACAGCCCCCGCGGTTACCCTAGCTAGGGGTTCCGCTTCCACCCATTTGGTGAAGTAGTCAACGGCTACTAGCAGAAATTTCTTTTGGCCGGCATCAGGGACGAGGGGTCCAAGTATGTCAATACCCCACTTAGAGAATGGGCAGGGGTTCAGAGAGGGTTCCCAAGGGGCTGCTGGTAGATGGGTCCGAGGGGCGTAAGCCTGGCATGGTTTGCATCTTTCGGCATGGCTTTTGCTATCTTTGGCCATCGTGGGCCAATAGTAGCCCTGTCGGATCAAGCGTCCCACCATGCTTTCGCCACCAGTATGGCTCCCACATACCCCCTCGTGAGTTTCTGCTAAGGCTAGCTGGGCCTCTTCTTCATTAAGGCATCGAGCGTGGGGACATAAATATGTCCTTCGGAAGAGTATCCCGTCTTTGAGGAAGTATCGGAGGGTTTTTCTGAACATCATTCGCTGAATATTCTTGTCCGAGGAGTATCCCTCGGGATTCTGCAAATAGGCTTTGATAGGAGTCACCCAGCTAGATGAAGGATCTGAAACTGTGTTCACTTCTCGGCCTTCACCCTTTTCAGATTCATTGACATGTAGTAGAGTAATCTTCCGAGTATGTATTACAGCTGTTTGTGTAGCCATTTTGGACAAAGCGTCCGCCTCTTGATTTTCTTTACGAGGAATTTGAACTATATCATATTCTTCAAACCATTCGGACCTCTGACGAACAACTCGGAGGTACTCTTGCATTCTTTCTTCTTTGGCCTCATATGACCCCTTAACTTGCAGAACAATCAGCTGGGAATCACTATGAAGGAGTACTCTTTTCATTCCCCCTTCTCTAGCTAACCTCATACCAATAAGGAGAGCTTCATACTCGGCCTCATTGTTAGAGAGGGGATAATCTATTCTAACTGCAAAATGGAGCCTTTCCTCCTCTCCTTCTTGATTTACCAAGACTATTCCGGCCCCCCCATGGGTACTCACCGAGGATCCATCTACATATACGTGCCATCGTGGCTCCTTTTCCTCGGATCCAACGCCCGTGAGTTCTGTTACAAAGTCCGCCAAAACTTGCGCTTTGATTGACGGTCTCGGAGCGTAGGAAATATCGTACTCAGTAAGCTCTACAGCCCATTTTATCATTCTCCCTGATGACTCCGGCTTATTAAGAATTGCTCTCAGGGGATGCTTAGTAAGCACAGTAATTGGGTGGGATAAAAAGTAGGGGCGTAGCTTACGAGCCGTAGTAACCAATGCTAGAACGAGTTTCTCAGTTAGGGTATATCGAGTTTCGGCTCCGAGGAGAGTTTTGCTAACGTAATATACCGGGTGATGTTCTCCATCTTGTTCTTTGACTAGGACAGCGCTAATAGCCTCTTCTCCAATCGATAAATACAAAAACAACTCTTCTTGGGGTACCGGTTTTACCAGCAAAGGTGGTTTCAACATGTACCTTTTTAAGTCTCCGAGAGCTTCCTCACATTGGGAGGTCCACTGAAATTCCTTGATATTCCGAAGTACCTTGAAGAAGGGAAGCCCTTTTTCTGCGGACTTGGAGACAAACCGACTCAACGAGGCCATTCTTCCAGTCAGCTTTTGGACATCTTTTACCGTCCTCGGAGTAGGTAATCCCATGATAGCTTCTGCTTTTTCGGGATTTACTTCAATTCCCTTCTCCGTAACCATGAATCCCAAAAATTTTCCTCCTCGGATACCAAAAGAACACTTCCGAGGGTTGACCTTCATGCCAAAGTTGTTCATAATGACCAACGCTTTTCGTAGGTCCTCAGGATGTTCTTCAGCAGTGTTACTTTTAACTACAGTATCATCTACATAAACCTCTACTGATTTCCCAATAAGTCCTGAAAACATAAGGCTTACTAACCGTTGATAGGTAGCTCCAGCATTCTTTAATCCAAAGGGCATGACTAGATAACAAAAGGTGCCTGCATCCGTGATAAAGCTGGTCTTATCTTGATCAATAGCCGCCATCGGGATTTGGTTGTACCCTTGATCTCCATCTAAAGTTGATAGTAGCGCACATCCTGCGGTAGAATCAACTAGCTGATCTATGCTCGGTAAAGGGTAACAATCCTTGGGGCATGCTTCATTGAGGTTAGTAAAGTCAACACACATTCGCCATCTTCCTCCGGGCTTGGGAACTAGCACGACATTAGCCAACCACTCGGGGTAAATAACTTCTCGTATTTGCTTTAATTGAAGAAGGCGTTGTATTTCCGAGCGGATGATCTTATTGCGCTCGGGGCCCATTTTCCTCTTTTTCTGTTGGACAGGTTTAGCTCCAGGCTTCACATTAAGGAAATGTTGACATACCTTGTTGCTGATTCGTCCGGGCGGTCCCCCTTCCCATGCAAAGAGGTGATGAAATTGTTTGAGAATAGAAATCAATTGGCCTTCTATGATTGGAGTCATATGGGTGCCCATTTTGATTACTTTCTCGGGGCTTCCTTCTACTAACTCCACCATTTTTAATTCTTCCACAGGCTGGACTCGTGTTTCCTCGGTTCTACACTTTTTGTTATTTCCAAGTGAAGGTCCGTCCTCTTCTGAGGGGATGGCATTCATGCAGCATTCTCTAGCTTTTGACTGACTTCCTCGAACTTCTCCGATTCCCGAGGAGGTGGGGAATTTCACTTTAAGATGCAAAGTAGAAGGAATTGCCTCAAAGGCCCGAATAGATGGTCTTCCGCAGATCACATTATACGCTCGCGAAGAAGCCTCCACTACCCAAAACTTAATAGATTCCGTTCTTCGAAGGGCTCCTTTCCCCCATGACATTGGGAGAGTAATAGTTCCGAGGGTTTGGCATGCTTCCCCGGTGAATCCTACTAAGGGGACCTCCGCGGTTTCCAACGTTTCTTGTTTCAATCTCATAGCGAGATAGGTCGGTAGGAATAGTACATCCACAGAGCTGCCCGTATCTATGAGGATACGTTGGATTTCATACCCGTAGATGACGGCAGATATAACCAAGGGATCTTCATGAGGGTATATTACATCTGTAAGGTCCTCGGGTCCGAAAGTGATACTAGGCAGTTGTGACCCTTGAATGGAGCAGACAGCTAATCCTTGCTCTGCTCGTCGGGCTTCTTTCAAATATTTCTTCTTTTTGCCCTGAGGTGCCATGGAGATTTCACCCCCTTCTATCATATTGATGGTTCTCCCTGTTGGGGGATTGTCTTTGTAAGAGTTAGGTGGAGGAGGCAAACTCTGATACCCTGCCGTTTTCTCTCTCGAACTTCGCCGGCGGTCCTTACTTCTCTCTCGGAGTCGGAGGCGTCTAGTGGTCCCCTCTCGTGACTTCCGGCTAGGCGTCCTTTCTTCCCTTTCTTGCTCTTCCTCTTCCCTTCGTGATCTCTTCCAAACATTGGCCTTGGGCTCTTCAGGGTTATTTTCCTTAAGGTAGTTCTTCAAGTACCCTATCTCCAATAGGCGAAGCACCTCTAAACGAAGGGTAGTACATTCTTCCGTAATGTGCCCGTAAGTTTTATGGTACTTACAATACTTTCCAGTATCCTTGTCTCGGTTAGGAAATTTAGTCGGTCTGGGCCAGTGCAACTCGTTGCTACCCCTCATTATGTTGAGCACTTCTGGTGGAGTAACAGTCATCGGAGGTAAGTGTACGGGTCGGAGGAATTTCTTAACCACTCCCCCTTCATCTTTGCGTTGAGGAGGTTTTCCTTCCTTACTTTTTTCTTTGACCTTTGCTTCTTTCTCAACACGCTCTAAGTGTTCACTATCCTCCTGCTCCATCTGCTTCTTTGTTCCCTCGGCTTCTTCCATCAAAATATGTACTTCCGCCTTTTGCATTAACTCATTCATATCCGTAATACGATTTCCCATAAGGTATCTAAAGAAATCCCCCGCTCGGAGTCCCTGAGTTAATATGTCTGCCATAATGGTCGGGCTAACATTTGGAACATCGAGTGCTTCATCCGTGAAGCGCTTTATATATTCTCGTAAGGATTCGTCCTTCTTCTGTTTGATAGTAAAAAGATGCGTAGCAGATTTAGGGTACCTTCGGTTGCAGGCGAATTGTCGTACAAACAAATGAGCTAATCGGTCAAAGCTCGTGATGGAACAAGGTGGAAGATGAGTAAACCAGGCTTGAGCCCGCCCTCCAAGGGTAACAGGGAATACGCGGCATAACACCTGATCAGGAGCGGAAGAGAGGTCCATTCCTGCCAGGTATTGATGGACGTGATCTTGTGGGTCCCTTCCATCAGCTTCCCCGGTATATAGCGAGATATTAACAGGTCGCATCCCCGAGGGGATAGAAGCTGAAGCAATCTCGGGAATGAAAGGAGAGGTCTTGAACGTAGGATCTTCCTCGGGAGCCATGGCTTTCTTGAGATCACCTAACTCTTTTCGTAAATCATCCATCATTCCCCATAAGGAACGTTCAACCTCTCCTCGATACTCTGAAGGGCGAGAAATTCCTACCGGACCCCTCACAGGAGTCCTTTCACGACATACATGTCTTCGAGGACTTTGTCGGGGTGTCTGTCGCCAAGGATTCCAATTTGGGTTCCATGTCCTCGGAGGTCCATCTTCTTCCGAGGGGAGATCTTCGTTCTCGGATAGAACAGGGGACGTACGTACGGGGGGATCATCCCTCCAGGGTGTTCTTTCAGCATATATAAGTCTTTCATAAACAGATCGGGGAATACTAATAAAATCTCTTGTACCTGATTCATAATTGGACAAAGTTTCTTCTGAGTCATTGTTCGGGACAGGAAGGTTGTCATTTTCGAAAAGACCATCCATCCTAGCTGACGTGTGCCTGAATTCTCTCGAAGACAGATGCTGTGACGTTCCCACAGACGGCGCCACTTTGTTAACAGGTTTGGAATTATTCCCTATTTAACGGAAGATATTTATTTGGGTCGAAACGTCCTGTCCGTGATTCAAAGGCAACGCTAGATGGACACACTGAGATTAATTGCAAGAATATTCCCCTCCTTTATTCACTGAACATTTCCTCCTCTTTTTATCTTATGTATTTGAGTGATAGATTGTAGTAAGTAAGCTTAATTGTTTCAGCCTTTTTCCCCCTCTTATTCTACTGATCACCTCCCTTTATATAGACTTTGGTAGGGGTAGGTGTCACTGTGCATGTGTTTTGATAAGGACAGGTGTTGTTGTTACCTTGATACAGGTGTAAAAATTAGGATAATGTTTATCGTTTATCTACTAAGTGCTGACTAGATTAGCTTTTGTGTCTTCTGATATCTCCGAGGGCTTCTGATGTAGACTGTTTTTGATAGAGCTATTCTTCCGAGGGCTTTTGTTTTTCCTTCTTGATTCGGGTATTTTCTTCAACAGTCAGGAGTGATCTCTGAGAGTGGAAACATGGTCTCCGAGGACTTGGTATGACTTCCGAGGACTGTGATCTTGTGTCCGAGGGCTGTTTTTGCTTTACTGAGAGTGAAATTTCTTCACCAGAGTGCTCGGACTGTATTCACTGGGTGTTCCTGTATTGACTTCTTCCAAAATTGTGTTCTCGGATAAGTCCGAGTGTTGCTTTTTCCGAGGAGTGTTCAGCAAGGAAGTTTTCTTGTAAGTTCATAGGACTCGGGGTCCCTCTTGGTCCCTCTTGGCGCATTTGGTGGATATCGGAGTCATACGGGTCCATCGGGGTTTGCTCTTTTTCCGATGCCGTGTTGATATCTGTTTTTCATTCACCGTTTGACTTTCCAAGGGACGCTTGCGTTTCTCCTCGGATGCTTTTATAAACCTTTTCGGGTCAGTGACCGAGAGGTAGGGCAATTCTCCGAGGGGTTTTCTTTATAGGTACATCTCATTGGATGTACTCGTGACAATAGTATTGTCCATATATCCTCCGAGGGGTTTTCTTTATAGGTACATCTCATTGGATGTACTCGTGACAATAGTATTGTCCATATACCCTCCGAGGGGTTTTCTTTATAGGTACATCTCATTGGACGTACTCGTGACAATAGTATTGTCCATATACCCTCCGAGGGGTTTTCTTTATAGGTACATCTCGTTGGACGTACTCGTGACAATAGTATTGTCCATATATTATTTTTCCCGAGTAGGAGTGATCTCCTCTATTTTATTCTTTAGGGTTAACAGTTTTCTATATATAATATAAGTTTAATATGTAATATGAACTATTCTTGACTGTGAAACCGCAATATACAAGAGAAACAAAAAGAGGCAAAGATACAGATGATTGTTCTGACTGCTCTGCTACGTGTCCGGTTTTTCTTTTGAAAACAAATCCTCTATTTTAATAAGTTAAAGAGTTTTTGGATTGTAAGAGTTTTTAACAAATCCTCCTTTTGAAAGATATAAGTTGTCGTCCTCCTCCTTTTATGAACAATTAGCTCTATTTAATTAATACATATATAGGTATTGTATTAATTTATTTCTTATTAACTCCCTTCTAATTTTGATTATATTATCTATGCAATTTTAATAGATGTCTATTGCAAAAATAAGAGGGAATGTTTCTCAACGTGTGCTTTAACTTATGCATTATTTGAGTTTTGAATTTGAATTTTGATCATTTTGATCAATAGTGAATTTAGCTAATTTAAGAAATGAATCTCTTTATCATTTGTAGTGCATAAGTAATACAACTTACCTATAGAAATAAGAAAAGTGTTAAAACTTATAGCTCATCTGGTTTGATTAAATTACAAAAACTCTGCGTGTGCTATGCCTAATCAATAAATAATCCCATGTGCTATTTTAACTAACAAAAAACTCTCGTGATGTTCAAGAGTTAGAGCAAAAATCCTACTATATTGAATTAATTCTTATATATGTATGGGAAGATCTTTATGGTACTTATTTAATCCTTAAAAAGTTCACATTGAGGTTCAATTCAATTTTTTCATCGATATTTTATAGAAAAAACTAGTTTTCACATTGTCAAAACATTCATATATTTACTATGTCAATTAGTTTTATAATGCTTACACATTAAGCAAATCTAAAAGAATCATAAGTTACTAACACCAAAAAAACTTTATAAGAATTTGTACGGCATAACAATCATATATTATCAACAAACCCATCCTAAAAAAGATTATCGGAGGCATTTTTGCTTTAGAACTAAATGTTGAAACGATACACAAACCCTTGTGTGCATTTTGTTTTTCAAATGCCGTAAAAATGATTCAAGACAATTTTTCTTTCATTAGGTATTCTCTTTTGATTATTTTTGTTTTTTCTTCAAAAAAAATTCTTGGCTATCGTTCTTGTAAAGGAAATAAAGTTAGCCTCCCCCCCCCTCCCCCCCCCCCCCCCAAAGTTCAAATCCTGGATACGCCCATGTGCCAAACCACCTATAAAGCATCTAAATTCGACATCAGCTAATGCCATTTTTGTTGAACTGTAAATAAGAGAGAGAGGAGAGAGAAAGGAATTTTTTTTGTTATTTATTTATTTATTTATTTTATTCCACGTCAATTTTGTTTTTTTTTTTGGAGCCACTTACGTAAATACCGGTCAAAATTACCACACAGTCGGTCAATGATGCCACGTAAGTTTTTAACGGATAGAATTTTAAAAATATTGACCGAGGGACCAAAATCGATTCCTTAAGCTAAGTTATGGGACTAAAATTGCAGTCTGCCAACTTATTGGACCAAAATCGCAGATAAGCCAACTTAAGGGATCAAAACGTTAAAATCCCGTAATAATTTGTTTTTTTCAATAAAAAGTACAATAAATTGACATGCATGGGACCACCATACCCCCCACCCCCCATATTTCCAAGTTGTGCCATATAAAAGTTAGCTGTTTAGAGGATGAAATACGACAGGTTTCAAAATTTTCAGTTTGCATGCAAATTATGCACTAATATTCTTTTACTGATTAAAGTTGGTAATTAGTTCTTAATAAAATTCGTTTATGATGGTTATAAAGTCTGAAATATCACCTTACCATCTTTTATTGGAAGCAGCAATGTCGATTCCAATTTATCATTATTTTATTGGATTAAGTTTAAGCTTAATCATATTTTTGTACAATTTTCTCGAAATGCATTTCTTCAAAGACTTGTGGAGTGGATTTAGGGGACAACCGGTCACGTTGACGTTCCATCCTACGTCTCAGCTGTACAACGACGTCGTTTCCAAGTGTAAAGTTCTTCATGGAAGGTACTTCTCAGTTCTCGGTTTTGAAACATGTTTTGATCTGTTAAAATCTTTTTTTATAAGTTGCAAAAATATTATTAATGTTGTAGTGGATGTGAGAGTTTTTTTTTCCCAAATCATTTTCATAGAGTCAAAAATGGAAATATTTCGATACTATTTGAGAAAACCTTAAGTTGATTTTTATAAATAAGAGATAATTTCTTCAAACTCCCTGAACTATAGCGACTTTTGGACACCACATCTGAACTTTATAAATAAGCACTTTGCCCACTAACTTTTGTCAACCTCTTCGAGTTGCCCCTGTCAATTTTCCGACCAAAAAATCGCTGGGATTTTTTTTTTTCAGAATCTTCTCCTCGTCAAGAAGGTTCCGATAGTGGTGACGGTATCGAAAAATTCAAAGCCATTACACGGGAGATTTAATTTTAATTTGTCGAATTTTTGGAAAATATGATGAACACCTTCAAGTGTTCTTCATTTTTTTCGAAAATTCGACGAACTAAATTTCCCGTGTAATGGCTTTGAGTTTTACGATACCGTCACCACTACTGGAACCGCCTTGACGAGTAGAAAAGTCGATTAGAATAAAAAAGAAAAGTTCGACAAAAAAATTCCTACAAACCGCGGCGGCGTAGTGGCGGGTTGCCGGAAATTTTTGCCAGAATTCCTAAATTTGGACTCAATATTCTCCTCGTCGAAAGGGTTCTGTTAGCGGTAACGGTGTCGGAAAATTTAGTTTTAATTCGTCGAATTTTCGGAAAATATAATGAACATCTTCAAGTGTTCTTCATATTTTCCGAAAATTCAACGAATTAAAACTAATTTTTTCGTGTAATGACTTTGAGTTTTGCGATACCGTCACCACTACCGGAACCGTCTCGACAAGGAGAAGATTCTGAAAAAAGAAAAAAAAATCGGTGATTTTTTAGTCGAAAAATTTCCATGGGGCAACTCGAACATGTTGACAAAGGTTAGGGGGTAAAGTGCTTATTTATAAAGTTCAGCGGGTGGTGTCCAAAAGTCGGTATAGTTCAGGGGGTTTGAAGGAATTATCCCTATAAAAAAAGAAGTTTGAAGTTTTTGTAAACTTCAAATCATTTTACCACTTTTTAAAAACTTATGTTTATCAAATATTACATACTATATCATTTTACCATTTATAACTTTGGTTCCGTTTTATTCATGTTTATTATGCATTAACAAGGAGTAGTTGATATCTAGGATGTAAAATTGCTATTTTAATTTACAAAAAATAATTATATACATAAATAAGCTGAATGCAGTTGACAATACTATTGTTCTGAATCTTCATGTAATTGATCTCCTTATGCTTTACTTAAATGGATTTGCTTATATAGGCTGAATGTAGTTAACAACACTAATGGATTCGCTTATGCTTTAACCTTAACAATATATAGGTACTTATCGACTCCGTGGTTATGTAGTCCGCATCTTCAGACCGTATTTTTATCGCGGTTTGCAAATGCGCCTGTCGTCAACTATACCAGGTGAAGTTTGATACACAAGTATCAGTTTTATTCGACTCTGGGATGACATTCTTCTGCTTTGTTGAGATAATTTGTATATGCGTACGTGATTGAAGTAGTGATAGTACTAATTAATTAAGATGCTTAACTGTCCAGAGAACTGTTTATGACCTCTGACGGCGGAACATTGGCGTTGGATTGGGTCGATGATGCAGAAGGTAACACTCTTTCCGCCTCACTTTTTGAGTTATGTGTACTCGCCTAGATGACAGTTTATTCTATTTCGATTACACTGCAATAACTAATTTCCTTTTTAAGTCAAGAAACCATCCGTTCAAGCGAATGATCACGTGCACCATGATGATAAACGTCCTATAGTTATCATTGTTCCGGGCTTAACAAGTGATTCCGATGCTGCTGTAAGCAATCTATCCTTCTTCTGTTCCTCTTTTGATCAATATGTCGTGTTTGTAAAATGAGAGGCCAGTCCACGTGTCTACAAATATGAGGATGCACACTTGTCGTTTTTATGTTTGGACGTAGGAGCCCAAATGATATCATTTCTGTTATCTGATATAATCGATAAAATAACATTCTTTCAGTATGTCAAGCACTTTTCTATTAAGATGACTAAGCCTGGATGGAGGGTGGTCGTGAGCAATCATCGTGGACTTGGGGGTGTACCTTTAACCGTGAGTATCGCCTTGACTTACCATCAATTATGATCCAGTCTTGTTCATGATATTGTAACAACCAAAGCCTTGAATATGTCTTGTAACGGTGAATCTACTTGAACGACGTGTAACAGTCAGATTGGTTCTACTACGGTGGGTGGTCAGGCGATATACGGGCAGTTGTTAAACATCTCCACGGACAATACCCTGAAGCGCCTCTGTATGTTGTTGGAACCAGCATCGGGGCTAGTATGCTGGTACGGATTCCTCAGTGCAATGCTCAGGATTACAATGCTGGTTACAATGCTAGTACTTTCACGTCTATTGCAATGCTTGGGATTCTCATTTTATACCAAGTGTACTAAATTTCAGGTTTTCTACCTAGGCGAGGATGGGAACAAAGTCCCTATAGATGGAGCTGCAGCCATCTGTTCTCCTTGGGACCCTTTGGTTAGTTCGTGTGTGTGTTTGTGTTATTCGTTAGTCTAAAGAAGATAAAACATGAACAACTCTTTTTCGATATTATACATTAATCATTTTTTAAGTAAACAACATTTTCAGTTGGCATTGATCCTGCTTAGCTACACTAAATTGGATTCTTCTCATGTTTTTCTCAGTTGTGCGACAGGGGTATGAAGCGTGGTGTTATACAAGAGTTTTACAGCAAAGCTCTAGCCAACGGCCTCAAAGGTTTCGCGCTTATGTATGTTCTGTTCTTTGGGATCGGAGCACACTTACGCATAACTAAAGCGTTGTGGTTTCTTACATTTCCATGATTAAGTTAGCAAGTAACATGTAACTTATTTGACTTTGTAGGCACAAGGCCGTAATTCCTCGTTTTCTCAATTGGAAAAAAATCGAAAAGGTATGTGTTGTGACTTGTGACTGCAGTGTAGATCAAATATTTTGCCATTGATGAACTGAAAAATATAACCATTAAGTTATCTTTTCATGTTTTCAGTCATGTTACTGTCGGGACTTCGATGATGCTGCATTTCGAGTTCTTGCCAATTGCAAGGTGGTTTTTCTTGAATTCTTTCTCCTTATTTTCTTCCCTTATTTTTGTATATTTGTTTAGTGACCAAATTATTTCGCTTTTTCAGACAGTGGACACATATTACAGGCGCGGTTGCAGTAGTCTAATTGTAGAAAACATAACGGTGCCACTTCTGAACATTTGTTCTTTAGACGATCCATTATGTCCAAAAGAAGGCATTCCGTGGGATGAATGTCGGTATGTAATCTGTTCTGATGTTTTCAGTATGGTAAATTCACAAAATTCTGATTGCTATTAGTTAACAATCAGTTGGAAATTGTGTCGCTTTTTCATGGAAATATAGACTTTTGTCGTTTATATAGTTGCATTACTACATATCGTGGATCAGGATCGAAATGAATCTCGCAGGTTAAACAAAAACGTGATCTTGGCAACGACAGAGCATGGCGGACACCTGCCGTTTTTTGAAGGAATAAGCGCAAAAAGTCTCTGGTAAGAATTCTGTTGCACATATATACTGATTTTCTGGCCTCTTATTTGCTTATAGTGCTAACCTATGATGCACGGATACTCCAAAAAAATGGCCGGTTAGTGTCGGATACGTATCGGATACCGATACTCTCCGGATACGTATCGGATACGCCACGTGGCGTATCCTGCATTGAAAATAATTAAAAAAGACAGATACACGTATCGGATACCCTGTGAAGCGTATCCGAGGAGTATCTGGTACGTATCAGCAATTTATAAGAGTAGCGTGGTAGTTTTCTTAAACTAGAAAATGCCCAACAAGAACCAACTTGCAATATCTTTTCAGAAAATTAAATATAAAATCGTGAAACTCTCTATTTCAAACCAAAATAAAAAACAACATACAAAGCTTTGATATCCTTCAAAATAGTATGTGACTAATGATTGTGCAAGTGATTAGATATAATGTTATTTGATATTTTTATTTAAATTATATCTTTATATATAATTATTAATATTAAATATATGACGTATCGCATACGTATCGTATCTTATAAATTTTAAAAAAATCGTATCCACGTATCCGTATCCGGCGGATACCGATACTCGTATCCGTATCCGTGTAACCTAGGTGCTAACTTGCTGAAGACTGAATAGTGAAGATAATTTCTTGTGCATGCTCAGGTGGGTAAGGGCTGTCGACGAGTTTTTCAGTGTTCTGCAAGCCAATCAGTTGAGCAAGCAGGCATAATTGATGAATTAGCTTTCTTTCCTTCGAGAATTCACTTGTATCTATGCGACGAATGGAGACATAAGGGTTCACTTGATTCGGTTAAGCTGAACTGTTAGGAAGCTTAGCAAACGGTTACTTTCGTGTTAACCAAGTGTCATTGTATGTCGAAATGTGCAATGAAAAAAACGTCGTTCACTACAACTATGTTGTAACCACCACTACCAAGCTATACCGAGCAGTGCAAAATGTGGTTTGTATCAATAGAACAACTTAACATTTAGCCTTTTAAGGGAAACACAAGGCCCAAATCTGTCAATAACGAATGTCAAAGTTAATTTACCTCTAATAGTCGCTGTTTTCAACTAAAATAGAACACCAACCTAATTTTCGTCTCATGATGCATGTCGAAAGAGAGACGTATCGAAACAATTGTTGCCAAATGCTAATAGTGCAACATTTCATGGATCATATTACATAGCTTTGTTGGCATCTACGACTACCGTAGCAATCAACAAGAGAAGACAAAACTACAAGTGTTGGCCGCCTCGCTCGGCCTTGATAATTTAGTCTTTCGATATTGATCGGAATTGAGGAGCATGAGACGTCGGAGCCACAAACCACGACATGTAAATATGTAATGAATGTATGCCAAGCATTTTATGTCCTTTGGAATGATGACTTAATTTTTTCGCCTAGAAAAGAATAAACACGAATTCAGATCACGGATAGTTGAATCCATGAGAATACAACAACTAATCCATAGAATTCGACTAAAGCACTATAAACAATCCCAATCTGTCTATTTTCAACATCATATCCATAATTACGTTACCGATTCGATGGGTTGGTGAGACCCGTGTTAATCAAAACACACATGTTCCTATCTTAAAATAAAAATTTTGACCTCCTTGTAATACGTAAAATGGCAAATAACCTTGTTGTGATAAATAAATTTATCAAATACGTCCATGTAATCTAAAAAATTGACATTTTGCTTCTCTATGCAAGACCGTACAATTTACTCACACATACATGAGAGTAGGAGTCAGATTTTGTTTCGAAAATATGTGCATCTTAATTTCTATATTCTAAACTATCAGAAAATATATATATAATTCAATTAAAATTAGAATAAAAATACAATTTAGGATATATATGCCTTGTATTTTAAAACTTTAATGTAAGCTTAAATTCGAAATTACACAAATATAATTACTACTTGGGTATTTTGATCTTTCAATTGAAAATTTACATTACAAAATTTTTCAAGGAGCTGGTGTACCGTACCAACTCTAGAGATCAAAATCGAGTATTTGGCCAACTTATTTTCTATACAAAGATTTTGTCTATTTATCATTTAACACTTAGGAATAATTTGCCAAAAAGCCTATAAAGAAATATGCATCAATCAATTATCATCTACAGACTACAAGTCTAACTAAGGGTCACTATCCCTTAATAAATGTTTTGAGGATCCAAAGTACCAATTCTCTTAATTTTTGGATGCAAAATTCTAAATAACCACTATCTGAGGGTGCAAATTGCAAATTAAAAGTTGAAGAAAACGAGGGAACACGACACAAATGGCGGATGGAATCTAACAACTACCACTACTCAATAAGAAGATTCCGTACACCATGGCAACCTCTGCCTTCAAATCCACTTCCCGACGAGGTACGGATCCCTCCGGCGGCCCTTCACGGCGGCGTTCTCACAGCGTTTCCGCCCCCGTTGCTCGCAAAACCCTATCGGACGACATTTTCTCCAACAGCAGGGATAATCCCCTATTCTGGTCGGAAAGTGGGAAGCCACATGGAATCGGGTCAAATGGCGGTACTAAAGAGGTGGATTCGTCGAATACGAGTACGAGGAGAAGTGGTGGTGAGGAGGAGAGGGGGCGTCCGGTTACGCGGAACGGTGGGGCGAAGAAGGGGATCGGTCGTAGTTTGTCGAGGGTTCGAGCTTACGAGGTTGTTGTTGTTGTTGATGATGATGACGAGTTATTGAATTATGAGATTAAATGCTTTTTGATTAAGTGATTAATTGTGTAAATTTGGGGAAAATGTGCTTTGATTATGTATGATTGGTTTGTTAGTGGTGAATCGAGGTTTGGCGTATTAAGAACACGTTATTTTGTCGATTTTGAGAGCTTATCGTGTTTGGCTTCTATCGATTAGGTAAGGTAAATCGGTTGCAGTTTATCGATGGTTAGAGCTTACGAGGTTGTTGTTGTTGATTAATTGATTATTGTGAATTTGGGGATAATGTGGTTTGATTATGTGTGGTTGTTGATGTTACTGGATTGGTTTGTTAGTGGTGAATCGAGGTTTGGTCGTATTAAGAACACAGTTATTTTGTCGATTTTGAGAGCTTGTAATGTTTGGCTTCTATTGATTAGGTAAAGGTAAATCAGTTGCAGTTTATTGATGGTTAGAGCTTACGAGGTTTTGTATGGTAATATGTGATCGTGTTTGAAAATGTAGGAAGATCTCGATTTGTTGGCTAGATAATAATCGCTTGATCTGTGTGATCCAACTGTTATTCGGTTATGGGTATAAGATTAAATGATTATCGATTAAGTGGAAAAATTGTGAAATGGGATAATATGCCTGGTTATATATGATTGTTGATGCTACTGGTGAATTATGTTTGACGTATTTTGTTAGTTGTGAGAGCTTGTTGTGTTTGACTTCTATTCTATTAGGTATTGTATGTACCGTGGTTGTGGATTTGGTTAATTGCTGATTCTTGTTTTTCCGTTTATTGATAGAGCGAAAAGGAGCAGGATGTTGTGAAATATACGGGTGTTAGAAGCAGAACTGAGATAAAACAGACGAGCATTGGTGTGAATAGAAGTAATCCGATTAGAGATAGAAGCAAACCACGCGGTGGGCGTGTGGAGGAAGAAAGAACAAGGAAATTCGAGAATCGAGTAACAGAATGGTCCGAAGATGATTCTACTGTGAGTTTTACTTGTGGAATTTTTGTTTGATTGCTTGGTTACGTTGATGACGCGGAGTAATTTATTGAGGTGTGTAAAATCCAGTGCAGTTTTCCGATATTAAATTTGGAGGATGAGATTTTGAGCAATTTTTTGTCTGAAGTGGAAGAGAAAACCGTAACAGCCGTATGTGAAGATTTGACTGTAAGTAGTGTATATGTTCTCTGAATGTTTATGTGCGCATGGTGATGGAATATTAATAAGTAGATTAGCTTCGTTCACAAATTTATTCCGAGTGATAAGTTTTAGGTGTACTTTGATGTCTTAACAAACATGATATTCTTTCTGACCGCGTGTTTTCTTACATATTACAGCCACCAAGAGAGCAATGGGCAGGTGACATGCCTCTTAGTGGGATGTATGAATCTGCACAATCCGAAGTAAGACTTGATATATCCTATAGCCAAATTGACCATTAGTGTTTGTATAGTTCTACTAGTTAATATGGATATGCTCGTTCAGTTTACCCTTTTTTACAACCTTTTTATTAGAGCTAGAGGAGTTTACTATCCACGACTCATTACTTAGGTTCATTTCGTTATGATATGTCTTTAATTGCTATTTGCTATTAAATCCACAGACTATTCGAAGAAATAATGTTCACATGATCCCAGCCTCAAGCATTTCCGACATACCCGTGGACTTGGTAAACCCTGGGGACATGGAGCTGATATCCGACATCAGAAGGGAATATGCCATGAAACTTGAAGAGGTGACATTCTTACTCCGTCCATCTGAAGTAGAATTCAGTGGTGTTGGGCATAATTGTTCGATCTCTCTGGAATTTTGCTCATTTTAGATACTTATAAATTCAGACTACTCTATTCTGTCTTCCTTTTCGAAAATTTATGCTCATATATTTGGCAACATCTTTATAAAATTCAACATGCAGTCTGAAGAACGGGCACGAAAACTCCGAACAGATCTTGCTGTTGAAGAGCAGCGTGGACAGGAGCTTGGTAGGATACTGAAGGAGATTCTTCCTGATCCAAAAATTCCCAGTGTTCCGAGACCCCGTCGAGGAAGAAAGGTAGGCTAAGTTATTTGGTCACTTAATGAATAATTGAAGTGAAACATGGGTTTCTAAGAGTTGCTTTTGTTGCATGCGTTGTCTTGTTGGTACCGATGATTTATTTCTTCCCTTATAGAGCCTTGTTGATGATACTGAATGAAGATGACCTTATTTCTGTTTGGTTACAGACGAGCAACGAAAGAAAACGGGTGTCAAGGCGTCTCACAGAAGAAGCAATGGCATATTTTGATGAATGTGTCTCCTTATCGACTTTTGATAGTTCCGACTTCTCTGCACCAGAAGACCCGATTTTCAGTTCAACTGGAAGTACCATGCGCATTGGTGCTTCATCTTTGGTGAAAGAGATGCCAAACACATTATGCCGATATGAGCCGTACAGCATCCCTGAGAAACAGGTCCTCGCTTTACCAGATGGTGTTTTCGTTTAACTTATTATTAAAAAAAGTTATCTCGTGTTTTAGATTACTTAATAATATCAGTCTGGTTTTCGCTTACTCATTCTGATGTTACGGTGCTGTTCACTATGCACAAGCTTTCTGCCAATCTCGTTCGTCCTCTATATTCATTTCTCTTAAGTTTTTGAGTTTCATTATTTACGCTATACTTGGATTTTATCCTGAATCCTTAATCTTATCAGTTTAAAATTGATGGTCAGGTGCAGCTCCACAATAGCGACGAGAATTCTGGAACAATAATTAACAGTAATACCATATCTGAGGCTGGAATCTCGCACAACTTCGCCTTTTCCAATCAACAGCAGAAAAAGGTCGAGCCCCACGAAAATTTTGTTAATAGTTATATCAAGGATTTCGAGAGAAACATTGTGAAGGATACCGATCCTGATTGCAGAAAAGCTTACTACGATGCTGAAGAATATAGCGCGCACGACCATGTCCATAACATGCTGATCGACAGGATTTTGTATAGAAACAGAATAGATTCTGGGAGTTTACTTTTATGTGGTGGTGCAATCTCATGTCTCCCTTTCTCTTCAATTTTGTGATAAAGGATTGTTGAAAATGAATTGTACTTACACTGTGTTTGCCTGTTTGCTACGAGCATGGCCCGGCTATCTTTAGCTATAGAAGAGAGAGAAGTTGTAACAGAAGGTATATATGTCCTTGGTTATACGAAAAAACTTATTTCATTCTTTGGGGTGCAGAGTTGGATTATGTACTTGCAACGAAGTACCGAAGCGTAGCGCAGTTTTGATACGTATTTATGTATTTGTAAAGGTTCGCCATTTGTGTTAGTTGTATGAGCTTGTTTCTTGCTATTTATTATTGTTAACATTTGACTTGCTTGTAGAGATACTTTTTAACGATTTGGATAAATTGTCATAAATTTACTATTGCGTTTGTAGTTGCTCGTTTTTTTTTTTTTTTACGTTGGACTCGCACCCACTATTTATAGTGTGCGGTGAGCAGTGAGTAAACTCTCGAGTTGACCCAATAGTTTGTAAACCGACCAGAATGAAAATGTATTAGCTATTAACCGAAAATGAAATTGTATTCATGACGAAACTAAAATATAAATCCGACTCTGTCAGAGTTGAAAATAATCACTCTATGAATAAAATGTCAAAAAACTGTTGAATAAAAAAGTTTTATATAACTCTACAAAACCATAATTTAAAAGGAAATATAATCAGAATTACATCCTTAAATACTTGAAATTCCAAAATAACATTGTTCAATAAAACTATACTGGATTATTGTCGTCCAAGCCAAGTTTTTGGGCTTGAAATGTATCAAGTCGATACATTATGGGTCTCAAATAGATTAATCGGTTAAAGATTATTGCTGTTTTGGAGTAAACATTTTTCTACCAAACATATATGTTTTCAAATTTTAGGGGCCTCTCTTCCTACCTTACAAACTTCGCCACTCGAAGAAACCACACTAAGATATATGGGTCGTTGCAAGGTTTGGAGGGTCAAATATAAAGTTTATTATTTCGTGTGGGTGGTTCGGTGTCGGAAATTGGGGGTTTAGAAAAATTGGGGATTAGTGATGTAGGAAAACCGACGGGTGGGTTCTATAGTTTTTTGTTTGCGTGTAAGTGTGTTGACGTTTTCGGCTTCTTTCTTTATAAATTATTTTTTTTTTGTTTTTTTCAATAGTTTGGTTTGTTTGATTTAATTTGGTCTCTTAGCAACAAAACCAAAACAATTTTGGTTCGAAACAAAACCGAACCGCAGTAGCAAATATGTACAATGGTTCAAACCAAATTGTCTTGTTTGGTTTGGTTTCCACGTAACCAAACCGTGAAACCATTGAACAGTCCTAGTTGCAGGCATATACTTAGATGACATAACATCAAATTAAAGTTGCTTCATGAGAAAGTCGAACATGAAACCAAAGATAGTTATATTATATTATACTAGTAAACGGAGCACGCGGTTCCCGCGAGCATAATTCGTTTTTCAATGTCATTCTATGTGAGTTAAAGAAGAAGATTCATCTAGATGACACATGTTGAAAGCATGTGCCATAAATTTGGAGTAGAAAAATAGAAGAAAAACAGATTATGGGGAAAGTAAATCATTAATTATAATTAGTAGTGTAATTAATTAGTCTAATTTAATGTGTAAGGCTATTTTGGGAATTTAATTATACATTTTTACAATGTAGCTAAAACTCAAGGTTAAAGTTGGAAATCAAAAGATTGGTGTCACAATGGGTTTATTTATATAATAGTATATAGATATTTAAATTCAATTTTTTTTTAAAGACTTGACAAAACTTTAAGCGCAAAATATATGAAATCCGTTTATGTATTTCTATACTCGGGGCATGTCCAAAATTTCTTGTTCGATTATAGCGTAAAAATACTGTCATATTCAAAGTGTTGGATTCAAATACAACTTTATAGCGTTCATTTCTTCATGTCAATAGGATAATCTTACCTTCTTTTTTTGTTATTGCATTTCAAGAATTAGGTTCTGTTAGCCCTATCACATAAGTTATAAATGAAAAAAAAAGATCTATTACATAAGGGAGCAATTATGTATATCTGAAAATTGGGCTATTGGCATGTTGAAATTATAGCTACCCAATTATCGCTATGATTATTTTAGTCTTATTTCGTCACGGTAATAGAACACGGTAAAATAATACAAATGAGATACAAATAACCAAAATAATGCTATCCAACTTTATTATCGGATTAGCTTGGTTCGGAACACTTATTACAAGCTTACTAGGTAAAATAAACTAATTACAAGATTGATGTAACGTATCGAATCCTTTGTGTTCGATGCCGACGTGTCGAATGCCTTTGTTCAATGTGATATATATGACAAGGGTTCGATGTTGTTCTTAACGGTATCGAATTCGATGCGTACTTAATGGTATCGAATTCGATGCGTACTTAATGGTATCGAATTCGATGCGTACTTTGTCGTATCGAATGGAGCCAATACTATTTGATCACTTGTCGAATATGGACTGTTCGATCTGATGCGTCTCGAATGGATATTGATTCGATGCTGACTGTACTGAAGTGATTGTCTTCTCAAAACGTGCACGGATTACAAGGGGACGGGCTATTTATAGCTGCCGTCCCGTGGGTCCCATTGACCAATACGAAAAGGCTCATCGAATCTTGCCGATTCGATGCGCGCATCGAACATCGCACGTTCGATACGCTTATGGGCCGGCCCAGTAACGAAGTATTGAGCCAATCTTAAAGCACACCCATCATATAGTCCCCACAGTTTGGGAGACGATGTCAATGTGGAGATCGTCTTCCAAACTTAAAGAATATATTTGGAATTGCTCTGAAAAGTCTGTGTCGTACGACTTTAATAAAACTTTTTCGCATTTTGTCAATTTTTTTTACTGGTTTGGAATATTCCTAATCATATGTTACTTCGGAGCGGATCCCAATAGTTGTATGAAAATTAATTAAACGCATCGAACAACAGTGGTTCGATGCGTCAGATAGATCGCATCGAACGAAGGGCATTCGATGCGCTCGCTCGATGCGCTTACTGAAATGGGCCTGGTGGGCCTTTCGCTCCCTATATAAAGACAGGGTTTCCGTGAGGAGCTCATTATGCTCCTCACGCATTCCGCTTCTCAGGTAAATTGCATCAAATTGGCACCATTCAATGCGATCTGCATCGAACAACACCGATTCGATGCGATTAGCATCGAATCGTGAGTGTTCGATGCGGTATCATACAATTTTTAGCTGTTGTGTCCCGATCTTTTAATGTTTGTTTGGGCTTTTTTAACTTATTTCTTTGTTTTGCGTAGGATATATAAATTATCAAGCAAAAGCTCTCTCTTCCAGAAATTCAGTTAAGGTAAAAAACTTGTCCTCACTTTGCTGGATTTTTCTTTTCAATAAATTCTCTTTTTATGTATGTTTTAGAGATATGTGAGAGCCTAGAGTGACGTGTTCGTCCTTAGTCAGCCTCCATTTTTAATTTATTTCAGTTCGTTCTCGTCAAAGATGGTGAGCAGTGAGTCAGCGTCTGGGAGTGAGTCAAGTAGTGGCTCGAGCTCCAGTTCAATTAATATGGTGAATCCAACTAATGCTCCCGCTGGTTTGAGCACAATCGCAGTAGATGAAGTTGAGCTAATAGATATAGAAACTATTGGTTCACCAGCGGGTAACAATCCCAATGCAAACACTGAACTAACAGCGCCTGAGTATGAAAGTGATAACTCGCCCGCGTCATCCTATCGGGATAACCGTGCTCCCAGCGAGGGTGAAGAAGACGTAGATTATATCAATAGGGAGTTCGATGATCATGTTGAGGTCCCAGGAATGGCCTATGATCAATATGTTTCCCGCCTCCAACATAGTTGTAGGGGGCTCCGCAAAAAGTTCGATATACCCGATAAGTATAAGATCGTCCTCCCCGGGCCAAATGATCGGATGCATACCCCACCACCCGGGCATATGACTGTGTTTGTTGGTCAGCTCCCCAATGGTCTTCGCTTTCCCATCTCTTTTGAGCTAAGATAGCTTCTGAGGATGATCGATCTCGTGCCCGTTGAACTCACGCCAAACTCTTATGGGAATTTGATTGGCTTTATCATTGTCATGAAGGCATTGCGCCAACCACAAAGTCCCAATGAGTTCT
Source organism: Linaria vulgaris (assembly GCA_948329865.1). NCBI lineage: Eukaryota > Viridiplantae > Streptophyta > Magnoliopsida > Lamiales > Plantaginaceae > Linaria > Linaria vulgaris. The sequence continues at coordinate 127,069,071 of OX415250.1, read as the reverse complement.
ATGCGCTGTTCGAGATTGCGAGGCATGAAAAGGGATTTTATCATATCAAAGCACAAACACATCGCAAGTTCTTAAATGGTGGGGCGACCGGATATGGGAAAGATTGGAAGAGACGATAACTTTATATCGAAGAGAGTTATGAAGGCGAGTTTAGGCAATACCGTCGGGAATGGTACACTGGGTCAAGGGTAATGATACCTGGCGGCGTTTCCACAACTTCATGGGATTGCGAGTTTATCCCAAATTTAGTTTCGAGAACATCAATTTGATGTTAAAAAATTAGTTGAAAATCGAGTCCTCTCGTTAGCTGGTTTGTCCCCAGTGAAATATAACGGGAGGATGACCCTTGGTATAACTGCGCAACTCTTTTGATATTTTTGATGTACGTTTGTTAAGTATTCTAATGATATAATTTTCTTACAGTCAATTATATTATGGACCGCCATGCAAGGATGAATCGAGCCATTGCTGCTGATCAGGCGAGCTCTCAGACCAACACTGCTACCGATATTCCTCCCCCGCGAAAGAGAAAGAGTAAGGGCAAGAAAAACATTGCATGTCCCTCTACTGTTGTTGCTGATTTTGCAGTCGATCCTTTCGAGGATATATTGTGGGAAACCGTGACAATGTTCAAGGCGGTGTTGAAGCTTCTGAGAGCCTGGTAGCTGGTCCAGGCGACAATATGGAAGGCGCCGTCCAGAGCAAAAAGAGAAAAATGCCACAAACTCGGTCACAAACCGGAGGGGCTGTTCCACCGGCCGCCCGAACAAGCAGGCCAAGTGCTGCCAATGCCCCGGTCCATGCGACTGGGCCAAGTGCAGGAATTGGGTCTAGCCAAGGCCCTCGTGCTCGAGCCAGTGGGTACGAAATTTCAGAGGCCGAAGCTATCGACCACCTGAAGTCGCTTCTGCCTGGTCTTGTTGTTCCTCTCCCGGTTTCTGCTGAAGAGAGGAGGATGGTGGAGCGGAATACGCTTGATCTGTTGACAGCTTTTCCTCAAGCTAATCTTTGTTTGACTTGAATTTTATATGTTGATTTGATTGCTCATTGATTGTTAGGCGGGCGGTTTCGTTGACACTATGTTTGCGATGCTGATGGAAGTCCGGGAAACGGCCGCTGGTGGTGATGCTGCTGCCTTTAAAGCTGCCCTTGATGATAAAGAAAGGCATTGCAAAAGGTCAATGATTATGTTGCGAGGGCGCATGCCAATAGGGAGGCAGCAAAACAGGCGCATGAGGAGGCTGATCAGCTTAAAGAAGAGATGACCAAACAAATCAACGAGCTCAAACAGGAAATGGCGATTGCTAGAGAAGAGGCTTATAATGCCGACAACGCTGGATATCAGCGCGACCTTGGAGAGGTAAAATCAACGAGCTCTAGTGTTTTGCGTTCCTTTTATATTTTGTCGTATTAATAACCTTCGTGCCCCTATAGGTTTCTGCTTAGTAGAAAGTGGAGATCGCCGAAGAATTTCTTCGGAGCAACACCTTCAGAGAAATTTGCACTCACCGAGGCGATCTCGAAGCTCGCAAGGCACAAGTTTTGACCGTTCGTTAGTTTTATGCGACGCAGTATGTTCGTGGCGGTTTTAAGCCAGATTGGTTGAGCCTGTCTCGGGGGCCCAACCAAGAACCTCTGCCGCCTCGAACAACTTCTGAGCCTGCAGATCCTGACCAGTTCGCCTCTTTGCTGGAGAATGACAATCTTGTCCTCCAGGGACTCTCATCACCACCTCCGATGCTCGAGCCATATCCCTCTTCTGAAGATGAGGAAGAAAACTGAGGCTGCAGCCCTAGGGCCTTTCTTTTTGTGCTTATGAACAATTTTTAATTTTTAATTTATTTTTACGCGTGGCGCTGCGTCGCTCTTATGTGTTTGAACAATTTTATGTTTAGCAGAATTACATTTTTGAATGCTCGTCTCTAATTGATTAATTATTTAAGCTCATATTTGTTGCCTTTTATTTCAATTTCCTATTTTGGTTCTTTACTTTATTTTGACAACGTGTCGGTTCTCTATTGTTCATTGAAAATTGTTTATCCTGCGATGAAACGTTGAATCAAGTTTCTTCATGCAGGATTATAATCATATTGTTTCTTATTATTCCATCTAGAAAAAAGGTTTTGCTCGTCATTTTATACGTAGTACTTTCTTTTCTTATATTTTCGCTTAGTCGTTGTTACTCATCTCTTGAGAGTTTTGTTCATGTTTTTTCGAACTGTGAGTTTTAGACAGCACTTACAGTTTATATGTAGTGCATGTTCCTTGCTTGTTTTTGTAAGCAGTTGTGGTAATATTTGCCACTCCGGAGGAAACTGTTCATCCCTCCTCGTCTTTTGTGTGAGATTCTGAGCGTCTTGTGGGATAATAGATAGAATCTTCATCCCTGGCTAATATTCTTTGGGAATCGCAGTATCTCGTTTAACATTGGGTAGAGTCACCGCCTTTCTCGTACCTCCAGGGATTTTCGGTATCTCGTGCCACTTTGGACAGAGTTTCCATTCTTCTAGTTGCCCTAGGGATTTTTGGTATCTCGTGCCACTTCGAACAGAGTTTTCGTCCCATTTGTTGCCTTTGGCTTTTTCGGTATCTCATGCCACTTTGGAAAGAGTTTCCGTTCTTCTGGTTGTCCTAGGAATTTTCGGTATCTCGTGCCACTTCGAACAGAGTTTCCGTCCCTTTTGTTGCCTCTGGCTTTTTTTGGTATCTCGTGCCACTTTGGACAAAGTTTCTGTTCTTCTAGTTGCCCTAGGGATTTTCGGTATCTCGTGCCACTTCGAACAGAGTTTTCTTCTCTTTTGTTGCCTCTGGCTTTTTTCGGTATCTCGTGCCACTTTGGACATAGTTTTCGTTCTCCTATTTTCTTTAGGGATTTTATGTCCTGCATACATGTTTATCATGCAGATTAGATAGAATTCACGTAAATCGATTAATTAGAAGTAATCTTCTTAGATAAACCAAATCAGATTATGTGAACAGATCGGAGCTTGAGTCATTGCACATTTGCCCTGACTTCTTGTGTTGTCCTCCAGATTCATGTTTTCGCGTGCCTATTTTAAGTTCATACATGTTTGTCCCTCATGCATGTCATAGCAGAGAGAACAAATATAAATTGTTCAAAATATTCAAAATGCTAAGGACTCTTGTAAATTGAAGCGGAATCTTTTAATCAATATGCTCCATTTGCCTAGGAGCCAATGCCCTTGCTGCGTCTTCTTCCTGTTGTGGCCGTGTCCGGAGCGAAGTTACGTAGCACTTCCAACCTTCAATATGGTCTGCTATGACTTCACATGTACCACTAGAGGTAGAAAATTTCACCATCTGATGATAAGTCGACGGTAAAGCTCGAAAAGCATTCCGTGCTGGTCTTCCTATGATTCAATTGTATGCAAAATGCATGTCAACGATCACGTAGTTCTCCAGAAGTGTCTTTCTCTGTGGCGCTGTACCCAATGATGTTGGGAGCTTAAGCATCCCGAGTGGGACTATCTCTGGACCTCCAAATCCGTGAAGAGATGTTCTCACTGGTTCTAGTGTCTGATTATTCAATCCCATATTAACTAACGTAGAACTGAACAGCACATTTACTGATCTTCCGTGGTCCACTAGCATCTTGGTAACTCCATAATTAGCTATATCCATTGTTATTACCAAGGGACAATTTAAATTGTACATTTGTATAGCCTGTGCGCTCAGCTTCCTTAGGTCTGATGTAGAGAAAGTGACTTCCTTATGCGGCATCTCTTCAATTCTCAGGATACTGGCCATATTGACAAAATTATCCGACTCAACCAGTCTTGTGATCCTTCTCCGTCCGTTGGTGGAATCCGCTCCCCCCGGTCCTCCTGATATCATATTTGATCATTCCTTTCCTAGCATTTCCATCTTCAATCTGAGGATACTGGAAAAGATGAGGTTCATCGACTACCCTTTGCTTATCCTTTCTGGGGGATGGAGTTCTCTTCCGGTTGAAATTGTTTTCTTGTTCTTGCACCTTCTTGACATACTTCACGAGTTTGCCATCCTTTACTAACCGTTCAATTTCATCCTTCAAATTTATATAGTCTTCAGTACCATGACCCTTCTGATTGTGATACTTGCAGAATTGATTTGAATACATCGTTGCCTTAGATTCCCTCATCGATTTAGGATCCTTTAACCAACCTTTTCTCTTTGCTGCCCCAAAGACTGTCATGATGTGGGTATTTAACAACGTGTACCGTCTAGGCGAACTCTCCCTTTTGTAATTCTTGTTCCTGTTATTGTAGTTATTACGGTTGTGATCTTCTCTGCCTTTTTCTCTATCTTTCACAGCGACAATAACAGGTACTTTAGTCGCCATCATTTCCTCAAAATGAACCACCTCTTGTGCTATTTTGTTGATCTCTTCAATGGTGGTGTGCTTACGTCTGAGTAGGTCCCCACTGAACATTGTATTGGTGGTTGCTCGAAAAAGTATGCTCACAATCATCTCTCCTGATGGGCTATCAATCCTTAGTAGCTCCGTATTGAAACGTTTCATAAAGTCCTTCAGACTTTCATTAGTTTCTTGTTTCATTGTATATAGATGGGAGTGATCCAAAACCAATCTAGATTGACTAGAGAATTGATCTTCAAACATCTTTCTCAATTGGTTGTAGCTTTTGATCAGTCCTGGAGAAATCCGATTAAACCAATCCACAGCTACCCCTGATAGAGTTGTTGCAAATATTCTGGCTTGGATATTGTCTTTAAAACTGTAAAGGGACAGTTTCCTATCCAATTGAAAAAGATGATCTCGGGGATCAGACTTTCCATCGTAAGTTTTCAGTTCTGGGATCTTTTCCCCTTGTCCTAAGATCTCTGGCTCTATCTCTTGACAAAATGGACTATGGTTATAAGTATTGTCATCCTGTACCATTTGAGCCTCGACTGTTGCTTTCCCTTTCTCCAGCCTTTCTATATTTCTGGCCATTTTATCACGCTCGCTTCGTGAATCATGATCGTTTGGACGTCTTCTGTCATCTTTATCTTTCCTCTTTCGTAGTTCTTCTCGTTGGTCTTCCTCTTCATTACGTTTCTTTCTGAAATCATGACTTTCTGATCGTCTCTTATCTTCTCTTCTTCTTTGTTCAGTAACGCGGTCTTCCTCATTTTCTCTTTCTCTCCTCTCAAGATGTCTTCTTGATTGTACCTCGACCGACACTAACTTCTTTCCCTGATCATCACGGGTAGATTTTCCCTTACTTTTCATTTCCCCCGATGCATGTCTACTTCTTTTATCATCATGCCGGGATTTTTCCTTCTCATTTCCTTTCAATATTCGGGCAACATAACCTTGTTCCCTTAATGCTTCTGGATGTTCAATAGGAGATGGTATCAGTACGGGCGGTGCTGAAGTCAGTACTTCGGCCAACGTGGCTTTTACCATTGCCATAAGTTCATTCTTCATATTGTCTGGAATCGAAGCACTCGTCGTTGTCGCTCCAGTTGCACCTGCTTCAGTGCCCGGTACCTCCACACTTTGAGGTCCTTGATTTTCCCTTCTTGCTGGTGTTGGTACTGCCGCGGGTATTGTTGATGGTCCCGCATTATCCTGCGTCATCTGTTCAGGTGTATTTTGTTCTGCTTCTCCCATAGTTCCCTCCAGAGCTTTACTGCAGGATCGGGTAACTCTAGACATGATGTCTAATAAACTAATAAAACTTAGTGTTCCCACAGACGACGCCAATATTTTGGTCTTATTTCGTCACGGTAATAGAACACGGTAAAATAATACAAATGAGATACAAATAACCAAAATAATGCTATCCAACTTTATTATCGGACTAGCTTGGTCCGGAACACTTATTACAAGCTTACTAGGTAAAATAAACTAATTACAAGATTAATGTAATGTATCGAATCCTTTGTGTTCGATGCCGACGTGTCGAATGCCTTTGTTCGATGTGATATATATGACAAGGATTCGATGTTGTTCTTAACGGTATCGAATTCGATGCGTACTTAATGGTATCAAACTCGATGCGTACTTAATGGTATCGAATTCGATGCGTACTTTTTCGTATCGAATGGAGCCAATACTGTTTGATCACGTGTCGAATGTGGACTGTTCGATCCGATGCGTCTCGAATGAATAGTGATTCGATGCTGACTGTACTGAAGTGATTCTCTTCTCAAAACGTGCACAGATTACAAGGGGACATGCTATTTATAGTTGTCGTCTCGTGGGTCCCATTGACCAATACAGAAAGGCGCATCGAATCTTGTCGATTCGATGCGCGCATCGAACATCGCACGTTCGATGCACTTATGGGCCGGCCCAGTAACGAAGTATTTGGCCAATCTTAAATCACACCCATCAATGATGTTAGGTCCAATAGATCATTTCGCACCATTTAATAGGACACCCACAATAGTGATTAGGATTCTAAATAACCTATTAAGTCAGGATAACATTATACAAATAACCTTCATACTGATAATCAAACATCTTTACTTAAATTCCTATGATGCAACGATATTTTGAAACATCGGGGAGTGTTTCTGTCTATACGAATCGACAACGAAACTCGTCTGACACTCATATGGCACGTGTCACATGATTTGTCTCTGTTAAAATTAACAAAACTAATTTCAACACTATGTCGAACACTTGAGAGTGGCGTGTCTAACTCTTGAGAATGGTGTGTCCGACATGTTTTAGACATGTTTGATAGAAAATTATATATTTTAATAGTTTGTGTTATAAAACTTATTTAAAAGAAAAAAAGTTATAAATCGACAATTAAAAGAGAAAAGAGTTAGAAAATAAATTCTTAAAACTTAAACAACTCAATATAAAGACTTAAAATGTAAATTATTTTTATTTATTGCATGGTTTGGATTGAGTAGTATTTATGTTCTTGAGTATTGTATAACTCTTTGTTGTTATTTATTTTGATTTGTATTTGTGTTTGAGACAAGTACTTGAATAAGTTAATATTTTATTTAGACTTTATTTTGGTTAATAATATTGAAGAGTAGGTAGTAATATAATTTCGTATGAATTTAAGTATGTTATGACTTTTTACTTGAGTTAAAATATATTGATTATATAAATTTTAGTAATATTTAATATATATTTATATATAAATATGTAACCGTATCCTAGCCGTGCCGTGCTCTATAATTTTTAAAATTGTAAGTTTACTAGTTCGTATCAACATATCCGTGTTCGTGCATTATATAAAGTTATAAACACTACAACTTACGTTTTCAAATCTCGCCTTGGTACTTTACCTCTTGTTATAGATAGCTTCTAGCCCAAGCCCAAATCTCTCCCATTCACTTACTAATAAAAGATGAACCATTGTAACACTATCTGTTACTTGTCTCGTATATTAATTAAAATAATACTTCACATTTTTGACCAATGCAATGAACCAAACATTTGAGGTCATAATATAGTAGTATTTCAAGTTAAATTAAGCTTAATTACGTTGATAATGTTAATAATGCCTGCGGTCCTCATAGACAAATATCTACTGACAAAAAATTCACCTGTTTGTTCCACCCTTTCGTGACTTTATAAATAATATAAAACCTTTTTAATTATTTTCGTGACATATATTTTTCAAATATATTTAAATGTGTGTGTGTGGTTGTGTGTGTGAGAGAGAGAGAGAGAGATTCCCCATGAGATGAAAAAGCAGAAAACCAGACACACTGATTGGTAGCATGGCTGAATCTTTAGACTTAAAGCCAAGTGTTAGAACACTTGAACTAAACATCTTTAACTAACCATAGTTCCATTAACTCAAATTCAAAAAAAAACTCTAGGCTAAAATAAAAAAGATTCCCTCTCAACTAATTTTTGTTATATTATAACTTAATTTTTTATGGGTTCAGGAAATTCACCATCAATATATTTTTGATTTTAGTGAGAAATATGGGCATTAAATTAGAATTTCAAATTCAATAATTGTTTCATGCATTTTTTTTGCAAAAAAAAAATAATAATAATAAACAAATATGTATGCAAATATCCCTTTCTCAATTCCAAAAAATAAAATTATGTAGATATTGGTCAAAGTCTTTATGAATTAATGATATTGGTGTCGATTGGCAGTCGCGTACAACGTAATAATGAAACGACAAAATTTGAAAAATAGAATAAGGTGCACAAAATCTGGAGAGTAAATGAGTTACATTGTCAACGACTCTTTTTTCTTTTTATTTAGTGATATTGGTGTCAGTTGGACAATTATGTGCCCGTGATAATGGGAGAACCACATTTTTTAAACGAGAAGCATATTCGAAAAGTAAGCAAATAGGCCAATCAACGGAAAGAAGCATCAACAACAACCAAACCCTCTACAGAAAGAATTTTCATTCCGCAATTGTTGTATGACTAACATTATTACATGCAATGATTTATTTGCGCACGTAATGTGTATGTCTGGTGACGTTAGTTTTAAATCGTTGTTACACGACAAGCATATATACGTTCTATTTATCACTTTTCCCTTTCTAAATAAGTGAAATATATATATATATACATATTTATATATTATTACCATTTTTTTATATTAATAAAATTGGTGTCAATTTAACATAATAGTCATGTGCCTAGCAATAACAAAACGACAATCTTTTTAACCAGAAATCAGAACCTGACAAGTTAATGAATCATGCCAAGCAACCAAAAAAGCCACACCAACACCCTCAACAACACACAGTAAGAAAAAACAAAATCTCATGCAACCCTACACATCTGACACGATTCAACAATCAATCCAAATAACACCATTTGTCCAAAACAACTCCATCTCCACCATATACTAGCCACCAACAACCAAAATTTTCACATTACATTTGTGTAACAATTGCACAAAATAATTTCAATATCTTTTCTTTTTCTTTTTTTCTAATTTCCCTCCTCTTGTTTTCACTTAATTTGGTAGACCAAAGTGGTTTACCAAAGGTAGAAAGCAAGAAAAAAAAGCCTTATTTTCCTCCCCCCCTCTTCACCAACCCACCCATAAATACCCCCTTCCTTCCCCCTCTCTCCACAACACACACTCTCCTTTGTCTTTCCCTCTCACACTCACTGTGTGTGAGAGAAAATAAACCAAAAAACATAGCAAAATGAAAAAAAAATGCCTAATCCCTCCTCTTACTTCACCATCATCATCTTCCTCCTCCTCCTCCTCGTGCATAGTCGAAACAACACCAATAACAAAAAACTTGCCCTTAACTCCCCAAAAGGCGCAAATTCCGCCCAAAGTCGAGCCCAAGAAGCGCGCTCGGGTCGCGAATTCCGCGACTTCGCCGCCAAAATCAAGAAGCTCCATTTTTCGAGGTGTCACTAGGTAAACCAAAGAAAAAAGAAACATGCACAAACACATAGTTGAGTGTGTTTTTTATTTTGCATGCATGAATTAATAATCTGGTGGTGCAGGCACAGGTGGACCGGGAGATATGAAGCTCACCTGTGGGATAAGAGTACATGGAACAGCATTACGAACAAGAGAGGAAGACAGAGTAATTAATTAATTTTAATTTTTTGAATTTTGGATTATTTTAATTGCTTACTTTTGGTGTATAATTTAAAAAATGGTGGAATTCAAGGAGATCTGTGATCTTAGTTTAATGAGTTGATTAAATGGACTGTTGTGAGTTAATTAATTATTAATAGCTAACTTTGCAGCACTTAATTAATTAATAATGTACTGACTGTGTTTTGTTTTTTGTTTGTTGTTGGTGATGATCCAATACAACGCAATTCTCGCTGCTAAAGTCTATTTAGGTAAGATTTCAATATTTTTAATTCGAGTTTGAATGTGACACTTAATTTTTTGCATGCAAGATTTTGACTGAAAAAATGTTTTTTGGTTTATTTAATTAATTAATCTTGTTGTGTTTTTATTAATTTAGGTGCTTATGATAATGAGGAGGATGCTGCCCGGACCTATGATCTAGCCGCCCTTAAGTACTGGGGGCCCATTTCAGTCCTTAATTTTCCGGTAATTATATTTGTGTATACTTTTTTTTAGGTAGCACGGGTTCCAACGTCATTAAAATAAAAAAAACTAATTGTTACAATTTTTTTTGATGAATTACTACTGTTACATTGCTTTTTTTTCTTCAAAAAACAGTAGCATCTAGACCCCTTGGTTTTGTTCTAATTACAAAGAGATCCTTTTTTTAAAAAAAAGCACGTAAAAAATAATGTACTGTCATAATGCCTTTTTAAAAAACAGTTACAATTTTCTCTATAATGTACTGTCATAATGCCTTTTTAAAAATAATTACATCTAAACCCCTTAGTTTGGTCTATTTCAAAATCACATTTTTCTAATTTGAGTGTTTACGGGAAAACCCAAAGTCTTATCCGTAATTTTGTAAATACATTAAATTTGAGGTCAACAATGTAAATATATAAAAACAGTGTACCTATCTCAGTCGCAAAGTCTAAGTGAAGTCGACACTATATTATGTTGACCCGACTCGTTTTGTAATTATCACAACGAAAGTATATTTGGTGTGCTAATTTAAGAAAACACATTGGTGTGCTAGTGAGATTGTTTTCTTTCTATACTTTAAATAATAACATTTATTCAATTTGGAGTGCTAGTTTCGATTGTGGTCTAAAAACACACGCGAAATATAATGCTGAATTTTAAAGTGATTAGCAATGGGACCAATTTTGATTAAGACCATTAATTATGTTTGACTAACTAAAATGCAGGTGGACACATACACCAAAGATCTTGAAGAAATGGAAAATTTAACTAAGGAGGAGTTTTTGGCGACGTTGCGGAGGAGGAGCAGCGGCTTTTCTCGCGGTGTGTCAAAATATCGCGGAGTCGCTAGGTAATTTCATTAGTAAAATTAACCAAAAAATGCCAAAAACTAGAAAAATTAAAAATCATGTAATTTTTGTTGAAGTACAATTAGATTCTCATTAGTGTATCTTGTAAAAGTTTTTTCACGTGATTATCTCACACAAATCTTGTTTTGTGGGACCCCATCATTTTGTGTGTGAAAAAAATGTGACAGTGTGACAAAAATCAAAAATTTCCATGTATTTTATTTTTGTCCACTTTTGTATTGGAATGAAATAATCAAATAAACACCAATTTTGACCAATGTCGATTTTTGCTTTTTTTGACAGGCACCATCATAACGGTAGATGGGAGGCTCGAATAGGGCGCGTTACAGGGAATAAATATCTTTACTTAGGAACATACAGTAAGTTATTTATTAATTAATTTATCTAATCTTGATCCAAAATATTTGCATTAAACTCATTATACTAAAAGATTTTATGTGGCTAAATAATACAAGATCAAGTGATTTCATTAAGCACAAAAAAAAAAGAAAAGCTGACATGACATGGCCGCATGCTGACTTGGTTTAGGACATAATTTAATACTAAGTAAAATCTATGGGTTAGCCTTAGCCGTACAAAAAAGACTATCTTTTTTTTTCTTACTAACTTTATAAAACTGAAATATTCCCTTTGGCAACTTATTTATATTAGCATTTTGACTATAGATTTCATTTGGATCGCCCGATCCAATTATAGTGTGCATTTCAAGAGAGATCTGATAAGTATTTTGGCCTTAGTTATTTTTTATTAGATTATTTAAAACAAAGCTAAAAAAATTGAGGTAATTGGAGTTTATTTGATGACGTATCTAATCAATTGTTAAGAAATGTTTTAAGGTACTAACAGTCATCAAGTGACCCAACTTCTAGTTTGTTAATAGCAATAATTAGAAGCCTAGTTGCCACAATTACTTTGTTCAGTGGATTAACAGATTAATGAATATTGTAGATTATTTTTTTATAAATATTCTGTACAATCTTCAAGCTCGTGATGTTGTCAGATATTTGGTTGATTAATACACTAAACCTCACTGCCAAGTGCCAACCCTACCCTATGTTAGATTTGTTTATAAACAATATTTGATTTATATATAAATTTCTCACCAATTCCAACTCTAATAAGTTATTATTATACATTAAAAGTGTCCCTCCCTCCACGCTACCATAATCCTAACATTCAAGTTTTTAAATGATATACAGACTCTATAATCCTTGTAAGATTTGCAATGCTATATATCGCTCGTAGGCTAAAATGTATATTTCTACTTACCAAATGTTAAATACATTTCACTTGATCTTTAAGAAACTTTTGAAATGCTTCACAAATATTTGTAAATTCTTATAGTGGTTCCCTTTTGTGTTTGCAGACACTCAAGAGGAAGCAGCGGCGGCATACGACATGGCGGCGATAGAGTACCGAGGGCCCCATGCGGTGACAAACTTCGACATCAGTCATTACGCTGAGAAGCTAAAACATATCCTACCTGCTATGCAAGTGAAAGAGAAACAACTCCAAGTGAAGGAGGAAATCGCTCCGGACTCCTTCGACATGATCCAACCAAACGAAGCTCATGATCATCAAGATGACTTTGACAACCAAGTTCATGCTAGTATTCCAAAACTAGAGTTGATAGACTCCAACTACTCACCATCCATGGCCATGATGGCCCCAACCGAGGCTCGCAACCAAGTGCGATCGAGTATTCCAAAACTAGAGTTGGTAGACTCTAACGACTCACTATCCATGGGGATGATGGACCCTATCAACGCTCACAACCAAGTGCAATCGATAATTCCAAAATTAGAGTTGATAGACTCCAACGACTCACAATCCATGGTGATGATGGACCCAACCGAGGCTCACGAGCACCCATGGGATCTCTGCTTGGATATGGGCTTCAATGCACTCGATATCCCTGATCTTCCCCTAGAGTCCGAACTAATGGGGTTGTACGACAACAAGGGATTTATTGATGATATTGATTTCATCTTTGATGAAACATTTGATAGCGAACTCCTTCAGGATGCTATTTCAGGGACCAGTGACTATCAAATGGAAGCGGATCTTTCAGGGGCTCAAGAGTTGAAAGAGACGGGCGTTTCACATTCTCCTTCTTCATCGTCGTTGTCAACAATGACGTCGGTTTCTAGTAGTGGCTAGAGTTTTAAGAGTATTTGATATCAAACAGTGTTAGTATAGCCTTGGAAACTAGTGTAGCTTGGTTAGGTGTAGCATGCATGCATTTCTTGTGCGCAAGCAATGCTGGCCTTTTGGCTGGTTTGTGGTTCTTATTATCTTGTTTTAGTACTGCCAAAAGTCAGTCATGTTTGTTGCTAGTTATGCAAGATTGCTTAGAGCTTTTATATGAAGAGAACTCAATGAGTCTTTTTTTATGCCCTTCTCTTAATTTAAATTTACATTAAAGAGGCTTGTCTCAAGTTAAGGGCCTCCTAAGCTTTATGAGCCCTTTTCAAAGAACATGATTATGTCACACATGGAGTGACACGCAAAGTGTCACATATCATCACTATAATGACATGACACACAAAAGTGCTACAAAGTAGCATGATGATTCTACGTGTTCGAAAAGCGACGTTGTGACTCATGAAGTGGTTCGCAAAGTTACACGAGTCATTACCACAACTATATGACAGGCGAGGCATCTTATAAAGTGGTATGATAACTCTCACCCCCTAACAAGTCACAATGTGACACGTTAAGTCGCTCACAAAGTTTATTACCACAAGTTTATGACACACGAGCATCGTAAAAGAGGTATAATGGTTCTTATCGCCAAAATAAGTGACTTTGTAATACATAGTGTGACTCGCAAAGTTACATGTGTTATTACCACAACTTTATGACACACAAAGCATCAAACAAATTAAAGTGGCACGATGATTCTTGTTGTGCAAAAGAGTGACTATGTGATACACGAAGTGACTTATATAGTTATATGTTTTTAGTATCACAACTATACAACAAACTAGGTGTTAACAGGATAAAAAGTAACCTGCTTAAAATAAGCAATAATTCGATTACCGAAATTACTGGGTATATTATTATATGATTTATATTTATAAATAACACCGCATTATAACACGGTTTAAATACCGGTTTACTTCGTTAAAAAATTATACTATTCGTATATCGTAAATCACGACACACAGTTATCGGCCGGATTTATAACTAAAATACTACCCGGATTATGTTTGACTCAATATATTATTACGCGTACGATTTTATATTCGTCCTGGTAACATGACTAATACCCAAAGAACACAACGCGTGTCTGCTGACACAGCTTAAATAGATAAGTTAATTACTGTGCTGCTTGAACAGATAAATAACAGTACAGATAATAACATAAAAATAACTAATATTAAACTAATACAGATTCCAAACTTAGGGAGCAAGATTAAACTCCTATAAAAGGGAGCAAGACCAATAGAGGAAGAGAGGAGAGGACGGCTTTTCTCCACCAAAAGGAATTTCTCTACGGGAGAATAACTCCTCCCCTCGGAGAACTCCCCCTCCCCCTCGGATACTTCACGGGGACAACTCCTCCAACAAATATAAAACCAATTCACCCGATAAAATCGACAAACACAAAATAACCAACACCAAGAACCGAACAAGAATCGGAACTACGAGTGGCTTGATTCCCGAGGAAGGGATACGTAGGCATCTCGAAACAAATCGAGTCCAGCCGCAAATCAATAAAAACCAACAATCTCCTCGGGTCGGGATCGGCGTTCCAACCCAAATAAATATCTTCCGTTAAATAGGGAATAATTCCAAACCCGTTAACAAAGTGGCGCCGTCTGTGGGAAACGTCGTTGAATCCTTGAGAAAGTCCGAGGGGATCGCCGCCAAGATCAAAATGGAGAACAGTTACTACTGCTACGAGGCGAAAAAGTCTCTTGTTATAAATAGAAAAAGTCTCTTGTAATAAAACAGAAAAAGTCTCTTGTTATAAACAAGAACGAGAGGTAGCCCAGTGGCTTCAGAGCGGCTCTCCGAGGGGCTCTACCTGAAGCACCCGGGTTCGAGTCCCACATCCGATGGCATTTTTTTTTGTTATTATGAAGAGCCAATATAATAAAAACTAAAAATGCTCTTGTTATAAACAAAAAAAAGGGATGCTTCAGTGGTCCTCGGAGAGCATCTCCGAGGGTATCTACACAAAGAACCCGGGTTCGAATCCCTTTTCGGAAGGCTTTATTTTTATATGAGGAGCCTATATAATAAAAATAGTTAAAGATCTTTTATGAACAAAATGATGGTGTGGTCCAGCGGTCCTCAGAGCTGTTCTCCGAGGGCATCCACACGAAGTACCCGGGTTCGATCCCATCTCCGAGCATGTATTTTTTTTTTAAAAATGTGCTGGCATAATACAATAAACAAAGAAAAAAAGCTCTCCTTATCCAAAAAGAGGAAGTGGTCCAGTGGTAAGAAAACAGCTTCCGAGGGCATCTAACTGAAAGGACCCGGGATCGATTCTCCTTATGAACGAGCCTTTTTTATTATGCTATGTAGCGAATGTAATGTCCTCATAAACGGAAACGGGTTTGGCCTAATGGTCGGACTAGCTCTCCGAGTTCCTCTATCAAAGGAACCCGGGATCGAGTCTCACGTTTGCAAATTTTTTTATCAAGGTTACTGTTGTGATATAAAATATAGAATAACCGTACTGTAACCACAAATAGGCTTGTAGCCCAGTGGTTTATTCAATGGCTTCCCTCTCCAATGGCCCGAGTTCGAATCCTTCAGGTGGCGATAGGAAATCTTCATTTGATTTTTTGCTTTTTCCAGCGAAAAAAATAAATAAATAAAATAAAGAGAAGAGAAGTTGCTCCGAGAGGAGTTCGAACACGAGACCTCTTTAATAAAATTTCCTGCTCATACCAGTGAGACAAGCTTCTATTGCTTTATAACAATACTAAACCCTAGATTTAGGAGTAAAGTTTATTAACCTCTTATGATACTCACGAGTATCCGTGTATGAAATCGAACTTTTCTAAGTGTGGTAGCTTTGAGCATCGGAACAAGGACTAAGCACTCTCAGGGCATGGCACTTACGAACACTCAAAACGGGAGCTCGCGACGACCCCTACCCACGAGGTAAACGGGAGCTCGCAACGACTCCGACCACGAGGTTCGCAGGTGACCACCCCCAAACGAGTCAAAAAAAAAAAAAAAATATATATATATATATATATATATAATACGATGGCTACGGCTACCCACGCGGGAAATCGAGAGTGATTCACGGGTATTTACACGAGGAATCAAAAAACTCTCTAAATATGGCGGAAAAAGTGCGAATTATTGCCAATATGTATTTCTTCCCAAACCAAATACAACGGGTCTTATTCTCGGACTTTACGAGGAATACGCACCCATTCACAAAGATTGTTGTATAATTTTATCATGAGATAAATAGTTTTTCCATCGGAAACACGAAGAGAGTATAAATATACCCAAAATCGATAATCCATGAGGTCTTCGTGCTTAAATATGGACTATGCTCTACATATTTTTGAACACTGACTCCGCCGAAGGAAACTTCGAGCAAAGTTGGCTATTTTTGCTTAAGCTATATGCAGATATTATAGTCGGAACCCCCGAAGAGTTCCCTCCGATAGCCAACAACCCCTCGGATGAAGCCTAACGAACGTCATTCCGAGCGGAGTTCCGAGGAAAATTGCTTGACGATAACGAATTGGCATGCACGGAACGACCTGGACTCCAGATAAGTGCTACGAACCTCTTATGCAATTTTGATTTCGATAAACTTATACTCTAAGTATAAAATTCAACACCGAGACATAACTTTACCTTTCCAAACAAGCAAATTCCAAAAGTGAAAGCTTGCAACGGAAACTATTAGGATTAGGTGAAAACATTCATTAATCCGAATATATATATATTAAGGGAATATCCACAAAAAGATTTATAAGCAAATAAAGCCGTAAAGTAGAGCTATCCTCCTCCATCAGATTATGACCCTAATCCTCGGATGCATCGGTCTCGTCTTCGAGAACGTCATCCCCCTCGGACGGTTGGTCCTCTTCAAAAATCTCATCCTCCTCGGGAGCATATGAACTCCCACGAGGAGGGCGAGGCAGAATCGCGGCCAACGTCCTAGACCGCCCTCTCCCCCTCCGGGTAGGAAGAGGCTCCGAGGACCGCGCGGCCGTGAACAAACAAACTGTAAAATATTTTTCCAAGACATTGCCTGCGCAAAATAACGGGAATGTAAAACTCCCCGAAGAAAGAAATGAGTAAACAACTCAGCGGAAAAGATTTTTTGAAAGTAAGTGAGAATATTCAATAAACTTTAAGCACCTATTTGTATACTTAGGAACCTTTCCTTGGATAACCAAGTTAAGCTTGAGCTGTCCAAGCTCTATTATAGTCGCGATTACGTGTCGGGTGATACCTCTATTCAGAGAAAAATCTCCAAAGTTTGCACAGCAAACAGACACATCATGCTAAATAATTTTCTTGGCCAGTGAGAATGGGATCCTATCTCATCTCCTTAAACTCAATCTTAAATCCTACAATTAAAGGAGAGGGTCCAAGTATTTATAAGTGCTGAAAAGTTATGATGAATATTAGCACGGAAAAGGCAAAGTAGAACGAAAGACCCAAAGCCAAGGACTCCTCGGAGAAACGCTTACAGAGCATGAAAGTAATGGCAAACGCTAAAATGCCCAAAATTCTAGGACGGTACTATCGTTCCACTCCCGATGAGGAGGCCCGATGAAGGCACGCCTCAGCGGAGGCATCGAAAAATAAATAAAAAACTCCTCACCTCTTCTAAAGCAAAAACAGGGGGGCTTATGTTAAACGGATATAAGCATCGAACGACAAAGGTCTAAGATACCCCAAACTAATTCCCCGATACCTTACCAAGGCTTTCCGAGTCCTATATGACACTCGAAGGCCTTTCGAGGATCTACGGGACAATCACGACGCAATAACCGACAAGGACCTACAAGGTTCTAAATAACTCTACGATACCTCGTTAAAAACATTAATAGCTATCGGACCTACACTATAATATCTCCGACCAGAAAAAACGAGAAAGACGTATACTTTAAAAGGCTCGGAACTAATACCTTAAGCGACTCTGATACAAGAGACTACAATACCTCTCTAAAAAATTCGCGATACTCGTGACTCTCGACTTTTTGAGTTTCTAGTGCAGTCATAATGACCGACTGCACTAAAAACTAGGGGGCTTTGTTAACAGGATAAAAAGTAACATGCTTAAAATAAGCAATAATTCGATTACCGAAATTACTGGGTATATTATTATATGATTTATATTTATAAATAACACCGCATTATAACACGGTTTAAATACCGGTTTACTTCGTTAAAAAATTATACTATTCGTATATCGTAAATCACGACACACAGTTATCGGCCGGATTTATAACTAAAATACTACCCGGATTATGTTCGACTCAATATATTATTACGCGTACGATTTTATATTCGTCCTGGTAACATGACTAATACCCAAAGAACACAACGCGTGTCTGCTGACACAGCTTAAATAGATAAGTTAATTACTGTGCTGCTTGAACAGATAAATAACAGTACAGATAATAACATAAAAATAACTAATATTAAACTAATACAGATTCCAAACTTAGGGAGCAAGATTAAACTCCTATAAAAAGGAGCAAGACCAATAGAGGAAGAGAGGGGAGGACGGCTTTTCTCCACCAAAAGGAATTTCTCTACGGGAGAATAACTCCTCCCTCGGTGAACTCCCCCTCCCCCTCGGATACTTCACGGGGACAACTCCTCCAACAAATATAAAATCAATTCACCCGATAAAATTGACAAACACAAAATAACCAACACCAAGAACCGAACAAGAATCGGAACTACGAGTGGCTTGATTCCCGAGGAAGGGATACGTAGGCATCTCGAAACAAATCGAGTCCAGCCGCAAATCAATAAAAACCAACAATCTCCTCGGGTCGGGATCGGCGTTCCAACCCAAATAAATATCTTCCGTTAAATAGGGAATAATTCTAAACCCGTTAACACTAGGCGTCATACAAAGTGGTATGATATTTTCACCATCCAAAAAGTGACTAATACAACAAGTAGAGTGACTCATACAATGATACATGTCGTAACTGCAACAATATGACCAACAAAGTGGCAAACGAAATGGAATGTCGTCGTCGTGGCTATGTAACCACCCACAAAGTGGCGTGCTGATCTAAAGAGGAAACAAGTAATCTTTATAGATAAGCGGATTTGATCTTCCTTTTGGTTTTCAGAAGTAATTAGTTTGGACTTGTAAGGCATATGTTCCACATTGTAGATTTATTGGTTAAATTGGTTATTCGAACATTTCAGCACTCAACAAGGATAACAAATGAAATCTATATTATGAGTCACGATTAAAGAACATATGCTATTTGGATTTAGTTTGGTTAAATCATTAAATTTATCTACATTTAATTATTAACCTCATTTTAGATGTTATTATAAAAACGGATACTCGAAAAAGAATAAATGATAATTCTACACTATGGGCCTAAGACTTAGCCCAAGTATATGAAAAGTGGACCAAGCTTGGATTCGGAGTTAGCCTATAAGAAAATTGTCAATCACAAAAGTAGGGTGACAAGCACCAAATTGTTTGATTGGTGATAAATGCTCACACGTTGCATCGAAAACTATGATTCACCGATACTTTAAAAATCATATGTGCATGTGTCGCATCGGTGTGTTCGACACTGTGCCAGACACATTTGTAAAAGACATTTATTTGTAAAATTCATGTTGTATCGTCGGTGTCGCCGTGTCAGTGTCGTGCATCATAGTCGAAAACTACAAAAAAAGCTTTATCTATGATTCTACAACAAAAAAACAAGCAAGTATTTTTACTCGTTTGTTGCAATTAAAGTTTAGTAAAATGCAAAAAGTTTTGAACTCACTAAAAAATTTTATAATATACCAAAAACATTCTAATTTTTAGTCGGTAAAAATTTAGTTTTTCTTTTATTAATAAAATCATAAATATTAAATTGTTGAAACATTTTCGGGACATAGAAACTATGGTCTGTGACTTGTGGATATTGCCCACATCTTAAGGGTAGTTAGTGCTGTGACTTGTGGATATTGCCCACATATTAAGGGCTCGTTTGGTTGGTGCAAATAGGTCACATTAGGCCCATATAATATGGATTGAACAGTGTTAGTAGCTCATTTGGTTTGCAAGAGTCAAAACCGGGTCATCCATATTCAAACTAGGTGACCAGGTTATAGAGGCCAGATAGAGACTGGGCCTTGAGGCCGTTTTGAACGACTTCCACAGTATTTTAAAATTTCCTCTTGAAATTACGTATATACCCCCTAAAATAACGTATAACATCAAAACTTGGTCATTTGTTCCCACTTTTTCATTCTCAGCAAAATCCCGATCGGTCTGTTCTCCCAACAGTAAGCCCTAGGTAAGAATCCACAATTTCCATTCGATTCCTCTGAACCCAAGTATTTTTGCCAAGAACACTAACTTTTCTGTTTGCGTCGGTCGTTCGATGGGCAAAGTAGGTGTAATTGTTAGCCCAACTCCAGAAATTTATCCGACATTTTGTTTTTATGAAAACTAATTAAACGACTGTCAAAAGCATTTCTGGAAAAATAATTTAACTGAGGCCCCCGAGTTCAAAAATTTGTCGAAAGGATTTCTGGCACATCCCAAAATCCCCAGTAGCTTTTGCATTTTCTATTAATTCATGTATTAGTTTCTTTATTTTGTATTTTTGGGCAGAGGTTGAATTGATTTCTGGATTTTCTTCTTGAATTTATCCCTAATTTTGTTTATTTGGTGGTACATGTGACCTACTTGGTTTTTCTGTCGAGGGTACAAGTACAACTAACTGACGAGTTGGAAATTATTTTGACGCATACAGGACTAATCAGGTAAAACATTCGTGGAATATTTTCTTTTTTTTTGTGATGAAGAGTATTGTTTAACGTGCAGAGTTATGGTTTTTTCCAGAGTATGTTTTAGGTTTTTGTGAGTTGGTTATGCCATCACCATTGTTTTGATCGTTATTATATTAATGGTATGTGTGTTGATAGATTTATGATGGTGTTTTCCAGTATATTTTGTCCTGATTTTAAGCAATTAATCTTTAAGTGGTAAAATGTGTATTACTGAGAAGTAAACTTTTCATGATTGTAGTTTAGTTTTAAATTATTAAATATATGTTGTGAATTCATTAAATAAATTGGTTGTGCAGATAAAGAACCTTTTATATTATTTTCAATTCATATGTTTATTAACTGTGAGTTAGATTATTTCTTGATTGTTGCTTAGTAAGGACTGTTTATGACTTCCAATTGCATGCATACATCATTGTAGGATGGATTGGAGGTTACATGCTATGATTCTCGCAGGAACCGAGTTACTTCTTATACGTCTAAGGCTTTTATTGATTTTGAAAACTTACCTAATAGCAAGGAGGCGTTTTTGTGCGACTAATAAACGTAAACAAGGTTATTCGTATAGCATGATCGGGAGACTACCTAAACAAGTCGAGCACATGAGAGACCTTGTCAACATTAATGACACTGATTGTGTTGACATCCTAAGGATGGATAGAAATAGTTTCCATAGGCTTTGCTAGTTGTTGGAACATGGTGGTGGTTTAACGAGCTCAAAATATGTTAATGTTCAAGAGATGACAGCGGTTTTCTTGCAAACACTAGCCCACCACGATAAAAACCGGGTTGTACGCTTTAACTTCAAGCGCTCGGGTCAAACGGTCAGCCACTATTTTCATAAAACTTTGGCTGCTTTATTCAAAATTTCTGGCCACTTATGGGTTACGCCAACTCCCATTACAAGTGAATGTACCGATGATAGATGGAAAGTTTTTTCCGGTAAGTCTTTGTATCTATTCCAACAACTTCTAGAATCCGCTTATTATTTTTACAATTTATCATTTTAGGATTCCGTCCTCAGTTAATATTGAATCTTTTTTTAGGATTGTCTTGGTGCACTAGATGGTACCCAAATAGCCATACGTGGGCCATTAATTGACAAAGAACGGTATCGAACACGAAAGGGACTAGTTTGTACGAATGTGTTGGGCGTGTGTGACGTAAATAAGAACTTTGTTTATGTATTGACGGGGTGGGAAGGTCCTGTTGCTGACAGTATGGTTTTACGGGAGGCATTAGTGAGGCCGGGTGGTCTTAAGGTCCCTACTGGTATGTTTTGGGTTTCTTAATTTAGACTTTACTAAAAAAATTACAAAATTATTAACACATTAAACTAACAAGGCTTGTTTATGAATACATGCAATTATTATCTTTGTGATTTGGGGTACATGAATGGTGATGGTTTTTTAGCCCCTTATAAGGCTATGCGGTATCATTTAAATGAGTGGAGTACTGGACGTGATCGACCTGTATATCGAGAGGAGTTTTTTTAACATGAAGCATAGTCGAGCTCGAAATGTCATCGAATGCGCATTTGGCTTGCTCAAGATTAGATGGCCCATATTAGACGACCCAACGCACTATTCTATTGACACCAAAAGCAGTATAGTTTTAGCTTGTGCGTTACTTCACAATTTTATTCGTTTGCATATGGAAGTCGATCCCCTTGAAGCTAGTGGGATTCAATTACCATCTGACCCCCCCCCCCCCCCCGACAACACCGTGTACATCGACTATGTAGCCCCAACACATGCGTGGAATAATAAGCGAAATAACATGGCAGGGGAAATGTTTAACAATTGGCGTTTACGTCGAAATCGCAACTAGTGTTCTATTATTAATCCCTTTTCCAATTTTTGACTTTTGCGAATGTAATAGACTTCTATATTTGCCAAAAAATTTAATTATGTTGTGTTGTAAAACAATTTCATTAAATCTCCATAATGATGATAGTCCAGACTATGTTGTTTGAATTCATACCATTATAATTTGGTCATGATTTGTTCTGTTTTATGTCTCCAATAATGAATTATATCTGCTGCAGGCTATTCAAGCAAAGCATTATCATGCTATGTTATAGAAGAATGACCAAATTATGATTTAATGGGTCCTTTGTATTGACTGTATGTTCAGGTCCTATAGTAACTATGATTATATATGACTATATATATATAAATATATATAATCATAAATTTATATAAATATATAGTTGAATTAATATCTTTTAAAATTATTCATATATATACTTACAGCTAACAAAGAACAAAAGTAATTTTACAATTGTTTTTTATATACTAATTCCTACAATATTATCACTTTTCAGTTTTGGCAATGGACAAGAATACCAACACCAAACCTGCTAAAGGAAAAAAAGCCAAGGGAAATGGTACTAGGAAATTTTGGAGCCATGCGGAGGAAGAAGCTTTGATTGAATCGGTCAAAGAGCTCATCATGGAGGGATGGCAATCAGGCAATGGTTGGAAACCGGGGTTTAATGGGCAAGTGGCTATAAGAATCCAAACTAAGGTTCCTGGCAGTGATGTGTTAGGGGATCCACATGTTATCTCAAAAATGGCCTCTTGGCAAAAAGACTACGGTGCTTTATCTTGCTTGTTTGGTCGTACTGGAAGCAACTTCGTTGGTTTAGACCCTTTGAAACACAATATCACCATTGTGGGATCTGAAGTTTGGGAGGCTGGAATAGTCGTAATAAACTAATTTAACACTATTATTATTGATTGGTTTTGTTCTATTACTTGTGAACAATATGAAACTACACATATTCTAGCTGGCCACAAATTTTTTCCTAACTGATTGCAGGTCAATCCAGAGTTGCTTAAAATGCAAAACAAATCATATCCACACTACAATGACTGAGATATTATATTTGGGTTCTCAAAGGGGACCGGTGATCATGTTGTGGATGGATCGACTGCTAGAGAAAGGGCAAATAACATGTCGCCCATGCCAAATGCACCACCGCATGTAGATCAGTCAACAAGAGTAGAGGACATAACATCCCAAGCTGGAGAGTCTTCATCCGCACCACAGAACTCAGGAGGCCCTGGTCCCTGGAAACCCTCAGGTATTAAGAAACGAAAGAACCGCACGCCTGGATTGGAAGACGGGGTCATGTTAAAGATTATCGGGTCACTTGAAAGAACATACGTTGCTATCAATGATCTATCGAGTGCAATACGGTCCCTGAAAGATGTTGACCCCCAAGTAACTCTTATTTATGCCGCTATTCAAGACTTGTCTGAATTTACTATGACAACTATGCAAAAATAATTGTTCAATCTCCTAAACATGTGGCTTTGTTCTTCAGCATGGACGAGGAAAATCGGAAGGAGTTTGTTCGCAGTATACTCGCTGAGTGATTGTATCGTTAACTACCTATTATTTAGCCACTATCAAGTACTTTTACCTCCACAATCATTTCCTGTTATGAGCCCTGCTTACTAATATTTGCGCAGGTACTTTTTGGAGTGTGGAGGGAGGATGGTTAAATGCTATATCTTTTATGGTTCATTTTGGTTTTTATTATGCAATCATTCCCTGGTAATGTTGCAAAAAATATTATCTGCACTTTTGGCACCAAGATGTTCATTGCAAACATTTTGTAATTAACCTACTAAGGTTATTCTAACGTTTTAATCTGTGTGGTGCATGTCATTTGTTTTACAACAATTTATTTTTAATATTGTTTACAGATTAATGTTTCCTATAACATATGTATACACAACAAAATGTATTGTTTGTATCTGTGTGGTGCATGTTATTTTCCATTAGCAATTTCATTTATTATATTGTTTACATATAATTTTTTCCAATATCAGATTTATATTAAGAAGTTGGGAAATATGTGCAATTTCGCCTAAGATATAAAAATAACGGATCAATTTTTTGGCTTTTATTTTTGAACCTAATTTAAACTAGCCTAGACCCTATTAGGCCCAACCAAATGTGAGATTAACGCATATTTTAGGTCTTGAAGGGTTGCATTACCATTTCTTGCAAAAGCCCTTTCAACAAACGAATTTCCCTAACCTAAACTCTCTAACCCAAAAATGGATCCGGAACTCGAATCAAGCGGAGGTGAAGAGGAAGAATACGCAGAGGATGTAATGGCGCGTTTAGCAGCCATACCCGTCTTTGAAAAAACCGTATTTCCGATCGAAGAAATGAATCGTAAAAACACCTGGACGAAAAAGGTTAGATTTGTATCCTTACGAATTGTCATCGGTTTTGTCGCTTAAATGTCCTTATATTGTGTTGCAAGTTAGTAAGTTCTTGAAATTTAGGAGAAATACATATCGACCTATGGTTGCCCCCACCCATTATGTTCCTCTGCTAAATCGGATTAATTGCCTCACGTTTTTCGTTTGTGTGAATATACACACATATATATATATATATATATATACATGACATATTATATATACATGACATATTTTAATTTCTATGTGAGGGTTGTACAGTAGTATAGTAATCGATATGAGGTAGTATTTAGATTAAGATTTAATGACTAATTGTTGTGTGATTAGCGCGCTACAAGGCTGGATATTGCGAAGAAGGTCCTCGGTAGAGACTTGTGGAGTTTGGAGTTAGATGTGGAATTGATGTTAACAATGTTGTGTGTTGTCCTGGAGCCCTACGGTAATACTGAGGAAGACAACATCATCAATGTGATATCATATGCAATTGAGCAATCCACAAAACTCAAACCCTTCACTGATGTCACCCTTGTGCGTGATAGAGTTGCACTTCTTCGCAACACGCTGATAGCTTACCGCCAATGGGAAAGCATACATGGAGTGGTCAAGAAAGATGATCGCTATTATGAAACTACCGTGGACTACCATAACCATAAGGTACTTGTAACACCTTATCCTTAACTTTCCTCTACTAAATTTTATTGCTATCCTAAATGAAGTATTGTTATTTAATCCGACAACCTTGTTAGGAGACTTACTTGGAAAGGTACTTCCGTTTGAACCAACGTTTGCCAATGCTAGAGATTTATGAAGAGTTATTTGAGGTGTGGGCATTTGACCCTTATCCCAATGGTCAGCCTAGTTCTCACGGAAACCCCGTAAACATTGACGAGTAAGGCGGCGTGCTCGGGATTCATAGACTAGTTGTATTGTAGGTGGTGTTTGCATGTTGAATGATGGTAACCTTCGAGTTTTGTTGTTGTAGTTTACTTGTGCGTTAGTTTCAGTTTGGTTAAGTTTTTGGACAATCGTAGTTCTCTAACTTTGTGGCTTGTATGTCGAGTACTTATGTATAAGCCTAAATTTTGTACCAAGGGCTATATGTTATGCTAAGTTCGTATCATTTCAGCTTGTCCATTTAAACTTCTTCAACTCAATTATAACTGTGAGTTAAAGTTGGTTAATCGGCGTTTTACTAGTGGAAAATACCAAATTGCTAGTACGCAAATGCTTAATTACAATACTATATAATTAACTAATCCAAGGATTCAACACATGAGTAGCCGTTTGAAAATTCTCATTAAGAGTAGGGATCAGTAAATCCATTATTACATACAACTACAAACACAGCTAATTAAAACATAATATAACCTTAAACTATTTATGCTACCACACGGAAAATGGAAACTAGAATCAACATATTAGTAAGCTTCATAGGCAAATTAAAAAACAAATTAACATATATAATGCATCGGAAATAGTAGTAATGTGAAACACGATAGCCATAGAAAACTAAACGCGCATAATCCGAACCGTATTGAACACTTTCTTGTACTCGCGATCTCTTATACGGTCAATGAACAGTTCACCACTCATGGGAAATTTGCGAGGGATATCAAAATAACCATCACTTCTATTGGGGAGAATGAACCGTGGATCATGCTCCCATATCTCCGGCCAATCAAATAAAAACGAGAGCTTGTTCCACAATGGTTTGCCGGTGTAGAAATAGCGCCCGAGCTCGGGTTTGCCCTATGGAATGTATGTTAACTCGGATTAAAAGAAGAATTCTCAAAAGAAAACATATTTGACGTGGCCATAATTTCCTACGTAAATGTATATTCGTACTATAAATATTAAAGGAAATGCATAGAGGAGCGTTACATGTTTAATGGCCATCATGACCATGCTTGGGATGGAAACGACGTTGGTCTCGGCATCCCATTCGACCATGGGGAATTCGAGTAGTTCTTTGAATAGTTCGTAGCGATCATTGAGAAGTTGGTAGTGGATGCAGAAAAACTCTGTCGAATAAGGACACCTAAACGAGTAAGTCATTGCAATGGTGACGACTTCCAACACCTTGTTGATAGTATAATTATCAACAAGTTCCATATAACTTCGAGCTTCAACCAACTCGTCCACAAACTGTCGTAGCTGTTTGCGTCCCCAAATGACTGCACCATTAGGAGTGTGCAAGGTGATTTCGTTGTCTATTTCATATTCCATGTATATTGGTTTAAGGAGGTAATTGTTTAAAAACAGAAGAGTTACTTTGAGTTTTGATAATAAAAGTTGTTGGTAATGGTGAGTTATTAGGTGATAAATCAGGGGGTTTAAATAAGGTGTAACCTTGCATGTAATAGTAGAAAACCATCATTACCACACGGTAAAAATTAAATTCCTTACCTACCATTTTAGTTGAACACAAATTGGAAATGTGACAAGTCAATCTAGTTATGTTCATTGCTCAGACCTGGGATTTATAAGGAATGATTATACTTTGGTAAATTGGTCATATAAAAATAATGCCACTAATTTATTTGGAATGCTACATTGTGTAAACAATTAAATGAATATGTATTTAATTAGTTGATTAAGTAAAGAGAATACAAGAGTATATTTATACAACTACAAGTGTGAGAGATAAGGAAAGATTTCCGCTATCTAAGTAAGGAAAGGATAGACTAGAATCCCTTAATCGGGGGAAGAGGATTCCGGATTATCTTCTTTCCTAATATCGGGGGAAGAGGATTCCGTATTATCTTCTTTCCTAATACGCCCCCTCAAAATTGTCGTTCCATCGGCTAAGGCAATTTTGGAACGTAAGGAGACGAACCGCGTCCGATGGAGTGCCTTGGTGAGGATGTCGGCAAGTTGGTCATGGGTGCTGATGTGGGACACATGAAGTAGTCCTTTTGAGACGACATCGCGGACAAAATGAATGTCGATGGCGATGTGCTTCATCCGTGAGTGGAGGATTGGATGGAGAGAGAGATGCGTGGCACCAATGTTGTCGCAGTAGATGGTCGGAGGTGAGGGGGGTGAGACGTGAAGCTCGGACATAAGATTTTGAATCCAGCGAACCTCCGAGGTAGTAGTGGCGAGAGCCCGATATTCGGCTTCTGTCGAAGAGCGAGCAATGGCCCGTTGCTTGCGTGAGCTCCAAGAGATCGGGTTGTTGCCGAGAAAAATAATGAAGGCCGTGGTGGAAGAACGGTCAAGAGGGTCACCGGCCCAGTCCGCATCAGAATAACCGCGGAGAGTGAGAGAGGAGTCACGGCGTAAAAGAAGACCGTGGGTGATAGTGCCCTTAAGATACCTTAGTATTCGCTTAACCCCTGCCCAGTGCACCTCGGTGGGTTTAGATGCAAATTGAGCAAGGCGATTGACGGGAAAGGCTATATCCGGTCGTGTGAGAGCAAGGTACTAAAGTTCACCAATGGCTTGACGGTACAGGCTCGGATCACAGTCAGGAGAGGAATCTCAGAAGGTCGAGGCAGCATTGGAGGCCATAGGAGTGGAGACCGATTTGGCTCCTTCCATGTGATGACGGTGAAGGATGTCATTGATATACTTGTGCTGAGAGAGAAGAAGACCCTCCTTACAGGGTAGTGCCTCAACGCCCAAAAAATAAAAGAGAGAATCAAGGTCCTTGAGGGCAAAGGATGACTGAAGACGGCGAATGAGTGATGAGATAAGAGCGGGGTCCGTGCCGGTGAAGATAATGTCGTCGACATATACCAAGAGAAAGAGGACAGTGGAGCCGCGACGGAAGATAAATAGGGAGACATCGGATTTGGACTGAAGAAAGCCAAGCTGCAGTAGTGTGTCACGGAGAGTCTGAAACCAGACACGAGGGGCTTGTTTGAGCCCGTAGATGGACTTCCGAAGGCGACATACATGAGAAGGCTGAGAGTTGTCAATGAAACCGGGAGGTTGCTCCATGAAAACTTCTTCAGTGAGATCACCGTGAAGAAAGGCGTTGCTAACATCAAGCTGTCGAATGGGCCAGGAGTTTATGACAGCAACAGAGAGAATGAGGCGGATAGTGACGAGTTTAACCACCGGGCTGAATGTTTCAGTATAGTCAATGCCGGGCCGTTGGTGAAAGCCCTTAGCGACGAGGCGAGCCTTATATTTGTCAATTGAGCCATCTGGATTTCGTTTGATACGGAAGACCCATTTGCAACCAACAATGTTGGAGGCGTGATGAGAAGGAACCAGATCCCAAGTCCCGTGTTGAAGGAGTGCATTAATTTCTAGAGACATGGCATCACGCCATTGGGGAACTTTGAGAGCAGCGGAGACAATGGTCGGTTCAAGAGAAAGGTCAAGTGGATACTTGGTCGTGAGATTGACCACCTTTGGTTTGAAAATATTGTTCTTGGACCGAGTTGTCATATGATGGTGCGAGCCTAGGGGAAGTGGGTCTGGGGCAGCGGGCGGCTCTGAAAGAGAAGGAGGTGTTGCGGGAGCTGAGAGCGGCGGAGGCGAGCGGGCGAAGGGTGGACTAGATTCCAGAGCACTTTGGGCCAGGCGATCGGCTGGTGGGCTGGATGCCGGAGTGCTCTGGGCCAGGCGATCGGCCGGACAGCTAGAAGCGGGCAACATGGGCTGACCCGGAAGAGGATGGAGGATCTGTGGCGGGCCAGGTGAGGCGGTGGTGGGACGTGCATCATAGGATGGAAACTTGGACTCACAGAAGCGGACATGGCAAGAGATAAATAATTTGTTGGTAGAGGGGTCCCAACACTTGTAGGCGCTTTGTGAGTTAGAGTACCCAAGAAATATGCACGGGCGAGACGGAAAAGTGAGTTTGCCTGATTCATAAGGGCGTAGCCAAGGATAACAGAGACAGCCGAAAACGCGCAACTTGAGATAATTGGGAGACGTCCCAAATAATTTATGAAACGGTGATGTGTTGGCGATTGCAGAGCAAGGCATGCGATTGATGAGATAGACCGACGTTTGGAATGCAAAAGACCAAAAGATAGAGGGTAGTTTGGCATGATGCAATAGGGCCCGTCCCGTTTCAACTATATGACGATGACGTCGCTCAGAAATCCCATTTTGTTGCGGCGTATGAGGAGCAATTGTTAACCAGCTAATGCCTGATTTTGCAAAAAATGATTTTAGTGCCAGAAATTCACCGCCATTGTCACTATAAAAGTTCTTTATATTTTGAGAAAACTGTTTTTCCACCAAGGGCTTGAAGTGAATAAAAATCTCATACACCTGGGATTTGCTAACCAGTGGAAAAAACCAACAATAACGAGTATAGAGATCCACAAATATAACATAATAACGAAAACCATCATGTGAGGTCACTGTGGGTCCCCAAACGTCCGCAAAAACAAAGTGCAAAGGATGTAAAGCAGTAAATGAAGAGTCCACAAATGGTAAACGGTGAGACTTGCTAATATGGCAAGACTCACAAAACAAGTCCTTCGCAGAGGATTTAGTGTCCATAGGTAAATTAAAAGCTGAAATTAAAGACGAACTAGTCTTGGAGGCCGGATGACCAAGACGAGAGTGCCAAGTATGATATGTTGTACGAACCCCCAAGGTGGCTAAACGAGCAGCGGACTTCATATAGTAAGAAGGAGGCCGAATGTGATACACACCATCACTGCAGAGTCCCTTCGCCAACAAATCCCCCGACGGTTGATCCTTAATGACAAAATAATCATGAAAGAATTCCATAGACACATTATTTTCTTTCGTAAATTGATGCACAAATAAGAGATTATGCTGAGATGATGGGACCCTCAAAACATTAGATAAAGTAAACGTGCGTGGATGAAATTTTAATTCAGAGGAACCAACATGTGTTATTTCCATACCATGTCCATCAGCTATGTGAACCTCGTCTGTGCCATCATACTCCGAGTGGTAGTTCAAGGCGTTGAGATCCGGAGTGATGCTGTGAGAAGCTCCAGAATCAACAAGCCAACCGCCAGTGCCATAGCGGTGTTGGGTCGGTGGTGGGGTGGTGCGTGCGGTATTGGCGGTGGGTGTGACGGAGCCAAGTTGATAACACCGAAGAGCGGTGTGACCATGATGACCACAGATCTGACATTGGACGTTAGAAGCATGAGTATTGGATTGACTTGACACATAATTAGGGGTACCTTGGTTGCGACCGCGAGGAGCGCGGCCACGAGAGTGATGGAAGCCACGACCACGGCCGCGGGGCTGCGACGCGCGGTTGGGGTGGTAGGAGCCGCGCGGATTGGGGTGGTGGTTGGCTGTGTTGGCGGTGGCAACGAGGTGGTGCGTTTCCTGATCCAAGCGCTTGATGTATGCCTCATGAGAGACGAGGGCACTGTGAAGCTCAGCAAAGGTGAGAGGCTTCTCACGTAGGCGGATCGATGTGGCGATGTCCCTGTATACTGCGCCGAGTCCGTTTAGGACATATAGGGTGACATCGTCCGGGTGGATAGGCCGATCAAGCATGGCTATTTCATCAACTTTGGCCTTTATATCAGTGAGAAAGGCCGTGACGGAGCGAGAGCCGATGGTGGTGGAGTTGAGGGCGTCCTTAAGCGCCATCACACGGGTACGGTCGGGTCGTGCAAAGTTGTGCATGAGACAAACCCATGCTTCGGATGAGGTGGTGGCATTGTGGATGAGTGGAAGAAGGTCATCCGAGATTGATTCGACTAGTGCTCCAAGAAGGAGTGAGTCTTGTTGAAACCACAAGGTGTATCCCGCAATATTGGATGGGGGAGGGCATGGAAACGTGCCCTGGAGGTAGCCTAGTAGATTGAGGCCATTGAGTTGTGAGACCACTTGTAGCCTCCATGAAAGATAATTGGTGGTGGTGAGTTTAAGTGGAAAGTGGTGGGATTGAGTGACATGGATGAGTGTGGTGGGGGCTTGTGGTTGGATTGGGAGGTTTTGGTCATGGACGGGGCCGGACGAGGCGGTGGATTCGTGTGACATGGTGGCGGCCGAAGTGTGGGAGAAGAAGAAGATTTTTTTTTTTTTTTTTGTTGAAGAGAGGGGCGGCTGAAAATTATGAGGAGGAGAATAGTTGGAACGTTTTTGAGGAGGAGAATAGGTTGGATCGTTTGATCTTATGACCTTTTTGAGGCTCTTGATACCATGTAAACAATTAAATGAATATGTATTTCATTAGTTGATTAAGTAAAGAGAATATACAAGAGTATATTTATACAACTACAAGTGTGAGAGATAAGGAAAGATTTCCGCTATCTAAGTAAGGAAAGGATAGACTAGAATCCCTTAATCGGGGGAAGAGGATTCCGGATTATCTTCTTTCCTAATATCGGGGGAAGAGGATTCCGGATTATCTTCTTTCCTAATACACTGACCATCATATTAATGACAACAAATTGAGTTGTATGTTAAAACCAAACTATGGTGGTAGGAAAAATGATTTTGCCAGCAAGTTACATGTACGCCCTAACCGATATACACTTTTTCAATTCATTTCCAAGCTAGGAAATTTTCTATTATTTGTTTATTAATCAAAAGTAATATAAGGACATAGAGCATAGTTATTAAAAATAATGGTACATCACCAAAGATAATTTTACAAAATAAGAATGACGTAAAAATATAAAATATAACATAACGGGTGCAACATTTAAAACACAATAATGGGACATAACACATAGTTAGAATGAAGAACATCCCACAATGGAATATCAAGCACCACCATCGTTACATGTTTACCGCCGGACGATATATATTGTTATAAATTCCACAATATATGGTAGCCCTTTCTAGATCATACCAACATCAAATGTCTCTAACTTTGAAGCAAGGTCTAGGACTCGGCCATCGTGGACAAACTCTTGCGGGACTTTAAACAAAAAATCGAACTCGGTCCAATAAATCTCCCCTTGATTAAAGTACCTCGCACAAGCAGGGTTAAACTGTTGTAGGTTAGAGTTGCCATAATACATTACGCCGATTTTGAATGTATTTATTGTAATAATATAAACGCTATAACATATGTTATACAAGCAATTTTTTGAATACATTAATATAGGATTTAATTATGGAATGCAGGTTTACACTATAGTACTCACATGTTTAATAGTAGACTCAATTTGCACATGCATCGTGACAATGTTCGTCACTAAATCATGTCGAACAAACGGAAATCCCTTCATCCATCTAAACAACGCATATCTTCCTTTGAATGACGCAAATTTCTCTTGAAGTGCATTGATATCGAACGGGTGATTGAAAGTTTCACTCATTATAATCCAGATCGTATTAAGAACTGGGATTACTACCTCTTCTTGGTGAAGAGGCACAAATTTTCTACAAAAAAGTATTTCTTGCAAAAAGTTTTGTTCACGATCGGCACCAGCAAACGCATGGCCCCATCCATTTTCCATAACCAAGGTCCTAGTAAGTAATTTTAATTCGTAGTAGTGTGTACTTTTCTTTGGTATTGATGTAGTACTACAAATAGGACTACTTATAGGAAAACCATGAGGCGCAGTTGCATACTTTCACAACTAAAATATTGGTTACGGAATTATTGAGATCACTGCATTATTTTTTCTTCGAATAATCCAAAGCAGGTAGGGCATGGGATTGTAATAATTCATGTATGTGCTATTATTAAAGTTGCATATTATTTTATTATACTCCAATAAGATCAAGGTGCAATGAATATTTTACAAAAAGGATCGTCAACACCCCATCTTACTGAATTTTAAAAACAGCAGATGTGAAAAATACGAATACAAGATAGCGTAGATAATAGTTAAACGAAATATTAGCTAGAAACGAAAACAGTGAAATATTGATAACACAGCCGCACATCACTTGCATATTCCTTTTATATCTCCGAAGAAGTCGCATACCAGTTGCACGAAGCCTCCGAGCTAGGTTCCTCATCCATCGAATAGTAAGAAGTAGACGGCTCTTGCCTTGTTGGATTCGGGACGTTGTTACGGTTTTTGTTAATTGGCATTTCGTTGCGACGAACATTATTATTTCCTGTACATGTCAAATAGTAATGTTTGATACATGCCAATAAGAAGTGTGGATAACCTTGTAAAATTGTGAATATAGTAATTATAAATTTGCTGAAAATAGTTAAAAATCACCTATGGAAGGATCAGTGTCCGAAGAGATCATGATGGTATCTGGATTTAAAAAAGGAAGTATCGGTTCAGGTTCACCAAATATTTTCTTTAGGTACTCCCAACATGGCTCCCCCTGATTTCGATAGGCGAGTACAATTTCTTTGCTCTGGAAAACAAACAAAGGTTAACGATCTAATTTTTTTGTTGGTATATTTAAATAATTAGAAAAAATTGCATTTTAAAGGAACCCTAAATTTACCATGCATAGTGTATCCCAAACTTCTTTGTCAGTATGGAGAACATTGTTATCTTCGTCGTAAGTAAATTCGTGCATTGCGAGTAACGCTTTGAAAGTTAAATACATTTCCTCAAGTTTTTCAAAACGTAACAAGCACAATGGTTTTGTAAATCGTGTGCTACACTGTGAATTTACTTCATCTCGTGCCGCAAATATACTTAACCTTGATTTCCTAGTCAATGGCCGACCAACTAATTCAGCCTCCAATGCAAGTTTTTCTATAAAACATAAATCAATATGTTCCTTCCAATGAAAAGTATAAAACAATGTCTCTTGAAATATATCAACAGCGATTGACATGCCCACAAAATTTGATTATTTTTATTAGATTATTTAATATAAGTGATTGTGCATTTGTAAATAAGGGAAAGGAAAGCCCTATTTATACACGGTAATTACATAATGTACTATTCTTTACAATGATTATTGGTGGAGATTATATTGCTTACATGTTATCTTGGTATTGTGTGCATGTGTCCAAATTCTGCCAACTTTGTGTCTTGTAATAGATATATTTTCAATAATTACGCCTTTGAATTCAAACAAATATTTATCATATCTTTGATTTGCATTGTATATGATTTGGTCCGAATAAAGTAAGAATATTTTCTACTCAAAATTTTGGATCTTTTAACATGTCCACATGTGTCGAGCAATCTCTGCCCTTCATCCCACCTACTAAATTATGGAAGACAAAATTGAGGTGACAAGTCACGTATGACATATAATGCAATTAGTCCATATTGAATGAAACAAAATCCCATAATTATAGCAAACAAATCATCTGATCACATCGCCCCTAAAAGAGAGTCTTGTTCACCAGGGATACATCAGAATTAAACTCTCATCTATTAGGGAGTCCACAAAGGGAATAACCATTCAGCCACAGATTTGTATCTCAAACGAAAACTTAACCCACAATTTTGCAATCGGATTCCATTAACGCCAAAAAAAAATGTCTCATACAGCCAATAGTAGCAGTAAGGACTACCCATGGACATTCATGCACTACGACGAAGTCATTAGGCGACGCAACTGTTTTTGTGGTGAGGAAATGGTGTTCAAGACTCATTGGGGGGAGGACGATCCCGGCCGAAGATACTTCAAATGCCGACGTAACGGGGTAGGCTTACATGTTTTTATCTGCCAGAAATAAATTCATTACATTTGATATTTGTACAAATAAATATGTTGTGTTTACGATGTTATAGGAAGGCAGTTGTGGTGGAAGGGAGTGGCACGACCCTCCCATGTGTTTAAGGGCAAGAAGGATTATTCCAAGCCTTCTACGAAAACTCAACAAGTACGACCATGAATCGGCATCATCTGCATCGCAAGGGAGTTTCGAAACAGAGTCAACAATGAATGACAGAGAGCTTGTCATCTACCACAAAAAATTCAAATTGATTTGAAAAATGCTTTGAAGAAATTAGAGATGAAACTTAGAGTAATGAGGGTGTTACTAGCTATATTAATATTACTTTGTACTGCTATTGGCATCGCAAAGAAACAATGCAAGTAAAACATCTGTAATGAATCAAAAGTGGCTGTTGTTGTAATGGCAAAGCAAAAACATCCATCTGTGTATTACAAGTTAGACTGGGAATGTTGAGTTTGTTGTTTTAACACTACCTGATCACTAGTTAATGAATTATTGGATTGGGAGTTGTTTTTAATGTTACTTATTGTACGAAAAGTGAACATGTTTTACAACATTTAAATTATCAAAGTTTGAAGAATTAGCTGAGTGTTACAGGTATTGGTTGCCATTGCTGAATTGCCAGTCGTCAATTTGGGGAAATTCGCTTAATTGATTTGAAATAAACGGGTTGGCTTTATATGAGTATGGTGCATTGATGATGAGGGAAAAATGGACTTTTATTAAGCTAAATGACTTAGTAAGACATGAACATGTAATACCAAAGGTGGTGTTGTTTCACTAACAAGTCCCTAATATGACATCCATTATAAACTACCAAACTTCATATTCATGTTACTAATATGGATCTTAATAGGATCCATACTCTAAATGACTTAATCCCAACCGAATAACCAAACGAGCCCTAAGGGTAGTTAGTGCAATCCGCCCTGAAATAATAATGAATGTTTTTTGATTATGTATAATTAAGTAAGCTAAAAAAAGAAGCTTAGAGCTCTCTTATATAGATACTTCTCAATGCATGATTGAATCGTGAAGAAATTCACAACATAGCCTCGATAGACTGCCCCCGCATGGTGTTCGTGAGGCGAAAAATAAAGCCTCTCATATAAAAGTTCTCAACTGCCTCGATAGAAGAGGAACATACCTCGAGAAAGAACCATTACGGCACACTATAGTGCCACAAAATTCGGCGTTATAAAGGCTCAATTAGAGAAATAACGTGAAACATACTCCAATCAAGAGACATTTATACCAAGAACACCTATACTTTAAGGATGTCAGTAGATTTGCTTAACTCTAGATAAAATTAAATAAATCCTCATACCGGCAATGATAATAACAAGTTGTGGTGCATTTGTGGATAGACTTTTTTTTTAGCTCAGTAATATACCTCATAGATCATTTGTAAACATAGACCTTGAGCTCAAAGTCTCAAACCAACACTACATTGTTCTTTCTCTTAGCTATTTACTTTTCGACAATAATATTATCGTTTTATTATTTACCTGATTATTTTGCGCCAAAATTATTTGTTTTTTATATTTTTTTTCCATAATGATTCATCTCTCTTAACTACGTGACGAGTATTACGATGCCCACTAATTACTAATAATACCACGATCAGCCCCTCGTACTAATTTTGTGTTATCATTTTAGCAAAATTATATAATTTTTTAAAGTAATTCTAGTGACATTAGCTTATTAATTAATATATACACCCAACTTTAACAACATAAAAATCGAAAAAGAAAGCCAAAATTATTTTGTAACGCCATAGAAATAGAATTGGTTTTTTTTGGCAATTGAATAATAAAAGTAGAAAAAGCTTCCGCCAAACACACACAGCGATGGCAAATTGAGTGGTTGGTTAATGATCCAGGTCACAATTTCACTACAGATTCTCACTTAATTTTGTTATGTACCTTAACTGCAATCTTCAATTTTTACTTGTTTGTTGAACAATT
Source organism: Linaria vulgaris (assembly GCA_948329865.1). NCBI lineage: Eukaryota > Viridiplantae > Streptophyta > Magnoliopsida > Lamiales > Plantaginaceae > Linaria > Linaria vulgaris. Next base: position 127,031,508 of record OX415250.1, on the reverse strand, counting down.
TGCTTATCGCACTTTGAAATTGAGGTGTTGGGTTTTTAGGGTTCAGTTTTATTTGTTGAAATTTGCTGTAAAGTTTGTAACTTTGGATGATTAAACTGTGTATGAATAGTGGGTCAGCTGAAATTTTGTGTTTTTAGGCGTAATTATGTTTCTTTTCTTGTTTTTTTTTTGGGAGTGGCTGATTTTTAAGGAGATGCATGTTTGGTGTCGGAGAGGCGTGGCGGTGTTTGAGCTGGAATATTGGTTCGGGAGATAGTTTGGGTAACGTTGTAATGTCGTAAATTGTAGTGGAGTAGTTTCACGTTATCCGTACCGTGTTTTGAAAACCATAAGGTAATGTTGTGGAAGATTCTAAATGGGGTGCAGTTTATTGGAGCTGATGGTGCAGTTTACGTGAGTCGTAGTTACTATAATTTGCTGACATAATGAAGTAGCTAGGGGTTGTTTCTATTAGCATTTATTGGTTAAGTTCATGTATTGTGTTAACAGTGTTTGGACAAAGCGATAGTCTCCTTGTTATGGTATTTATGTTCTCTTTCTTTGCTTCTTTTGTTAACGTAGATCTATTTGCTCGCACGGCTTTTGGGCTTAAATTACTAGTTTTTTTGCATTTTCTTATTGCAGAAATTGATGTCTGATAAGAACTAGTGTTTATTCTCTCCACCTCTGGGTATATCAACAATGTTGCACGGTGGATAAATCTTGTGAAGTAAGGTCCCTGTCGTGATATTTTTTTCCTCGACAAAATGGATGTGGAAGTGACTGAAGTAGAGATGGAAAGAAGGCAAAGAGATCAAGAAGCTCAAACTCCAGGTAGTAATGATGGAGCTCAATGTTCAACTGAGAATTCTTCTGAAGGAGGAGTGAGCAATCAAGTTGATGATGGGCACGGGAAACCATATGTTGGTATGGAGTTCGAAACTGAAGAGGCTGCCAAGAATTTGTACAATGCGTATGCTGGGAAAGTGGGTTTCAGCACTCATGTTGGTCAGTACGCTCGTAATAAGCCTGATGGGCCAATTGCTTCCTGGGAGTTTGCATGTTCCAGAGAAGTTTTCAAAAGAAAGAATGTTGAGAGTTGTAATGCAATGCTACGGATAGATAGAAAAGATCCAGAAGGTTGGGTTGCGACAAAGTTTGTCGAGGAACATAATCATTCAATTGTGAGTCCGAACAAGGTTCACTACCTACGACCTCGTAGGCATTTTGCTGGCTCTAGAAAGAACATTCCAGAAACTGCTGATAGCCAAAACGATATTATGGTTTCTGTGGATGGAAACCATGTAATTTATGATCCAAATCCTCATGTCAGAAACCATAGTCCTGTAGAGACCAGTCCCACTCTCAGAACTGCATCTCCCATGGAAATGAATCCGGTTAGGAACGCGTTTCCTCTCGAAACTAATCTTGCAGCTACGAAGAGTGTCCCCGTGATGCCAATGCATTTTATTCAGCCTGCTAGCAGACGAAGAACTCTGGGAAGAGATGCACATAATCTTCTCACGTATTTCCGAAAGATGCAGGCTGAAAGCCCTGGTTTCTATTATGCAATACAGCTTGATGAGGAGAATCGCTTAAGCAATGTTTTTTGGGCTGATGCGAGATCTAGGACAGCTTATAGCCACTATGGTGATGCAGTTACTTTCGACACTATGTATAGACCTAATCAGTTTCATGTTCCATTTGCTCCATTCACCGGTGTCAATAATCATGGACAAATGGTTTTGTTTGGCTGTGCTTTACTTTTTGACGAGTCTGAGGCCTCATTTGCTTGGGTTTTGAAAACTTGGCTCTCTGCCATGAACGACCGACCTCCTATTTCCATAACGACCGACCAGGATAGGGCCATCAAGGCTGCAGTCCATCAAGTACTCCCCAGCACTCGTCATTGCATTTGCAAATGGCACATCTTAAGAGAAGGCCAAGAAAGATTGGCTCACATATACCTTGCTCATCCTTCTTTCCATGGAGAGCTTTACAGCTGCATTAACTTCTCTGAGACAGTTGAGGATTTTGAATCATCATGGAGTTCGATCCTTCATAAATATGGTCTCCAGAAACATGAGTGGCTTCAAGCGGTATATAATGCCAGGAAACAGTGGGCTCCTGTTTATTTCCGTGACACATTTTTTGCTGCTCTTTCATCCAGCCATGGAGTGAGTTCCTTCTTCGAGGGGTATGTGAACCAACAAACAACCATACCAATGTTCTTCAAGCAATATGAAAGGGCTATGGAAAATTCATTAGAAAGGGAAGTTGAGTCTGATTACGATACAATATGTACCACGCCAGTACTGAAGACGCCGTCACCAATGGAACAACAAGCAGCTAACTTGTACACCAAAATGGTTTTTACAAAGTTTCAAGAAGAACTGGTTGAAACATTTGCACATACTGCCAATAAGATTGAAACTGAAGGTACAGTAACTAAATTTAGGGTTGCAAAATATGAACATGATCACAAGGCGTACATTGTTAAGTTCGACATGTCTGAGATGAATGCAAGTTGCAGCTGTTTGATGTTTGAGTATTCTGGGGTTTTGTGCCGGCATATATTGACTGTCTTTACTGTAACGAATGTTCTCACTGTTCCATCACATTATATATTAAAGAGGTGGACACAGAATGCAAGATCCAGCCTGACAGATGAGCAAGAGACAGATGCACGCTGTGTTGAATCTCTAACCGTGCGTTTCAACAATCTTTGTCAAGAAGTCCTGAAATTTGCAGAGGAAGGAGCTGTGGCTACAGAGACTTACCATTCTGCTCTGGATACTTTACGAGAGGGCGCGAAGAAGATCACCATGGTAAAGAAAACTGTAGCCAAAGTCCAACATCCAAGCTCTCATGGCGCTGGAGTTTTCCAGGATAATGGTAGCAAGAAAGCCTCTGCATCTACTGCTGATATGATCCCATCCTTATGGCCTTGGCAAGATGCCATGCCGAATCACTTTAATGTCAATGATGTTGGAGCTCCTAATACTGATTTGAATCATCCAACTATGGCACCTATAGCTATAAACCGTGATGGCTCCCTTGCTGATAACACGGTATGAAATGGAGAGTACACTCCTTGTTGTTGATGCTTAGTGTTGAGTTGTGACTAGAGGATGGTGTTCACAGTGACTACTTCTTACTATTTGCTATGTTCTGTAGGTTGTTCTAACTTGTTTTAAATCTATGACGTGGGTTATGGACAACAGTAATACAACAACCAAAGTTGCTGTTATTAAATTGAAGGTGTGTACAGCTTTATGCTAAATCTTTTCATTTTTACATGATGATACAAGGGTTAGAAACACCCCTTACAAATCAGCTATGGTTAAATTTCCGTTTATTTATTGTTATTGTCAACACATTCATTATTAAGTGAATTCTACTCATATCTAAAGCTTGTTTGTTGCCAATGCAGCTCCAAGATTATGGAAAGGGTCCTTCTGGAGAATCGGAGGTACAGTTTAGACTTACAAGAGTCACACTGGAGCCAATGTTGAAATCCATGGCTCATATTAGTCAACAGCTGTCAGCACCAGCTAATAGGGTGGCCGTTATCAATCTTAAGGTGTTTTTTTTTTTTTTAAATCTCCCAGGGCATTTTTTATTTCTGATTTTTTGTTTTTGCATCTCAATGAAGGTGGCGTTACATTTTCTTGCATTGTCTTAATTGCATTTGCTTAAGTCTATCCTCTTGATGCGTGAATCAGCAGTTTGTGGTTACCAGCATTTAGTGGTCAAGTTTTTGACCAGACTTTTAAACTTAAAGTACTTTTAAAGATTTTCATGCCACGTAATACCTGATTTGGTATAATGTGCTCGATGTGCTTCACTGAGGATGAAAGCATGGCCCTATATCTGCTATCTTAAGCTTCAGAAATTGCAGATTTGCAGCTAACAGATAAAATCATCCCTATCAGTTAACTGATGACCAGTGGAATTCAACTAAATTGGAATATTTATTTTTAAGGCATTTATGTGAATTTCTGGAACTATGAAATTGCTTTATACAGTTTGCTATACTGCTTTGTTCTTATATCATGTGTACCTCGTCATTGTTCATGATTGACCTGTCCCATGGCTATGTGTTCAGCACTTTCAGCTTATAATTAGGCTGGAAGTATCCTTAAACTTTCTGGCTTTATAGTTAATTATCTACAAGATTTTCTCTCATATGACCGGATGACTCTAAGTTTCTCTAATGTAATTGTCAACTGGTCTTTAGAAACTCATTATAATTTGAAGTTACACAATGCGTAGCTGTGCAATCCGAAACATATTGTAGAAGTTTGATTTATCTTAAATTATACTAGATGACTATGTGCTTTCTGTAAAAAGCTGATAGCCACGAGAGAACTACTGCAGAAGTGCTTCCGTTATGTAACATTGTGGTCTTTAAGGAATGGAATCCGTTCACTTATCCTTTTCTCGTCCCATTTCTACTCTTGTCGTCAAATGTGCTAGGACTTCTATCTATTTTTCTCTTTGCCGTATGATTATTTTGGTTGTAATAGTTCTACCACTCTAGCTATTCCTAATGTGATTTTCATACTAAAGCCGCTATTTTGTGCGTCAGCTCCAGGATACCAAAACAACAACTGGGGAAACAGAGGTCAAATTTCAAGTTTCAAGAGATACTTTGGGTTCGATTATAAGATCAATGGCTTATATCCGGGAGCAACTCTGATCGGTAAGCGTTTTTTCTGCTTACGATTGCTCCTCTTTTTGCTGTCATTGCTTTCTGTTAAGTACATTATCATGGAACTATTTGTTTTGAGACGGTGGATTCGACGTGCTTGGTCCTAATTTCTTCAGAAAAAATATGATCTGAGCAGCCTTGTTAGTCCTGTTAAGTAAATTATAATTTTCTTTTGGTTGAGATGACTATAATTATGTAGAAAGATATGGAAGCGGACTTACTAAACGTAAATATTAATGTTGTGGTTAGGATTATTCTTCGATATGATAAAGGAATCCTATATTGATCAAGCAAGTATTGGATTTAGTTTAAGCTTGGATGGTATTTCCATCTTCAGCATGTGTTAACTAGTGTGCCAAAACTGACTGTTGTATGTAGTACTTTCTATTGTTAAAGAATCATCTGTTTCTTGTTCTTGCGTTCTCTTTTCCTTTTTTGTGATCGAAAATAATAATGGCCCTTGGGCTTGTGGTTCTTTCTACAGAGAGTTGGCATTCATAACACAACTGAATTTGGAATTATTCGTCTTTTGAGCAGCAAGATCGTGCCATTATGTGCAAGAACTCTTTCCAGACACGAAAAGATTCAAGTTGGGTCTGTACCTTGTATATCTCAACGACCATCCTAATCTGATGCTTTTGTCTCAACCACCACCCACCGGCGTACTTTGATCAAAGGCAGTTCCCTAGTCATTATTATGTGTCTTTTTGGTTGTCTAACTTTAATTGGACTGGCAATCTGTTTTTTGGGTAGATACAGGAAAATCTGTTTGTGGCTATGCATAAATTAGTTTCAATTGCAACGGTGTTATTCGTGGTCGTCTATTTAATTTATTTTCATAGTGTATTGTAGATTGTAAAATTGGAGATTTAACAGAATTGCTTCTTATTTAAACCACTTCTTAGCTCCTTCATAGGCAAATAGTTGAATTCTTCGGTAAACTCGATAGGTTCGTAGGCGTGTGCAAAAATCCGCCCACCCGCCCGAATCCCCATGATTAACTATTCTATTTAAAACCTTTAATATTGGATTTAACTATTGTAATGTAAATTGGTAATGATTTCTTTATTCACTCAACAAATTGCTACAACTATTAATGTTGCCTCTTTTAATTATATGGTATATTTAAATTTAAATCCGTCACAACTTACAACTTACACATACCGTAACTATATGAATACATGAACATGTCTTAACATACCGCATGACCCGTCGTTCCAGACATGTCTCCGAGCATTTCTTAAACTAGCATGTCGATATTCGTATTGTATTGTGTTCGTACCTGTTTGGAGCAATGCATCATAGCCCTTTACACAAAGGAGGGCCTACACTTCTCTTTCAAACTTCAACTAAGTGCTGCTGCTTTTTCGCTTTGGTGGAATATGCTTGAAAAGTGGCCATTAGTCACGTGCGCACCAAAACATGCATTTTCACATAATTAACTTTAGAAAAGATACTAGTGACGACAAGCTCGAATGCGCCAAAAGTGCAGACACAAGTGGATCAAAATTTTTATCTGTTTTCACGAAAAGTAGCGAAATATTTCGAGATGGAAAGTAGCGAAATATTTCCAATTTAGACACTACGTCGCAACGAAGCATTTATGTATTCCGTACGTTCTTTGTAACTATCATATGTACGAATTTTCTGAAACAAGTGAAGAAATTCTCAAAATATAGCGAAACGCCTGAAATATTTAGCAAACCGAAACCGTAATACATGCTAGTAGACTCTCAGACTTAAAGACGTTAAAGTGCATGAAAAGGTTGTAAGAAAATGAAACATACGAAGTAGCAAACACAACCGAGTTCCATTTATTAAATAACTACGCACGAAAGGCGTTGACACGAATTTAAAATCACAACAGTAAAACAAAACATCACAACAGTAAAACAAAACAGCGGGGAGATCTTTCCCAGCTCGCAACCTACCCTTTAACGACACATAAACGTCACTTGCTAAACAAGTACGTTCAACTTGAAAGAAACGGTAAAACACAAAGATTCACCATTTACAATCATGCACATGCACGCTACATATATAAAAAAAAAAAACTAACAGACTCGACTGGCGCCAGATGCCACAGCTTCTTCCGGACCTTGTATTAAAAGATCTTTCAACAGAACTCTTCCTATGCGGTTGTTTCACAGGTACCATAAAGACGTTTCTTGCTTTGGTAGTGCATCGATGGAGAAATCAACAGATTGAAAGTCAAATGGCGAACCATATCGGAAGTCAGCAATGTTGTCTCCCATGTTGCCATTGAATACTGGATTTTGTGAAGACTTGCACTGATCGAACTGGAAGTCAGTTGATGGGAAAACAGGATTATTCAAAGGGACATTAGTTTCTTGAAATGAGCTCGGCCCAGTTGCAGACCCGTGTTTGAAGAAGCCATTATTCTGCTGAGGTTGCATTGCTGCTTCTGGCTGCTGTGGGTTCTGGCCGATATTGAAGTTCCCAGAATCGAAGCTACTGTTTTGCTGAAGATTGGTGTCGTAGAATGACATCAGTTCTGAAATCATTTTCTGGTCATCATCTGGTATCTCGATTGCAGTAATATTCGAGGGCATTGGAGAACTATTCATGGGTGGAGCAGACGACATAGTTCCGGTAAAAGGAACAGATCCGATGGCTGGTTTTTCATTATTCATGAGATGGATGGGTCCCCCGGGCCTTCCAGAAACACCAAATCGAAATTGGCAATTCATCTGATGGTTGTTTCTCCATGTTCGGTCAGTAAATCCCATTTGATACTCACTATGGGGGCACCCGGAGAACTCACAGGTATAAATCTTGTTACCCATGTACTCCTCATCTGACATCAGTTTCCTTTTTGGCATCAAATTTGAATCCAACTCAAAAATCTCTCCTTTAACTGGAGCCAACGCCGGCCTATCGTGGACTGCAGGCATACCAAAGTTCCGAAGATTTATGTCCATAGGCTTACAGTCTACTTCACCGTTCCCATCTTCATTCCCTCCTTCAACATCATAGTCACTAGTATCACCAAGCAAATACGATCCACCCCCACCACCGAAGGATGCCGGTGGACAGCTATCAGGAAACATTTCTCTAGACAAAGCCTCTTCCTGGTTGATGATAGCAAGCCAAGTTGCACTCTCTTTAGCTGTCATCTTATCCTGAAGGCACTTAGACTGCTGAACGAGCTTGCGTATCTTGGCAATATCAGGAGATATGTGTTTGATCACGGCAGTTAGAACACTGACCTTCCATGCTTTCTTCAGATCATGGGGTTTCTTATAAGGAGGTGGTCCTTGATCTTTGGGTAATCCCAGTTGCGGCCACCACTCTTCCTCACCCGTAGGCCACCAGGGAGGGGAGACGCCCTTTTCCAGCGGGAATCGTCTCTGGGGTGGATCACAGTGCTGCATGAGAGCTGACAGAAGGGAGCCAAGCGTAGTGTCTTGGAGCTCCTGAAGTGTATGAGGAGTTGAAGCAACCATAATCGACTCCTCAACTCTGCCGGGAAAAGAATGATCTGCCTGATACTTGGCAATTGCAGCTGGACCATTGCGATCGAATCTTACTTTCTCCTTCCACCATGCCCGGAGATTGTCAGAGGCCCCAGTGACCGGTTTTCCTTTCTCAGGGATGATTCCATACACGAAACCTTGAGCTTTACAAACCTCCATCATCTTCAACATATATTTCAAGATGCCATCTTGTGCTCGAGACATCTTTTTCCTACGTGCTTGCTCTTGGGACTGACGCTGCTTTGCGTTGTCCTCAACTCCAACTTTGCTCTTCTTCTGCTCCTTAAGCCGCTTCAAGAGCATCCTGTCCCGCCACATCCGCCTTTCCAGCTCTTCGACGTCCATTTCTTCATCACTGTCGTCTTCGTCCACTTGTACCACAGGCACAGTTTCCGAAGGAAACTCCATCTCTCCTGTCGGAAGAGAGTGAAAATCGAAATTACCGTAAAAGCCCATCTCCTCGAATATTCCCATTTTAGCTGACATGTATCCCAGAATTCAATGTCAAGTTAACTTCCTGATCTCTACCTTCACCCTGAAATAATTACTATACAACGTTACTCCCCTGTATCTCTCTTCACTGCTTAACGAGACGTCATCCAGCATTTACACGCCAACCGCGTAACCCATGGTCGAAATATTTCGAATCACATAAAAATCACCACAAGATCTGATCAAAAAACATAAAGAACGTAAAAATTAATCAGAATACAAAAACATGAAGCATCAAGTTCCAAACTTTCAGCCAAACCTAACAAAAGCAACAAAATTTTGATGTTCATCAATCATTCAAACGACAAGACCCCGAACCAGAAAGTGGCAATAAATTCATGTTTGCACAAAATCTAACATAATTCTTCTTACAATCACCTATCTAAATGCTAAATACCCTTAAGCCAATATGTCATCTCATGGTTTTTCAACGACGAGCCGCCGAACCTGAAAGTGGCAATAAATTCAAGATTTGCACAAAAATCTAAACACAATCCTTCTTAGCATCACTTACCTAAAGGCTAAACACCCTTAAGCACATATGTGATCACATGGTTTTTCAACAAATAAACACACACAAACAGTAATTAATCAGTAATCATTAAATTGCCAGTAAACTCAAAATTGTACACAAATCTAAACATTTCCAATCACTAATAATCATAAAACAAGATTCATGATTTCAGTAAAGCAAATTAACACACAAAAATCAGTACTAATAACAATCAAAATCTAGTAAACAGTAAAAGCACACAAAAATAATCAATAAAAATCAAAACTTGGCAACAAAAAATTAAATTCAAAATCTGGGTCATGATCAAAACACAATAAAATGGATATAAGAACAAATTACAAAAAAATTTACCCCAAAACAGAAAGTTGAGAGCTTTTTATTACCTGCTTTTGGTAGAGTACTAGGATAAGAAGAAGAAGGGATGAAAGAGAAAAAGGATGAGAGAGAAAGGACTGAAATGTGTATGTATAACAGTGGGCATGTCATGTATTTATATTGGTAAATGGGAGACCAAAAAAGGAAATGAAACGAGAAGGTGCCAAGAATTGGGGATTTTTTTACTTTATAAGCCAAGCCATGTTAAAATTGCAATTTTTTTTCATTTAAATAGTAACTTACCCGTTATGATGTACGGATAAGGACACGAGCACGAACACAGGTACCGCACGGATAAGGACACGAGCACGAACACAAGTATCGTACGGATAAGGACACGAGCACGAACACAGGTTCCGCACGGATAAGGACACGAGCACGAACACAAGTATCGTACGGATAAGGACACAAACACGAACACTAACACGGATGCCATACGGACACAAACATGAATACCGTACGGCACGTCAATTTGAGTTCTTAAAAGGAATCTTTATAAGTTGGTGCATATTAGTAGATATACGGATACGAACACGAGTGAATATTTTTTCGCGTTTACGACTTATCATAGGTAAGTGCAACAGATCGAATTAAACTAACACTAATAAAGTATTTAGAGTTGTTATAACTAAGTGATTTTTTAGTCAAATTGTCACATTATGTTGTGTTAAATCACCAAATTACCTCATGTAAAAAACCAGTTAGTCAAATATTCCCTTGTCTCTTTGGCACACCAATTTTCTAAAAAATTTTTTTTTTGTAAATTTTATGTTAAAAAACCAAACTGCTCTTAGTAGTAATTTACTATATTCTTCATTTTTAAAAAAAAAGAAAATGAAAACAAGATATCTACATATATATCTTACATTTATGATTTAATTTAGTTTATATTTTTTGATAGTTAAAAATGTAAAGATGAACGTATTTTCTAGGGGTATATATATATATATATATATATATATATATTTTAATCAAAATCTGACTCCCATACACCTCCGTGCATAGGGGATGAAATGCCATTTTTAGATTACAAGGGGTACATGACCAACTTGTTTTTAACAAAAACATAATTTATCATATAACACAAAGAGGTAAATTGTTAGAACCCCAAAATAAATCCAAATTTGGAAAATTAATTTTGAACAAATATAGAAATTTTAATTTAGAGATCTAATGGTTCTTATGTTGTGGATAGCAAACCAGAAAGGAAATAATGGAAATGGCTCTCAATCCTTCTTTTCAATTCAGTAATAGTCATAATTTATATTCTTTTTAAAGCAGATATATGTACCATTTCATTTGAAAGACTAAATTAATCAAATTTGATTGATCAAATAAGAGAAATTATCAAAAGATAACAGATATTCAGACTAAATAAGATCAGTATTTTCGCCATCACTATTCTGATTGAGCTGAATATATTTAACAATCATAATTTCTATAGATATTTATCTAATTAAGGTAAAAATAGAGAAAAAAGAGTAAGGAGATAGATATACACGTCACTCTTTGAATGATTTATGTACAAATGAAAACAAGTCAAAGATTTCGAAATAAGTACTTATGATACGGTTATTCGTACAATATATTGAAGTATATTGGATTTTAATTACCAAAAAAAGTAAATCGTATTGGATTTTAACTCGAATTAATATAATTAATAAAAAGTACCTTATTAGGATACTAAATCTTAAAATGAGATTACAATATATTATGTTAGATAAAGGGAATTTATCTAAATTGGCCTTCTTATGTGGCCTGTTTCCAATTTTAGTTCCCTGTGTTTTTTTTTTTTAGATTTCAGTTCCTAGTAAGCATTATGTCCATTTTATTTCCTCGAAGGCTTAGTTTTTTTCCCAGGAAATTGAGAGAAAAAAAAGTGAGAAAAAAATATTTTTTCGGGCTGTTTGACAATTTAAGATTTTCTGAAAAAAGAACGGAAATCTTTGAAAATGATAGGAGAATATATTCAAAATTTTCTCTGTGTATTACTATTAACCGTGTGAAAAGAAAGCTTATCCCAAAACATTTGAATTCCGTCTTCTATACTATTATATAAAGAAAGACAAACTGTGACACCAAACTTTTGATTTCCGATTTTAGCCTTATAATTTTATTGTTAGTACAATAGTTTAATTATTGAGTTCCTAATTTCGCCTTATAATTTAAGTTGAATCAATAACTATAGTAATTATTGTGATTGAATATTTAGTTTCCCAAAATTTAAAACTTTGTATATAAAGTCTCTATCCTTATTTATTTAATCTTTACTTATTCAAATTATTCTTTTACCATATAAATTAAAATAAATTCTTAATCACGCGAGGACCGCGTGCCACCGTTTCTAGTTCTTCATAAAAATAATGGTGGGAAGAATTTTGTCAATATATTCTAAATCTTTTGAAAATTTTGAATCTTTTTAATTTTTCCACCAACATGAAAATTCTAATTTCAGTTTTATCTATATATAAGCACATCCAAGAACAATATTTTTGCAGAACCCGAATGCTTATTTTGTTTAGGATTTTCGGGGAACTTGATTGCTTGTTTAAATTCAAATATTCTGTTTTAATAGTTAGTTATTTTTTTTATCTTTATCGTGTTTTTATTATTTATGTTCTTTGCTCTTTAATTTATTAGCAATACTTGTGATATTAAGATAAATAAGTTAAGTTAATTAAGTAATAAAACGGCAAATAATTTACATAAAATAACTTCAAGAAGAACTTCTTAGATAATATATTATTAACTAATCGAATAGAATGTATTAAAATTTCATTTTTAACATATATTACAAAATACAAAGTATAATTATAATTTTTAAAAAGTTACGCTACTAATAAATATAAATGAATCTTTAAGTATAAGAGTATTTTTTCCCGAAAAATCAGTATACAACCAAGCACATGGAAAATAAGGGAAATTTTTATTTTCTTAAAACAATTCCTGAAAAAAATCTTTTTTCCCCTCATTTTCGCTTATTTTCTCTCATTTTCCACCATTTTCGGGGGAACCAAATTGAGCCGAAACTGAAATCAGAAAAAATTATCGAAATCTGCCACGTGACTTGCACGCGGATTTGAAATTTAGAATGTTTATCAAAGTTGATCTCCTGTATGTAAAATAAAGGTCCAAGATTGTAAACACCTTAAGGGATCAACTTTGAATAAGATATAAAAATTTCAAACTCACGTGCAAGTTACATGTTAGATTTGGCCTATATTGCGTGATTTCGATTCCAATATCGCTTGTTTGAAAAAGCGACATTTGCTAAATCGAGGAGAAGTTTGGAAAGTTCTCGTAGATACCTAATATGTAGATCCATGGAAGTAGTTATCTTTATTGACGACATTCAACTCCCTAAAACACGTGTAATTGGGAGAGTCACAATTTGAGTGTCTAAAGAAAAAAACTGTCTGATGTGCCATAATTGAGTACCAATACGTGCCAACCACACCGTTAAGATAATGGCTTAAAAGGCAAACCATTATAAAGGCACAAATTTCAATGAATATGCCGAATTTCTACATGTTAGGCCTAGTTCAGCTTGTTGCCCTTGCACATAGATTGAAGTTATTCGAGAAGGTCCAATTTGACCTCATATTCGTCCTATTGGCAAGGACTCGCAAAAGTAGCACACCAAATTTCGGTAATTATGGAATGAAGTATCTATAAATACACAACTAGTCTTCAACGTACTCGAGATGTTAAGGAACACGACGTACTTCTATTTATCGACAATATCTTTTATTTTGTCTAAGCAAGATTCGAAGTATCGGCCTTATTGGGTAGAATGGATTTCGTTGTCGGTTATCAACCCCCCATGAGTACCAAAATGGGTACTTTACAAAAAGGAATTACTTCTACCGCACATACTTGTGATCTTCAACGAGAATAATTAGGCCCAATTGAGGTCTTCACAATAAAAAGATCTATTTTGAAATGAAGGCTTAAGGATTTGAGCTTTCAATACGAGTTCGACTATTTAACATATTTCGATCTATAGGCTCAAAACCTTAAATAGACAACTTATGACTTGATCGTTAAAATACAGAAGGATCAACTCAGCCTCGGTCACATTCTATGTTTTTAGTACAAAATACTTGAATTTAAACCTAATTTAGGTGAAACTAGGAGCTTGGAATAGGATAAGCTCACGGTTATTAATTGAAGTCGCATATTAGAGTTGAACTTTTATTTCACGCTTTTGCTATTTTGCTTCTTTTATATTTCATTCATATAAATACAGGAATTGTACTATTCATATGATTATGAATAAAAATATTATTTCAAAACTCTTCTTTCTCGGATGAATTCTTCTCTAAGAATTCTTTCTTCTTCTTTCAAACCTTCTCAAAAGGCTCAAAAGGCTATTGATTTGTCACGTCACATGACGTTTAACGGCGAGTAGGGCCGGACCCAAGATTTTTTTTACCCTGGGTTGTACTAAAACGTACTATTATATTACCAAACAATAAAAATATAACATTTATCAAACTTGAACCTAAAAGTGTTACGGTTAAATGAATAGTTTTCAAGATTACTGTCCAACCAGGACTAGGGGTGAGTTCGGATAGGAAAATATCGAGTATCGGGTATTTCGGGTAGGGTAAACACCCTACCCGATAGCCGCATATAATTCATGGTACCCAATTTCAATTGGTTACCCGTAAGTTCGGGTACCCCAAAGTAGATAAAGTATTCTATGATTCTCCAATGACAATATATACAAACATGCATGCCGTACAGTTTCCCTATCAGTGATCATGTCACATATAAGAATAGTCATTTTCTCAATAAATGCTTAATGACTTACACATGCGCCGGAGAGAGAGAGAGAGAAACTTGAGAGAGTGTGTGACAGTGTGAGTGTGTGCTCTGTGTCTGCTGTGCGCCGCGAAAGAAAGAAAAGAAAGAGGAAAGAGAGAAAGAGAGAAAAAGAAAAAAGAAAGAGAGAAAAAAAGAAAAGAAAACATACATATGGGTAATCGGGTACCATAAACAATCTACATATTGCTACCCGAACCCATACCCGATTCAACATATTCGGATAGTGGTACCCGAATTTTCGGGTCGGATTCGGGTAGTAATGCCCGAATTTCGGGTAATACCCGATCGGATCGGATAGGGTACCCAAAACCCGAGTTTGAGAACCCACCCCTAACCAGGACAAGGAAAAAGAGAGTTAATACATATAAAATTATAGATTATGCCTATTTTTTGCATGATTCACTTCAAGTATTAAAAGAATTTAACAAATATTTAAATATGAATATGAATTTGTGTTTATAACTCACCATTGGAATCAACTAAATATTTTGAATATAATTATGACGTGACAATTAATTTTTAAGTCATCATTCATAAAACTAAAAAAATATAAGGACTTGTATTTAAATTAATTTAAACTTCCATCCGAATAACTCGATCACAGGGAAAGCAAAAAGAAATTCGTCCTTTGTATAACTTAAAATCCTAATCTAGTGCACGTTACCTTGGTCCTTGTAATATATTTTAGGTAGAAATGTCAAAAATATCCGTTATCTTTTGCCAACTTTACTTTTTGCCCGTTATCTTTTTTATCTACCAAAAATGCCCGATATCTTTGCAAAAAATGCCCGATTCACTGTTCATTGCCATTTTGTCCGCCAAATCATCCAATGTTGCATATGTGGCCAAAATGTGGCTGCGATGTCATAAAATGTATAATTATTAATTCTTTTTAATATATAAATTATAAAAAATCATTTATAAATCTATTTTAAAATTTAAAATTTATAATTACTAATTTTTTTTAAAAAAGCAGAAAAATATGAAAAATTAAATCTTTATAATTAACTTTATTATTTAAATTTTAAAACTCTACTCTATAATATATTATTTTATTAAACTTTATTCATTTAAATTATAAAAACTTTATATATAAATCTAATTTCAATAAAAATTATTTTTTAAGAATTAAAAAACTTAAAAAAAAAAAAGAAAAATGAAAAAATAAAATTGGTCTTCTTTCTCACCTACCCCCCCCCCCCCCCCCCCAAATCCTGCCGGCACCACCCCCAGCCCCCACGCCCACCACCACCGCCTCCACCTGTCACCGCCGCAGCAGTACACCTCCACCATCGCCGCCCCCCCAAATCCCGCCGGCACCACCCCCACGCCCACCACCACCACCTCCACCCGTCACTGCCGCAGCAGCACACCACCACCACCACCACCTCCACCATCGCCGCCGCACGTTAACACCACCACCTCCACCTGCACCGCCGCATCACATCACCACGACCAAATTTCATCGCGACTGGTGTGTGTGGGGGTGGGCAATGGGGCGGGGCGGGGTTGGCTTGGGTGGGGCTGGGCGGGATGCGGGGGTGGGGTGGAGGGGAGGGGGTTGCTGGGTTTTGTGTTGGGGGTGGGGGGGAGTGTACGAACTGGGTTTTTGGGGTGGGGGGGGGGGGGGTGGGGTGGGGTGGGAGCGACGACTGATAATTCTTATTTTATTAATTTTTTTTTATTTTTTTTAAAATTTAAATAAATTGGGTTTTAAATTTAATAAAAATCTAGGTGTACTAAATTAATTACACGTGGAAGTTCGATTTTGCCACGTTGGACGCGCTTCTTCAATTTGGCGGATGAACAGTGAATCGAGCATTTTTGGCAAAGATATCGGGCATTTTTGGTAGATAAAAAAGATAACGGGCAAAAAGTAAAGTGGGCAAAAGATAACGGGCATTTTTGACATATTTACCTATATTTTATAAGCATATAATTGGATTAATATATTTATGTTGGACTCAGTTAATTGGACTGATATTTTTGTATTAATAAATTTGCTAAGTGGGTTGAGTTTCATTGGCCCAACTATTTTATTCACACTACAAAATTTAAGAGGAATATTTATCGGGGCTAAGATGTATGAATAAATAAGTACAAGCCTAAGAGAAATATTTATTTGGGCTAAGATATATGAATAAATAAGTACAAGCCCAAGGTTTATCCCGGGTTGGAGCCCAGGTTAGCCTTGTGCTTGGACCCGCCCCTCACGGCGAGCTTCCGGCGCCATTCGTAACAAGTACTTGGATCATATATTTCAATAATTTTTATTTTTTTCTATTTTTTTATGAAAAAAGTAAAAAATTATGAAATATTCGTAGAAACATGTTTAAAGTGAACCACATGCCCAATTCAATTTGACGCGACTCCCTAAACTAAATTAGATTTGATTATTTAAGGCAAATTCCTTTTTCTTTAAAGTTCCCAACTACCACGTCATTAGTACTAACTACTACGTTCACTTAATAAAACTAAGATTTTGATTTTGAAGTAGTATTGAAATTTGAAAGAGAGAGAAAAGAATGAAACGTGGGAGAGGTCGTCCTAGAAAGAATCCACCCCAAATCCCCAACTCGTAAGTATACATAATTTGCATGTATATATATATATATATGTGTGAATACATTATATAATACAGTGCGTGATCTGTGTTTATGTTTAGGTCCATTGAATGTGTGAATTTTTTGGTAATGTTTCGAGATTTTTTGGACATGGTGAAAAGTTTGAGTCATGGCAACACAAGTTCTTTTGTCTCTTGAGTATTTGGTATAAATTACAGTTTCAGCCCTCAAATCGTAATCTGTGTAACAAACTGCACATTGTTGACGTACTTGACCTTTTTTTTGATTGGTCGTTGTGCTATCTATTTTTAGTAGTTAATACATAATTATTAGCTTCTTTTTTTTGTGGCCAAATTTCTTTTATTTCAAAAACATCATAATGTAAAAATTGTTAAGTGTGACCAATTAGCCATTTAAGAGTTGATTCCTTTTAATAGATTTGTTATGCTTGGTTTAAGATGTGACAGAATACTAACCACGCGTGATTTGTGGTTTTCTCTTATTTATGTTCTTATCTTATTTAGGTTAATTTACTTTATGAGTTATAACATGATTATGAGTTTGTGTAAAACTGGGATCGGATGAGTGACACCTACCTAATAATTTCCAATAAAGGGCACACAAAACATAGTTAGCTTTTTAATGAAAAAAGTAGTAATTTGTCAACTTGGCTGTACTTTTTCTTATAAGTGGTGAAATATGAATATCTTCTGTACATAAGAGGCACTTCTGCCTGATTTTATTGTCCATAGAAACTAATTTATGATCTAATGATTTAATTTGATTTCTTTGGGCTATATCTATATATATATAGCTACATGATCCATCTTGAATAACATTACGAGGCACTTGATCTATCGATAACGTAATGCATAAAGTCGGCTGATTTACGTTTGAGATGAGATTAGTCATTACTTTGAAGAAAATAATTTGGTCTAGATCATTGGCTGCAACACGTTCGTCATCATAAAATGGTTCTACTTTTAGGGTCGAGTAAGATGTTTGTCTTAGAAAGAATTATTTCAAAATTTCGTTGTTATGTACTTTGTTGTGTTTAATGATTGAAGTGCAACTGTTACTAATTTTGTCACAGGCCCACTACTACTCATGAGAAAGGGATATCTAATGGGGCAGCCTCTACTGAAGCCAATCTACCTGAATTCTTCCAAATCTACTTACCTGAATTGTGTTCTGACAAACTGGTAACTCATCTCATATATTGTTTTTCATTTTCTGTTTTAACTTATAATCTTTGTTTAGTCTGATCATGATAATCAAACATACGAAGCCGTTTGATAAAAGGGAAAAATTAAGTCTAGATCATATTACATGGATGATATAATATGTTGCTATTTGCATGATTAGAAGGACGTGTATTAGGCACTACTATAATCTGACCAGATAGATTAGGAAACTCAGTCGGATGATTGGATGACGAAATGTTGTTAAATGCGGGCATGTCGTATTACATTTGTCCGGTGGACCTACCAAACGACATAATAGTACACAACGACCAAAATAACATCATTTGTATGGAACATTCATGGGCTATCAAACATCCCATAGTTGCAATTCTTTCATATGTGTATAAACAATGCCCAAAAGTGACCGGATTTTGGACAAGTATTAAGATCTTGTATTTTGATTAACTCTAATTTTTATTTGATTTTCTTTTTGTGTAGTTAATTCCTCCAGATTTTATAAAGACCTTTGGTGGTAAAGTCCCTATAACAGTGTCACTTCAAACACAATCCGGACAGTGTTGGAAAGTGTACACAACCAAGATTAGTCAACATTATTTTTTCCAAAAAGGTTGGCCCGAATTCGTGCAAGAAAACTCACTAGCAAATAAGGATTTTCTCACATTTTGTTATGTTGGGAACTCAATTTTTAATGTGCAAGTATTCACCATAAATGGTTGTGTGAAAACTACTAGCGGTACCGAAAATCTACAAGAGAATGTAGCCTCTGAACCAGGTTAGTTTGCTTTTGAAAAGATTTTATGAATTTTTTGGTCATTTTATAAAATAAAAAATTGTTTTCATTGTAATATTTTGGATTGTATGCAGAAGTTGGAAAGGATAATGGATGTCATGGGGCGGATTCGAGTTTAACCAAAACTTGGGGGACCACAAAGTCTATCAACATAGCCGACGCTTCTTTTACTGTCTCCTTGAACAAACATTGCACTGATGATAAAGGACGTTTTGTAAGTTCTTTTCATTTTCGGTGTATGTCTCTGTTTCCTAAACTTTAGAA
The DNA here is from genome assembly GCA_948329865.1 of Linaria vulgaris. Classification (NCBI taxonomy): domain Eukaryota; kingdom Viridiplantae; phylum Streptophyta; class Magnoliopsida; order Lamiales; family Plantaginaceae; genus Linaria; species Linaria vulgaris. Next base: position 127,012,284 of record OX415250.1, on the reverse strand, counting down.
ACTTTTATTATGCTTCGATACGTTTCATTTTGGTAGTTTTTGAAGAAATGTTTATAAACTTTGATCTATGATTTTAGGAAGTCGCAGAATGAAACTATATGATCATTTTGCAGACTATACCGTCAACGTTTTGCAATGCTTTCTTTGCAAAGCACAATCCCCGCTTTTCACGTATGGTTACTCTTCGGACGAACAAGGGTTCTTGGGCGGTGAATATGTCCTATAATACGGACAGAATTCAGTTCATGGGAGGTTGGTCCCAATTTATCCAAGACAACTCTCTCAAGATGGGGAATTCGTGCACTTTTCAGTTGATTGATAAGAAAGATTTGGTTTTTGATGTCACCTTCTTCAGTTGATTTTGTAACACTGTTTTGTTGTAGCATTGTCATGATTTTTCTTGAAGAAGTTTGGAAGGTACTATTCAGCATTTTGAACTCATGTTTGTTGTGATTTGAATATTTTAATTTAGTAGGAATCAATGGAGAATGTATGGTTTTTGAACCAAGTTAGGACAATTGATTCAGTTTGGGGTTTAAATTGTTGTAAGTTTTAACTTTACTAATATGCATGAGATTATCATTTTCATCCGAGCCTCGATACCAAGTTTATTGCACGTAAATCCACTTCATTTTGCAACTTAGAGTCTTCTTCTTTAAAATAAGGAAATTGAACTTCCAACCTAATTTAAATGTGTAACTTTACTATTACCTCCTTCTATAAAATTTAATGTTAGATGTTATCCAACAAAAATAACGACCATGAATTAAAGTTTATGTTCCGAAACATGTTTCAGCTACATTTAGAAACATTGCTCTATGCTTCAAGACTTTTGTGACATGTTTAACTCGTTCTTATTATAGTTGCAACGAATGTAAAAATAATGGCATGTTTCATTTTGATCGAGTCAAAAGTAGAAATATTTCGGTGCTTTTTGTAAAAACGTATGAAAAGAAATTTTGAGATACCCACTGTTTGTTGGAAAAATTATTATTTGCCATGAGACCCAATGTAATTATTGAGTCTAATTCAAACTGTGAAGAGTATGCCAAATATTTAAGTGTGTGTGGATCGTATTGTCTTAATAAGAAGCACTTGCCCTGCATTGCGAAGATCTTATACTTTTAACATGTGTATCATAAGGCATGTTTTGAGAAGGTGTAGTAAAGTGGTGATTTATGACTCCTAGCTCAATTATCGTCGCCTGTCTATCTTGACTTGTATCGTCTTGTCGCGTGTGTCTCTCTTGGAAAGGCAATCCTATTCTTTTGGTGAATTTTATTTATTATATCAAATAAAATTCGATATTTAAATATATAGTTTGAATAGGAAATCACACACCTTTTTTGCATTCACATACTTTTTCTCATATACTATAGAGTTCTGCAAATGCCACCGTATTCGAATAAGGAGGTAATTCTGAACTTCATGATCTGCTCCACTAGACAGTATTTCTATCTTGGGAGGTTACTGTCATTTGAAAGGCTTGAAACAGGAGTCGGCAAATTGATCTTAAGGGGAGGGGGTAAAACTTTCAACTCATCCATTTACCATATTCTACTCTCAACGGTTTACATCGTTTTTGATAATTTTATTATTATTGCTTTCCGTATTCGAGTTATGCTCTATGTAATCTGCCAATTTGTTCTCGAGCTACATGCTACTTGACGATGTACAAATCTGGAAAATCATACTACATTTGTCTAGAATAGTTTGCTTTATCATAACTATTTACCATATAATTAAGGACAATGATCCCCCAACATAGCAATTATACCACTCCAATATTATTTATGCAGGCAAATCTTTCTTAAGTTGTTAATTGTTATGCCTAAGCTAAATTGCATGAAATATTTTCTTGGGGAAGAATAATTGCACCAAACATACTTCTTCTTTTTTTGTGAGTGAATAATAGAACTATAGAGTCCACAACATTAAAGTTACTTACAACGTTTTTTAATGCTAAAATGTATGTCACATGAAGTAAATTAACCGGGCTTAGGTTTCTAATTGGATTGGAATTAAATATGATTCCATATTATCTCCCGGATCTTTTTTTAAGGATTGAACGAAATCTTGCAATCTGAAATACAATCGAATCCCAGTTCATTATTATTTTACATAATTAAGTATTCAATTGTTTTCTTAAAAGCAATCACTTAAAAATCGAATATATTTCCTAAACCAAACTTTATAAAAGATTAATTATTGGCACCTTAAAATCTGTTAATGTCCTTGTTTCTTTAAAACTGTCCAACCTTCTTTAAAACAGGTCAAACTTAACTCTGACACACACACACACTCTCTTATTTGTAACAAACTTGGGTTGCAAGTTTGTTACTATATTTCTTTAGTCCAAATCTTACTATATATAACATATATATATGATATAGTTATCTACCACCCAAAAAGAAAAGATTCAATCACAATGAAAAAAGAAAGTTACAATTCTGATGATGAAAGAGATGAAATGCGGAAATATGGTTGTGCTTGTTTGATCTTAACTTCAATGAAGTACGACATATTAGAAGAAGACGAAAGGATCGAACTTTCGATTCAACTCAAAGGAAAATCCAAAGTTCCGACCAAAAAACATCGTACAAAGTCAACGACAATGTCGAGGGCAACCGTTGACCATGCGCCTAATTTGGTACTAGCACCGGGGCATAGCATTGATGGAACGTTACTACCGGCCCTTCCGCCTATACAAGCGTTGCAAAACTTAATCGGCATTTGTAGTCCGCCTTTCGAGAAGCAAATCACGACTACTGACGTGACCGATAGCCAGAGCAGGATTTCTCTTAACAAAGCGTTTGTAGAAGCGAATTATCTGCGAATGCTAGACGGGGGTAATGGTGATGAGAGATTGGATAAGGGGGTCAATGTGACTACTTATGGACCCGATGGTGCGGAATTTAAGATGATTTTCAAGTTTTGGTGTAACAAGACTTACGTGATTAATACGGGTTGGAAGGAGTTTTACAAGAGGTATGATTTGAAGGCGTGTACGCATTGGACCACGATTTGGATGTTTCGTCATAGGGTGACTAATCGTCTGTGTTTCGCGTTGACGTGGAAGATCTTTCCAGAAATGGATAGGTTGATCGTGAATCGGAATGTTAAGCGGAAGGCGGATCAAGCGATTTGATCGGATTGTTAGTTTGGAGAGGGGATGTGGAAACATTAGGGATTTTGTATGGCTTTTTGGTTAGCAGTATCATAGCTTTTATGTTTTGCACGCACTAACAAATGTGAATAGATAGTGAGCCAAGTCGAGGCGAACACGTGATTTCTCGATTAGAAGTACATTACGCGATCGATTTTGGGTTAGGAGTATATAGTTTTCTTTTGCAGAATCATAGGAATGCCTTATTCACTTTTAATTTTCTTGTGATATTCCATAAAAGTGTTTATATAGTTCCTCTAGTTCTGATTATCGTATCGTTTGAGCTAATGCAATCTCTGTAATTTACCCTTTTTGTATTGGGAATATAAAATTAGTATCCTATTAAGAATGGAACTAAATAGATTGAATGTTATCTTTGCGGATCTATAGAACGAAATATTGCAATGTGAAGTATATAATTGAATTCCAGTTCATGATTAATTTGCATATTTATATGTATTTAAAATCAAAGAAAGTAATCCCTTTAAAATAAAAATAAAAACAAATTACAACATAAATTCAAGCTTTGTGGTAGTTGTGAACTTTTGACCATATTTAATGTAATAGCATTAATTGCTGAATTGTTTCCTTAAACATGTCCAACCTTCCTTAAAAACTGTTCTATTTCAACCTTAACTCTCTCTCACACACACAAACACGCTCAACTGTGTGTGAATAGCAGAGAGAAAAAAAAGATGAGTAAGCCCCCCAGTGCAGATTTCTTCAAATTCTTACTACCTCGCCACTTGACTTCACAATCACTTGTAAGATCCATACAAAATAATATCTGGGTTATTTTTTTCACTATTTTGCAAAGAGTTTTTTAAAAAACTAAAATCATAATGTATGTGTTTTTTGATCAAGATTATTAATTAGGTTCCAGTGTATTATGAAACTGTTAGCAAATTGTAGTTGTTTGTACTAGGATACTCTGTTTCAGCAACTTATAATTATTGCACGGTTCATTCATGTATTGGTTTAAAGACTACATATTCAGTGATATCTTATGATCATCTTATTTTCTGATTTGGTTTCTTATGTGTTTCTCTAATGGTTACAATGTGCTTCGTACATTCGTAAAATTGATGCTTTAAGTGTTTATGAAAGGACAGGAGTTTTATAGTAGTTCACAATGTGTGTTATGTGATGGGAAAACACGTAAGAGTTACGTTGTTCAAACATTATCGTTCCGTTAGAAACTTATAATAGTTCGTTAGTGGATTTCTGAGGAATGTGTAACCAAATTTTTTGTTTCGGCAGCTCATACCACCAGATTATGTGAAGCACTTCAGCACAACGTTACAAGAAAGTATTATACTGAAAGATGTGAGTGGTAAAGTTTGGAAAGTAGGTGTAGAAAGAACTCAAGAGGGAGATTTTATTAAGAATGGATGGCAGAATTTTGTCAAAGACCACAACTTGAAGGTTGGAGAAGTATTGGTGTTCAAATATCAGGAAAGTTATTCATTTCTCGTGAAGATCTTCGGTGTAAACGGATGCAAGAAGGTAGATTTGCCTGGCAAAATCAAAGAAGAAACTGAACTAGATAATCAGACCACTGTTAAGCATGCCTGGGTGAAGGGGGATCTAGGAATGGAGTATTCATCAGGTTGGCTTTCATAAGTTTCAAAAATACGATTTCATAGTATATTTTTCTTGGTATTTTGGTTTGAATGCGTTCGCAACGGTCGCAGGTGTGGAAGAAAATGGATCAAAGCAACTCAATTATAAACTGCAAAAAAACTGCAAGAGTTTTGAGAAGACCAATGCTGTTGATCCAGAATGTGCACAATTTACTTTAACCTACAAAAAATTATCGCCATATCGTATGGTGAGTCCGTCGTCTTAAATTGGCAACGAGTCTTGTATATTTTATGTATGTGACTAGTTCAAAGTGTATAAAAGAATTAACCTATAACCGATAGGTTAATTGATTTATTATGTTGCATTACGTAACTAATACACATCTCGTGGACATTAAACTTAAGATTTGATGTTTTGCGTTTCCTTTTCCCTTGTTTAATCTGTTATCATTTCGTTTTCAGCTCAAATATGGAATTCTCAGTTCTCCTTGCTGATCCTGTGGCTCAAATTCTTATAGTAGTTGTTGTCTTTTCAAAAAAACTAAAAAAATGTATAACAAGTTTTTGTGTTTATGAGAAACTTATGCCAATGGCTCTGTTATTGTGGCAGTGGATTCCCACCGAAGTGAACAACAGAGAAGATTTTCATTTTGAGCCAGAAATGATACTGCGCAACGAGAAAGGGGAGGAATGGCCTGTGCAAATCTGCGAAGCAAAGGCTGGCGGTAGGTCTATCGGAATAGGTTGGACTAAATTCTGCAAAGACAACAACATTGGGTTCGGAGAAAGCTGCAGGTTCAAATTCAACACTAACAGGACCAGCAATATAATAGATGTGCAGGTTTTAGACAAGAAACCAGGTGTTGCACAAATCCAATAAAGCCCCACAACCACATGCACATGCTATGATGCTACTGTAACAAACTCTGCTGTAGTATGAAATTCGTATATCATGGTCTTTCTGTTTCCGTTTCATCGCTTCTATTCTACTGTAACAAACATTTCAAATATTATGGTCTTTCTGTTTCTGTTTAATCACGTCTTTTCTGTGACTTCGCGAGTGTCTCTGCTTCAATATATTTTTAGCATCTGTCATACAAATCAAGATTTATAGCATCACGTTGTCAATTTCCTAACATAGATTACTGTAAGAACAAAAGTTGAGATGTCAATAGTACTTTGAAGTCAACACAAATCTGAACAATATTGCACAAAAGGATAAGTACAATTCAAGATGCACATAATATACACCAGACTCCTACCTACACACTCAAATCGAATGGGAAACTTATACTTAGAGTTGCACAAGACTACGTGACAAACTAGAAACAGAGGAAACCAAATTGAGTCGTACAAAAATCAGACATGCCAACTGAACAGCAAAATCATGCCTGGCTCTTCAACATTGGGACAGCGCTTTGCTCCCGACCATGTACTCTCAACCGATAGATGCACGTATGAGAAGCGCTCCCGTGGTTGGACGAGAAGTCAAGCCTAATAGAGTCCACGAGACTGGAGGCCCCCGATTCCACCACCTTAAAAGTTTGGGCGTTGCTTTTCTCAAGGTCGTATGTGAATTCAGTCAAAAGAAACATTTTCTTAGTATCAATTTCCGCATCGGTGGAATCTCCTCTCAGCCATCCAGATACCCGGCACTGCTTGGGAGCGCTGGACCTATCATAGGCCACAGTCTGTTCACAACAAAATAGATCGAAAATAATTAACGCTTAAAATAAATGATGTTCTGTATAAAGAGTAATAAAATACAAAAATATATATTCCTACAAAACAGACATGTATCGTAAAAGGGGTGTAAGGATCATATACACCATCCGTAAAGACAACTGTTACTGCCATCATTGAGTACCAAAAAGAACTGATCCATGTCACCAGTAAATTCACAAAGAGACAATGAGGAAGTGTTCCCAAAGCACAAGGATAAAAACAAGATAAAGACAAATGTAAAGAAGCGAGGAGTTAAACATTCACAAATAGCTGTTGTAGACCTGAGTCAAGCCCCATGTTTTGCATTCTCAAGAAAATTATTCACACTGCACGAAATTCAGAGAATAAATGGAGTTTTTTGCGTCTATATGATCTGGTATTTGGACAGCACAAAAGCCAAATTGCGCACTAAACTCTAATTTCTACTAAAGCATTAACTTTAGTCTGCCTAATCAATCTTAATGTACAGATTTCGAAATCCAAATTTGTCACAGCATTATTTTCCCAGGTACTGGACTAAAATTGAATTTTAATATGGCCCACCTATAGAACTTTTGAGCAACAAACTCAAATTTCAAAATAACCACATACAAATGTGAAATCTTCCTATACTTCCAAAAATGTAGCATTTGCTCCATTTCTACTCTTAGCGTACAATAATAAGCTTCAGTATATGTGATGTCCATCAACAAGAGTTTGGACTTACAACCAAATAAGTAGTGGGTAAGTTTGAACAAGCATATCTACCAATCTTACTAAACTACTTCACAGAGCAAGAAATGTGAAACAGGCTACCAGGTACCACTGCAAAGGGGTAATGACCATCTCTCAGATCTTCTAGTTTTAGAGAACCAACATAAACACCAGGGGAGGAGTACAATGAAGTAACATAAAATAAGAGTAGATTAAGCGCTTATAGTTCCGGCGAAAGGTAAATAGGAACAAGAGATTGATAATTTTGATATTTTCAACAAAAATTCTTCACCAGATCAAATTTGTAAAGCTAGATAAACTTGATGTTTCTTTCTAGAACAATATAGCAACCTTAATCAGTCCTTTTCTTACAGACGCACACATCTACACTATTGATATACAAAGACAGAAAGACACTGACGCCTTGTGTCTGCTATTGCTACAAAGCTCTACTATAGACGAAATCTGAGGCAATACAATGAATCCGACATTGTAAACCACGTTACTAACATTATAAACCAGAGCACAAGCAAATTTGCAATTCAGCCATCAAAATCCTCGTATGATATATGGAATGTATAATGATAAATAGCATGTGTTGACAAGCCACATGCACTACATAAAACAAGATAACAAAACATCGTGAAAAACAACCATAAACAATATAAAGGAATATAAAATTACCTTCGCAACATGTTCCAGGGTCACAGCTTCTGGTATAATAGCAGTCCTAAGCTTGATCTCAACAAACCCAGACCCACCGTTGAGAGGAAAGCATTGTCCAGGCTCCCCAAAGCTTGGGCTAATCATCTTCTCCGCTTCAGCACTAACTTTCCTACTAACCAACCAACCACCACTCCCACTCAGTTTCCCAACACCGTAAGGCTCCGAATGCTTCACCACTTTCCCCCCTCCCGACGCCAACGCATAGTCCACCATCCCCAACCCATCCGCCGCATGCCTCTCAATCTCCTTCTCCACAATCTCCCTCGCATAATCCCGTATCTCATCCAAACTCACATCCCCCTTGCTCTTCCTCGACTTCTTAAACTCCTCGAAAAACTCCCCAAACTCCTCCTTCGACAACAAGCTCTTCTGTCTAAACTCGTCTATGAACTTCTCGAAAGCATCGCTCCTCACATCCAAAGACTTCAACTTCAACTCCACTTCTCCACCAAACTTCTCCAATTTCGCGTCGAACTCCTTCCTCACCGAACTAATCCCGTCCTCGAACTTCCCGTCAACCGCGTTCAACTGAACCTGCATCGCCTTCACCGTCTTCTTAACAAACCTCTCCACCTCCGCAACCTTTCCATCAATATCCCCCGAAATCGCGGAGAATCCGTCGGCGGCATCGTCCCCCGATTTCATCACCACGTAGCGCATCATCTGCACAAACCCTAACAGAACAACCAAAAAAGCCAGATTCTTAGTGAGGATACTGATCACGGTCAACCAACGGGGCTTTGACTTCCGATTCGGGTTCGATTTCCGGACTGTTTGGGTTTGACTGGAGGGCCGCTTCACCGCCTCGCGAAGAATCGCGGCGGCGGTGTCTGCGGCGGTTGTTTTGGCGGTTGAGGCGTCGATCTCAGCGGCGGGGGTGGCGGGGAGGGTTTTTTCGAAGCGCTTGCGGCGGACGGCGGCGGTGGAAGTGTCTGCCGTCATGGAAGCGGTGGATACGGACATTATTGGAACTGAATTTTTCGAATTTTGAGAGCGAAATTGAAATGGTGGAGAGAAATGAAACCCTAGAAATGAAAAGGGGGGAAAATTGAAAATGGATTTTGAAAGGGTGGTTTTGTCTTTTCGTGATTAACTAACTACTAAACCGCTAATTAGTGTTTATTATTTAATGCGTCGAAGCACTTTTTACTTGCTAATAATCAATACGTTTCATAAGTATACAATAGTCGTAATCATATAATAGATATTAATTTGGATAATATGAATGACATCTTAACTGTTGCGCAACAATAAAAAAAACAGAACAGAAAATCGTAAAAGCAAGACACGACATGAGAAATTGTTTATCCAGTATGTCTTTGAATGTCTCTGGAGGCGATAACAAGGCAAGATTTTTCACGTTGAAAAGTTACAATTATAAGAGGAGACTATTTATATAGAGCATATTCCTAATACGAATTTTATATGGACCCTCTAATTAGTCTGGAGTGACAATAACATGATCGCGTAGGCTCTACAATCCAAGTATCCAACATTAACAACAACCGTTAATTTGCAAAAAATAGTTGACTTAAATATGTATCTTTGTCTTATTATATTTCAAGTTTTTAGGTTTGTAATTTTTAGGTTTGTAAGACATTAATAATAAGCAAAAGAGCAAATGGCATTATTACCTCTTTGTTATGTGAAATAAGAATGTTGCTTTTATTTGAAAAAAATATTAGACAAGTTACTGAAATACATAAGGTTTATTTCTTACATGGTATCAATAGCCATAACCTAGCCGCCCCTCTTCTTCCCTTCCGCCTCACGCATCAAATCGCCGCCATCTCCCATGGTTGACGGAAAATTCCATTCGGCCCTCGCGGTCTCCAATGTCCGCACCTTCATCCCACTCACTCTCGAGATCGAGACGTGCCAATACTCTTCTTGGGCGGAACTTTTCAAAATACATTGTCGTTCGTATGACGTTATCGACCATATAATCCCTCCTCTTCCAAAAACCACCAATCCATCGTTCACCTCCAAATCTTCGTTCACCGATACGGAGAAGTCGGACACGTCCCCAGCCGAGTCCTCTGTCGCTCCCACTGCCCCCTCCACGGATCCCTCCGATGATCCTCTATGGAAGCGACTTGACGCCATTATTCTTCAATGGATTTATGGTACGATCTCCAACGATCTTATGCATACCATACTGAAAGAGGACTCTACCGCGCACCGCGCACCAAGCATGGACACGTCTTCAAGGGGTTTTCTAGAATAACAAAAACTCAAGGACCGTAAACCTTGAAAACCTCTTCACTCGTGTTCATATGGACGATTTCCCGACCGTCTCAGCGTATTGCCAGGAATTGAAGATGCTTGCTGATCAATTGGCAAACGTTGACGCACCAGTTTCCAATCAACGGTTGGTTCTTCAACTCATTGCGGGTGTCAATGAGAATTATGATGGGGTAGCTACTTACATTCAACAAAGTGATCCTCTTCCACAGTTCTACGAGGCTCGCTCTCGCTTTATTCTTGAGGAAACTCGCAAAGCAAATCAAGCCTCCGCTTCCACTTCATCTTCTAGCGCCGCCCTCATCGTCGCGGCTCATCCACCGGATTCTTCTTCAGCTGGTTGTAGGACCAGCCATTCTCGCGGGTCATCTTATCAGTCACGCGGTCGCGGTCGCAACCGTGGACACGGAAATAGGGAACGCGGTCGGTATATCTCAAACCCTAGCCCCGCGTCCTTTTCTTCTCGGCCAACCGCACCGCTCGCTGCCTCGTGGCCCTACTACCCGTCGTGGAAGCCCCCAACATGGACCCCGCCTCCGTGTCCTTATCCCACCGCATCGTGGCAGCGCCCTCCTTCTTCCAATCAACAAGGGATACTTGGTAGCCGACTTTCGCAAGCCTATGCGGTTCAAGGTTCCGCACCCTTGGGTTACACTCCCACAAATCTTGATACCGCTATGAGCTCTATGTCTCTTGCACCTCCGGATCCGAATTGGTACATGGACAGTGGGGCTTCTTCACATATGACGGCGTCGCAAGGTAATCTTAAGTCTTATTCTAAGAAAAGCATGCACTCTAATATTCTTGTTGGTAGTGGTCAACATATTCCAATTCACGGTCAAGGCCACGCAAACCTTCCCTCCCCTCTCCTTCCTCTACGTTTCTCTAATGTCCTACATGCTCCCAAACTCATTAAAAATCTAATCTCTATTCGTCGGTTCACCACCGATAATTTTGTTTCCATTGAGTTTGATCCTTTTGGTTTTTCTGTGAAGGATCTGCAGACGCGGACCATTATTATGAGATGCAATAGTACCGGTGACCTCTACCCTCTCACCATAAAATCACCCTCACGTGCCTCGCCTCCCTTCTCTCTCGCCGCCATCGCTCCATGTCTTTGGCATCATCGTTTAGGACATCCCGGATCCGCTATATTTTCTTATCTTAGCAAGAATAATTTAATTCCTTGTACTAGTTCTTTTGATGATTCTAGTTGTAGTTCATGCGTTTTGGGGAAACATGTTAGACTCCCCTTTTCTTTATCTACTTCTCGCACATTATCTCCGTTTGATATTATTCATAGTGATGTTTGAACTTCACCTATTCTTAGCTCTGCCAGCCACAAATATTATTTAATTTTCTTGGATGATTATACTAATTTTTAATGGTCGTTTCCCCTTGGTAAAAAGTCCGACGTCTACAATATTTTTGTATATTTTTGTGCGCATATAAAAACAAAATTTGGCATGACAATTAAAAATCTTCAATGCGATAATGGTGGGGAATATGATAATGCTAAGTTTCGCGCGTTTTGTCAAACAATGGGTACCTCCTTTAGGTTCTCTTGACTTCATACCTCTCCTCAAAATGGCAAAGCCGAAAGAAAACTACGCACTCTAAATAATATTCTTAGAACTCTTCTTACTCACTCCGCCGTCCCTCCTACTTTCTGGCATCACGCCTTATATATGGCTACCTACCTACATAACATCACTCCATCCAAAATACTGCGCCTCTCTTCCCCTACTCAACTCCTCTATAATCGCACGCCTTCCTATACACATCTTCGAGTTTTTGGATGTCTTTGCTTTCCTCTCCATCCGGCCACCTCTATAAATAAACTCCTTCCACGCTCTACTCCTTGCGTGTTTTTGGGATACCCTCTTGACCATCGTGGCTACAAGTGCTTTGACCTCACGTCACATAAAATAATCATCTCTCGCCATGTTGTCTTTGATGAGACTAAGTTCCCGTTCACCGTTCTATCCTCTCCCGCCTCACGCACATATAGTTTCTTAGAGGAACCCATCCATCCTCTCTTTCTCCCTCACTCGGTCGACTCCACACCCGCATTCCAGCTGCCCCTTGCTCCAACCGTGGCCTCTCCCATGCGCACTCCTTCACGCAACACTTTGCCCGCGGGCTCGCCCACAACTTCATCGTCGACCGCGGACCCGAATCCATCTCCTCCTTCACCGCCATCCATTGTGGCTGGTCCGACACCAACTCCCCCTCCTCCTCCTCCCTCACGAACCATTACAACTCGCAGCATGCGCGGTATCTTCACCCCCAAACGTTCATTCAATCTTTCCTCGACTACTTCTTACTCCCCTCTTCCTAATAATCCGAAGGTCGCGTTGTCTGACCCGAATTGGAAACTGGCCATGCATGATGAGTATAATGCTTTAATTATGAATAATACTTGGGAGTTAGTGCCTTGTCCGTCTAATGTGAATATTATACGTTCTGTGTGGATTTTTCGACATAAGTTTCGTGCTGATGGTTCTTTTGAGCGCCACAAGGCTCGTCTTGTTGGTGATGGCAGGTCTCAGCAGGTTGGAGTGGATTGCTATGATACTTTCAGCCCCGTGGTCAAACCGGCCACTATTCGCATCGTTCTCAGTATTGCCCTTTCTCGTTCTTGGTTGATCCATCAGTTGGATGTCAAGAATGCCTTTCTACACGGCAATCTCAATGAGACGGTTTACATGCACCAACCTCTTGGTTTTAGGGATTTAGCTCGGCCCGATCACGTGTGCTTGCTTAAGCGTTCGCTCTATGGTCTTAAGCAAGCCCCACGTGCTTGGTACCAATGCTTCTCGGATTTTGCCGCCACTATCGGGTTTTGTCATAGCAAGACCGATCACTCTCTGTTTGTTTATCATCACGATACTTCTATTGCTTATCTTATATTATATGTTGATGATATCGTACTTACTGCCTCCTCTGAGTCTCTGCGCCAGTCTATTATCTCCAAATTAGCCACAGAATTTGCAATGAAGGATCTCGACCCTTTGAGCTATTTTTTTGGGATTGCAGTCACACACACTGCTGATGGTTTATTCTTATCTCAAAGAAAGTATGCCTCAGAAATTATGGAACGTGCAGGGATGGCTTCTTGCAAACCTTCAGCAACTCCAGTCGACACCAAGTCGAAACTTGGCGCTTCCTCGAGCTCGGATTTTTCTGATCCCACTCTCTATCGAAGCTTGGCTGGTGCACCGCAATATCTTACATTTACATGCCCAGATCTGTCCTATGCCGCACAGTAAGTGTGTCTTTATATGCATAGTCCGAAGGAAGGACACATGGCTGCCCTCAAGTGCATTATCCGATACGTCCAAGGTACTCTTCACTTTGGACTTCACTTGTCCCGTTCAACCGTAAACTCTCTTCGTTCCTTCACTGATGCTGATTGGGGAGGATGCCCGGATACTCATCGGTCTACCTCGGGATATTGTGTCTTTTTAGAGGATAACTTAATCTATTGGTCTTCTAAATGGCAAGCGACCTTATCTTGTTCCAGTGCTGAGGCCGAATATCGAGCAGTTGCTAATGTAGTTTCTGAAGCTTGTTGGTTAAGAAATCTTCTATTGGAGCTTTGAATTCCCCTTTCCACGGCCACGGTTGTTCATTGTGACAATGTTAGTGCTATCTATCTATCAAAAAATCGGGTTCAACATCAACGCACTAAGCCCATTGAACTTGACATCAATTTTGTTCGAGAAAAGGTCGCGCGTGGTCAAGCCCGCATTATTCACGTCCCGTCCCGTTTCCAAGTTGCGGACATCTTCACAAAGGGATTGCCTCGGGTTTTGTTTGACGAATTTAGATCCAGTCTTAGCGTTCGTGAACCTCCCGCTTCGACTGCGGGGGGTGTATTAGACTAAGTAATTATTGTATATAATTATAGTCCTTATTGTGCTAGACTAGACTAGGTATCTTACCTTCCTTATTGTGCTAGACTAGACTAGGTATCTTACCTTCCTTATTGTGTTAGACTAGACTAAGTATCTTACCTTAATTAGGTTCCTTGTAAGTTGTATATAAACTACCATTGATGAATGAAATATATAAGGTTTATTTCTTACAGTTACTACTTATACTCTATTTATTTAATAGGATATAAAATCTTTTTACGATTTCAAAAATTTGTTATCATGTCCACCTTAATTCGACCATGGATTGGTGTCAGAACATATTGCGGTCTAGAGACTTTTCTGTAATACATTGAAATCTTTGTGACTGTATTCCGAAAAATTCACATAAATTGTAGTTGCGATGAAATTGGATAATAATTCTATGTTTAATTTTGGTACAATCAAAAATAGATACGTTTTTAATATTTTAACATGTAGAATTTTCAATCCATGGACACCGACAAATGCATATAAGAAATGGTATTTTGCAAACATGAAATACAGTAGGAGATCTTTTCTTTGGAGTGCAAGTAAGAAAAATGCGTAGGCTACACCATCCGAATGTAGTTCTTTTCATGGGTGCCGATGTTTCTATAGTCACTGAACTTTTGCCACGGTAAGTTGTTGCGTTTGTAGTTTACAAATGAAAGATAAATGGAGAGTTCTTTTTTCAGGCCAGCGAAATGAACAACTGGAATGTAAAGGTAATCTACTAAAATACTTAACAGTTTATACGTATCTACTGAAATATTTTCTTCTTTTGAATGTGTTACGGGTCTAATATATTATAACTATTAATATAATTTTATTAATTATTAATTATTAGATTTTATGTATTAGATAATATCAAATAGTTAGTGGGATGAGATTGTGGAGTAGTGTGTTAGTGAGAAGTTTTAGTTTATTTTATGTATTTATAATGTGTTGGTACCTATTGTGGAGTAAGAAGAAAATTAAAAGTATATTTGTTTAAATTTCTCTCTTATCTTAATTTCTTAGGAGTTTTTTTTGTTCTTCCTCGAATAAGAACAGATATTTTAGGATCTATGATCCTAACATTGGTGCTTTCATAGAGAGAACTCTATCACCTTTAAAAAAAATAGATGTGTTCCTCTCCAACATGCAAAAACACATGGATGACTATTTCTCCAAAATGTTAGAAATGCGGAGGCAACGCGAATTTACAACGAAGATATGTCTCGCCGATCTGATCGTATTTCTTGCTTGTTATCAAAGCTTGAAAGAGATTTGCATGCATGTTCACAAAATCCTCCACCACCACCATCATTGCCATCACCACCACCCTCCAAACCTCTGGCTGTTTCTACGAACAAAACCAAGTGTATGATCACATATACCCAAACTTCAATCCATAGCCCCATAACTTCTTTTTCGTCACTCCACCAGATGCACGACAACAAGATGAGACGCCATCGTACAAACTTTCTACTAAAATCTAAAGCGGGGGACTTAAATTTTCATCAAAAGAGACTACAACCAACACGGCGTAATTGGAAAAAGAGGAAGAAAAATGGCATAATTTCAGTGACATGCATTCTTTTTCTTCCGAGGAAAATTGAAGAATTAAAAATAGGCCTTGAGGACAAGGCCAGTTTCAAGGGGGAAAGATTGTTACGAGTCTAATATATTATAATTATTAATATAATTTTATTAATTATTAATTATTAGATTTTATGTATTTGATAATATCCAATAGGTAATGGGATAAGATTTTGGAGTAGTGTGTTAGTGGAAAGTTTTAGTTTATTTTATGTATTTATAGTGTGTTGGTACGTATTGTGGAGTAAGAAGAAAATTAAAAGTATCTTTGGTCAAATTTCTCTCTTATCTTAATTTCTTAGGAGTTCTTTTGTTCTTCCTCTAATAAGAACAAATCTTTTAGGATCTATGATCCTAACATAATGTCTTCATTATGTAGTTCAAACCATAATATCTCCATTTGATTGACTTCCCATTTGTTATCAAGTCTCTTTTGAGTACCAAAATGCATGAGTTTGTATCTCTCTAAGGTGCGCGCATGTAGGTGATTTTGGTTTGTCACAGTCAACTGCAGGAACGGTGAGCCTTGTGTTGGGATACATAATTCATTTTACGCGTTAAAAAGGGACAAAGGTCTTTGTGCTATGGCATTCATTATTTGCATCCGTTCATGTTATTCTTTCAGACCCACTTCTTATTTTCGGGTATCAGCCTGAGTGGATGGCTCAAGAAGTTCTCCGAAATGAACCTTCAAATCAAATTGCTTGCATTTCTACTGTCCTACATGTGATTTTTATGATTTTACCCAAAACATGGGGGATCTTACTGATATTATCCCTCACGTTTTCGACTTGCTCCTTAATTGAATTTGGGTGGGAAAGTTTTAGAAATTTACGATATGGATGCAACATGTGTGATGTATTTAGCTTTGGTGTTATTCTGTAGGAACTTGCAACACTGAAATTGCCTTGGAGTGGGATGTGTTGCGCAACAATACGATAAACAGAAAATCATCCACGAACGAAAAGCAAGAAGAACACGTTTTGTTTACCCAGTTCATTGCCTACATCTGTGGGCGACACCAAGCCAGGATCTTCACTATGTGTTATATTGTAGGATTACAATTACAAGAGATGCTATTTATATTAGGCAACTCATAATATATTTATATTAGCCTTGATTTACAGTACGGTCCCGGGTCAACTTAGGCTCCACAATCCAACAATCTCCCACTTGGAGACTAATGTCATCGTAACCACATCTTCACTCTTCCACATAACAATCCTCTAACAAAGGTACCGCCATCCTTGGTCTCTTCAAGCACCTAGTCTAGTTGAAGCCATGCAAAGCTTCAACTTCTCTAAGTTCACAACCTTAGTCTACATATCAACAGGGTTCTCACTTCTCAGAATCTTCACAAGTTGCAAAGTATTCTTCTCCAAGAGATAGCGTATGTAACGATACTTCAACTTAATGTGCTTTGTCCTCGAATGAAATGTCGGATTCTTGGCCAAGAAAATAACACTCTGGCTATCAGTGTACAAAATACTATTTGTTTGCCCTTTTCCCAATTTACCCAAGAAATTTTGCAACCATACCATCTCTTTACTAGCTTCTGTCACCGCTACATATTCATCTTTTGTAGTAGACAAAGCCATACATTTCTGCAAATTAGATTCCCATGAAATAGTTGTACCACCCAATGTGGAAACATAACCAGTAGTACTCTTTCTTCCATCAAGATCACCCGCCAAATCAGCATCTACATAACCATTCAAGTCTATGTGTTTTCTCTCAAACACAATGACCTATCACAAGTACCACGCAAGTACCTAAAGATCCAATTCACTGCTTCACTGTGTTGCTTTTCTGGACTAGTCATATATCTACTAACTACTCCCGCTACATGCACAATATCCGGTCTTGAACACACCATAACATACATAAGACTCGCAACTGCTGAAGCATATGTAGTTTTCTTCATCTCTGCATGCTCCAAATCACTAGTAGGTGACTCATTTTTTGATAATCTAAACTGACTACCTAAATGAGTGCTTACTGGCTTTGCATCTTGCATACTGAAACTCCCCAATACTTTATCAATGTAATCAGACTGCGAAAGATACAACTTACCCGCCACCTTGTTCCGATTAATCCGCATGCCTAAGATTTGTTTTGCCTCGCCGAGATCCTTCACGGTAAAACGTTCAGATAGTTGCTTCTTCAACTTGTTCACTTCTTGAACACAGAAACCTGCTATCAGCAAGTCATCAACATATAAAAGCAAAATAATAAAGCTACTATCAAACCTCATAAAGTAACAACAATGATCAACATTGCATCTACCAATACCAATCTCATGCTTGAAGCCATCAAACTTCATGTACCACTGTCTAGGAGCTTGTTTCAGACCATACCAGCTCCTCTCCAACTTGCAAACTAGCTCAACGTTACCCTCAAGAACATACCCCTATGGTTGCTGCATGTAAATGTCTTCTTCAAGATCACTGTGAAGAAAAGATGTCTTCACATCCATCAGTTCTAACAATAAATTCTCTGTTGCAACTATGCTCAAAACCATTCTAATAGTCGTCAACTTCACAACGGGAGAAAAGATGTCAGTGTAATCAACCCCTTTTTTCACTTGAAAACCTTTCACAACCAGCCTTGCCTTGTAATGTTTGCTAACATCTGCTTCCTCTTTGATTCTGTAAACCCACTTGTTATGCAACGCCTTTTTCCCCTTTAGAAGCTCAACAAGATCCCATGTGTTGTTCGACTTCAAGGAATCCATCTCATCATCCATTGCAAGCTCCCACTTGCTCGAATCAACACTTTTCACTACCTCTGGATAAAACTCTGGCTCACCACTATCAGTTAATAACAAATAATGTCAGGCATGAGAATACTTCTCAGGAGCACGATGTTCCCTACTTGATCTCCTCAAAGTAGGCTCTGAAGTACGCGGTTCTTCCTCATTAGTCACCTCGTTTTCCAGAATCTTGTCTTCACCAGAATTGGAGATATCCAATTCCACTATCTTCGGGTCCTTAACCCGAGTATCAACACCCACATTGTTTGATGCACCCAACATGTCTTTGTGCAAAACATGTTCATTAAACACGACATCCCTATTACGAATAACCTTACTATTTTGGTCATCCCAAATTCGATACCCATAATCATCGCCGCCATATCCAATGAACGTACACTTCACAGATTTTGCATCTAACTTGCTCCTAGCAGTAACATCCAAATACTTTAAGGTAAGTTAGGTTTACCTCATTTCCTCTCTATGCTTCCTCTGGAATGCCATTTTCCAGTGGAACTGATGGTCCTCGATTGATCAAGAAAGCCGCAGTATTAACTGCTTCTGCCCAAAACATCGTAGGCAACCCACACTTCAACCTCATGCATCTAGCCCTCTCATTCAAAGTTCTGTTCATACGCTTTGCAACCCCATTCTGATGCAGTGTTCCTTTAACCGTCTTCTCCATGAGAATGCCATTATCTGCACAATACTTCTTAAACTTTAAAAGCTCATACTCTCCACCATTGTCAAATCTCAAACACTTCACACACAGACCAATTTCAGTTTCAACACGTGCTCTCCACTTCTTGAAAACCTCAAATGCTTCAGATTTCTGTTTCAAGTAGTATACCCATAACTTTCTTGTTGCATCATCAATGAAAGTCATGTAATACGAAGCTCCATCGAGAGACGTGACAGGGCTGGTCCCCACAGATCACTATGCATCATCTCTAACTTATGTTCCTTTAGAGTTCTGCCACCCTTTGTGAAACTAACCCGTTTTTGTTTCCCAAACACATAGTCCTCACAGAGACCCATATCAACTATTTTCAGACCTGGAAGCTTACCCTTCAAACACAGATCCTTCATTCATTTTTCACTCATGTGGCCTAGTCGACAATGCCATAAATCAGCGTCACTATATGCTGCAGCAACTCCATTGATATCATGTTTGATGTCAGTTATATACAAAGTGCCCTTTTTCAAACCCTGAGCTACCATCGTGGCCCCTTTGATTATTTTCCAAGCACTTCCACCGAATTTAACATGATAACCGTCATCATCCAACTGCCCAACAACGACCTCTCTCAAGGACATGGATGTGTCTCACAACAAACATCATCCAAACGGATCCATTAGGAGATTTAACACGAATGTCTTCCTTCCCCACAACATCATAAGGGAGATTTTCGCCCAGATAGACTCTGCCGTAATATCCAGCAACATAATTCATCATCAAACTCTTGTTAGGACAAGCATGAAACGATACTCCAGAATCCAGAACCCAAGTCTCTATTAGACAAGAGCATCATGTTCAATGGGATTGGAATCTCCTAATTGGTATTATATTGTCCACTTTGGGCCCAAGCCCTTATGGTTTTATTTTTTAGGTTCAACTCCCCAAAATGCCTCATACCAATTAGAAGATTCCATAAGTTTCGGGTTAAGCACTTTCGACACACTACATATCACCCGAA
Source organism: Linaria vulgaris (assembly GCA_948329865.1). Taxonomy (NCBI): domain Eukaryota; kingdom Viridiplantae; phylum Streptophyta; class Magnoliopsida; order Lamiales; family Plantaginaceae; genus Linaria; species Linaria vulgaris. The sequence goes on along the minus strand of OX415250.1, from coordinate 126,992,218 downwards.
TTTCGAGACACTTCGAGGTTACCCGAATTTCGAGACACTTTGTGATCAACCAAAATTCGAGACGCTTTAAGGTCACCCGAATTTCAAGATACTCTGAGATAACCCGAAATTTGAGACACTCTTTGGTCACCCAAATTTCGAGATACTCTACAATAAGCTATACTTTCCAGTGCAGGTTTTTCGAACTCGAAGCTAGCTTGGGACCAATCAGGAGCTCGAGTTATTCTGACGTGATGTGACTAGTCAGCAAACGAAATTATCCAGCATCAGTGGCGCCGTCTGTGGAAAACCACTAAAGTGCACTGAGTTAGAAACATACATGACCACTCAAACATGAACATGAGCATATCAGCCACATAGCAACAAATATCAGAAACCAAAAGTATCAATGTATGAGACAAGCTTCAAAATAACTGTTTATCAAAAGCCTTTAGCAGAAGAATATGGAACTGCTGACATTCTGGTGCAGCCTGGGCAGTTGAGGCACGAGAAGGGCACCATACGATGTTATCCCACCGTGGCTGGATGAGTGGTCCCACATGTCATGAATTGACCCATCTGGGCAGCTGCTAGATGTGCGTAACAGACCGGAGCAACTATACAAATGGGGTTTCGACAAGATTACTAAGTATGCTCTTTTTTGATATTATGCCAGAATATATTATAAGCATAATCTTTCAATACTAAAGTGTATGTTCATTGGTGATATAGATTTTATCAAGCTTTCGAGTTCAATATCAATGTGCAACTTGCTCCCAAGAGCTTTTTGTTCTTTCAGTTTGCGATAGTATTTCCCCAGTCACTTTTTATTTTTATTCTGAGTTCTTCCAACTTATGAAGACAAGATTTTTCTTCGAAAACCTTTTTCCTTAGAAGCTCTCAACTATGAACTTCGTCGAGAGGATGCACCTTAGATTGTCTGGTGGTCGAAATGATCCACATTAGTAGCCACGTTAGATTGTTTGGTGGTCGGAATGATCCAACCTTCGTCGTTCTCGTTCAAAGCTCTTCTTCACGTCAATCCAAGGATTAAAATGCCAAATATAATCCAATACAACGTGACATCTCTTTATCTTACCGCATTTACCGATGTGTCTCGTATTCGATCCTCGAACTTATATATTGTTGGCTTAGCATTGGATGATTCTAAAACGAGTCTCTTAGAAAATAAGTCTTCTCCGAGAGGAAGTAGAATTGTGGTGTGGTATCATTATCGAAGTATGTATGTTGTTTGCCATGGCAAAGAATCAGCTCTATAACTTTTAGTAGGGATCGTAGATTGTAAGGCATATATAACTTTGATCTTTTTTTTTTGTGAGTTACTCTTTCAAGCACAAAATATTGCAAGGTTAGTTTTTTGCTCTACTGACACTACTCTTATAACGTCTATATCTATGTTCTTTTTCATTAATTGCACAAGTTGTACATTACTCCATTATACGAGCCAATTCACAGTTTTCAATAATTAAGTTGACTTGCATTTTTTAATTAATGAAATTTAGCTGGCCGAATTTCTATATACTATTATATAAAGAAACCCATTTATTACACCAATATTTTGATTTTCTTATTTACTTCTCATTATGCTATTAAACTTTATTATTAGTAAGGATATCGTTGTAATTTATTTTAGCTTTAATATTATTCGTTCTTCTCATTAAAGAAAACAAAATCATTACTTAATTTCTCTTATATAAAAGTAAGGTTAAGATATATAGACTTTCTATATTCACATGTTTAATCTCTAGATATTTAAGCTGTAATCTTTATCATTTAAATTAATTATATTACATTTAAAATAAATTTTTAATCACGCGGAAACCGTGCGCCAGCGTTACTAGTATATATCTATGACTAGCTAAGATCCAGATCACACTATGGATAGTTTCTTAGTTCATCGTTATAGAAAAATAATTATAAAGTGACCTGATAATACATTTGAATAACGAGTAATTGGGTCTTGTGCCCATATGATATCATTATCTATAAGAGAAATAATATTTGAGTGAATGATTATTCTATTAATCTCAAGTGTACTTATACTAGATTACAAGGGTAATAAAGTACAACGCTAAATAAATACAATAAATACAATAATTAAACTAAAGACTAATACAACAATATACTGTCATCTAATACGCCCCCTCAAAATTGACGTTCCCTCAGTAACAGAGATTTTTCCACGAAGAAGCTCAAATCGAGAACGAGGAAGGGGCTTAGTGAGTAAGTTAGCCAACTGGTCAAGAGTGTTCACATAAGCGACACTAAGAAGACCCTTTGCCACGAGATCACGAATGAAGTGAAGATCAAAGGAGATATGCTTCATGCGAGAGTGCTGAACTGGATGAAGAGAAGAACATAAAGCACCCAAGTTGTCACAATGCACTGTAGGATCCGAGCGAAGAGACAACCCAATCTCCCAAAAAGGTGCTGAAGCCAACGCACCTCAGACGCAGTGGAAGCAAGAGCGCGATATTCCACTTCAATAGAAGAACGAAACACCACCTTTTGTTTCCGAGAGGACCACGAGATAGGATTCGAACCCAACATGATAAGATAGACAGAAGTAGACGTGCCATGAAGAGTATCACTGCCCCAATCCGAGTCCGAGTAAGCAGTAAGAGAAAGATTAGTATCACGACGAAGCGTGAGACCGTGAGTGAGCGTACCTTTAAGGTACCGTAGCACAAGTTTCAGCGCTAACCAATGAGTCGCATCTGGACTCGACATACGTTGAGCAAGCCTATTGACCGAGAAAGCAATATCCGAACGTGTAAGAGTGAGATACTGCAAGCCACCAATAATTTGACGATACAAGGTGATATCAACAGGGTTAGCCGAACCCGCAGCCGTCGGGTTGAGAGACATGGGCGTGGATAGTGGCTTGGCACCATCCATCTTGTGACGAGCCAAGAGATCGTGTACTGCGATAGAAAGAGACCATCACCCGTGCGATAAACCTCAACACCCAAAAAGTAATTTAGGGCACCTAAGTCCTTAATCGCAAAGTCTGTGCCAAGATGCTTAACAAGCGAAGAGATAGTCTTGGAACACGAACCAGTGACCACAATATCGTCAACATAAACAAAGACATAGACGCGAACCAAACCACGCATGATGATGAATAAGGACGTATCCGACTTCGACTATAGGAAGCCAAACGTCACAAGAGCAGCACTAAGAGCAAGATACCAAGCACGAGGGGCTAATTTGAGGCCATAAATAGATTTATGTAGAAGGCACACATGATCCGGGTGAGTCTTGTCAACAAACCCCGGTGGTTGGCTCATAAAAACAGTCTTAGAGAGGTGTCACCAAGGAACGCGTTGCTACATCCAGTTGGCGTAGATGCCATGAGTGCATCACGACTAAAGTAAGGATGGTGCGAATGGTGACTGGCTTCACCACCAGACTAAATGTTTCTTTAAAGTCAACCCTCAACCATTGATGAAACCCTTTTGCAACCAAGCGAGCTTTATAGCGGTCAATTGGACCCATTTGGATGACATTTGATACGAAAGACCCACTTGGACCCCACCACGGAATGAGTGGTAGGAGGTGGAACCAAGTCTCAAGTGCCATGACTGGAGAGAGCCGTGAGTTTCTCAGACTTAGCGGCACATCCCAACGGATCAGAGAGAGCCACTTTAACCGAAGTAGGTCCCAAGTCATGAAGAACAGAATGCTTGGTCGCAGTATACATCTTAGGCTTGCAGATGTTGTTGAGGGATCTTGTGATCATATGGTGTGGACGAGCAAAGGAGGGCGGAACCACAATGGTTGGCTCACTAGGATTAGGGTTTGTGAGCGGTGGCGGAGCCCTAGGGCTGTTAGGGGCCGAGGGCGGCGCAAACCGGGCGGTGGGCGAGGAAGGTCCAATAGGAGACCGATGTTGGGCTGGAGTTGACCACCCATGGGCCAGGGTTGACCGGACCACCTGGTGGGCTCGGCCCAGTGGTCGGGTCCACATAGGTTGGTGGCGGCCCGCTAGGGTTCGCGGCTTGTGGCACCCTGATGGGCCGAGGCACGGTCGGTGCTGGGCCTAGGGCAACACTAGCCAGCGGTGGTTCGTGATGCTGACAAGAAATCAATAAATTTATCTTCAACAAACCGCACACGTCGAGAGATGTAAACACGACCCGTGAGAATATCAAGACACTTGTAGGTCAACTGCGATGTGGAGTACCCAACAAACACACAAGCCCGAGATGGGGGCGTTAACTTTTCGAGAAGTTATGGACGTAAGTGAGGGTAACAAAGACACCCAAACACACTAGGGGTGTACACAGGCGGGTATTTGCGGTTTACCATAAAAAAATACACCATACCCGCGTATGGCGAGTTACCAAAATCTTCAACCGAGTGGGTTATTTTAACTTTCAAACCATGCGGGTGGCGGTTTAGGCGGGTTGTGCGGGTTAGCGGGCGGGTGGCGGGTTATATACTACAATTTCGAAAAAATTATTAAATATTCATTATACCTAATTTACACGCATTAATCAAAACTATCATCAACAAAAAATAGATTTAAACTAAAACATGTCACTTCTCATCATCAAAGAAGAAGAATATAACAAACATTTGTTAAAAGATGTCAAAAGAGTTTAAAGGAAATAGAAGTCTCTGAGTTGAGATGATGCCGAGAACTGCTGAAATTCCACGTTCGAGAGAAAATTGAACTTGAGCCTCGTGGTTGTCCCTTGGGGTAAAAGTTGTAGCAGTAAAAGATCCAAATTCATTAACTTAAGTACAACACAACAAACTTCATTTAGAGGCTAATCTAAATTAATTAACAGACTTCATTGTCTGATCCAATACCAATGCGCATCTAAGTCACTGATTAAGCCTAATCTAAATTCATTAAATTAATTACATTACGAGTAGAGGCTCAATTCATTAGATTTGAAGCACGGATTGATTATGCCTAATCTAAATTCATTAACTGAAGCACGAACCACGAAGCACGTAGCCAACAGAAATTAGTAAATTAGTAAATTGAATTAGCGGCTCAATTTGTCACTTATCAAACCTGCATGCGATGGAGTCTTGTATCAAAAAAGAGATTCTAAGTTCTGAAGTTCGAGATAGTACCTGGTTGTGCGGTGACGTGGCATCGCGTCGAGCGTGGTGGAGAGGGCTGGTGATTTCGCGGTGAGGTGGCGCAACGTCGAGCATGGTGTAGAGAGGCGTCGAGCGTGGTGGAGCTTGGCGTTGAGCGTGGTACAATGGCTTCGTGATGGTGACATCGAGCGTGGTGAAGGAAGCGGTGGTTAGCGGCGGCGACGGTGGCGTGAGAGAGGTTGGGTGGGGTGACCTAGGCGCAGCTGCTGTGAGGAATTGTTCACTGGTCTGGTACTTGTGACCTAGAAAATGACTAAATGAGGGAGGGGGATTATTTTTTTTAGTTTTAATACTTATGGGGCAGGCGGGCGGGCTAACCCGCGACCCGCCCGCCCAGAGGCGGGTTACCACATTTTAAACCTGCCAGCTTTATTTTTATTTTTGTAAACTGCGGGTTTGCAAGTGATGCGGGTCAGGTAACGGGCGGGCGGGCGGGTCGCGGTTTTATGTACACCCCTAAAACACACGTAGACCCAAATAATTCGGTTGACGACCAAAGAGAGCCTCGAAGGGGGACCGAGAACCAAGAACAGTAGTAGGTAACCTTTTATAAAGATAAGTGGCCGTGCTGGAAGCAAAGTCCCTAAAGGTCGAGGGGAGAGAAGCACGAGTGAGTAGCGTGCGTCCCATCGTTACAATAACATGATGTTGACGCTCACTACTGCCATTTTGCTGGGGCGTTTGTGGGGCGGTCGTGAGCCAAGAGATGCCGTTTGAGGAGAGATATGTTCGCATAGCCAAGAACTCACCACCATTGTCAGAATAAAATTTTTTAATTGACCTACCAAATTGTTTTTCCACTATACCTCTAAACTGGACAAAAATACGTGGTACATCAGACTTAACAGTCATAGGGAAAAACCAACAAAACTTGGTAAAGTGATCAACTACAAGTAAGTAAAAATGACATCTCGTAGTAGAAGTAATGGGTGCGGGATCCCAAACATCACCATAAACATAATGAAGTACATCGTTTGACACAAGTGAGGTATCTCTAAAAACGAGGTTCTAACTCTTGTTCGATAAACACGAATTACAAAAACTAGAGTCCGACGCAGCGGATGACACAATAGGTAAACTGAATTTGCTAATAAGAAATGACCCAACTTTCCCGGGTGGATGACCGAGCCTATCTTGCCAACAACTAACACTAGTTCGTTCACCAACAAGCGCCATAATTGGAGAGCATCCAAGAGAGGGGAGCCGAACACGATACACACCATCCACTCACGTCCCGCGAAACAATCTACTCCATGTGCAACAATCTTTCACAACAAAATAAGACGAGAAAAACTCAATAGAGACATCATTAGCAGTAGTAAAACGATGCACATATAAGAGATTTCTCCTCGAAGAGGGGACACATAAAATATTGTCAAGTGTAAAGGAACGGTCATGAAGAGTAATGTTAGAGGAACCCGTGTGTGAGATAGGTAAACCTTTACCACCTACGGTCGTAACCTCCTCCGGACCATCATACTCCGAGTGAAGAGCAAGATTCCCAAGATCGGATGTGAGATAATGAGAGGCACCTGAGTCTGCCAACCACTCGTCACGCTGAGCAGCTTGTGGCGGTGGTGACACATAGTTCGCGCTAGGGTTAGGGTAGCGGCGGAAACTCCTAGCCCCATGGCCCGTTATGCTACAAAACTAACATATGATAGGCCCACGAGTGTGAGGGGACTAATAGAGGCCCGTGTCATGACTAGGGTTCGGGTTCATAGGCCTATTGAAGCCCCTATTGCGGCCGCCACGTTGAGGTTGGCCCAACGAGGGTCGGTTGCGACCACGATTATTGAGAGAGTGAGATAGTGGCTGGGAGACGGCCTGATTTGCAGACGCAATAGTAGTAGATTGTTCAAGCTCAAGACGACGAAGGTCATGCAACTTAGCAAACTGAATTGGGTGCTCTCGAGCACCAACTGGGCCAGCAATGTCATGATAGAGAGACCCAAGGCCATTGAGTGCGTACAACATGATGCCATCCTCTTTCACGGGACCATCAATGGCAGCCAGTTCATCAGCCTTGGATTTAACAATTTGAAGAAACTCTGAAACTGAACGATCACCCAACTTCATGTTGTTCAGTTCATCCTTCAACTGCACGACACGGGAGCGTGAGCGACTAGCATAGTGTCGTTGCAAGTTGTCCCATACGCCCGCGGAGGTTTCAGCGGAAGCAACAAGTGAAGAGATCTCCACAGAGACAGAACCAACCAAAGCCGTGACCAAGAGAGAGTCCTGACGCGTCCAAAGAGAGTAGGCTGCCAGCGACTCCGGTGTAGTACCCATCGGTGGACATGAATGGGATCGATCAACAAAGCCAAATAATCCATAGCCATACAGGAGGTGACATATCTGACAACGCCATGCAAGATAGTTGGTACTGGTGAAACGGATCACAATTTGGTTGGAGTTGATCGGAATCAACGCAACACCGCCAGAGGATGGCCCGTGGAAGGGCGGTGATAGCAGTGAGAGGAGGCCAGCCGTGACGGCGGCGGATCCGGAGGTGTCGCCGACGGCGGCCTCAGCGAAGGAGCGGGTAGGTGAGCCCAATTCAGACATATTAGGTCAAGGATCGAATAGAGTCTCGTTAGAGAAAAAGGTCTCTTGATACCATATAAGAGAAATAATATTTGAGTGAATGATTATTCTATTAATCTCAAGAGTACTTATACTAGATTACAAGGGTAATAAAGTACAACACTAAATAAATACAATAAATAAACTAAAGACTAATACAACAATATACTATCATCTAATATTATCTACTTGCTAATTTAATTAATTTTAATTTGAACGTATGTGCTCACATCTCAACTTGAATTCATGACACTCAACTCGAAATAAACCATTGACATCCCAGTGAAAATTATAGTTTTATTATTAAAAAGGACGAATTATTATTTGTGCCCCTTGACTTATTTTAAAAAATCTAAATGCCCATTTTTTTGGGCCTTATTTTTCTACCTCATTGTTAACAGGTTTGGAATAATACCCGATTAACTGATTTATTTAGAAGTTCGGAACGCCGTTATCCGTGGTTCAAAGAAAGTAAATGACTATTTGGGGAAAATTACGAAAATATCCTTCCTTTATTCACTGAACTTCTTACTCCGAGGAGCACAAACATGATCTTATACTTTTTAAGTGAGTTTTTGTATATGTTTCCCTCCTTTTCCTTGTTGTTTTTCATCTCTCCTCCTTTTCCCTTATATAGGTATGGAAGGGAGTATGTGTCACCATGCATGTGCTACAAGTGTAATGTTGCATGTATTACAAGTGTCCTTCTATAAGATAAGGTATATCTTGTTGACAAGACGCTGACTAGGCTGATCCTCATCTTGTCCGAGGGCTACGGGGAGTTCCGAGGGGTTACTTCTTTTGTTTTCTTCCCTTTGATAGACGAAATCTTCTGTTTTCTTTTCTCCGAGGGGCTGAATTTCATGAGGAGGTCCACTAGCTGAAGTGAAGTGGGTGTCCGAGGAGTTTTCTGTTCCGGGGACGGCTATTTCTTCATTGACTTCTTTGGTAAGATTTTCCGAGGGGCAGATTTGTCTCTCTAGGCTTGTAAGGCGGGCTCCGAGAGCATCAATATATATGTAAGGCTGTATTCTTGCCTATGGATCCTCGTAGTATGGATTCCGAGTGTTTCTTGTCATCGTGAGAATAATGGCTCCTTTATGAATTATTCTTCGAGGGCTTCTTGGTCTTTTGCTGAATGACCTTCTTGATTTGGGCCTTCGGAGTAAGGGAGTTTAGTGGTTGGTGCTTTGAGTAAGACGTTGTTTGGTGAATTTTGGCCTTCGGGATAGTGATTCCGAGGGCTTTTGGAGTGTTCAGCAAGGAAGTATTTTCGTATAGTGGTCCCTCTTGGCGCGGTGATGGATATCCGAGTCGCGTGGATCCATCGGGGTTTACTCTTTTTCCGATGCCACGTTGATATCTTATTTTTATTCATCTTTGACTTTCCAAGGGACGCTTGGGTGTTCACTCGGGTGTCACGTCGTACCCTAGTAGGATATGTGAGTTCCGAGGGATTCTATTATCTCTTCGGATGCCACGTCATACCATAGTAAGGTATGTGACATACGAGAGTGTTTGTGAAGATAGTATCATCCTTGGGATTAATCCCTAATTTAAGGGTTAATCTTTTGTTTAACTCATATAACCCCTTATTTATTTTTTAGGGTTAACACTAGCCCCCCCAAATTTCGATCGTTCTCGCAGAGACGAGTGAAATTTTATTTCGTGGCCTTAATAGGGCCAAAGGGGCTTTTTCTTTATTTTTTGGTAATTTTTCCGAGGGCTTAGGATTTTCTCCATTCTTTTTTATGATTTACGGGGGTATTATATGTATATAAATATATACTTGAAATACCGTGAAATAAAATTACCGTTATGGTCTTGGAAAGCAGCGATCCAGATGAAGAGTCACTTTTATAACGGCTCTTTCTAGCCATTGGATGTCTTAAATGACATTCATTCATCCGTGCGTTAATCTGCAGTAACGGCTAGCGCGTGGAACGACACGTCGCTTCCTGAGTGGAGACGTGAGGCGTGGGAGACGAGGCACGTTTTTAATGGCGGTCTATTTATAAATATACCCGTCCGTACCTTTTTTCCCCTATTCTCTTCACCAAATCTTCAATCTTCAAGCTTCCAAATTTTTCTTAGTTCTCTAATTCTTGTCAAGCGGAAAAGAGCGACTTTTGTTCTTCTCATAGTTTTTTATTCTCACTTTTCTTTCCTTTCACCCAACTCGTAAAATCTTCTTTCTGCCCAAAAAATAGATGGCTTCCTCTGCCAACACGTCCTCTGTTGCTGCTGCTCCCGTTGATGCTCCTATCCCTGTTGCGACTACCGTTCCCCTCGTGGGACCTGCTGCCGCTACTCGCAAGAAAAGGGCTGCTGTCGCCGAAGGGAGTGGCGCCGCCGCCGCGAAAAAGGCTAGGATTTCGAAATCAAAGAAACCCCCTCTCCGTGACTTCTCTAAAATTGAGAATGTTCAATCCGTGGTTACCTATGAACAGGTCATGGATTTGTTTGAGGCTACGGGAGCGACAATGATGAATGTGAATGTGCACATTCCTTCAAAAGATCAAAGGGCGTGCTACCCTCCCTCGGGTATGCTCACTGTATACTTTGCGCAAGTGAATTACGGGTGGCGTTCTTTTATGCCATCCTTTTTCTGCGAAGTCTTCAAGACTTGTGGAATCTGCCCGAGTCAATTGGTTCCCAATGGCTATGCTGCCCTTTGTATTTACGTATTTTGGTGTATAGTCAATGGGTACGAGTGCAATGTGGATCATTTCCTGTCTATCTTCGATGTGGGAGTGTCACCCGGGGGATACCCCTTCTATCACGTTCACCATCGGGATCATTCGATTAACTCTACAAAGAGGATTTTGGGTGCGACGATAAGCTCACACGGTGTTTGGAAGGACAAATTCTTCTACGTGAAGCCTATCCTAGGGAAATGGGATATGCCCTTCAAGTGGGGGGAGGGTGTGACTCCAGTTCACACCCTAGCTGAAGATATGGTGCTTTCTCCAGTGATCGCCCAGCATGCGCTAATGGAGTCAGAAGATTTCTCGTGGCTATTTGATAAGTCCGGACTTCACTTCGTGGTGGGTGCTAATGACAACGTGAAGAAACCGCTTTTCGTTACGAGCATGCTCATGCCAGCTTTCAGTAAGTTTTCCTCCTGTTGCTCGTATGCTTCTTTATTCTATATCTATTTCCTTTGAGTAGTTTTTCGTATTCTTCCGTTATTCGTACTAAGATATTCTGGTGTGGCGCAGAGAAGGTTATGGCGAGGTACTATTTAGTACCTGGTTCCGAAGAGGTGGCTCCAAGTGGTCATAGCGGAGCTTCCGAGAAAGGAGATCACGAGGGAGCGGAGGCGCAGTCCGAGGAGGTAGGGATGGGCACGGAAGCTGAGAAGGTTTATAAAAATATTCCGCCTCCTTCCGAGGATGTTGGGGAAGTGCCCCTGGAGGCTGTTCCGTTGCGGCAGGTGGCTCCCTTGTCCGTTCTGACTTGGAGGTCGGCTTCTGAGTCCGACACTGGTAGTCTTCCGAGGGGCTCGCAGGGGGGGCAATCTCCGAGGGCTGAAGAAGAAGAGTCTTCGTCTCCATATGTGGTTTTAGTCTCTTCCCGAGACCCCTCGCCCATTATTTCTGATCCTTCTCCTACTCGTCCTCGTAAGTTTCTCTCTTTTCTACTTCCCTTCAACTTTTGTTATCATTATCTGACTATGTATTTGGCGCTTGTAGATGTCGATAAGGGCAAGGCCCCTATGTTTCCGGGTGCAGATTTATTCGCTCAACTACTTCATCCGGAACCGGAGAAGCCGTCCGAGGGGATCGGCCAAGGTCCTACGGATCTACTGAAGGATTTTGAAGCGAAGAAGGAAGTGTGGGATACTCTGCTCCGGGGGGAGGGTCCCTCGACCACTGCAAAAGTTCCAGAAGCGGTCACAACGGAAGCAGTGGCCGCGACTCCTGCTACTGTTATTCCTTCTCCGATAGGAGATCTCCCGAAGAGGGTTCCCCTACGGAGGTCAGCTTCCGAGGGGGATTTTTCATCTCAAGTGCCCGAGAAGGAGCCTTCAACTGTAGGGGAGGCATACCACGAGATCCTCCATTTCTTCGGATCTTCTCTTGCTGCACCCGCGGAAGGGTATCAATTTTTGCGGGCCAACATGATCTGGATGGAAACAATCGTAAGTATTAGTCCTCAAGTCACTTTATTTTTAAATAATTTTCCTGTATTCTTCCTTATGTTTCTCTTCCTGTCTTGCAGTCCAAGAAGACTCGGGAGGTCATCACTGCAGTAGAGCAGCGCCATTCGAGGGAGGTGGCCGAACTAGGATCTCTCCGAAGGCAGGTGACTTCTCTCCTGGCCCAACTCTATGAGGCCGAATCAATGAGGGATGTTTTCCGAACGAAATTGGAGGCCAACGACTTCGCCTGGAGGGAGGATCAGAGAGCCAAGGATGTGATGCGGCTCACTTTGCAGAGGATGCAGTCGGCTTACGATAAGTTGGAGGCGTCCGAGGAGTCTGTCCGAGTCCAATTGACTCTTCTGGAGAAGGAGAAGAGGGAGTCCGAGGAGCTTCTTCGTGCTCGGGTGGAAGCTCTGGAGAAAGAGAAGTTGGTGGTTGGAGCGAGAGCAGGAGCTTCAATCTCGGATCAAGGAGTTGGTGGATTTGAAGATAGTCCAGGTAGTGCCTCAGGGGGAGGTGCAAGCTCGGATTGATGAGGCAGTTCGGTGCGCCGCAGCAGAGGCAGAGCGCCAATATGCTTCCTTGTCCGCTCGGGAATCCCTTGGGCATATGCTATGGGGATGGTTAGAGTGTGTCACTGTTGCCCGTGGAGTGATGCCCTCGGGGGCGAATTTTGGCGGCCTTTTTGATGTCAAGAAACTTGCCAAGCCATCTCCCGAGCAGGTTCAGAGCATTCTTGAGATGTATGATGCGGTGATGACGCCCAGGGGTTCCCCTGCTCCTCTTCCAACTGCTTCCAAACTTGGTGCTACTGGCTCGAGTGGAGTTTTGCCTCCACCCCCGCCCCCTCCGAGTACGGGGATTTAGGATAGGATTCCTTTTTTCTATTTTCTCTCTTTCTCCTTTTTATGCTTTTGTAAACCTTTCCGAGAGCTTCTCGGATTTATGAATGAACAATTTGTCCTATTCTTGTCTTTCTACTTTGTCTTATTTGTCCACTAGTATGAGATGTTAATAAACTATTAGCATGCTTACATATATGACTTATTCTCTTTACTCTTCTTTAAAAAAGGTAAGCTAAAGACAAAATCCTTTATTGGCTGAAGTATACAGCTTAGCAGGACGTGTCAAATTATATGCATGCTTAAGAGTTATTCATCCTAATTAAGGACACTCATTAGCACGTGTCATGTCCCTATGAGTGGGTGGGACAGCTCCAGCTTCTCTCCATGAGATTAGCTTATCACATATAATATGCCAGCAATGGTATTTATACCTTTTATTAAAAGCTATTTTGCTTTAACAGATAAATCATTTTACTTCCTTCTTTTAAAAATCTACTTTCGCAAGACTTGGTTTTTGTTCTCGTAGTTGTACTCAATACTTTATCTTCGACTTTCGAATAAGAGTAAACGGAAAACTTACTATTAAAGATGATGCCACCACATCACAGGCATGGGGGGTCCACATCATCAAGTAGTTCTTCTCGGAATCGTGCTCGAGTTGTCCCTGGATCCCATGTTTATAGTGCGTCCTCGGAAAGTTCTTCTTTGGGACAGCGGAATAGGCTGGCTGAGAATCAAGTGATCCTTGGAACTAGCTCATCTTCAAGGGTAGGGAGTAGGTCATCGTACACGGATTCTCGAAGGATGGACCATATAAGGGATGTGTTCTTGGGTAGAGAACCATATTCTCTTGCCGATGAGCGTTCTGTATTTAACTTAATACCTTTGAACCCTTCAAGGTTGATAGGTCGTGGACGAGTTGGTTCCGCCGTTAGCACTGTGTACGGAGAGTCTCTAGTAACTCTTTTTACGGAATTCAATCTGAATTTCGATGATTTTGATGTGATTGTGCCCTCCCCGGACCAGAGAGCATATGATCCTCCTCCTGGATTCCTAACTGTCTATTGTGATCAAATGCACTGTGGATTACGGGTGTTTTTTCATCCTTTTCTTCGATCGCTCTTCCAGTATTGGCAAATCTGCCCGAGCCAGTTAACACCCAACTCGTATCGCCTTTTAGTGGGATACGTTTTATGCTGCGAGCTCATTAACCTTCCCCTGTCCCCGTATCGGGTGGGGGCGATTTTTATCCTTCGACCTTGTTCGGATGGAGTTCCCCTTTTCAGCCTGGCCTATCGGGACGTCGAGAAAGCCTTCACTGGTACATCCAGTCCTCGCACTCGTAGGGGGGACTGGAAGCGGAGGTTTTTCTTCGTCCGTTCGAAAGGTCATTCGGCCCGATCGTGGGGAGTGCCTATCCGATGGGGCTTGGGATACGTTTCGCCCACATCCGAGACGTCGGGGCGGGAGTGGGAGGAACTGAGTCATTCCGGGTTATTTTCTGGCTCGTACGATATTACCGGCCTGCTTGCGTGTCCTGAGGCTCTTATTCTGGCAGGTCTTCAAGAGGGAATAAGGAGAGAGAACTCGCCAATTCATCCTCTTCATGGCAATTTCTATTTTCGTAAGTCTGAAGATCTGTCGACTTCTCTCTTATCAATTTGTGTGCCCTCGGGATCATCATATACTCTATATTTGTCTTATAGGTGCTGAGATGGCGGCTTTTTCCATAGATCCATTTAATGGTGTTTTTCTGGGGCGAGCTCTACATGGTATGCGACGGGCGTCAGAAGGCCTTTCCGATACCTTCGTGGCAGTTACGAGGGCTGACTCCTCCTCGGAGAGGCAGGAATCGGGGGGTTCGCCCGTGGCAGCCCCCCAGTGAGCTTTGTAATCCCTCTCAGGGTAGAAAATCCGACTACAACACTTTCTCCGATAGACTATCCAGTGCCTCCCTTGGTGTCACAATCCTTTCCTCGGATTTCCGATATCGTGAATGTTATGGAAGGAGGCCCCGAGCGCGTACCTGTGTCACTGTCCGGGGGGAATCCTCCTCCCGTGGGCTCTTCTCCCGCGGGTGCGGACTCGGGGTTTTCTCCTCTCGGAGAGGTATCGGGGTTTTGTCGAAATTTTCTTAGCGGTCTACTAAATGTTACGGATTGTGAGCTCATGAGGACCCTTCCTTCCTCCCGTCTTCAGGATTTGGTTTGCAAAAACCTGTGTGAGGTAAATGCTCATTTTATTTGCAAATTTTGGTTACTTACCTTTTATTTCTCCGGTAGTGATTCCTTTGTCTCCATTCAGATTTATATGGTGCTAGATGCCATCGGATCTCAGGAGTGTTCCTCTTCAGATCCTGGCTTGGTTTACCGCCGTCGGGACGAGTTAGAACATGGTTTGTTGGAGGCTCAAACAGAGATTTCCCGCTTGCAGGAAGAGCATGAAGCTGCTAAAGCGATTCACGATATGGTCCTTCAGATTGAGAGGGATAAGTCTTGGGAAGTGGAGCGCCAGTTGATGCTAGAGAGGACCCGGGTAACGAGTTTTCAGGTGAGTTTGGAGGAGTTGAAGAGTCAACTTCGCCGCTCCGATGAGCAATTACTGCAAATGATTCAGGAACGGGATGCGGCAACTCGTCGGGTGCTGGAGATTACTCGCGCCCACGACATTGCTCTGGTGGTAGCTCGAATTCGAGCTGTTTTGGATATCGCGGGTCCTCCAGCTCTTAGGGAGTCTTTACGAAAGGAGATGCGTGATCTGGTCCGCATCGGGTATCGACTTGGTACGGATGCGGTTCAAATATTGCCAGAGTGCCCCAGGGACTTGGTCATTCCTGAACTTAATCTTCATCCCATCTTTCCTGAAGATAGTCCCATAACATCCGAGGGCGTGTTATTGGCGGATCCACTAACCTTATCTGAGGAGCAGCGTCGTCGCCTTATCCGAGAAGGGAAGCGTCCTTTACGAGAGGAGTAGTTTGTAGTAGGTAGTATTTAACTTGTAGTAGGTGGTCTTTTGGGGTCCGATGGCCGTTTATCTATAGTAGATGGCTCCTCGGGGTTAGGTTGCTTATAATGATTTCCTGTGTAAGGCTATCATTTTTGTTTTGCAAACCTATGTACCCTATCGGATTCAAATGTATCATAACCATCTATTTATGAACAAACAGTTTTATTTATGTAACAATGAAAATGTTACATTAAGCATAGTATTTTCTAAGGTTGAAGGAATTCCACGTATTGCGAAGAGTAGCACCTTCAGAGTTGGCAAGTAGATAAGTTGCGGGTCCGACAATTCCCGCTATCTTGTAAGGTCCTTCCCTTCGGGGCTCAAGTTTGCCTACGTTTTTGGAGGCTCCGACCCGTTTTAGCACTAAATCACCCACTTGAAAAGTTCTAAGTTTTACCTTGGCGTTATAGTACCGTGCCATCCGAGTTTTGTATTCTTCAGCCCGAACGGCGGCTCGGATTCTTCTCTCTTCTAAGAGATCAAGGGCCAGAGCTAAGTTAGCACTATTGGCCACTTCTTCATATTCTTTGACCCGCCAACTCTCAATTGAGACTTCGGAGGGTACCACTGCTTCACAACCATAAGATAGGCTGAAAGGGGTTTCGCCTGTAGCGGTATTTTGTGTAGTCCGATAGGCCCATAATATGCCGGGTATTTCTTCCACCCATTTGGCTTTGTGCCAGTCGAGTCGGGCCTTCATATTTTTCAGGAGAGTGCGATTAGTTCTCTCAACTTGTCCGTTGGCTTGAGGGTATCCTACCGAAGCAAAACGGTGCTTAATTTCCCAATGATCACACCACTTTTCTAATCCTTGGTCCGTGAATTGCAGACCGTTGTCACTTACTAGGCTCCGAGGGACCCCAAAACGGCACAGAATGTTTCTCCACAAGAAGTTAATAACCGCCCCTGCAGTTATTCGTGCTAAGGGCTCCGCCTCTACCCATTTGGTAAAGTAGTCTACTGCTACGAGTAAGAACTTCTTTTGACCAGCATCGGGAATAAGTGGACCCACTATGTCTATTCCCCATTTGGCGAAAGGGCATGCGGTTAGATGGGGTTCCCACGGAGTCGCTGGCTGATAAATCCGAGGGGCATAAGCTTGACACGACCTACATTTTTCCGCATGGTTTTTGCAATCCTTGACCATTGTGGGCCAATAATAACCCTGTCGGATTATCCGTCCGACCATGCTTCCGCCACTGGTATGACTGCCACACACCCCTTCGTGAGTTTCTGCCAGGACAAGTTGAGCCTCCTCTTCATTTAAACATCGGGCATGAGGGTAGGAGTATGTCCTTCGGAATAATATTCCGTCTTTGAGGAAATATCGGATGGTCTTCTTAGACAACATTCGTCGGACAGATTTGTCCTCGGAGTACCCTTCGGGATCTTGTAGGTATGCTTTAATGGGTGTTATCCAGCTTATCGGAGGATTTGTCATGGTGACACTTACCTTTTCAGGTTCAGTCCTTTCTGATTCGCTCATGTGTAGCAGAGTGATTTTCCAAGTACGAATGGTGGTCAATTGTGCAGCCATTTTGGACAAGGCATCGGCTTCCTGGTTATCCCCTCGGGGAATCTGCACTAACTGATACTCCTCGAACCATGCTTTGGCCCGATGGACTACTCGAAGATAACTCTGCATCCTCTCTTCTTTGGCTTCATATGCGCCCTGAACTTGCTGGACAATTAACTGAGAGTCGCTATGCAGGCGGACCTTTCGTATTCCGCCTTCCCGAGCGAGTCTCATTCCGACCAGGAGGGCTTCATATTCGGCGTCGTTATTGGATACGGGGTAATCAATTCTAACCGCGAAGTGTAGCGCCTCTTCTTCGGCCTCCGTGTTAATTAGGATTATCCTGGCTCCGCCATGCGTATTTACGGAGGAACCGTCCACGTAGACATGCCAGAGAGGTTCTTTCCTTTCCACTCCGATTCCCGTAAGTTCCACTACAAAGTCTGCTAGCACCTGGGCCTTGATGGAAGGTCTCGGAGCATAGGAGATATCATACTCCGTTAGTTCGACGGCCCATTTTATCAATCTCCCCGAGGTCTCGGGTTTATTGAGAATTGCCCGTAGAGGGTGTTTGGTCAGGACAGTGATCGGGTGGGAGAGAAAATACAGGCGTAATCTACGCGCCATGGTAACCAAAGTGAGTACAAGTTTTTCTATTAGAGTATACCTGGTTTCTGCTCCGAGGAGAGTTTTGCTAACGTAGTAGACCGGATGATGCTCTCCCTCGTGCTCTTTGACCAATACCGCTCCGATAGCCTCCTCTCCTACGGATAGGTACACGAAAAGTTCTTCCTGGGGCGACGGTTTGACCAGCAAGGGTGGTCTTACCATATAGCTTTTTAATTCCTGGAGAGCTTCTTCACATCGTGAGGTCCACTGGAATTCTTTGATGTTCCGAAGGATTTTAAAGAACGGGAGTCCTTTCTCTGCTGATTTGGAGACAAATCGACTGAGGGAGGCCATTCGCCCAGTCAGTTTCTGCACGTCCTTTATGGATTTCGGGGTTGGTAACCCAATAATTGCTTCAGCTTTCTCGGGGTTAACTTCTATTCCCTTCTCAGTGACCATGAATCCCAAAAATTTGCCTCCTCGGATACCGAAGGAGCATTTCCGAGGGTTTACCTTCATCCCAAAGCGATCCATAATAGCCAGGGTTTTTCGCAAGTCTTCGGGATGATCTTTCGCGGAACGACTTTTGACGACAGTGTCGTCTACATATACTTCTACGGTTTTTCCGATGAGTCCCACAAACATGAGGTTCACCAATCGTTGGTATGTAGCTCCTGCGTTCTTAAGTCCGAAAGGCATGACTAGATAACAAAAGGTACCTGCATCCGTAATGAAGCTGGTTTTGTCCTGGTCCGGGAATGCCATCGGGATTTGATTGTATCCTTGGTCCCCGTCCAGAGTCGACAGGAGTGCACAGCCAGCGGTAGAGTCGACTAATTGATCTATGCTCGGTAAGGGATAGCAATCCTTTGGGCAAGCCTCATTGAGATCGGTGAAGTCAACGCACATCCTCCATCTTCCTCCCGACTTGGGGACCAAGACCACATTGGCCAGCCATTCGGGATACACGACCTCTCGGATTTGTCGTAAACTGAGAAGCCGTTGAATTTCTGATCGGATAATCTTGTTGCGTTCGGGTCCCATTTTTCTCTTCTTTTGTTGAATGGGTTTGGCCCCCGGCTTCACATTAAGGAAGTGTTGGCATACCTTATTGCGGATCCGTCCGGGGGGGGGCCTCCTTCCCATGCGAAAAGGTGACAAAATTCCTTTAGAACGGATATCAGTTGGGCCTCCAACTCAGGTTCCATATTAGTGCCCATTTTGATCGCCCTAGCGGGGTTTCCTTCCACAAGTTCTATCATCTTGAGTTCTTCAATAGGTTGGACTCGGGTTTCTTCGACTTTCCGTTTTTTGCCATTATCCGAGGGGTTTTCGTCCTCTTCGGGGGGTAGGGCATTCATTCGGCATTCTCTGGCTCTAGCTTGATTTCCTCGGACTTCTCCAATACCTGCCAAGGTAGGAAATTTTACCTTAAGGTGAAGGGTAGAGGGAATCGCTTCGAATGACCGAATAGAGGGTCTTCCGCATATAACGTTGTATGTCCTTGACGAAGCCTCCACCACCCAAAATTTGGTGGGTTCCGTTCTTCGTAGGGCTCCCCCTCCCCACGACATTGGCAGGGTCACGGTTCCGAGGGTATTACAGGCTTCGCCAGAGAAGCCTACTAGAGGAACTCCAGCCACTTCCAGCTGCTCCTTCTTCAATCCCATAGCTAGATAGGTGGGAAAAAACAAGACGTCCACAGAGCTGCCCGTATCTATGAGGATACGCTGGATCCCAAATCCGTAAATGGTAGCTTCAATTACCAACGGATCTTCATGGGGGTAGACTATACCTTTCAAGTCTTCGGGTCCAAAAGTGATATTTGGTAATCTGGCCCCTTGGACGGAACATACCGGGAGCCCTTGTCCCGCTCATCTGGCCTCTTTGAGATATTTTGTCTTCTTACCTCGGGGTATTCTGGAAATATCTCCTCCCTCTATCATGTTGATCGTCTGCCCCGAGGAGGGGTTGACCTCGTACGTGTCGGGAGGGGGAGGTAGGTTCCGATACCCTGTGGTCCTTTCCCGTGACCGCCGCGGAAACGCAACAGTTCTTTCTCAGGGGGATCTTTGATGCTTTTTGGTCTTTTATTGGGACTTCCGCCGATGTTCCGCGGTTCGTTCTCGTGACTGCCGGTGGGGAGTATCCTCTTCCCCACCAGGTTCTACTCGGGGCCTTTTCCATACATGTGCTTTGGGCTCTTCGGGATTGTTTCTTTTTAAGTAGTTATGCAGATATCCTGCCTCCAGAAGGCGAAGTATTTCTCTTCGCAGGGTAGTACACTCCTCGGTAGTATGTCCATAGGTTTTATGGAATTTACAGTACTTACCCGTATCCTTATCTTTGTTGGGAAATTTGGTGGGCCGGGGCCAGCGCACTTCTTCGTTGCCCCGCATCACGTTGAGTACTTCCACGGGAGCTAGGGTCATCGGAGGAAGGGGTACGGGTTTAAGGAATTTCTTGACTGTCTCCCCATCGTCCTTCCGAGGGGGTGCTTTTCCGTCTTTGCCCTTCTCTTTGGTTTTAATTCCCTTTTCCGTCTGCTCGTGACGTTCATTGTCATCCTTCTCTAGCACTCTCTTTGTATGGTCGGCTTCTTCCATAAGAATATGAGTTTCAGCCTGTTGCATAAGTTCATTCATGTCCGTGACATGATTCCCCATCAGGTATCGGAAGAATTCTCCCGCTCGGAGCCCTTGTGTCAGAATATCGGCTATAATGGTTGGGCTGACGTTCGGAACATCCAGCGCTTCATCCGTGAAGCGTTTCATATATTCCCGAAGGGATTCATCCTTTCGTTGCTTAATAGTAAAAAGATGAGTGGCCGATTTGGGATACCTACGGTTACAGGCGAAGTGGCGTATAAACAGGTGAGCCAATCGATCAAAGTTGGCCACTGAATTGGGAGGGAGATGGGTAAACCAAGATTGGGCTCGTCCTCCGAGGGTAACAGGGAACACTCGGCACAGGACATAGTCCGGGGCAGATGATAAGTCCATTCCTGCCAAATATTGGTGTATATGATCTTGCGGATCTCTCCCATCGGCTTCTCCTGTATATAATGGTACATTAATAGGCCGCATTCCTGAAGGAATCGAAGCGGAAGCTATTTCAGGAATGAAGGGAGATGTCTTAAACGTCGGATCTTCCTTGGGCCCTACGGTCCTCTTGAGATCTCCTACTTCCTTTCGTAGATCTTCAAGGATTCCCCATAAGGTTGGTTCTCCGTTGGGAGTGATAATATGGGGGGGGGGTCGATATACGGGGAGAGACCTCTCTTCCCTCTGGATTATCCTCGGAGTTTCCAGATGATCATAACGCCTGGGCGTCCTCCGAGGAGTTTCCGGATACCACGAAATTGGAGTAGGGCATTGTGCCCTTCTTGCATAAACTTCGCCTTGTTCCAAGGGGTAATCTCCTTGGTGCAGAGATCCTGGGATAGTTTCCAGGGGAGACTCGAATTCTCGGTGATTAACTCGAGCGGTGGCTTCCACTAGTCTTTCATAAACAGATCGGGGAACATTGATGAAGTCCCTTTCGTCGGAATGGCGATTCGCTACAGTTTCCTCCGAATTGTCCGAATGGGGCAAGTGGATTTCCCTGTAGAACAAATTTTCCATGGTTGGTTTACTTTCTTGAACACGCTCGAGGACAACTTCTATGGCGTTCCCACAGACGGCGCTATTTTGTTAACAGGTTTGGAATAATACCCGATTAACTGATTTATTTAGAAGTTCGGAACGCCGTTATCCGTGGTTCAAAGAAAGTAAATGACTATTTGGGGAAAATTACGAAAATATCCTTCCTTTATTCACTGAACTTCTTACTCCGAGGAGCACAAACGTGATCTTATACTTTTTAAGTGAGTTTTTGTATATGTTTCCCTCCTTTTCCTTGTTGTTTTTCATCTCTCCTCCTTTTCCCTTATATAGGTATGGAAGGGAGTATGTGTCACCATGCATGTGCTACAAGTGTAATGTTGCATGTATTACAAGTGTCCTTCTATAAGATAAGGTATATCTTGTTGACAAGGCGCTGACTAGGCTGATCCTCATCTTGTCCGAGGGCTACGGGGAGTTCCGAGGGGTTACTTCTTCTGTTTTCTTCCCTTTGATAGACGAAATCTTCTGTTTTCTTTTCTCCGAGGGGCTGAATTTCATGAGGAGGTCCACTAGCTGAAGTGAAGTGGGTGTCCGAGGAGTTTTCTATTCCGGGGACGGCTATTTCTTCATTGACTTCTTTGGTAAGATTTTCCGAGGGGCAGATTTGTCTCTCTAGGCTTGTAAGGCGGGCTCCGAGAGCATCAATATATATGTAAGGCTGTATTCTTGCCTATGGATCCTCGTAGTATGGATTCCGAGTGTTTCTTGTCATCGTGAGAATAGTGGCTCCTTTATGAATTATTCTTCGAGGGCTTCTTGGTCTTTTGCTGAATGACCTTCTTGATTTGGGCCTTCGGAGTAAGGGAGTTTAGTGGTTGGTGCTTTGAGTAAGACGTTGTTTGGTGAATTTTGGCCTTCGGGATAGTGATTCCGAGGGCTTTTGGAGTGTTCAGCAAGGAAGTATTTTCGTATAGTGGTCCCTCTTGGCGCGGTGATGGATATCCGAGTCGCGTGGATCCATCGGGGTTTACTCTTTTTCCGATGCCACGTTGATATCTTATTTTTATTCATCTTTGACTTTCCAAGGGACGCTTGGGTGTTCACTCGGGTGTCACGTCGTACCCTAGTAGGATATGTGAGTTCCGAGGGATTCTATTATCTCTTCGGATGCCACGTCATACCATAGTAAGGTATGTGACATACGAGAGTGTTTGTGACGATAGTATCATCCTTGGGATTAATCCCTAATTTAAGGGTTAATCTTTTGTTTAACTTATATAACCCCTTATTTATTTTTTAGGGTTAACACTCATATCTTTTAAAATGTCTGCTAAAAATGTTGGCCCCTTAATCGGGCTAAAATACACATGCGGCGGTATATTTAATAAGTTGTTGAGTCCAGTCAATAAGTTACTATTTTATTTTTTTTACCTAAAAACGTTCTTTTTGTAACAACTCTTCTTATTACACAACTTGGCAACCACAAATTCAAAAACTACCCTTATAATATTATAAAATTACACTTGCACCCCATAATATATTTCTTAAAATGTATTTATATATATCTTATAAAAAAATAAGAAAAGATTTCATTAACTTTAAAATATTTTTTATTATTTAAATTTAAAACATATATATATATATAACTATTTATAATATATATATATATATAAATAAATAAATTAACCATCATATTTATCACCCCCTTCCCGTAACCCCGCCGCCGCCACCACCATCATCTTCATCGGATCCATCACCGCACACTACCACCATCTTCGGCTCTCACTGCGAGAAGCTCATCAACGAGACGCCGCACACAATTCTCGCCGTCGATGTCTACAATGATAAGATCAAGCACCTCCTCAACGCTAGGGTTTTTGATTTAGGGATTTTGGGAATTTTTGGGTGGTGGTGATGGATCCGATGGTGGTGGTGTGCGGTGATGAAGATTCCAACGAGGGGCAGCGGCGGGGGTACGGGAAGGGGGTGATGGAGATGATGATTATTTTTATTATTTTTTTTTGTATTTTTTGTTGTTTTTATTTTTATTTTTATATATTGCTAAAATATTTATTATTTTCTCAAATAGTTATATATATGTTTATTATTATTATATATATGTGTGTGTGTGTGTGTGTGTGTGTTTTTGGGGTGCAAAATATAATTTATTAAGGGGTGTAAGTAAAATATTTGAAATTACAAGTGTCTCTATAAAAAACGTTTTTTCGCTGAAAAATATGACTTGGCGGAGCAACTTATTTACTAGGCTTAACACCTTGTTGATTATACCGCCACGTAAGCAATTTAGCCCGAATAAGCGAACAATGACATTTTTGATAACAATTTTGAAACATATGGGGCATTTATTCATGGCTCGAAGAAAGCGAGCATTTAAGTTTTAAAAAAAAAATTAAGGGTAGAAATAATAATTCGTCCTATTAAAAACAAATAAATACAATTATTAACATAAAACTAAAGACATGTAAAAATAAAGACGTCTACTTAAACTACTTTAACTTGAAGGAGTTGGTTCCCGTAATCTAGTTGTTCCTCTTGTATTTGCCTTGCCCAGGCCTCCGCGGCAGGACTTGAATAATCAACTGTGATCTTCTTGAGAGTCGGAATTTCTCCAATAGATGAAGGGAGTTCGTTGAGGTCGTAGCATCTGAAAATATCGAGTTGCATGAGTATGGGAAAGTGAGTCTCGTCAGCTTCCCAAGTAACAAATCTCAATATCCAATTAAGGGACAAACTCTTTAGTCTGCAGAACTTCCCCTCGGACAACTTCCAAACATCAGTATCTTCAAACCGAATTTTGTCGAGATAGAGAACTTCAAGATTGGGAAGCATACCCAGCGTCGTCATGAAAGCTTCAGGTACAATCAAATAATGTAACCTCAAATTCGTGAGTGTATTTGTGAAACTGCATTCCGTCAAGTAATTTGCCACTTCTTTTATGTCTTTATCACCTTGGATACTTAGTTTTTCGATTTTCCGGAGACAGGATATTGTGCGACTCATAATTATTGGATCTGAAGATTCTCTGTCGTAGGTGAGTCCCAACTCTTTTAGGTTTGGAAATTTTGCAAGAACCACGTCAATGTTAGATGATATAACCAAATTAGGCAGAGAATGAAGGTTTTCTTGAAGAACAAGATTTTCTGATGACTCCTTGAAATCACAACATAGGGATATGTACCTTGCGACAATCTCCCTCAGTTGTGGCATTTCAAATAGTTCATGGGGCACCGTGATCCATGCACCCGATCCAATAATTAGGAATTGTAGATTCCTCAAAATGGTTATCTCTGGATTTAGTTTTGTACCGGATTTTAAAGACAAGTACCTTAAATTGACAGCTCGAGTTACAAATTCTAATTTTTGCGTCTCGAACTCACTCAACAACCGCAATGTAGAAAGACCAGGAAGTAATTTAACATCTTTTATTTTACCTAATTTAAAGGTTATTAAAGAACGAGCCAGTTGCTTTTGTCTAGTTGAACCGTAAATATCTTTGATCGAACTTGGCATAAGAACACTCACCCGACGCAGACATGACATGTCTCGCGAGGCAATATGATCAATTCTCCCATTCACGGCATGAAAAAACTTCTTCTTTCGAGCCTCAAGCACGCACAAGTCCCTCAACAGATCGTGTATACCCAAGGTATAAATCTCTCCGGTGAGGGATCGCCGCCGAACAAAAATTAGGTTTCGATCGATGAGAGCATGAAAGTGATCCACTGCTACCTGCTCCAGGCTCTTACCTATAACTGGTATTAAAAACCCTTCGGCGACCCACAGTCTGATGAGAATTGATGTTTCTATCACAAAATCTTTAGGAAAAACACTCATATACAAGAAACAGGGTTTTAGATAGTAAGGTAAATTATTATAACTCAAAACCAATATACCCGAGACTTTCTCCTCTTCATTAGCTATGACAGAGATTACCTTGCTTGCAACTTGCTCCCAAGATTTTTTAGTTCTTTCAATATTGGTAAGTATTCCCCCAACGACTTGTATAGCAAGGGGGAGTCCTCCACAACTATTTGCTATTCCTATCCCCACTTCTTCCAGTTCAGGATGACAAGTTTCTTCGCCGAAAACTTTTTTTCTTAGAAGCTCCCAACTATCAACGTGGTTGAGAGGATGCACCTGGTGGTGTAGGCTCTTCGAGTCTACATATGTCGCCACGTAAGATTGTCTGGTGGTTAGGATGATACGACTTCCTTTGTTCTCGTTACGGAAGCACTTCTTCACGTCATCCCAAGCATTGGAGCGCCAAATGTCGTCCAATACAATCAAATATCTCTCTCCCATTAAACGTTGGTATATACTAACTCTCAGCTTATTGTCTTCCACTTCAGTCTCATTTCTATGCTCTTTGGTTATGGAGCACAAAAGGTCAAGTAAAATATCATGAACACTATAGTTATCGGACACTGTTGCCCATGCATGAGCATCAAATTCTAAACTATCTTCGTAAAGTTTCCGAGCAAGAGTGGTCTTGCCAATGCCTCCCATCCCAACAATTGGGATGATTTCAAGTTTAGACGACTTTCCAAAAACTCGATCCTTCAGCTGGAGTAAGTCGTCCATCTTTCCCACCATGATATTCTCGGGATTTCGATCAATCCTTGATGACGCAACAATGAGCGGTGCTGTGTGATCAGCTGACGTCCGATCGACATCCAAGATCTTCATCATTTCTTTCTTCAAGAAATCAAAACTCTCATGTAACATCTGCATGTCCCTAAGGATCAGGTCACGGCGTTGAGTTGAACTAGAAGTAATTCCCACAAACTTTATAAGAAAGTCCTTCATGTGTAGAAGGCGGGACCAGGGGTCATCATCAGTTGCAAAAGAAGCAACATAAGTTTCAAGAACGTCTTCGGCATTTTGTGCGGCGTCTCGTATTTGATCCTCGAAACTATCTTGTTGTTGGTGGCTCAGTATTGGATGATCTGCAAAAGCGTCTCTGAGAGAACACGCCTTCTCCATGAGGGATTGAAGTTGTGGCGCGGTATCGTCATCAAAGTATTCGCGTTGTTTTTCATGGCAAAGAATCAGCTCTATAACTCTCACAAGGGATTGAAGATAGTAAGCCATTACTACTTTGCGTGTGTGTTTCACTCAAAAGTACTCTTAAGAGAAGAAAATATTTCTTGGTGTATTTTGCTGGTATAGCTAACCCTGTGCGTAGTGGCCCTCTTATAATGTTCACATCTACTCATAATTAATTTTTACAGACTTGAACAAGCTCCAGATCTAGATGAAGCTAACATCCGTTTACTTTACTTTTAAATTAATTATTTCAGTGACTTCTCAAATTGTCTTGCATATTTAAAATAATTTAGCTGTATTTATATGATTGTTAATATGATTATGATTGTGATTGTTAATATGACTTGAACAAGCTCTACATCTAGATGGAGACATTCGTTTACTTTACTTTTATGTTAATTATTTCAGTGACTTCTCAAACTGTAAAATCCAACTCAGGACGTGATCCCATGTCAACTAGCGTTAATTTAGATATATAGTATAGTATTAACGTGGGACTTAGACTTTGTAAGGTTCGACATTTTAACTCGAATACAATTTTTACTTTCTGGTAGGTTTAAAGGTCAAATATATGGGCATTTTTATCTAAATTCTTAGTTTTAACTTGAAAAGTAATAAGATGGGTGCAAGATATTATTCGAAATCACGAGACGAATATTAGGTGAATCAAAATTTAACTTCCCGTTTGATGTTTTTTCTCTCGATATCTTGTACGAAAATGTAACCTGCGGTATATTGATGGGAACCCAAATTTACAGCCCTTATTTGCAGAGCTTACTGTGGCGGTTAAACCGTTGCAGCGAATCCTCGTCCCTTCATCTATGTAATAACCAACTGCATAAGGAAATCTCGTTGAGTTCGATCTGTTTCAGTTCCCTTTTTGTGAATACCGTTATAGAGTAAAGAAAAACTGAATGTATACATAATCTAATTGCAAAGAGTTTGAAATATTCATTGCATCAGTAGAAGAAATGATGTTATTACAGATTGATCAAACTGTTACATGAACTCATTACATTTATAGGATTGAAACTAAGAAAGGAGACAACACACACATGTTAAAAGGAATCTATTCTGACAGTTTTCCAACTCATTTTTTTCCTATCATCTTAGTGCTTATGCATGAGCTTCTCCAGGTGTTTTCCACGTTCTCAGATGCAGCTCGCATATCAGTTGCATTCCACATTGTTGTCAGCAACATGTGCATTCCATATTCTTATCAGATTCAGTTAATCATGCAGTCCATATTCTTCTTTCTTCTGATTTCTTCTTCTTCTGATTCTTCTTCTTCTTTTGATTCATATGAGTCAGTCTTCATATGCTGCATTTGTATCATGTTTTTGATACTCCCCCTCAAGAGGAGAATACATGTCATGTATTCCAATCTTGTTCATGATTACTTTGATCTGCTTCATGCATAATCCTTTGGTGAATATATCAGCTAGCTGTCTATTTGTAGACACATGAAACATCTTAAACAACCCCTGCATTAACTTTTCCCTAACCACATGGCAATCTATTTCTATGTGTTTAGTCCTTTCATGGTAGACTGGAATTGAAGCAATGTGGATGGCAGCTTTGTTATCACAGAACAAGAGAGCTGGCTGATCATGCTTGAAACCTAAATCTTCCAATAGATTCTTCATCCAAACAATCTCACAAACTGTAGCAGCCATTGCCCTATATTCAGCTTCGGCTAAAGATCTGGATACAGTCTGTTGCTTCTTAGATCTCCATGAAACTAAAGCATTGACAATGAAGACACAGAATCCAGTGACTGACCTCCTGGTATCTGTACATGCAGCCCAGTCTGCATCACAGTAAGCTTTAAGGTGAATGTCATTTTCACTTGGAAAGAACAATCCCTGTCCTGGAGCATTTCTCAATTACCTTACAACTCTGAGAGCTATGTTCATGTGAGATTTCATTGGATTTGCCAAGAATTGACTTAGAGTTTGAACCACATAGGAAATATCAGGCCTTGTGATTGTGAGATACAGAAATCTCCCTATTAGTCTTCTGTAGGTGGCAGGATTGTCAAGAGGATCTTGATCATCTTGAATTATCTTTAAGTTAGGATCTACTGGAGTAGTTACAGATTTACCTTTTAGCAGCTCACAATCATTAATGATATCCAATGTGTATTGTCTTTGATTCAAAGATATTCCACTCTTGTTTCTTGCAACTTCAATTCCAAGGAAAAACTTCAAAGGACCAAGATCTTTGAGTTTGAAATTGTCTTTGAGAAATTGTTTTAGTTGATTAATCTGTTACTCATCATTTCCTCCAATTATAATATCATCAACATATATCAAGATGACAGGTATGGAGTCAGACATTCTTTTGATAAATAGTGAATGATCAACAGAGGATTGTCTGAAACCTTGAGAGGATATGACAGTGGTAAGCTTGTGGTTCCACTGTCTGGAAGCTTGTTTGAGACCATATAATGATTTGTGCAGTTTGCAAACTTTCTCCCCCTCAGTAGCAAGTCCTGGAGGAGCTGTCATGTAAACTTCTTCTTCAAAATCACCATAGAGGAAGGCATTGTTTACATCTAGCTGAGAAAGAGACCAACCATTAGCAGAGGCAAAAGCAATCATACATCTTACTGTAGTGATCTTTGCTACTGGAGAGAATGTCTCAAAATAGTCATAACCTTCCCTCTGATTATAACCTTTAGCCACAAGTCTTGCTTTGTGGCGTTCAAATTGCACCAGTGGAAGTATATTTGACCTTGTACACCCATTTACAACCAATATCAGTCTTACCAGGAGGAAGAGTTGTAAGAGACCAAGTATTATTATCACTGAGAGCATTAAGTTCAGCAGACATTGTAGCTTGCCACAGAGCATCAATGTTAGCCTCAGCAAAAGAAGTAGGGTCAGGATGTGAAGCAACAGATAAAACAAAATGGAGACGTGGTGAAGATAACCTGTTGTAGGATAGATTGAGATTGAAATCATTAGGACATACAAGTGAGCCAGAAGCATCATTGTGAGGTGATGGGATTGCTGTCACTGCAGCAAGTCTGTACTGATAGTCTTTTAGATGATCTGGTGTCTTCCTGACTCTGGTGGAATGGCGAGGGGAGGAAGGAGCATGAGAGACATCATCATCATTAGGAGATATATGATCTATGGTAGGAGAGACTGGAGTATCTGATAGAGGATTGACACTATCTGATATAGGATTTTAATTACTGTCATCTTGATGTATAGTATTGTTAGGAAGAGTTGGTGAATTGAATGTGGAAAAATCATCATAAGACAGATAAGTGTCAGGTGATGGAAAAGGAGAAGTAAGAGATGTTGTAGTAAGAGATGGTGATGGAATCTCAGAGAATGGAAACACATTTTCATAGAAGACCACATCTCTGGAAATAAAGGTTTCTTTGGTGGTGAGGTTATATAGTTTGTAACCTTTTATGTGAGCTGGATATCCAATAAAGATGCACTTTGTTGCTCTAGAAATGAATTTGTTATGAGGTTTGGGCAATGTAGTGGCAAAACACAGGCAACCATACACTTTCAGATGAGAATAATGTGGCTCTTTAGAAAACAAGAGCTGAAAGGAAGTGGAGTTTTGTAGTAATGGTGTAGGAGTTCGATTGATGTGATAAGCTGTTGTTTGAATGCATTCTCCCCAGAAGATAAGAGGCAAAGATGCATGAATTCTGAGAGCCCTTGCTACATTGAGTAAACGCTTGTGCTTTCTTTCTACAACTGAATTTTGTTGAGGAGTATAAATGCAACTCTGTTGATGTATGATTCCTTTGGAAGTAAAGAAATCTTTCATGTTAAATTCCAAACCTTGATCTGTTCTAATAGATTTGATCACTTTATGAAAGTGTGTTTCAATGAGCTGAAAGAACTGAATAATCAGTCCTCTTACTTCACTTTTAGATTTTATAAGATACACCCATGTGAATCTACTGTGATCATCAACTATGGTCAAGAAGTACTTTGAACCAGTGAGTGAAAGGGTGCTAAAAGGACCCCAAATGTCCATATGAACAAGATCAAAACAGTTATCAGTCATGTGAGGATCAAGCTTGAAAGGTTTTCTATGTTGCTTAGCTAAGTGACACACATCACAGACAATAGAATCAAAGTTAAAAGGAAATTTCTCATTACTTGATTTTAATAAAGACAATCTGGAGATAGAAGGGTGACCAAGTCTATAATGCCACAATAATGAAGAAGACAAAGGAACAGAATGAGTTTGAACTTGGCTAATTCTACTAGAGTTAGTGCCATTGTTCTTCAAGACTATCTGATACAGTCCTCCTTACATCTTAGCAATCCCAGTCATCTCCCAATGTGTTAGCTCCTGAATCAAACAAATATTAGCCCAGATGATAATACAGCAATGCAGGTCCTTAACAAGTTTACTGGCAGAAATAAGATTGAAGGTGAATGAGGGGACACATAAGACATTTTTGAGGATGAGTTTGTTGCTTAAAAGTACAGTTCCTGAATGAGTGACATGAGCTGTTTTCCCTGTGGGAAGTTTAACCACAATGTTATGCAGAGTATGTTTATCAATAAAGAAATTGGAGTCACATATGATGTGATTCGTTGTTCATGAGTCTAATATCCAGGAATGTTTTGTGAGATGAGCGGAGTGAGAGCAACTGAGTGCATAATATCTACCTATGGTTTGAGATGAGATTATGGAAGGTTGTGAGGTTTGAGCAACCTGATTGGATGTGATATTAGATCCCTGAAAGTAGCTAAAAAGCTGTTGAAATTGCTCTTGAGTGATTGGTAACTGTGGTTCTGAAACAGCAGTTTCCTGAGCAGCTTGGTTGATTGAAGGATTCCTGTTATGGTGGTTGTTGTTGTAAGACTGAACTGGCTTGAATCTTGCTAGCTTGTGTCCTGGTGGATAGCCATATATCTCAAAGCAGGTATCTATGGTGTGATTTCCTTTCCCACATTTACTGCATGTTAGTTTTTTTCCAATTGCAGACTTATTCCATGATCTGTAAGGAGGTTTTTGACTGTGATTCACCATAACAACTTGTGGCATGACCTGTTGTGCTCTGACTTGCATTGCAGATGTATCAACATTGTGACTGGATCCAGAAAATAACTCAAGATTTGTTTCTTCCTGCAATACAAAGTTGAACACATAATCCATTCCAGGCAGTGGATCTTTTAATAGGACTTGGTTTCTTACCTGACTGTATTTGTCATCCAGTCCAATTAAGAAATTCATGATGTGTGTGTTCAGTCTTAGTATTTATAGCATGAGTTGCACCACAATCTTTGTTGTTACAAGTATATGGTGCATCATATGCACTTATCTCATTCCATATGGCTTTCATTTTTGAGAAATAGACACTGATAGGGCTACCATCTTGTTTCATTCCTGATAATTGTTGTTCTAGCATATAGAGTCTGTTGTTACTACTATTTGAATTTTTTTTTCTTAGATCACTCCACAATTTTTGTTTTGAATCAGAATGTTGAGTATAACCTGGAATTTCATCTGAGATGCTGTTTGTGATCCAGGATAACACCATGCAATTGCATCTCAGCCACTCTGTGCATGTTGGATCTGTGGTTGCTGGCTTCTTGATGGATCCATCTATGAATCCTAATTTGTTTTTAGCCAACAATGCTATGCTCATGGCTCTGATCCATTTGTGGTAGGTCTGACTGGTAAGGTGCGGATTTACCAACATTTGACCTGGATTTTCTCCATGGTGCAAGTACAGTGGATGAGCTGGATCCTCTCCTGGATTCACAGCTCTTGGTAATGATGGCCACTGTGTGCCAGTGATTCCTCCCTCTGTTTGACTTTGAGGGGGTTGTGAAGGTGATGTGTTTGGCATTGTAGCAGTAAAGAAGAAATGATGTTCTTCCTTTATCTGTTATGTGAGTTGTGCGGAAGTGTGGTTATGGATCTTTGCAGTGAGAACAAGACTCATTGCTCTGATACCATAAAGAAAATCTGAATGTATACATAATCTAATTGCAAAGAGTTTGAAATATTCATTGCATCAGTAGAAAAAATGATGTTATTACAGATTGATCAAACTGTTACATGAACTCATTACATTTATATGATTGAAACTAAGAAAGGAGACAACACACACATGTTAAAAGGAATCTATTCTGACAGCTTTCCAACTCATTTCTTTCCTATCAGCTTAGTGCTTATGCATGAGCTTCTCCAGGTGTTTCCCACGTTCTCAGATGCAGCTCACATATCAGTTGCATTCCACATTGTTGTCAGCAACATGTGCATTCCATATTCTTATCAGATTCAGTCAATCATGCAGTCCATATTCTTCTTTCTTCTGATTTCTTCTTCTTCTGATTCTTCTTCTTCTTTTGATTCATATGAGTCAGTCTTCATATGCTGCATTTGTATCATGTTTTTGATATAGAGGGATAGTGTTGTATTGTTGTGATCTCCCCTATTATCATGATGTGGAATTTTAGAAAAAGAGGTTTACATGTTGGTGTAAGTATTGTTTGTTGTATAGTGAAAGTATGTTTTGCCCAAAGGAAATGTTCAAATGTATGTAACGACTAACAATCAGTTCGACATAAACCTTTTGTAACATATCGAAATCTTTTCGACCATGCTTCGAAAAAATTATATGAATTATAGTTGCAATGAAAGTGGAAAATAAATCTATGCTTTGTGTCGGTACAATCAAAACTAAACGTTTTTTTTATTAAAGGAAAGAGAATATTATTAAGGTAAATCAGATTTCTACATAATTAACCCAATTAAACACGCATCCTTTTTTTTTTGATTTTCAGCAAATTTAATGTTTTCTTCCTCGTGATTGGTAACAGAGAAATAATACTAATTTACTACTCATATTTCTTATCTCAATAATTTTGTATCATGACAAAAACCCGTCTTCATATTGTATTATAATTTCTAGAAATGCATTTACGTATTAGAGAAATTTATGACAATGATTTTATTTTTTATGTGGTGAAAAGTAATGATTATTTTTTTGGTAAGTTGAATACATTGATTTGACTATATATTAATAGATATATGTTTGTTATCTTAAGAAATGCATATTGATGTGTAACGTGTTTGAAATATAGGACTTATTTGTAGTATTTTAATAATGTAAACATTTTTGAATTTTATCAAATTTATTCTTATTACTTAAATTTTTCAAACGTTAATTCTAATTTACATATAACTTTGCTTATAAATATTATTTAGTAAGTCTTACCAAAAAAAAAAAAGATTATTTAGTAAGTGGGATTTCTTCGCTGAATTTGGGAAAGAGAAAAATGAAAGATAATTGGAAAAGAAATAATAATTAAGGCATGAGCTAGCTAGAAACAAACAAGGCATTATGACGTTTTAAATTATTTCCACATGTCATTCATCTAAATAATGTAGTAGAAGATGTAGCACAATTTTGTAGGAGAGGATCCCAGGCGTATACTATGAGATATTGAACATAATAGTCGAAGTTAATTTGCATATATTCATCACATCAAATAATAATATGCCCTATTTGATTATAAACAAGCCTATTCAATAAACAAAATCAACTTCATCACAATTCACCAAAATAAGAGGTAAAAATGGGGCTTCTTTTATAATTTCTTTATAAAGGACAGTTAGTCAAAGGAATTGTTACTTCCAACAAACCAATATCAAAAACTTAGAAAAAGAAGACGCCTTTCTATTTCAAATCAACAATTTCCTTATCCAAAATATGGCAATAATTAGTTTTTGATAAACCAAAAAAAAGGAAAATAAGTTGTTCAAACACAACCTCATCCAAGGCTTTTAAATTCACAACAACAACAAAAGGATTCAAACAAAGAGTAATCTTAAGTCTCAAAATCAATCCAAACCTCACATGATGTGAATGAGATTGTACCAAAAAGTAGGCTAAGCATGAGCATCACAAAAGTATCAGCCACATAGAAACAAATATCAGAAACCAAAAGTATCAATGTATCAGCCCGTTCAAAATACCTTCAAGTGTTGTTAAAAAAATGTACTGAACTGAAAAACAACAAAGACAGAAGTGACGTTAGGTGTATTACCTACAGAAATGGCAGTAGTGCTTCTCTGGTACCTGTAAAATTCAAACCATAGATTTCATTTCAAAAGGTACATGAAGTTAAAATCAAATAAGAACGCTTCTTATCAAACACGCGTATAAATGTGATGTTGTAGCAAGGATGTGAAAAAAATAACGATGTACTTACACATAAGACAAAGAATGGACGAGCTTTTGCAAGTCATCAACGGAAAATCCAAGCTCGTCATACAGCACTTGGTAGTGAGTCGGCCTAGTCGTGCCCTGCAAATTATACTGCAAATTATACCATCAGAGATCAATAAACTCTCGAACAATCTAGAATTTGGATTATAATAGTATGACACCTTTTCTTTTAGTTATGTGCCTATATGATAACATTGAAATTACAGAGAACATAGTAATGTATGCAAAGAAAAGTTGTCTAAAACTTACAATCATCCCCGCGTGAGCACACATATAAAAGTCATTGTTCCTCGGATAGCAGATCCCGTTGTCGATGACAGTTTCAAATAATAAACTTAGATTCATTATAGAACTGAACTAAATGTTTGAAGCAATGTATCAGTAAAAGAAATAATTTCCAGTAAAGAAGAATGTTTATCTTGTATATCAATTGCATTACATGATCCTATATTTATACATTACAATCAGACAACAACAGCTAAACATAACAATGCGATCTGCCAACAATAAACTAATCTAAAAGCTGGAGTTAAAGTTCTTCTGCTTTGCTGTCAATTTCCACTGAATCCTATCGATCATGTGGCTTCTTACAAACTGAAGAATGTTGGATTGTCTTGTTGTTATTCACATGATTGTGATGATCAACATGTGACTTCTTACAGTCGTGGAGTTGCAAGTTATCATCAGTTCTCAACTGTTGCTCAACAATCTTACAACCTTGGAGCTTCCCTTGTCAGTCTTGTTCATATGATTGTGATGATCAGCATGTGACTTCTTACACTCACCCTCAAGGTGAGAATGTATATCATACATTCCCATCTTGTTGATCAACATTTCAAACCTCTTAGCATTTAATCCTTTTGTAAGAACATCTTCCAACTGGTTGTCAGTGGATACATGAAAAAGCTTGATTATTCCTTGCTGCAACTTATCTCTAGTAACATGGCAATCAATTTCTATATGTTTGGTCCTTTCATGAAACACTGGATTGGTTGCAATATGAATTGCAGCTTGATTGTCACAATATATTAGTCCTGGTTGCTCATGCTTATATCCAAAATCATTCATCAATTGTTTCAAGCATATTATCTCACATACAGTTGATGCCAAAGCTCTATATTCAGCTTCAGCTGATAATCTTGAGACTGTTTGTTGCTTTTTAGACTTCCTAGATACTAAGGCATCACCTAAGAACACACAATATCATATGATAGATCTTATGGTGTCAATACATGATCCTCAATCAGCATCACAATATGCTTTGATATGTACTTTGTTATCACTTGGAAAAAATAAACCTAGCCCTGGTGCTTTCTTTAAGTATTTCACAACTCTTAGTTCTCCCTCCATGTGTTGAAGTCTGGGATCTGCCATATGCGGACTGAGAGTTTGAACAACATATGATATATCTGGTCTAGTTACATCCAG
Source organism: Linaria vulgaris (assembly GCA_948329865.1). NCBI lineage: Eukaryota > Viridiplantae > Streptophyta > Magnoliopsida > Lamiales > Plantaginaceae > Linaria > Linaria vulgaris. Next base: position 126,956,055 of record OX415250.1, on the reverse strand, counting down.
ATATAATAATCTGCCAATCAACCTTCTGAATGAAGTAGAATCAGTATGATGTCTCCCTAATTGAGATACTTTTACATTTTGTTCTATTGAAGTGTTTGCTGGTTTTGTTCCAAGAAGTCCACAGTCTTTTATTATTTCCAAAGCATACTTCCTTTGATTCACAGATATCCTTTTCTTGTTCCTTGCAACTTTTTAATTTGAAGTGAACCTGCAGATATTCCTTTAATCTGTCTATTTTTTCTTTGTTGTTCTACCAATTATAATATCATCTACATACACTAAGATTGCAGTAGTGTTGCCATTAGAATGTTTAAGAAACAAAGAGTGATCAGCATGTGACTGAATGAATCCTTGAGTTATGATCACAGAAGTCAGTTTGTGATTCCATTGTCTGGATGCTTGCTTGAGTCCACAAAGAGACTTGTGCAAGTGACAATAAACCTTCTCCCCCTCAGTAGCAAGTCCAGGAGGTGTGATAGAGATTATCATTAGAGCACGCTTGGATGCCCCTGAAATGTATAAGCTTTAATTAATAAGGTAATAGTCTATCTCCCACTCCCAAATAATATTACATTTGGTTCTGAAAAATTCACCCATACTATTTAACTTTAAAGTTGTAATATCATGTTTGGTTCCCTCTATTTTGTTGTGTTTAATTACACATTTCCTAATTTACCCTTAATATTTGCACCTCTACTAACTACATTGAATTGGTCTGAATTCTATTTTGACTCTCTCTCTCACAGACCGATACTTTGAAGCGCTGCTTGAAAACCCTAGAAATCATCAAAGCCACCATTTCTCAATCCATCGACCATCCTGTTTGTACTACGCCGATTGAACAATTCCAAAGAATGAAGAACACTGGAAACGGTCCATCGTCGTCCGGCGGGAAGGGCGAGGGCGAAAACGGTGCGGATAAGACTTGTCCAAGATTAGCAAGAGGAAATCGAATACCCGTAAATCGTCTGCCGTTGAAGACCCCAACTTTAGTTCAACCTACCGCCCTGCCGTTAAAGGTGTGAGTTTTTCTAACTTCCACGCATTACAAACGCCAGGCTTGTTATGATTAGATGCTATTTGGTTTATCAGATTAGTTCTAATTATTTGAATCCTACATTTTGATTATATAGGTGATTGTTTTTGTTATATTTAGTGGTTTTGCTTCAGTATAACAAATTCGTGTTTAGGGATATTTTAACAAACTTCAGGGGATGGCACTATTTGTATAGATTGATGAAGGGAGTCTTGAATTTATGTTGTTTATTGTTAAAACAATTATTATGATTGAAATTGACCATAATCCCCTTCCCAATAATACGCAACTGTGTATCCGGGCCTGTATTAATGCAACTTGAGTATATTGTACGGGTACTATGTGGTCATGAATGGTAGCTCATTGCGGTTACTCAACTTACACCAAGTAGTTTATAATCCTTTACTTTCCATACGCATCGGCAGCGACATAAATTTTTAACTTAGTATTAATTGCGGTTACTCAATTGCCTAATTCTGTTAAATATAATATTGGTTAGTGTCAGTTCGCTGTTGCATCGTAAAAACAGATATGATATCCACTTTTGTACGAGCACTATCTGAGTACCTGATTATCATAATTACACGTATATTATGTGAATTAAATCATAATTTTTTGTTGCAGCCACTACACTATGTTCCGCTACGAGACAGTGAGTACGAGTTGGAGCAGTGGGTGCCATGGAGAACGGAAAAGATGTGGTCTCTCCTAGCTGACATTTCCTTGAAGAACAAGATCAATGAAGAAAAGGAAATGGAGAGGGCACTTAACTATACCACTGAGCTGTTGAACAATGAATGGGGTCTTGAATTCCCCAACGAGCTTCTTGTGCGCCATATGTTCATCCGTTCAAGGTTTCTTTTCCTGAGATTCTGGAACTTTGTTGTGTTTCATAAGCTGCCTTTTGATTGGGAAACTGGAATCATAACAGCAACACCAAGCTACGAACCGTACATCGTGAGGGTAAGCAACGCGCTTATTGTCCCTAATATTTAATTATTTTTTTAAACGCTACCTTTCGTTGCTTATAATTTTATCCTGGGGTGTCCATTGAATGACCTTTCACGTGCTAATATCGTAGGAAACTATTGTTGAGCGAGAATTTCGCAGTAACGGGTTGCGCAACTTAGGTCCTATGCACATTGTTTTCATCCAGAACGATGCCGCTTACTTGCGAGAGGAACACCACTTTTACTATAAACGCGATGGACTTCTAAATCTACCCATTGATCGCTTCACATGGATCTATTTCAAGGAGGAGAGGGTATTTGATGCACTGGTTACGTTTAGCTCCCAGGTGTGTGGAGTGAATACCATCGAGGGATTGATGCAGTCGCTCGCCTATGCCTGTGAACAAATAAATGTCGACGCAAGTAGGATTCGCCGGTTAATTCGAAGAAGGCGCTATCCCTTCATGGAGTTTTACGAGTTCATCATGGAGAACGATCTCGTTGAATGCTGGAAACGCCGTGGTCTTGAGTGTTGCGTATCTGAAATCTACCACAAGATGACAGTGAGTATATGCATTTGTGTTATTTGCCTTTTTTAGTATGTTAATGTCGGATCTGTACCGTTTAATATTTTTGATCATTGTACCTCAATGCCTTTCACTGACTAGTTACCCCCAATTACAGAGTGATGCCCAAGAGTACTACGATACACAGACCCCCGACAACTACCGAGTACACTGCGAATTCTACATAAGAGAGAATGCCAGTTTTTTCCCCGAAGAAACACTTGATTTCACCAGAGACATGCCCCTACTCTATTATGGTTTCTACTTCGAATAAATAAGAGAAATGTAGTTTCCAGGTGAATCCTTCATTCCAATTGACTCATTAACTCATTGAGCAGAATGTGCGACGTACCTTATATAGTCCAAGTCTGCTAAATAATATTCTTTAGTGAATTATACTTTTTGTAATATTTTAATGTTTGCTCTGTTTTCCCTACCTTAAAATATCTACGCGCAAGTAAATGGGCGTGTCAACTTCATATGTGGTAACTGTAACCTTTTTCATGATCTCCGCACACTTTAATGTTCTTGTTTGAAAAAGTTTCCGCCGCTAATTTGCAGGCGATTATTACCATTTCTCATCATGGTAAATATTGTACATGTAATGCTATTTTCATTACTCGTTGCTTATGCAAACTCTTACTCGAAAGCTGACCGATTATACTTTTTATTGCACCAGGTCCGGAAAATGACGCCGACTTTCTGAAATGGGTGATGCAGGCTCAATTTTGTTAAAAAACAACATCGAAGTCTGGCTAAATTAAAACCTTTTTGTTGTAGTTTTAAGTTTTGAACGAAGACTCTGTTTATTTCGCACCCCATCCCCATCAGTTTACTTGGCGTTGTTTGGTTTTGTACTGGGAAAGTAGTCCCATACTATTATGCCGTATTTTGAAATCATGTACCATACAGTTGACATGTTTCTGGGATTGGTTTTGTTTGATTACTTGGTATCTAACTATTTCATTCCCTGGCTTCTCTTTGACATATGTTGTGAATTGTTTGGTAAATGTGGTACAATAAATTGTGATTCATGCCGTCTTTGTAACTGTGACACATCTTTGATTGTAAAACAGGGTTGTAGTGCCAATTTTTGATATTATGAAGCAATTTTGTGGCCATTCATATAACTATCTTTTATTAACACCAACTAATTCGCGCTTGTGTAGTTGTGACTTTTGGTTTTATTACTGTTAAATGCTACTATAAATACATAGTCTACATAATTTCAGGATGTATTTGAATGCAGAACAACTACTTGCTGCAACCCATTTAATTAATTTTAGATCAAAAACAAGCTACTACCCTATTTTGTCTTAATGTACTGTGCAAGCGGTTGGTGTAGAAGTGTACAAATGGAAACTAATTGAATATCTACTTGGACTCCATTGTAATGCATATATTTGGGGAAGAGGTCAGGCTTGTGAAGATTTTCCAAAATATTGACAAGCAGCTTCGCAGTTCTAGTGGGACAATCCAATAATATCTATGCAAGCTTTGAAAAGTTTAAGTAAATTAAATTGAACGCAACAATAATTCCTGGTTACAAAATGAGAATTGCATATAAGAGTTTCTTTTGGTTATTTGTGTTTTGGGAGAATATTTGGGGAAGAGGTCAGGCTTGTCAACCTTTTCCATAAAGATTGCTTCTGCTCAAGAATCTTTCACCAGTGTGCACAATCCAATTCACTTAACAAACATATGTACCAGCTCATTATAATATTAGCACAAACATGAACTTTGAAGACCAACTAGTATAATCTTTTGGTGTAATACGTACTCGCCTATCTAACCATGACAAGCATAAAACAGCATTGAACCTGCTAAGTCGATTTTGGCATGGATATAGGGTAAACTCATTGGACAGTGAATAGAAAGACATTGCACACGGCTCCATGGAATATAACATCACACCATCAGGGAATATGTTACTTTTTGAATAATTACACATCAGAATATAACATCAAACTACTTTTAAACAACACTCTCATCAACTCTCTTCTGTTGTGTATATATAAATCTCTCAATCTTGGGCATTCACAACCAAGTGCTTAATATAAACCAAACATAAGATTCAGTAATGGCACATATTAACCCGAGGCCACAATCGCATTTCTTCTACACTAGCACGTGGACTTATGGCGTTGATTGTACGTTCATTGACTACCTCATCGAAGAGAAAGAGCGTGCTGCAGCGATCCATGATATGTTTAGCATGCGCAACATGATAAGAGTTGTCGCTGATAAGGTGAACGCAGTTCACCACACAAGCTTCACCTTTCGTTAATGTTTGCTTCAATATCGTAAGCTCGAGCAACGTTTCACAGTATTCCAATTCATCATTGGTCTAAGCTCGGTGTATTTTGATGAGACGAACAACGTTGTTCATGCGTTTGAGGATTTTGTATGGGATTATGTTGTTCTGGTAAGAGTTCTATGTAATACCTTAGGTTGTTCCCTTTTTCTTTTAACTAGTATCTCAAAATGGCTACCCTTTTTGGCACACTATACTGTTATACAGAAATACAAGCTTGGGGAGGCTTACATGATTGAGGGGGAGCCCGCGTGGTACAATCTGTGCAAGCTGTTCGGTGCCCCTACTCCGGATCCTCCCACTGCTGGACCTTCGGACCCCCGACCTCCACCACCTGCTTTTGTGGACTTGACAACCCCTGAAAATAGCGAACCCAATGATTTTTCTAACAACTTTCCTGCTGCCCCGGCTCTGCGTAGTGGTGATGAAGTGTTACCAGTTCCAAGCCGGACGTACTCACCACCTCCTTTAGGTGTCCAGGTATTCTCTAGGGAAACTTTCGACATTCTCCATTCTGACACAGACAGCGACTTCTGGGCAGAAGTGTTTGACGATGTAGGTGCGTTACGTCCGACACCAACTTTTGTAGTCGAAGACACTCCAGCACTCCCTACAGTAGTTTCAAACGACCTTCGTGATCGCGGCAGACAAAGGTCCCTATTCCGTATACCAGAGAATAGAGCTAGCAATGACAATCGTGGTGTTAACCCTCCCACAAGAGCTCCAGTGTTCTCGAACGACCGCACTAGCTCGCAAGGATCATCAAATTCAGTCACTAGCCCGTGGCGTTCCAAGGGTAATGGAGGTTCTATGAAGGGTAAGGACAAGGTTTAAACAATCTCATATGAAGGTGGGAGTTTCGCGAAGAATCACAACAATTTTCATTGTTATCGGCTACTATTTATGCTTTCCAGTATGTTTCTTTCCTAATTCACAGGTGTTCTGTTCTGTTTGTAGGGACTACATAATTGTGATGTACTAAGTGACTGTGAACTTCTATTTTGTATTGCAGCAGTAATATGTTTTATTATTATGAATGTGTTATTTTGTGTATTGTTAACCTAATCAGAATGTTGTTGTGTGCATGTATGAGCTTGACCAAGTAATGCTTCCAAACCATAAGGCTTAAAAAACATTTAGTTTACTGTATGTTTATTTCCTTGTTCTAATTCTTTACTGTCAATAACAAACTTGCCACAAAGTGAGACAAACAAATATGCAATTTATTTTTAACCTGCTTACAGACATTTTCCTTAGCCAATCACTTCAAAAAAGAGCCTAATATGAGTAACCAAAACACATAATTCATGAACACAGATTCACAAATAACTCCAATCTCTCTCCCTCATTTTTATGCAGTCATTCAGTTAGAAGTGTTATGAATTTCCTAATATAAACAGTGAAATATGTTGACTGAATCCTGTACAGAATAATATTATAACACGACATGGCTTGTATATAGGGTGGCATAATCCTACTTCAACATTAGCACTTTCTAGTTTAAAAAGAAATAGAGCCATATAACATCACAATACAGATAAATTAACCACAGTACATGTTAGGATGACAAAAGTTCTGGTTACAAAACAACAACCCATACATATAGGTTTAGTTATAGAAAACAATGACTCACTGGTCCAATACCAAAAAAATACAAATTAACAAGGCTGAATGTGACTATGTTTTCCATAACACGACAACCGCAAAAAAAAAAAACCACCTTGCATACAAGTTACTACAGCCCCCTGTTAGTTTGGGAATTCAAAAATGAGCATCATATTTCCCATACATACTACAACATGATACGCTGAAACATAACGCGCTCCATGACAATCGTGGCCACAAAAGATTATGTAGGGAGGGAGAATTGGTTTAAGTGATCCTACATAATTTAAACAAAATATCAGGTGCCAACTTATTGGACATTGCTCATGAATGCAGTCCCCGAGGACGGGTCGAGCGCTCCTGTCACTACCATGTCTACGTAGGCTGATCGACATTGATTATCCATCCCAAGAAAGAGGTCAGTAGCTTGAGAGTTATTCACTATCTTGTGTGCAACGATAATACGAAACTGCAACGGCATTACTCCTATTTCGGCAACGGCATCAAACACTCTCTTGCTCTTTGTGGGTGGAGAAGTAGGCGTTGTGGGGGGAGGTGGTGCTTCAGCTGTTTTCTCAGGAGTAAGCTTATCAACGACCTTGTTTGCCATTTCACCAAATTTGTCGTTGCTTTTCTCGAACAGATTCCCTAGCAATGATACTAGTTGGTCTGGCAGATTTGGAGCCTCGCGCGCCTTTCTTTTACGGCCAGTACTTGAAGCTGTGGCCTTTTTTCCCTTTGCATCAGCACTGGGATGCTCGGATGAGCTAACTTCCTGCGTGTCTTGAGGGTCACATAAATTTGCGTCACGAGGCTGACTATTACAGTTATATGTTCCCCCAGTTTTCTCCTTGCCCTTTGCACCACTAATGACATGTACATCGTAAACCTCGTCATACACTTCATGTGGACTTTCCAAATCAAGAACCGCATCATTGAAGGTTTGTGCCGCTTTCCCATCCACCCTGTCATTTCCAAAAATGAGTAGCCAATCTTCGTAGAAAGGGAAACTTTTATAACGCCACTGCGCCACCTCAGGGTGTGCCTGTTACATGCAATATTGGGAACTGATATTAAAGAGCCATAACTAAACTCAGAAAACCTGTTTGCAGGCCAGTACCAAGAACTTGGGATTACAGTACTGTGGTTTAATATACATACGTATTTAATTAGACACAAGGTTGATAAATATCCTAGTAAGATGCTGGTTGTAAATCTGCTAGTAACATGTTATTCAACAATACCAATCCATTTTGTTTAGCACAGTACATGGCAATATATCATTGAAATTGGAATAAATTAAACTAAAATCAGTACTTACCTTAGCATATTCGTTCCAAACGTCATCGGAATTCACGCGGACCATTTGTTTGTTTGCCTCAAAACCAAAGCCGGATGTGGTGAACAAGGTATGAACAATAGCGAAGGTTTTCTTCCAAACCGTTAATTTCAAGTTAATGTGTTTCTCAGTCATTGGTCTTGCGTGAGGGAATTTTTCTGCCATTGCACGCTCTTGTGTGAGGTCTAAACCCGTTTTCTGCTCGCCAACCATTGGCACATATTTCTTTCAAAGCATCTATTAGTACTCACTCCTCCGACGTGGTCCACGTTCTTCTGGTCCCAGCCGGCTTCTTGTAAGTAGGGAGGCCGCTTGGACAGCTAGATTGCGAGAAGGCCATCTGCAACGATTGAGCCTTATTAACTCCAGTAAAACATATAATTATACGTCAACAAAGAATACATTGCATTTTCATTCGATCAATACTAACACTGCACGAGGTAAGTAGGTATAAGTTCAAATAAATCATGATATATGAACTGCTGAACATATACATGTGAAAAAAGCAATGTAATAATTTACATTACAATATTTTTTACACAATTCTTCAGTTCCATTTTTTTGTTGCATCTGTTAGTTATTTCAATAGTGTGTTCATATTCACATTATATTTGAATATAAAGTACATAGTGTCAGTTAATAAAGAAAACATTGTGAGGATGGTATTTCAGGTTATGACTTTTGCAATATGAGGTCATCCAAGACTACATTCATTGAACACCTGCAACAAGGGGTAAAAACATACTATTACTCATCATGTAGTACTGCAAGTTTATCAGTTATCACATTTGAATATAAACTATACTAAGCTTTGTTTGTCCAACAATGTTTCAATCTATCACAACCTACTGGTCCAATTATTACAACAAAAGAGAATACATATATTAATACAAATAAACTATCAAATCAAGGGTTGTCAATCAATTTTATATAGTGATCTGGAAAGAGTAATTAATTGAATAACCAAGAAGGCAATGATAGGAATGTGTACATTTTCTGTATTAATCAAACATTACAGAACATTAACCAGTCCAAACATTACAGAACAATAATCAAACATGCACTAATCATCATTTCTAAACAGCCTTCAATATAGGATAAAACAGTACTGATCATTCCCAATCACTGCACATCATTGTTTTGGAATATTACTTAAATATATTAGTTGTCAAGCTATCATATTGGAATGTTTAAACTACTGAGCATTGAACAATAAATTGATAACACGTTTGATTTTTCGATATTACATCGATAAACACACATATGTAAAAATTTGAGTGGCAGTAACACAAATTTGACAACCTAATCACTGTCCCTTGTCAAATAACAGTAACTAAGGACAGTATATTAACGCCTCTTTCGCCCAGCTTGCCACTCGTTGTAGATTTGCAAGGCTGTGTTATCGCGAAAATCTGACCAAGCTTGCGAGGGCTCAACCACATCAATGTAATTTGGTTCACGTTCCGTGTTTGATGGTGAGCGTGGGTAGTTCTCCTCATTAATGACATTTGGCATGTTGGTTCTAATAAAATTGTGTAGCAGAGCACACGCCATAATTATGTGGTTATGCCTCTTAACAGGAAACCAAGAGTGCTTTCTTAATATACCCCACCGTCCTTTCAAGGCACCAAAAGCGCACTCGATTACGTTTCTTGCTTTAGCGTGCTTCAAATTGAAATACTCCCGAAAATTTTGTGGCGAGAGGTTGCTGTGTTCCCAGTCCCTCAAGTGATAACGCACTCCACGGTACGGCACGAGGAACCCTTCCCCATCTGTATAACCCCCGTCCCCTAAGTAATAACATGGGAAACATTGCAACATAATTAGAATTGGCTGTCCCTACATTTTTAGAATTCTAGTTAAAAATAAAGATTTATGTTAAGAAGGGTATACATAACAAACTGTTTATACCAGTAGGGATACGCAATCCATTGGGTCGATGAATAGCATCTTTGAGTATGCGACTATCCGCCGTTGACCCCTCCCACCCAGCTAGTAAGAACACAAATAACCCATTTCTGTCACACACAGCTAGGAGATTTGTAGCAACTACACCCTTCCTCGTTCGATATCTCCCTTGGTCAACAATTGGCGCTCGTACTTGGAAAAAAGATCCACCAAGAGCTCCTAAGCAACCCTATATTTTTTTAATTGAAAAGGAACCAAGTTCAGTGAATATTCTATGCTTTCTAACTGTTACTTTTTAATAATATATTGCTGATTATGTACAAATACCTGGAATGGTTTCCAAGTGGGATCAAGGTCGTCGGGGCCAATTGGTTCCGGTTGAGACAACAATATAGGGTGACATTTTAACAAAGCAAGGAGGACTTTCCCAAATAAACGGCTGACAGTCTCACCCGACCTTATAAAGTGACCCCCAATTTTTCGATTCTTAGTGTGATGAGACAGAGTATCTAAAAACATGGACACTTGGCTAGAAATACCAACGTATTTTGACTCTTCCAAACCACCATAGCTATGTAACAGGTAACATAGTTTCATGAAAAATCCCGGTTCATACGTAACGAATTTTTTACCCATGTATCACCAGTGTTTAATAGCTGGTCGACGTATTTGATTTGATGTGGGATTCGACGAAGGATACTATACTGGATGCCACTACGTCTAGGTTTACGTCCTAAACTACCCGTATGGAATAGGTAGATTAGAACTAATACGAAGGCAAAGAAGGATACCCTAAAAACCATTTGGTGCATCAAAATGAGAATAATTAATTTCTCCCTTGGTCCCATTACGAAGCCTGTTCAACAACGAGATTGTAAGAGGTAAATACTCCATAACCAAAATAGTTGAATTCACTTAGCAGGAGATGTTTTGTATGAAGTAGCTCCATTACGAAGGTAAACTGCTATGATTAATTCTTTTCAAATTGTACAGCCCCAGCCAACTCTACTACCACCAACAATTGGTCCACTAACCATGACAGTGCAAAGCAAGGAAGGGATGTAGTTTGCTATATAGAATTGGACATATGAAATATGAACAATGCAGTCATTCACTGCAGCATACCAGTGAGCAAAATAAAGGAACCACAGTCCTAAACTTTGTAATATAAAACACCACAAATTACTTCAAAATATAAAACACCACACAGATCAGTTGTTTTGTGAAGCACACCATTTTTCAGTTAATGGAACAATTCATAGCTCCCACGTTAGTCGGAATTTACCCGTAACACATGAAACTCAATAGACAAAAGAAGGGGCAAAGCTAAAAGTAAGAATGAGCGACCTGCAGCTGAATTGATTCCGTTGCCTGAGCCAATGTCCACCAAAGATTACCTGGAAACAACAAACGGGGATTTGAAAGGTAAGGGTTCTCCTTAATTTGAGGGTAGCAGGGTTTAGAATTACTTAAAGTGTGACTTTTTTACCTTTTTCGTAAAAATCGCAGCAAAATCGCCACTCCTCCAAACCCTAGCAACTCATCTACGGACTGAAAGTGAGAGAAAGGCGGTTCTTTTGGCCAGATTTGGGATGGGACGGGAAGAAGCGGGAAATTTAAGTTTAGTTGTTTTGGGGGTATAACGGACTTTTCACAATTAATGTTAACTACCTATTAGGAATCCGGATGGGGGGGGGGGGGGGGGGGCAAGAGGATTAGGAGTGGTGGGATAAGGGCCGGATGGCCCACTTATCGGGATATTGCATTTTAACTATGGGCCGATCCAAACGTAAAATTAAACCCTTACTATTAATGAATCTGGGCCAATGAATGCATCCAAACGTGCTCTTAGAATATTATTTTAGTATTACTTTCCTAGTATTTTAATTATAATTAAATTATATTATAATAGTTTGGTAAGTTTTGGATTCTAAGTTATATTGTTGCTTTTATTAAGAACTCTAGTTTTGGTAGGTTATTACTTAGCCTATAAATATGAGGCTCAGGGTTTATTATTAGAGACGTTTTATGATTATTGATATTGAATTGCCGAACAATTGTTGCCTTCTCCTTGTTCTCTTCTCGTTCTTCTTATTCTTTCCCTCGTCCCTTTAAATTCTAAAATCTAGGAATTAATTCCCTCGCACCAGAGCCATTCGTATCTTTTCTTTTTTCCGCTGCGTCAGTAGTTTCAGTTAAGGTTTAATCGTGTTCTAGGAAAAAAAACGAAAAAAAAATATATCTTCGAGTCAGTTTTCAGTGTTTTGGTAGTGAAGGGTGTGTTTTGCAATTTTCAATTTCTGAAAAAAAAAACAAAAAAAAGAAGGAAAAAAAAGGGCACAGCAGAATCGCGAAAGCCCTAATCCGCCGCCGCCACCACAGCTGTCAACGCCGCTCGCTGCCACCACCGTTCAGCAGCGCCTCCATTGTCGTCGTCCACCACCGTCGCGGCCGTCGACACCACGCGACGCCACCTCCGTGCTCAGTAGGACCACCACCAGGCCCACCACGCAAGGGGAGTCTTTGCACGCCGCCGCCACCCCGTGCGATTTCCACCCCATCACCACCGGTCCCTCCCACGTTCGCGCCACCGGTCCCACCAGCTGCCGCAATTACTGCAAATTGGCGCTGTCCCACCCGCTCGATTCAACCGAAGAGTGAAGAAGACGGATAATTGCAGATTTGGTCCTTTTGGTTATTTGCTATTTAACCCCTCTTGTTGGTGACCTTCTCATATTTGGCTGGATATTGTTAAATATAGGTGATCTGGAGCAGTTAAAGCCTATTGGAGAGGGAGTGGCCACCTGGACTACAACAAAAAGTTTTGATTGCCCAAAATATTCGGTAAAGTTAATTGTTTTTATTGATTTTGGGACTTTTAAATTTTTGTTGGCAAGTTTTGCATGATCATTACAAAAGCAATGACGGATAAGAAACTTGAAGAATTATGTAGTATGATTGAAGCATTGAATGGTAAGATTGAATCAATGAATGGTACGATTCATTCAATGAGGGATGAATTCAATGATAAGATCACAACATTAGAGAGTAAATTGGATGTTCATGTGTCTCAATGTCAAAATTTAGTAAGTAATTCTACACCATGTCCAAATAACGGTAAAGGAATCCTACCTAAACATGATATTCATTACAAACAGAGATCTGTCGGACCTTCTAATAACGAGAGTGGTAGGAACATGCATGTTGAGCATAATCAATATGATCGTTATCTTGATGACCATGAAGATATTTAGTCTTATCAACATAGGAGAGGTACGGAGGTAGACATAACTAGGAAGGTTAAGGTTGATATCTCCGATTTTGATGGGAGACATGATCCTACTGTCTTTGTTGATTGGTTAGATTGTTTAGAAGATTATTTTGATTTTTATGGCATGACTGATCGCCATAAAGTCCGATTTGCAAGAATGAAGTTAGTTGGGTCTGCTAAGAAGTATTGGCAAAGTATTGTAAGAGAAGCTGAGCTAGTTGATGAACCTCCTATTGTTTTGTTGGAAGAGATGAAGCATAAGTTGAAAGAAAAATATTTGCCTTCTTTTTACAAAAGAAAAATGATGGATGACTGGTTAAATTTGAAGCAAATGTCCTCACGTGTGGCTGAATATTTTGATTGGTTCGAAGATTTGAGACTTAGGTGCAAAGTTAGAGAAGAGCACTGGGTCACTGTGACCCGATTCCTTAATGGCTTGCGGGATGATCTTCAAAGGGATGTGAACTTACATGCGCCAGACACTTTACTTGATGCTTATCAAAAGGCATTAGAAGTTCAGCGGTACCACAAATCTTCGTCTGCATACGAATCACAAGTTGGGGAGTTTAAACAAACCAAGTCTGTCAGTTTTCAACAGTCTAATCGGGAAAGCTCAGGATCTTACTCTTCTATAGTGTGCCATAAATGCCATGAAAGAGGTCATATTGCTTCCCGATGTCCGCACCGCGCACTGTTGGTCTCACATAAGACCCACAAAGATGAGGAATAGATACTTGTGAAATCACTTGAAGAAGATGCCACTATAGAGGGTCAAGAAGATGAGAGTGGGACACAACCTCGGCTTAATCTCGTGACTCATCAACCTATGGCTCCAACTATTGACTCTAATTTGTTGAACTTGCCTTCAAATTTTAATGAGAGTCCTACTGTTAATATTAATAATTTAACTTCTTATCATGATATTTGGCCTTCTTATTTTTATGCTAGTGTTTCAGGGAGTTCCACAACTTCTTCAAGTTTAGTGCCTACATTGTCTTCTACATCACCCCTATCCTCGGGGGCAAATACCGGTGGTCTCATTGATGGGCGTCAAGACTATCTTGTTCGTTGGAAGGGTCGCCCAAAACCCGATGATTTGAGTTCCATTGAAGATTGAAGAATGGCGTTTTCCAAACTCTCCGGGGGTGAGTTTTTTCAAGCCGGGGAGAATGATAGAGATTATCATTAGAATATTATTTTAGTATTACTTTCCTAGTATTTAATTATTATTAAATTATATTATAATAGTTTGGTAAGTTTTGGATTCTAAGTTATATTGTTGCTTTTATTAAGAACTCTAGTTTTGGTAGGTTATTACTTAGCCTAGAAATATGAGGCTAAGGGTTTATTATTAGAGACGTTTTATGATTATTGATATTGAATTGCCGAGCAATTGTTGTCTTCTCCTTGTTCTCATCTCGTTATTCTTATTCTTTCCCCCGCCCCTCTAAATTCTGAAATCTGGGAATTAATTCCCCACTCTCTATCAAGGTGGCTCCATATAAACATCTTATTGTAGATCTCCATAAAGAAAAGCATTATTCACATCAAGTTGTGAAAGATGCCAGTTGTGAGCTGTTGCATAAGCTAGGAGACATCTAACAGTGGTAATCTTTGCTACTGGAGAGAAAGTCTCAAAGAAATCCCAGTCTTCCGTTTGATTATAACCTTTGGCTACTAATCTAGCCTTGTGTCTTTCAATTTCACCAGTAGAAGTATACTTAATTTTATATACCCATTTAGAGCCAATTGTTGTTTTTCCAGGAGGTAATGGAACCAAATACCAAGTGTTATTCTCATTCAAGGCATGAAGTTCAGCATTCATGGATTCTCTCCACAAAGAATCAAGCTTTGCTTGCTCATATGAAGTAGGTTCAGTGTGTGAAGAAAAAGATAATATAAATTTAAGATGAGAAGGAGAGAAATGATGAAGACAGAACTGTAAAGAATGAGCAGTACATGAGGTTCCAGCAAGAACTTGAGATTAATTGTTGTGACTGAGAGATGTAACTTACTTGCACTGATAATCTTGGAGATGTATAGGTACTTGTTTAACCCTTGTAGATCTTCTAGGCTCAGTAATGTCAGGAGTAGGAGTAGAAACATGATCAGATATGTTTGGTAAATTAGTTTCTGGAGAGGAGGTGATTGAGTATCAGTAAGAGGAGATGTGTCTTGTGGAGGAGGAATCTGATCATGAGATTCATGATTATGAGAAATATTTGTAGTAGGAACATCATAAGATGGATTAGAATCAAGAAAAGATGGGTTAGGAAAAATGTAATCAATGTCAGTGGAAGTAGTTTGAGGGATTGAAGAGTATGGGAAGATTTCCTCATAAAAGATGACATCTCTTGATATGAAAACATGTTTAGTTTGTAAAGTATACAACTTATATCCTTTGATATGTGCTGGATATCCTATGAATATGCATTTTGCAGCTCTTGCAAGCAGTTTGTTATGTGGTTTTGGCAAAGCAGTTGCATAACATAGACATCCAAAGGTCCTTAAGTGTTGATATTGAGGATGTTTTGAGTGTAGATGATAAAATGGTGTAAGATTATTTAACAATGGTGTAGGTGTTCCGTTTATCAGATAAGCAGCTGTGACAACACAATCTCCCCAGAATGATAGAGGTAAGTTAGCTTGAATGCGCAGTGATCTTGCAACATTTAGCAAGTGTCTGTGCTTTCTTTCTACTACTGAGTTCTGTTGAGGTGTGTAGGTACAAGTTTGCTGGTGTATAATGCCTCTTGTGTTATAGAATCCAGGCATATTAAATTCCTGACCTTGATCTGATCTGATGATTTTGATTTGTTTATCAAATTGAGTGTCAATGTATTTGTAGAAATTATGTAGTATATGTCTGGTTTCTCCTTTGTTTTTCATGAGAAATGTCCATGTGAATCTACTATGATCATCTACTATAGTGAGAAAGTAGTGTGATCCATTCAATGATGCAACACTGTATGGTCCCCAGATGTCAACATGAATCAAATAAAAAATGAAGTCACTTTTATGAGGATTTAAAAGAAAAGGCACTCTGGTTTGTTTTGACAGATGACATGTATCACATACTATTTTATCAAACTTCAATGGAAACTTCTCATTTGTGGAATGAAGCAAAGACAATCTAGTATCAGATGGATGTCCTAGTCTATTGTGCCACAAGGCAGAAGATGAAATAGAAGAATTAACAACAGCTGTACCTAAATGACTATTTAGGTTATAAGGTCATTCATCTCCTTTCATATAGTACATGCCATTTACTTCCTTAGCCATCCCAATCATTCTCCAGCTCTTGATGTCACGTATGACACATATATTGGACTAGAAAATGAGTGAGCATTGATTTTGTTTGATTATTTTGCTAATAGACATGAGATTGAAGGAGAAGGATGGTACACAAAGAACATGTGTAAGAATTAAATCTTTGTTATACTTCACAGTCCCTATCATAGTAACTAAAGCAGTCTTATTATTTGGTAATTTAACATGTGAATTATATGTTATGATATATGAGTCAAGTAGCTTTGGATCACAAACTATGTGATCTGAAGCTCCTGAATCCAGAACCCAATTGGAAGAATTGAGAAAATAATTCAATGAGAGTGGTTCAAAATTTGATAAAACAGTAGATAAGGAAATGGATTTTACTATTTTACCTGAGTGTTCTGTTACCAAATTGTTTGGTGGTTGAGTGTTAACCTGATTAACTAAGCTTGTGTTACCTTGAAAAAGGTTACACAAATGCTGAAATTGTTCCTGTGATATGGGAGCAGAACCATGTCCTGAACTTGAACCAACTTGAGTTAATTGATTCACATTACTAGTAAATTGCCTGGAACCTTGAGTAACAGCAGGTTTGAACTTAGAGTATGTGTGGCCTGGAGGATATCCATATACTTCATAGCAGTTATCAATTGTGTGATTTGTTTTTCAACACTTGGCACAAGGTGGTCTGTTCTTACCAGTATTGAATTTGTTCCATGGCTTTTGTTGCCTTTGAAAGTTTCTAGCCATCACAGTAGCTTGTGATTTGTTCTGATGAGTGATATGTGTCTTAACTGTCATGGCAACTGTGTCAATAGGTGTGTGGTGAAAGTTTGATAACTCTCTATTTGATTCCTCTTGCAGCACCAAACTAAAAACATCATCTAACAAGGGAAGAGGATCCCTCAACAATATTTGATTTATGACTAAAGAGAAAGAATCATCTAACCCCATCAAGAATTTCATTACTTTCTTGTGCTCATTCTTTTTGATTAAGGTAGCTATTGCACCACATTCAGAATTGGTACAAACATATGGAACTTCATACTGATTTATCTCATCCCAAATTGATTTTAACTTTGAAAAGTATAAAGAAAGTGCAGTTCCTTCTTGTTTGGTGTTAGCAAGTTGTTGTTCAAGCATATATATATGGTTATTACTGGATCTGGAAAATCTCCTTTTTATGTCTTTCCATACCTGAAATGCAGAGTCAGAGAACATAGTTGGATTTTCTAACTCATCAAAAATGCTTGCAGAAATCCATCCTAGGACAGTGTAGTTACAACGCATCCACTTTGTATAAGATGGATCAATAGTTGCTGGTTCTGGATAGGTACCATCAATGAATCCAATTTTGTTCTTTGCAAGTAGAGCCACATACATGGCACGGCTCCATCGATGATAATTTTGTATTGTGAGTTTCTGACTCACCAGAGAGTTTGCTGTGTTTTCAGCATGATGCAAAAAGAATGTATCAAAGTGATCATCTTGTGTTGCAGTGTTTTGTTTCTCCACAGAGATGCAGAAACTGTGGATGAATCTGTTGTATTTGCCATGGATCTCAACATGTAGTAGTTGTGAAAAACAAGTGGTAGCGAAAATGTATTTTGGATCAATACCTGAGCTAATGATTAAATCATTGCTCTGATACCATTTCAAATAATAAACTTAGATTCATTATAGAACTGAACTAAATGTTTGAAGCAATGTATCAGTAAAAGAAAGAAAGAAAGATTGAAGCGTTCAGTTCCAGTAAAGAAGAATGTTTTTCTTGTATATCAATTGCATTACATGATCCTATATTTATACATTACAATCAGACAACAACAATTAAACATAACAATGCGATCTGCCAACAATAAACTAATTTAAAAGCTGGAGTTAAAGTTCTTCTGCTTTGCTGTCAATTTCTACTGAATCCTGTCGATCACGTGGCTTCCTACAAACTGAAGAATGTTGGATTGTCTTGCTGTTATTCACATGATTGTGATGATCAGCATGTGACTTCTTACAGTCGTGGAGTTGCAAGTTATCATCAGTTCTCAACTGCTGCTCAACAATCTTACAACCTTGGAGCTTCCCTTGTCAGTCTTGTTCATATGATTGTGATGATCAGCATGTGACTTCTTACAGATAGTCCCTGAAGATCGAATATGTACCAGGACATTAGTATAAGAAGAAAGCTATTTCCACACAAATGGATGAGATGTTGACAGACAAACCTGGATAACATTATCAAGAGAGTTTGTTTGGAAAAACTTGGTGTGGTGGTTCTTTTGTGCCACAACCACTGTAAACATTGGAGTCCACTGATCATCGAGAAGCTTGCAAGCCCGAGGACGAACAATAATACTTTAAGAGATCTGGTTCACGAATAAAACCGACCTTCGTATGAAAACTTAGAAGAAACTAAAATACCTCCATAATCTGCTGCAGCTCTATATTCAGGACTTGGTTGAATTGAGATTCGCTCACCCCGTCCCTAGAAAGTTCAGAAGCCAAGTTTTTCAGTAAAAATATGTATTATATAGATAGAGATCACAAAAGCCATAAAATGAAGTTGAAAAAAAAGAAGACAATAACTAGTGCAAAACTATAGAAGGAAAACTAAAATGTGAAGAAATAGATACATGAGGTAAAGAGAATACCTAAAGATTATTATCTGATAAGGTTTCCTCCCCCTTGAACTATGATAAAAGTCTAGCAGCAACTCCCTGTATTGACAGAATTTAGAGTTAACAATGCAATTTATACGATTAGTTAACAAATGAAAATGAACATTAGAGTATGGAGGTTCTACAAACCTAAATATTCCTGGATCCTCGGTGTCTGACACTTTCTGAAACAGGGAATCGATCATTTCCAGCTTGGGTGACTGAGTACGAACTGCAGCTCGGTATTGGGATATAAAAGGCCACTTCCTTGAACTAACCACCTAATAGTTTAAGTACAAAGTAAAAACATCATGTTTTTGTAAAGAATAAAAACCTGGACAATGTTTATGAAAACAACTAAAGTAGAGTACCGCTGCTATAGATGGAACATCTGAACGCCCGGGAGAGCCATGAAATACGTCCATACCAACAATGAGGGTAGGGACTCGCGATACCAGAGGTATGGAAGGAGAATGCTTGATGGTTAAAAGGGAATTGATACCTCCAAGCTGGAAAAAAAATCAAAAAATTAGATGGTTCATATTGAACACAATTATATATTAGTATGCGTGTATAACTACTACTTGCCTTGGCATTTATCTTTAAGAGCACGTACGTGAGGTACTGATCGTTTATGCGCATCGGCGCAATACACTGGGTAACAATTCCAAGATTAGAAAGTAGGCTCCTCTTCCATGGCCCTTAAATAAGATCAAACACTGACTTATTATGCTGATAGTAAAGATAATACGAGTTTATTTTGATGTAAAAAGAGTCAAAACAACAACCATAGATATCAGAATTCTTCCTTTCTGGAAGTATGCAAAGGATGAACTGTGGTACTCCTGGAAGTCTTCCCTTCATAGCGTTTATCATCTCCTCAACCCTTTTAACAGCTGGACTGCGCCTAAACTGTGGGTTCTCATCAATCATTCCAGTGGGTTTGCTTATAGCCTATGATGGAACAATTATATTAGTAAAAATATTCAAACACTGAACTTTAATTAGATGGAGACTACTCCAAGCATGACTAATAAAATACACTCAAGACTTACTATTTCTTTCATTTGGCCACATCGTATGAGATCGATGCTTAAACGTCCCATGTCGTGGCGGGCAGAGAAGTTCACTATAGCCCAACGTTCGAGATTCATGGGCTCCACTAGACGTTGTGTAAACCAAGTTCTGAGTATCATCTTATAACAGTGCTAATTGTAGAGAAAAGATCAAAGCACATGTACCTTATTGTTGAAGTTCCACCTCCCATTTCGAGGGAAAAAATCCTCTCCATTGCCAACTCTCAACTGTAGAGAATACCACATAGCATGGTTCATGTTGGTCTGACAGAACACGACCCTGCACTTGAGTGTACTCCCGTCTGATTGAAATTCCAGATGATCTCATAATAGGGTCAGCGTCATAATTACTGCCGTTCAGTGCCTGCATAAATAAAATTAAAAAAAAAAGTCATTTCTTACAGTTCTTAACAAGAATCATGAGAAGAAATCTATAAAGAGCGATCTTTACAAACTTACTTGCTTCAAGGCGTTCATCCTCTCTTGTGGCTTCTGCCTAGACTTTTCTACAAGCAAAGCTCTTTGTAGACTGGTCAAGGCCCTGGTATAACGTTGCAATGAAACCAACGAGCATAGCTTTAAAAGAAAAGAAAATGTGATAGTTAATCATCAATACTATGAGACAGGGAACAAAACGAAGCATTAGTAGACTAAATAACCTCAATGGGAATGTAAATAGGACGCTTCGGTTTTCCCCCATCGATGTATGGATAATCTCCTGAGTAGCTCAACTGGATGTTAAGGTTACGCACGAAGTAGTCGTAAACACTTAACTCCATGTCTCCTCCTTCCTCAGCAGCATCTTTCCTCTGTTTCATAGAGGATCTGAAAGTCCATGTTTAAAAGTTCATGTAACAACAACAAAAAGGATAAGAAAAGCAGATAGATCTTACATTTGTTCCCTGCATATTCTGTCACTCAACCCGCAAATTTTGTATTCTCTGTTAGTGTTGGTGGCCTTTACTCTTGGATTCTTTAAGGCCTTCTTAGCCTGTTTACAAATTAGCATTGGTTTTTAACATAATGAACATATTGATACTTTAGGTAGAGGAGCCTCAAAAACATAAAAAGCTTTTTTTACCTTGATCTAATCGATCCGAGAAGGATTGTCAACATTTTGGTTCATAAGAAGGAAATCGATTAAGGCCTCAGGCTTAACAATCATCATAGTTGAGCTATCTGCAGGTCATGAATGAAGATGGCTTAAGCTTTGAATTTATGAAAAACATACCTATCGCATTAACAGCCCATGAGTATTAGGCTAAGTATAAGGGCCTGATTGAGAAGGATTGACGGAATCTATCCATTATAAATCTAGTATATGATCAGAAGTGATTTACTTATCTTTCCTTTCATGCCTTCAGTTTTAGTTTTAGTTTTGCATGCACAAGCTAAATCATTATGTTCTGAGAAGAAGTTGTTGGAAAATTGGTAAATGAAACGGGTTTGTACAATCGACTTTGGGTCGAGTTTGGTACATGGGTGAATGAGAAATTGATGCTCAACGTTGACTAATTAAAGTCGAAAATATTGTATGTCAATATTTAATATTTCTATTTTTCGTAAATAGAATTATGTAATTTTCTGTTATATTTATTTACGGAAAATAATAGGCATCAAAAGAGATAATTAATTATCGTAGGAAATCTTTCCATAAGATTCATGTATCAGTTTTTATAACTGAAACGTGTCTACATTCATCTGAGATCTTTGCGAGATCTATAATTATCTTAATTACGTGATTCGTAATTATCCTAACCACGTTTGTTGGTGGCTAAGTCATCCAACTTTCTCCCTAACATAGTCTATAAAAGGGGTCGCTCCCCATAGGGTTTTAATCATCGAAAAATACATTGCATACACGAAAAGGCTTTTCTGCGCAGCCAAAATATTTTTTCATTGTGTGGTGGTAGAGGAAAGTTACAGTACGAGTTCGTCGGGGCAGTTTGGCGTGTGCTAGCAATTCTGCTCGTAGTCGTTGTATCCTGGGAGACAGTCGCTCACGTTTTCTCAAGCATGTAGAGAGGGCGAATCTGTTTTAAGGAAACCGAAAGGTCCTCGACTTTCCGTTTCCACGCTCTTCCGTTCATATTCATCAATTGAGGTTTATTCGGTAACGGTAATCTTGATTATTGTAATTTCCGTTCTTCAATTTTCGTCAATAATATATTATTCCTTGTTCGTTTCCGTGCTATATTTCTAACAATCTTAAAACAGATGAGCTTTATATGAGACGAACAGATTATTCTTGATGAAGTATAATTTTCTGGATATTAGAAAATTTTGTCGGGAAAAGAATATTATTTGAAGAATAAAGTTATTTATACACGTGTTTTACAAACTGATCGGGTTACGTTTGAGGCACATGTCGTGAATGTAACAATATTTTTGGTTTGTACAAAAAGAAATTTGAGAAGAAATAATTACAAGATTTCTCGAAATTCCTCAATAGTCACTGTTTGCCGTCCTATTGGTGATATGGTTTTAATGTACTCGCATACTGTTGAGTTGCGGTCATTGTTCTCACATTGGAATTAACTATATATTTTGTTGTGTTTTTGTTGCCTATTATGGGGATATCAAATTGACTTTGTAGGAGCATAACTGGAGTGATTTAAAAATCACTTTGGCAACAGTGGAAGATTTGATTTAGGAAATCTCAAGACCGAACTAATTTCGGTGGAAACATGTGTCCTTGCATATTCCTTTTTAAATATGTCTGATGTTATATATATACATACATGTTTAATTTACGAAGTGAATTGATTTGGGATAATTAATTCCATCCAGTAGATATCTTGCTTGATTTGCACCCATCTTGATATTAAATCCTTTTGGATATTTGAGGCCATATATAGTTGCCGGTGCAATTACTTTATGCCTATGCATTTGATTGGGTGCATGTTATGTTACAAGTTTGTGCTTAATGTATCATTATTAGGATTAATTATGATTTATGACTAATGATAAGGCGTGTGTCCTACAATTACCATGTTATGTCATCATGATCCAATTACGATTTTGTCAATCTATTGTTGTTATCATTCTTCACGCATGAGCTTGGCAGGAAACAAGGAAAAATAGTTTCAGGATTTTGAAGATATTTTGTTATTCTTCACGTGTTTTGGTTGTTCATGTTGATGAATGGATGCGTCCCCTTGGTGGTGGACTCTCGAGCAAGAAGTTACCGTGCATCTTCACCTTGCAAGAGCATGGAATATTGGATCATGTTGCACAAATTTCGATAATTTTGAGATAAGTGATTTCTATCTCTTCGTTACAAAATTAATTTCCTGAATTGATGGAACTTTGATCAGTGTTAGATCATTTTGATTGATCTTATTTGGTTCTGGTGATTATTGAATGTCTGCTTATACACATGTTTTCGATTCGTTCGATTAATCCATATGCTTTGTTGGAGTTTGTTTATATCAGGCCATATTCCAGTAATCATGTTTATATGGTAGTTGATGGGTTAAATAAAATAAAGTTTGGTTCAATTATTGAACTAGGTGATGTATGCACAAGTAAAATGATATATATGGATACTTTATGAGGTTTTGCTCTCCATATGATTCTCGCTTTATTCAGTTATGGTAATTGGAAAGAAAGAGAATGAAAAATGCAATATGCAGAGCTTGAGATGATCTCATCATTATAATATTATATATCCATTTGCCTTCTTCATACGTGGGATAATAAATTTGGTGATGATTGATTCATGATATAACCTAAATAGTATGAAAATTTGTATTTGTTATTTCATAAGGAATTACCTTGTCAAAGATTGAATCTTTAGACTAGATATTGGGATACGAGATTGACCACCATATTTTGGAATTGATTACTTGATGGAAAAGTAATTGCATCTCGTGAAAATATGAATTGTTGATTATTCAGTGTGGTCATTATACGGTGAAGATATTTTGTGTTAATATTTTATACTTATGATTGATCTGCGAATTTCCTTAAACCCTATATCTTACATTTTATAATATTGGAGATAATATTGCTAAAGTGTTTCTCTTCGTGAGATTTTTTGGGTTTAAGCTTATGATGGATAATCGTGTACAATATGAGGATACATGATATACACTGCGAGGTGATGAACCATTGAGGTAATCGTTTACTTATGAATAAGTAATATGACTAAATAAGTGCATCCATTTATTTGTTGACTAGTGAGATGTTCTTATGTGAAAGAACAAATCTCGATGGAGATGGAATAAATATTTTATACGTTTGGAGATATCGAATAATATGGATATGGTGATTACTGATATCAATCCATCAATGCCTCAAACGTCGATAACCGAGACATGAGTTCAATCTTGAAAAACTCAGCCTTTGAGGATGACGGGTTTGATTGATCTAGTTGGTCTGGGAGATTCTACAGCTCTCATGAACTAGAGTGAAATATGAAGAATGTGATTTTCGAAATCGTGTAGCAAATATTGCTACTTATCTCACCATGTTTGAGTCTTGCGAGATTCTTGAAATGAGATTCTTCTACTTTTAGAGAGAATGACATTGATGCAATAAATTATGTATTATTGCAAGACGAGTGGGGTGAAGCCATTTTGTTGGCTTACATTCTTTTAAATAAGATACCCCAAAAAGTACACCCTCCCTATGAGTAATAGAGAAAGTACAACTTTCTTATAAATACTCTGAAATGTGGGGGTGTGTCGTGCTAAGGTGGCATAAACTCGTGCCAAAGAAAATTGTAATAGGTCCAAATCGTTGGACTATATTTTCATGGCTATGCACAAAATAGCATTGGTTATCGGTTTGTTATGTATGAATCTAAAGGTTCATAAAAACACGATAATGTAATGAAGAAATGCGCTCTTCTTTGAACAATGTTTTCTTGTAAATTCATTGTGGCTGGACAAAGTTCTTCAAACAAGTCTTCGATGATATTGACATAGTGAAGATCAAAACGAAATTGAAGAAACTGGTGAGGTCCACGAAAGCCAAGACGAAGCATAAGGGTAAGAACAAAAAATTTATTTTCTAACTTACATGATAGAGGTCGAGCCTCAAACGTATAAGCTCTATTAAAAATCATTTATGGAAAGAAGCCATAAAAGATGAGATTGATTCCATCTAACACGAAACACTTGAGAATTGGTTGACCTTCCTTGAGGATGTAAACCATTTAGTTCTAAGTGGATTTTCAAACGGAAAATCAAAATAAATGAAACAATGAAAAGTATAAGGTTAGACTTGTGATCGAAGGATACAAGCAACAAGAAAGCCATTATTACTTTGATACTTATTCTCATGTGACGAGAATAGATTTAATAAGAATGATTTTGGCGATTGTCACTCTCCAAAACTGTAAGTACATCAAATGGATGTAAAGACTATTTTTCTAAAATGGAGGTTCTTGATTAAGAATTATACATGGAATAACTCGAGAGTTATATAGCTCCTAGAAAAGAAAATAAAGTCTATAAATTGGTGAAGTCCTTGTGTGGACTTAAATAAACACCGAGAACGATGTATGGAAAAATTGACAACGTCATGGTGTCAAAAGGTCCCAAAATCAATGAGTGCAACAAATGTGTCTACGTCAAAACTACAGAAGAAGGATATTTGGTTCTCTGTCTGTACGTTAATGACATGCTCATTGTGGGAAGCAACGACCGAATGGTGAAGTCCATTAAATGTTTGCTAAATTCAAGATTCAATATGAAAGACACGAGACTGGTCGATGTAATCTTAGGAATTAAGATTAGATGGTCACCAGATGGTCTTATATTAACTCAGTCACACTACATGGACAAGATTCTTGAAAAATTCAGCAAGGGTAATTCTGGTGTAGCCAGAACTCTAGTTGACACGAGTCAACAATTATCTTAGAATAAGGTAGAAAGTGTTGATCAAGTGGAACACGCTAGAGTGATAGGAAGTCTGATGTACATAATGAGTTGTACACGACCAGACATTACCTATACAATTAGCATGTTTAGTACATTCACGAGTAATCCATGGCATGAGCACTGGAAAGTGAAAGTACTGGGGTACTTACGTTATACTCGTAACTGTGAGTTGCATTATACCAGAGATCCAAATGTTGCTTGAAGGTTTTACCAAAGCAAGTTGGATATATGTTATACAAGACTCCAACGTAACAAGTGAACCTGTATTCACTTTAGGAGGTGCAACTGTGTCATGGAAATCTTTAAGATAAACGGTTGTAACTAGATTCACGATGGAATCTAAGTTGTGGCATTAGACAAATGCAGTGAAGAAGCTGAATGGCTCCGTAACTTCTTGGAAGGTATTCATGAGTGACCCAAACCTGTGCCAACAATATACACATATTGTGATAATCAATCTACGATTGAAAGAGCACATAATGTTATGTACGACGGTAAGTTTAGACATATACGTCGACGACATAACACCGTTAGACAACTGATCTCGACTGGGGTTATCACCATCGACTATGTAAAGTCAAAAGATAACATTGCGGATCCGCTAACCAAAGGGTTAAATAGAGATCAAGTTGAAAAGACATCAAAAGGAATGGGACTTAAGCCTATTGAAAATTAAAGTCTTATGAAGGAAAACCCAACCATGTTTGACTGGAGATCCCAAGATCTTGGTTCAATGGGACAACCTAATTGTAAGAACTTTGCACGGTCACTGTGGGGGTCAACCCTTGTCCATTCCTAGATGAAACAGTGA
The DNA here is from genome assembly GCA_948329865.1 of Linaria vulgaris. Classification (NCBI taxonomy): domain Eukaryota; kingdom Viridiplantae; phylum Streptophyta; class Magnoliopsida; order Lamiales; family Plantaginaceae; genus Linaria; species Linaria vulgaris. Next base: position 126,929,364 of record OX415250.1, on the reverse strand, counting down.
CACCCGTAATGGAAAAAGGTTAAGCATTATGCTTTTAATGATTCTTACGCGTCGGAAATCCGAGCGGAGTAATACGGGTTACTCTTAGATAAGAAATCACCTATGTGAGAGAGAGGAGGGGCCGCCTCTGAGGAAATTGTGGGGGCTTAATGTTCTGGAAAACTCTTGCAGAACCAGGCGTATGTCCAGGGCCAAAATGGACATAAACCATGAGAACCGCAACGGTAAAAGGAATTATACCTGTGTGAGATTTATGGAACGTTTGCACAAACGACGGATAGTTCAATGACGTCAAGTCACACTATCGGCTAGCAAAGAAAGTATTTCTCATGAGGGAAGGTTCAAGGGCGTGTCCTACCTATCCTATGCAGGCATAGTCCGTATAACTCTACCACCACATGATGTATGCATGATCATTCAATTTCATTCATGTGGGGGATTGTTGGAAAATTGGTAAATGAAACGGGTTTGTACAATCGACTTTGGGTCGAGTTTGGTACATGGGTGAATGAGAAATTGATGCTCAACGTTGACTAATTAAAGTCGAAAATATTGTATGTCAATATTTAATATTTCTATTTTTCGTAAATAGAATTATGTAATTTTCTGTTATATTTATTTACGGAAAATAATAGGCATCAAAAGAGATAATTAATTATCGTAGGAAATCTTTCCATAAGATTTACCTATCAGTTTTTATAACTGAAACGTGTCTACATTCATCCGAGATCTTTGCGAGATCTATAATTATTTTAATTACGTAATTCGTAATTATCCTAACCACGTTTCTTGGTGGCTAAGTTTTCCAACTTTCTCCCTAACCTAGTCTATAAAAGGGGTCGCTCCCCATAGGGTTTTAATCATCGAAAAATACATTGCATACACGAAAAGGCTTTTCTGCGCAGCCAAAATATTTTTTCATTGTGTGGTGGTAGAGGAAAGTTACAGTGCGAGTTCGTCGGGGAAGTTTGGCGTGTGCTAGCAATTCTGCTCGTAGTCGTTGTATCCTGGGAGACAGTCGCTCACGTTTCTCAAGCACGTAGAGAGGGCGAATCTGTTTTAAGGAAACCGAAAGGTCCTCGACTTTCCGTTTCCACGCTCTTCCGTTCATATTCAATTGAGGTTTATTCGGTAACGGTAATCTTGATTATTGTAATTTCCGTTCTTCAATTTTCGTCAATAATATATTATTCCTTGTTCGTTTCCGTGCTATATTTCTAACAGAAGTTATTACTATGTTTCCAGCACCCCATGAGTAAGTTCGGTTCTGCATCCTTTGAATTCCCAACATTTTAATCACGTTATAGAAAATGGTACAAGGAGAGGAAGACATGATGAAAAGCTACTGTATGTTCAAAATGTTATTTTATTACTGTGTCTGTTACAATAGTACCAGCTTCTTTATTTATACTAAACATCACAGACAACCTAGAAGACAGATAAGGGTATATACAACCACGTGTTCCATTTCTAACCATACATTCCAATTCTTCCTACATAAGAAAGATTCTTATGTTGAATTGTCTTCAATTCCATGTCAGCATCCACATCATTAGTATTTATGCTTTTATACTCCCCCTCAAGATGAAAGTATATGTCATGTACTCCAATCTTGCTCATCAATCTAACAAACTTCTCATTTCCAAGTGCCTTAGTGAACATGTCTGCCAATTGTATTTCTATTGAAACATGCAGAAGCTTGATTACTCACTGCTGCACTTTCTCTCTCACCACGTGACAATCTATTTCAATATGTTTTGTTCTTTCATGGAAAACAGGATTAGTAGCTATGTGTATATTTGCCTGATTGTTACAAAACAGAAGAGCTTGTTCTTTGTGATCATGTCCAAAGTCTTTTAGCAAGTTCTTCAACCAAACTAATTCTCACACTGTTGATGCCATGGATCTGTATTCAGCTTCAGCTGATGATCTTGAGACTGTAACCTGCTTCTTAGATCTCCATGACACAAGTGCTTCACCAATGAAAACACAATAGCATGTTATTGACCTAATGTCAACACAGTTCCCCAGTCGGCAGCACAATATCCCTTAATGTGCACTGTGTTCTTTTTTGGAAACAATAAACCTTGGCCTGGAGCATTCTTCAAGTATCTTACTATCCTTAGAGATGCATCCATATGCTCATGTTTAAGATCACTCATGAACTGACTTAGTGTTTCTACTGCATAGGATAAGTCCGGCCTTGTTACTCCTATGTACAAGAGTCTTCCAATCAACCTTCTAAATGAAGTTTGATCCTTCATCTGTCCTCCCGCTTGTTGTGATAGTCTTAAGTTTTGTTCTTGTGGAAAACCTACTGGCTTGGTTCCAATGAGTCCACAGTCTTTTATGATCTCCAGAGCATATTGCCTTTGACAGATTGTAATCCCCTTTGTATTTCTTGCCACTTCAATTTCCAAGAAATATTTCAGAGGTCCAAGGTCCTTGAGTTTGAACTGGGTGTGCAAATATTTCTTCATTCTTCTTATCTCTGCTTCATGATTTCCTCCCATTGTGATATCATCAACATACACTAAAATGATAGTAATGAGTCTTTCAGTGGAGGTTTTGACAAATAGTGAATGGTCAGGAGTTGATTGCTTGTATCCTTGTTGCAAGATAATGGAAGTAAGTTTGTGATTCCATTGTCTTGATGCTTGTTTAAGCTCATATAGAGATTTGTGGAGTTTGCAAACCATGTTCTCCCCCCAGGTGGAGGAAGCATGTAAACCTCTTCTTCCAGATCACCATATGGACATGCATTGTTCACATCAAGTTGTGACAATGACCAGTCATGATGAGCTGCAAGAGTGAGGAGGCATCTTATGGTGGTGATCTTTGCTAATGGTGAGAAGGTCTCAAAATAATCAAGTCCCTCTTGTTGGTTGTAGCCCTTAGCTATAAGTCTTGCTTTGTACCTATCAACCCCACCACTGGAATTATACTTCACCTTATATACCCACTTACATCCTATAGGAGCTTTGTCAGGTGGGAGAGGTTGAAGAGACCAAGTGTGGTTGTCTTTCAAGGCAGTGAGTTCAGCTTCCATAGCAGATTTCCAGTCAGAATTAGTAATAACAATGTCAAAATTGGGTGGTTCGGGATGAGAGACAGTGTTTAAAATAAAAGATAAGTAAGAAGGAGATAATATAGAAAAGCAAAGAGGTAGAGAGTGAGGTTTACCTTTATTCATGGATCTTGCAAAAGAGGAGTGATTAGGCGCAGTTGCTTGAGCAAGTTCGTACTGATAATATTGGAGATGAGAAGGAGGTCTCCTGTCTCTAGTAAAGCGCCTGAGTTGAGGTTCAAGAGATGGTGGAGAAGTAGATGAAGTTGGAGAAGAAGAAAAAACAGGAGATGAATCAGAGGGTATAGGAGATACATTAGGAGAAGAAATCAAAATTTGTTTAGGAGGAATGATTATGGGGTAAGGATCAATAAAAAGGATCTAACTCAGAATTAGATGGTACATTTGGCAAAGGAGTAGGATCTTCAAAAGAAAATGAGTTCTCATAGAACACTACATCTCTTGAAATGAAAACATGCATGGTTTGAAGATCATATAGTTTATATCCTTTAATATTAGCATGGTATCCAATAAAGATACACTTGGTGGCCCTGGAAGAAAATTTGTTGTGAGGCTTAGGCAATGTAGTGGCATAACATATGCAGCCATATGTTCTTAAGTGAGAGTAAGAGGGTGGCTTGGAATATAGTAGATGGAATGGGGTGAGGTTTTGGAGCAAAGGGGTAGGTGTTCTGTTAATTAAATAAGCAGTAGTTAGCACACAGTCACCCCAAAACTTATAGGACAAATTGGCTTGTAGTCTGAGGGCTATGGCTACATTTAGCAAATGTCTATGCTTTCTTTCTACCACATATTTTTCTTGTGGTGTGTAGGTGCAAGAAAGTTGATGTATGATGCCTTTAGAAGCAAAGTAATCAGGCATGTTAAATTCTTGTCCTTGATCTGATCTCAGTGTTTTAACAGAGGTATTAAATTGATTATTAACATGTTGGATGAAGTTCTTTAGGATGGTTCTAACTTCACCTTTATGATGCATTAGGTGAATCCATGTATAGCGGCTATGGTCATCGACTATAGTTAAGAAATATGTACAATCACTCAGTGAAGGAACACTATATGGCCCCCAAATGTTAACATGCAACAGCTCAAAATAGGTAGCAGTTCTATGAGAATAACCATTAAAAGGAAGTTTGTGTTGCTTGGCCAAATGGCAAGTATCACAAACAATTTCATTAAACTTGAAAGCAAATCGACTAGTACCACATTCTAACAAACACATTCTGGCTAGAGAAGGATGGCCAATAGCTAAGGTTTCACCTGTATAAATTAGAAATAGAAATTAAAGTATTCTTTTCGATTCTTTGGATGTATCAGGAAAGCGTGAGTTAGACGTTTAATGTTACTTCTCTCTGGTACTTGTCTCACTCCACAAACATTCAGGTGCGTGTTTCTTAAAATCGTACTATTTTTAAATTGGGAGGAAGTAAGTGCTACATGTATTTTAGTAGTAAATATATCTATATCTATACACATGTTTGAACAATTGAATTGTATTGTTAGAATATTTATTTTAAAATGTTTGCAGTTACTTTGTTAAATGAGTTTGTAGTATGTAGTTGAGTGATTACTTGCATTTGATTGATTATTTACATTGTTCATTGAATTATTCATGTAATGTTACCTGATTACTTGAACTGTTAATTGAGTATTTGTATTGTTGTTTGATTACCTGTCTCGTTGACTGGTTATATGTACTGATTGACGAGCATGCATTCTTTGCATGTGAAAAATGACTGACCAGCATGTATTCTTACATTTGGAATTGACGAGCGTATACTTTTATACGTGCAACTGATTGACGAGCATGTATTCTTACATGTGGAATTGACGAGCGTATATTTTTATACGTGGAACTGATTGACGAGCATGTACTCTTACATGTGGAATTGACGAGCGTATACTTTAATATGTGGAACTGATTCATGAGCATGTATTTACATGTGGAATTGACGAGCGTATATTTTTATACGTGGAACTGATTGACGAGCATGTATAACCTTATACATGTGGTAATTGTTTAGCATGTATTATTTTTTTTTACATTTGGAACGATTGATAAGTTTGTATTCTTTACGTGTGGAACGATTGCTAAGTATTGTATACATGAGGTTGAAACTATGTTCTATCTTGATTGATTGTCTGATTGTCTGACTGTGTGACTGCCTGAATGATTAATTGACCAATGTGCCTATTTTTTGTTTTTCAATTGTTTTCAAAATAAAAGTGCACGCCATTCACTCTGCACACAGACGCACAAACACCAATGAGATTTTTATCTAACGCATGCATATTTCCCCCCTTTCTTTCAGCTTTAGGTCAACCAGGACGAGACTTGAAGGACGTGGAGAGTGGGTTCCGTCGGGTAGTTAGTTAATATTTGTATTATATTCACCTTTTTCTTTATGGTAACACTTGTAATTGTCTTGTTTTTGGACAACTAGTATTTCTTTTTTAATGTCATTCTTGATATTGTACTGGTTAGCCTCGAAATTCTGGGGCGTTACAGTTGGTGTCAGAGCTTGGGGTTAATTACCACCCAGGCTTCGCTAGGATAGGATCTTCGGACTTTAGGATGTTTGTCGTATAACTTAAGATTGACCTTTAGATTTAAGAATTAGGTTTCTCTTTGCTCAAGTTGTTACGCATTACTGTTGGGGTGGCCAACTGATAGTAATTCGGTACATACTAAAGCATTGAGTAAAGGGTTGGGGATGAGTGAGCTTGTGGTTTGCGTGTTGTATGTCAAAGTGTTATTCTCTAGCGACTTAGGATGTCGTCATACTTATATATCATCTCTTTGCCGCAATTTGTATGCATCTTGTTTTTCTTAAAAGCCTGAATTCTTTGTTTATGTTTGATCTCCCTTACTTTGTTCCCAACAAATTTCTCTCACTTTAGACTTCATCTTTTCACTTATTTGCTTCTTCTCTCATAACTAAAATTGATATTGTTTGAATTGTGATTATAAGGAAAATGATCGAACTGAATCTCATCTCTTGAAACTTTGGGTACTCCTTGCCATCATTAAAATGTTATAATGTCATGCTTCCGCTACACCCTATAGTCACTCATATAGCGTACTCATGTTGTGGTACTTCAAAAAGATTAACCACAAAAAAAAAAATCTATAATTTAGTTGATCGAAATCTGGTATTGCTTGCTTTGATCTTGGATGAGATTATAATACATGTTTGATTGGTTGATTGTTCTTACCGTGGAGTGTGAATGAACATGTTTGTGAAAATATTGTCATTCTATTGTTACATTATATGACTTTGTCTATCATTACGTGTAGTATTTGGATTCTCTCTTTCTGCCGCTTCGAAGATTTTAGTGTGTAAAAATTATTTGAACAATTAGGAAGATTTCATGTACAAACTTGTCTTGCTAAGAAGAACAAGAATATAAGACCTATTGAGTTAATCTATTTGAACTTGTTATGACATGACTGAGTCATTTTTATGTGTATTATTATTTGATGTAAAGTGCCGGGCATTATGTTTAATTAGTTTTTATTGATCCCTGTTGTAGTACTACCTTGTCCTTGAAATGCTTTACCTGAAAGATTCCTTGTGTTAATAGCAAAATTCTAAAGTATGTTCTCGTCAAAGTCACAGATACAATGCTTAATCCATCTATTAGCTTAGTTTTTTTTTTTTTTAACAAAAAATGAATTTGGGGACCAAATTCTTTTAAGGGGGTTAGTATGTAAAACCCCAGTTTTTTTTTTTTTTTTGAGAGAAGAAATACATTTTTTTAGTTTCTTAAATATTATCGGTAAGTATTATTGTAGTAAACTATTATTTATCTTTTGAGTTATACTTGAATTGATAACTACTATTAAGTATCTTAATGATATATATATATATAGATAGATAGATATTGGCGTAGGAATATATGAAGGCATTGAAATAACTATATGAATTATCTATTACTATATTAAAAGCAAAGTCTCTCAGGCAGTTTGGATACCAACTTTTATATTTCCTAAAATACTCCTCTTTTTTTCTCTTTAAATAAAAGCATATCAGAGCAATATTATCATTTTTCATATTTTGCTCAACTACCCATCCTATAAAATAACAATTCATATTTCTGTGCATCTATGTTTCAAATTTTATTTCTTTAAACACTACAAAAAAATGGGGTCATCCGTGACCGCCACCTCGTGACCGCCAGGCGGTCGCCGAAGACTCCGCGACCGCTGGGCGGTCGCGGATGCCTCCCTGCCATCCGCGACCGCTGGGCGGTTACGAATGAGGTGCATCCGCGACCGCCCGGCAGGGAGGCATCCGCGACCGCCCAGCGGTCGCGGAATCCTCCGTGACCGTTGAGCGGTCACGAAAGACCCCTCATTCGCGACCGCTGGGCGGTCACGAAACAGGTTCGTGACCGCCCAGCTGTCGCGAACTCTTTCGTGAACGCCCAGCGGTCGCGACATGCTTCGTGACCGTTGGGCGGTCACGGAAGAGGGGTCATTCGTGACCGCCCGGCGGTCACGAATAATATTCATAAAAAAAATTGATTTTATGGATTCATCTTGATGTGTTTATGATTTATAACAATAAGTCTCATTACTACATGTGAATTGAAGTAATAAATTAGTACAACATTAGTAATTAAAATATAGAATTCGATGTGATTAGGCGAGTTATGAACGAATAACCTATTTTATGTTCTACAACTAATCATCATATACACCATGTTGTTTTAGATGTAATGTGTGATTTTGTAATAAAATCCCTTTTAATTTACTTAGTAGTAACTATTTTATCAATTTAACAAACAACGCACCTTAAATAAACAAACGAAAAGCAAAAAACGTCGAATGAAGGTTATTCGTGACCGCTCGGCGGTCACGAAAGACCCCTCATTCGTGACTGCTGGGTGGTCACGAAATACGTTCGTGACCGCCCAGCGGTCGCGAAATGCTTCGTGACCGCCGGGCGGTCACGAATGACCCCTCTTTCGTGACCGCCGAGCGGTCGCGACATGCTTCGTGACCGCTGGGCGGTCAGGAAAGAGGGGTCATTCGTGACCGCCCGGCGGTCACTAATAATATTCACAAAAAAAATTGATTTTATGGATTCATCTTGATGTGTTTATGATTTTTAACAATAAGTCTCATTACTACATGTGTATTGAAGTAATAAATTAGTACAACATTAGTAATTAACATATTAAAATATGGAATTCGATGTGATTAGGCGAGTTATGAACGAATAACCTATTTTATGTTCTACAACTAATCATCATTTACACCATGTTGTTTTAGATGTAATGTGTGATTTTGTGATAAAATCCCTTTTAATTTACTTAGTAGTACTATTTTATCAATTTAACAAACAACGCACCTTAAATAAACAAACGAAAATCAAAAAACGTCGAATGAAGGTTATTCGTGACCGCTCGGCGGTCACAAAAGACCCCTCATTCGTGACCGTTGGGCGGTCACGAAACAGATTCGTGACCGCCCAGCGGTAGCGAAATGCTTCCTGACCGCTGGACGGTCACGAAAGAGGTGTCTTTCGTGACCGCCGAGCGGTCGCGACATGCTTCGTGACCGCTGGGCGGTCACGAAAGAGGGGTCATTCGTGACCGCCCGGCGGTCACGAATAATATTCACAAAAAAAAATTGATTTTATGGATTCATCTTGATGTGTTTATGATTTTTAACAATAAGTCTCATTACTACATGTGATTTGAAGTAATAAATTAGTACAACATTAGTAATTAACATTATAAAACATGGAATTCGATGTGATTAGGCGAGTTATGAACGAATAACCTATTTTATGTTCTACAACTAATCATCATATACACCATGTTGTTTTAGATGTAATGTGTAATTTTGTGATAAAATCCCTTTTAATTTACTTAGTAGTAACTATTTTATCAATTTAACAAATAACGCACCTTAAATAAACAAACGAAAATCAAAAAACGTCGAATGAAGGTTATTCGTGACCCCTCGGCGGTCACAAAAGACCCCTCATTCGTGACCGCTGGGCGGTCACGAAACAGGTTCGTGACCGCCCAACGGTCGCGAAATGCTTCGTGACCGCCGAGCGGTCGCGACATGCTTCGTGACCGTTGGGAGGTCACGAAAGAGGGGTCATTCGTGACCGCCCGGCGGTCACGAATAAAATTAATAAAAAAAATTGATTTTATGGATTCATCTTGATGTGTTTATGATTTTTAACAATAAGTCTCATTACTACATGTGAATTGAAGTAATAAATTAGTACAATATTAGTAATTAAAATATTAAAATATGGAATTCGATGTGATTAGGCGAGTTATGAACGAATAACCTATTTTATGTTCTACAACTAATCATCATATACACCATGTTGTTTTAGATGTAATGTGTGATTATGTGATAAAATCCCTTTTAATTTACTTAGTAGTAACTATTTTATCAATTTAACAAACAACGCACCTTAAATAAACAAACGAAAAGCAAAAAACGTCGAATGAAGGTTATTCGTGACCGCTCGGCGGTCACGAACGACCCCTCATTCGTGACCGCTGGGCGGTCACGAAACAGGTTCGTGAGCGCCCAGTGGTCGCGAACTTGGCGGTCACGAAATGTTTCGTGACCGCCCGGGCGGTCGCGAATGACCCTTTTTTCTTGTAGTGAAATATTAATCTAATTTACACGCGGTCCCTGCGTGTATCAAATTTCTAGTTTATATTAATTGAAACTAAGTTACATTTAATCTCTACAAATACTGGTTAATATTTAGGGTTAGGATTCTCATTAGATTGTAACGCAGCCATAAACGTGTAACGCATAATCCCTCTTCCCTTTTCACATCATCCGAATAATCCGCCGCTTCTTTTCTCGATTGCTTCAGGTAATGAGAGTTCTTTTTCTTCTTCATATGATTTCCTTTTCTATTGCCATATTGTATTGCATAAATTTATTCTCACAATAAACTTAAGAGCATGATCATAGACATAGTGGGCCACGGTTTCTTGACATGAATTTGTGTATAACTTGTCATTAGGGAATTAAAGATCTGATCACTTACACTTCTAAACCCTTTCATTGGAAATCATTATTATTTTATATATCTTATAATTATATTATTATGTTACAATATCCTTATACACGACGTATTAACTAACTTAAACGAGTCTATGGTCTGATGATTTTGTGAAGGAATGAATATTTTAGGCTACTGAGATTCTTACTGATCAATGTAACAATGCTTAACATATATCATATGTATATTTACATTTATTATATAGATAGATGAAGGACTCATAAAAGAAATCTGAGCATATTATATTATCTTTAGCGTACAGTAGCATGTACTCATCATACAAATTCAAGGATCGTGTTTCATATAAACAGGTGCTATAACTATATGTAGTTATTAACAAGAATTAGGAGAAGAGTAATAGCTAAGGTTTCACCTGTATAAATAAGAAATAGAAATTAAAGTATTCTTTTCGATTCTTTGGATGTATCAGGAAAGCCTGAGTTAGACGTTTAATGTTACTTCTCTCTGGTACTTGTCTCACTCCACAAACATTCAGGTATGTATTTCTTAAAATCGTACTATTTTTAAATTGGGAGGAAGTAAGTGCTACATGTATTTTAGTAGTAAATATATCTATATCTATCCGCATGTTTGAACAATTGAATTGTATTGTTAGAATATTTATTTTAAAATGTTTGCAGTTACTTTGTTAAATGTGTTTGTAGTATGTAGTTGATTGATTACTTGCATTTGATTAATTATTTGCACGGTTCATTGAATTATTCATGTAATGTTACCTGATTACTTGAACTGTTAATTGAGTATTTGTATTGTTGTTTGATTACTTGTCTCGTTGACTGATTATATGTACTGATTGACGAGCATGCATTCTTTGCATGTGAGAAATGATTGACGAGCAAGTATTCTTACATTTGGAATTGACGAGCGTATACTTTTATACGTGGAACTGATTGATGAGCATGTATTCTTACATGTGGAATTGACGAGCGTATACTTTAATACGTGGAACTGATTCATGAGCATGTATTTACATGTGGAATTGACGAGCGTATATTTTTATACGTGGAACAGATTGACGAGCATGTATTCTTACATGTGGAATTGACGAGCGTATACTTTAATACGTGGAACTGATTCATGAGCATGTATTTACATGTGGAATTGACAAGCGTATATTTTTATACGTGGAACTGATTGATGAGCATGTATAACCTTATACATGTGGTGATTGTCGAGCACGTCTTCTTCTGGTGTATGGTATTGACGAGCATGTATAACCTTATACATGTGGTAATTGTTGAGCATGTATTATTTTTTTACATTTGGAACGATTGATAAGTTTGTATTCTTTACGTGTGGAACGATTGATAAGTATTGTATACATGAGGTTGAGGCTATGTTCTATCTCGATTGACTGTCTCATTGTCTGACTGTGTGACTGCCTGAATGATTAATTGACCAATGTGCCTATTTGTTGTTTTTCAATTGTTTTCAAAATAAAAGTGCACGTCATTCACTCTGCACACAAATGCACAAACACCACTGAGATTTTTATCTCACACATGCATATTTCCCCCCTTCCTTTCAGCTTTAGGTCAACGAGGATGAGACTTGAAGGACGTGGAGAGTGGGTTTCGTTGGGTAGTTAGTTAATATTTGTATTATATTCATCTTTTTTTTTATGGTAACACTTGTAATTGTCTTGTTTTTGGACAACTAGTATTTCTTTTTTAATGTCATTCTTGTTATGATATTGTACTGGTTAGCCTCGAAATTCTGGGGCGTTACTGGCATAATCACCAAACAGAGTATAGTTTGAGATTTCATTTGACAGTGCAGCTGAGATCCAACCCAGAACGGTGTAGTTACACCTAATCCATTTTCCATGGGTTGGGTCGCTCGGTGGTGGTTCTGGTATGGAACCGTCGACAAACCCGAATTTGTTTTTGGAGAGTAGAGCTACGTACATGGCGCAACTCCATTTTTGGTAGTTCTGCGACGTTAATTTTTGGCTGACGAGACAGTGTGCGGGGTTCTTCCGGTGATGTAAGAACAGAGGATCCGAAGGATCGTCGAAATGCGCAGTTGTTCGTAGCGATTGGGAGGTTTCTGATCAAGAGGATGTTTCTGGTGCTGTGTTTGTTGGTGTGGTGGGGGTGGCCATTGCTGAACTTTGGGTGTATTAATGGTGGTAGTGGTACAATTATTGAGCAGCGGAAATAGCGTCATTTGCTCTGATACCATATAGAAAATGGTATAGTGCAGCAATGGTGAAGAATAAAGGAGAGGAAGACATGATGAAAAGCTACTTTATGTTCAAAATGCTATCTTATTATTGTGTCTGTTACAATGGTACCAGCTTCTTTATTTATACTAAACATCACAGACAACCTAGAAGACAGATAAAGGTATATGCAACCACGTGTTCCAATTCTAACCATACATTCTAATTCTTCATACATAAGAAATAATCTTATGTTGATTTTTCTTCAATTCCATGTCAGCATCCACATCATTAGTATTTCTGCTTTTATACATGTTGGCCATCATTGACCATTTCGTGTGATGTTGCTAATGAAGAGCCTACTATGTTTACTTCCTCAAAATTCTAGAGGTTTGAACTAAACAGGGCACTGTATGCGGTATTTGTTTGCTTCTTTACAATGTTGAACCAAAACCTCAACCTTTAATGCAGTATAAACTCGTCTTACGTAGAGGTTAGGAAGCACATAAGCTATTCGTACTTATATGTATGCTATATATCAGTAGTATGTCAATATGTTTCTTGTCGTTCCTTCCCATAACTTCTTTCGAGGGTTTGACCTAAGTTGATTGGGCTGAATGAGACGCAAGAAATGTGTTTCTTCTCACTCAACCATTTTACTACTTTCCATCTCTCCTTGTTTTAACCATTTTAAGTTACAACGTTTTGTAATTTTTTATCATCTGTGCTTTAGTATAAGTACTGTATTACTCTGTTCTAGTGGATCTTTCGTTGAAGTGTTATCGTTTTTCTTTGGGGTGCATGTAAGAATAATGCGTAGGCTATGCCATCCAAATGTAGTTCTTTTCATGGGTGCTGTCACTCGCCCGCCAAACCTTTCTATAGTCACTGAATTTCTGCCACGGTAAGTTGCTGGGTCCATTTTCTTTAATTTTTCTTTCCATCGAGTTATTATTTTATGAATAGCAATGTGAACTTGTCCTCTATTTTAGTAGATCATGTTTGACCTTGTTACTGTCATTTTTCGATATATTTGCTCGTAAAAGGTTTGTTACCTCTAGCTCATAAAATCTATTCTTTGTGTGATGCTATGGATTTCTAAAATTTACTTCTTTACAATATCATGAATCTTGTTAGGGCCGTTTCCCCTCACGCGGTATGGGCTAAGATTATTCAGCCCCACTTGGTTAAATTGATTTTTTTTTGTTTTAAATTATTAGGATAAGTTAAATCTTAGATGGTAATTATCTTGTTATTATTTACATAACCTTATAAGAGATTATCTCATCTTAAAAGATTAACTTGCATATATCTCCGTATTATGTATCTAGACATATTTAGGTGGCATATTCGTTGGATATCTTGTATGATCTTGCAGAATCTATTAGATAAGGCAAGAAGATACATTCGGGTTGCAATAGAATAATCGGGCGTGCTTATCCATAAGTAAAGAAGATATTATGTGGATTTCAACTGAAGATATGATGAAGATTCTGCCATGCCTATATAAGGAGAAGACTCGACACAATTGAAGGACATTTTGAAAAAGATAATTTGTAATTTAGTTCTGTATCGAGTCAAAGCATTTTAAAGAAGAGCATTAAGTCAGATGAACTTTGGAGTAGCTTAGTGTGTTCTTCGACTCAATCGAATATACCAAAAATAGTTAAGGGATAGGTGTTTCAACCGCAAATATTAGAGGGAGTCTAATATTTGGGTTGATGTAAAACCTACATTGTAATTCTTAAGTAGGGTATTGTTTGAGTCAAAATTTTGGGTGCAAACCCCGTGGACTATGACCATTTTGACCGAACCACGTTAAAACCTTTGTGTTCTTTACTGTTTTATGTTTAACTGTCTTTTCACAATTGCAACAATAAAACAACTTTCAAACGTTAAAGAACTGTTATTTCTCTTACTTACTAGTGCAGTTGCAACTACTGTCAAGTGCAACTGCATCTGATTACAAGTAACATAGATCTAAGATCTTTCAAATCTGAACCCATCCTACATCTTCATCTTTCAGAGGAAGCCTCTATCAGATAAATCATCGCCTTCACTGCCAGATTGATGAAACAATGAGAATTAGGATGGCTCTTGATGTGGTATGGATGTTAACTGTTGATAAGATACCCAGTCGTATCCATGCATGTACATTTACAAATGAAAAATAAACGGAGGGTTCTTTTTTCAGGCAAGGGGAATGAACTGTTTGCACGCTAGTGTACCAACAATCGAGAAAAATACTTAACATTTAATACTTTCCTACGGAAATGTTTCCTTCTTTCGAATATCTCTATTATGTAGTTCAAACCATAAAATCACCACTTGACTGGCTTCCTATTTGTTATCAAGTCTCTTCGAGTACCAAAATGTATTTGTTTGCGTCTCTTTGGTGCAGGTAGGTGATTTTAGTTTGTCACGCTTGAAGCACAATACGTTTTTATCATCCAAGTCAACTGCAGGAACGGTACCACTACAAGAATGTAGCCATTTGGCTTGCTCAAAATTCGTAGCCAAACACCAAATTCGCTAGCTGATTTTGATATTAGCTAGCGAAAATTCAATTGCCACGTTTCGCGGCTGTTGGTGTCGAAGCTGGTATTTAGCAAGCGATATCTTAGCTACAAAGCTAGCTGGCGTACTAGCGAGCGAAAAATTAGATGAAAATCACTTGTCTTGCGTGGATATTTGCTAGCGAACTTCCGCACGAAAATTGTCCTACCTGGAGCTTTGCTAGCGAAATATTATATGCAGTTTTGTCCAACCTGTTGTGCTTATGCAAACATCGGCTAGCAAAAAACAGGTTGCAATTCTCTCCAACGTGGCCCTTGCTGCGAAATATGGTACACAAGTTTGTCCAGCAATCATTTCTCAGCTAGCGAAAATGCACTTGACATCTCATCCACGTGGAAATCAGCTAGTGAATTGAGGCTTGCAAGTCATTGTATCATATTTGTTATACATACTAAAAATTTGAAACTTCATACAAATATTAACGCGGTAAATTTAAATTTCAGTAAGATCAGCTAGCGAAATTTCGCTAGCTGATTTTGTTTCCGATTAATAAAAAAAATGGCGCCCAATTATTCTCCAATTAAATTAATATAAACTGCAAAATCATAACAATAAATTAAACAAAAGTATTATAGGCAAGCAACTAACAATAACTATAAAGTATATATAGCAAAAGATGAATTAAAGTAAAAAACAAATGTAGAAAGATGAGATGAATCAAAGTTTAAAAAATAAAATGTAGCATAAGATGAATCAAAGTGGAAAAAATATAAATTGCAATAAAAAATGAATCAAAGTTTAAGCAAATAAAGGGTAAGAAAAGATGAATCAAAACTTTAAATATAAAGAAAAAGTGAAACAGAAGAGAATTTGGATGTAATAAATAATGAAATGGTGATCGTGGGTGTTTTTTATGAATAAGGATGTGGTGCGAGTGTAGTATTTATAGGGGAGAAAGACAAAATTTCGTACTACTGGCCAATTTAGCTAGCGTTTTTCCGCTTGTCATGTCACGCGGATCGCTGACATAGTCAAGAAAGAAACACAACATCAGATTGAGGTGCGGATCAATGATGTGGATTTGGCTAGCGAATTTTTGATTGCAAATATATCCAATCAGCTATCCGCTAGCGAATTGTTGCTTGAAAACTCGTCCAGTCAGCAAATAGCTAGTAAATTCTCTTTTGCAAGATGTTTGTTCTCTGCACTGACACAAAAGAACCTTCTTCTTCGTTTTGTGGCCTAAAATTTCAGATCTAAAATTTTATTTTTCTCTTATCGCATAGAAACCTCCCTACGTACGAGATTTATCAAAAAAATATCTAAAACCATAAGTGTTCTTCTTTCTCAACAAGCTTAAGTCGAAAAGGTATGTTTTGTGTACGTTTACTCTTTTAGCGGCTTTATTTGATTAATTTGCAAGTACATAATTTAATTTACGTTTTTGGGTGTTTGTTGTTATATGTGTAGATTGAAAATGTCCAACAATGCAGACCGGAGTTGGATGTATGATAGGGTAACTGATGGAAGTATTAACAGTAATTTTATTTGGGGTGTGGAAAGTTTTGTGCAATATGTATTCAAACAACCTATTCTTCTTGATTGGGGAAAGGTTAGGTGTCCCGCGCAAAGTGTCGTGACAACAAGTTTATGGAGATTGACGAGATTACATGTCACCTATACAGTTAGGGGTTTGTATCACATTATTACATATGGTTTTGCCATGGTGAGACTACGTATGGCAACAATACGGAGTCGAATAGTACCACATTGGGCAGTCATCTGGTTATGTTGATGAAGGGCGATTTGAAAATACGTACAATACTGGTCCAGAAACCTCGAGTCGTATGATAGAAATGGTTGACGATGCATTTGGAGGGCGTTTTGAAAATGTTCATAACAATATACCAACAAATGATGAGCCAACCGATTAGGCAAGTGCATTTTTTGATATGTTGCAGAAAGCGGAGGAAAAGATTCACGATAGAATTGAGATGGCGGTATTAGAATAGGTCGCCATATTCATGTCAAACAAGATAAAGAACAATTGGACCGAAAGTACTTGTGATGATGCGCTAGACATGTCGAGGAGATTGTTAAGTCATGAGGATCGACTCAAAATCCCCGATACTTATGACCGTTGTAAGCGACTACTGAAAGTTTTAGGGATGGAATGCATAAAACTGGATGTATGCCCCAAGAATTGTTTCCTTTATTATGGTGAATACGAAAGTGATGCTTACGTTGCTTGACCTACGTGTGAAACACCAAGATGGAATGATAGGGCTAGTACAAGTCGTCGTGCCATACGCATCCCACGAAAGAAATCGTGGTACTACCCACTCACCCCCCAATTACAGAGGTTGTACATGTCTCGCGTCACCGCTGAACACATGACGTGGCATTTGATATGTCAAGGGGATAACGATACAATGATTCACCCCGCTGCAGGTGAAGCTTGGAAGAATTTTGATGCAAGGTATCCCGACTACGCAAATGAGGCAAGAAACGCCAGGCTTGGACTTTGCACCGATGGTTTCTGTCCGTGGGGGAACTCTTCTAAAGCTTATTCGTGTTGGCCAGTTTTCGTGACCCCCTGCAATCTCCCCCCTTGTATGTGCATGAGGCAAAAGTATATATTTCTAAGTTTATTGATTTCGGGTCCATCGAGTCCTGGCCAGAACATCGACGTGTTGTTAAGGCCGCTAATTGACGAACTTCGCTAATTGTTGGAGCATAGTGAGCAGACATACGACAGCTATCGCAATGATACTTTTTTTTATGTGGACAATTAGTGACTTCCCCGCTTATGGTATGCTATCGCAGTGGAGTACCCATGGCAAGTTTTCTTGTCCTTATTGCATGGAGAATACAAAGTCCCTTTGGCTCCCAAATGAAAAAAATACTATTGGTTCGGTTGTCATCGACGATTTCTCCCCCTTATCATAAATGGAGATGGAATACTACAGATTTCACTAAAGACCGAGTTGAAACCGATATGCCGTTGCACCGTATATTGGGTCCAAAAATGTGGAACCACGTGCAACCCCTTCCTCCAATTCCTTTTGGTAAAATGAATAAAGTGGTTAAGGGATTTGGTTCTTTCACAATTGTGTGCCACGCAGTATATTTTGGGAACTTCCCTATTGGGAGACAAATATGATTCGTCACAAACTTGACGTAATGCATTGCGAGAAGAACTTCTTTGATAACATTAAAAACACCATGATGGACGATCCAAAAAAAACAAAGGACAATCTGAAAGCTAGAAAAGACCTTGCCTTGTACACAAACCGCCATACGTTGTTTGTCAGGGATGGTGATACGACTAAAATAAAGGCAAGGTACTGCTTGGGCAAGGATCAAAAGATAATTGTTTGCAACTGGCTTGAAAAGATTAAATTCCCCGATGGTTTTGTTTCCAATTTAGCCCATTTTGTTATGATGCCCCAACTTCGATTGGCAGGATTGAAAAGCCATGATTGTCATGTGTTCATGCAAAGGTCGATCCCTGTTGCATTTCGTGACTTCTTGCCTGATTTTGTTTGGGAGCCATTGGTTGAGGTTACTCTTTTATTCAGAGCTTTATGTGCTCGTGGTATTAAGAGACAGAAAATGGAGGAGTTAAGTTCGATTGTGCTTACTATGTGCAAATTGGAGCAAATATTTCCCCCTTCATTTTTTGATTCAATGGAACATCTGGCTATTCATATTCCATGGGAAGCAAAGGTTGGAGGTCATGTCCATTACAGATGGATGTATCCGTTTGAAAGGTATTGAATGCTGTGAATTTATGTTTTTTTTCTGTGTACAATTAAAATCCCACTAGAGCTTTAAATTTAGATTTGTGATTAATGGTTTCAGGCAAATGCTTGATCTGAAGAAATCAGTCAAAAATAAGAATTTTTTGGAAGGTTCAATAAGTGAGAGATTTCTTCTTGGTGAAATCACACGATTCCTGGAACACTATTTCGAGCCCACAGTCGAAACAAGGTCTAACCGTTTGAACAGGAATGAAGTTGGTGTGAATACTGACCACAATAATGAGTTTTCAATATTCCATAGGAATGGAGAAGTCATGAGAGCAGCGAAAAGAAAACAGTTATCAAATATAGAGTACAATGATGTTGAGTTATACGTACTACTAAACTGCCCTGAGATGGAGCCGTGGTTGAGGTACAATTCTTTCATTATATGTCTATGATTCATTTCAAATAAATGTATTAGGCCGTTATGAGTTACATTGTCTTACCAACTGTAGGATGTTTGATGACCATATGTGTAACGGTGTTCCACAAATCCAGGTTCAAGCGCGTCGTAACATGTATTATGTTCAGTGGCTGAAACAACTTGTTGGTGGTCAGTTTGTACAACAAAAGCGAGGCATATTATAGACACACTGTCGTTAAATCCTAACAACGATGGGATTGTTGAAGGCGTCGAGATCTTCCAAGATAGCACCCCACCAAATTTCAGAGTTGTCGTCGATCCCAACTCAGTAACTGTTCAAAACTTGGCTGACAATAAGGTGTTAACTGTCGAAAATGACACAACTAACGACGAGGAGGAAGAATTTCCAGAGGAGGATCATCACGTTTCGTCTTCTGAAAGTGAACCAGATGTCGGAGCGCAAGAACAAGATAGTGATTCAGACTATGATGCATAAAGTGTAATATTTGTGTATCTGATTATGCATTATTCTCAAATTATGTTTCGTTTATTCTCAAATTATCTAATAATGTTGTATTAGACAAACTACTTATTTGAAATATTTTTTAATTTAACTAAACTTGTTCGAATTATGTTTACTATATTATAATTTTTTTATATGTAAGCTAGTGAAATTTCGCTAGCCACTATCCTATGTGGACATATTTCAACAAAAATATCGCTAGCTAATCCTAGTCAACACAGTCAGGTAGCCAAATTTCCTTTGCAACTACAATATATCAATTTTTGGTTCATAACGTTTTATTGTAAACCATAACTTTAACACCTGTTAAAGGACAAAATAACAAAACCAACAATATAATTTGTCAAACAACATCAAAATAACACCACCAACACAATCTGTTAAACAAAACGAAACTAACACCACAAATATTTGAACCTATCAAACAAACACCAAAATAACAATACCAACAACAAGAAACTGTTCCATCGACTTCGCAACAACAAATAGTCCAACACCTAATTAAATAATTCATACGTAGACCAACAAACTAAACTAAGGATGATCAAGTCCCAAGCCAGAGGTATCAATAAAATAGTCCCTTGTGGTATCGACGCCAGAAGCATCTACACCCCCAAATGTATCAGCGCCACCTGAAGCACCCGCGCCTTGTGAGCCACCGCCAATGCCCCCTGAAGGGACCGCGCTCTATGACCCACCTACTCCCCCGGAACCACCATCATTGCCTGCCCCACTACTAGCCGCAAAGAGCAAAGGAATCTCCCAGTTTATCGTCGCATACATCTCTCTGGTGGCGGCTTTTAATTGTTCATGCCCCTCCTAAAGATCTTTAATGAGCTTTTCATATGCGGTGAACCGGGAGGCATAAGCAGCATTCTGAATCTGGAGTTGTACAATAAGTGTTGCTGCTTTTCGAACGGCCTCTTTCGATCTCCCTATGATAATGAATTTGGGGTGTTTTCTGATTTCTTTGAAACCAACAATCTCGGGATCCCCAATTGTGGAAAAACCGGGAACAAAACCCTTCTTTGGTCCACCATAAGCCTATAGCCATTGTTTCATATTAATCGGCTTCCAATTATCTGGATTCTCCCCGAGTTCCTCGACGCACAACTCCAAGTACCTCAGCTAACACCATACAAAAATGATATAATTAAACAACTGTCGAACAACCTAAGGATCTATAATACGGAGGGTTACCAAAAAAACTTACAAATACTCTTCGAGCCCAAGGTGTAGTCCACTTTTGTGTTTTATCTGGCTGCACTTTGCAATGCGTCCTTAGCCAAACTGCTGAATGTGGGACTAGGTCTTCATCCCCTCCATAGTATTTTTCGGCCTGTTCAAACAAGCTCAATTAGTTTATGTTAACAATAAAGCTCTACGTAATCAATGTCACATAAAGTATAAGTATCTTAAAACAAGCTTACAAGGCGCTCCCTCCAAATTCCCTGGCTAATAGACCCTCTTGTATAATTGGTGGCTTTTCGCTTCGCCATGTTCTCTCTCGCCTTCCTCGACCTTACTTTTGTCTTCGGGTCCCTTCAATGCATGATAACGTTCTTCAAATGCGCAAAAGTCATCCAAAGCTTTTTCGAGCGAATCCACCACCTTTTGGACTTGTTCATGCCATCTTGAAAACTCTTCTGGGCAATCTTATTGAAACATACTCTAATCACTGGCTTAGTATCATCGTCCCACTTGTAATGTTGCTGCAATTATGATAAACTATAATCAGTACAGGATAAAATTATATATAATTATGTAGCGTATTAAATTAAATGTATTTAAACAATAACAAAATTACCTTAAATGAATGCCAAGCATCTCCTTGTTCCTCCTTTGAGAACCTTCTCCAGGTCATTTTATCACTAAAACGCATCACCCGTTTCACAATATTTCCAACTAAACTTATGGCTTTTGGGTAAGTGTAACCCCCGTCCCTACACAAAGTAAGCGGCTTTTTATTTGTTGGGTTAGGAGGCACAGGCTCACCAATCCCACCTCCCCTATTCTTCAAACAATCCGGCTCGATACTATCCGCTAACATCATCTCTTCCTTCTCTGTCATCTCTGGAGTATCATCAACAACATCGTCAACAGGATTGGTGTCTACCCTAACACCACCATAAGACACCTCTATCTCCCCGTCAACGATAAACTCATATCCCTCCACATCATCTAAACTATAATATAAAATCTTCGTTGCTGCTGCCTCGAGGTAAGGGTTGGCAAAAAGTTGTCGAGCCTCCTCCTCCGTCGGCTCTCCCCCCTGCTCCTCTATTGTCGGATTCGTATTGGATTGTGAAGGCCCATCCTCGTAAGTCCCCAGAACACCCTGGAACCCAAGAAATTGTGGTCTCACTGTGGCCCCAAGTGGCCTCACTCCTCCAGGCAGGGGTGCCATGGGTGCCCCCGCTGCTGCGGGATCGAAATAAAATGGCGGGTAGGCTGCTGGATTATATTGCTGGAATGCAGCTGGAAACGGTGGCATCGAATATTGAAACGGCTGAATCATGCCTGTACCATCAAGACTGGTAACTGGCGGTGATACCCCTTGCCACATCGGTGGCTGCATATACGGCTGGTAACCACCCATCATCATCGGTGACTGCAAAAATGGCATTAACGGCCGCTGCCCATCAGTGTGTGGGAACTGAGATACCCCATAGGAAGAAAATGTAAACGGGGGGTAACTCCACCACAAGGCCCTGCAACACTAGATGGTTTGCATGGTTGCGGCGGGAACTGTGGTGTTGGCATACCTGGCTGATATGGAGCGCGTGGCGCTGATTGGGGTGGATGACATGGGAACTGATATGTTTGGCTGAAACGGTGCCCGTGGGACTGATTCGGGAGGCTGAGACAGTGTACGTAGGGCTGATCGAGGCTGAGACAGAACTCGAGGCACTGAACTGCCTGGCTGCGATGGGGGCTGATATGGAACCTCCTCTCTGGTAGTGGTGGTACTGGTAGAGGTATTGGCACGGTGACGAACATTTCTAGAAGTACCTGGTGCATCATCTCCCTGACTCTCGATGTTCTAGGACCTCTAGTACGTGCCATCTGCAATACAATATATATTTAGTAACGTGCCATCTAAAAATCAGAGCACAATCACAACTAAGTACCATAAATAGACAGTGATGTTCAGTTCAACAAAAAAAAAGGACAAGGAAGTTACAAATCATATTATTAAAACTCTATCAAAATAATTGTTGATCTTGTGTAAATTATGTGCCGTTGTTCTGTTTTTAATTCACACACAGAATTTCAGCAGGAAGTTATGACATTGTTCTGTTTTTAATTCGAACAACAAATATCAGCAACAAATATTATCCTTGATTCCCTATCTTATAAGAAAAGTATTTGTAATTAAACAAGAATTAAGCAAGTGATATGTGCCTAAACCTAAGCTCCTTAAACCATCAATCAACCATTAAAAAAGAGATAACATGTACTATGTGGCCTAATAGCAGAAATAGTACTTAATTATTTATGAAAAAAGGAAATATAGTATTGAGTTATTGACAATCTATGGTATAACATGACTATTCTTTTTCCGAAGAAAAGAAAAGAATCAGAGTGCTGTCCCAAATCCAATACCAACCCAATTAATGAAACTTCATAGCATCAACAAGCAACTGGAGCAATATCATTTCATGCTTATGCATCAGTACTGTAGTAAAACACGACCGCATAACATTTCACGCTCTTTTTGAATACGGATGAAAACGAACTCAATACAACACGACAATTAACCCAAAACAGAGCAACCGAGAGCAAAATCAATCTTCTATTTACTAAAACTAACACAAATACACGAAACCGTCGTCATTCCTACTACTCCTAACATGCATGCAACATTAAACCCCAAATTCACATAAACCCCAATTTAACATAAACCCTGGATTCACATAAACCCTAAATTCGATCAAAACTTAAAAATTAATATGCAAATAAGGAATTTAATTGATGTTAACACTCACCCTTGTAGTTCAGCGTCGAATCGGCGGCGGAATAGAAGCTTTCACGGAGGAATTGAGGCTTTTTGTGTGGCCGTTAATTGGAAGCGAGTTTGGGGAAGTCTTGGTGGTGAAATGCTTGCTCTATTGAAGGAAACGGCGAAGGAAACGGTGAAGGACGGACCGACGGTGGTGCGGTGAGGTGCGGTGTGAATTGGGGAAGAAATGGGAATGAAAAAGAAATGGGGTGAAGAATTATCTATTTTTTTAGGGTTGGCTCGCTTAAAGAAATAATTTCTTTTGTCCAAATAGCTACCGTTTTGATGTTTGAAATAAAGCTGAGGTGGACAGCTTCCTCTTTCCTTTTCGATATGCTTAGATGGGCTAAGGTGGACATATTTGCTTTTTAAATTTTGCTAGCTCAGTTACTGTTACGTGGAGTTAGCTAACGATTTTTTGATCGCTACTTGTAACACGTGAAAATAAATAAATGTGTTTTGTGTCACATTTAATTAATTAATTTAAATAAAAAAAATTAATTAATCAACTATAACTAGGTCATTTCTAATAAGATATTTTAATTAGAAAACTTTTTCTTATCATTTTAAGTAGGCAATTGATTAGTTGATTTTAATTAGACACTTTAATTAGTCAACTTCAATAAAGTAATTTTACTCCTTAAATTTAATGGGGCCATTTTCACTTGTCTTTTACAATTAAAAAATCATAATTAAATAATTTTAATTAAGGATTAAATTATTGGTTTTAATTATTCTTTTCTAAAGATTAAACAATTTTAATTAACGATTATGTTTCCAAGTAGGTAATTTTAATTAGAATTTTCTAATAAGATAATTTAATTAAACAATTTTGAATAAGGAGTATATTTTTAATTAGGACAATATGGGTTAATTTTAGTTAATAAGGACAATATATAAGTTAAATTTTATTGTTTCCTTGGTAGGTTGCAGCTGATGTGGATAGAAAATGAATATTCCTACTTTGCAAGAGGAAATGGTACAACAAATATTTTGCCAAGTCACTTTTCGCTAGCTGATTTTCTCGTTGTATTTTAGCAAGAGAATTCCTCGCTAGCTAACTTTCCCAGCTAAATACATGCATTCTTGTAGTGGGTAAGCCTTGTGTTGCAATCCATAATTCATTTACGTGTTAATAAGGGGCAGAGGTCTTAGAGCTGTGTCATCCTTTCGCTACAAGATTTTCGGGTAATTCCCGACCGCAAAGTCGATCGGGAATGACCCTTTTTCGGTCGGCAATGACTCTTTCCCGACCGATTTTCGGTCGGGGTGGGCCGGTCGACATTCCTTCGGTCGGAAATCTTTTCCCGACCGAAGTTCGGTCGACCCGAGTTTTTGCCGACCGGTCCATCCCGACCGAAAATCAGCCGGGAGTTTCCCGACCGCAAGTCGGTCGGGCCCAAGATTCCCAACCGAAGTCCGGTCGAGAATCGTCCTGACCGTACTGCGGTCGGAAAAGTCACGTCCGACTGGACTTCAGTCGGGAAATTGTTTTCGGCGTTTTTGACCGATGCCTGGTCAGAAATACCGTAACTTTTTAACCGAACAGGGTTCGGTCAGAAATAGTGGTAATGGTATTTCCGACTGGCCATTGGTCAGAAATATCGGTGCCCCTAAACCCGACCGGAGCCCGGTCGGGAATTATGTTCTACGTTTTCCCGACCGCATTTCGGTCAGGAATATTGTCAGCCCTAAACCCCACCAATTTTTTCGAGTATTCCCGACCGAATTTCGGTCGAAAAAGTTTGAAATTTGGCCTATCCGCCAAATTTTCAAAATTTGCCGACCGAATTTTGGTCGGCAATTCTTTCTTGCCTAGATACGCGGTCAATGCCGACAACACCTTGAATATTATTCCCGACCGAAAATCCGGTCGGGATTTGTTTGAATATTTTTCCCGACCAATTTTCGGTCGGGAATGAGTTTGAATATTTTTCCCAACCAATTTTCGGTCGGCAAAAAGAGTAAATTTTACTTTTTTCCGATCTTTTGGAAAATCTTGATGTGTTTGTTAAGTATAACTATAGAATCTCACAAAATACATAAATTGCACTAATATTTAGCTAGTTTAATGTTCTTTTAATTATGAAATTAGTATAGATTAACATATAAGTTAAGTTAGTTTGGAGTTTTACATATATTAATCATACGTAGTATAGAGTATTCCCAATTAGCGATTAACATTTGTTACAAACGTTAGTATATATAGCCTAATTGTGATATATATTAACATATGTTTAACATAATCTTAAGAAGTTACGTTATTAGCAGCTACATATACCAATCTATTTATAAGTGACAATATGAATCGACGCTTCAAACGATTCATCAACCTGCAACTAAATTTAACTTTTTTTGATTTTTTTAGTAATATATAACTAATATTGATGTAATTGATCATTAAATCAACGATTTATCTAACATGGAGAGCGAAATTGTGAAATTAAGAATATGAATATTATTCCCTACCGAAAATCGGTCGCCAATACCCCTAAACCCTAAATCCTAAATCCTACCCTAAACCCTAAACCCTAATATTGTCGACTGAATTTCGGTCGGCAATAACAACGGTCATTACTATTCCCGACCGAATTTCAGTCAGGAATAGTAACGTCCACTGTTATTGCCGACCAAAATTCGGTCGGCAATAACAACGGCCGTTACTATTCCCGACCGAAGTTCGGTCAGGAATAGTGTCAGTCCCCCTATAAATACCCCTTCCTATTCCACTTGAGAAATCATTCCAACATTCATCACATGCTAAGGTATCCACAATTTCCTCTTGTATAACTATTTTTTGTTAGTTTTTCTCAATTAAGATCATCTTTATTAACTTTTTTTCATGTTTCTTTGTTTTAGATATTGCGGTAATGCAACGAGGGGCGTGTGTGTGCAAATAATACTTGATCTAAGTATTTTCTACGCTACAACAAGTTAGTATTAATTGACTTAGCTTCTATGTACTTATGTTTTAAAAGTTTAATATAAATGATAAATATATTGATTGGTGAAATTAATTGTAACAATTTCTTTTTAATTTTCTTGAATTAGAAATGGATTATCGTCCCGATAGATCTTGGATGTACGATAGGATAGATAGTAATACTGGTTATTTGAATCAACATTACGTGGTTGGGGTTCGTGAATTCATACAATATGCATCACAACAGAGAGATTACTTAGATCTAAGAAATCGTATTAGGTGTCCGTGCCAGAAATGCATCAATTTAAAGTTTTTTGATCGAAACGTAGTACGGGATCATCTTCATAAGTCGGGGTTCGTGTATCAATATTGGATATGGGTGTTGCATGGAGAGGAGGCGAGCGAGGCGTCCACATCGTATGTACCTGAATCACCGTCCGCTAGTATTCACGTTGATAGTCTGGTTCATGCCGATACTTCGTTTAGTGAATTGGTTGTGGATGTATATAGGGGTCAATTTGTTGAGGGAGAGGTGCGCAACGAAGATCCAAGTCCTGAGGCAAAGGAGTTTTACAAATTGATGCAGTTGGGAGACATAAGAATTAACAGTAAGAAGCCGAAGATTGTGCTCCAGTGGTTTGCCGAGTTCTTGACTACCAAGACGATGCACAAAGTAGCTAATGTTGCTTGCGAAAAGTACTTAAGGTTGTCTAAAGATATTATGGAGCCATAGATTGCGGAAATGCTATCGAATACGGTTCTAGGCATGAATAAGATGCTCGAGGGTTTTGGGTTTAGGGTACGAAAATATCGACGTATGTTGGAATTTTTATTTCTTGTACTACGGCGATAATGCCAACCAGGATCTCACATCGTGTCTGATATGCAAGGACGATAGACATGAGGCTGGTAGAAAGTCCAGGGTCGCAAGAAAGAAATTGTGGTACTTCCCCCCAGGCCCTCGATTACAGAGGTTGTTTTATACTGTAGGCACTTCGAGACATATGACTTGGCATTTGAAGTGTCGACAGTCAACTGATAGAATGATCCCCCAAGCTGCAGGCGAGGCGTGGAGAGATTTTGATCGTACGTATCTGGACTTTGCAGCAGAGCCTAGAAATGTCTGACTCGGCCTATGTACTGATGGGTTCACACCGTTTGGGTAATCTGGGAAGAAGTACTCTTGTTGGCCCGAGTTTGTAACGCCTTATAACCTCCCGCCGGATTTATGCATGCGACCGGAGTTCATTTTTCTGAGCCTTATTATACCCGGTCCAAAGAGTCATGGAAAGAACTTAGATCTTTTGCTGAGACCATTGATTGATGAGTTGAATGATTTGTCGAGTAATGGTTTGTGGACATATGACAACTCACGAAAGGAAAACTTCCAAATGCGAGCGACCCTAATGTGGACTATTAGCGATTTTCCTGCTTCTGGAATGTTGTCCCAGTGGAGCACGCACGGTAAGCTGGCGTGTCCTTATTGCATGGGTGAGACAGATTCTTTTACACTTAAGCATGGTGGAAAAGCCTCGTGGTTCGATTGTCATCGTCGGTTTCTACCAGAGGGTCATAAATGGAGGTACAACAAGAAGGATTTCTACAAGGATAGGGAGGTACTTGCAGCGCCCATTCGAAGGAAGACATGAGCGGAGATGAGCGCAATTTTGGATAGGCTACGATCGGTTAGATTTGGGGCAAACTCTACAAAGCTTTCGGGATTTAACACAACTCATAACTGGTGTCATCGAAGCATCTTTTAGGAACTACCTTATTGGTCCACGAACTTGATTCGCCACAATCTAGATGTCATGCATTGTGGGAAGAACTCTTTTGAGAACATCATCAACACAGTGTTGGACGATGCTAAGTTGAAGGACAACATTAAGTCGAGGCACGATCTTAAGCTGTTGACCAACCGTAAAAAAATATTCTTCAAACCCATTGGCAGAGGAAGTGAGTATATAAAGCCAAAGGCAAAATATTGTATTACGAGGGATCAAAAGAACATGGTGTTTGATTGGCTGACCGAACTGAAGTTTCCTGATGGATATGCCTCGGACTTGGGACGATGTGTGCAAAAACAACAAGGAAAATTGTATGGTATGAAGAGTCATGATTGTCACATCTTCATACAGAGATTGATCCCGATTGTATTTTGCAACTTCTTGGAACCCGAGATTTGGGAGACCTTAGTAGAGATTAGCCTTTTTTCAAGGCGATTTGTGCCTCAAAGGTGTCGGCCGAGGATATGGAGCGATTGGAGGAATTGTTTATTGTTACCATGTGCAAGATGAAAATGATATTTCCTCCTTTATTTTTTGACTCTATGGAGCATTTAGCCATACACCTTCCGTACGAGGCTAGAATTGGTGGTCGAGTTCATTATAGATGGATGTATCCATTCGAGAGGTACGATTTTATATTTTTAATAACAACTATCTTTTACAATTATCGATTATTTTCCTAATCTTTCATTTCTATGAATTAGGCGGATGTTCGACATGAATGGTTCAGTACTGAACAAGGCGAGGGTGGAAGGATCCATAGCCAATCAATACCTACTTGCTGAGCTGTCCAATATGTGTTCTCAATATTTGGATGTCTTTTTTCAGACTAAATATAAAAAACTCAACAGGAAAGAGACACTAGATAATACATAGTGGGATGATGAGCTTAGAATATTTCACAAGAAAGGGGCGCCAATAGGGCCACTAAACGAAAGGCGATACTTGACTTCCGATGAAATGGAGCAAATAGAGCTTTACACGCTTCTAAACTGTCAAGAGCTTGACGAATGGGTCAAGTAAGTGGTCATTAATTATTTTTAATAACGAAATGATTAAGTTCTTTAAACACAACTAACTTATGAAAATTTTCCTATGCAGACTGTTTGAAGAAGAGGAGTGCGGTGGACTTAGTCCAATGGAGATACAATCCAAGAGGAACCAAGAGTACGTAGCATGGTTCAAGCAGACATATTCAAGTGGGAAATACGAGACCGACGTACGAATAGATCCTCTAATCACAAGTCCGGCTAATTCAGTGGCAACCTACGAGGGATACATTGTGCATGGGTTCATATTTCACACCGATATGATTTTGGGCCCGAAGAAGAGTAATTGTAGCGGTGTTTATGTGAAGGGAGACATGGGAGGATCCGATGCTACCAACTTCTATGGAACGTTGAAAGACATTATACGCCCTCGCATAGGCATGTGTCGTGTCTGGCTTCTTCTTCGTTGAGAAACCAAACTGATCGTGACGTGCATCCGTAGGGAGACCTGCAGCCTTCCCCTTCTTCAGTCCTCCACTCGCCAGATTCCACAGCTCCTGATCTAGTGGTGGCCACGATGAACGATCCTCATCGTACCTCTGGATCATACGGCCTATGTAGTCCTCATGTTCATTTTGTCAGAATTGTTAGTACATAATTAAGGAAGACATATGTTAATATAGTAATTAAGAATGATTTACAAGTTAAATACTTATGCAGATAGCCCTATACTTGGGGTCAACCCAAACGCGACAACGTGGAGCTCCCTCTGGCAGACCACTGGGAACATGTGTGTGCTGATAACGATATGCCTCATCGTGCCGAGGCTCAGGGGCCCCTGTAGGTCTCAAAGTAGCCTGCATATTGATATACATTTGTTTTTTTAGCTATTTAAATTTAAGACAATAGTTATTCGTAGCATGAGTCTCTCGTGGAGGACGATCAGGGTCTGGTGCCGGTCCTCCTCGCTTGTTCTTCTGTCCTGCCTCTGATTTCTTCGCATGCTTAGCTGACTCCCAATGCGTAACGAAAATTCTCTCTAACTTGTCGCTCATCTAGCTGTTCTTCGGACGCCTCGCCCACTTCGGATCATCCTTCCTCTCATAATAGTTCTTCTTCGCATTGTACATTACTTCCTTGTAACACTTCTTAGCCTTCATCTCGTATGCGAGATGTGCCCGAAGCAAGTCATTCGGATCAATGTAGTATATGTTGTGCAATTAATTAAGGTTTTTAATTAAGGTTTCGTTAAATGAAAATCTTACTATGTATATATATTTAGTAAACTTTCAAAATTTCGCCTTAAACTTAGCCCACATCTGTCCCTGGACTACTGGATCGACCTCGATGTATGAAGGAACACACATCTTCATAAACTCCCTAATGATCGAGGTAATCGCCGACACTATCTTATTCCCATCATGAAATGCGTCGCGCTCATCCAGCTCGGCCCTAAGACGGTCTATACGGTCAGCCAGAACCTGTGGGCTTCTCGATATGCCTAGGCCCGGTCGTTACTGCATCGCTGAAGATGGTCCTGCACCGGCATCGTCTGCAAGGGAAGAAGTACTAGGACCCGCCGGTGTAGACTTAGTAGAGCATGGCCTAGGTGTGGTACTCCTCGATCCAGATGATGACAATGGCATCGATGCTACGTGATCATCATCTAGTCGATATGGTACTACTAGATCTGGTGGAGTACCGCCGCTCGATCCTATAGTATGCCTAGGTGGATGTGAAGAAGCAGGGGACTCGGCAAGACCGGTATCAGGTGCATCGATAGGATCGGTGGTGCAGTGCCAGAACAAATGATACGTAGACGAGGACCTATCCTCGGTGGATCAGTAGGTGGAGCACTCGGTGGACCACCACGCCCTCTCTTCGAGGCCTGGTCACGATCGCTATCACGGGACGACATGTCATCGATAAAAGTGCTACGGACTAAGTAAAAGCATCTAAGTTAGAATTTTTCTAATTATAGAGATGACCTAAATTTAATCAATACTAATTTATATAGTTTTTTCCTAAAGTCATGAACTATGTTATAAAAACTATCATTTCTAAGATATCTAAACTCATTTTATAAAATTAACGTCCTAATAAATAAATTAACACATATAAAAATCATATATAGTTTTCCTAAAGTCATAAATAATTACTAAACTATAACATTTCCTAAAGCCTAACAATTCCTAAAGGCATAAATAATTACTAAAATCATAAAACTATAATATTTTCTAAAGCCTAACAGTTCCTAAAGGCATAAAAGTCTAACATTTCCCAAAGCATAACAATTCCTAAAGGCATTTTCTAATTAAATCCTAACAATTTCTACAATTTCTAACAATTAAACATACAAAATCAATATTAAAACATTAAATAATACATAAAAACAAGAAAAGGCGAAAAAACTTACTGGATCGGAAGTGCCGACCGAATTCCGGTCGCGAATGGAGGCTAGGCAGTCGGGAAAAGTGGGGAGAAGAGACAGATTTTGGTGTGAAAAATGAAGAGGAGGAGGGAATGCCTCCCTCATTCCCGACCGAATTTTGGACGGGACGACTCGGCCCAGCAGGGCCGAGATTAGGGCGACACTCTAGGTGGGACAATTTCTCGCCCAGAGTTTCCCGACCGCGGTTCGATCGGGAATACTTTTCCCGACCAAAATTTGGTTAGGAAAAGTATTCCCGGGTTTGGTCGGGATTGTTCTTTTAAAACTTCCCGACCGAATATCGGTCGTGAAAAGTATTCCCGACCGACATTCGATCGGGAATGCTCCGGACCAAAATTCGGTCGGGATTTTCCGGTCGGGAAAACCCCCGAATTCTTGTAGTGTTGATTTGCATCCTTTTTGGTTATTCTTTCTAATCCACTTCTTATTTTCGAGTATCAATAGGTGTCTACATTTCTTTTCAATTTGGACTTTGGAGTGTGTTGTACCATACTTTGGTATTGATATTTGGCAACCTCTCACTCGACCACGTGTCACACCTTGAAGTATATAAATGACAAGTTCCGTAAAAGTACTAAGTCATTGGTGTTGCTTTAGTAACTTAAAAAGATAAGGATTGAAAGTCGTTGGCTTCTCAGAATGTCGTCTTGTCACCTTCTATGGTTGTCGCCTTCTCGGGTTATCGCCTTCTCAGGTCATCGCATCATCGGGTCATCGTGTTTGAAAGTGCAAGTTTTCTGGATGTTAGCATAACATTGAGATTTTCAATGTTAGAGTAACATTGCACGTCCAGAAACTGTTTTACAATCTAGTTATTATTATTATTATTGTTTTGCCTTATTCACTTAACTTACTGAGTTCCACAGTTGTAGTTGTCTTTGATTATTATTCAGGAAACAAACTTGCATTAGGTTGGACGCTCAAAGTTTCCAAGATGAGAAGTTTCCTTAATTAAAGCAAACGGCTTATAAAAGGAAAGAAGAAGTCTAGTGCGACTAGGAAAGCTTCCAAGGGAAAGTCCTGAATTGAAGAAGGAGTCTTTCCTTAGCTAGATCACTAGCGAAGGAACTATTATTCAAGAAGGACTGCGAGAACAAGGAAGAGGAGTTCGAGAAGGAAACAAGGAGAATTACCAACCGTGTACAACACACCTTGAAGTCCAAATCAAGAACCTATATATAGGTGTGAAGTACATCAAGACAAATAACGAGACAAGAGCTAATCAATCCAAGAGATTAATTTACAGTTGTTGAGTGTTGTCTTGCTTTAGCAAAGTTTTTAAGTTGTTAGAATAGATCTAAGAGTGAGGAGCTTTTAGAGATAGTCGAAGCAACTCTTGTGTGCTTTGCTTAGTTTGAACAATTCGAGAGTGAGGAGCTTGAGAGTTGTGAGAACGCCTTTGTTAAACCCTTGTGGTATTTTGCCTACGGCTCGGAAGTTAATATAATCCTATATTCACTTCTTAAATTCGTGTTTGTTTATTCCGCTGCAAACTGTTACTCTGGTCTGCTGTTAAAGTAACATCGTAGAACTAACAGCAAAACACAAACTGCTGTTAGAACTTCAGTGTTAAGTTAACATCAACAACGTATCGACCCGATCCACAATTTCAATTGGTATCAGAGCCAAGCACCAACTTCACCGGTGTTTGGCGTTGATACGACAAGATGGACAATTCCAACCCTAATACCAGCAGGTTGCCTGTATTGGAGGGTCCCAACAACTATGCCTACTGGAAGATCAGGCTCAGAGTCCACATCAAATCCATCGACCTAAGAGCTTGGGACGCAGTACTAGAAGGCTACACCATTCCCTACTTGCCAAGAGATGGAGATGCTGATCTGGTACCTAAGCCAGGGGGACAATGGACAGCCAACGAAATTGCTCTCTACAACTTCAATGAAAAGGCTCTCAATGCTATTTTTAGCTGGGTAGGTAATCATATGTTCAAACTGATTCAAACTTGTTCTACTGCTAAATCTGCATGGGAAATTCTTGAATTACATTGTGAGGGTGATGTGGCTGTGAGGGACTCTAAATATAGAAAACTTTTGAGGGACTTTGAGAAGATAGAGATGGGTGAGGATGAAAGCATTGATAGTTATTTTGAGAAACTTCTAGATATTGCTAATCAGTGCCAAAACTTAGGTTTTATCATCCCTAATCAAACCATGGTCTACAAAGCCTTTAGAACATTATCCTCTAAGTTTACTGTCAAAAGAATTGCTATGAATGAGTCTAGAGATCTTGCCAACATGGACTTTCAAACATTAATGAACACTCTAAAAGAATTTGAACTAGAATTCCTAGGAAAGTCCAGTAAACAACTTGCTTTAGCCTTACTAGGTACTAGCTCAGATTCTACAGGGAGTGATGAGGATGAATATGAGTTGATCTCTTCTAACTATGGCAATATTACCAAAAAGTTTAGTAAATTAGGTTTCAAAGGTAAACAGAAAGAAAAACAAACTGGTAATGATAGCCCCGGTTACAAGAAATTGCCCCCAAAGTTTGTAAAATACATGGCATCTAAGAGCACTCCTCAAGATGCTGAGAAATTGAAAGATGTCCAGTGTTATGAATGTAAGGGGTATGGTCACTTTAAACATGAATGTGCTAACACCCTCAGAACAAGAGGGAATTCTCATTGGGTTTGTGTAGATGACTTCAATGAAGATGATTTTGAATCTGGAACAAGTGCCGATGAACACTCAGAGGAAATCAAAACTGCTGCGCTATGCACAAGGATCACCTGGTCCAATGAAGACTCCAGAAATTGCCTAAGATCACAATGTTACTCTAACATTGGTGAACCAACAGCAAAGCAGGAAATCTTTTTTGGAGACTGGAACAGCAATGATTCCCAGGTTATCTCTGATGAACTCTCTGATTGTGATGATACTAACTTTGATTGTTTTCATGGTACAGTTGATCTAGAAGAAGAGTACTCCCAAGAAGAAGAGTTATCCCAGGAGGAGATTCTTGATGATCTGCACACCACATTCCTCAGGCTTGAGAGAGAGAATGTGAAACTCATAAAGAAGAACAAAGCACTGACTCATGACATTGAATGTTTGAAGAACATGTTGAAACTCTATGAAAGAGATCTTGACAAAGTTGAAGCTGAGTTGAAAGAGGTAAA
Source organism: Linaria vulgaris (assembly GCA_948329865.1). Classification (NCBI taxonomy): domain Eukaryota; kingdom Viridiplantae; phylum Streptophyta; class Magnoliopsida; order Lamiales; family Plantaginaceae; genus Linaria; species Linaria vulgaris. Next base: position 126,894,533 of record OX415250.1, on the reverse strand, counting down.
GGATAAACTCAAGAAAGACACACAGATCATAGCTAAATGGAATGCAGGTACTTCTAAACTTGATGAGGTACTTAGCATGGGAAATTCAGGTTCATGTGGTCTGGGATTTGTTGAGAAACCTTCCTCTTCTATAGTAAATTCTGCCTATCTATCTTCTAGCTTTGTTAAAGAATCTGATTCTAAGAGTTTAGGTACCATCAACACTGTGAGAAGTAAACCTACTTTTATCTGTCAATACTGTTACCAACCAGGCCACATAAAACCATTCTGTAGAAAATTTATAAGAGAATGTGGTAAGAAAACAGTTACTGAACCCAATGTTAGAACAACAGCAGTTTCCGATGTTAGACCAACATTAGGTTCAGGACAGAAAGGTAGAACTTGGGTAGAAAAAGTTAAGACCCCTAAGATTAAAGTTGTTTGCAATGTTGTTTTCTCTGCTGTGTATTCTAACCTTTCAGGTAAGTGGTACTTCGACAGTGGATGTTCAAGACACATGACAGGCAACATTGACAATCTTGTGAATATGGTTTCTGTGAGTACTGGCACTGTGACCTATGGTGGTGGTACAAAAGGGAAGATCATTGGAAAGGGGACACTGAATGTTGATGGATTTCCACCCCTGAAGGATGTGTTGTTGGTTGATGGGCTACAAGCAAATTTAATCAGCATCAGTCAACTATGTGATGATGGCTTGCTGGTTACATTTGACAGTTCATCTTGTGATGTTTATGATAGTGATAATGTACTTGTTATGACAGGTACTCGGTCCAAGGACAACTGCTACCTAGCTCAAGAGGAAGCAGAGTGTTTCCATGCTAAAATAGATGAAGCTTCTGTATGGCATAGGAAAATTGGACATGTTCACTACAGAAACCTTGAGAAATTACAGAGAGTTGATGCTGTAAGAGGCTTACCAAAGCTGTCTTGTCCAGGTAAGCTTGTGTGTGGTGATTGCCTCAAGGGTAAGCAAACCAGAGCAGTTCATACACCCCTACAGGTACAGAATGCTAACCCTAGATCTAGTAGGTGTTTTGAATTGCTGCACATGGACTTAATGGGTCCAATTGAGGTAAGTAGTCTCAGTGGGAAGAGATATGCCTTTGTGATTGTAGATGACTTCTCTAGATACACTTGGGTAAAATTTCTTAAAGAAAAGTCAGAAGCTTTTGATCAGTTCAAAATTCTTTGTGCTAGTATTAAAAACTTGTATGGCTCCACTGTGACTAAAATTAGGTCTGATCATGGTAAAGAATTTGAAAATGCTAGTTTTGATAACTACTGCAATGCTAAAGGTATTTTCCATGAATTTTCAGCTCCTAAGACTCCTCAGCAGAATGGGATTGCTGAGAGAAAGAACAGGACTCTTCAAGAGATGGCCAGAGTTATGCTCAATGCCAAAGACTTATCCAAAAGACTCTGGGCTGAAGCCTTAAATACTGCTTGTCACATTAGTAACAGGGTGTATCTTAGACCTGGAACTAACATGACTCCATATGAACTCTTGAAGGGTGTAAAACCAAATGTTGCATACTTTCATGAATTTGGATGTGATTGTTATCTACTGAATGACAAGGATTATCTGAGTAAAATTGATTCTAAAAGTGAAAAATGCATCTTTGTAGGATACTCAGCCAATAGTACTTCCTTTAGAGTCTACAATCTTAGATTGAAGACAATTCAGGAATCAGTGAATGTTGTGTTTGATGATTTCACTCTTGATACAGGTACTGGTGACATCTTAGTTCCCAATGTTGAACCAACAGTGGAAACCGAGAATGTTACTCCTGACAATGTTACACCAACATTGGAACTGGAAGCTGGAAACACTGAACAAGAGTCAGGGAACGATGTTAGACTAACACCAGCGAGATCAGATGTTAGAGTAACATCAGAGGATTCTGACTCAGAACATGAAGGTGCCGCTGAACCTAGAAGAGACCCCCCGGCTAGGATTCAGAAAGACCATCCAGCATCCCAGGTAATAGGTGAACTCACTGAACGGGTAAGGACACGCAATAGAGAAAGACTTGACTATAGAGATATGGTAAAACTGTGTGTCTGTATGAACTTCACTTGTACTGTTGATAATGCCTCTTGTTTTGTCTCCACCATAGAACCTAAAAATGTGAATGAAGCCCTTCTTGATAACTTTTGGATTAATGCCATGCAAGATGAACTATTACAGTTTACTAAGAACAATGTCTGGATACTTGTACCTAGACCACCTAATGTTAATGTAATAGGGACAAAGTGGATATTTAAGAACAAGAGTAATGAGGAAGGGGTTATAGTTAGAAACAAAGCTAGACTAGTTGCTCAGGGGTACACACAGGTTGAAGGTGTAGATTTTGATGAGACTTTTGCTCCAGTTGCTAGGATTGAATCTATTAGGTTACTTCTAGCCATAGCATGTTGTCTTAAGATAAAATTATACCAAATGGATGTAAAGGGTGCGTTTCTGAATGGGCTGATTGATAAGGAAGTATATGTTGAACAGCCAAAGGGGTTCACAGATCCTAAGTATCCAAACCATGTGTACAATCTTGAAAATGCATTATATGGTCTTAAACAAGCACCTAGAGCATGGTATGAAAGGCTTACAAAATTCCTTTTAAGTCTTGGTTTTGTTAGAGGTGATGGAGATAGAACACTGTTTGTCTTGAAGAAAGATTCTCATGTCTGTATTGCTCAAATATATGTAGATGATACTGTGTTTGGCTCAACTAACAATTCTATTCTAGAAAAATTTGTTGAATCAATGACAGGGCAGTTTGAGATGAGTATGATGGGAGAATTAACCTTCTTTCTTGGTCTTCAAGTGAAACAAAGAGGTAATGGAATTTTCCTAAGTCAGGAAAAGTATGCAAGAAATTTGGTGAAAAGGTTTGAATTAACAGATTCAAAGCCTTGCAAGACTCCCATGTCTTCATCTGTGAAGATATCCAGGGATGATACTGGTGTCAATGTTGATCCAACATTGTACCGTTCAATGATAGGAAGCTTGTTATACTTGTCTGCTTCAAGACCTGATATTATGTTCTCTGTGTGTGTATGTGCAAGGTACCAGGGATGTCCAAAGCAGTCACATCTGATTGCTGTGAAGAGAATACTTAGATACACATCTGGCACTTTGGCCCTTGGCATATGGTACTCTTATGATACTAACACAAATCTTGTAGGTTTCAGTGACTCAGACTGGGCAGGTGATACTGATGACAGGAAGTCTACAAGTGGAGGATGTTTTTATCTGGGGAACAACTTGGTCTCATGGTACAGTAGAAAGCAAAACTGTGTGTCACTATCCACTGCTGAGGCTGAATACATTGCAGCATGTAGTTGTGTCACCCAGTTGGTATGGCTCAAACATATGCTACTGGACTATGGGTTAGACAGTGATACCTTACTTATGTTTTGTGATAACCTTAGCGCTATAAGCATCTCTAAGAATCCTGTTCAGCATTCTAGGACAAAACATATAGACATTAGGCATCACTTTCTGAGAGACATGGTAGAAGACAAGCTTATTGACATTGAACATATAGAAACTAACAATCAGCTAGCTGATATGTTCACTAAACCATTAGATACTGAGAGGTTCTTCAGTCTGAGGAACTCTCTTGGCATGTGCATTGTTTAGAGATGTTAGTTCACCAGTGTTGACATAACACCACTGTCTAGCATTGGTTATTGGTTGTGGTGTAGCTGTAATTATTTTTTGTTCCTTTTTGCATTCTTCTTTCTTGCATATTACATCTTTGTTAGAGAAACTGTTGGGTGTGTGGTTGGCCTGTATGAATAGCTAAGGTGATTGGTGAACAGGTACATATCAAGAGGTTTGGAAAGAAATAACTCTGATGTTAGTCTGTGAATGTTAACCTAACATCATGGGAGAAGCTGGGATACACAGAGCTCACTACTCTGATGATATTCAGTTGTGTCTTATCCATGTTAGGTTTGACAAGGTATGAAGAGAAGCTGGGGTACATGATGTTGAAGGCCTCATTGTCATTCAGTTGTGCTTATTTTCATATTTTTGTCTATGGCCAAGGTTTTTACATGATAGTGATCTTTCCTACTGGGGTGTATAAAGTTTAGACTGTGTGCATTCAGTAGCATTGATTACTTAGTATTTCCTTGATAAACAGGTTAGTAAACAAGTATGCATGAGGAGTTGGGGTGGAGAAATATTTGATAAAAGTGTTGTCTTCATTCAATTCCTTTGTACTTGCCTGATCTGTAGCTGATAGCTAAGTTGCTGGGGTGTGTGGAGTCCTGTGCTGCCCACATTCAGTGATGAGACTGTCCTTTAACATTCATCAGTTTTTTTTTCAAAAGAGTTTCTAAAAATAGTGAAAGTTAAAGATAAATTGATATGTCCTGATCCCAGTTAGCAAGGCGGTTTGTATGTGGTTACCATCTCTCAAATGTTAATCTAACATGGTTGCATTCATTCTAGTTCTGCATATTTCCTTTTGTCGGTTTGGGCTTAGGGGGAGTAGTTAAGTATCATGTGTTGAGGCATACTTCTTGGGTGACCAGCTACAGGTAAAAGCACTATGTTTTGTGATCTTCTTGCTGTGGGAAAATCTTTTCCCTGGATAAGTATATCCTCTGTGTTTTTCTCTGTTTGATTTGTCACTTGCTTATACTGATGATCTGAAGCTGTGTCATTGTACCTGTGTACTTGGTTGAAGCTTCGGATTAGTACAGGAATATCTCACGCTCTCACAAGATGATGCTACTTTGGATGAAACCCTGCACCTCCAACTTCCCTCCCTGATGTTAACTTGCCAATGTTAGTCCAACATTGTAACATTGTAACTTATAAGTTTTCAGGAATGAAGACTGCTCTGGTTACGTGTTAACCTAACACTGACACGTGGTAAGAATAACATGTAGGGGACGTGTGACAGTGGTCAGATTATTATGGTAACATGTTACAACACCACTATTCCATGCTCTTCATCTGAATCATATATATAATTTGACCTAATTTCTTCTTCATTCTAACGCTAACATCTGTGCAAAGAAAATTACTCTCTAAATTTTCAAAATCTTCAATCTTTTTATCTCAAAGTTACTCTAACAATGGCACGCAAGTCCAATATTGATGCTCTTGCAGAAGCAGCTGCGCAAGTCGAGCGAGCGCCACGACGCAGTACCAGACGCACCGCCGCTGAAACCACAGTCGCCGCCTCTCCAAAGAGGAAAGCTACCACTCAACGGCGCAAGGGCAAAAAGATTTCAAAGAAAGATGTTGGTTCAACATCAGATGCTGTCGAGCAAGCCCCTGGTCCCACCAATCCTGAAATCGAGGTAACAATGGCTAACCCTACTCCGAGTATACCTGCTGATGTCGATGTTGGTATTGAGGGGGAGAATGAGGCCCCTGTGATTGGGTTGGGTAATGTGGTTGAGGAAGTGGTGGAGCCAACTGTGTCTAGTTCTATTGAGCCTAATGAGGCTAATGATGATGAGTTTGCTGCTGCTGAGGAGAGTGAACATGCTACTGGTGAGCATGATGAGGATTTGTCTGAGGAGATTGCTGCTGATGGCAATCTTGGTGTAAATAATGGGGTTACTACTGAAGGTAACCAAGCTGTTGTGAGTGACCAACCTGCTGAGGTTGAAGGAGAAGAAGAGGATGAGGATGAAAACCTTTCCTTGGCTGCCCTTGCAAATGCTGCCAGGAAGAGGAAAGGTAAGGAGGTGATGGCTGAGTCTTCTGAGGATGAGTCAGAAGAAGAAAAAGAAGAAGAAGAGATTGAGGAGGAAGAGGAAGAGGAAGTTGAGGAAGAAGAGCTTGTGGCTGATGAGCCAGAGCAAGCTGATGTTACTCTAACATCAGATGATGATCAGTTTACTGATCTAATGATGAGAGAGTATCCACATGAAGCTTACTCTGACTTCTATGTGTCTCCTGATGCTGAGGAGCAATGGGAGGCATACCTAGCCAGGGTAATCCACAAGGAAAGGGCTATTGAGGAGGGTATTTTCAAAGAAAACAGGGTGTTTGAGTTGCTTGAGGCTAGAGGAGTCTTGGGGTCTGTGCAGAATCTGTCTGCATATGTTCCTGATGTAGTGAGAGAGTTCTACATGAATCTCTCTGAGTGGGTGATCAACCTGGATTCTCCTAAGTATGGGAAGGCTTGGGTTAGGAAGAAGATCTATGACATCACTCCTGCCATGATCAATGAGGCTTGGGGTCTTCCTGATCCTGAAGAGTCTGAGGATCCGACTATGGAGGAGATCATCACTGATCTTACAGGTGGCCTCACTAGGCAATGGAGAAAGAGCTTTCCCACAACCAGGCTGACTTCTCTTAGTGCCGTGCTTCACAAGATCAGCACTTACAATTGGCTTCCTTCTTCCAACACTACTGTGATGACCAAAGAGTCAGCAAAGTTGGTGTACAAGCTGAAGAATGGAATGAGTGTAAACATTGGTGAAAAAGTGCTGAGACACATGAAGGAAGTCACTATGAAGCCCAAAGGAATCCTTCCTTATCCTTCACTGATCTCATGTCTATTGGTGAAGCAAGGCTTCAAAACCAAGAAGACTGAAGGGTGGATCAGCAACAAGGCTGTAATGTCAATCACCAGGAGCTACTTCACTAATGTGGGGATCCAGGATTTGCCTTGGAACCCTCAAGGAGAAGCTGGTCCCAGCAGGAAGAAGAAGAAGAAGACACACAAGTTTGCTGCTTCTTCAGTTCCAGTGAGCAGTGGTGACAGCTGCTCAGTGATTACAGATGTTTTTGTTGAGGAAACATTGGTCTGGCTGGATAGGGAGTACAAGGACACCCAGAGGGAAATAGCTGACAAGCAAGTCAGACTGCAGGAACTGGACAGCTTGAGGAAACACTTGAAGGATCTGCCTTCCTCACAAAAAGGGGGAGAGTAGATCAAATTTTCAAATTTTCCTGCAAGTTTCTTTAGTTTCTGTTTCTAATGCCTTTTGAACAATTGTTTTCTTTTTATTCTGATCAAGGAGACTGTTCCTTGCTGCTAGTATGGACTGTAATTAAGTACTTTTTCGTTTGGGTACTTAGTGTTTCTGCTTATGCTATTATTGAACTGTGATTACTGGTACTGACTCTGTTTTGTAGGTGTTAACTTTCTGATGTTAAACCAACATTGATAAAGCTGGATGTTATAACATTGAAAGTATCAGTGTTAGAATAACATTGGATTAGTTCCTTCTGATATTCAGGGGGAGAGTACTTAGTTTTTCATTGTTATGATATAATGAAGTTTTTCTGAATAATTTGATCTGAGAAGAACTGTTTCTTAGGTTTTGTGATTAAGGCAAAAATGGGGAGATTGAAAGTGCAAGTTTTCTGGATGTTAGGATAACATTGAGATTTTCAATGTTAGAGTAACATTGCACGTCCAGAAACTGTTTTTACAATCTAGTTATTATTATTATTATTGTTTTGCCTTATTCACTTAACTTACTGAGTTCCACAGTTGTAGTTGTCTTTGATTATTATTCAGGAAACAAACTTGCATTAGGTTGGACGCTCAAAGTTTCCAAGATGAGAAGTTTCCTTAATTAAAGCAAACGGCTTATAAAAGGAAAGAAGAAGTCTAGTGCGACTAGGAAAGCTTCCAAGGGAAAGTCCTGAATTGAAGAAGGAGTCTTTACTTAGCTAGATCACTGGCGAAGGAACTATTATTCAAGAAGGACTGCGAGAACAAGGAAGAGGAGTTCGAGAAGGAAACAAGGAGAATTACCAACCGTGTACAACACACCTTGAAGTCCAAATCAAGAAACTATATATAGGTGTGAAGTACATCAAGACAAATAACGAGACAAGAGCTAATCAATCCAAGGGATTAATTTACAGTTGTTGAGTGTTGTCTTGCTTTAGCAAAGTTTTTAAGTTGTTAGAATAGATCTAAGAGTGAGGAGCTTTTAGAGATAGTCGAAGCAACTCTTGTGTGCTTTGCTTAGTTTGAACAATTCGAGAGTGAGGAGCTTGAGAGTTGTGAGAACGCCTTTGTTAAACCCTTGTGGTATTTTGCCTACGGCTCGGAAGTTAATATAATCCTATATTCACTTCTTAAATTCGTGTTTGTTTATTCCGCTGCAAACTGTTACTCTGGTCTGCTGTTAAAGTAACATCGTAGAACTAACAGCAAAACACAAACTGCTGTTAGAACTTCAGTGTTAAGTTAACATCAACAACGTATCGACCCGATCCACAATTTCAGTGTTCTCAGGTCATCGCCTTCTCAGGTTGTCGCCTTCTCAGGTCATCGCCTCATCGGGTCATCGTCTTCTCAGGTCATCGCCTTCTCAGGTTGTCGCCTTCTCAGGTCATCGCCTCATCGAGTCATCGCCTTCTCAGGTCATCACCTTCTCGGGTTGTCGCCTCCTCGAATCATCGCCTTCTCAGGTTCAACACAAGTCCATCAATGATGGGCCAAGCCCATCAACAAGCCCATGAAGTACCTATAAATACCCCCTCAATTGGATGCAAAAGACACAATTCACATCTGACTTTCTCTCTCTAAGTCAGAGCTTTCTCTCTCTAGACTTGAAGAGCTCAAATTCTGTCCGACTCGCTCGGTCCGACGATGTCTTATGCGACGTGGTCCATCAAGCTCTTGTGCGACGCACAATCCAGTACGGATTGGCGGCCCATCCGACTCACTTTGGCCCAATAAGCTCCGGGCCCAGCACAACGCATACCCGTTTAGCAAGGTCCAACAAGCCTCGAGCCCAACATAAGGCATACCCGTTCAGCACGGTCCAATAGCCCAACGCGCAACAATGGCTATCACGGAGAAATAATGAACTACGTTCGGCTTGATTCCCTATACGGGATACGTAGGCAGCTTGGCCCAGCCCAAGTTCAGTCTGAAATCAACAAACTCCAAATTCACTTAGGTATATACTTTTCGTGTTTTTCAGTGCAGATTTCTCAAACTCAAAACTAACCCAACACCAGTACGGAGCTTGGGTTAGTCTGACGTGGAGTGCTTAGTCAGCAGACGAAATCACCCCGCATCAGTGGCGCCGTCTGTGGGAAGCCACTAAGTGCACTGTAGAAGAAACACACGTGTTCATCACCATAGAAAGGTCTTCAAGAGCAAATGAGAGCACCAACGTCACTACGACTACTCAGCAGCACGAGGAATCTTCGGCGAGAGCTTCAACAACAACTTGATGAAGCTTAGGTGATTGCAACGAAGAACGGCAATCAAACTCCACCCAAGACTAATGAACGAACGCATGCTGAACAACTACAAAACCGCAACATGTGGCTCAACTCATTCAAGCTACAGTCCACTCTTGGAGGTGCAATACCTTTTATTCGAGTCGCACCGATTGTGCTACTTGCAGTTCCAACAAGAGTATGGGCGTTCCCAAAATCAATCTAGACTAGATCCACCAGCATCGTCGATCTCCTAGACCTGATGGAGCACATTCGTGTTCACCGCGCCTCACATATTATAGACTATCAATATATCTCATCAAAATTTGTTAATAAACTAGAAAAGTTTTCACAACAACTTAATGGAACTTCCATTGAAAGAAGAAAATATAAGGCTCTACTAACAAATGAAGCCTTTTGTGGAGCATCTCATTCAACGTTCCAACTCCACGCTAGAGTTAGTACCTTGTGAAAGCTAAAACAAGGATCTGCTAGCCAAGGAAGTCTTTTTTATGAAGGATCTAATTCAAAATAACAACACCGCAACACTTTCTTCGACAAGCCTTCTCGGGCGAACTGATTTTTGCACACGAACAGCAGCAACGCCTAAACTCCTTGCATGCTTCGCCTGAATTCTTTGCACGAACAGCAGCTCCGCCGAAACTCCTTGCATGAAGAGTAGCTCCGCCTGAACCCCTTGCACAAACAGAAGCACGCCAGCTCGCCCGAACTCCTCACGCCGACGAACTGCAGAACTCTCGAACTCACCACTGCGAACAAACTCTTCCATGTGGTTGATCTCTAATCCCTCACTCTAAGTTGTCGTTGTGCACGAACAGATCAACGCCGCCAACGATCTCTCCTTACACGAACACATCCCACACTAACAGGTTGCGTGAGAACTCTGAGGAAGCACGAACTGAACCCGAAGCGCTGCACCTCATAGGATAATATGGTTGTCAGCATCACAAACCATATGTTTTCTCAAAGGGACGCGATATGCCATGCTAGCATCATCGCGTGTTTGACGCCTTGAATCTTGATTGAGAGCTATTCCCCCACGAGTCCTTTGACTCTCACTTGGTTCTACGTCATGGTTAGCAAGATTTTCCTTCTTCTGCGTGTTTTGATTGAATCTTGAAAATTTTGTCATTGACAATCTCTTACAAGGAGCAAAGCAAGGAGAAAATCAACCTTTCAAAACCAAGAAAAGCTCTCTCGCGCTGGTTGCTCCACCTATGCCGAAAAACACGACCTAAATACGTAACAAAATCATCAATTAAGCAAAGGAGATTGGAAACCGCATGCACCATCTAACTCCGAGCAGTTGCGAACTAACGCCAACGAACAACAGCTTGGCCCGGAACTCCTTACACGAACAGCAGCTTGGCCCGGAACTCCTTACACGAACAGCAGCCTTCTTGATCTCCTCCGGTCGACGAACAGTTGTACGACTACTCCTCGCGCTAACGTTGCAGCAAGCCCAACCTCCTTGCGCAAAACAAACAGCAATCGCGCGATTTCCTTGTGTCGGTAAACAGCAGCTGCGCAATCTCCTTGCGTCGACGAACAGCAGCAAGCCTAACCCCCTTGTGCCAACGAGCAGCTTTGCAACTACCTCCCTTGCGCCAACGAACAGCAGCCCGCGCGACCTCCTTGTACCTACGAACAGCAACACGCTTGAATCCCTCGTGTCGACGAACATCAGCAACACGATTTCCTTGTGTTGACTAGCAGTAGCCGCGTAACCTCCTTGCGCCGACGAACACCAGCAACGCGATCTTCTCCGTCACAAATTCACCACGCACGAGCAGATCCACAACCAAACTAAACGGAACCTGGACGAATTCCCTCCATGAATGATCAGATCCACCTCCGAATTGGTCCAACACCAGAGAATTGTAGCTTCCCGATCTCTCTCGCTCGGCCGATCTCTTCCTCCATGTCGCACGATCTTTTTCTCTCTAATGGAGGTAATGTGAAACGGCTAGTTTTAAGAAAGAAGAAGGTGCAACAGTTATTTGCGAAACAGCCCCCAAAGACCTAACTTGTGGTAAAGAAGACCGGGTCAACCCTAATTGACGTTGGAGATTACAAAAATACCCCTTGTGACTTAAGTTCTTGGTCAAACGGGTTAAAGGACCAAAATAGATGGAGTGGACCAAAATAGATGGAGTGGTTATCTGCACAACAACTCTCCGAATCCTATTTTTTTTATGAAAAGGACCATCAACTCTTACTGACGCGAGAATTTAATGTGTCATAGACACGAGTGAAAAGAAATCATGGAAAAGGGTTTCGAGAAATGAGGGGACTAAAATTCAATTTTCAGCGTACGATCCAATCGAAAGCCCAAATTCTTTAGCAAAACTGCTCCAATTGAGGAAGAATAAAAATAATTGCCATACATGGATAGAAAGCCTTATGAGTCTTCTTTCTCATGAAATAAGCCATAGGTCATTTGAAAATTTGTGGAGCAAGTTATGGCTATTCTCGTGGGACTGCGCAAAGTGCTTTGCAATCTGTCATGTGCTAGTTCTTTGGCACTCCTTAGAAGAACTGCTCCAATTGAGAAGCATTCAGAATAAGTTCCACACATGGATAGAAAGCCTTATGAGTCTTCTTTCTAATGAAATAAGCCATAGTTCATTTGAAAATTTGTGGAGCGAGTTATGGCTGTTTTCGAGGGACTGCGCAAAGTGCTTTGCAATCTGTCATGTGCTAGTTCTTTGGCACTCCTTAGAAAAACTGCTCCAATTGAGGAAGATTAAAACCAAGTGCCATACATGGATAGACAGCCTTATGAGTCTTCTTTCTTATGAAATAAGCCATAGGTCATTTGAAAATTTGTGGAGTGAGTTATGGCTATTCTCGTGGGACTGCGCAAAGTGCTTTGCAATCTGTCATGTGCTAGTTCTTTGGCACTCCTTAGAAGGACTGCTCCAATTGAGAAGGATTCAGCATAAGTGCCACATATGGATAGAAAGCTCTGTGAGTCTTCTTTCTAATGAAATAAGCCATAGGTCATTTGAAAATTTTCTTCATGGATTTACGGCTGGTTTCCATAAGAATGCGCAGACTGCTTTCATCGTTGAGCGTGAGCTTCATGTCATATTGCCAGTCCAGATTTTCGAAGAGATACAACAAGTTTCTATCATTACACCTACATGGATACATCTACACAAGTGCGCAAGGGAGGAGAGACAGTGAGTCTCTATCATTACACAAATTTGAAGCAAAGGAGCAGCAATCTAAATCAGTACAATTCAAAAGACAAATCAGTACAATTCAAAAGACAGTACCGAGAAATTGTTAAAACAATAGGATGAAATTCCAATAAATGATTGAGAGCCAACTAATGGACCAACACTTTCATGCATGAGGATACAAGCCTTGGCGACAACAGATTACAAAAGACAAGAAGATGAATACTAAAATTATTTATTAAAGATGCCAAATCGGAAATTTCATATTATTCAGCAAAACAAAGACAAACAAAGAACCATTTAATCCACTTCTCACTGTCTCATCTGCCTGATAACACACCGCGAAGTGGGGAAACTTACGATATCGTTCCTTGCGAGGTTAATTCCACTCATCTAAGCGACGCAAGACAAGCTACTCCAAAAATAACCTTGGCATTACCCGACGCTATTGTTCGAAGTCACATATGTCTTCATCTACTTGTCCGACCAGCACGATCCCGCTTTCATACAACCGCCCAAATACAAGGTCAAATCAATACAACTTAGTGGAGGTCAAGATTAAACTGTCATGCTCAAGAACGAAAGACATAGCTTCCTGAAGCTGAAGAACACTTGTCATTCTCCAAAGCTCATGAAGAGTTAGATTTTTTAAATCTCAACTAGTAACGACTTAGCTTAACCAATAGCCAAGATGCTCAAGAATAGCTTCATAAAATTTGAATGTGACTTCCATGCGGTATGCACTTTTGAAGAATGAATGCGACGCAAAGAGAATGTGCAGAATGAAGATTGAGCTCAACCTCATAGAGGGCATGCATATAAAAAATTAAAAGCTACCCCCAAATGTGAAGCAAATAAGTAAGGGATGTTGCTCATGCTCTTATTATAGACGCATGCCTCAACTCAAGAAAATCCAGTATGGCATGGTTGTTGCATGTCGATGGATCAACTACCTCCACGAATAAAAGAAAAGGGTGGATCAAACTACATCAAGCTACAAACTAGCATCTCTTCATCAAACTACAAAGAGCCTCATGAAGCGACTTACAAGTCAGCAATGCTTCATGCTTTATTAAGTAACTTATAAAATAACGCTTTATTAGGCGACTTAGCGTCAACAATGCTTCGTTAAGATTTATCATAAAATAGTGCTACATTCAGCGACTTACGCGTCAATATCGCTTCAAGAAGCGACTACACCAAAAGAATGCCTCTTATAGCACTAAACACATTTTAAGGCTTTGATCGCATCTCAAGGCATTGAACGCCTCTCACAACACCGAATGCCTCTCAAGGCGCTGAACGCCTACTATGACATCACCTTTTAAGTACCTATAATACACTTAAGTGGGGTATAATGTTCCAGAGAATAAATCAACTATCAAAGTTATTCACGATGATCAACTAATCAAGAAAAAGAGCTCAGTTCAAGATACATGATCTCGCAACAATCAAGAGGTGTCTCACTACCTCGTCACTCTACACAACGTGATAGAGCATAGTCACACACACTACATAAGGCACAACACGGATCATCCAACCCTTACAGAGGGGACACGATGAGAATGAGAAACAAGGCATGGAACAAATAAAATCTTGGACAAGCTAAGTCGAGGAACAATATAAGCCAAAGCGCAAAATAAAATAGGTAAAGAGCCTATTGGGTGAATATCCCATAAAGTAGGCAAACAACATAAGTCCTACCGAATAAACTAGGTTAAGAGCCTATTGGGCGAATATCCCATAAAGTAGGCGAACAACACGAGCCCTACCAAAATAAACTAGGTGAAGAGCCTATTGGGCGAATATCCCATAAAGTAGGCAAACAATGTAAGCCCTACCAAAATAAACTAGGTGAACAGCCTATTGGGCGAATATCCCATAAAGTAGACAAACAATGTAAGCCCTACCAAAATAAACTAGGTGAAGAGCCTATTGGGCGAATATCCCATAAAGTAGGCCAATAATGTAAGCCCTACCAAAATAAACTAGGTGAAGAGCCTATTGGGCGAATATCCCATAAAGTAGGCCAATAATGTAAGCCCTACCGAAGTAAACTAGGTGAAGAGCCTATTGGGAGAATATCCCATATAGTAGGCCAACAACATAAGCCCTACCGAAATAAACTAGGTGAAGAGCCTATTGGGCGAATATCCCATAAAGTAGGCGAGTAATGTAAGCCCTACCGAAATAAACTAGGTAAAGAGCCTATTAAGGTAGGCCATCATCGTAAGTCATGAAGAGAAGAACTAAATAATGACATTTGGAGGCAAAGGCAAGCAAGAACAAGAAGATAAGCGAAATATGAACCAAGGAATGCCTAATCTACTTCACAATGTCTTATCCTTCAGATAACACACTGCGAAGTGGGGGGATTATTGTTGTACCATACTTTGGTATTGATATTTGGCAACCTCTCACTCGACCACGTGTCACACCTTGAAGTATATAAATGACAAGTTCCGTAAAAGTACTAAGTCATTGGTGTTGCTTTAGTAACTTAGAGAGATAAGGATTGAAAGTCGTTGGCTTCTCAGAATGTCATCTTGTCACCTTCTATGGTTTTCGCCTTATCGGGTTGTCGTCTTCTCAGGTCATCGCCTCATCGGGTCATCGTCTTCTCAGGTCATCGCCTTCTCAGGTTGTCGCCTTCTCAGGTCATCGCCTCATCGAGTCATCGTCTTCTCAGGTCATCGCCTTCTCAGGTTGTTGCCTTCTCAGGTCATCGCCTCATCGGGTCATCGCCTTCTCGGGTTGTCGCCTCCTCGAATCATCGCCTTCTCAGGTTCAACACAAGTCCATCAATGATGGGACAAGCCCATCAACAAGCCCATGAAGTACCTATAAATACCCCCTCAATTGGATGCAAAAGACACAATTCACATCTGAATTTCTCTCTCTAAGTCAGAGCTTTCTCTCTCTAGACTTGAAGAGCTCAAATTCTGTCTGACCCGCTCGGTCCGACGACGTCTTATGCGACGTGGTCCATCAAGCTCTTGTGCGACTCATAATCCAGTACGGATTGGCGGCCCATCCGACTCACTTTGGCCCAATAAGCTTTGGGCCCAGCACAACGCATACCCGTTCAGCAAGGTCCAACAAGCCTCGAGCCCAACATAAGGCATACCCGTTCAGCACGGTCCAATAGCCCAACGCGCAACAATGGCTATCACGGAGAAACAATGAACTATGTTCGGCTTGATTCCCTATACGGGATACGTAGGCAGCTTGGCCCAGCCCAAGTTCAGTCCGAAATCAACAAACTCCAAATTCACTCAGGTATATACTTTTCGTGTTTTTCAGTGCAGGTTTCTCAAACTCAAAGCTAACCCAACACCAGTACGGAGCTTGTGTTAGTCTGACATGGAGTGCTTAGTCAGCAGACGAAATTACCCCGCATCAGAGTGTTCACATTTCCCAGAATATACCGAACTAGAGCTGATTTAAAAAAAACAGTAAAAAAATACCGAGTTAGAGCTAAACAGTAACGACCTGAACAAATCATCCGAAAATGAATTTAGATTGAAGCAACTTACAATTATTCCTCTGTCGAAATAAAACATTTTCCCAGTAAAATTACAGTTTTATTATTAAAGACAAATAAACACAATTATATTAACATAAAACTAAAAACATGTAAAAATATAAACGTATACTTAAATTACTAGAACTTGATAGATCAAACAAAAAATACTATAACTTCAAGGAGTTCGTTCCCATTTTCTAGTTGTTCCTCTTGTATTTGCCTTGCCCAGGCCTCCGCGGCAGGACTTGAATAATCAACTGTGATCTTCTTGAGAGTCGGAATTTCTCCAATAGATGAAGGGAGTTCGTTGAGGTCGTAGCATCTGAAAATATCGAGTTGCATGAGTATGGGAAAGTGAGTCTCGTCTGCTTTCCAAGTAACCAAACTCAAATCCAAAAGCCTCAAACTCTTTAGTCTGCAGAACTTCCCTTCGGACAATTTCCAAACCTCACTATCTTCTAACTGAATTCCTCTGAGACAGAGATGTTCAAGATTGGGAAGCATACCCACCCTCGTCATGAATACTTCAGGTACAACCAGAAACTCTAAGCTCAAATTCGTGAGTGTATCTGCGAAACTGCATTCCGTCAAGTAATTTGCCACTTTCGTTTTATCACCTGTAATTCTTAGTCCCAACTGTTTTAGGTTTGGAAATTTTGCAAGAACCACGTCAATGTTATCTGATATCTCTAAAAAGGGCAGGGAATGCATGTTTTTTTGAAGAACAAGATTTTCTGATGACTTCTTGAAATTACAACGCAGTGTTATGTCCCCGGCAATCTCCCTCAATTGTGGCATTTCAAATAGTTCATGTGGCACTTTGATCAAAATAGTTATGAAGGCATACCCTTGAAAAATTAGGAATTGTAGATTCCTCAAAATAGTTATCCCAGGATTTAGTTTATCAGTGCACCTTAAAGTCAAGTACCTTAAATTGGCAGCTCGAGTTACAAATTTTGATTTTTCCGTCTCGAACCCACTCAGCAACCGCAATGTAGAAAGACTATGAGGCAATATAACATCATCTTCTCTTCTACCAAATTTAAAGGATACTAATGAACGGGCCAGTTGCTTTTGTCTTGTTGAACCGTAAATATCTTCAATCAAACTAGGTGTAAGAACACTCACCCGACGCAGACATGACATGTCTCGCGAGGCATTATTATGATCAGTTCTCCTATTCACGACATGAAGAAATTTCTTCTTTCGAGCCTCAAGCACGCACAAGTCCCTCAACAGATCGTGTATACCCAAGGTTTCAATTTCTCCGGTCGTAGATCGCCACCGAACAAAAATTAGGTTTCGATCGATGAGAGCATGATAGTGATCCACTGCGACCTGTTCCAGGCTCTTACCTATAATTGGTATTAGAAACCCTTCGGCGACCCACAGTCTGATGAGAGTTGATGGTTTTATCTCAAAATCTTCAGGAAATGCACTCAAATACAAGAAACATGGTTTTAAGTAATAAGGTAAATTATTATAACTCAAAGCCAATATATTTGAGACTATCTCGTCTTCATTGGCTATGGCAGAGATTACCTCGCTTGCGACTTGCTCCCAAGAGCTTTTCTTTCTTTCAGTTTGCGAGAGTATTCCCCCTATGACTTGAACAGCAAGGGGGAGTCCTCCACAATCATTTGCTATTCTTCTCCCCAGTTTTTCCAATTCATCAGGAAGACAAGTTTCTTCACTGGATAAAACCTTTCTTCTTAAAAGCTCCCAACTATCATCCTTGCCAAGAGGACGCACCTGGTGGTGTAGGCTGTTTGAGTCTACATATGTGGCCACGTGAGATTGTCTGGTGGTTAGAATGATACGACTTCCCTTGTTCTCGTTGGGGAAGCACTTCTTCGCATCATCCCAAGCATTGGACCGCCAAATATCATCCAACACAACCATATATCTCTTTCCCTTCAGCTTTTGGTATACAGTAAGTCTCAGCGTATTGTCTTCCACTCCAACCATTTCATTTCTTTCTTTGTCGAGAAGGCCTAGTAAAATATCACGAAGATTATAGTCATCGGACACCGTTGCCCATGCACGAGCATCAAATTCTGATTTAGTATCTTCGTAAATTTTTCGAGCAAGAGTGGTCTTGCCAATGCCTCCCATCCCAACAATTGGGATGATTTTAAGTTTAGACGACTCTCCGAAAACCCGATCCTTCAGCTCGAGTAAGTCATCCGTCATTCCCACCATGATATTCTCGGGACTTTGATCAATCCTTGATGGCGCAACAACCAGCGGTGCTGTGTGATCAGCTGACGTCCGATCCGCATCCAAGATCTTCATCATTTCTTTATTTACGGAATCAAAACTTTCATGTAAAATCTGCATGTCCCTAGGGAGGTTACTGCGCTCAGTTGAACAACAAGAAATTTGAACAAAACATTTAAGTAACTCCTTCCACAAACTGTCTTCGGCAAAAGAAGCAGCATAAGTTTCAAGAACGTCTTCGGCATTTTGTGCGGCGTCTCGTATTTGATCCTCGAAACTATCTTGTTGTTGGTGGCTCAGTATTGGATGATCTGCAAAAGCGTCTCTGAGAGAACATGCCTTCTCCATGACGGACTGAAGTTGTGGCGCGGTATCGTCATCAAAGTATTTGCGTTGTTTTTCATGGCAAAGAATCAGCTCTATAACTCTCACAAGGGATTGAAGATAGTAAGCCATTACTTTGTGTGTGTTTGTGTGTGTTTTATTTAACTCAGAAAAACCTCAAGAGAAGAAAATATTGCTTGGTATATTTTGTTGGTATAGCTAACCCTGTGCGTCGTGGCCCTCTGATAATGTTCACATCGATTCAAATAATTAATTTTCAGACTTGAACAAGCTCCAGATCTAGATGAAGCTAACATCCGTTTACTTAACTTTGAAATTGTCTTGCATATTTAAAATAATTTAGCTGGCCTGATTAGCTATATTTATATGATTGTTAATATGATTATGATTGTGATTGTTAATATGACTTGAACAAGCTCCACCTCTTAGATGGAGACATTCGTTTACTTTACTTTTATGTTAATTATTTCAGTGACTTCTCAAATTGTAAAATCCAGCTCAGGTTGAATTGCGTGTTAATATTCATTAAGACGTGTTCACATGTTCTTAGCATATAGGTTTTAATCATATTTTAGCTATGGGGCTTATGTTCCCTTTCTTGTATTTCCTTTATTCTGCTATTGGGCCACGGCACGATTTTATATCCGGAGCGGGTTGGACCCTCCAGTATTAAGATATAAATAACATTTGTATTGTTTTTCCATTTAAATTCTATCAATAATCTTTGAGACAAAACCCTAGCCTTCTCTCTCTCAACTCTCAGGCGATTTACGCCGCCGCTACTCTTCCCTCTCTCTAAAACCACTTCAAATCTACTTTCCGATGACATCGCCGTCAACCTCCTCTGCCTCTTCTCTTTCCACCACCAAAAATCCGTGTGAAGACTCCGGATCTATATATTTTCTCGGATCTCACGACTTCACCGGATCCTCCATCGTTGCCGACAAACTCGACGGCACGAACTATCTCTCATGGTGCAAAGGGATTGAAATAAGAATAAGGTGCGCTTCATTGACGGATCTCTTTCGATCCCCTCTAAGTCTGATTCAACAAATCGCACGTGCTGGATCCGGGCAAATAATCTGGTACTCTCCTCGATCCTCAATTCTGTCATCTTCGAGATCTGGCAAACCTTACTCCTACACCTCTGCCCTGGCTGTGTGGAATGATTTGCGGACCAGATTTGCTCGCATTGATGGATCTAGGGTTTTCCAATTGCGTCGCTCTTTGGCGACTATCTCTCAAGGTAATCAATCCATCACTGGTTTCTACAACTCGTTTCGCACACTATGGGATGAGTACGTGAGTTGGCTCCCCTTTGTTTCCAGTACTTGTGGGTTGTGCGTTTGTGATATGGTCGAAAATGTTCGAAATCATCAGCAGTTTGATTGTGTCCTCTCCTTTTTGGTATGTCTAAACGACTCTTACTCTACTTTGCGTAGTCAGATCCTCATTATTACCCCCTACCCTCCATTTCCGAAGTATATTCTATGCTTCTTCAAGAGGAGCAGCAAAGATCCCTTCAGCCTTCCTCACCTGCCCTCGCCGACCCCCTCACTATGTTTACTAGAACCTCTCAGCCCTATTCTCAATCCACTCGTACACCAGCCCCACCCACTTCTTACCAGAACCGCTTTACCAAGGGTCAGGGTTCCAAACCAAAGAAGAAAACTCGTTTTACTCACTGTGGGTTTGAGGGTCACATGGTTGACTCTTGTTTTCAGTTGATCGGTTATCCCCCGGGTTGGGATGGTCCTCGTGGCAAACGATGTGCCACTACTTTCACTGGGTCCTCTGCTCATTCTGCTATTGTTCCTGATGCTATACCATCTCAAGCCTGCATTGTCTCTGCCCCTCTGGACTATTCTCAAAAGGACATGTTTAAAATGTTTGTTGCCTTTGCTTAGCACCAGGCTCCTGCCCCTGCTCAACCAGACTCCCATCCACACTTTGCAGGCTCTGCTACTTCTCACAATGCTCCCTCACAGGGTCCCTCTCGTGGTGGTATCTCTCCTCATTCTCTCCAATACACTTTGTGTTTAAGTCTGATAAACCTTGGATTCTTGACTCTGGGGTAACAGCTCATATGGTCTGTGAACCCCAGTTTTTTGTGAACTCTGTGCATGTTTATGTGTCTATTCATTTGCCTAATAATCATGTTACTCGAGTCACTGACCAAGCTGACATCAAATTGAATCATTTTTTAGAATTAAAAGATGTTTTTTATGTACCAGCTTTTCATTACAACTTAATTTCTGTTTCTAAACTCTTGAGCCATTCCAACATCTCCCTGTTTTTCTTTTCAAACACTTGCATTATGCAGGATTTTCTCATGGGAAAGATGATTGGTTCGGCTAAGGCAGAAAAAGGACATTATCTGCTGGACCAACAAACTTTTTCAAATAAAATTTGCAATTCTGTTGTTTGTTTTTCTAAAACTGAATCTGATGTGAACTTGTGGCATTTGAGGTTTGGCCATCCCTCTGTTGAGGAACTATCTCTTATTCCTGTTATCTCTACTTCTCCTCACATTAAATTGTCTGTTTGTGATATCTGTCACTATGCAAAACTGAATAAGTTGTCTTTTCCTTTAAGTGTTTCTCATTATGTGGAACCTTTTGATTTGGTGCATTGTGACGTGTGAGGGCCCTTCTCCACCCCTCTTATAATGATTCAAAGTTCTTTTTAACTGTTGTGGATGATTTCACTATGTTTACTTGGATATTCTTTTTGAAATTTAAGTCTGAAGTCCATGAATATCTTCTTCAATTCCATAACTTTGTTCAAACTCAGTTTTCAAAGAAAATTAAGGCCATTAGGACAGACAATGGTTCATAATTCATTCTTAAGATTTTTTATGACAAATTTGGCATTATCCACCAAAGAAGTTGTGTTGAGACCCCTCAACAGAATGGGGTTGTTGAGAGGAAACATCAGCATTTGTTGCAAATTGCAAGGGCTTTAAGATTTCAGTCAAATGTACCTCTTAAGTTTTGGCCTAACTACGTTATTACTGCTGTTTTTTTGATAAATAGACTGCCATCTCCTGTCTTACAAAAAAATAGTCACCTTGTGCCTTACTTTTTGGGGAAATCCCTGACTATTCTCTTTTAAAGGTTTTTGGGTTTCTTTGTTTTGCATCTACCTTAACTGTTCACAGATCCAAATTTGATCCTAGGGCCCAGAAGTGTGTTTTTCTTGGGTACCCAAAGGGCACTAAAGGTTACCTCTTATTGAACTTGGATTCTCACAAGTTACTTGTTTCAAGGAATGTGATTTTTTATGAATCTGTGTTTCCTTTTAAAACTGATGCTTCACTAACATAACTCACCCATGCTTCTCCAAAAGAGAAGACAAGTTTCTGCACAGATCCTTTTATTTTGCAGGCACCCTCTCACATACCTGAAGTTCCTTCAGCACAGCTTCCTGATGCAGTCCCTATGCTTCCAGCTGCCTCTGATGTTGACAGTCCATCACTTTCTTCTCTTTTTGAGTATCCACATACTCATTCTGTCAGTGACACTTCTGATTCAATTAGCTTTGCATTAGATCATTCTCTTGTTGTTGAAAATGAAGTCACTTCTGGTTCTTCTTCTGATTTGCATGTCTTACCTGAACAATCTGCTCCAGTGCTTAGAAAATCATCTAGGACAGTTCATAAACCTGCTTACCTGAATATCTATGATTGTTACATGCCTGCTTCTATGTCTATGATTCTGATGCATTTTGTAATCATGTTAGATATCCAATAGAATCTTTTGTTGGTACTACACATTTAGGCCATTCACATAAGATTTTTAACTGTTGCCCTTTATTTGGCTTGTGAACCAACATCCTATTCACATGCCATTCAATCTAAAGAGTGGCAGGCAGTCATGCAAAAAGAACTCACTGCATTAGTTGACACAAACACATGGGTTTTGACTGATTTACCTGTTGGTCATAATTGGATTGGCTCAAAAATGGGTTTTTAAAATTAAGCATAAGTCTGATGGGTCTATAGAACATTTTAAGGCTCGTTTGGTTGCCAAGGATTATACCCAAGAAAAGGGTTTGGATTATTTCGACACTTTCTCCCTTGTTGCTAGAATCACGATTGTCCGTGTTCTAATTTCCTTTCCTGCCTCTAATAACTAGTTTTTACATCAACTAGATGTCAATAACGCTTTTTTACATGGTGACTTAGATGAACTTATTTACATGAAGCCACCACAAGGTTATCTGCCTGCTTCTGATAAACGTGTTTGCCTTTTGAAAAAGAGTATCTATGGTCTTAAACCAGCTTCTCGGCAATGGTTTCATAAATTGACTCAAAGTTTGCTTTCTTTCGGTTATACTCAAACTGTTTCGGACACATCTTTATTTGTTAAGAAGTCTGCTAGTTACTTTACTGCGTTATGTGTTTACGTGGACGACATCATATTAACTGGGAATAGTTTGCATGAGATAGAGTCCCTCAAACGTCACTTAGATGTTGTATTTACTATAAAGGATTTAGGTCCATTAAAATAAATTTTAGGCATAGAGATTGCACGTTCGCATAATCCTTACGGATTCAGGGTACATTGGTTGTAAACCAGCTACTACTCCTATGGATCCATCCACTAAACTGAAATATGATGATTCAGCTCTACTTCCGGACCCTTCTCTTTATCGTCACCTTGTGGGTCGTCTCCTTTACCTGACCATCACCAGGCCCGCCTTATTGCTCAGCATTCAATGCCTCTCGCAACATATAGCCCTTCCTACAGCTACTCACCTCGCCGCAACTCATTGAGTGCTTCAGTTTATTAAATCCAGTCTAGGTAAGGGACTGTTTTACTCCTCTAATTCGGTTCCTAACTTGACTTGTTTCTATGACAGTGACTGGGCTGGCTGTCCGGATACCCGTCGCAGCATGACGGGGTTTGCAGTCTACCTTGGCTACTCTCTTGTCTCCTGGAAATCGAAGAAGCATGCTATAGTGAGCCGCTCTTCAACCGAAGCGGAATATCGTGCAGTTGCATCAACTACTTGCGAATTACTATGGGTCAAACAACTGCTATTGGACCTCTCCATCCCGGTTACCAAAATGTCGTTACTCTTCACTGACAGTCGCAGTGCGGTGTGTATAGCCACTAACCCTGTCCACCACGAACGAACCAAGCATCTTCAAATCGATTGCTACTTCGTTAGGGAAAAGATCAACAACGGACTTTTGAAAATTGTACACATCAGCAATAACCATCAAGTTGTGGATATTCTTACCAAACCGCTCTCACTCTCGCCTTTCCTCAATATGACGTACAAGTTGGGCATCATTGATATACATGCCCCACTTGAGGGGGGGGGGGGGGTCTTAGCATATAGGTTTTAATCATATTTTAGCTATTGGGCTTATGTTCCCTTTCTTGTATTTCCTTTATTCTGCTATTGGGCCACGGCCTGATTTTATATCCGGAGCGGGTTGGACCCTCCAGTATTGTAAAATATAAATAACCTTTGTATTGTTTTTCCATTTAATTCTATCAATAATATTTGAGACAAAATCCTAGCCTTCTCTTTCTCAACTCTCAGGCAATTTACGCCGCCGCTACTCTCCTCTCTCTCTCTGAAACCACCATATTCCACCGGTTTACACATGTCAACTAGTGTCAATTTAAATATATAGTATAGTATTAACTTGAGACTTAGACTTTGTAAGGTTCGACATTTTAACTCGAATACAATTTTTACCTTTTGGTAGGTTTAAAGGTCATATATATGGGCATTTCGATCTAAATTCTTAGTTTTATTGAAAGTAATAAGATCGGTACAAGATATTATTCTAAATCACGAGACGAATATTAGGTGAATCAAAACTTAACTTTCCGTTTGATGTTTTTTCTCTCGATATCTTGTACCAAAATGTAACTTGTTGTATTGGCAGGGATCCAAATTTACAGCCCTCATTTGCAGAGCTTACTGTGGCGTTAAAACCATTACAGCGACTCCTCATCCCTTCGTCTATGTAATAACCAACTGCATAAGGAAATCCCGTGGAGTTCGATTTGTTTCAGTTCCTTTTTTGTGAATACCATTATAGAGGGCAAGTGTTGTATTGTTGTGATCTCCCCTCTTATGAAGTGAAAATGAGGTAAGTTTACATGTTGGTGTATTCGTTTGTTGTATAGTGAAAGTTTGTTTTGCCCAAAGGAAGTGTTGAGTTTTTATCAAACTTAGCCCATTAAGTTCACATCTTTTCGTTTTACACCCACTATGTTGGCACACTCCGAACTTAGTCCACTAAGTTGGCATCTTTTTATTCTATACCCACTATGTTGGCACTCTCCGAACTTAACCCACTAAGTTGGCACCATTTCATTTTACGCCCACTATGTTGGCACACTTATCAAACTCAACCCACTATGTTGGCACCATCGTCGATATTCGCCCATCAAGTGAGCCAACATAGAGGGTGAATATCGACGCCAATGTCAACATAGAGGGTGAATATCGACAACAGTGCCAACATAGTGGGTTAAATTCGGAGTCGGCCAACATATTGGGTATAAAATGAAAAGATGCCAAATTAGTGGGCTAAGTTTGGAGTGTGCCAATATAGTGGATGTAAAATGAAAAGATACCAACTTAGTGCGATAAGTTTGACAAAAAACCCTGTTCAAGTGTACGTAACGATTAACGATCAGTTCGACATGAACCTAGTTCTTCAATCGAGTTTGTCTTCTTCTTTTTTCCTTGCATTTTCATTCCTTAATACATAACAAGGCACTATTCTGCATACAATTCGTAAGTTCAAATTACATAAATTTACAAATTTGTACAAAAAAAAAAATCAAGTCCTTTGATTTTAAATTTTTTTATACCAGTCCCCTTAATTCGAACAAGGATTTAAGCTTTGGTTTTAGAACATGTTGCGGTCTTCTAAATATTAGAGACCCTTTTGTCACAGGGATAATTCCATCAAACCCCCCAAACTATGGTACCTTTTACTGGACGAGGTCAGAACTTTCATTTTAGCTCACATGCCCCCTAAACTTTAGTCGTTTGTGCTAATTGCCCCATTTTCCAGTTTTTAGCAATTTTTCCACCAAAAATCGTTGAAAAAATTATTTAAAGTTTGACTAAAATCTTCGTCTCGTTGAGACAGTTCCGATGGTGGTGACGGTGTCGCAAAATTCAAAGTCAATACACGGGAAATTTAATTTAAGTGTATTGCACTTAAATTAGAATTCCCATATTATAACTTTAAATTTTGCATCACCGTCGCCACCATTGGAACCGTTTCATCGAGACGAAGGTTTTAGTCAAACTTTAAATAATTTTTTCGGTGATTTTTGGTGGAAAAATTGCCAAAAACTGAAAAATGGGGCAATTCTTACAAACGACTAAAGTTTAGGGGGCACAGGAGCTAAAATGAAAGTTCTGACCTCGTCCGGTAAAAGGTACCATAGTTTGGGGGGTTTGATAGAATTATCCCTTTGTCACATAACGAAATCTTTTCGACCATGTTTCGAAAAATTTATATGAATTATAGTTGCAACGAAATCAGAAAATAATTCTATGCTTTGTCTCGGTACAATAAAAAATACGGACGTTTTGATGTTTTTCGAAAAAGTAAGGAGAATTTTTAATCCGTGAACACAGACAAATGCATATAAGAAATACTCGAAGTATTTTGCAATGGTGCAATATACTATGAGATATTGTGGCTATTGAACACAATACTCGAAGTTCGTTTGCATATATTCATCACATCAAATAATAATGTACCCTATTTAATCATAAACAATAACTTGCCTATTCTGTAAACAAAATCAACTTCATCACAATTCACCAAAATAAGAGGTAAAAAATGGGGCTTCTTTTATAATTTCTTCTATAAAAGACAGGTATTCAAAGAAAAACAAAGATGCCTTTCTTTTTCAAATCAAAAATATCCTTTTTCAAAATATGGCATAGTTAGTTTGACCAAAAAAAAATCCATTTTGCAGTGAAGAGAAAAACTTCACATTATTTAGTCATTTGATAAACCAAAAAAAAAAAACAAGTTGTAATCTCATCCAAGGCTTTAAATTCACAACAACAACAACAGGATTCAAATAAACAGTAATCTCAAGTCTCAAAATCAATACAAACCTCACATGATGTAATGAGATTGTACCAAATCTTAAGCAAAAGTATTAAATGTACTTAGCAAAAAGTAGGCTAAGCATGAGCATCACAAAAGTATCAGCCACATAGCAACAAATATCAGAAACCAAAAGTATCAATGTATCAGCCTACAGACAGACTTCAAAATAACTGCTTATCAAAAGCCTTTAGCAGAAGAACATGGAACTGCTGACATTCTGGTGCAGCCTGGGCAGTTGAGGCACGGGAACGGCACCGGATGATGTTATGCCACCATGGCTGGAAGAGTGGTCCTACAAGTCGTCGAACTTCATGAACTGGCCCATGTGGGCTGCTGCTAGATGTGCATAACAGACCGGAGCAACTGCACAAATGGGATTTCGACAAGATTAGTAAATATGCGCCAGAAATCACAAGAAGATATTATGAGCATATTCTTGCAATACTAAAGTGTATGTTCATTGGTGATGAAGGAAACATACTAACCTTTAATCCATGTTAAATGGATCTCAAAGTTGCTCCCATGAACGTTGAATAACCTGGTTCGATTCCATGACTGCTTCTCCTTTATTTGTACTCTGATTTGGTCGAATCCCAATCACAAACGGAAAGGAATTGTAGCCACAACCCAAGAGCCAAGTTGCAAGTGTTAAAATGTGAAAAAGATGATCAAAAATGGCTTTTCCATTTTCTCCTTATTTTTCCTACGAAAATAGGTGTGGTTTTTTCTTCTCTCTTCAAAAGAAAAACTGACTTTCGATATCAGTAAGAGTTGGGAGGGAAAATGGTAGTTTTTCTAATTCAAAAAACATGGAGGAAACTATTCCCTCTCTTTTCTTGAGTTTCGAATTCACGGGTCGGGTTTAGCCCACATGGGCGACCCGTTTAAATATTTCCAACATCTCCCACTCGCACATGAGGGCTAGATCCCAGTCTAGTAAGATCAACTTCACATACTTACAACTTCATACAGGCAAATGGATCGTGTGACCTGCGAGCATACAAGAGCTCAATGCCATACACTGTTAAAGATATATGGCGGCTCAACACTTAAGCACAAAACTATACACCGGTTAAGGACATATAGCATCTTAACTTCTTCAACATGAGGACGATATCTCGTTATACCCCAGACTTCACTTACTTGCATCAATCAGAGCATCTCTAATTCCTTGTCATGAAAAGAGCACACTCTCTTTCAAACTATTCATTGTATTCACAGTTACATCTCAAACATCAAAATTTTACATAACTGCGATCGCGGTGAATACAAGATATGAGCAAGTCATAGAAAGTCTTCCTTTTCAAACTTAAACCTCTTAACATTAAAATGATTGCTTTCCTAGACATGTTCCGCATGACCAAATCCAGCATGGATATTGGAGACATGCTAAAGTAGCAACACCAAAATAAATTCTCGAGAAAAAGCTAAAATTCGTAAGGGTATCATATAAGGTTTTATAAACATATGGGTCTCACACAATGAGGAAACAAGGATCTATTCACTCATTATCTCAACGGTCACAAAAGCACATGTGGTATGAAACACATGCGACGATGCGTGTCTTCCTCTTCGGAAGCGTATGTCATATTTAAAAGTAAAATGCATCGTACAGATTTAGTTCAAGTGTCCTTAACACTTAACTTGAGTTTTCTCCTTGTAAGCCCTCTACAAACACCAATCACGAGAAAACTCACATCTGGCTCTACGACAAGTATAATGGATGGTGGGAATCCATAACGATTACTTAATGATACAACAATAATCTCATCTTGATCATCAATCAAGGCGACATCATAAGATAAATATGACTTTATATCCAAACAAAATCATAATTGTCTCATCTCTGCACACTTCTTAATGTCAGAGGCGATTGCTCGTGTGAGAGAGTCAATCTCTACTTGTCAGACATGCTTTAAGACTTTAATGCTCTCACCATAAAAGCATCTGCTTATATAGCATTCAAGTCTTGAACTCATGGACATAAATAACTGGATATCATCTAATCCAATTAGGTTAGATTCTACGCAAACCTTGAGATTCTAACAATTCAATAGTGTATCTCCAGGTCAAGGTTAAGTTATCAAACTAACCATCACTAATGCATAGATCTACACAGCAAAGTCACTTTTTTCTTTGCACAAATATCTCTTCACAAAATAATCCTTTTGTGATCAAGTGTTTGTTTTTTTTTTTTTTTAATCCATTTGAGACTCTCTTGTAAGCAATTGACGCATGTCATCATAAAGCACACAACGGCTCCCACTTTACTTACTGTCTCAAAATGATAAACTAGTCTCTTTGACCAAACACATTATACTGCAACAACACGTGCTATAAATTTTCATTAATACGCACATCCACACACCCATTTGCTTTCAGCTATTCTAACAAACAACATCATCATTTAATGAAGAAGCAAACACATAGGTCGATTTACTCCAAGTCAAGTCACCTCTTGTAAAACTATAAGTGTATTTTGATCAATAATGACCAAAATCATTATTGAGTTTACTAGTATGCAGTATGTATAGGAGTTCACAATCCTATATCTTGTCCAAATTCTACTCTTAAGAATTGGGCTATACTTAATGACCAGACCCATGTCATGACATATATCAGGATAGATGAGTAGTGCAGTAAATCTCAATCGTCAAAGAGATTTCACCACCAACAGAAGTTTAACACATCTTATTAAATATAGTCTCCGTAGATTCCAAAGCTCAAGATATACACCATTGTAAGGAGCACCAGTTTCCTCAAAGTTCATTTTAAATCACTCCACGCAGCTCAAGATGCAAAGCATCAAGAAATTGAATGATTTCTATGAATTTGAACATTAAGAGGTACATTTACCTCAAATTCACTCTTTATTCAAAGAATAGAAGAATGGCCATCTTTAAATGGTTGAAGCATACTTCTCACAATCCTAATCAACAAGACATCATTAATATTGATAGAGTTATTATTTTAAACGAACCAGACAATCTTTTAGGCATCTGCCAAGTCTTTCATGATTAAAGAAAATAGAATCACTCTTTAGTGTTTCATAAGCACCGAAATCTGATAAAGAAAATGGTATTACACTTTCACAAAGAAAGACTAAGGAAATCATTCCCAAAATGATTCTCATCAACCATAGTCTAATCAAAACACGGTCTATAACTTTTCATCATGAAGACATAGATTGTTCCTAGTGAGCTTCACATTTAATCATCTCTTTGATATTAATGTGAGAACATTATCTAGAAAAGCTCGTTTGAGATTACCTCTCGATAGATCTCATAAATCATAGTCGAAAATAATGTCTAAGGCCATAGATCAACATAAGTATTTAAACTTGGTTATCTATGCCTTTAGTACAAAATCAAGTAACTTATACATGGATTTCTGTACTCAAATCTCAATCGAGAAATGCAACCTCAAGGTTCATAAAAAATAATCCTAAAACTCATATCTATCAATGAACAGTCAATTAGTAGAGTTTCACCCACAAAAAAATGAAGTTGTTGTCTATAAACAACATGTTCCTTTTCACGAGAAAAACTTATACTTCTTAAAGATTTGCACAATCTTAGTATAATTTTGTGAATACACTAGTCCTCGAATATCTTGTGCCTTAATCATAAGTCTACCAGTACATGTACCAATTTACACAGTCAGACATATAGAAATACAGAGTCCAAAAACTTGTTCCATCTCACTTATTTGAGAAACCTTTGTAAGATAGGACATGGAGTTGCTTGTCGCTTGAATTTCATCTATCTCCTCGAGATAGAAAAAAGAAATCAATGTTGTTCTAATGTCATAAGACATATACTTGAACGTATCTTATTCAGTACTTGTATTGAATTTAATTTTAGTCATGTATCAATTGATTTACCCCATAAGGCTCCCACTTGAGTCGTGAAGCTCTGAAGCTTAGATCTCAAGTAACCAATTGACCAAACCATAACTTAAATTAATAAATCACAAACAATCCATTACCTCTTAGTTGTCCTTCCAAATAAGGTCATACATCAATAATAAGATTCCATGATTTAATCTCAGTTACTCTTACTCCACATGTTTATGATGAGCAAATACACCACAACCAATGGGTGTATCCCATACTACATACCTTAAGAATTGGAACAATGCTTCTCAACTACAATGAAAATAGTATGCATAAGATATTTGTTCCAATGTCCTAGGCTGATTAGATCGAGTCTTCCACTCAATCTTATGTAACATAAAGAGTAAATTAAATACTAAGGCAGTTGTACATATTAGCCAGACTTTAGTTGAGAAGAAATCTCCTACCAAGGAAATCAATCTTACAACTTAAGTCTCTGTGGACTTATCATCGTGTACACCTTCCCATTTCTTCTAATGGCAACACCCAACATATAGGCGTGCGAAGAAATCATAAGTTAATAGTTAGATGTCCCTTCCATTACATGTTTTGTGCATTAACCCAATCCCAAGGACCATTACAATCCTACCAATTGGATCTTAACTCTACAACATCTAAGACACTTATGTATCTCAGATTTGTCAACAGTTAAATATCAACGAGAAATGCACAATATAACCGTTAACTGTAATGAAAAACGATGGCTACATGCCTTGCCTTTGTATTATTTAAATCATAGAAAACTAAGAGAGTTATCTCAAGGAAACTGAGTCTAAATCATCTTTCAAGATGATTCTTGTGTCAACATTTTCAATGTAGAAAAATTCAAACAAGCGGGTCAAACAAGAAAGTTGACCACTTAGGTGCTACACTATAACCAATGTTTGTTTTTCCCGATGTGACTCAAAGATGTGTATCGAGTACACCATATCAATGTTTTCACTATCCTATATAAAGTTGCATTAATTGTTCCCAACAATTAATGCGGTAAGTAAAACATTTCTTTAGTCACATATTGACACTCTTAGAAAAATAATGATGTCTAAGCCACCAAATGCTACACATAACAACATGTTCCAGCTAAGTCACAAACTTGATCAAGTCAATGACTCTTCAAAGAATAATAATTCTTTGACTCAAGTCTTACCTCTTCATCTCACATATGGTAGAAAGTATGAAAAGATTCAGTCGTGACACAAATAAATTTGTATGCACTGATTCTTGTTAGCAATGACCTCGTATTTCCTCCCACCTCTTGTTAATTCATATGTGTGCATGAACTAGTTAGATTTCCTTAAGTATAATTCAGTCTCAAATTATCGTAAATCTAAAATCCACGTAGGACAAGATTTGTAGCATAACCATAGAGGTGACACAACTTCATAGGAAATCTATTTA
This sequence comes from Linaria vulgaris, assembly GCA_948329865.1. Lineage (NCBI taxonomy): Eukaryota > Viridiplantae > Streptophyta > Magnoliopsida > Lamiales > Plantaginaceae > Linaria > Linaria vulgaris. The sequence continues at coordinate 126,862,664 of OX415250.1, read as the reverse complement.
AGTGTTATTTACCAATGCAATGCAATCAAAAGATTAGCATTTAGAAGGTAACATCAACACGACAACCTCATTAGTGTTTATCCTTGATCAAACACATTAAATCATTATCTGACCATATCAATAGTCCTTTCATCATTGTCTTATGTTCCAGTCCAACATACAACTTAAAACTTTAAAAGTTTTCTCCCGAAGTTATTGTGAACCTGGGAATAACTTTAAACATCAACATATATAACAACATAAATGTTGTTCATCTTAAGTTCAAAGTTGACTGGGTCATTTAAACAGTCAATTTAACAGATAAACGGATGTTCAAATGAATGATGATGAGAATGATATTGGGTTTAACTCTTGAGCATATTACTCCACGCGTGTTAACTGACTAAAATTATTGATCACACTTGAGCAAAATCATAGTCGTGATCGATCAGAATTTAACAAATGCGCCATTTTCATTAGTCAGTGTCTTAAACACGAGTTGGTCATACATTTATATTTCACATATAAAAGTACACCATCTATATATAGATCATTAATCACATGGCTATACAGAATGGCACATGCAGCGGAATCAAATCATCTGTATGCCCTTAGATCTATATTCAAAGAGTAGAGTAACCTTACTAAAAGGTTTGGAGTGACTTAATCGATGTTATTAGGGGTATGAAATCGTCTTATCCTGATATCTAAACTATATAAGTTTACAGTCAGTTCAATTCACGATAGGTGCTTTGCTAGCACTTATTTGAATATAAGAACGTGACCAACTTGGTTGCCATGGTCTGTCATTTTCTAGAGATATCTTCTTAAATGTCCATTGCTTATACAAGTTGATTTTATATCTAACAAATCAGCATACATGATAATGGACCATAAGGTACGGAATCGAAGAGGTCACAAAGTGGCCTATCATCATCCCTATCCCAACGTTCATTATCACGAAAGTAATTTCTAAATCAGAAAATCTTCTAAGTTCAAGGTGAGAATTTCTAAAATTTTGCCAACCATAGAACTCCCACTTAGCTAAAACATTAGCGTGCATACATCATGTAAAATATGAAATTACATGCTCAAAACAAATGCACATAAGGAAACAAACATGTATTCTACATGAACCAAAAATGATTAAACATAATCATACATGTTTTAATACATGCTTCGTCACGAAACTACGGAATACATCACGTCACATAAAATAATTATCTTCATGTTCACATGTGATTATTCCAAAATTAAATCCAATTAACAAATTTCATTCACACATTCGGTAACATTTAGATCCTCGATCCAAATTATAGCCTACCGAGTGTGCAAATAGATCTCTTTTAGGATTTCTAAAGTTTTTCAACATCCATCTAGAACTACAAGCCTCCAAGCTCGGGGTTTTCTTCTCGAACATCTCACCGTGTTTAAAATTACAAAATTTTAACACTGTGGAGTGTATACACACATTTACTTTAGTTGTCAAAACAACATATATCCATAAGATAATTTCGAGTACGTTGTATGATACTCGAGACCATAATACGGCATTAAATGCCCAATTTTGTCTCAACTATATAAAAAAAACTAAATATTCAAGTTAAACAAAAGTAATTATGGCTCAAATAAATGTCCATACACTCCCACTTGGCTCACACGCCTTTTTCGATAATTTCCATAGTCTAAAATAAAATTTTCAGAATTTTCCAAAAAAGAAAAATATTTTATTCGAAGAATTATCCTTTCATTAAAAGGTAAAAAATCCAATGACAAATATTTTCGAACTCTGAAAAAATTATTTTAAATTACAGAAAAATAGGAAATCCAATTGTGAGAATAACGCAATTTTCGGATCCAAAAACGGACTACTGTAGGCTTCTCACGCGCCCCCACGCGCCGCCGGTGCAAGTTATGAACTTTGTGCCACGTGTCGCGTTTCTGTGCATCTTCTCCAAAAATCGCAGAAAATCCTAATTTTTGGCTGAAAATTGAAAGTGCCATAACTCTCTCAATTCTAGGCCAAATTTAACGTTCTTTATATGGATGGAAATATCTTGACATGTAGTTTCCAACCCCGCAAGATTCATGCCAAAGTTCATTGAAATGGATTCGCAGCATGCAGTCAAAGTTTCGGGTAAAACGGAAAGACTTCGTAATATCTCACAAACCACAAAGCCATTCGTTACGAAATTTTGCAGGAATGATAAACATCATATATTCATGCTACAGTAAAAATTTGAAGGCATAAATCGAAGAAATTAAAAAAAACCATCATTGATGATCATGAAGCTTTTGATTTCGGGATAACATAAATAACACTTGCATAAGGGGCATTTATATATGTTCATCCATGTTCTAAAAAGTCAGAAATCGAGCCATAAGGCTCTGATACCAATGAAGGAAACATACTAACATTTGATCCATGTTAAATGGATCTCAAAGTTGCTCTCATGAACGTTGAATAACCTGGTTCGATTCCATGACTGCTTCTCCTTTATTTGTACTCCGATTTGGTCGAATTCCAATCACAAACGGAAAGGAATTGTAGCCACAACCCAAGAGCCAAGTTGCAAGTGTTAAAATGTGAAAAAGATGATCAAAAATGGCTTTTCCATTTTCTCCTTATTTTTCCTACGAAAATAGGTGTGGTTTTTTCTTCTCTCTTCAAAAGAAAAACTGACTTTTGATATCAGTAAGAGTTGGGAGGGAAAATGGTAGTTTTTCTAATTCAAAAAACATGGAGGAAACTATTCCCTCTCTTTTCTTAAGTTTCGAATTCACGGGTCGGGTTTAGCCCACATGGGCGACCCGTTTAAATATTTCCAACAGGTGATATAAATTTTATCAAGCATTCGAGATCAATATCAATGCTTGTAAATGGAATAACTTAAAGAAATACGAGGCAATATTGGATTGATCTTCAAGAATCATCAAGCTCAGATGGAAATTACACAAGAATGGATCCTGATCCTAATACCTTCATGCGTTGTTAAAAAAATGTACTGAACTGAAAAACAACAAAAACAGAAGTGATGTTAGGTGTATTACCTACAGAAATGGCAGTAGTGCTTCTCTGGTACCTGTAAAATTCAGACCACAGATTTCATTTCAAAAGGTACATGAAGTTAAAATCAAATAAGAACGCTTCTTATTAAAAACGTGTATAAATGTGATGTTGTAGCAAGGATGTGAAAAAAATAACGATGTACTTACACATAAAACAAGGAATGGACGAGCTCTTGCAAGTCGTCAGCGGAAAATCCAAGCTCGTCATACAGCACTTGGTAGTAAGTCGGCCTAGTCGTGCCCTGCAAATTATACCATCAGAGATCAATAAACTTTCGAACAATCCAGAATTTGGATTATAATATAGTATGACACCTTTTCTTTTAGTTATGTGCCTATATGATAACATTGAAAGTACAGAGAACATAATAATGTATGCAAAGAAAAATTGTCTAAAACTTACAATCATCCCCGCGTGAGCACGCATATAAAAGTCATTGTTCCTCGGATGGCAGATTCCGTTGTCGATGACAGTCCCTGAAGATGGAATATGTACCAGGACATTAGTATAAGAAGAAAGCTATTTCCACACAAATGGATGAGATGTTGACAGACAAACCTGGAGGAACATTGTCAGGAGAGTTCGTTTGGAAAAACTAGGTGTGGTGGTTCTTTTGTGCCACAACCACTGTAAACTTTGGAGTCCATTGATCATCGAGAAGCTTGCAAGCCTGAGCAAGACAATAATACTTTAGGAGATCTGGTTCACGAATAAAATTGACCTTTGTGTGAAAACTAAGAAGAATCTAAAATACCTCCATAATCTGCTGCAGCTCTATATTCAGGACTTGGTTGAATTGAGATTCGGTCACCCCGTCCCTAGAAAGTTCAGAAGCCAAGTTTTTCAGTAAAAATATGTATTATATAGATAGAGGTCAAAAAAGCCATAAAATGAAGTTGAAAAAAAAGAAGACAATAACTAGTGCAAAATTATAGAAGGAAAACTAAAAAGTGAAGAAATGGATACTTGAGGTAAAGAGAATACCTAAAGATTATTATCTGATCAGGTTTCCTCCCCCTTGAACTATGATAAAAATCTAGCAGCAACTCCCTGTATTGACAGAATTTAGAGTTAACAATGCAATTTATACGATTAGTTAACAAATGAATACGAACATTAGATTATGGAGGTTCTACAAACCTAAATATTCCTTGATCCTCGGAACAAAGTAGCATTACTCCATTACACCAGCCGATTCACAGTTTTCAATAATTAAATTTAGCCAGCCTGATCTATATATATATATATATGACTAGCTAAGATCTAGATCACACTGCTTTATGGATAGTTTTTTTAATTCATCATAATAGAAAAATAATTATAAAGTAACCCGATAATTCATTTAAATAACTTGCAATTGGGTCCTGTGCGTATATAACTTAACATTAATGTTATATTCCAATTTTCAATGCCGTGCCCATATGATATCATTATCTACTCGCTAATAAAAATTATTTTACTTTGCACGTACATGTTCACATCTCAACTTGAATTCATATCAAAAATTCACACATTTTCATAGCGGGCTTGAAAAAATCAATGAATTTAGATATTGAAGGCACTTACAATTATTCCTCTGTCGAAATAAACCATTTTCCCAGTGAAAATTAAATTTTTTATTTAAAACAAATAAACACAATTATTATTAACATAAAACTAAAAACATGTAAAATCTACTTAAACTACTTTAACTTGAAGGAGTTGGTTCCCGTAATCTAGTTGTTCCTCTTGTATTTGCCTTGCCCAGGCCTCCGCGGCACGACTTGACTTTTTCACAGTAAGTTCCACTAGAGTTGGAATCTCTCCAATAGATGAAGGGAATTCCTCGAGGTCGTGGCAACAGTTAATATAGAGTTTCATGAGTATGGGGAAGTGAGTCAAGTCGGCTTCCCAAGTAACCAAACTCAAATCCAAAAGCCTCAAACTTTTTAGTCTGCAGAACTTCCCCTCCGACAACTTCCAAACCTCAGCATCTTCAAACTGAATCCTAGAGAGAGAGAACTTCAAGATTGGGAAGCATACCCAGCCTCGTCATGAATAATGCTTCAGGTACATTCATATACTCTAACGTCAAATTCGTGAGTGTATTTGTGAAACTGCATTCCATCAAGTAACTTGCCACTTCTCTTACTTTACCTCTGATAATTAGTTTTTCGATTTTCTGGAGACAAGATATTGTGGGACCTATAATTATTGGATCTGAAGATTCTCCGGAGTATGTGAGTCCCAACTCTTTTAGGTTTGGAAATTTTGCAAGAACCACGTCAATGTTACATGATATCTGTAATATAGGCAGAGAATGGAGGTTTTCTTGAAGAACAAGATTTTCTGATGACTTCTTGAAAGCACAAAACAGTGTCATTATGTCCCCGCCAATCTCCCTCAGGTGCGGCATTTCAAATAGTTCATGTGGCACCCGGCCTGATCCATGCACCCCATTTAATAATTAGGAATTGTAGATTCCTCAAAATAGCTATCCCTGGACTTAGTTTCATAGTGCGTCCAGTGCACCATAAAGTCAAGTACCTTAAATTGACAGCTCCAGTTACAAATTTTGATTTTTCCGTCTTGCACCCACTCAGCAACCGCAATGTAGAAAGATCATAACGCAATATATTATATTCTGTTATACCTAATTTAAAGGCTAATAATGAACGAGCCATTTGCTTTTGTGTTGTTGAACCATAAATATCTTTGATCGAACTTGGCTTAAAAACACTCACTCGACGCATACATGACATATCTCGCGAGGCATTATGATCAATTCTCCCATTCACGGCATGAAAAAACTTCTTCTTTTGAGCCTCAAGCACGCACAAGTCCCTCAACAGATCGTGTATACCCAAGGTTTCAATTTCTCCGGTTAAGAATCGGTCCCGTACAAAAATTAGATTTCGATCGATGAGAGCATGGAAATAATACACTGCTACATGTTCTAGGCTCTTACCTATAATTGGTATTAGAAACCCTTCGGCGACACACAATCTGATCAGAGTTGATAGATCTATCTGATAATCTTCAGGAAAAACACTCATATACAAGAAACAGGGTTTTAGATAGTAAGGTAAATTATTACAACTCAAAACCAATATATTTGTGACTTGCTCCTCTTCATTAGCTATGGCAGAGATTACCTTGCTTGCGATTTGCTCCCAAGAGCTTTTCTTTCTTTCAGTTTGCGAGAGTATTCCCCCAATGACTTGAACCGCAAGGGGGAGTCTTCCACTATAAGATTTATAAAATTTATGAAGTGATGATTTTATTCTTCACTCAATGGTGGTATATATAAGTACAACTTACCCCTTGTGGGTGGCTCAGTTGGTTAAAAAGGAGGGGATGTCTCTCCTAGGTCTCAGGTTCGATTCCCATTGAGAGCGAATTGAGTCCAGTCTTCTGGGTCTAGGCCTGTCACACATGGTTAGCCTAGTGTTGATCCCCAACTGGTTGGCGAGGTTTGCAGGCTATTTCGTCGACCCATGGGTTTACCCGGTGCGCACCCGAAGGGTAGTGGCTGAGGGTTCCCACGTCATCAAAAAAAAATATATAAGTACAACTTATAATACAAGAAGGAAAGAGATAATTACAAAAAGGAAATAAATACAAAGAATATTTTCCTAAATTACAAAGACTAGGACTCTTGTCTAATACGCCCCCGCAAAATCGACGACCCATCCACGATGGCGATTTTGGACCGTAGGAGAAGAAAACGAGCACGAGGCAACGGTTTAGTGAGGAGATCCGCGAGTTGATCAGTCGTGTTGATGTACGAAACACTGAGAAAGCCCTTGTTGACAAGATCGCGAACGAAGTGTAGATCAATAGAGATATGCTTCATTCGAGAATGCAAAACGGGATGAAGAGATGTACGGATCGCCCCTAAGTTGTCACAAAGAACACGCGGGGGAGAAGGAAGAGAGACACCTAGCTCATGAAACAAATGTTGCAACTTGCAACCAACGAACTTCAGCAACTACATTCGCCAAGGCCCTATATTTGGATTCAGTAGAAGACCGAGAAATAGCACGTTGGCGACGAGAAGACCAAGAGATAGGATTGCCACCAAAAAAGATAATGTAGGCCGAAGTAGAGGCAGCAGTGCCCGGATCACCTGCCCAATCCGCATCAGAGTAAGCAAGAAGACGAGGGCATGAGGCACGGTGAAGAAGCAGTCCATGAGAGAGCGTACCCTTTAGGTAACGTAGGATACGTTTGAGAGCTGTCCAATCAGTCTCAGTGGGAGCGGACATCCGTTGCGCCAACCTATTGACCGAGAAGGCAATGTCAGAACGAGTCAAAGTAAGATATTGCAAGGCGCCAATAACACGCCTGTACTCCGTAGCATCGGTCAAGGATGTGGAAGTCGATACCACTGAGGTTGACGCCATGGGAGTAACTAAAGGTTTAGCACCATCCATCTTGTGTCGAGCAAGAATATCACACATGTATTTATGTTGCGAAAAAAAGAGGCCCTCTTTGCAAGTGAAAACCTCAACACCAAGAAAGTAGGAGAGATGTCCCAAATCTTTAACCGCAAACTTACTACCAAGACCACGAACAATACGCGAGATAAGCGTGTCATTGCTCCCTGTCACGATAATATCGTCCACGTAAACAAGGAGGTAAACGACATCATGACCCTTGGAGTAAATAAAAAGGGAGGAATCAGACTTGGACTGACTAAACCCAACAGCCCATAACTCGGCAGACAAAGCAAGAAACCAAGCGCGAGGAGCTTGCTTCAAACCATACAAAGACTTCTTGAGATGACAAATATGATGAGGGAAAGATGGGTCAACGAAACCCTGAAGTTGAGACATAAACACAACCTCATCAAGCTTGTCATGAAGAAAAGCATTGCTGACATCAAGTTGGCGTAACGACCAACCACGCATAACCGCTAACGACAACACAAGTCGAATAGTGACGGGTTTCACAACGGGACTGAAGGTTTCCTTGAAGTCAACACCCTCACGTTGATTGAAGCGCTTCACAACAAGACGAGCCTTGTACCGATCAATAGACCCATCGGGATGACGTTTAATGTGAAACACCCATTTGGAGCCAATAATGTTCTTCCCTAATGAGGAAGGGACCAAATCCCAAACACCAAATTGCATAAGTGTCGTGTACTCCTCAGCCATAGCCGCACGCCAAAGTGAATCCTTAAGTGCTTGAGAAATGCATGTAGGTGCGACGGGGCCCAAAACTGGATGTTTAGAAGCGAAGTAGATGTGCTTCGGCTTAAAGATGTTGTTTTGAGCGCGAGTGGTCATGGTGTGAGTACGCGGTGGAGTAGATGGCCTAGGAGGAAGAGGCGGCGGAGAAGGGCAAGAATCTGGGTCGAGCGGTCGCGTGGAACTCGACGATGCAGTAGACGACGCGGGAGACGGCAGCTCGAGCGAAGGTTGGACCGCGGGTTGGGCCGCAGTGGGAAGAACAGGGTTCTGGATGGAATGTTGCCCCAACATCACTCCAACATTTTTATTAGAAGGCGCAGAAACTGGTGCTACAGAGGTCTGATTGCAATGTTTCCCCAACATCACTCCAACATTTTTATCAGAAGGCGCAGAAATGGGTGCCATTGGAGTCAAAACCTGACCGCTGACCGTCTGATAGGCCCCATGACCCGTGGGATCAGACCTAATAGGAGATGGGCCGGGTCCATGGGGTAGAATGAGAAGCGGCCCAAAGGGCCTAGGTGACGGCGGACGAGGGCTAGGGCAACGGGTCGCAAACCCTGGAAATTCCGTCTCCACAAAACGGACGTTCCGAGACACATAAAACCGAGATGTTTCAATGTCGAGACAACGATAAGCACTCTGAGACACACTATAGCCCAAAAATATACACGCGCGAGAAGGAGGCGTGAGTTTACCCGGAAAATAAGGACGGAGCCACGGGAAACACAAACACCCAAATGTGCGTAGCTTAAGGTAGTTGGGAGAACGACCAAATAAGACCTCGAAAGGACTCTTACGGTGAAGAACCATTGTAGGTAGCCGATTATAAAGATAAACTGCAGTAGAAAAGGCTGAGTCCCAAAATGAAGATGGAAGGCCTAATTGCTGTAAAAGAATGCGCCCAAGTGTGACAACATGACGATGACGCCGTTCAACAGTGCCATTTTGCTGCGGAGTATGAGGAGCAGTGGTAAGCCACCGGATACCACAATCCAAGAAGTAAGAACGGAGTGCAATGAATTCACCCCCATTATCCGAATAAAAGTTCTTAATGGGGAACCCAAATTGTTTCTCAGCAAACGTGTGAAACTGACGAAATACCGTAGCAACTTGCGACTTGTGAGACAAGGGATAGAACCAACAATACTTTGAAAAATGGTCAACCAACAACAAGTAATAACGACAACCATCCAAAGAGGGAATCGGCGAGGGACCCCAAACATCATCATAAACATACTCTAACGGCAAAGTAGAGACAAGAGATGTAGCACTAAATGGCAATTGCGTACTCTTATTTAATAAGCAAAAACGACAAAAAGTAGCATCCTTTGAAGTACAAGGTAATTTAAACTTGCTAAACAAAAAGGAACTAATATCCGAAGATGGATGACCTAAACGACTATGCCAATTGTCTCTATTAGTGCGAATTCCAACACACGCCAAAGGACTCGAAGCAAACCGCGACCGCACGTCCAAGTGGTAAATTCCATTACTGCATTCCCCGCGCATGAGTATCACCCCCGTTGTTCGATCCTTAACAAAGAAATACCAAGGATGAAATTCAAGCATGAGATTGTTAGCAAGACAAAATTGATGCACTGATAATAGATTCCGTTGAGATGACGAAACGCATAAAACGAGAGTGAGAAGGAATTTACGACCAGATTTTGTAATAGAAGCGGAACCAACGTGAGTAATAGGCAAACCTGAACCATTAGGAATCGTAACCTCATCCGTCCCTTCATACTCGGAATGAACGGTTAGATTTTGAAGATCCGAGGTGAGATGATGCGAGGCCCCCGAGTCAACAAGCCAATTTGTGTCATGAGAGGGAGAGTTCGGGGTCGAAGCCAGGTTAGCCAGAGGTTGCTGAAGACGACGACAAGTACGAGCCCCGTGACCATAAATCCCACAAATTTGACACGTGATGTCAGGACGGCCATTAGAATTCGAACAGTGGTTGTTGTTGTTGTTGTTCCGATTCCCCTGATTGTTGGGGTTGCTACCACGGTTGGAAGAGTGATTGCGGTATTGGCGATTGGAACCACCCCGTGAGTTGTTGGGGCGGCTAGAGTTTGAACCACCACGTTGACCCGAGTTGTGGTGATACGAGGCAGCATTGGCCGAAGCCACAAGGGATGTAGATTGAGCCTCCAAGCGCTTGACATAGATCTCGTGAGCCACCAATTTGTCATTAAGCGCAAAGAAGGAGAGCGGATGATCACGAGCATGGATCTGAGCCGCAATATCACGGTAGGATGCCCCCAAATCGTTCAAAACGAATACGAATAGAGTGACATCATCATCAGAGAGGGGATGATCAACTAGGGCAAGTTCATCAACTTTCAACTTGACAAGTTGAAGGAATTCTGACACGGATTTGGAACCAATGGTCAACTGAGAGAGAGATTCCTTCAAGTGCATGACATAAGCACGAGATCGGTTAGCATACGTGCTCTACAAGGACGTCCATATTTCAGCCGACGTCTTCTTGTCGGAGACAAGTTGCATGACTTCCCAGGAGAGTGAACCAAAAAGGGCGGATACGAGGAGAGCATCATGTCGCGTCCAGTGGACAAATGCAGCAATAGATTCCGGAGAATCACCGCAAGGAGGGGTGGGGGTCGTACCTTCCAAATAGACAAGAAGGCCATAGCCATAAAAAAGATGGTGAACCTGTGCATTCCAGGATGTGTAGTTCCCAGAATTTAACTGCAGAGGTAGATGAGTATGTGCATTGATGGGCACAAGAGGCGGAACACCGGGACCAAACGGTGGAACGAGGGGTTGAACCCCTGAACCCGCAACCTGAAGAGGAGCGGTGGACGACTGCATGAGCGGCGCCATGGAAGACGCATCCGCAGACGAGGTGGCAGCTGAAGCCGAAGCCGAGTCACTAGGGTTTCCAGCGGAAGACATCAGGAATCGGGAATTCTCTTTAGAGATATTTTCCTGCTGATACCATATAAGATTTATGAAGTGATGATTTTATTCTTCACTCAATGGTGGTATGTATAAGTACAACTTATAATACAAGAAGGAAAGAGATAATTACAAAAAGGAAATAAATACAAAGAATATTTTCCTAAATTACAAAGACTAGGACTCTTGTCTAATATCCACAACTATTTGATATTCTTATCCTGACTTCTTCAAATTCAGGAAGACAAGTTTCTTTGCCAAAAACCTTTTGTCTTAGAAGCTCCCAACTATCATCCATGCCGAGAAGACGCGCATGGTGGTGTAGGCTCTTCGAGTCTACATATGTAGCCACGTGAGCTTGTCTGGTGGTTAAGATGATACGACTTCCTTTGTTCTCGTTGGGGAAGCACGTCTTCATGTCATCCCAAGCATTGGACCGCCAAATATCGTCCAACACAATCATATACTTCTTTCCGTTCAACTTTTGGTATATAGTAAGTCTCAGCATATTGTCTTCCACTCCAACCATTTCATCTCTTTTTTTGTCGAGAAGGCCCAGTAAGATATCACGAAAACTATAGTCATCGGATACCGTAGCCCATGCACGAGCATCGAATTCGGACACGGCATATGAATCTTCGTAAAGTTTTCGAGCAAGAGTGGTCTTTCCAATGCCTCCCATCCCAACAATTGGAATGATTTCAAGTTTAGATGACTCTCCGAAAACTCGATCCTTCAGCTGGAGTAAGTCATCTGTCATTCCCACCATGATATTCTCGGGATTTCGATCAATCCTTGATGATGCAACAACAAGCGGTGTTGTGTGATCAGCTGACGTCCGATCTGTATCCAAGATCATCATCACTTCTTTCTTTAAGAAATCAAAACTCTCATGTAACATCTGCATGTCCGTAAGGATCAGGTCACTGCACTGAGTTGAACTAGAAGTAATTCCGACGAACTTTATGAGAAACTGATCCTTCACGTGTAGAAGGCGGGACCAGGGGTCATCATCAGTTACAAAAGAAGCAACATAAGTTTCAAGAACGTCTTCGGCATTTTGTGCGGCGTCTCGTATTTGATCCTCGAAACTATCTTGTTGTTGGTGGCTCAGTATTGTTAGAAATATAGCACGGAAACGAACAAGGAACAATATATTATTGACGAAAATTGAAGAACAGAAATTACAATAATCAAGATTACTGTTACCGAATAAACCTCAATTGAATATGAACGGAAGAGCGTGGAAACGGGAAGTCGAGGACCTTTCGGTTTCCTTAAAACAGATTCGCCCTCTCTACGTGCTTGAGAAAACGTGAGCGAATGTCTCCCAGGATACAACGACTACAAGCAGAATTGCTAGCACACGCCAAACTGCCCCGACGAACTCGCACTGTAACTTTCCTCTACCACCACACAATGAAAAAAATATTTTGGCTGCGCAGAAAAGCCTTTTCGTGTATGCAATGTATTTTTCGATGGTTAAAACCCTATGGGGAGCGACCCCTTTTATAGACTAGGTTAGGGAGAAAGTTGGAAGACTTAGCCACCAAGAAACGTGGTTAGGATAATTACGAATCACGTAATTAAGATAATTACAGATCTCGCAAAGATCTCGGATGAATGTAGACACGTTTCAGTTATAATAAACTGATAGGTAAATCTTATGGAAAGATTTCCTAAGATAATTAATTATCTCTTTGATGCTTATTATTTTCCGTATATAAAATATAGCAGAAAATTACATAATTCTATTTACGCAAAATAGAAATATTAAATATTGATATACAATATTTTCGACTTTAATTAGTCAACGTTGAGCATCAATTTCTCATTCACCCATGTACCAAACTCGACCTAAAGTCGATTGTACAAAAACCCTGTTTCATTTACCAATTTTCCAACAATCCCCCACATGAATGAAATTGAATGATCATGCACACATCATGTGGTGGTAGAGTTCTATGGACTGTGCCTGCATAGGATAGGTAGGACACGCCCTTGAACCTTCCCTCATGAGAAATACTTTCTTTGCTAGCCGATAGTGTGACTTGACGTCATTGAACTATCCGCCGTTTGTGCAAACGTTCCATAAATCTCACACAGGTATAATTCCTTTTACCGTTGCGGTTCTCATGGTTTATGTCCATTTTGGCCCTGGACATACGCCTGGTTCTGCAAGAGTTTTCCAGAAAATTAAGCCCCCACAATTTTCCTCAGAGGCGGCCCCTCCTCTCTCTCACATAGGTGATTTCTTATCTAAGAATAACTCGTATTATTCCGCTCGGATTTCCGACGCGTAAGAATCATTAAAAGCATAATGCTTAACCTTTTCCATTACGGGTGTCACTGTTTCATCTAGGAATGGACAAGGGTTGACCCCCACAGTGACCGTGCAAAGTTCTTACAATTAGGTTGTCCCATTGAACCAAGATCTTGGGATCTCCAGTCAAACATGGTTGGGTTTTCCTTCATAAGACTTTAATTTCCAATAGGCTTAAGTCCCATTCCCTTCGATGTCTTTTCAACTTGATCTCTATTTAACCATTTGGTTAGCGGATCCACAATGTTATATTTTGACTTCACGTAGTCAAGGATGATAACTACAATTGAGATCAGTTGTCTAACGGTATTATGTCGTTGACATATATGTCTAGACTTACCGTTGTACAGAACAGTATATGCTCTTTCAATCATAAATTGATTATCGCAATTTATGCATATTGCTGGCACAGGTTTGGGCCACTCAGGAATATCTTCCAAGATGTTAAGGAGCCTTTCGGCTTCTTCACTGCATTTGTCTAATGCCACAAACTCAGATTCCATCGTGAATCTGGTTATAACTGTTTATCTTGAAGATTTCCATGCACAGTTGCACCTCCTAAAGTGAATACATGTTCACTTGTTGCGTTGGAGTCTTGTATAATATATATCCAACTTGCTTTGGTAAAACCTTCAAGCAACATTTGGATCTCTGGTATAATGCAACTCACAGTTACGAGTATAACGTAAGTACTCCAGTACTTTCACTTTCCAATGCTCATGCCATTGATTACTCGTAAATCTACTAAACGTGCTAATTGTATAGGTAATGTCTGGTCGTGTACAACTCATTATGTACATCAGACTTCCTATCACTCTAGCTTGTTCCACTTGATCAACACTTTCTACCTTATTCTAAGATAAGTGTTGACTCGTGTCAATTGGAGTTCTGGCTACACCAGAATTACCCTTGCTGAATTTTTCAAGAATCTTGTCCACGTAGTGTGACTGAGTTAATATAAGACCATCTGGCGACCATCTAATCTTAATTCCTAAGATTACATCGACCAGTCTCGTGTCTTTCATATTGAATCTTGAATTCAGCAAACATTTAATGGACTTCACCATTCGGTCGTTGCTTCCTACAATGACTATGTCATTAACGTACAGACAGAGAACCAAATATCCTTCTTCTGTAGTTTTGACGTAGACACATTTGTTGCACTCATTGATTTTGGGACCTTTTGACATCATGACGTTGTCAATTTTTCCATACATCGTTCTCGGTGTTTATTTAAGTCCACACAAGGACTTCACCAATTTATAGACTTTATTTTCTTTTCTAGGAGCTACATAACTCTCGAGTTATTCCATGTATAATTCTTAATCAAGAACCTCTATTTAAGAAAAATAGTCTTTACATCCATTTGATGTACTTACAGTTTTGGAGAGTGACAATCGCCAAAATCATTCTTATTAAATCTATTCTCGTCACATGAGAATAAGTATCAAAGTAATAATTGCTTTCTTGTTGCTTGTATCCTTCGATCACAAGTCTAGCCTTATACTTTTGCTTGTTCCATCTATTTTGATTTTCCGGTTGAAAATCCACTTAGAACTAAATGGTTTACATCCCCAAGGAAAGTCAACCAATTCTCAAGTGTTTCGTGTTAGATGGAATCGATCTCATCTTTTATGGCTTCTTTTCATAAATAATTTTTAATAGAGCTTATAGCTTCTATACGTTTGAGGCTCGACCTCTATCATGTAAGTTAGAAAATAAATTTTCTGTTCTTACCATTATGCTTCGTCTTGGCTTTTCGTGGACCTCACCAGTTTCTTCAATTTCTTTTTGATCTTGACTGTGTCAATATCATCGAAGACTTGTTTGAAGAACTTTGTCCAGCCGCAATGAATTTACAAGAAAAAACATTGTTCAAAGAAGAACGCATTTCTTCATTACATTATCGTGTTTTTATGAACCTTTAGATTCATACATAACAACCGATAACCAATGCTATTGTGTGCATAGTCATGAAAATATAGTCCAACGCTTTGGATCTATTACCATTTTCTTTGGCACGAGTTTATGCCACCTTAGCACGACACACCCCCACATTTCAGAGTATTTATAAGAAAGTTGTACTTTCTCTATCACTCATAGGGAGTGTTTACTTTTTGGGGTATCTTATTTAAAAAGAAAGTAAGCCAACAAAATGGCTTCACCCCACTCGTCTTGCAATAATACATATTTTATTGCATACATGTCATTCTCTGTAAAAGTAGGAGAATCTCATTTCAAGAGTCTCGCAAGACTCAAACATGGTGAGATAAGTAGCAATATTTGCTACACGTTTTCGAAGATCACGCCAGTGCAATTCTTCGTTATACACTATAGTTCATGAGAACCATAGATCTCACTAGACCAACATGATCAATCAAACCCGTCATGCTCAAAGGCTAGGTTTTTCAAGATTGAACTCATGTCTCGGTTATTGACGTTTGAAGCATCGATGGATTGGTATCAGTAATAACCATATCTCGTATTAATCGATATCTTTAACCGTATCTCGAGATTTGTTATTTCACATAAGAGTATCTTAACAGTCGACACATATCCCATCACGTAAAATAAGTACACTTATTTTATTCAACTTACTTCTTTGTAAGTAAATGATTACCTCGAAGATACATTACCAGGTGTCGGTCTATTGCACATCATCTCGCAATGTATATCATGTATCCTCATATTGTACACGAGATTATCCACCATAAGCTTAAACCCAAAAAAATCTCACGAAGAGAAACACGTTAGCAATATTATCTCCAATATTACAAAATGTAAGATATAGGGTTTAAGAAAATTCGCAGATCAATCACAAGTATAAAATATTAACACAAAATATCTTCACCGTATAATGACCACACTGAATAATCAATAATTCATATTTTCACGAGATGCGATTTCTTTTCCATGAATAATCAATAATTCATATTTTCACGAGATGCAATTTCTTTTCCATCAAGTAATCAATTCCAAAATATGGTGGTCAATCTCGTATCCCAATATCTAGTCTAAAGATTCAATCTTTGACAAGGTAATTCCTTATGAAATAACAAATACAAATTTTCATACTATTTAGGTTATATCATGAATCAATCATCACCAAATTTATTATCCCACGTATGAAGAAGGCAAATGGATATATAATATTATAATGATGAGATCATCTCAAGCTCTGCATATTGCATTTTTCATTCTCTTTCTTTCCAATTACCATAACTGAATAAAGCGAGAATCATATGGAGAGCAAAACCTCATAAAGTATCCATATATATCATTTTACTTGTGCATACATCACCTAGTTCAATAATTGAACCAAACTTTATTTTATTTAACCCATCAACTACCATATAAACATGATTACTGGAATATGGCCTGATATAAACAAACTCCAACAAAGCATATGGATTAATCGAACGAATCGAAAACATGTGTATAAGCAGACATTCAATAATCACCAGAACCAAATAAGATCAATCAAAATGATCTAACACTGATCAAAGTTCCATCAATTCAGGAAATTAATTTTGTAACGAAGAGATAGAAATCACTTATCTCAAAATTATCGAAATTTGTGCAACATGATCCAATATTCCATGCTCTTGCAAGGTGAAGATGCACGGTAACTTCTTGCTCGAGAGTCCACCACCAAGGGGACGCATCCATTCATCAACATGAACAACCAAAACACGTGAAGAATAACAAAATATCTTCAAAATCCTGAAACTAATTTTCCTTGATTCCTGCCAAGCTCATGCGTGAAGAATGATAACAACAATAGATTGACAAAATCGTAATTGGATCATGATGACATAACATGGTAATTGTAGGACACACGCCTTATCATTAGTCATAAATCATAATTAATCCTAATAATGATACATTAAGCACAAACTTGTAACATAACATGCACCCAATCAAATGCATAGGCATAAAGTAATTGCACCGGCAACTATATATGGCCTCAAATATCCAAAAGGATTTAATATCAAGATGGGTGCAAATCAAGCAAGATATCTACTGGATGGAATTAATTATCCCAAATCAATTCACTTCGTAAATTAAACATGTATGTATATATATAACATCAGACATATTTAAAAGGAATATGCAAGGACACATGTTTCCACCGAAATTAGTTCGGTCTTGAGATTTCCTAAATCAAATCTTCCACTGTTGCCAAAGTGATTTTTAAATCACTCCAGTTATGCTCCTACAAAGTCAATTTGATATCCCCATAATAGGCAACAAAAACACAACAAAATATATAGTTAATTCCAATGTGAGAACAATGACCGCAACTCAACAGTATGCGAGTACATTAAAACCATATCACCAATAGGACGGCAAACAGTGACTATTGAGGAATTTCGAGAAATCTTGTAATTATTTCTTCTCAAATTTCTTTTTGTACAAACCAAAAATATTGTTACCTTCACGACATGTGCCTCAAACGTAACCCGATCAGTTTGTAAAACCCGTGTATAAATAACTTTATTCTTCAAATAATATTCTTTTCCCGACAAAATTTTCTAATATCCAGAAAATTATACTTCATCAAGAATAATCTGTTCGTCTCATATAAAGCTCATCTGTTTTAAGATTGTTAGAAATATAGCACGGAAACGAACAAGGAATAATATATTATTGACGAAAATTGAAGAACGGAAATTACAATAATCAAGATTACCGTTACCGAATAAACCTCAATTGATGAATATGAACGGAAGAGCGTGGAAACGGAAAGTCGAGGACCTTTCGGTTTCCTTAAAACAGATTCGCCCTCTCTACGTGCTTGAGAAAACGTGAGCGACTGTCTCCCAGGATACAACGACTACAAGCAGAATTGCTAGCACACGCCAAACTGCCCCGACGAACTCGCACTGTAACTTTCCTCTACCACCACACAATGAAAAAAATATTTTGGCTGCGCAGAAAAGCCTTTTCGTGTATGCAATGTATTTTTCGATGGTTAAAACCCTATGGGGAGCGACCCCTTTTATAGACTAGGTTAGGGAGAAAGTTGGAAGACTTAGCCACCAAGAAACGTGGTTAGGATAATTACGAATCACGTAATTAAGATAATTACAGATCTCGCAAAGATCTCGGATGAATGTAGACACGTTTCAGTTATAAAAAACTGATAGGTAAATCTTATGGAAAGATTTCCTAAGATAATTAATTATCTCTTTGATGCTTATTATTTTCCGTATATAAAATATAGCAGAAAATTACATAATTCTATTTACGCAAAATAGAAATATTAAATATTGATATACAATATTTTCGACTTTAATTAGTCAACGTTGAGCATCAATTTCTCATTCACCCATGTACCAAACTCGACCTAAAGTCGATTGTACAAAAACCCCGTTTCATTTACCAATTTTCCAACAAGTATTGGATGAACTGCAAAAGCGTCTCTGAGAGAACACGCCTTCTCCATGAGGGACTGGAGTTGCGGTGTGGTATCGTCATCAAAGTATTCGTGTTGTTTTTCATGGCAAACCATTACTACTTTGTGTGTGTTTGTATTTGTGTTTCACTGAAAAAAATACTCTCAAGAGAAGAAAATATTGCTTGGTATATAGCTAACGCAGTGCGTAGCTAGTGGCTCCTTATAACGTTCATAACTACTCAAATAATTATTTTGGAAAGACTTGAACAAGCTCCAGATGTAGATGAAGATAACATCCGTTGACTTTACTTTTAAATTAATTATTTCAGTGACTTCTCAAATTGTCTTGCATATTTAAAATAATTTAGCTGTATTTATATGATTGTTAATATGATTATGATTGTGATTGTTCATATGACTTGAACAAGCTCCAAATCTAGATGCATGGAGACATTCGTTCACTTTACTTTTATATTAATTATTTCAGTGACTTCTAAAATTGTAAAATCCAGCTCAGGACGTGTTAATATTCATTAAGACGTGATCACATGTCAGCTAGTGTTAATTTGAATATTTACGCTAATAGAGCTGTATTTATATATAATATATAGTATGTTTTTAACTTGGGACTTAGACTCTGTAAAGTTCGACATTTTTATTAGATATATATGTATTATATATTATTGATTGATTTCTATATATTTTAGATTAGGCAATTTACTATAATTAGTATTGTATTGTATTATTTATGGACACCAAGAGTAGCGAGAAGATTCATTCAGCAAAATATTATCTTACACGGTATCACGAGTCTTGTGACCTAGACCTAGCCGCCGCCCCTCTCTCTCGTCTCTCCTCCACCGACCTCACGCCATCCACGGCCTCACGTCACTAGTCATCATTGTCTGAATCAAAATTTTACCCCGCCCTCACGGTCTCTGACGTACGCAACTTTATTCCAATTACTCTTGAGATGGAAAAAGGGCAGTACTCCACGTGGGCGGAACCTTTCAAAATTCATTGCCGTGCCTACCAAGTTCTTGATCATATATTCCCTCCGTCGGAATCCTCCCTCTCTTCCTCTGAAGTTTCGGCCGCCAAAACTTCTTCAAAGGAGGTGCCCGCCAATTCCGCCGAGAAAACGGACAAAGCGGCCGCAGACTCCTCTAAGGCCGCCGCGTCGTCTTCTCCTTCCACTTTGGCAACGACGGATCATAATCAATGGTCTCAGCTCGATGCTATAGTATATATGGCACAATTTCATTATCTCTTGTACACCATCATGCAAAAAGATTCAACCATGCATATTGCTTGGGTTCGTCTTGAAAATATATTCCAAGACAACAAGAATTCGAGAGTTGTCTACTTGGAGAATTAATTCACTCAAGTCCAATTAGACGCCTTCCCGAATATCTTGGCCTACTGCCATGAGCTCAAGATGCTCGCAGATCAGCTTTCCAACATTGGATCTTCTATTTCTAACCAACGCCTCGTTCTTCAACTCATATTCGGCCTCAACGAGAATTTCGATGGCGTTGCTACTATCATCCAACAGACCGATCCCTTGCCTCCCTTCTATGAGGCTCGATCTTGTCTCATTCTAGAAGATACACGGAAAGCAAAGCAAGCCACCACTGCTGCCAACGTCGCCACCCTCCTCAGCACGGGACCACCGTCTGATGCCCCACCTGCCCGCGGTCTGCCCCAACACCACCGCGGTCAATCTCAGCCCTCACAGGGTTGTCGCGATGGCCATAGGGGACGTGGACGCGGTCGCGGTCCACCCGGCTCACCTAGCCCGCGACCTTGGACGCCTTTCGACGCGGTGTTGCCCCCGTATCCTGCTTGGCCTCAGCAGCCCTGGTCATACCACTGTGTCCCTATCCCTCTAACACGTGGGCTCGGCCTCCTGCTATGGCTCATCCCGGCATCTTGGGTCCTTGTCCTCAACAAACCTATACGGTGCATAAAATGGGTCCATCATATGCACCTGCGGACATTGATGTCGCTTTACACACAATGTCGCTTCAACCACCGAATCAACAATGGTATTTGGAATCGGGGGCTTCCTCTCACATGGCATCGGCGTCAGGTACTCTTACGTCTTATTCTTTTTTTAGCATGAAAGACAATATTCTGGTCAGCAAAGGTCATAAAATTCTAGTAAAAGGTCATGGTAACGCGGTCATTCTGTTATCCAAACCCCCTCTTCACTTATATAATGTTCTTCATGTGCCTAATATCATTAAAAATCTTATTTTCGTTCATCGTCTTACTATTGATAATCATGTTTCAATTGAATTTGATCTGTTTGGTTTTACTGTGAAGGATCTACAGACGCGAACCCCTCTTATGAGATGTGATAGCACCGGTGATCTCTATGCTATCACTCCATCATCCATCTCGACCGCTCGTTCCACTTCCGCTGCCTCTTTTGTTTCCCTATCCCCCTCTCGATAGCATCATCGTTTGGGTCATCCGGGCCCCTCTATTTTACAATTTATGCATAAGAACAATTTAATTTAATGTAGGTCTTTTTCCGACAACTCTTTATGTGAACCTTGTGTTTTGGGGAAGCAAATTAAACTTTCTTTTTTATTCTCCTTCCTCTTTTAGTTTACGCAAATTAAACTTTATTTTTTATTCTCCTTCCTCTTTTAGTTTACGTCATTTTGATAATTCTCTATGGACTTTCCCTATAGGCCGCAAATCTGACGTATACTCTATCTTCTCTTCTTTTGTCACTTTTGTTTATACTCAATTTGGATGCCTTATTAAAAGTTTGCAATGTGATAATGGCACGGAGTTCGACAACGCAATTTCAAATAATTTTGTCACAACTATGGCATGACTCTCCGTTTCTCTTGCCCTTATACCTCGGCCCAAAATGGAAAGGCAGAAAGCAAAATACGGTCCAGGCAGAACGCAAAATCCGGTCCATAAACAACATCATGCGTACCATCCTCTCTCACTCATCCACGCCACCCTCCTTTTGGCCTCACGCCTTACAAATGACCATTTATCTCCTAAATATACTTCCCTCCAAAACACTACAAAACGCCTCCCCTTCTCAAATACTCTACAGCCGTACTCCATCTTATACACATCTTCGAACCTTTGGGTGTCTATGTTACCCTCTCATCCCCTCTACTAATATACACAAACTCCAACCTCGTTCCTCTCCTTGTGTCTTTCTCGGTTATCCCTTTCATCATAGGGGATACAAATGATATGACTTACTCACCAATAAAATAATCCTTTCTCGTCACATACTCTTGACGAAGATAATTTCTCTTTCTTCACTATAAAAGTCCAACCTACTCCCTCATATTCTTTTCTTGAAGATAGCATAAATCTGCTCTTTCTTCCACCTCAAGCAACACGACCCGCGGTCAACCCACTAGCATCGGCCCACTCCACCGTGGCCCATCAACCCGTGGCCACATCCACCGCGGTCCAGTCACCCCCGGCCCCGCCATTACCCGTCCCTTCGTGGCCCCAAACACCTCAGCCCACTCCTCCACGGCCCATCCGCCCACGGCCCTATCTCTCGGCCTCTCTCATATTGCATCCCAGCCCGCTCTGGCCCCATCAACCACGGCCCCCATTCCCGCGGCCCAACTCAATGTTGCCTCCTTCTCTGCGGCCCAAACCAATGCAGCTCTTCTCTTTCTCACACCGTGGTGACCCGTGGCATGAATAGTATTAGCACTCCCAAATGTCTCTTTAATCTTTCTACTTCTTCCACTCATTTTCCACTCCCTAAAAATCCTAAACTAGCGTTATCTGATCCTAACTGGAAACATGCTATGCTAGATGAATTTAATGCTTTGATTAAGAATGAGACGTGGGAGTTAGTCCCGCGTCCGACTAATGTAAATGTTATTCATTCTTTATGGATTTTTAGTCATAAGATTAACGTTGATGGCTCCTTTGAGCGATGAAAGGCTCGTCTTCTTGCTGATGGCAGGTCTCAGCAGGTTAGGATCGATTGTTTTGACACGTTCAGCCCCGTGGTCAAACCCGCCACCATACGCATTGTCCTCATTATTGCTTTATCTCGTTCTTGGTCTATTCATCAATTGCATGTCAAAAATGCCTTCTTACACGGTAATTTGGATGAAACAGTCTACATGCATCAGCCATTAGGCTTTCGGGATCCCGGTCATCCGGACTACGTGTGTCTCCTCAAGAAATCTGTATACGGGCTCAAGCAAGCTCCCCGTTCTTGGTATCAATTCATTGCTGATTTTGCCTCTACTATTGGTTTCTCTCACAGTAAATTTGACCACTCTCTCTTTATTTATCATCGGGGTAATGATATTGCTTATTTACTTTGTACATGGACGATGTTATTCTTACTGCATCATCTACATCTCTCTGTCGGTCTATTATTATACAGTTAGCTCCGAGTTTGAAATGAAGGACTTGGGTAATCTTCATTATTTCTTGGGTATTGATGTTACTCACACTGTAGGTGGTCTTTTTCTTTCTCAAATCAAATATGCGGCTGAGATCATTGAGCATACGGGCATGACTTCTTGCAAACCCGCCGCCACTCTAATCGACACCAAACCCAAGCTCGGCTTCTTGGGTCCCTCTTTTTCTAACTCTACTTTATTTCGAAGTTTGGTTGGTGCTCTCATGTATCTCACTTTCAACCGTCCAGATTTTTCTTACGCTGTTCAACATATCTGTCTCCACATGCATGACCCTCGTATGGAACATATGGATGCCCTTAAGCGGATTATTTATTATGTTCAAGGGACCTCTCATCTCGGCCTTCACCTCTCTCGCTCACGGCTCGACTCCCTCTTATCTTATACCGATGCCGATTGGGTAGGGTGCCCGGCCACACGGCACTCCACGTCGGGTTATTGCATCTTTCTTGGAGATATCCTTATTTTTGGTTTTCCAAACATTAGCCTACTCTTTCTCGATCCAGTGCCGAAGCCGAGTATTGCGCAGTCGCTAATGTAGTTTTAGAGTCGTGCTGGATTCAAAACCTTCTATTGGAGCTTCGCCTTCCTCTCTTGAAGGCTACTTTTGTTTATTGTGACAACGTGAGTGCCATTTATCTCACCAACAATCCGGTGCAATATCCACGCACCAAGCATATTGAGTTAGACATTCACTTTATCCGGGGAAAAGTCTCTCGGGGTCAAGTTCGGGTTCTTCACGTCCCTTCTCGTTCACAAATGGCGGATATTTTTACCAAAAGTAAAACCCAAGGTTCTTTTTGAAGATTTTCGTTCCAGTCTCATTGTTCGTGATCCTCCCGTTTCGACCGCGGGGGTGTATTAGATATATATGTAGTATATTATTGATTGATTTGTATATAGCTTAGATTAGGCAATTTATCATAATTATCCTTGCATTGTATTGTATTATTTATGGACATCAAGAGTAATGAAAAGATTCATTCAGCAAAATACTATTTTACACTTATATCTTGTTGGCTTAGTATTTGATGATTCTAAAACGAGTCTCTTAGAAATAAGTCTTCTCCGAGAGAAAGTAGGATTGTGGTGTGGTATCGTTATCGAAGTATGTATGGTGAAATTACAGTTTTATTATTAAAGACAAATAAACACAATTATTATTAACATAAAACTAAAGACATGTAAAAATAAAGACGTATACTTAAATTACTAGAACTTGAAGGAGTTCATTCCCGTAATCTAGTTGTTCCTCTTGTATTTGCCTTGCCCAGGCCTCCGCGGCACGACTTGAATAATCAACTGTGATCTTCTCGAGAGTCGGAATTTCTCCAATAGATGAAGGGAGTTCGTGGAGATCGGCGCAACTGTACACATAGAGTTGCATGAGTATGGGGAGGTGAGTCTCGTCGGCTTCCCAAGTAACCAAACTCAATTCCCAAAGGCGCAAACTCTTCAGTCTGCAAAACTTCCCCTCGGACAACTTCCAAACATCAGTATCTTCAAACCCAATTCCCGAGAGAGAGAGATGTTCAAGATTGGGAAGCATACCCAGCCTCGTCATGAATGCTTCAGATACATTCAAAAACTCTAACCTCAAATTTGTTAGTGTATTTGCGAAACTGCATTCCGTCAAGTAACTTGCCACTTCTTTGACCCAAGGATCACCTTGGATATTTAGTTTTTCGATTTTTCGGAGACTGGATATTGTGGGACCTATTATTGGATCTGCATATTCTCCAAAGTGTGTGAGTCCCAACTCTTTTAGGTTTGAAAATTTTGCAAGAACCAAGTCAATGTTACATGATATCTGTAATATAGGCAGAGAATGGAGGTTTTCTTGAAGAACAAGATTTTCTAATGACTTCTTGAAATTACAACGCAGTGTTATGTCCCCGGCAATCTCCCTTAATTGTAGCATTTCAAATAGTTCATGTGGCACCCTGATCCACCCAACCCCTACAATAATTAGGAATTGTAGATTCCTGCAAATAGTTACCCTTGGATTTAGTTCATTAGGGCCCCTTAAAGTCAAGTACCTTAAATTGACAACTTGAGATACAACTTCTGAAATTTCCGTCTCGAACCCACCGAGCAACCGGACTATAGAAAGACCATGAGGCAATATATTATCATTTTTTCTATCTAATTTAAAGGTTAATAATGAACGAGCCAGTTGCTTTTGTCTTGTTGAACCGTAAATATCTTCAATCAAACTGGGTTCAAGAACACTCACCCGACGCAGACATGACATGTCTCGCGAGGCATTATTATGATCAATTCTCCTATTCACGACATGAAGAAATTTCTTCTTTTGAGCCTCAAGCACACACAAGTCCCTCAACAGATCGTGTATACCCAAGGTTTCAATTTCTCCGATTAAGGAATGCCGTCGAACAAAAATTAGATTTCGATCAATGAGAGCATGGAAATGATCCATTGCTACCTGTTCTAGGCTCTTACCTATAATTGGTATTAGAAACCCTTCGGCGACCCATAATCTGATGAGAGTTGATGTTTCTATCACAAAATCTTCAGGAAAAACACGCATATACAAGAAACACGGTTTTAGATAGTAAGGTAAATTATTATAACTCAAAACCAATATACCCGAGACTTTCTCCTCTTCATTAGCTATGGCAGAGATTACCTTGCTTGCGATTTGCTCCCAAGATTTTTTAGTTCTTTCAATATTGGTAAGTATTCCCCCTACGACTTGTACAGCAAGGGGGAGTCCTCCACAACTATTTGCTATTCTTATCCCACTTCTTCCAGTTCAGGATGACAAGTTTCTTCGCCAAAAACTTTTTTTCTTAGAAGCTCCCAACTATCAACATGGTTGAGAGGACGCACCTGGTGGTGTAGGCTCTTCGAGTCTACATATGTCGCCACGTAAGATTGTCTGGTGGTTAGGATGATACGACTTCCTTTGTTCTCGTTCGGGAAGCACTTCTTCACGTCATCCCAAGCATTGGAGCGCCAAATGTCGTCCAATACAATCAAATATCTCTCTTCCATTAAACGTTGGTATATACTAACTCTCAGCTTATTGTCTTCGACTTCAGTCTCATTTCTATGCTCTTTGGTTATGGAGCACAAAAGGTCAAGTAAAATATCACGAACACTATAGTCATCGGACACCGTTGCCCATGCATGAGCATCAAATTCTGAACTATCTTCGTAAAGTTTTTGAGCAAGAGTGGTCTTGCCAATGCCTCCCATCCCTACAATTGGGATGATTTCAAGTTTAGACGATTTTCCAAAAACTCGATCCTTCAGCTGGAGTAAGTCGTCCATCTTTCCCACCATGATATTCTCGGGATTTCGATCAATCCTTGATGACGCAACAATGAGCGGTGCTGTGTGATCAGCTGACGTCCGATCGACATCCAAGATCTTCATCATTTCTTTCTTTACGGTATCAAAACTTTGATGTAACATCTTCATGTCCCTAGGGAAGCCACTTCCCACAAACTTTTTAAGTAACTCCTTAATGTGTTGAAGCCGGGACCAGGGGTTATCATCAGTTGCAAAAGAAGCAACATAAGTTTCAAGAACGTCTTCGGCATTTTGTGCAGCGTCTCGTATTTGATCCTCGAAACTATCTTGTTGTTGGAGGTTCAGTATTGGATGATTAGCAAAAGCATCTCTGAGAGAACACGCCTTCTCTAAGAGGGACTGGAGTTGTGCCCTTTAATAGAAAAATAAAATAAAATTCTCTAATTACTAAAAGTGCCCTTTAACTATAAGTTACAGGGCATTTTTAACAATAAGCCCGTTTAAAGACTAACAGGGCATATTTAGACAGAAAAATGAGTGTTTTTGGGCATTTTCAGCGGCCCGAAAACTTACAGGGCAAAAAGCAAAAAAAATAAGACTTACAGGGCATTTTCAATAATTCTGCCATATATATATAGTGTATTTATTAACTTGGGACTTTGACTTTGTAAGGTTCGACATTTTAACTCGAATACAATTTTTACTTTCTGGTAGGTTTAAATGTCATATATATGGGCATTTTGATCTATATTCTTAGTTTTAACTTGAAAAGTAATCAGATTAGTACAAGATATTATTCTAAATCACGAGACGAATATTAGGTGAATCAAAATTTAACTCCCCGTTTGATGTTTTTTCTCTCGATATCTTGTACCAAAATGTAACCTGCTCTATTGCCGGGGATCCAAATTTACAGCCGTCATTTGCAGAGCTTACTGTGGCGTTAAAACCGTTGCAGCGACTCCTCGTCCCTTCATCTATGTAACAACCAACTGCGTAAGGAAATCTCGTTGAGTTCAATCTGTTGCAGTTCCTATAGAGGGCAAGTATAGTATTGTTGTGATCTCCCATCTTATGAAGTGAAATGAGGTCAGTTTACATGCTGTTGTAAGTAATAGTTTGTTGTAAAGTGAAAGTTTGTTTTGCCCAAAGGAAGTGTTCAAATGTACGTAACGACTAACGATCAGTTCGACATAAACCTTTTGTAACAAACTGAAATCTTTTCGACCATGTTTCGAAAAAATGATATGAATTATAGTTGCAATGAAAACAGAAAATAAATCTATGCTTTGTGTCGGTACAATCAAAACTAGGAACATTTACGAAGGAGTTTGTATAAATTTGAATCCTTGAGCACAGACAAATGCATGTAAGAAATGGTATTTTGCAATGGTGCAATATACTAGGACATATTGTGGCTATTGAACACAACTCGAAGTTAATTTGCATATTTTTATCACAATTCACCAAAATAAGAGGTAAAAATGGGGCTTCTTTTATAATTTATTTTACAAAAGATAGTTATTCGGAGGAATCGTTACTTCCAACAAACCAATATCAAAACTTAGAAAACAAAGATGCCTTTCTATTTCAAATCAACATTTTCCTTATTCAAAATATGGCATAGTTAGTTTGACAAATAAAATAAATCCAGTTTGCAATGAAGTGACAAACTTCACATAAGTCATGTGATAGAACAGAAAAAGGAGAACAAGTTGTTCAAGAACAACCTCATCCAAGACTTTAAATTCACAACAACAAAAGGATTCAAACAAATAGTAATTTCAAGTCTCAAAATCAATCCAAACCTCACATGATGTGATGAGATTGTACCAAAACTCAGGCAAAAGCATTAAATGTACTTAGCAAAGAGTAGGCTAAGCATGAGCAGACATAGCAACAAATATCAGAAACCAAAAGTATCAATGTATCAGCCTACAGACAGGCTTCAAAATAACTGCTAATCAAAAGCCTTTAGCAGAAGAACATGGAACTGCTGACATTCTGGTGCAGCCTGGGCAGTTGAGGCACGGGAACGGCACCGGACGATGTTACGCCACCGTGGCTGGAAGAGTGGTCCGACATATCGTCGAACTTCATGAATTGACCCATCTGAGCTGCTGCTAGATGGGCGTAACAGACCGGAGCAACTGCACAAATGGGATTTCGACAAGATTAGTATATATGCACCAGAAAAGTGTCATCACAAGAAGATATTATGAGCATATTCTTGCAATACTAAAGTGTATGTTCATTGTTGATATAAATTTTATCAAGCTTTCGAGATCAATATCAATGGTTGTAAACGGAATAAATTAAAGAAATACGAGACCACATTGGACTGATCTTCAAGAATCATCAAGGTCAGATGGAAATTACACAAGAATGGATCCTGGTACCAGAAAATAGAAGTGACATTAGATGTATTACCTACAGAAATGGCAGTAGTGCTTCTCTGGTACCTGTAAAATTCAGACCATCGATTTCATTTCAAAAGGTACATGATTAAAATCAAATTAGAACGCTTCTTATCAAACACGAGTATAGATCTGTTGTTGTAGCAAGGATGTGAAAAAAATAACTGTGTACTTACACATAAGACAAGGAATGGACGAGCTCTTGCAAATCATCAGCGGAAAATCCAAGCTCGTCATACAGCACTTGGTAGTGAGTCGGCCTAGTCGTGCCCTGCAAATTATTCCATCAAAGATCAATAAACTTTGGAACACTCCAGAATTTGGATTATAATAGTATGACACCTTTTCTTTTAGCTATGTGCATATATGATAACATTGAAAGTACAGTGAACATAGTAATGTATGCAAAGAAAAATTGTCGAAAACTTACAATCATCCCCGCGTGAGCACACATATAAAAGTCATTGTTCCTCGGATGGCAGATCCCGTTGTCGATGACAGTCCCTGAAGATCGAATATGTACCAGGACATTAGTATAAGAAGAAAGCTATTTCCACACAAATGGATGAGATGTTGACAGACAAACCTGGAGGAACATTATCAGGAGAGTTCGTTTGGAAAAACTTGGTGTGGTGGTTCTTTTGCGCCACAACCACTGTAAACTTTGGAGTCCACTGATCATCGAGAAGCTTACAAGCCTGAGGAAGAACAATAATACTTTAAGAGATCTGGTTCACGAATTAAATCGACCTTCGTATGAAAACTAAGAAGAATCTAAAATACCTCCATAATCTGCTGCAGCTCTATATTCAGGACTTGGTTGAATTGAGATTCGCTCACCCCGTCCCTAGAAAGTTCAGAAGCCAAGTTTTTCAGTAAAAATATGTATTATATAGATAGAGATCACAAAAGCCATAAAATGAAGTTGAAAAAAAAGAAGACAATAACTAGTGCAAAATTATAGAAGGAAAACTAAAAAGTGAAGAAATGGATACTTGAGGTAAAGAGAATACCTAAAGATTATTATCTGATCAGGTTTCCTCCCCCTTGAACTATGATAAAAGTCTAGCAGCAACTCCCTGTATTGACAGAATTTAGAGTTAACAATGCAATTTATACGATTAGTTAACAAATGAATACGAACATTAGAGTATGGAGGTTCTACAAACCTAAATATTCCTTGATCCTCGGTGTCTGACACTTTCTGAAACAGGGAATCGATCATTTCCAGCTTGGGTGACTGAGTACGAACTGCAGCTCGGTATTGGGATATAAAAGGCCACTTCCTTGAACTAACCACCTAATAGTTCAAGTACAAAGTAAAAACATCATGTTTTTGTAAATAGTAAAAACCTGGTCAATGTTTATGAAAACAACTAAAGTAGAGTACCGCTGCTATAGATGGAACATCTGAACGCCCGGGAGAGCCATGAGATACGTCCATACCGACAATGAGGGTAGGGACTCGGGATACCAGAGGTATGGAAGGAGAATGCTCGATGGTTAAGAGGGAATTGATACCGCCAAGCTGGGAAAAAATCAAATAAATTAGATGGTTCGTATTGAGCACAACTATATATTAGTATGCGTGCATAACTACTACTTGCCTTGGCATTTATCTTTAACAGCACGTTTGTGAGGTACTGATCATTTATGCGCATCGGCGCAATACACTGGGTAACAATTCCAAGATTAGAAAGCAGGCTCCTCTTCCATGGCCCTTAATAAGATTAAACAACGACTTATTATGCTGATAGTAAAGATAATAGAAGTTTATTTTGATGTAAAAAGAGTCAAAACAACAACCATAGATATCAGAATTCTTCCTTTCTGGAAGTATGCAAAGGATGAACTGTGGTGCTCCTGGAAGTCTTCCCTTCATAGCGTTTATCATCTCCTCAACCCTTTTAACAGCTGGACTGCGCCTAAACTGTGGGTTCTCATCAATCATTCCAGCGGGTTTGCTTATAGCCTATGATGGAACAATTATATTAGTAAAAATATACAAACACTGAACTTAAATTAGATGGAGACTACTCCAAGCATGACTAATAAAATACACTCAAGACTTACTATTCCTTTCATTTGGCCACATCGTATGAGATCGATGCTTAAACGTCCCATGTCGTGGCGGGCAGAGAAGTTCACTATAGCCCAACGTTCGAGATTCATGGGCTCCACTAGGCGCTGTGTAAACCAAGTTCTGAGTATCATCTTATAACAGTGCTAATTGTAGAGAAAAGATCAAAGCACATGTACCTTATTGTTGAAGTTCCACCTCCCATTTCGAGGGAAAAAATCCTCTCCATTGCCAACTCTCAACTGTAGAGAATACCACGTAGCATGGTTCATGTTGGTCGGACAGAGATTGTCTGTGAAAAGTAACATGAAAGATAGTGAAATCTTTGAAAGATATTACCTTAGGGGCTGACAGAACACGGCCCTGCACTTGAGTGTACTCCCGTCTGATTGAAATTCCAGATGATCTCATAATAGGGTCAGCGTCATAATTACTGCCGTTCAGTGCCTGCATAAAAAAAATTTGAAAAAAAAAGTCATTTCTTACAGTTCTTAACAAGAATCATGAGAAGAAATCTATAAAGAGCGATCTTTACAAACTTACTTGCTTCAAGGCGTTCATCCTCTCTTGTGGTTTCTGCCTAGACTTTTCTACAAGTGAAGCCCTCTGTAGATTGGTCAAGGCCCTGGTATAGCGTTGCAATGAAACCAACGAGCATAGCTTTAAAAGAAAAGAAAATGTGATAGTTAATCATCAATATTATGGGACAGGCAACAAAATGAAGCATTCGTAGATTAAATAACCTCAATGGGAATGTAAATAGGACGCTTCGGCTTTCCCCCATTGATGCATGGATAATCTCCTGAGTAGCTCAATTGGATGTTAAGGTTACGCACAAAGTAGTCGTAAACACTTAACTCCACGTCTCCTCCTTCCCCAGCATCTTTTCTTTGTTTCATAGAGAACCTGAAAGATAAGTGTTGGAGAATAAATACTACATATATAGAAGTTTCAAGTTTAAGAATTCAAGTAACAACAACAACAAAAAGGATAAGAAAAGCAGATAGATCTTACATTTGTTCCCTGCATATTCTGTCACTCAACCCGCAAATTTTGTATTCTCTGTTAGTGTTGGTGGCCTTTACTCTCAGATTCTTTAAGGTTTTCTTAGCCTGTATACAAATAAGCATTGGTGTTTTACAAAATGAACATATTGATACTTTAGGTGGTGGAGCCTCAAAAACATAAAAAGCTTTTGTTACCTTGATCCAGTCGATCCGAGAAGGATTGTCGACATTTTGGTTCATAAGGAGGAAATCGATTAAGGCCCCAGGCTTAACAATCATTGTAGTTGAGCTATCTGCAGGTCATGAAGGAAGATGGCTTAAGCTTTCTCCACTGTAAAAGATCATATGCACAGATTGACACCGAACTTACCCATGTTTAAGGATAGCCCTCCTTGTGTGGCCCTGAAACTTGAGTGAAAACCACGGACACCAATAACACCGCCACCAATGTCCACAAATTGTCTTGGTTCATTATGAAAAAACGACTGGCGAACTAGAAGGCACCCCCTATAATGAAAAATAAAATACTTAAAACTAATATCTTCCAGCATACAAAAGGAAAACCAAAGAACACCTACTTCTTTGCAGCATTCTGTCTCAGTATTATATCAAGAACTCTGACAGCTTCTTGAAAATGCTCCGAGTCTTGTCCACGAAGTGCATTTGCGATGGCCTGCATCGGAATTGTTGCTGCATAGTTTATGGCAACTTTGTAAGTTTTCGAGCGAGGCTGCCTCCGAACTCTTTTACGGTCGATTTCACTGGGGCTACCATCACCACCAGGGCTTCCACCTCCCAGACTCCTGCAAGAATATAAGAGTTTACACAAAATAAAAGATATGTTATGAGCTTAAGGATACTACATAAGCAAACACGACTGGTACCTGTTTGATGAGATCTCATCCAAAATGATAGTAAACTCAAACTTCTTCTGAGGCAGAGAACCAATTGTGAAGAGACTCTTCTCTCCATCATATGCGAAGTATTTACCATCAAACTCTGCACCATAAGTTTCTTGAACTTTATCGAGAATTTGTCTTCCAATGCCTTTTGCATCAACAGGAGTATCATCTTCATATTTAATTGCGACCTGCAGTGACAGTTAAGAGTAATGCAATATTCAACTGAACTTAAATTCCAACAAATAGCAGAAGCAATAGAGAATAGATGACATACACTGTAGTGATAGAACGATCCGTCTGTTTTCGAGATTGCAACTTTAAAATGGTTAGTCAGGAGTGATATGCTTTGGCCCTTTGAACCAAGACCACGCCTCGCCATCGGGTGACGGTTCGGTGTTGCCACTGTGAGAGGCACAACATTTGGCGGAATAACAGGTGGTGGTGCAGGTAACATGGCTGGTGAAGTATCCATTGCCAGATGATTGACTTTTAGCACTGAAAAAGGAAAATACCATTAGAGTTAAACTTAAAATTCTTTTCACGGAAGTTACAAACAAGCAACAGCAACTCAACAACACAACATAGGACTCATGCAAAGTAGCATCTCTCTACTTACACCAAAAAACAGGTAAAGTTAGAAATATCTCACCACATTATGCTATTTTACTTATGCAACAGTACCTAAAATCTTTTCGAGGAATAAACATAAACATGGTCAAAAATGACTAGCTGAAATTACATAATCCATGATAGAGTAAAAGCAGAGAATCAAAGAATTAACACAATTTTGAAAAGTTCACTCCTCACAGAAATTACTAAAAATGCTAGAGGAAAACAACCCAAAAATCGATAGTAAAAAAATGAGCTAAAATTCAGGGTAACCCCAACCAAAGCAATTCTATCATTATCACCACAATAAAACATGTGAAATCTTATTCATTCTCAAAGAACAATAACACGATTTGATGTAACAAAAACAACACCAAGTTTTGCTAACTGAACAAAACCTCAAAAATCATGGAAAGCAACTGTAACAACAATGTCCAAAATCACCAAAATCAGGAAGTAACATTCTGTGATTTTTCCTTCAACCATCGACGTATAAATTAGATGTTCGACTGTAAAACAAGCTAAAATCATGCTAACAAACAGTAACACAACTAGCTGAAAGATCACTTATCACAGAAATTACTACAAAATGCTCAAGGAAAACTGCCCGAAAATCGATTCTAGAAAAATGAGCTAAAATTCAGGGTAACCAACCAAAGAAACTGAATCATTTTTACCATAGTAAAACATTCCATTCTCAAAGAACAATAAAATGATTTGAAGGACAACCAACACAGGTTTTTCTAACTAAAGAAAACCTCAAAAATCATAGAAAACAACTGTAACAAGCTGAAAGACCACTTATCACAGAAATTACAAAAAAAAAATGCTTGAGGAAAACCACCCGAAAATCGATTGTAGAAAATGAGCTAAACTTATGGGTAACCAACAAAAGCAATTGAATCATTATCGCCATAGTAAAACCTGTGAAATCTAATCCATTCTCAAAGAACAATAAAATGATTTGAAGACAAAAACAACCCAACTTTTGCTAACTGAACAAAACCTGAAAAATCATAGAACGTGACTGTAACATAAGTATTCAAAATCACCAAATCAGGAAGTAACGTCATGTGCTATTTCATTGAACCATCGACGTAAATAAGACATTTCAACTGTAAAACAAGCTAACAAACAGTAACACAACTAGCAAAAAATCAAAAGCATGCTATGAACAACATTTAGAATCACCAAAATCAGGAAGTAACATGCTGTGCTATTTCACTCAACCATCGACGTATATTCGATGTTCAACTTGTAAAACAAGCTAACAAACAGTAAGACAACTAGCAAAAAATCAAAACCATGCTATAAACAACATTTAATTTTGTAGATTCACAGAAATAACACACCACCTACAAAACAGAACAGAACAACACATGCTTACAACAACTAAACGTACACAAATAAAGCATGGTTAACACCACCACTCAAACCAATATTTCACCAACAAACAACAAAAACAACAACAACAACAACAACAACAACAGCAGCAACAAATACATACATATGTGTATATATTTATATAAATTGAGTACTATATAGAGTATTTTTCATTATGTCAAAAAAAAAAAACATACCAAAACAAAAAACAAACAGACCATTCATTAACACTTAAAACCCTTTTCTCATAAGGTAAAAACAACTCAAAAACACACGCTTAAATCATGAAACAAAAAGTAAAAAAAAAAAAAAAAAAACAGAGCAAGTTCAAAAACAAATTAAAAAAAACAGAGCACATTGCGTTATTATACTTATATTACATCACCCCAAAAACCCTTTTCAAAAAAAAAAGCTCAAAACCCCATTAAGCTGAAAAAACTTACAAAAATAAAAAAAAAAAGTTCAAAAATATTTTTTTCCTTTTTGCATGAAACAGAGAAACAGAGCACACCACGATTATACCTCTTTGAGAAGGTGAAAATCTCGGAGAGAAATCCCGAACGGCACCGTTTGAAGAGATTTAGAGCTTCTGTTGAAAGGGTTTAATGGCGTTTGTGTTGCTATGAGGAGACAGAAGAGAGTGACAGAAGATGAGAGGGTGAATAAATTATATTCTGTCTCTTTGCACATATATGGAAAACGTACGTTAGGGATACTTTTGTCTTTTCACATTGGAAGCTTTTTAAAGTATTATTTATTAGTTTTCTGTAAAATATATATTAAGAAGGTAATGTTTTTGTGTGTTTATGTGACCTTGGATTTGACATTTTTGGTAGTTTTTATGAGAAATATAGTTTTTGTTGGAGATTAGTAACTATTGTCGAGAAAAAAAATTAAATACTTGGTTATGGGATTAGGATATTTTCAAAAAGTTAAGGGGAGGGGTATTGGTGACGTTTCGGAGACCAATAGGCGGTTGATACGTGTCGGACGCGTCGTGGTGTACTCTGTATTTGAGAATAAAATTATGAATATTAGGTGGTGTGTGTAATGTAATATTGGATTCGACGAATTTAATAATTTTGAGATGTATAATTTTGTTGGAGACGAGTAGTTACTGCCAAGGAAAATTAATTACTTGGTAATGGGACACATATATTTTGAAAACGTTAGCGGGACGAGTATTAGTGACGTTTCGAGGACCAATAAGCATTTGATACGTGTCAGACGCGTTGTGGTGTATTCTCTGATTTGGAATAAAATTATGAATACAAGTTGATGTGTATAATGTAATATTGGATACGACGAATTTGGTAATTTTGAGATGTATAATATTACTGGAATAAGTAATTATTGCCGAGAAAAACTGAATTGTCAATTACTTCTAATGTTGGTTATGGGACGCGGTGACTTTAAAAAGTTAGCGAGACGCGTATTGATGACGCATCAGGGACCAATAAGCGTTGGATACGTGTCGGGCGCGCCGTGTATTATGTTATTAGAAATAAAATCAAATACAATTACGAAGACCAGGTAGGGCATTTACTGAATATGTGTCTATGTGTGTAATGTAATATTGGATTTAACGAATTTAATAATTTTAAGTAACTTAGTTTTTGTTTGACTGCCAAGAAATATTAAATTGCAGAGTTATTGGCCATGTGAAACATATCCTTTATAAAACCAGCGAGACGCTAAGTAAGTGATGTGTCACAGATTAATAGTTATTGAATACGTATCGGACACCCGTGTAGTATTCATATATCCTACAATTGAAAATAAAATTATAAAACCATATCTAACGTTTTATTGATAACGTGTTTGGTCATATGATATGTGCATCATAGGGTCTCTTGTAAGATTCAATGGTGTGAAATTATAGCAACAAGAGCTTAACTAATATATTTTATCAATTGCAATATGTTTTAATACTAGATATGATTATTTTGATTTAAGTTGATGCAACTATTTTTCAATAAAGTGCTATGTAAAAATATAACTGAATTAGGACAACAACGACAAAATTAAACACACATTTGAAATTAAAACAATGACAAAAAAGGTCTCGTTTACTTTTTTCTACTAATTATGATAACAATTAAGTTTTTTGTCTAAAATGGAGTGTTATAGTACTAGTACACCACCACATGGGATTGTAGCTGTAGAGTAGCAGCAGCACTGCAGTACCACTGCAGTATACGCGGGAGAGCAGATTCTGTCGGGTGAAGACACGTGGCGGTGTCTGATTGGATATACGATTAATACGGTAGTTTTCTGCTGTTTTGGCCCACCTCTGCTTGCTTGATCTGCAAGGGAAGAGAATCAGTGTGTCCTTTTTCCTATTTTTTGTCATTTTTTGCTATTTTTGTTCTTTTTTCTTTTCCAATAATTTGAATTGTGAAAGTGATTTTTTGTTCAAAAAAGTATAGTTTCAGTATGGTAGTGTAGAAAAGTATGAAAACCAGCTTTATGTTACTTTCATATGCAAAGTGGTAATGTATAGTTTTGTCTTTTGTGACATATGGGTAATAATCACCATTCTCATATTTAATTGGCCATAATAAGAAATAAAAATTGTGTTGATAGTCAAAAAAAATAAAAGGAAACTATTTTCGTGTCTCAAATTGTTAAATTACTATACAAAATGTTTTATGAACTTTAAGCCTACAAAGTAAAGTATTTATTTGTACAAGTCTGCAAAATTTCAGGTACATTTACTTAATTTAAGACAATATTTTGAAGGCAGTTTAGTTAAGAAAAAGAGTGTGTCACTTTTGTGATTTAATCATACTAACTAAATCATTTTAAAAATAAAATAGAATATTGAAGCTACGTAATCCAGATTTAGTTATATCATCATCAAATCAAATAGTATAAGTCACACCAATTTACTTTTTGGGACACACGATATATGGAGGCTTTTGAATTGAACTTTCTTGACCTATTAGATACTTTGTTGGAAATTAGTACTGATTTTGAATACTTAAATGAATTAGTTGAAAATGGTATCAAACGTTATTAGCCTGAGGGCTGAGACAAATCCACAAACATGTTATCTTAAAAATAGAGCACCATAGCCTTCGTGAAATTATAAACCCCGAACATGTTATGTTAATCGATCACATTATTCCTCTATGCATTCTGAAATTTCTTAGAAAATTCATTCGACGAGTGCGTAATTTGTCTATTGTATACACAAAAGAATAAGGAAAAAACTTATATGGGCCAGCTCCATAAGTTTCTTATGCATCTTGTGGTCCTCATTTGTCAAGGGCTTTGTCTTTTAGCCCCTTTAATTCAAAAAATAATAAATCTAGTCATTTACTTAGTGAAAATTATATTGAGACCCTAAGAAAGTTTTTTTTATCAAGACGCACAAAATTGGTATTAGAGCCTAGGTTTTATTTATTTAAAGTGGAAATTTATTTATTATAATTTTAATTACCTTAAGAGGGGAGTAAATTTAAAATATGAACCCGAACGAAAGTTCGAGATATATTCTCAACAAGAAGTTTTCCGAAAAATTGGAAAACATGAAACAAGAAAAGAATTATAATGATAGTAAAAGCCGATCAACAAGATGAGTAATTTGGGGTCACCAAATTTTCATTAAATCGAGACGGGTGGCTCTAAGTTATCCTTAGACCTTAGAGAGATCCAAAAGACAATTCAGATACATGGTAACCATCAATACCATGTACCCGAGCACCTTCAAGACTTTCAGATCCAGATGGAGG
The DNA here is from genome assembly GCA_948329865.1 of Linaria vulgaris. Classification (NCBI taxonomy): domain Eukaryota; kingdom Viridiplantae; phylum Streptophyta; class Magnoliopsida; order Lamiales; family Plantaginaceae; genus Linaria; species Linaria vulgaris. Next base: position 126,823,936 of record OX415250.1, on the reverse strand, counting down.
TCATGGCAAAACATCAGACGGAAATTCTTGAGAACCTTCAAGATGTCCAACGACGTGTCAAGAATTTGGAGGCCCAGCCAAGCTCATCAGGAAAAATGAGAGGAGGATGGTTACCACCATCTCTCGGAAGCGAACCCTTATTACATCAAAAGGGCAAGGCGGTACAAGTTCAACGAGAACTAACAAGCCACGAGAAACTAGAAGCCTTAATAAAGAGAAGGAATGTCTAAAATCAGTCTGAACGAGATTAATTACGGTGACCTGCAAGATCTCTTTGATCTTGCGGAATTATTTTCGGGCTTAAAACTCGTAAATGTCAAAACAATAGAAGGAACGATGGTCCCAACACAAAACCCTCCACAGGGAATGTCGACAATCACTGAGAGTTTGGGATCTAACAATCCAATGCAAGATGAACCCATGACAGACTATGGTGAATTTGTTGTTGGATCTGTTCTTCCAGTATCAGAAACCATATCACATCCTCAAAGACCAGAAATCCATGGGACACCATATTGAAGGTCTCAGTTAGATCCAATACATCCTTATGAGCTTATGCTTAATTTGGATATATTAGATTTCAAAAATCAAGAGATGTTAATTGGCGAATGGTCGTCGGTCATGAGGGTTGCAGCGACAACCTTAGAACTCAACAAAGAAGGGTTCATAATGATGCTACAAATGAGCCTCGAATGATCAGTTAAACTTGGTTGGGAACACGCAGCTCCAGAAGTACGAAAATGTGTGCTAGCCGGAGAATACCTTAAGGAGATTGTAGATAGAATGGCTAGACCATTCAAAATCTACTTCATCGGAGAAGGATATTTTGTGGACCCCAAGACAGAAGAAGGTGATTGAGACATAGTCAAGAGATACGAACAAGTGTTGTATAGTTTAGAGTTGCATGATATATGTAACATCGATCTATACATCAAACTCTTTACTGAATACAAATGGAAAAGCCGAATTAGTGAAGATACGACGATCCCTTTGTTCTTCGCAAAGATACCAAGCCCATGGAGAGAAATGATGCTACGTGAATACACACCAAGATCAATGGGCACTATAGCTCGATGAATGTCGTTTCTCAAGGACAAACTGAGCGAATGGTACGAGAAGGCAACAATTCAGAAGAATTACAAGAGACTGGGAGGAATCAACAAATCAGTTCGCCTTTGTTGCGACGATAATGACATTCCTACAGTCATAGGAACTCCTCAAAAGCATAAAATGAGGAAACATAGAGAGCATCCCTATGAGCGAAGAGGGGGGAGCTTCACCAAAAGGTCTTCATGGAAACCGAGGAGATTCTGGTCAAAACAAAAGGCTCGCAGTTACAAATCGGATCAAAGATTAGGACCCAATCGAGGACGAACCACATCCAGCCAAGGAAGCACAAGTAGAACGCCAACAAGAAGAACTTGCAGGCGGGCACATACAAGGGCCAACGAAAGTTTCAAGGACTATAATTGTTGGACATGTGGGGCTAAGGGACACATCTCGACCGATTGCCCCGAGAATCAAAAGAGAGGCGTTAGACAGTTTGAGGCAACACCAAAAATTGAAAAAGTTGTCTACTATCAAGACCTCATACAAGTATACCATTTTGAAGATATTCCTTCTGACGAAAGTATATACAAAGAGGATGAGTGTCAAGATGAGTCTTCGGAATCAGAATCAGAATCAAACTGAAGACGAGGAAATCTTTCGCCAGGAAGTGCACAAAGATATGTCTGGATTCTTTTCAAAGACTAGCATATCTCACAAAGGATTGATGAGAATCATGCAAGAGGATCCAAAACTCCACATCTATGACGGTTTCACTATCGGAAAGATGGAAAAGAGTCTTAGCACAGTTAAGCCTCAGGCAAAGAAAGCATCACATCAACTACAAATTTACGGCAGGAGAGATAACAATCCCAATGGAACTAACAAGTAATGTGATGGAAATGCAATTAGTTCCTGTGAATGAAATGAAGGAGGAACTAAGTCGGCTCAATAGGGAGGTTGCTCAGGAGATGTCATGGATCCATATTAGAGCCATACGAATCTTGATCAAAGCAACATTCAAATAAGGGATCAATTCGCTAATTGATATCGCTATCTTTGAAGTATATAAAATCTACGAGACGCTTGTCTTGGAGGAATATCGGGAAATCTATTTGTTGGGAAAGTGGCAACATTCATTTATCCAAAGATTTTCTATAATCTAGCAGATTGAGATTTTAACAGGGTTCTTACCTTCCACCAAGATTTCAAAAACAAAGAGTTGATGAAATAAGGGAATATGCTATACTCTATCACTTACAGTATTTCATATGCCCTCTCCAATACTCATCATTCTGATCTTTTCCAAAGGAAAGAGTTCGTGGAGATACCAGAAATCTTTGAAAAAATGGCTCGTGCGGTCAAACCAGAGATTTCTGATTTACCACATATTCATGAGATGGATAATTAGATATGATCATAAGAGATCAACCAGTGTTTAACAAAACACTAGTATGAAGTCCGAGCCTAGAAGATTTTCGTTCCATGAAAATATGATGCACAACCTAACATTGGGAAAGAAACCAATGGTGGAAGTCATCTTTGAACCAAGCAAGTTTACAACCAAATGAGAACTCCAATGTCCAGAGGATGGTGCGAGGTTGAGGTAATCTTTGACATCACCCAAAAGAATAATACTCTCCCATGTGATGCCTTGTATTACCTGAAGCAGCCATTGGTGGGTAGATATCAAGGAGGCCTAAAAATAGGTGGAATTGATTTTACCATTGGGGAATGTGCAAGGAAAACTCAAGAACAATTAATTCTAGGGTTGGAATTCCTTGAGGAACACAAACCCTGGGAAAGGTTACCAGATGGAATCGAATGCACGGTGGAAGGAAAAAGATACAGATTTCGATGACCACTAGTTCATTCTCCATATACATCTCAATTGGGATGTTATATGAGAAATATCGAGCATAGTATTTTACCGCCTACATTGATTCATGAGCCGGCATATGCACAGCTAAACCAAGAATATTTCCAAAAGATATTGAGGAGGAATTACCAATAGTCGCAAGTGAGATTTCTCTAAAAATATTATCCTCTTCAAACGAGGGATAAGACAAGCAGAAAACCTAATTGGCAGAGCATGAGGTACACCATGGTACAAAGTTAAGACGCCCTCAATTTATTTTCATGATACTGGAGCAGACATTCTGCTGGGAAATAATTTCCTCCAAACATTTAAGCGCTTCACACAGGACAACGAGACACGAAGATTTATTTTCACAACCCTTTGTGATCACAAGATTCTGGTTCAACGATTGCGTCAACATTTTACAGAAAAATGGCCATTACATTTCGCAGCAAGCGTGGTGCTGATGAAGGCAAACTTCGACACCCAAAAATGAAGGACCAAAGAAAATACTGTAATGCAATCCTTCAACTAAGAGTTGAAAGCCTAGAAGGCTTAAATGAGGAAAGGATAAAAAATAAAACGATAGAGATCCTAAAAGCTAGCCTAGAAAAAGGTCCTCATCCAGACATTACTGCTTAAGAGCAAATCTTGCTGGAAGATGTCAAAACCAAAATCCAAATAAACTTCAACGAAGATACTTTGACATGGTGGAACAAAAATGAGCTCAAAGCATCCTTAAATGTAAATAAATGAAAAGAGAATGAGTTCATAAGATACAAGCCTATCCCCATGGACCAGAGTGATAGAAAGGATATGCAGAATATTCTTAAGGAACACTTGGACCTTAAGCTGATCTCACTAGGAGTTTTTCCATACAACAGTCTGGGATTTTTGGTACGAAACCACGGAGAAATCAAAAGAGGAAAACCAAGATTGGTCATCAATTATCAAGGGATCAACAAAATCTTGGAGTTCGATGGATATTATATCCCAAGTAGAGAACACCTGGTCAAATGCGTTCAAAATGCAAAGGTCTTCTCAAAGTTTGATTGTAAATTTGGGTTTTATCAGATTAAGATGGAGGAAGAAAGCAAGAAATACACTGCTTTTTCCACCCCACAAGGACATTATATTTGGAATGTGCTACTTATGGGTTTAGCAAATGCGCCACTGGTGAGGCAATATCGTTCGGGATCGGATAGTCGGGGGGTTTAGAGATATTGTTACTCAAGTATTTTTGTTCGGAACACCAATATCGAGTTTGAGGAAAGGAGGCACAATATTTTTATTTAGGATTTTGAGTAAAATACAAGGGGTCGTGTGGAGTACACGAATTAGAGCTAGAAGAACGCGATAAGTTCTAAGTACAAATAGAGTGTATGATAATGGAGAATATTGCTTCTCTCTTGAGGAGTGAATGGGTGTTTGGAATTATGAGCTTGTGGATTGTCACAAGATGACCCCTCTTCTTTGCTGAAAATTTGGGCTATTTATAGTGTAGGCCCAAGGGTCTTCGGCCAATGGTAGCCAGTCTTTGTCGTCGTCGCTGGTGTCCAATGGGGCGAGGGTCTTCTGCACCAATGGTCTTCGAGGATAATCTGCACCAATGCATGCAGTCCGGTCTGCACCAATGAATAGTCCGCACAATAGTGTTTGCTGTTTTCTGCCCCAATGAATGAGTTGGACCAATGAAGGGATGGTCTTTCCTCGTTATTAGGGTAGTCATGGCGTTGGGAGAGTTTGACAATGGGGGATAGTCTTTCCTCGTTATTAGGGTAGTCGTGACGTTGGGAGTGGTGATGACGAATAGTGCATCCTCTGAGGTGAGTCGAAGGTAGTGGTCGATTTGGGGCTATATTTGCGGGTCGTTCATCGTGAAGGAGACCCGGTGCTGTTCTTCGATCATGGACTTCTACTATCAGATTATGGTGGGTCTTTGACCGTGTCTTGTTTTTACTCATGTCCTTAATGTTTGTTTTATGCTCATGTTTCTTCAATTTTGGCTAAGTGTTGGTGGTGGTTCCTCGGGCGTCTCAAGGGTCGTCGAAGGCTCCGAGGAGAGTTGTTCTTTGGGCTGGGGGGTTTCAGAGGAATAGTTGTGGGTTCCCTGTTTTTAGATAGGCCATTGTTCGTTGGGGTCGTGTTTAAGCCTTTGTGACCACACCGTATCCCCTTAAAAAGTGTTGGTCAGATCTGGGGGTACCTTTCTCCGAGTGTTTAGACCGAGTACCCTTGGTGGGTGTATTCTGGTCGTACTCGGGGGTATCATCTCTGGAGTCCGGGACGTCTACCTCTATCCAGGTGGAGGCAAGCTGTGACCGTTACGTACCTTTCCGCAAGACCGTGGGCAATTTTTTGTAGGGTACCCACTTTTTCGCCCTTCTCCGAGAGTGGGGCACATTATGCATCATCAACCACAATTACAAATATACCAGAGAAAGATGGATAATCTCTTCAAAGATTATTTCAGTTTCATGTTTGTTTATGTTGATGATATTCTTATAGCATCAAAAAACATTAAGGAACATCTCCAACATCCGAGAATCTTCTCAGACATATGCCACAAGGAAGAAAAAATTCTTGGAAAACTCTAACAAGAAAAGAAAGCGGTAATTGAATTTCTTGGAATTGGGATCGATGAATCAGGTATCATTCTTCAAACACATTTGGTTGAAAAAGAACGAGATTTTTCTGATGATCGAAAAATAGTTAAACAACTCCAGAGCTTTATGGGGTTAGTGAATTTCGCTGGAATGTTTATTAACAATCTGGCGAGCTACAGGAAAATTTCCAGTCAATTACTCAAAAAAGATGCAGAGTTTAGATGGACAGAAGAATATAGGGGAACGGTACAACGACTAAAGAACGTATGTCAGAACCTCCCCAAACTTGCAATACCCAATGATGAAGATGATGTGGTTCTATATATAGATGCCATTGATCATTGGTGGGCAACGGTTTTGACTAAGATTGAACCAAAAGAAGAAGTTCCGTGCAGATACTGCAATGGACGTTTTGCGGATAATCATGCTGCAAGATGGCATATAAACGAGAAGGAATTCGTTGATGTTCAAAAGGCTTTCAGAAAATGGCCCTTGTTCTTACTTGCAAAGAAATTCATTTTAAAAATTGATAATACGAGTGTTAAAGCTTTCTTAAAAAATAAAATAGAAAAACTCGAGAAAGCTAGACTTTTGAGATGGCAAGCTGAATGTCAATACTATGATTTTGATGTTATGGTGATTAAATCTCATTAAAATTGTGACGACCGCGCCCCACGAGCCATGCTCCGATCCGAGTTGGTTCAGTGGTGGCCAGCTACTTTACCTAATCCAGACTAAAGCGCAACTCATAGGAAGGGATCTCACTTGTTCAGGATAAAAAACATACACGTCTTATAAATTATATTTTGATATATACAGCGGAAGTCTTGGCATTACAAATACTGTGACTAATTTAATGGTTATGCACTAATGACAAAACACGAATATTCCAAAATGCACGCCTGAATAATTATTCACTTGGTCCATGTTGCCATGTTGATTTTATCCTGAGGAATGGACAGAAGAAATGAAGAATAAGTATTTAATGACTTAGTGAGATTTATATAAAAGAACTAATAATGCAAGAATTAATTGTGACCTACTGAATACATTTTAGGAGTGATCTTACCGGTAGAAACAGTTCAACTGGACAATTTGATGTAGCAATGGTACTCGAGGTTTTACAGAATAGTTACTGAACTTGTGCTTAACAATAAACAAATCCAGCCTTATGACTTCTACTATTCTACCTTATACCTCCCGACGTGGAGCGATAACGCAAGCAATCAAGAGACATGCTCGAGTACATGTCGATCCAACACCCGGGTTACAGCCAACTCTTGACTGCAAGCGACGCCTAGATAGATGGGTATCAAGCGAAATTACTTAAACCGACCATCCTTACAGCCCGACAGTAACTCGACTCAATCCATGAGCCCAAATTCCCAAAGGCGTCCCAATGGGTATACCAAATAAGCACAAGCTAGTAAACCGGATAATATCCGTTGCTTCTTGAGCTACATGTCCCGGACATAGTTCGTTGCTCTTTGCACAATTCAAGAACCAACATATGAGACTATAATATGGGAGAATTATCATGATTATGAATAGATATGATAAATAATAAATTATTGGATATGATTTAACGATGAGTAAGAAAATCATGTTATGAGATGAGATGCCAAACATGATTATGATGAAATATTGGTTGTTCGAGGTTTGGTAATGGAGTAGTGACTTTTATGTCCAAGTTCCTCAGGGCCGAATGCCAAACAGGGCTAGAACAAATCAGAAATTGAACCCCCCCTTAACTCATACGGGGAACCTTTAACAAATTTAAATAATTTTAATCAACTAAATTTATAATTCACCAGAACAAATATTAGTACTTTTTCTTCAATTCTCATGTTGGTGAAATTGAGAACGTCATTGTTAAGAATGCTATTTATAATGTAAATCTTAGTAAATAACACATAAACTTAATTTATGTCATTACACAAAACATGGAAATCTTGGAAAACTCATTACTTGACTAACTCTAGAAAAACTCATCTTTTTAGTCTTTAATCAATTCCAAACTGTTAACAACCACACACCAAATAAGAATCATATGAAATAACACCTTAAAAGGTATAACTTAGTCATTTATTACTTTATTTTATATAGTAAGTTTAAAAATGCATATACTTGTTTTATAACTTAAATTTAAAGATATAAACATGAGAGGTTTATCAAAACATGTGATAAGGGATGACAAATAACATTATTTGATGGTTAGGTCATGAAGTGGCAAGAATAATCTTGTAAGACTTATGAAAATAGTATGTTAAACATGATAAATCTGCCATTTAAATGCTATAAATAAGATCACAAAAATGTCAATTCATGATTATAAATCATAATAATCTAATTATAACTAATACTATATCATGTTAAAATTTTTTGTGTGATAAATACATTGAATTATGATGGCGATTAAACTTATAAATTAAGAAAACAAATGTTGTGCCAAATAAACTGAAAAATCATCGCAGTTTTGGTTTTACCTTTGATCGGACATCCAAATGAACTTGGTTTTCAAATCTGTTTATGCTTTATGGTTTCTAGCATCATGAGAGATGTGGAAATCGAAGATTTTGTTAAAACACAAAGGTTTTCTATGCTAAATAATTATTCCAACATAAGAGTTGCTATCGGATTTCCTGGCAGCAGTTTACGATTTATTGAGTATGCCCTCCTAGATCATATTATTTGAGAAAGATGTCTTCATACAAAAGACAGAAGACACCAAGGAGAGTATTCAGCCGTTGGCATTGATCAAAATTGATTTTTCTACAATGATTTTTATAAGGTGCAGAATCGGCATTTCGTGCACAATAAAAGTTTTGGCGTCTTTTTGAGTAGAAAATGGCAAGATAAAAATCTGGCAAAATTATTTTTCGAACGAAAACACAAAAAGGAACAACTTTTATTTCTTTTTACTTTTGCAGAATCGAATTATTTTGGGCTGCAAAAAATGGTGAAGAAGGGTGAGTATTTATAGGCGAGAATAGTAGTTTAATCATACTTATTTAGGCCTCACATTGGAAGGATCGTGTTAACTCATCGGGATAATTTTATATTTTTCTGTTCGAGGAACGCCTTGCCCAAATAGTCGGTAATCGAATTTGTGCAAGAAGCAAATCAAGAGGACGTTGTATCAATATTCTTCCCTTAAAATACATGATAAATTAAAAATGTGTTTGTTTTGTATAGAGAGAATATATAAGGTAAAAAGTGTATTATCCCTTTTTTTACCCGCCCTTTTGCTCTATAAAGTGAAGGTATTTATAGCCCTCTTTCGATTGCATGCCACATATTGGGTGGCAAATGGAGATGTTCACATGCTAACTCAGTTGTTTGTAACACTGCCACCCAACTCTTTTTGTGTTGATGCATCGCAAGTAATGTTGACACCTGGTTAGTTTGTTTGTTCCTGAATGATTCCTATGGCGACACCTGGTCTATGCTGGGAAGGTACATCTTATATATCAACACCTGTTCTCTTGCTCTAGAAGCATTTCTTCTGGGGACCTTCAGATGATTTGCCATCGAACGACTAAGCTTTATTTGTAGATGTACCATCGGAATAAATATCCATCGGAGAGAGCACACTCCTCTTCTTGGGAATGCTTTTACGCCATCGAATCGATGGGCTATATACCCGGATATATCTTTGGAGTAGGCGTCCATCGGGGAGGGAACATTTTTATCGTGCCACTTGTTCCATAGGATTGTTCACTGGCTAAAGCATCGGCGATTATTAGGCATCGTAGAGTCATCCAAGACTGGTAGTGCCTTTAGAATCGGATGCTCTGTGAGTGTAGTAATCAGTGCACCATCGGAGGTAAATTCATTGGTAAACAATTTATCTTCCGATGGTAAAAGCTTTCTTGCCCATCGATGCCCATATATCCCGATGGCTATAAACTTCCTCCCTGGGTTTACACCAGTCCCCCCAGTTCCTGGTGTATTATGGGTAATTGACAGGAACTTAGAACAAAGTGGCCATCGGATATTAATTTAGCCATCGGACGGCGTGGGGAGTCGGATACTATTAATTCTGCATTAATGAGAGAATCCCAAGGGTTTGTAACGGTTGTTTTTATTTTTGGGAGGTCGTGCCCTTAAATGCGAGTGTGTATTAATTCCTACTCACACCGTCTGGTTTCTTATATAAGCTATTTCCTCCTCTTTTTCACTTATCTCTGCCATTCCTTTCTTCTCTAACTATCTTAAGCAGAAAACCTTCTCTCTCTTCGTTCTTTAATTTTTCCTACTATGGTGGTCGAAAATCAAACCACCCTTCCTTCATCCGTTGCTACTATCAATGTTAATGATACTCTGTCCGTGCTTCCGTTGGGATCCATCTCCGCCCCAACTGCTCCACCGACTGTGACGGAGGATGCCACCACCGTCACAGTGGCAGTGCTACCGGAGAGTAATCCCTCCGGAATTGAGACTTACCGCCGTAAGAGGAAGGGCAAAGCTCCTGCCATTAAGGAAGGTGAACCGGCACGGACTTCCAAACGGTCAAGGAAGTCATCCACCGCTGATGACGCTTCTGCTGCCCTAGTGAAGACGAAGGGTAATCGTCGCTATAAAGAGGTAGACCACGTTATGAGCACAGTTACCGAAGAGGAAGTTGGCAACTTCTTCCATGATTTCGGAGTATCATTTCTGAACATCTGTAGGAAAATTCCTTCAAAGGACGATAGGGGAAACGCTCCTCCCGAGGGCTATGTTACACTTTACCTAGTTCAGGTACGTGCGGGTCTTCGATCCTTCTATCCTCCCTTCTATTGTGAGGTGTTCAAAGCTTGTGACGTCTGCCCTAGTCAGTTAACGCCCAATAGCTTTACCATCCTTGCTTCCTTTGTGTTTTGGTGCCTATCGAGGGGGGTAGAGTGTACCGTGAAAAGGTTTTTTTCAATTTTTACTGTTAGCGTTTCCTCTACTGGTCATCCCTCGTATTTCTTTGCCCATCGAGACCAGGAGAAGAAAGTGGTCGTGGGAACTACTTTATCCTATAACAGTTGGAAGGATAAGTTTGTCTTTATCAAGCCGATTGCGGGCAAGTGGGATTTTCCCTATTCGTGGTGTCAACCCGAAGCCCCTTCATATAAAATAGATTCTTCTTCTTCCTTCTCTTTGGCTCTCGATGCTTCTGCCCTGTTGAAGTCTGCCCATTATGTGCCCTTGTACGATACTGTTGGGCTAAATATGACGGCTATTTTGGATGCTTCCCTCGTGGGGAAGGTACTCATCTGTCTCTCCGATGACGCACGGCCTACTTTTGGTGAGTTAAACGACCACCCTCTTATTTATACATTTCTCATTTATACTCGACATTTTCTCATTTACCTTTTTCTTATGCAGTGTCTTACCTGGAGGAGCATGAGAAGGATGTGAACGATATTCCCCATCCCACTGCTTCACGCGCGAAGGGTAGGGGATCCAAGAAGATTGTGCCGCCCTCGGACAGCGATTCTCAAGCATCAAATGAGAATTCTGACTCCGAGGAATCTCGTGGGGTCAACTCTCAGAAATCCGCAGAACCAGTCATCGATGACGAGAACCTTCAAAAGGACGCTACTGACATTACCGTTGTTCAGGAGGTACTCGAGACTCCGATCACCTTTGACGCCTCATCCTCCTTGCCCTCGCTTTTTGCTCAACCTGAGAAAGCTATGCAAGATGCCCCCTTTCTCCCTTCGCAGCTTGTGAAAGATCCTTCCATGCCCTCACAGTCACCTTAAGGCGCAAATGATGCTCAGGAAAAGCCTGACCCCATCACTGTTTCTTCTCCTTCAGGTATTCATCAAAGATTTTATGTTGTTTTTTTTTTCCTGTAATATATAACTCACTTTCTTTACTATACTGCAGTTGAGAAAAGTAAGGCTATTTTGATCGAAAGTGAGGACGAAGAGGCTCGAGCGGGTTAGATTTTCTTTCTCTTTTCATTACCTTATACTTTTCTTTGTGTTTGACCTGCGGGTTTACTTTTTTCCTTTTTTGAACAGGCATTGTGCCCTCGGAGGTTCAGCACCCGCCCTCGGGTCACCAAGACTTATCTATCGATGATTTATTTTCCTTTGAAGGCCTCGCTTCCGAGGGCAAGGTCTCCGATCCCTCTCTCCCAGTTCCACCTCACTCAATCAACTTAGAGTTATTGGACGAGCTATTACCTTCACTAGTAAAGAAGCATGTATGGAATGCACCCTCAGAAGCTCCTACAACGATGACCCTTCCTTACTTCGAGGGGATGCCCTTCTCCAGCCGCTTTACTCCGACGGGCTCTCCTTTTTTTATTCACACCACAGGGGTTGAGGCAGAGTCTAGCGTGAGACCTAGAAACTCGGACTTGGGCGTCGCCTTTGATGTTGTTACTCGGTATCTTAATGCTACCTCGGCGATGACTCATCATGATGAGCATACTGCTCAATTCTTCTCCGAGTGGATGGTCGCAATGGTACATTCCTCTGCTACTCTTCTTTGCCATGGTTTTTAGTTTCATATTTCTAAACTTATCTCTCTTGTCTTGTTAGGTTCTCAAGATTATTCCCTCTATCTGGCGAGAGGTGGATGCTGCTCAGGCTATCGGGCAGGCGTCGATGGAAAAGCTAGAGACTCAAAACAAAGCTTTGAAACAAGCTGAGCATGAAGTGAAGAGCCTTCGGGAGAGCTACGCTCAAAGCCTCGCGGGGGAGCAACTATTGGAGTCCAATCTGAACGAGACAACTAACACCCTTACCGCTCGCACGTCCGAGTGTAAGAAGTTGAAGGATGAACTCTCCGTGCTTTCAGAGGAGAAAAGTTCATGGGGGGAACTAGAACGCAACTTGAAGAAAGAAGTTTCTACTCTCCATGATCAATATAATCGTCTTAAGGAGGAATTGAAGAGGCCACCTCCTCCTCCCTCGGGGTTTCTCTCCCCCGAGATAGTTGAAGAGAAGCTAATTGGGGTTGTCCTTCTTACGAAGGATGAAGCTCAGAAACACTGAGAGGAAAAGTATCAGGAGAGGCATCGAACCCATCTATTGGGCAATTTTCTACTCGAGTATCTTGGTTGTATAAACCAATGCCGTGAAGACAGATTATTTTCCCATCCTGACAACTGGAGAAGACTAAATCCTCAGGCCCTGATGATGCGTCCTCCCTCGTCACAGGAAGCTCACGATGCCTATCAGAAGTTACTTGGTCGCGCCCCTTCTCCCGCTTCTTCTGCTGGGTTACCTACCTTCTTCGTCCCGTCGTTTTTAGGCTCCCCCTTCATTTTCTTTTGTAACCGTTCTACTTTATCTTTGTCTTTTGACTTGTAATCGTATTTTGAACAAGTTTTTCATTTCATCAGATGAATGTATGACTATCCGTTGACTTATGAATCATCAAGCACGTTTTTTGTCCCTATTCTCTTTATCTGTGTCACAAGTTTGTCTCTTCTTGCCACTTCATGCGCTACTTTTCATGCCAGGTTTCAGAGAATGTTTGCCATTATCGTTAACATTCTCCTCACGTGTCTTTATTCTCGTCTGCATATACTCTGAAAGACCCATATGTCATTTTTATTTTGACACGTACCCAATTGTTGTCTTCAGGTGCTCCTATAAATATTCTTCCCATCATTTCCTTAACTCATCCTTTTCAACTAAAAGTGTTTTCTTCTGTCTTCTGACTGTAGAATCTTGCTTTTGTCACTTTACTGCTCTTAGTTTGTTTTGTATTTTACCACAACAAGTAGCAAGTGTAATTCCTCCACTTCTTTCCATATTTTTCCACAATGCCTCCCTTCCTCTATGGTTCATCATCATCTTCTGAGAGATCTTCTCCTCAACATGCTCGAGGTGAACTTTCCAATAGGGATGTGAGGGCCAGGACTTCAGTTAGCGGTTTGTCCCTGATTTTTCGGGGTTCTTCTGTTGTGCATCGAGCACATGTACCTCGATCCGACTCGAGTGTAGTGGATTCCCTGCATCTCACATTCCTTCGTCGGGAACCATATCTTCCTCCCGATAGTCTTTCTATCTTTAATACTTCTGCCCTGAATATTAGAGCTATGATCGGGGGAGTAGAGTAGGTTCTTGTCAAAGCATTGAATCACAAGAGTCCATTTTTCGCATGTTGCGTGAATATGGTTTGAATCCTGATGAATACAATATCATCGTCCCTCGCCCTTTTCATAGGGCCTTTGAGCCCCCCTTGGGTTATCTGACCCTATATTCTGAGCAAATTCGATGCGGCTTACGCATGCTCTTCCATCCTTTCATGCAATCGTTATTTCAATATTGGCAGATTTGTCCCATCCAACTAACTCCTAGCTCACTGCGACATTTGGTGGGTTTCATTCTTTGTTGTAATCTTTTGAATGTGCCCCTAACTCCTTATCGGGTGGGTGCTGCTTTCATTCTACGTACGTGTCCCAATGGCCTCCCTTATTTTAGTTTAGTTCACCGTGATCAGCGGAGAGGTTTCAACGTACCCCGACGCCTGGCGTTTGTGGTAGATTGGAAGAAGAGATATTTTTTTTATTAAGCCAAGGAATTCTTCTGGAGAGGTGTGGGGTATACCTTTACAATGGGGTTTGGGATACGTGCTTCCTCGTCCTGAGGTTGCTGTACGAGAGATGACGTATCTAACTTCTACCGGCTTGTTCTCGGGTAGCTATGATGTGTGCTCTATTTTGGCGAACTCGTCTGCTCTTGCCATGGCTGGTTTACAACACGGAGTGGAACAACTGAACATTCCTCCGATGCCTTTGCATTCAAACCCTGCTTTTCGCAAGTCTAGTTATTTATTTCGGAAGTGTCATTGTCATGTTCTGATAATTAACCCTTTTGGTTGTCTTTCTAGGATCTGAAATGGAGCGATTCGCCATTAGGCGTTATCCGGAGGAAGTACTCGACCCCCTTGGCTTTCTTCCCTGCGTATTCTTATAGTTCGTCCGTTGAGCATGATTCCACCGACCCCTATCCTGGTTCTGATGACCTTCTGATGGTCCCGCAACCCGATTCCTGGTGGAACTCTGATGTTCCTTCGATTGACGCACTCTTTGAGGACCATATTTCACCCAATTTAGATGTGAACTTTGATGCTCCGTCTCCTCTCGCCTTGACCTTGGCTGTCCGATCGCCTTCCAACCCTTCGGTCAATGTAATAGTGATATTCCGATCGCTCCGCCTATAAGTCCTGGTGGTGTGATTCCTTCTCCTCCCAGGATGGTCCCACCTTCGGATGAGTGGCCGAGTGGTGTGGCTGCAGAAGGCCTTCGTGATGACTTTCTTGTGCTAACTTCCGATACCTCTCGCTATCGGCATTTCTTAGGTGGCTTGTTGAATCAAGCCGATTGTGAAGCTCTAGGTTCTGCTCCTATGGATCTTCTTCGGGACAGACTATGTCGCAACTTGTGTGAGGTATATTACATTCATGCTTCTTTTTGCTATGAGTTTCTTATAGTCCCTTAATTTCCTTTTATTACTTACATGTGTTTTTTATTGCGGATACCCTTGGCTCTCAGCACGAATACTCCTCAGAGAATGTGGGTTTCTTGTTCCGATACTTGGATGACTTGGAGAAAGACTTGATAAAAGCACGCAATCGCATCGCCCGTCTACAGGTTCAGTATGATTCGGATCAAGGGATTTTGGAAGCTTTGCTGAAGAGAGCTCAAGATACTACCTTGGATCTGAATCAACTGGTTACTTTGGAGCGTGAGCGTGCCAGAGAATTAGAGGATCGTGTAAATAACTTGTTGAGTCAAAGCCGTACTTCCGATGCCTTGATATCTTCACTGTTGGCCGAAAGAGATTTGCTAGCTACAAAGTTGTCGGATTTAGAGAAATCTCATGAAGTGGCCGTGATGATTGCTCGTGCAGAAGCTACTTTAACGGCTCTGAGTCTAGAACGAATAAAGGCAACCTTGCGCGTGGAGATGCGGGAGATGGTTTTGATGGGTTTCCGAATATGTCAGGAGGCAGTGAGGGCACTCCCAAGCTTTCCTTATCATCTGATCCTTCCTGACATTGAGATCACAACTTCCTCTAGCCTCACAGCTCCTTCTATGCCTCTTGGAAGGTCTATAGTTCCAACAGTGACTATCGTGGATCCTATTGACCTCTCAGAAGAACAGTGTCGTCGCCTCATCCGAGAGGGAAAACGTCCTATGTAGAACTAACCTTTTTCTTATGTATGTTATGTATGCGAAGGCGCATGCAAAGCGAACTACGAGTGGTTTGATTCCCCTATACCGGGATACGTAGGCGCCTCAGAATCTATTCGAGTCCAACCATATTTATGTGTGTATGTAAGTTAGTCGTGTTAGATGGTGGGATCGAAATGAATCGTGTTTGTAACTGTGTACGAATTCCGGGTATATAAACAAAAACCATCTTTATTCCACCACGACTTTATTTATATGTACACTGATGTGGCTTTTATATTTACATTAGTTTTATACTCACAAGGCATTAAGCGTAGTATTTTCTCAGATTCAACGCATTCCAAGTTCTGGTAAGTACAATACCTTCAAGAGTACTTAGCTGATAAGTGGCAGGTCCGATGATTTTGCTCACCTTGTATGGTCCTTCCCACTTGGGCTGCAACTTAGCAACATTCTTTGATGCTCCTACCCTTTTACGAACTAGATCTCCAACTTGGAATGTTCTAAACTTGACATTTTTGTTGTAGTGTCTGGCCATTCGAGCTTTATACCCTTCCATTCGTATTGAGGCTCGATGCCTCCTTTCTTCCAGTAAATCCAGAGCTAAGGCTAGATTAGAGCTGTTACTAACCTCCTCATATTCTCGGACTCTCCAACTTTCCGTTACGACCTCTAGCGGAATTACAGTCACAACCGTAGGCCATGCTGTATGGCGTTTCTTCGGTGGCTGAACTAGGAGTCGTACGATATGCCCACAACACACCTGGAATTTCTTTCACCCATCGTTCCTTGTGATGGTCCAATCTCGCCTTAATGCTTTTAAACAGGGTTCGATTAGTTCTCTCAACTTGCCCGTTACCTTGGGGATATCCGACGGAAGCAAAACGATGCTTAATTTCTCAGGGCTTGCACCAGTCTTCTACCTTCTTGTCTTCAAACTGTAGCCCGTTATCGCTTACAAGGTATCGAGGAATTCCGAACCGGCATAGTATATTTCGCCATAAGAAATTGATAACAGCACCAGCTGTGATTCTGGCCATTGGCTCTGCTTCCACCCACTTTGTGAAATAATCCACTACTACTAACATATATCTCTTCTACCTTGGATTAGGCATCAGTGGTCCGACCAAATCTATCCCCCATTTGGCAAAGGGGCATGCTAGTAAATTTGGTTCCCATGGGGCCGCTGGTTGATGAATTTGTGAAGCGTGGGCTTGGCACGCTGGACATTTGCGCGCGTATTCTTGGCAATCTTGAACCATCGTGGGCCAATAGTACCCTTGTCTTATGATACGATTGGCCATGCTCGCACCTTGTGAGTGATTTCCACATGTTCCTTCGTGCATTTCTTTTATCACCCCTAACGCTTCCTGCTCATTTAGACATCGAGTATGAGGATTAGAGTAGCATCGTCGAAACAACACTCCTCTATGCAATAAGTATCGCGCTGCTTTCCTCTTTATCCTCTTTCTTTCTTTGTCGTCATTGTAATATTGTGTAGGATCTTCTAAATAAGCAACAATATCTGACATCCATCCTGGTGTCACTGGGGCCACGATGGCGTTGGTGTCCTCCTGAGGCTCTTGCTTTTCTGAAGCCATAGCTTGTAGCAAAGTAATTCGTCGTGTTCCGACCACAGATTGAGTTGCTATCTTGGATAACATATCTGCTTCTTGGTTTTCCAGCCGAGGAACCTGCCTCAACTGGAACTCTTCAAATAACTTTTGCCTGTTTCGAACTGTTTGGGCATAGGCTTTCAATCGTTCTTCTTTCACTTCAAACTCTCCTATTACTTGTTGCACTATAAGTTTTGAATCACTGTGAATCACCATTCGACTGATGTTCCCTTCCATGGCTAGTCTCATTCCGATCAAGAGGGCTTCGTACTCTGCTTCATTATTAGACAGAGGGTAATTAATCCTGACAGCAAAACATAGAGTTTCCTCTTCCTCGTGATTTTTCAGGATTATTCCCGCTCCCCCATGCGTTCCGACGGATGATCCGTCTACATACACATGCCATAGTGTGGGTGGCTTCTCTTCTTGCGTTTCCTTCATTTCCACTACAAAGTCAGATAGAACATGTGCTTTGATGGCTGGTCGTGGGGCGTATGACAAACTATACTCGCTTAATTCTATCGCCCACTTTACCATTCGTCTTGATGTTTCCAGATGATTGAGTATGGCTCTTAACGGATATTTGGTGAGTATCGTCACATGATACGTTAGGAAGTATGACCTTAGTTTTCTAGCTGCCGTTACAAGGGCTAGTATCAGCTTCTCTGTTTGCACATACTTTTTCTCCGCGCTTTGCAAGGTTTTGCTAACATAATACACATGACGATGATCACCTCCTTTGTCTTTCACCAACACTGCACTCACAGCTTCCTCTCCAGCAGATAAGTATATAAATAACTTATCTCCAGGTTCAGGTTTGACTAGCAGCGGAGGACTCACCATATAATTTTTCAGGCTATTGAAGGCTTCTTCACAATCTGGGGTCCATCGGAAATCTTTCACATTCCTTAACACCTTAAAGAACGGTAGACCCTTCTCCGCTGACCGTGATATGAATCGGCTGAGTGACGCCATTTTTCCTGTTAACCTTTGCACTTCTTTTATTGTGCTGGGGGATTTCATTTCTACGATGGCTTTGGCTTTTTCCGGGTTGACCTCTATTCCTTTCTCTGTCACCATATATCCTAGAAATTTCCCTCCTCTGATCCCGAAGGAGCACTTCTTGGGATTTATTTTCATGCCAAACTTATCCATGATGGCGAGAGCTTGTCGTAAATCTTTCGGATGATCTTCTGCTTTCTTGATCTTTATGATCATGTCACCCACATAAACTTCCATCGTACTTCCGATGACATCTGAGAACATCAGATTCACTAACCTTTGATAGGTGGCGCCGACATTCTTGAGCCCGAACGGCATTACCATGTAGCAAAATGTGCCAACATCAGTGATGAAGCTGGTTTTCTCCTGGTCTTCCTCTGCTATTGGGATTTGATTGTACCCTTGGTCACCATCCATCGTAGATAACAGTGCGCACCCTGCCGTTGAATCTACCAACTGGTCGATGCTGGGCAATGGGTAACAATCCTTTGGGCATGCATCGTTTAAGTTAGTAAAATCCACGCACATTCGCCATCATCCTCCCGACTTAGGTACTAATATGACATTAGACAGCCATTCAGGGTATATAACTTCCCTTATTTGCTGTAACCCGAGAAGTCGCAGTACTTCTGATTTGATAATCCCATTCCTTTATGGGCCCATGTTTCTCTTTTTTTGCCTGATGGGTTTGAAGATGGGATTGACATTGAGGTGATGTTGGCATATCCTCGGGCTGATTCTTCCAAGGGGGGCCTCCTTCCCATGCGAAGAGGTGCATGTATTCCTTTAGGATGGAAACGACTTCCCCTTCTATCGCCGGATCCATTCCTATTCCTACCTTTACCTTCTTATCTTCTCCTGCTAATTCTACTAGTTTTAACTCCTCCACCGGTTGGACTCGTATTTCCTCCATTTTCTGCTTCTTTCCTGGGTGGCTAAGTTCTTCTTCCACACTTGTCGGTAGAGCATTCATACGACACTCCCTAGCCTTGATTTGGTTGCCTCGGATTTCTCCAATACCTAACATCGTGGGGAACTTTACTTTGAGGTGAAGAGTAGAGGGTACGGCCTCGAAGGCGTGAATAGATGGACTTCCACATATAGCGTTATATGTTCGCGAGGATGCTTCTACGACCCAAAACATCACATGCTCGGTACGCCTCATTGCTCCTTCACCCCAAGACATCGAAAGTATAACGGTACCCAAAGTTCGGCTGGTTTCCCCTGAGAAACCTATCAAAGGTATTTCCATGGGGTCAAGATGTATCCTTTTTAGTCCCATTGCTCCGAAAGTTGGGGTAAATAACACATCAACTGAGCTTCATGTATCCACGAGGACTCGTTGTATCTCAATACCCATTATGGTTGCCGTAATTACCAGCGGGTCTTCATGGGGATATACGATTCCCTGAAGATCTTCGGGTCTGAAGGATATCGCTAGTAACCTTACTCCTTGCATTGTGCAGACCGATAGTCCTTGACCCACCTTTCTAGCCTCCTTGAGATATTTTTTCTTTTTTCGTTAGGGGACACAGATATATCTCCTCCTTCAATCATGTTGACAATTCTCCCCGACGTGGGATTCTCTTGATACGTATCTGGTAGGGGAGGTAATCGTTGATCAAATTCGTCCTGCTCAGCTTCCACCGGGGGGAGTTCGGCTGCAACCTCACCTTCTTCATTCCTAGCTTTCTTTCGATCCACTGATCAATCCTCTCTGTTATTGCTCAAGTGATCTCTCAAGTATCCCAAGTCCAGCAACCTATGAATCTCGTTCCGTAGATTCTTGCAACCATCGGTTGTGTGACCATATGCCTTATGATATTTGCAGAACTTTCCCGAGTCATTTTTCTTGTATGGTTGTCTTACTGGCATGGGCCAAGAGAAATCCTTATTTCCTCGCATCACATTTAACACTTCCGATTGAGTGATGGTCAGAGCTGGTAGCGGTACAGGCTGAAGATGTCTTTTCACTACTCCGGGATTGTCTCTTCGAAGCGAGGGACCTTTGGATTCCTCCTTTTCTTTTGGTCTTGCATTGGCATCAGCGTTTTCCACCCTCAGCTTAGACTTTTCTGCTTCTTCCATCAGAATGTAAGTTTCTGCCTTTTGCATTAGTTCATTCATGTCCTTCACTCGATTTCCTACTAGGTATCGGAAGAAATTCCCCGACCGCAATCCCTGAGCAAGAATGTCCGATATCATGGTTGGGTCTATGTTAGGGACGGCCAATACTTCATGAGAAAAGCGTTTCATGAAATCTCTCAGGGATTCGTCTTTTTGCTGCTTTATGGTAAACATATGGCATGCTGATTTTGGGTAACGTCTATTACAGGGGAACTGTCGTACGAACAAGCTAGCCAGTTAGGAGAAGTTGGATATGGTGCCCGGTGGTATTTGGGTAAACCACGATTGGGCTCTTCCTGTCAGTATAGCTCGAAAGATTCGACACAACGCAAAATCCGGGGCTGACTGTAAATCCATCATCGCGATATACTGATTGATATGATACTGCAGATCTTTGCCATCCTTCTCTCCAGAATACATGGGCAGGTTAACCGCTCTTACGTGGGCTGGAATTGTAGCCTGTGCAATATCCGGTATAAATGGTGATCCATGGTATGCTGGTTCATCTTCTGATGTGATGGCCCTTTTCATGTTGAGCATCTCTCGTCGAAGATGGTTCATCATTTCCCAAAGAGCTGGCTTATTGCTCGAGTGGGGAAACATGTTGGGACGATAAGGAGGCATTCTATCTTCGAAACCATTCCCAGGCAGATGTACCCCTCCTGGATATCCTTCTCGATGATACCCAGGTTGTGGTGGTGGTATTTGCTGTGGCGTCGATGATCCTTGCTCTTCCACTCTATACCTTTCTCCGTAGGGTAGTATGGGTTGTGGCTCTGGGGTCCTTTCCTTAGCTTGAGCTCTTCTTAAAGCTGCTTCCACTAGATCTTCAAATACCGCCCTCGGAATATTGATATAATCGACATTTGGTGGTGGAGGATTTTCGGGGGAACCATTTGTAGACTCTTGACGCATACTCTCACTGTAACTTTCTGACCGACGCTCGGATGAAGGTGGTCTGTCCATCTTGATCTTTGACTGTGCTAAATGCAAGTTTTACCGACGTAACTCAAAGGCAATAGTGTATGGCGTTCCCACAGACGACGTCATTTGTTAACTCATCGGGATAATTTTATATTTTTCTGTTCGAGGAACGCCTTGCCCAAATAGTCGGTAATAGAATTTGTGCAAGAAGCAAATCAAGAGGACGTTGTATCAATATTCTTCCCTTAAAATACATGATAAATTAAAAATGTGTTTGTTTTGTATAGAGAGAATATATAAGGTAAAAAGTGTATCCCTTTTTTTTTACCCGCCCTTTTGCTCTACAAAGTGAAGGTATTTATAACCCTCTTTCGATTGCATGCCACATATTGGGTGGCAAATGGAGATGTTCACATGCTAACTCAGCTGTTTGTAACACGGCCACCCAACTCTTTTTGTGCTGATGCATCGCAAGTAATGTTGACACCTGGTTAGTTTGTTTGTTTCTGAATGATTCCTATGGCGATACCTGGTCTATGCTGGGAAGGTACATCTTATATATCAACACATGTTCTCTTGCTCTAGAAGCATTTCTTCTAGGGACCTTCGGATGATTTGCCATCGAACGACTAAGCTTTATTTGTAGATGTACCATCGGAATAAATATCCATTGAAGAGAGCACACTCCTCTTCTTGGGAATGCTTCTACGCCATCGAATCGATGGGCTATATACCCAGATATATCTTTGGAGTAGGCGTCCATCGGGGAGGGAACATTTTTATCGTGCCACTTGTTCCATAGGATTGTTCATTGGCTAAGGCATCGACGATTATTAGGCATCGTAGAGTCATCCAAGACTGGTAGTGCCTTTAGCATCGGATGCTCTGTGAGTGTAGTAATCCGCGCACCATCGGAGGTAAATTCATTGGTAAACAATTTATCTTCCGATGGTAAAAGCTTTCTTGCCCCTCGATGCCCATATATCCCGATGGCTATATATCCCGATGGCTATAAACTTCCTCCCTGGGTTTACAGATCGCATATGCTCTTATTGCCCAACTCATAAGGAACCCTTGTTCGGAAAAAGATTCCCAATGAAAAAAGACAAGTGGGATAATGACAAGGCGGTCCCCCAAAACATGGAAATATTCCACCAAGTGAAAAGAGGACAAAATTCTAAAGCATACCCGACAAGAAGAAAATGAGCCATGTGACTCAAAAGAGGATCACCTTTACTAACGAAAATCAAGCCAAAGTGGAGGGACCATGATAGATAATGGGTTAATACGTAAGCACTGACGCACCAATCCCTGAGAAAAAATTGAATTCCAAATTTAAAATCCGGAAGGACTTCTATAAATAGACAGGCTGAAGAAAGTAGAAGACATCGAACATTATCCTCTGTTTTCTTACGAAATAAAATTGTATTCAGTTTCCATTCTGAAAACAATAATTGTAATAGTTATTTCATTTTTAGTTTGAGGTTTATGTACTTAGGAAATATAGCTCATATGAGTAGCTAAACATGTAACTTCTCTCAAAAGGGGTTATCTATTATGTAATAAATAAGTTTCCACTTACAAACAAAAATAGCTTTCTCCCTCTACTTGTCCGAAAACCTTAAAAAAGAAAGAAAGAAAAAACACAGGTTTAGGGTTTAAGCCTTTGCCCCATTTTCCATATTAATAATAATAATCGAAAATTTATTGAGAGAAGAGAAGGCAATTCACCTCTGCTCGAACACTCGCCGCAGCAGAAGAGGTACGTACGTTCGATCAATTCGTTAATGAACTTTTAATTTTAATTAATTGAGTTAATTATTGCGTAATTGAGCTAAGCATAAATGCGTTGTTGTTAGGTTTCAATCAGCTATGGAAATCGATAAGGAAGCTCTGGCGGCACCGGTGAAGAAGGCGGTCGACAAGTTTCAGCTACTTCCTGAATTCTTAAAGGTAGTAAAAATGAATTGAAGTATGTATATTTGGTGTTGTTTACTGAATTGTTGAGAATTGAGAAATTGAGCTGTGGAGATTGTATTTAACATGGCGTCGGACGCACTTGTAGTAGGAATTCGTTTTGAAAAGTCCGTGTCGTTGTGTCTGTATTGGACTAATGGTGCACCATAGCTGTATTGGAAACACTAGAGCCTGAAGTTTTTTCTGAATTTCTAAGAATTGAGAAATAGAGCAGTGGAAATGGTTTTTGACGCTGTGTCGAAAAACGGATACGTTTAGAAAGTCCGGTGTGTCATGTCGTGTCCATGTGGCGGTGTTCGTATTTCATCATCATAGTTGTTATGTAAGTTGTGAGGGAGACAATTTTAAAAGGATGTGCGAAAAAACAGAGCTGAATGTCGGCGTTTTTTGTTAGTTTGGTGTACGTTTGGTGATTTGAGGTTTGTTTCTTAGAGGGAAACTTGGTGACCGAAGATATAAGTAAATACCTTACATGTGACAGTATTCTTATGTTTGCATATGAAGAAATGAAACAAGTGGAAGTTATGGCGTATTGGTATTTGACCATTTTTCTATTGATGGGTCAAATGTAGGTCCGAGGTCTTGTGAAGCAACACTTGGACTCGTATAATTACTTTGTGACGACGCAGATCAAAAAGATAGTTCAGGCTAATGATCTGATCACCTCGAGTATCAATCCGGATATTTATTTGAGGTGAGTTGGGTTTCGGTTTGTGAAGTAGCGATTGCTGGATGTTTGAAGATGTTACTCATTCCTCTTCTGCCTGGTAGCAAGAGGACTATTTTCTTTCTCTTCTGCATTCCAATTTGTACGCCTGCTTGTTTTAGATATAAAGACGTTCGAATTGGAGAACCTTCAGTGATTATTGATGGCGTCAGGGAAAACCTTACTCCCCAAAAGTGCCGACTTTCTGACATTACGTGAGTGTCACTTTTTTTTCTATTGATTACCTGTAGTTTCTTGCATGTTCTACTTGTTAGACTTGTTGGAAGTAATCAGAGTGGTTCATATAGGCCAAAAGTTAAGAGTTCCTGAATGTTGTATCAACATCAGACTGGTGCTATCCTTGATCAGATTCATTGAGCCTCAAAAATAGACCTAGCAACTGTCGATGATTTTGTGACAGTTGTTGAAAGAGCTGAAAATGACAAACGTTCTACTAGTCAGCTGCGTTTTATGTAGTTTGCCTTGCTATATCTTCTTCGATCCTCCAGCAAACTGAAGGAGAGGATTTAACTGTATTATTGGTTTCATAATTTTGTGATTGATTGTGAGTTCTATATGTTTTCTTAGCGTCAAGTCATTTCTCTACAGTATGTAGCTGGTCTTAATAAATAGTGAGTAATTTCAATAGGGAAACTAGAATTAAAGGTCACTTTGTCAGATTTATAAGTTTTTATTAGCTCTATGAGCTGGTTTTTCTACTATTTAGTTTCATATTTCTCCCCATTGATAGATGCTCGTCTTTGACGCTTGTAGGTTTCTGCATTTTAATTTACAGTACAATCCAATACTTGGAGTGGACCACAACTAGCTCAAACATAAGATACCAATATACGTTTTCGTCTTCTTAATTTGTACGTCAGTTGTTTCTTCCACAAAATAAGCTAGTAAATGAAAAGGTTTATTTGGTTTTCTGTGGAAATGAGAACTCACATAACCTTTGGACTCATTACTTTCATGCTTCCTGTTATCTACTCAGGGTTTGCCACTTATATCTCATCATCTTTTTCTTAATTCTGTATTTCTTGCTCCTGGGGTGTTATTTATTTCAGATATTCTGCGCCGATATACGTGACCATTGAATATGTTACACAACAGAATGCTTCATTGGTGCAGCAATTTCGGGTGAACAGTTATACTTGTTAACTAGTTAACATGACAATGGCATACACAAAACGCTTGCCCATACTAATTTGGAATCCAATTTTTCAGAGAGATGTCATTATTGGAAGAATGCCTATCATGCTAAGAAGTTGCCGCTGCGTATTGTACAGGAGGGATGAGGATGAACTTGCCAAATATGGTACAAGCTTGCATTTATAGTAACATGCAAGTAACACGCACACACACACATATATATGGATATGTATATCATACATATATATAAATGTCTGTATGTATATGTATATATGTGGAAGTTGTGATTACAGTTGTGAATTCGGTACGTAATAGAAATTCGTCTTCCCCAATTTCTGATGAGGGTTTGGTCTATTCTATCTAGGTGAATGCCCACTTGATCCCGGAGGATATTTTGTTGTGAAAGGAACAGAGAAGGTGACTTTTCCTCCATCATTTAATATAGTTATAATCTCTTGTTTCTAGGAGCAAGTGAGACCTGTAGCTTGCTAGAGTTTCTTGTCGATTTTGCTTTTGTATATTTTATGTAATTAAGTATTGATTATTGGGGCAAATATTCAGATATTTGTAGTAAATGTGATGAACATAGAAAGAGCGATTAGTGAACTACTGGTCAAGAGAAGGATTGTTAGCTGGTATATCTGATACTGAGACAGTTTTTGAGGGAAGCATTTTGATTTACAGTAGCACCATTTTCTGTTGGAACTCTTTAGTTGGTGATTTTCTTGACGTAGGAGACTCTACAATTGTAGCTTTCTGTTACACCTCTTTTCTCCTATAGTACAGATTTTGTTTTTGCACAATTGGCTACTGTTCAGGAGTTGCCTTTTGTTGGCATGTTACTTATTCCTCGTGCATCTCTTCCAGGTGATTTTGATACAAGAACAACTATCGAAAAACAGAATAATTATTGATACGGATAAGAAAGGCTGGTAAGTAAGTCCCCATACAGTGTTATTTAAATGATTGAGGTCTTGTGTTCCTAATGAAATGAGTCCATGGTTTTCAGGCTTTTTAGTAAGCACATATTGTTGGAATGCCTCAACTGTATTTTGTTCACTAAGCCAACCAATTTCATGAGATATCATAAAATCACACGAAATGTTAGTCTGGCGAAACAAAATTAATCGGGTTTGTAACGGTACTACCTCAACTGGTTTGGGTACTTGAGAAGAGTTTGTTAGTCACTTTCTTGGGTTGTATTTATGACTCTTGCATTGTCTTTAAATAATCTCAGAAATAAAATTGCAAGAGACAGAACTGGTTTTCCTACTGAACTGGGATTATTCTTGCAGTGTGCATGATATGCTCAAATTCTACCTCTGGTGTACCACAATAGGCTTCTTCACAATTGATTATTGTAGCAGTCCGTTAATGGTAAAGGTCCTAGGTCTTGCGTGCATATCTTGTCTTCTGTTAGAAGAAAACGGAATCCACCTAACTTTGGTAGGGAACTTGTAGGGAACTTAGGGTTCCCTGTGACTTTCTTTATCATTCCACCAACCGTACTAACTCACATTTATATCCCTAACACCTTCAACACTGGAAAGAACTGTTATGGAAATTTGGTAATAACTGATGTAACTGATAATGTGAACAAGGACCACGTGATGCCTGCAAGATGTAAGTGAGAGAAGTCGTAAAAACTGCGGCGTCGGTCACTGAAATTGGATGGTTTTTGGATGATAAATCAGGTGAGAAATAAACTTCCTTTAACGAGAATTATGTGGATAAACTTGAAAATAACACCTCTCTTGTTTTCCTTGAATATGGCATCAGACTCTCTACAAGTATAGTAAAATACGGTATAAGCAGTGGCAAGGACTCTGATACTATGACTGTTACAAAATAAATCACAAAGTTAGCTCAAGTATGATGTTACATACTCCTCGTGCTAACGTTTCAGTGAATCAAGTTGGATAGTTCATCGTTGTTCTGTAATTGGGTTTAGCCAGATCATGTAAGCTGGTGCAGGTAAAAGTTTTTGGAAATAAAAAGCACAATAGAGATGCATAGATTTCCTTGAGTGATGAAGCATCTAATTTTCTTAATGACAATAGCGTATTTGTGACACCAGAAACAATCTATTTATTTATTTATTTTTATTTGGGAGTGATTCCTTTTTTTGATTTTTTGATTTTGCAGTGTGCAAGCATCTGTTATGAGCAGCTCGGAGAGCACAAAGAGTAAAACAGTTATAAGAATGGAGAAAGAGAGGATATATCTGTATCTTAATATGTTTACTAGCAAGGTTGATATGATTACCCATACCTTGTTTCTTATCTTGTATGTTTTCTCTGTATAATTTTTTGAGATTTGGTTCCTGCCCACATATTATCTTTTCTAGGTTCCAATTATGGTAGTTATGAAAGCAATGGGTATGGAGAGTGATCAAGAGGTTGTCCAGATGCTTGGTCGAGACCCACGGTATAGTGAACTGATGTTACCTTCAATTGAGGTACGTACCATGGTCTTTGGTTACTTTTTTATTACAATTATATTTCTCTTCAACAAAAAAAATCTGTATACATTTTAGTTTATGCTGGGTTTCCATATCGGGAATGGTAATGGATCCTCCTGGTTTGAATCCACATTTCTTGAATGCTTAGAGATTAGGGGATTCAACTGAACTGTGCCTGCAAACAAACTATTGTACGCTATCTGGATTGTGGGCTCCAAATTTACTTACATAGCATAATTTCTTGATTTCAGGATTGTTCAAAGGAAGCTGTATATACACAGTATCAGGCACTGGAATTCCTAGAGCAGAAGGTTTCCATCTTCAAAGAACATATTACTGAGTTTTCTATTTCTCAAGTCACTAAGTGTCCCTATACTTAACAATCGATACTTTGTGTGTACAGAAATTAATGAAATACAAACATTTGAATACAAATATGTGACACTCATCCAGAAGCTTTTATCATTAAATACTTTTTACTAGACTCTATATAGTTTTTACACGTCTTTCAATGTTCAGTGTTTACTCATTGCCAAATGAAATTTATGTGATTGTGTGCTCCGATTAGTTATGCTTATTAGTTGGGTTATTTTTATCTTTTGACTTTCCTTTACTTAGTGCATTCCTTGTTTTAGGTTAAGAGGCTGCCTTATTCTTCATCTGCGCAGGTTTGTTTGTTCTATTATCTTATTTTAAGGTAGTATTCTATTCAATAATTTTCATGCCACCTAATTACCGTTCTTTATTTGGCTTCCAGGAAGGACGTGCTTTGGGCATCCTTAGCGACATTTTCCTTGCCAATGTTCCAGTAAGCATTTCTTGCAATCTTCTAGTGAACATCTTACCATTTTTTTTTTTGTGAAATGCAACCTTTTCTCGCAGGTACATGAAGGTAATTTTCGTCCAAAATGCATATATGTTGCAGTAATGTTGAGACGCATGATGGAAGCAATCTTAAACAAAGATGCCATGGATGATAAGGTAACCAAATACATATGCCTACTTAGGATAAATGATGAACCGTCTATTGATAGTAGTACTATTTAATTTACTTAGTCGTCTTAGATTATCTGCTCGTGTTATTGCATAGTCTAATTGATTTGCTGTTGTTATCCCTCTTGATTTAAATCATTCTGTTAATTCATACTGTATTTGAAGTCGTGGCACAGTATGTATGTAATACTTCATCTCTATTAGAATTTATGGGTCTATTTCTGCTCTCCCTTATCATATAATCCTAGGAACTTCCATTCCCATGGTAATGTTTATTCAGTCATCACCTTTGCTTCTTGTTTTCTGTAAGTGTATAGGTGATTCTTAGGAAGTTTGTATTACTCAGATTTCCACCTTTAACTTTTTCTATGTGATTTATGTAAAATTTGTTATAACGTTTCCAACTACTAGTGATGTTTTCAGTTTTGTGCTCATTTTTTAGGTATATCTTTCTGGTACATTATCTTACTCCCTCAAAGCTTCCTGCAAAGTTGCAGATCTTAATAAAACCTTGTTTTTGGTGTACGACCATTTTTTCATATTCTTAATTTATATTGTTACAGGATTATGTGGGGAACAAAAGGTTGGAGTTATCTGGCCAACTACTGTCGTTGCTCTTTGAGGTATGTTTTTGATCTTCTTGTTTCGGTTTTCTCTCATTATTCCCATGAAAGGTAAACTCTCTCGCCGATCTCTGTAATGCAGGACTTATTCAAGACAATGAATGACGAGGCTCGGAAAACTATAGACATCACCTTAGGAAAAGCTCATCGTTCTAGTCGGTTTGACATTTCTCAGGTTAGTCGTTGCATGTGAATTTTAATGTACAGAGAAGAAATAGGAGAACATAAAGTTTTTAATGTAGCTTTGAATAACCCATCTTTTTTTACTACACAACGACTTGTAAAGGAAACGAGAATTGCATGATTATACATGCATTTGACAGTGGTCACTGATGCACCATAGTTCTGTTTTCCTGTTTTGATAAAGCAATTCTGATGATGTTGGGGTGATAAAAATTACTGGGTATATTATTAACTTTACTCTTCAAAGATGATAACATTCCAGCTACTAGGCTTCTACTTGCTAACTTATGTGTGTGTTCTCACATCTCACTGTATTTATCTTAAATAAAAGAACAGTTGATTTTTTGGATTTCATCTGGAAAACATGAAATTCATCACAACCTAGCATAGTACTTGGACACTTAATATTATCTTCTTGTAGTTTTCTTACTGTTTGGGTAGTACTCGGGCACATTATTTGCTGCTTTGCGTTATTTTGAAAACGTGTTTGCATCAGTCAACCTGTTTCTAACCTGCTTGAAATTTAAGACGACTAATATTGACCTAACCTGTTACTGGCTAAAGTTGCGAGGTCATGTGATGTTATCTACTATCGTCTTTGATTTGGCTCTCTTTCAAGGTACTTAAAAGTACCTGTTCCACTTGTTTTCTCTTTCCATTTGGTTTGTAAAAATAGTCCTTAGGACTTACGCGCAGTATTGGCGAATATGTAATGGATCAATTTTTCGTCTCATCCTTACATTTATTTATAGACCAACCTTTCAAAACAAAGCCTCAATAGCGACCAGTTAGGGACTAAGAAAGGAAGCGTCAAGCTAAGCTAGCAGTACAAGTGACTAACTAATCAAAATGTAAAAACAAAAAAAAAAAAATACACTCATCTGAGGTATTTGGTGATCGAAAGAATTTCTGAAAATTAGTGGGGATTTGGTAAACTCGTTAGAGATGTGCTCAATCAAATTGATTCTCGATTTCCAGCCACCCGTTGGATTGTTCTTATTCTTTTGTGTTTTCCAAGTTAAGGTTCTATTTGTTCAATATTTATGGGCATATTTTTGGTCTGGTAATTTGTCAGCTTGACAACATTTTACCCATGTTTGAAAGACATTGTTAAATTTGGCCAATCATACTGTAGATTTGTTTCTACTTTTGACATTTCACGTTGATGACTTTCAGTATATAACAAAACATAGCATAACTGATGGTCTAGAAAGAACTCTTTCAACCGGTAATTGGGATGTCAAAAGGTTTAAGATGCACCGCAAAGGCATGACGCAGGTATGTAAACATTACAAAGCCAGTTCAACATTCTCATAATGTGTAGATGTGAAAATATCATGAAGGACGGTTTATTTCTGCAGGTTGTTACTAGGCTGTCATATATAGGAACTCTAGGCCACATGACAAAGATCTCCCCGCAATTTGAAAAATCTAGAAAAGTTAGTGGCCCTAGAGCTTTGCAACCTAGCCAGGTGAGTTCAGTTTTTCACCTCGCAATCTGACTTCATCATTGTATAGTTACGTGATTGGTAATCTACGTTCCTGTTTGATTGGACCAAACTATTCATCTACAGTGGGGCATGTTGTGCCCCTGCGATACTCCTGAAGGTGAAGCTTGCGGATTGGTGAAGAATCTGGCCCTGATGACTCATGTTACTACTGATGAAGATGAACGGCCTCTTGTGTCTCTGGTATAAAGTTGTCAGTTGTTGCTTGACAGTTTTATATCTATTGATACTATTAAACCCTTTAGTGTTTTTATATGCTGGGAGCTCGGGTGTCTAAATATTCTTATCAAGTTATTTGATGTTAATGCGCATATATGACTAGGTATTTTGTCTACCAAATGGAAGCAACACTAGAAATTTGAACTTTAGTGACCTTTTAAAGACATTTCATCACGTTAGTCTCATTTTCATCAATTGTTGTTCAGAAATCAAGTTTTACATGTTGGCCATTCATGGATTACATTTATTCACTGCTAATTTAGCTGGCAGTTGTGTTTTACTTATAGTCTTGTCAAAGAAACCACCCTGAAAATGAAATGTGAATGTCGTCCCTTTGCCAGTATATTTTCCGCCTAGACTGACCGCTACAACAACAACAACAACAACCAAGCCTAGACTGACCACTCAAGTCAGAATATACCTTTGATGTTTCCGTGTCCTAGTTCACTGTGTTGCATACTTATACCTTTCTTTTGTAGTGCTATACTTTAGGAGTAGAAGACTTGGAAATACTCTCTGGTGAAGAACTTCACATGCCAAACTCTTACCTGATCATTTTAAATGGGCTCATTCTTGGCAAGCACAGACGACCAAAGGTATTACTTTTCACCAGGCCAAACTGTTTGTATTTTCTGTTATATTCAACTCATGCTGTCTTCCTTTATTTTTCAGAAATTTTCAAATTCTATGAGAAAATTAAGGAGAGCTGGTAGGATTGGGGAGTTTGTAAGCATCTTTGTGAATGAAAAGCAGGCAAGTTCCTTTTTAATGTGATTTTGTGACATTTGCATCGTTATCCCTCTGATGGAATTTGATAAGTCGGACATTGACATATTTTGAGTTTTGAAATTTGAGTGTTTGGAAACAAACGATAGAGCAACCCATTAAGCAACAGATGGCACATATATGTAACTAAGTGCCTCCAAATGGCGTGATTCACCTTACCATGTTTGACATATTTATAGCAGCGTTTTGCATTTGCAAGGCTACAATCTTCATGACATGGATGGGACTCGTTGCTTTTTTTATAGATGACTTGGTAAATCAAATTTCTTAGATATTGGCAATCAGCAAGGAGGGTCTATTCTGAGAATTAATATTTAAGCGGCGCAAGCAGCATTTCTGGTTTTGAGACTGCCATAAGTTTCTATAATATAAATTGTATACCTTCAAGAGCATATTGGCTCACTACCATTGCCACCACTTTTTTCAGTTCGCACCTGAGATTTTGTCATGCACTAATGTTGTTTGTTGAGATAGTTTACGTTTTGAATTTAATTTTGTGCAGAATATTCTAGTTTTCTTTTTTGAGCTAGGTCTGTTGTGTAGTTAATGTGCTGTGGAAGATTTTGTAGTCAGTTAACTGTTGTTTGTAGCCTTGTGATTGTTATCTTCAAGTGTGATATCGCTGTTATGTTTTCATTGTATTAAATTTGAGAGATCCTAAAAAGATTTTTTTTCACAGCGTTGTGTTTATATTGCTTCTGATGGAGGTCGTGTTTGTCGGCCTCTTGTCATTGCTGATAATGGTGTATCAAGAATTAAGGAGCACCATATGAAGGAGTTGAGGGTAATTCGCAATCTGCTCTTTACGCAGTTTGTTTGTGTATAATCACCCTCTTAAAATTTGTTTTGATTGAAGGATGGAGTTCGCACCTTTGATAGTTTCCTGAAAGATGGTCTGATAGAATATCTTGACGTGAATGAGGAGAACAATGCTTTGGTGTGCACTGCTCTCTTCCTGGCGACGTTAAATTCTTTACCATCAATGGTAGCTTATCCCACAGATACATATGACTTTGCAGATTGCGTTATATGAAGATAGTGCAAAAAAAGGAACAACTCACGTAGAAATAGAGCCTTTTACCATACTGGGCATTATTGCTGGACTGATTCCTTATCCCCATCATAACCAGTCGCCAAGAAATACGTACCAGGTATCCTATAAATGTTTTTTCTTTTAAATTGCCTAGAGTTGGACAAGCTCAATCAGTAAAAGAGTCTTTGATAAAAATGATTTTTTTGTTGTTTCTGTTTGAAGTGTGCTATGGGTAAGCAAGCTATGGGCAACATTGCATATAACCAGGCAAGTGATACTTTTACCTTGTAGTTTATATATTACTATTTTGTACTAGTTTGTGAACTAAAATTTACCAAAATTTTGGACCTCGTGCAGATTTTGAACTTGTATATTGTTGATATGGTTGTAACCACTATTTGGAAGCTCTTCTGGTATCTAATATAATAGAAGAGAAGGAAAATAACTTGTTATAATTGATATGGATGAAACATACATAAATAGGGAAGTGACTACACCTACTACACCCACTACACCTACTACACCTACCACATTTATTTTATATTTAATTTATATTCTAACACTCCCCCTCAAGCTAGAGTGTACTACGCTCTAAGCTTGTTACAAATAACACACATAATTGAAAGCAACTTTAACTACATAATAAGTTACAATACTTGATAGAAAGCGAGTGCGACCAAGACTTCTAACCCATCTTGACATTTATGGATATAATCTTCGTCAGAACACCTTACGGCAAAGATTGGCTACACCAATCAACAAATATGGATCACTAGCTCCACCAAGTGAGACGTCATTGAAACACCTTACGGCAACGATTGGCTATACCAATCAAACGTGGAACACCAAGTCCACTAGAAACGTCATCGAAACACCTTACGACAACAATTGGTTACACCAATCAACAAACGTGGATCACTAGCTCCATTGACGACAAACACCTTACGCAACGATTGACTATACCAATCAAACAAAAGCGAATCACAAGTGCGTCAACAAAGACGACATATCAATATCCTTAATGCCCAAACGTGTGCTTCCACACCAGCAACTCATCAATCCGTAAGATCGTAGCTCAAATATTTAGTCGACTGAAAAACGACAAGAAGAAACAATAACTGACTCCCTACTCCCCTGGGCAACACATTATGCGAGTTGCTCGCAAAACTAACAACAAA
This sequence comes from Linaria vulgaris, assembly GCA_948329865.1. Classification (NCBI taxonomy): domain Eukaryota; kingdom Viridiplantae; phylum Streptophyta; class Magnoliopsida; order Lamiales; family Plantaginaceae; genus Linaria; species Linaria vulgaris. The sequence goes on along the minus strand of OX415250.1, from coordinate 126,789,799 downwards.
AAGACTCAAAACAAGAACAAAACTCAAAATAGCAATCTTCTAGACCCAAAGACTCAAGTTAACTCACAAGATTAACTTGGTAATCATACATCAAGGTAGCTCACATGACTAACTTGGGAAACCGGGATCAAATCCCAAGAATTAAATTCGTCACCAACACCCACAATCATAGGGCACAAACGTCAAACTATAGAACCAAAATAGAAAAATCACTAAGCTTTGGGGCTGAAATCGTAAAATCCAAGAACGGAAGGGTGGAATTGCAAATTTCAGCAACTTAAGGCTGAAAGATACACAAATACTCAACTGGTATGTACCTAACTGCAAAGGCTGCAGAAACTGAAGGACCAAAATGCAAATTGCAGAAACTAAAGGACCAAACCGAAAATTTTAGAGACCTAAGGACCAAGCTGTGAAGTAGCAGAAACTGAAGGATAAAACTGCAAAATCACAGATACAGAAGGACCAAAAGGCAAAATTTACTTGTCTTGTCTTTTGCGAGCCGACACGGCAGAAACAAAAGATTCAAACGGCGGCAGTGAAGTGAGGAGCGGCGGCAGAAGGCAAACGGCGGTGAGCAGCTGTCCGAAGAGCAGACTTCGCAAGAATTAGTTTTTTTTTTCAGAAACTCTTACGACTAAAAGAACACCTAATTGGACGACAGAAAGGGGCGGCGGAAGACGGATTTAGGGTTCCAGCGTGGTGGCGGCAGATCTGGAGCTTGGGATTTCTTTTACCAAGTGAGAGAAAACAGAAAACTGAGAGAAAACTGAAGGGGGGAGAAAAAAAATATCTGAACTTTGAGTAGCCGCCGCGGCGAGTTGAAGGTGGCGGCGCCGCGGCGACGCTAAGGTCACCGGATCTTTTTCTTATAACAACTTGGCTGTGATACCATGTAATAATAGAAGAGAAGGAAAATAACTTGTTATGATTGATATGGATGAAACATACATAAATAGGAAAGTGGCTACACCTACTACACCTACCACATTTATTTTATATTTAATTTATATTCTAACATGATAGATCTAAGTATCTAACTTAAAGGCCATGTATTGGTACTAGCTAGTATAGAGTTACGTAGAGTGTCCTGTCTTTTTTTTATATGAAACGTCGACATAGAAATACAGTGTCTAGTCAGTTGCACAACAAGTAATAGGATGATCATGGAGGCAAATTAATGAGTTGACTCATATGTTGTTCTTTATTAATTTATTAGACAAGTGGATGGTGAAAATTGTTTGGCCTCATAAATCATATGTATCTCCTTTGTTTTCTTTCTTCCCCTATAATTATGAAGAGGTTGGTATCGACATGATCGGGTTATTCCTAACATTTATTCATTGGTGAAAGGATGTTAGAATATAAATTAAATATAGAATAGGTGTAGTGGGTGAAGTAGGTGTAGTGGGTGTAGTAGGTTAGTAGTGATTCCTTCCCTATTTATGTATGCTTCATCCATGTCAATCATACCAAGTTATTTCCTTCTCTTCTATTATTACATGGTATCAAGAGCCAAGTTGTTATAAGGAAAAGATCCGGTGACCTTAGCGCCGCCGCGGCGCCGCCACCTTCAACTCGCCGCGGCGGCTACTCAAAGTTCAGATTTTTTTTCCCTTCAGTTTACTCTCTCCCCTGTAAAAAAAAAAAGTTTTAAGTTATTATTTTTTTTCCCAAGCTCCAGATCTGCCGCCACCACCGTCCGCCGCTGCTCTCTCTCTTTCCGCGGCCGCTTGTCACCACTTCCGCCGCCTCTCACCACTGCTCTCTCATGGTTTGCTTGTCGTTTGGTATCAGTTTATGTTCGGGTGGTTTCCCGATCTGAAAACTAGTTCTGTCCAAGTGCTTCTTTAATGACTTATTAGTTCTTTCCTTGATGCTCATCTATGCTCACTGCACGGATACTGCCACTTCGCTCTAAACCAACAATTGCTGCATCTCTTTAAGCTCACTTCGCAACAATTGCACATCTGTTCTGTCTGCTAAAATTGCTAACTGGAGTCAAACGCACTTGCCACCGTAATGACTTTGTGGCTCTTTCTGCAATGTTTGGTTATTCTTGTTGCTAGAATAATGCAACATTGCTCTAAATCAGTAATTGTATCATCTAAACCAGTTCTTTGGCTTATTAGCTTTTTGGTCCTTCAAAAAACAAAATCTGTCAGTTTGCACTTTCAGCCCTTAAGTTTTGTTGGTTTTGGTTTTGGTCCTTCAGTTCTTAGAACTTTCAGTTCAGCCCAAAAGTTACTGGAAATTACACTTTCAGCCTTAAAGTTTCGTGGGTTTTGCGTTTTGGTCCCTCAAGTTCTGTCACTTTGCAGTTTGATCCAACAGTTTAGTATTTTTGTATCTTTCAGCCCTTCAGTTGCTGGAATTTGCAATTTCAGCCCTTCAGTTCTTGGATTTTGCAATTTCAGCCCCAAAGTCTAGTGATTTTTTTTTTCTTCTACTTTGGTCCTATGATTTGACGTTTGTACTCTATGATTGTGGGTGTTATCCCAGTTTTCCGAGTTAGTCATGTGAGCTAACATTAACTTGAGTCTCTGGCGCTGGAAGATTGTTATTTTGAGTTATGTCTTTGTTTTGAGTCTTTTTGTTGTGAGTTGAGCAACTCACATAGTGTGTTGCTCAGGGGGAGTAGGGAGTCGGTCATTGTTTGATGTTGTCATATGTCAGTTGACTACATATTTGAGCTATGATCTTATGGATTGATGAGTTTCTGGTGTGGAAGCACATGTTTGGGCATTAAGGATATTAATCTATCATCTTTGTTGACGCACTTGTAATTCGCTTTTGTTTGATTGGTATAGCCAATTGTTGCGTGAGGTGTTTGTCGTCAATGGAGCTAGTGATCCACGTTTGTTGATTGATGTACCCAATCGTTGCCGTAAGGTGTTTCGATGACGTTTCTGGTGGACTTGGTGTTCCATGTTTGATTGGTATAGCCAATCGTTGCCATAAGGTGTTTCAATGACGTCTCAGTTGGTGGAGCTAGTGATCCATATTTGTTGATTGGTGTAGCCAATCTTTGCCGTAAGGTGTTCTGACGAAGATTATATCCAGAAATGTCAAGAAGATGGGTTAGAAGTCTTGGTCGCACTCGCTTTCTATCAAGTATTGTACCTTATTATGTAGTTAAATTACTTTCAATTATGTGTGTTATTTGTAACAAGCTTAGAGCGTAGTACGCTCTAGCTTGAGGGGGAGTGTTAGAATATAAATTAAATATAGAATAGGTGTAGTAGGTGTAGTGGGTGAAGTAGGTGTAGTGGGTGTAGTAGGTTAGTAGTGATTCCTTCCCTATTTATGTATGCTTCATTCATGTCAATCATACCAAGTTATTTCCTTCTCTTCTATTATTACAAAGGACAACAAGATGCATAGAAGGTGTTTAGCTTACTTTCAGTTCGAAAGACTTTAGGGGAACTGGTGTCAAAACCAGGATTAAACTAAGATAATATTCATTTTCTAAGTTCTATCCTCTTCTTTACATGGGAAGGGGTTAACTTTTGTGGGAAAAGGATAAATGTATCCTCTCAACCTGACATATAAGTTGTTGTAAAGCCATTGGCAGCATCACAAGCTTGGATTAGTTCAAGAGTGCCTTTGTGGTTTATGTTGATCGATTCGCCAACATCAAAGATTTATCAAGGGAGAGCGAAGCAAAATTACTAGCAATCATAGCATAAAACATGCTACTCTTCATCCATGGCAGGATTCCAACCAATATCACCTTAAAACATGTTTAGGAAGGGAATTGGAGCTAAAATGATGAAACAAGACATAGTTAAGCTGCTAAGGGGTTATCTTATACCATGATTGGTAAGCGGAAGGAATAACTTGTCTACCTTTGCATGGTAATGATTGTGGATGAGTGAGGAAGTATTGAGAGTTCCAGTAGGAAGTGAGTCCAAGACAGGAGGTGTATTTGGTGATTTTCGAATAACTCTTAGTGAAAGTAAAGTTGTCTTGGAGGTTCATATATAAGTATGAACTAAAAGAGTAAGGGGCAGACAAAAATGTTGCGTTGAAGCTCATCTATAACCTGAGAAGATATACCTGATTGCATGAGAACTTAACGTAAAGACCCCAGGTGCAGAGCCAACAAATAAACACCATAAGTTGATCTAAGGTGTATGAGTAGGGAGGTGAAATAGGAGGTCAGTTGGCAACTGAGTTAGGTGATTTACCCACTACTAATAGATATGAGATTTGATTAATTCACCCTACAAGTGTTTTGGCACATCTACTTTGTTTTTCTTTTTCCGAGGCCTTATTCCCTGTCTTTGATTTGCTAGTGGTGATTCTATTTAGTAATATTGATTGATGTCCTAACCTATGCAATATTTTCTTTCCGAAGTTCATTCTGTCTAATATTTTTTCGTTTAAACTTTCTCTCAACTCAGTCACTGAGACAAACGTTTAGTGGCCGTGGCATAACTTTTATATCATGTCTTTGATGCCCGCTTATTCCTGTGCTCTTGAAAAAAAAATATACATTGAGAATCCACAGGATTTCACATATGAAATGTATGTCCATTGAAGATCTGATGTGATTTCATTAAATACCGCTATTCTTGAGGATCCTATCATATTCTCTTTTCTCCTATCTGAATGGATTATACTATTCGCTGGAATTCTTCCGTAGAGTAATGACTATAAGATATACTCCTTTCCGTAATTCTTCTGTAGCTCAAAATTAAAGCTCAGAAAGATCAAAGTAATGTTTATTGATAAGACACTCCTAGAAAAGGGGTTCTCCTATCAATTTATATTCTATATCCACATGGAATTTGTTTTATCTAATGACTCTTGTCATGTGATTACACTTTCCTTTTCCTTGTTGTTGACGTCTTGTTATCTGTGCAGCTATGTAGAATGGACACTCTAATCTACCTTCTAGTTTATCCTCAACGACCACTGCTAACAACACGAACGATTGAGCTGGTTAGTGTATGCCATTGCTCTGTTTAAATAAAACTACTTCGCATGCAACTCAAGGATGTTATTTGCAGGTCAGCTATGATAAACTGGGAGCTGGGCAGAATGCAACTGTTGCAGTGATGAGTTATAGTGGATATGACATAGAAGACGCTATAGTAATGAATAAATCCTCCTTGGATCGTGGTTTTGGCCGCTGTATTGTAATGAAAAAGTAATTTATTTTTAAGAAACGAGTCTTAAAATTCTTTTTGCAAAGGCTTTCGTGATAGAGGACTCGTGGTTATTGCAGTTATTGTTTTCCTCTGAACAGAATGACAGCTATTAGCCAGAGGTATAAAAATGGAACATCGGACCGCATACTTAGACCACAACCAGAAGTACATGAAGTTGAAAGAATGCAGGTAATTATGTTGATTAATGTTTTTTCTGCCCGGTGATTATACATGTGAAGTACCAAGAATTGAAATGTTGGTAAAAGAGATGATTGTGAAGGATCATGGTCTTTATGGTGTTAAAATTTCTTAAAACTGTATTAATCCAGGAGAGTAATCGTTTATGTTAGGTTATGAACTGGTCTAGGCTGTTCAACATTCTGAATATCAGTCATGCTTTCCCCTAAGGAAACTGTAAGAAATAATTTTATTCGATTCCCATCGTTATCTTGACATCAATTATAAGATTGGCTGTTGATGAAGTTCTTTCCCTTACTCGTTACTTCAGATCAAATGACTATCTGTACTTAATTCTTATAACTGCAGGGTTTCTTGTATTTATTAATTCATGAGTGTTTGTAAAATTGGTATATTCTTTGAACGCTTTTTATATCTTCTGTTGCAGATTTTGGATGACGACGGGCTTGCATCTCCTGGACAAATTATTAGACCCTATGATATCTATATAAATAAACAATCCCCTAAAATTACCATGGGGCCAGTCCCATCCCCAACGAACCTGCCAGATAGGTTCTTGTTTTCTCTCAAGCTGTTCAAATAATGTTTTGTTTAGTTGCTGACAGCAGCTTATGGTATCTGTTGGTAAATTGTAGTGCGTATAAGCCAAGCAAACAAACATACAAAGGTCCTGAGGGGGAGACACCAGTCGTGGATAGAGTGGCACTTTGCTCCGATAAGAATAACAACTTGTGTATCAAATTCATGATACGTCACACTCGTAGACCAGAGGTAGTAAAGTGATGTAGTGTGAAACTTGAAACTTTTGAGCGTTTTCCTGATCTTGAAGTTACTAAAGGGACTCTTTGCATCTAGGTTGGTGACAAGTTTAGTAGTCGTCATGGGCAAAAAGGAGTTTGCGGCACCATTGTTCAACAAGAAGATTTTCCATTTTCTGAACGTGGAATATGTCCCGATTTAATCATGAATCCTCATGGTTTCCCTAGGTAAATTATTTCTCTTTTGAATGATCTTTTGTATTTCGAAGAATTTTCTTGTTATTAAAATGAATATATTATGCTGGACTAAATATCTTTTCCCACTCAATTCTCCCCAATGCGTGCTGATAACCAAATGACTTAAAGCATCAATTGCACTGCATTTAGGCTCTAGTTTGAAACTTCTGAAACTCTAATCCCCTTTTATTGTTCAACTTATCCTCTTGCTATTTTCGGTGAAACAGTATGAGTATGTAGAGTTGCTTTGAAGAGACGAACTAAAATAATTTGCTATAATTATTGCTAACCCAATTTATTTTTGAACAGACTACTGAAGAAAGAGATTAATAGTTGGTTTTTAGTAATGCTAAACATGTCTTTAATTCTGCAGCTAACCATCAGATATTGTATGATGGTCTCTATTACGCAATATTTACCGACAGTGACATATAACTAGTTAACTAGTTTTGATATGATATGTGGTTAGTTGTTTGTCAGAATCATCAAAAATCATTTTTGTCTGATAAGAGTATTCTGGAGTCTGTATCATGAACAGTCATGGAAAGCAGATTAACCTTCTGATTGAGTAATTCCTTGAGTCTGTACTGACTGTAGGCTACTGCTTTGGTGATAGGGTTAATGAGGATAAGGTTCATGTAACTGTTTTACTTTGTTTTCCTGTTTACTAAAAAATATTTGATATGTATTGGACATTGTCAATTCCGTGTGGATTGCCGGTCTGTATCGGTTTGAGATTTTGTATTCAAGTAGAAGATCGCTTGATCATAGTAAACTAAATCTTAATTTATTTGTAATTAAATGTTTAATGTCACATATCTTCAGCCGAATGACAGTTGGGAAGATGATAGAGCTTCTTGGTAGCAAAGCTGGAGTTTCTTGTGGTAGGTTTCATTATGGCAGTGCATTTGGTGAGCCTAGTGGTCACGCGGATAAAGTTGAGGATATAAGGTGCTGATTGCTGCTTTTCCTACAAATTTCTTTTTGTGCTACCTGCACCTGCAATTTATTTGCTCATCTCAGGTTCTGATCAACGTTTTTTAATGTTCTAGTGAAACCCTTGTGAAGCATGGTTTTAGCTACAACGGCAAAGACTTGCTCTACTCAGGTTTTTTTTCTCGACTTGTGGCTTTCAATTACCGACTCTATATAAAAGGGATGAATCATGCCAGCTCTCAAGTTTTGTCAAATTATAGAGACAATCACTCACACTTCAAAAAATTCAAGAACACCTCTTGTAAAGATTCATTCAACTAACAAAAAATAATGTAATACCATTTGCCCATTTTATAGCAAATTGAAGTTCCAAGACTGTAAACTTTTAAAAAGTTCTGAAGAATTTAATCAAAATACTTGCCCTAATTTTGAATTTCCACGAAATCTTTTGTTTATTCGTTATTTTTTTGTCGCTTCCCACGTGTTTGTATTGCACCAGCTAAATGCGTAATGTGAATGATACTTTGTTGTTCATCTGTCATATTCCTTTGATTAATCTTTATAAAATGGAAAGCTATCTTCCTTTGTATATTGTGGAAAATGTTGGTATACACGCCCAAGTTGTAGATAGCTGTTAGCTTTGGGTATGAAATGTGGCTTCTGTCTTTTTCAGCTCATGAGAAAAATGATTTGTATCATTTTGATATTTATATAGGGAAGACTGGAAGTGCAACTTCATGAAGTTTTATGTTCCACTTTTTATTTATGTAATATATTTGCAGGCATCACTGGCGAGCCACTGCAAGCCTATATATTCATGGGACCAATTTATTACCAAAAGTTGAAACACATGGTTAGCAACAACAAGAACCTCTTTCTTGTTTCGTTCTTGGTGTGCTTTTTATTTCTATTACTTGGATCATCTTATAAACCTATTCAGTATCACGTTTCTTGCATTTTTAGATGCATGCGAAGAAGAGCCTCTAAACTAAACTTTCCTTAGATACAATAAATGCCATGCAAAGTGTCCTTAATTATTGTCGTGAAAAGTTTCATTTGTAATATATTCCAGTGTTGAATGATGCACTATCTCTACAAATATGTAGAGGTGTGATATTTCATTTGCCAATAATGTTTTGCGTTTTACTTTTCCAGTACCTTGCCTCCAGTTTTGCATAATTGTAGATATTTTGCACTATGCATCACTGGAGGACTTATGGGTAGTCCTTAGTCCAGGGAACTGGAAGACTATCTTATTTCACAAATTGCAGCTCTTTTTAATGTGTTCTTTTTTCTTCCATGAATTGAAATTATAACAGCTCTACTTTTTTTGTTTTTTGGAATCTTAGGTCTTGGATAAAATGCATGCTCGTGGTAATGGACCCCGAGTTATGATGACTAGGCAGCCTACAGAAGGGAGGAGTAGAAACGGAGGTAAAATTAAATACACACTTTGTACCCACTATTGTCCTGACAAGTTAACTCCCGATTACCTTGTCAACTCCCGATTACGAAAAATTGACCAGGTCTGAGGGTAGGAGAAATGGAACGTGACTGCTTAATTGCATATGGAGCCAGCATGTTAATTTACGAGCGGTTGATGCTCTCTAGTGATCCATTTGAGGTTCAAGTAAGGCTATATATTACTATGGGAGTATAGCCCTTGTATCTCTTTTTGGAAAAGCATGATATTCTTATAGTAATGAAAGTTCAATTGAATGCCCTCTCATGGTTACGTTGGTTGCAGGTATGTCGAAAATGTGGTCTGTTGGGGTATTACAACTATAAACTGAAGACCGGCATCTGCTCCACATGCAAGAATGGGGAAAATATATCTACCATGAAGTTACCTTATGCTTGCAAACTCTTATTCCAGGTACTGCTAGTCATCTTTTTATAGAATAACCGTTTGATGCTTTTAGACTGGCTTTTTACATGCTTAAGACTTGGGCGATTTTAATCGACATTATGGTGTTATACTTGAAATTTATAACCTGGTACGATATTTATTTACTCGTCGCCTTGTTTGTTTTGTCTTTTTATATCTCAGGAGCTTCAGTCGATGAACATTTCCCCCGTTTAAAACTAACCGAAGCTTGAAAAGCACGTGGCCGGGGTTTCATTTTTGGAAATCACCGCATTCCCAATGGAAATGCGAGTTTTGAACTGTAAAGGCACAAGTTTGTTAATCTACTATTTGTCCAGATGTATATAGAAGATTTAATTTTTGGGATTGTGATTTAATTAATGTATTACGACAGCCGTTGTATTGTACATGAAAGCTTCGTCAAATGGTTAAACCATAAACCTGAACCCGATTTAGCACAAAATAGTCGCATAATTATCTTTCTGCACATCGCAAATACATATTCACTCTTGCTTTAATTTACTTGTTTCTGAAGAATAATGCGTCCTGTTTAACCTAACACAAATAATTTATTTAGCTATATTTAACTCAATACACAAGGTAATTAATCTCCTTATTTGTATTTTACATAAAATAATGTGATTACCTCACATAAAAAATAGGGGGAAAATTTTATTAGCCCGTTTAGATTTCGACAGTTTCAATCTAATTAATGTATTATATTTTTTTTGAAAATAATTAATGTATTATATTAAAAATGTCTATCTAACGTAATAACTGGATTTAATATAAAAAATAATTAGTAATAAAGGAGCCTTCCTAAATTAAAATTCTCAAAATATCCAAAAATAGATTCTCTCTCTACAGAGGTTTAGGGTTTAAGCACGTATTATATTGAGAGGTGTTTCACCTCTGCTAGAGCACTCGCAGTAGAAGAGGTACGTACGTTCAACCAATTCGTTAATGAACTTTTTTAGTTAATTGATTTGTATGTTATTCTGGCAAAAAAAATTAAAAAAAAATTGTATGTTATTGAGGTTGCATGATTGCGTTTTTGTTAGGTTTTGAATTCAGTATGGAAATCGATAAGGAAGCTCTGGCGGCACCGGTGAAGAAGGCGGTCGACAAGTTTCAGTTGCTCCCTGAATTCTTAAAGGAATATATAGGTGGCGTGGTTTACTGAATTGTTAAGAATTTAGGAATAGAGCAGTGAAAATGGTGTTTGACAACATGTAGGACACACCAGTAGTAGGAATTTGTTTCAAATGTCCGCATCGGTGTGTTGTATCCTAGTTCGTTGCGTGGGTATCCTTGCATTATAGTTGTGATGAAGGTCGGGAGGGAGAAATATAATTACTAGGCGTTTTAGGTTATATGCGTATTTATACCATTTTTTTTTTGGATGAATATTATCTGTTGTTTTCTGAATTGTTAAAATTGAGGAAATGACCCGTGAAAATGGCATCTTGACACCGTGTGGATATGCGCTGGATACACCTGTAGTAAGTAGTTGCTTAAAGAATATGTGTCACTGCGTGTCTTCTCGTGTCCGTATTCCTGCATCATAGTTGTGATGAAAGTTGGGAAGGAGACGATTTAATTACTAGGTGTTTTAGGTTATATGCTTATTGATACCATTTTTTTTATATCGTTGCCTAAGAAAATGCGTTATAGAGATGCGCATGCTTCAGTGGATGTGCGGTAACACCGGGAGAGATAAGGTGCGCAATGAAGATATTCGGCATAAATTGGGTGTGACGGCCATCGACGAGAAAATGCGAGAAAACTGTTTAAGATGGTTTGGACATGTTAAACACAGACCCATAGATGCACCGGTACGACGAGTTGAAGATCTCGACTTAGGACAGACGGCTAGAGCTCGTGGGAGACCAAAAAAGACGTGGATAGAGGTCATACTGAAAGACATGAAGCTAAAAGATCTAAATGAAGACATGCTCGTCAACCGAAACATATGGAGGCAGAAGATTCATGTTCACGACTCGACGTGATTCATTCATGGTTCATATAGCCTACCCCAATTTAATTGGGATTACAGGCTTGGTTGTTGTATCGTTGCCTAAGAAAGAATAACAGTATTATGTCGTCTTAAAAGGATGTTGTGCGAAAGAACAGAGCTGAATGTCGGCGGAAATTTAAGGTTTATGTACTTTTGGTGATTTGAGGTTTGTTGGTTAGGGGGGAACATGGTAGCCGAAGATAGTAATACCTTACTTGTGAGAGTTTTCTTATGTTTGTGAATAAAGAGATGAAACGAGTTGCAGTTATGGTTGTGATGTAAGTAGGGAGGGAGGCTATCTAATTGCTAGGTATCGTATGTCGTCTTAAAAGGACGTTGCGCAAAAGAATATAGCTTGTTTTATGTACTTTTAATGATTTGAGGTTTGTTGCTTAGGGGGAAACTTACTTGTGATAGTATTCTTATGTTTGCATATGAAGAAATGAAACAAGTGGAAGTTATGGCGTATTGGTATTTGACCATTTTCTATTGATGGCTCAAATGTAGGTCCGAGGTCTTGTGAAGCAACACTTGGACTTGTATAATTACTTTGTGACGACGCAGATAAAAAAGATAGTGCAGGCTAATGATCTAATCACCTCGAGTATCAATCCGAATATTTATTTGAGGTGAGTTGTGTTTCGGTTTGTGAAGCATCGCTTACTGTATATTCTAACATGTTACTTACGCCTCTTTTGTCTGGTAGCAAGAGGTCCCTTTTCTTTTTCTCTTATGCAGTTCCAATTTGTATGCCTTCTTGTGTTAGATATCAAGAAGGTCGAATTGGAAAACCTAAAGTGATTACTGATGCCGTCAAGGAAAAGCTTACTCCCCAAAAGTGCCGACTCTCTGACATTACGTGAGTGTCACTTTTTTTCTATTGTGTACCTGTAGTTTCTTGCATGTTCTACTTGATAGACCTGTCGGAAGTAATCAGAGTGGAACATATACCTCTCAAGTTAAGAGTTCCTGCATATTGTATCAACATCAGACTGGTGCGATCCTTTATCAGATTTATTGAGCCTCAAAAAATAGACCTAGCTACTTTATCTGTGATTTTGTGAAAGTTGTTGGAACGAACTGAGAATGAAAAACGTTCTATTAGACAGCTTTCTCTCTGTAGTTTTGCCTTGTTATATCTTATTCGATTCTTTGCTCTTGGTTTTCTCCAGCAAACTGAAGGAGAAGTTTAACTGTATTATGGGTTTCAGAATTTTGTGGTTGATTGTGAGGCCTATATGGTTGAGAGCATCAAGTCATTCTATAACGTATGTAGCTGGTCTTAATAAATAATAAGTAATTCCAATGGGGAAACTAGAACGGAAGGTCCCCTTTTCAAAGTTATAACGTTTTATTAGCTATATGACTAGATTTCTACTATTTTGTTTCATATTTCGCCTGATTAATAGATGCTCGTCTTTGAGGCTCGTAGGTTTTTGCATCTTAATTTACAGAATAGTCGCGTACCTTTAGTGGACCAAACAACTAGCTGAAACATAAGATACCAATATACTTTTTTTCTTCTCAATTTAATCGTCATTTGGTTCTTCCACAAATTTAGCTAGTAAAAGAAAAAGGTTCTTTTGGTTTTATGTGGAATTGAGAATTCACTTAACCTTTGGACTCACTTAGATCTCATTACCTTTTTTTGAATTCTGTTTTTCCTGCTCGTGGTGTGTTATTTATTTCAGGTATAGTGCGCCGATATACGTGAACATTGAATATGTTACAGAACAGAATGCTTCATTGGTGAAGGGTACAAGGGTGAACAGTTATACTTGTTTCCTAGTTACATGACCTACACAAAACGCACGCCAAACTTATTTGGAGTTCAATTTTTCAGAGAAATGTCATAATTGGAAGGATGCCTATTATGTTAAGAAGTTGCCGCTGCAGATTGTACAGGAGGGATGAGGATGAACTTGCCAAATATGTGTGTGTGTGTATATATATATATATATATATGTATATGTGTGTGTGTGTCAGTGTGTGTGGAATTTATGATTACAGATGCGAATTATATACGTAACAAAAATTCGTCTTCCCCAATTTCAGATGAGTGTTTGTTCTATTCTATCTAGGTGAATGCCCACTTGATCCCGGTGGATATTTTGTAGCGAAAGGAACAGAGAAGGTGACATTTCCTCCATCATCTATATTGTTATTATCTCGTGTTTCTAGGAGCGTAAGTGAAACTGTAGCTTGAAAAAGTTTCTTGTTGATTTTACTTTCAGTAAATATTATGTAATTAAATATTGATAATTGGGGAAAATATTAAAATATTTGTGGTAAATGTTTTGAACATAGGAGGAGCGATTAGTGAACTACTTGGTCAAGAAGAGGATTGTTAACTGGAATATATGATAATGATTGAAGTAAGCATTTGGATTTAAAGCAGTACCTTTTTTCCGTCGGAACTCTTTAGTTGATGATTGATTTTCTTAACATAGGACTCTGATGTTTGAGCATTACATTTCCGACTTTTTCACCTTTGACGGAGTTTTGAGAATTGTTGGTTGTCCTGATGAGAAGAATTAGTGTATTTGCTTGGATGGATGATCAGAACTATGTAGCCGAGGTTTAGTTATAGTTATTGTTTTGCATGTTTAAGATGAACTACATTTTTATTAAGCATTCCACAAAGGAAAAGTAGTAAGGATAACATTTTTATGGCTTCAAATGAACAGTATCTAATTTTTTTGTTCCTTTTTAATCTCGTAGTCCTTTTCCTCATCAAAATTCAAGATTCAAGCACAGTGTAGCTTGCACATTACGTTCTTCAGAATTGTTTGATGACTTCTAGATTGACTTTTTCCGTAAATACTTATTTTGGGCACTGCCAAGGGATCTGATAAAATGTTTTTGCTGTTTTCTCATTTTCGATATATTTATGCCTTCCTTGCTAACGGTTGTACCAGCCCCCCACATGTTCTAACTATTCATTTTACGGCTCCAACTATTCCTTTGACGACTACTATTCCTTTCACGGCTCCAACTGTTCCTTTGACGACTACTATTCCTTTCACGGCTCCAACTGTTCCTTTGACGGCTACTATTCCTTTCACGACTCCAACTATTCCTTTAACGGCTTCTCCAAATTCAGTGTCTATAAATAGAGCTTCAAGAGGAATTCAACAATCATCCACAAACTACATAAAACACACACCGAGAGAAAATAGAGAGAAAAAGCCGTAGAGCTAAAACGTGAGATTTGAGGGTTGGTTTTTTGTAATAGTCGAGTGAGAGAGTTGCTCCTCCTATTGTAATTCATTCGTATTGTTGAATGAAGAATTTTCCAATCCCAACAAAGTGGTATCAAGAGCCACGGTAAAATTTCGTCCGAAATTTTTCGTCCCGAAACCTTGGTTTCTTATCACGGTTGTGAAGCTCTCGGTCTGACGATTCCGAATATATAGTTTTCGAGCTATTTGGATCGCCGGAAAGTGACGATCAAAGACGACCCAATTCGACGTCAAAATTTTTCTGTCCCGAAATCGTGTTTTGTTACTACCGTTGCGAAGCTTGTGTTGCGAGGATTCCGAAAATATATTTTTCGAGATTTTTCGGTTGCCGGAAAGCGTCGTTTCACGCCGATCGAGTTAACGGCGAGTTAACTCGGCCCAACTCGAATTGACGGGCGAAGAAGACGAAGTCCAGATCCTGATCCGACCCGGATCCGACCCGCCCAGATCTTGACCCAGCCAGCTGCTGGTCTGACCGGTCAACGACTGGTCCAACCGGATTTGGTCCGATTCAATTCCTTCCAACATTGTTTCGGCCCGGTTCAACTTATTTTTGATCTGTTTTCAACAAGGTTAGAACGGTTCCCAAGGTTTTCGACCGTTCCGGATCCAACCGTGCGCTCCGTTTCCCCAAATTCAGCCTCTAAATTTGGGTACAAGCAAGCTTGTTGAATTTTAACATGGAAAATTCAACGTCGGACACGATGATGCGATTGACGCCTAATAATTACAACATGTGGAAGCCTCGCATGGAGGATTTGCTAAATTTGAAGGATTTAGCCGGGCCAATCGAAAATCAAGGTGTCAAACCCGAGAAGACAAGTGATGACGATTGGAAAAAGTTGAACAAGAAGACTGTTGCTCAAATCCGTCAGTGGATTGACAATAGCGTGTTCCATCATGTCGCACAGGAAACGAGTGCCCACACGTTGTGGGATAAGCTTACTAACATGTATCAGGCAAAGACGACACGTAACAATACCTTGTTGATGAGACGTTTAGTAAACCACAAGCTTCGTAGTGGTACGTCTATACCAGAGCACACGAGTCAGTTCCAGGACCTCGTGAACCAGCTTGCTGCCGCCGATTGGAACCTCAAAGACGAGGAACAAGCGATACTACTTCTAAGTTCCCTACCGGACAATTGGGAGACTCTTGTTGTCACCCTCAGTAATTCTGCCCCCAACGGTAAAGTATCTATGCAAATGGTGACAGATGCTTTACTTAACGAAGAAGCCCGAAGAAGAGAAGTCAGTGCCGACCAATCTTATGCTCTTGTGTCAGAAAGTAGAGGCAGAGGTGGAGGTAGAGGAAGAGGTCGTGGCAGAGGCAGAGGCAGAGGTCGAGGTCAAAATCGTGGACGATCTCAAGATCGAGGTAGATCCCAGGAGAGAGGTAAATCTGTTGACAACTCTAGTCGATTCAACGGAAACTGTAATTATTGTGGAATTTACGGTCATATGAAGAGGGACTGTCGAAAGCTTTTGAGGGATCAACCCCAAACCGGCCAAAGCTCCAACAAGGATGAAGGTGAAACCATTGTCACAGTATCATCGGAAATTGCTCTTGTTTCATATGGAGACGAGACATGCCTACATGTAGGCAACCAAGATATTGAGTGGGTGATTGACTCTGCAGCTTCATTTCACGCCACTCCACATCGTGATTTGTTTGCTACATACAAATCAGGGGACTTTAGTACCGTAAAGATGGGTAACACCAGTTACTCTAGTGTAGTTGGTGTTGGTGACGTGCACGTGAAAACCAACATAGGATGTTGTCTTATCCTCAAGGATGTGCGCCATGTTCCGGATCTCAGGCTGAATCTGATCTCAGGACTAGCCCTTGACCGACAGGGTTATGAAAGTAATTTTAAAAATGGCACGTGGAAGTTGTCGAAAGGTGTGATAGTTGTTGCGAGGGGTCATATTTGTGGCACGCTATTCAAAACTCATACAAAATAGTGCGAGTTAAGTCTCAACGCCGTTGAAGAAGAGGCGTCACCAAATCTTTGGCACAAAAGACTTGGGCATATGAGCGAGAAGGGCTTGGCTACACTAGCCAAGAATGATGCTATCAATCTTACAAAGGATGTTGCACTAGATCCTTGCGAGCACTGTTTGTTCGGGAAACAACATAGAGTTTCTTTCAGTTCCACCAGGAAGCAACGCTCCGAGTTACTGAGTCTCGTTCACTCTGATGTGTGTGGACCGATAGAAGAAGAATCTCTCGGTGGAAGCAAATATTTTGTGACCTTTATTGACGATGCTTCACGAAAAATATGGGCCTACTGTTTAAGATCAAAAGATCAAGTTTTTGATCGCTTCAAAACATTTCATGCGTTGGTGGAAAGACAGACAAGGAAGAAGTTGAAGTGGCTTCGCTCAGACAATGGAGACGAATACACTTCTCGAGAATTTGTAGCGTATTGCACTGAACATGGCATTAGGCACGAGAAGACGGTGCCGAGGACCCCACAACATAATGGCGTTGCTGAGCGAATGAATCGCACCATTGTGGAGAAAGTTCGTTGCATGCTCAGTATGGCTAAGCTGCCTAAAGCATACTGGGCCGAAGCAGTCCTCACAGCTTGTTATCTGATAAATAGGACACCGTCAGTTCCTTTGAACTTTGAAGTTCCGGAGAAGATATGGACACGGAAGGATATTTCATATTCCCACCTAAAGGTGTTCGGGTGCAAGGCTTTTGCACATGTGTCGAGGGAGCTCAGGCAGAAACTTGATCTCAAGTCAACTCCATGTATCTTTATTGGCTATGGTGATCAAGAATTTGGTTACAGATTGTGGGATCCACAATCCAAGAAAGTTATCCGCAGTAGAGATGTGATTTTCTACGAAAATCAATTCTATGACCATACTCCAACTGCTCCAGTTCGACAACGTACTAGTGCTCCGGAAGAAGTTACTTCACCACCAGAACCTCATATTGAAAATGAGAATGTCCAAGATATTGTAGACGATGCTGACGAGGATGAAGGTGCTGAGCAGGGGGAGCTCTCACCTCCTTTACAAGAAGATGGTGAACCTCGACGATCTGGACGTGTGTCGATACCATCAACAAGGTATCCTGCATCAGAATATATCCTTCTTACGAGTGATGGGGAGCCTGAAAGTTTCAAAGAAATTCAATCTCACAGTGACAAAGAAAGCTGGAGGCAAGCCATGGAAGAAGAAATGAATTCTTTGCAAAAGAATCAAACTTATGAGCTTGTGAAACTTCCGAAGGGAAAGGGAGCACTGAAGAATAAATGGGTGTTCAAACTCAAGAAAGATGGTCGTGGAAATATTGTGAAATATAAGTCCAGGCTTGTCATCAAAGGATTCCAACAGAAGAAAGGCATTGACTTTGACGAGATATTCTCACCAGTGGTGAAGATGACATCAATCCGTGTTATACTTGGGTTAGTTGCCAGTTTGGATCTGGAGCTTGAACAGATGGACGTGAAAACTGCATTCCTTCATGGTGATCTAGAAGAAGAGATATACATGGAGCAGCCCGAAGATTTTCAAGTCCGCGACAAAGAGCATCTTGTCTGTAAATTGAAGAAAAGTTTGTATGGCCTAAAGCAAGCTCCGAGGCAGTGGTACAAGAAGTTTGACTCTTTCATGGCGAGTCACCAGTATAACAGGATTGCGGCCGACCAGTGTGTTTATTTGAAGTTCGCTGATGGTAAATTTATCATCCTTTTGCTCTATGTCGATGATATGTTAATAGTTGGCCAGGATGCATCGCTAATCAACAACTTGAAGAAAGATTTGTCCAAGTTCTTTGATATGAAAGACTTGGGTGCATCACAACAGATTCTCGGCATGAAAATCACGCGAGACAGGAAAATGAGAAAGTTGTACTTATCTCAAGAAGATTACGTTGAACGAGTTCTGAAAAGGTTCAACATGGGTAAAGCAAAGCCTGTTTCGACTCCGCTCGCAAATCACTTCAAGTTAAGCAAGAGACAGTGTTCTTCTACGATGAAGGAGAAAGAAGAAATGGAGGCGATACCATATTCTTCGGCAGTGGGAAGTCTGATGTATGCGATGGTGTGTACTAGGCCAGATATTGCTCATGCAGTTGGTATTGTTAGCAGATATTTGTCAAATCCAGGAAAAGAGCACTGGGAGGCGGTTAAATGGATTCTTCGGTACCTGAGAGGTAAGTCTAACCTATGTTTGTGTTACGGGGGAGCAAAGCCAGTTCTGAATGGTTTCACAGATGCCGACATGGCAGGAGATCTTGATAGTAGAAAATCTACATCAAGTTACATATTCACTTACGCAGGGGGAGCTGTTTCGTGGCAGTCCAAGCTGCAAAAGTGCATTGCCTTATCCACCACTGAAGCCGAGTACATTGCTGTAGCGGAAGCAGGGAAAGAGTTATTATGGATAAAGCGTTTTCTTCAAGAACTAGGTTGTACACAAAATGAGTACATTATTCACTGTGATAGTCAAAGTGCTCTAGACCTGAGCAAGAATGCAATGTATCATTCCCGTACAAAACATATCGACATTCGGTATCACTGGATACGCGAAGTGATGGAGCAACAACTATTGAAGCTGGTTAAGATTCACACAAGCAAGAATCCTGCAGATATGCTAACGAAGGCGGTGACACGAGAGAAACTTGGTCTGTGTACGAACATAGTTGGGCTGGAGGGGGAGATTTGTTGTACCAGCCCCCCCACATGTTCTAACTATTCATTTTACGGCTCCAACTATTCCTTTGACGACTACTATTCCTTTCACGGCTCCAACTGTTCCTTTGACGGCTACTATTCCTTTCACGACTCCAACTATTCATTTGACGGCTTCTCCAAATTCAGTGTCTATAAATAGAGCTTCAAGAGGAATTCAACAATCATCCACAAACTACACAAAACACACACCGAGAGAAAATAGAGAGAAAAAGCCGTAGAGCTAAAACGTGAGATTTGAGGGTTGGTTTTTTGTAATAGTCGAGTGAGAGAGTTGCTCCTCCTATTGTAATTTATTCGTATTGTTGAATGAAGAATTTTCCAATCCCAACACTAACGTTGTGCAAAAATCAGTTGTATTTACCAATGCAGCTATGTATAGTGGAAACTGGAAAGAATACTGTAGGTTGGAAATTGGCCTCTGGTTAATAGTGTTGTTGGGAAGTCTTAATTTTGAACAAAGTTGTAGGGGACACCAGAATTGGGACTTGAAACACAGATGGTTGCAGCAGCGAGGGCCTAACTTGTCTGGGAATATAAATTGTTTTAATTAAGCCTGAGAATTGAATTTTAAGCCGTCATTTCTAGAATACACAAGATGACTAGAATATAAATTGTTTACCTTCAAGAGCATACTGACCCTCTACCATTGCCACCACTTTTTTCAGTTCGCACATTAGATTATGTCTTGCACTAAATATGTTTGATGAGATAGTTTACATTTTCAATTTAATTTGGTGCAGAATGTTTCTTGTTTTCTTTTTTGACCTAGGTCTGTTGTGAAGTGAATGTGCTGTGCAAAATTTTGTAGTCAGTTAACTGTTGTAGCCTTGTGATTGTTATCTTCAAGCGTGATATCGCTGTTATGTGTTCATTGAACTAAATTTGGAGCTGAGATCCTGAAAAGAATTTTTTTACAGCGTTGTGTTTATATTGCTTATATATAATAAGCAATATATTGCTTCTAGGAGGGGAGCCTCCGCGCACCGGTAAAGGTGTTGCTGTGTAACTGAGAGGTCACGAGTTCAAGTCCTGGGAGCGGCCTCAGGGAAAGCTTGCCCCTTATACACCCTTGTGGGGGACCCTTTCCCGGACCCTCGCATTGCGGGGATACTTTCGTGCACCGGGCTGCCCCCTTTTGTTGTGTTTATATTGCTTCTGATGGAGGTTGTGTTTGCCATCCTCTTGTCATTGCTGATAATGGTGTATCAAGAATTAAGGAGCACCATATGAAGGAGTTTTGGGTAATTCTCAATCTGCTCTTTACACAGTTTCGTCTGTGTATAATCACACTCTTAAAAAGTGTTCTGATTGAAGGATGGAGTCCGAACCTTTGATAGTTTCCTGAAAGAAGGCCTGATAGAATATCTTGATGTGAATGAGGAGAAAAATGCTTTGGTGTGCACTGCTCTCTTCCTGGTAACTTAAAATTCTTTACCTTTAATTGTAGATTATCTCACAGATACATATGACTGTTCAGATTGCGTTATACAAAGATAGTGCAAAAATGGGAACAACTCACATAGAAATAGAGCCTTTTACCATACTGGGCATTATTGCTGGACTGACTTTCACGGAAAAAAGGATAAATATATATAGTATAGTTGCCATCTCCTCAAACTGACCGTAAGTTACTGTAAAACCATTGGCAGCATTACAAGCTTTGAGCAGTTGTGGTTTATGCTGATTGATTTACACCCAACAACAAGATTTATCGTGGGACAGCAAAGCAAATTTACTAGCAAAATTATCGTATAACACTTGCATCTCTTTATCCATGGCAGGATTCTAACCAATATGACCTTATAACATATTTAGGAAGGGAATTGGAGTTAAAATGATGAGACAAGATCTATATAACACATAATTGGTAAGCTGAAGGAATTACTTGGATAAGTGAGGATGTATAGAGAGTTCCAATAGGAAGTTAGCTAAGACAGGAGGTGTATTTGGTGATTTTCAATGAACTTATTCCTAAAGTCTAAACGGCTTATAAGTGGGATATCTTAGGTTGTACTAAGTATCAAGGAACTGTTTGTAAAAGTAAAGTTGTCTTATAGGTCCATATATATGTGGGAACTAATTAAAAGAGTAAGGAGCAGACGAAAATGTTGCATTAAAGCCTATACTAAACTTTTGAGTTTCGGGATCAAAACATCTGGAACATCTGATAGCATATAGACACCTGCACCTGATAAACACCATAATTTGATCTTAAGATGTATGAGTAGGGGGGGGGGGGTGAAAAAAGGTGTTCACTTGATAACTGAGTTAGGTGATTTGCCCGCTAGTCATAGATATAACATTTGATTAATTCACTCTAGAAGTGTTTTGGCACATCTAGTATGTCTTTTATTTAGTGGCTGTAGCATATGTCTTATATCACGTATTTGATGCCCCTTCTTACTGAGGTTCAATCTTTGCTCCTGAAGAAAAAGACATTGAGAACCCAGAGGATTTGATTAAATACCGCTTTTCTTAAGGTCTCCAATCATATTCTCTTTCCTCCAATCTGAATGGATTTACTCTTTGCTGAAATTCTTCTGTGGAATAACGACTATACCGTAATTTTTCTGTTGCTCAATGACTAGAAAATTAAAGCTCAGAAAGATCAAAGTAATGTTTATCCATTAGGCACTCCTTAAAAATGGGTTCTCCTCTCAATTTATATTCTATATCCACATGGAATTTGTTTTATCTAATGAGTCTTGTCAGCATGATTGCACTTCCCTTTTTCTTGTTGTTGACGTCTTATTATCTGTGCAGCTATGTAGAATGGACACTCTAATATACCTTCTAGTTTATCCTCAACGGCCACTGCTAACAACACGAACAATTGAGCT
Source organism: Linaria vulgaris (assembly GCA_948329865.1). Taxonomy (NCBI): domain Eukaryota; kingdom Viridiplantae; phylum Streptophyta; class Magnoliopsida; order Lamiales; family Plantaginaceae; genus Linaria; species Linaria vulgaris. The sequence continues at coordinate 126,767,837 of OX415250.1, read as the reverse complement.
GGTTAGTGTATGCCATTGCTCTGTTTAAATAAAACTACTTCGCATGCAACTCAATGATGTTATTTGCAGGTCAGCTATGATAAACTGGGAGCTGGGCAGAATGCAACCGTTGCAGTGATGAGTTATAGTGGATATGACATAGAGGACGCTATAGTAATGAAATAAATTCTCCTTGGATCATGGTTTTGGACGCTGTATTGTAACGAAAAAGTAATATATATTTTAGAAGCTAGTCTTAACAGCTCATTTTGTGAAGCCTTTCCGAGATAGATGAGTCATGGTTATTGCATTTATTGTTTTCCTCTGAACAGTATATCAGCTATTAGCCAGAGGTATGAAAATGGAACATCTGACCGCATACTTAGACCACAACCAGAAGCACATAAGGTTGAAAGAATGCAGGTAATTAGGTTTATTAATGTTTTTTTCCTGCCCGGTGATATTACATGTGAAGTACCAAGATATTAAATGTGTCAAAAATGGAGTACAGAAACATTATTTTCTATTTCACTGCTCTGGAATCCAGAGAACATTATATACAAAAAACCCTAGCTATATAAAAGGAATTTACCTAATAAAATTAAATCCCATGATGACTGGGATATCCTAATAAAATAGGAAACTAATAAATCTGCCTATTCTGAAGATTACAGCTATACATAATCTTCCTAGAATAAAGATTATACACATCTACAATATATTATAACTGATTGTGATTCTCCACAAAATGTTTAGTAAAACTGATGATTAGCAAGGATCATGCTCTATATGTTGTTAAAATTTCCTAGAACTGGATTAATCTAGGAGAACAATCAGTTATGATACGTCATTGAGCTTGGACATGCTCTTTCTGTGAGGTCCCCTTAATGTCCACGGCTATGGGCCCAGCTAACTAAGGTGGGTAGCAGTGGAGTCACTAGCCTGTCAAGAACAGGAAGAGGTAGAGTCAAGGCATGAAAAAACTATGATCCGGTTATTTCCAAGTACGTATCATCCGCTGTGTTATCCGCCGTCTCTGCGGCCGCCAAAAGCCTACCCTCTCTCGTCATATAGGTCTTTCATATGAACCTGTCTAGGCTTTTCAACATACTGAATATGAGTCTTGCTCATACTCTGTGCCTTCCCTCAAGGAAAATGTGATAAATAATTTTACTAGATTCCCATCGTTATCTTGACGTCAATTATAAGATTGTCTTTTGATGGAAGTTCTTTCTCGTATCAGATCAAATGATTATCGGTATTAAATTCTTGTAACTGCAGCGTTTCTTGTGTTTATTGGTACATGAGTGTTTGTAAAATTGGTATATTCTTTGAATGCTTTTTATATCTTCTGTTTTGCAGATTTTGGATGACGACGGACTTGCATCTCCTGGACAAATTATTAGACCCTATGATATCTATATAAATAAACAATCCCCTAAAATTACTAGGGGGCCAGTCCCATCCCCACTGAACCTGCCAGACAGGTTCTTGTTTTCTCTAAGGCTGTTCAATAATTTTTTTGTTTAGTTGTTGACAGCAGTTTATGATATCTGTTGCTAAATTGTAGTGCGTATAAGCCAAGCAGACAAACATACAAAGGTTCTGAGGGGGAGTCACCAGTTGTGGATAGAGTGGCACTTTGCTCCGATAAGAACAACAACTTGTGTATCAAATTCATGATACGTCACACTCGTAGACCAGAGGTAGTAAAGTGATATAGTTTGAAATTTGAAACTTTTGAGCGTTTTCATGATCTTGAAGTTACTAAAGGGACTCTTTGCATCTAGGTTGGTGACAAGTTTAGTAGTCGTCATGGGCAAAAAGGAGTTTGTGGCAGCATTGTTCAACAAGAAGACTTTCCATTTTCCGAACGTGGAATATGTCCCGATTTAATCATGAATCGTCATGGTTTCCCTAGGTAAATTATTTCTTTTTTGAATGATGTTTTGTATTTCAAGGAATTTTCTTTTTATTAAAATGAATATATTATGCAGGACTAAATATGGATCAAGCAACTGTTTTACATTGTTTTCCTGTTTACTAAAAAATATTTGATATGTACTTGTACATTGTCAATTCCATGTGGATTGCTACTCTGTCTTGGTTTAAGATTTTGTATTCAACTAGAAGATTGCTTGATTATAGTAAAATAAATCTCAATACATATTCTTAATTCTAATGTTTACTGTCACATATCTTCAGCCGAATGACAGTCGGAAAGATGATAGAGCTTCTTGGTAGCAAAGCTGGAGTTTCTTGTGGTAGGTTTCATTATGGCAGTGCATTTGGTGAGCCTAGTGGTCACGCAGATAAAGTCGAGGATATAAGGTGCCAATTGCGGCTTTTCCTTTCTATGCCACCTGCACCTGCAGTTTATTTGCTCATCTCAGGTTCTGATCAACATTTTTTAATGTGCCAACGAAACCCTTGTGAAGCACGGTTTTAGCTACAACGGCAAAGACTTGCTCTACTCAGGTTTTTTTCTCGACTTTTGGTGTTCCGTTACCGACTCTATAAATAAGGGATGAATCATGCCAGCTCTCAAGTTTTGTCAAATTTATAAAAACAATCGTCCACACTTATATGTTCCACTTTTTATCTATATAATATTGCAGGCATCACTGGCGAGCCACTGCAAGCCTATATATTCATGGGACCAATTTATTACCAAAAGTTGAAACACATGGTTAGCAACAGCAAGAACCTCTTTCTTATTTCTTTCTCGTGTGCTTTTCATTTCCATTTCTTGGATCACCTTATATACAAGAAAATCACTTGCAAAAAGTGCCTCCAAACTAAACTTGCCTTAGATACAAGAAAATGCCATGCAAAATGTCCTTAATTATTATGGCGATAAACTTCATTTGTAGTATGTGTTCCAGTTTTGAATGATGAATATCTCTACGAATATGCAGAGGTGTAATATTTCATTCCTCATCATCTAATTTTTCATTTGCCTATAACTTTTCCCCGGTACCTTGCCTCCGGTTTTGCATAGTTTTAGATATTTTGCACTATGAATCACCGGAGGATTTATGGGTAGTCTTTTGTTCAGGAAAAACTCTATTATTTCACAAATTGCGGTTCTTTTTTCTTCCATGAATTGCAATAATTATAACAGCTCTACTTTTTCTTTTTTGGAATCTTAGGTCTTGGATAAAATGCACGCTCGTGATAATGGACCCCGAGTTATGATGACTAGGCAGCCTACAGAAGGGAGGAGTAGAAACGGAGATAAAATTAAATACACACGTTTTACCCACTATTTTCCTGACTAGTTAATTCCTGATTACGAAAATATGACCTGGTTTGAGGGTAGGAGAAATGGAACGTGATTGCTTAATTGCTTATGGAGCCAGCATGTTAATTTACGAGCGGTTGATGCTCTCTAGTGATCCATTTGAGGTTCACCTAAGCCTATATATTACTATGGGAATATCGCACGTGTATGTTTTTTGGAAAAGCATGATATTCTTATAGTATTGAAAGTTCAATTGAATGCCCTTTCATGGTTACGTTGGTTGCAGGTCTGTCGAAAATGTGATCTATATATTGGGGTATTACAACTATAAACTGAAGACCGGCATCTGTTCCACATGCAAGAATGGGGAGAACATATCTACCATGAAGTTACCTTATGCATGCAAACTCTTATTCCAGGTACTACTAGTCGTCGTTTTATAGAATAACCGTTTGATGCTTTTAGACCGCTTTACATGCTTAGCATATATTGCCAGTTTCTATTGAGGTTCTGCAAATTGAGTAACACACTTAAAACTTGGGGATTTTATTCGACATTATGGTGTTATACTTGTAATTTATAACCTGGTACAATATTTATTTAATTTACTCGATCTGCTCCATATTTGTTTTGTCATTTTTATCTCAGGAGCTCCAGTCCATGAATATTGTTCCTCGTCTAAAACTAACCGAAGCTTGAAAAGTACGTGTCCCAAGTTTCATTTTTGGAAAGTCACAGCATTCAAGATGGAAATATGAGTTTTGCATTGTAGGTGACATCTTTTTCAATCTAGGTACTAATTTTTGTCCCCTTATATGTACATATCTACCTTAAATTATTTTTTGGGGTTGAGAATAAATTAATGTATTACGACAGCCGTTGTATTGTACATGAAACTTTGTCAAAATTAGTGGCTTATTATTATTTCTGGTAGCGCAAGTCCTTTTATTATGATTTCTATATAATAATTGTTCCATAGATTGAATTAATACTAATACTTTCATTCTTCAATGCTAAGCAATTGCATGGTGAGGAAAATATGTGTATTCCACTATCTTATGCAATGGAGGTTGTAGAGGGAGTTGGATTGTGTGGAGATAGTGACTGATTTTTCCATCTTTAGTGGAGACTTAATAGTTATTGTAGTTTGCAAATATAGACATTTCTTTTAAAGGACAATCGAGAAAAAAGTTGTTTTTTTAGCATTTTTCTTGCTAGCTGTAAAATCTTAAGTAAAGTTATTTCCTTATATTATATTATGGATCAAAGTTTTTTTTTTCTTTTCCAAAAATGTTGATTTTTTTTCATTTATATTTGTACCGAGAAGCGCTTATTTTTTTTAACAAATAATAAGCAAGAACAATTAGTTTTCGATGATTTTTTGAAACATATTGCAAAGATCACGAAATAATGCAAAATATTTTTAATATTTAGGAATTCGAAACTCACTTCAAGATGAAACTTTATTCATGCTATGTGCTATTTTTCTTGATGTGCCAGCTTGGGCAAGCAATTCTCTTTATGATCAAGTTTTTATACACTTCGAAAGTATTGATTTCTTATCTTGTATATTATAAACTTGGTACTATCAAAAGCAGAATACAAAGACAAAGATTGAGTACTACTTCTTCTGAATTTAGTTTAATGATTAAGTTGTATAAAAAGCATCCAATCATATCGAACGATCTATTTTCTAAACTTGAACCGTTGCAAATAAAGAAAAGGCATAACGTCTCATGAAACTTTGAATGGCACAAAACTTTGTCTCTAACTCTAAAGCATGTATGTCTTTCTCAAAAAGTGCACTTTGCTCCAAGAATTTAATAAATTAACCATTTGGTCCTTGAATAATAAGGTTGCATGGTATTTCCATGAGCTATTTTTAGTACGTGGACCAAAGTTTATGCATGTATTTGACTCTAGGAATCTAAATTCTCAGCTTTTATTAGTCAAATCTTTCACTTAAAGAGAGAGTCATAAGAGAATTAGTTTAACATTCTAGAATGATATTTATAGATATTTTGTTGTCCAACTAACGGGCATCGGGATTAGTTGAAAAGGCAGGTAAGCCGATTGAGATCTTGTCAGCCAAGTGAGAAGGCGTAAGTCACTCTGTTGATCTAGCTTGTAGCGAAGCAGGTTGGCAAAAGACATAGTAATATGTAACTTGCACTACAACAGAATTGGCCTTTTCCGTCGGGCCCGGCGTTTTCCAAAACGCCGGGCCCGACGGAAAAGGCCAATTCTGTTGTAGTGTGCAACCTACAAACTTTAATGAGATTACACGCTTGTTTTTTGAATTCTTAAAGAGCTTGTTTTTCTACTTAATGAATAATCTTGTATATAACCTTATAACCTTTTCATTACTTAACATGTAGACTATGGCTAGAACTAACACACTATTTATGATGCATTTCATTTTGCTAGGGTAATAAAACTATAAGGTCGATATTAATAAGAATGCATGTGAATCACAAAGTTTTCCAATTACAACTATTTTTAGATGCCTAAATAACTCTTTTTTTTTCATGGTCAAGTCGCGCCATCTATATATTCTATACATGCTTTCAATATCAATATAAAGTTAATTACTTTGTTAGAGCAACCTTAAATTTTTTAAAAGATCTACTGAAATGTTATGCTCCTTTACACTTTCCGAAATACTTTTTTCTTACGAGCCAACGTCCAAATAGCCTTCCAATAAAAAAATATTATCTGTTCGTCTTACGTTATAGCAGAGCATTATTACCATGACAATTATGAATTATTGCATTAGCGGGGGACCATTTTTCTGTACCTAAATAAAACGTTAATTAGGAAATGGAAAAACGCACTTTTAGTTAATGAGACGTTAGAACCGATTGGACAACCAATGTCGACGATTTTCTACAATTTAATGTACTTTGTATTCACTACTTTTCAAGAAATAAAGTGCATGGCTCCTTCTTTTCAAGGGCAAAATATTTTTTTTTCTCTTTATTTTGTTCCAACTTCAAGTTTTGCCCTTTAATTTTACGGGCTTAGTAAATGCCCGTTAACTCTTTTATTTTTTTATAAAAAATGCCCGACCGGCTCCAATTTTGGGTTGGGCTAATTTTTGCTACGTGTCGTCTGACTGGGATGCCACTCGGACGTCACGTAATATTTTATTTTTTTGCATATATATATATATATATATATACACACACAAATTTTTAATAATCTACAATTTATAATGGTGATAAAAATTATAAAAAAAAAACAAAAAAGAAATAAAGAATAAATCTAGCATCTTCATATATGTATATATATACAACTTTTTTTATATCTACAAATTTATAATGGTGATAAAAATTATAAAAAATACAGAAAACAAATTCTAGCATCTTCAAATTTATTATATATATATACACAACTTTTTTAATATCTACAGATTTATAATAGTTATAAAAATTATAATAAAAAAATACATTCAAAGAAAAAAAATTATATCATCTTCGCACACATATGTGTGTATATATATATATATATATGTGTGTATATGCAACTTTTCTTTCATCTTTTCCAATTCCTTTTTATATTTTTAACAATTTACAAAAATTATTTAAATTGTAAAAAACAAAATACATTAAAAAAAAACCTACTATTGATCATCCTTACCAACTTTTCAACCACCCCCACTCCACCCCCTTCCCGTAACCACCCTACCAGCCCCCTCCCCGCCGCCTCCCACCACCACAATTCTGATTTTGGCCCCCACCCCCTTCCTGTAACCACCTCCCCAGCCCTCCCTCCCCGCCGTCGCCTCCACCCGAAGAATATTTCTGCCATCGTGAAACACGATTCACAACCGGCAGCGAAAGACTCTTACACTATTAGATTTTCGGTCATTAGCTACTGCATTTTCGGTAGCTAATGACCCATATGCGGTCACTAATGATCAGTAATTACCGAAATTTCGTCGCTAATTTTCGGTAGCTACTAATCGCGTCGCTAATGACTCGCTACCGAATTTCGGTAGCTAATAAGTTCTTTTCCTACCGAATTTTCGTCGCTCACATTAGTAACCGAAGTTTCGTCGCCACTTCCATCGCCACAACTTTGAGATTTAGCTACCGATTTTCGGTAGCTACTGTGGAGTTAGCTACCAAAATTTCATCACTAACTTACTGATTTAGCTTGCCCATTTTAACCCGCATTTGCTACCAAATTTTGGTAGCTAATATTATGAATATTAGTAGCTACCGATTTTCGGTAGCTAACTTTATGAATATTAGTAGCTACCGACATGCGGTAGCTAATAATATTTAAAGTCTTGAGTCTTATTAGCTATTTATTGGCGGTAGCTAATAATATTTAAAGTCATGAATATTATTAGCTACCGCACTGCGGTAGGTAATAACATTTACATATCTAAAAAAATTTATTCCGAAAATTTATTGGTTTATTGTTTCACCAATATGAAAATCAATGTTGATTTGTTAATTTAACACTATCAAGCATTTAAATAAACGAAGAAATTTTTTTTAACGAAATGATTGTAAAATAAAAAATGTTTGGAGTTTTGAAGATATGAAAAAAGTGTTGAGAAATGAGAAACATTTTGAAGATTTGAAGAGAGTGTGCGATTTGATTAATGGAAAGATAAATTGGAAGATATGAAGAAATAAAGATATGATATGGATAATTTTTTAGATTGGAGAAGTGAGAATTTTTTGATGATTTGAAGAGAGTGATGGGATAATTTTATAGATTTGATAAATAAAGAAATGGTAGGGATAGTTTTTAGATTGGAGAAGTGTTGGGATTATTTTGTAGATTGAAGAATTGAGGGGTATTTATAATATGAGATTGAAAATTTTAATTTTCAGAAAATTTGAATTTCTCTCCCTTGGCCGCCCAAATTTTCGACGTTTTGCTACCGAAAATCGGTAGCTAATGGTCAAAATTTTTGAATTTTCCAAAAATTTGAATCTCCCGCACATGGGTGCCCAAATTTTCGAAATTTAGCTACCGAAAATCGGTAGCTAATTGTCAATTTTCTGGGTTCTATCATGATGAATATTTGTAGCTATCAGCTTTCAGTAGCTAATGTTCGTTGAACATTAGTTACCGAATTTTGGTAGCTAATATCTGTTGAATATTAGTAGCTACCGACTAGCGGTAGCTAATGTCCATTGAATATTAGTAGCTACCGCTTGGCCGTAGCTAATGTCAATTTTTTTCTATTTCATATACTTTTTTGTGTGATTTTGATTTCTTTATGTTTTCAGTTTAGTAATATTACCAATACTAAGTAATAATTAACTTATTTGTTAGTAATTAATTTGTTATTACGATTGATGTATTGTTGTGTGACGTATATATTAGTTTTACGTACCTCTACACGTAATCATGTCTCGTGTATGTGATTGAAATATCGTTGTGACGTGTTGATTGATGTATCGATGAAATGTGATTATTGGTTATGATGTGAAGCTACATTCTTTATTTAACGTTCTATTGGGAGATACATACATATATATAGTATTGACAAACAAACGACATTATGTATCATTGTTATTATGAACCGACATTAGTAATGTCATTTGATTGTGCAATGAAATCATTATTTTATATTTATTTAGTTAATTATTACTTGTTATTGACGTAATTGATAACAAAAAACCAATTATATTTAAAATAATCGTCGAAAAATCATAATTTTAAGCACTTGAATATTAGTAGCTACCGACTTGCGGTAGCTGATTTAGTCAGTAGCTACGGACTGGCGGTATGTACTTTTAGGGTATAAATATTAGCTACCGCCATTTGGTCGCTACTGTTAGGGTTTGGGTAAAGGGTTTAATCAAATTTTCAAATTTGTGCCAACGGTAAGAACAGTTAGCTACCGATTTTCGATAGCGAATGTCAACGGTAAGAACCATTAGCTACCGATTTTCCGTAGCTAGTCATTAGCTACGGAAGTTCCGTCGCCCCTTGTCCGTAGCGACAGAGTTACCGACGGAAATTTCGTCGATAATAAGTGTGGTCATCGATTGGTTGTCGTCAATAATTTAAGCGACGGAAATTCCGTCGGTAAACTCATTAGCTACGAAAATTTCGTAGCTAATGACTAGCTACGGAATTTCGGTAGCTAATGTGCAGTAGCTAATACTGCGAAATCTTGTAGTGTTAGCAGCGGTGATGGTGGGGGTTAGCAGTGGTGGTGAAGTGGTGGGGGGGGGGGGGTTGTTGATGAAGATGACGATATAATTGGGTTTTTTTTCTTTCTTATTTTTCTAGTTTTTTAAAAAATTATTAGTTATTATTGAATTTTTAAAATTAAATTATATATTAGGTTTTTATAATAATATAATTAATTATAAAGATTTAATATTAGCATTATAAAATAAAAGGACTGAACCAAATGCAGTAATGGGCATTTTTGGATATTATTAAAAAAAAATTTGCTGGCGGTGGCGTCTGTGTGGCGTCCTAGTCAACGGCCACGGAGCGAAAATTGGCCCAACCTTATTTCTGAGCCCGATGGGCATTTTTTTTTTTAAAAAAGAGTTAACGGGCATTTACTAAGCACGTGAAATTAAAGGGTAAAATCTGAAGTTGGCCTAAAATAAAGGGCAAAAAAATGTTTTGCCCTTTTTTCAACTTGAATAATTTTGTGTACTCTTATAATTAATTACATTTAAAATGTACCCCACGTCATTAAATTATTTTATTTGTAAAGCACTGTATGTAGGTCAGATTGCAGCTCGAATATAATCATCCAATTAATAAGAGTTTTGTGAAGAAAAAAAATCTTGCAGAGTTCACTAAACTGAAAATTTAGTATGATATATGTACGATAAGATTGTGGTGCATCTGAATATTTTGTTCGTGTTATATATACAACAATGTTGTACATCCGGTTTGATTAATTACAAATTGCAAGGTTAGGTTTGCAATGGGATATAACGATATTTAAATCTTGATTGTTGATTGCACCCCCAGTTGCTAAATTACTTTTTCCAATCATGTGAACTGTGAAGACACTATAGTATGTTTTCTTAGCACTTAAAGTAGTCAATCTTCACTCATCTTAATACTCTTAACAAAAAAAAGAATCTGTATTATATTCTAGAAATATTAATATAAGTGTTTATATATATATATATATATATATATATATCACTTGCAAGTTTAGTGATCATATATATATAACACTAATGATAGAGTTGGCATATCGAAGCATTTTCCATGGGAAACAATTAAAACAAATTAAATGGTAAGTGAGTCAGCTAGCTAGAAATATGGTCTATAGATCTTTAATTAAAGAAGAAAAAAAGGGAGTTAATTAAGCTAGCTGAATCTTCCACTTTATTCTTTTAATCAGGATATGCATGATTCTAAAAAGATTCAATCATGCAAGCGTCTTTTTGTAGTCAAAGATCAAAAGAAGTTTATGCAAATTAATAAACATTGACGAGAGGGTTTGCCATGCACGTACGATTCAATAATATATAACATACGTAATTAATTTTATATACTGCTTTGCCTTTTTAATTTGTTTCGGGAAAAAAGATATCTTCTTAAACGACTGATCTTTAGTAGGGATACTTTTAGGACGGTGGAATATACTTTAATTAAGAAGTAAAAGCTAATAATTTTGGACGTGCATGTAACATATCTTTTTAAGTTTTTGAAGTGCTCGAATTTTCTTTTGGCATGCACATCATGCATGTATGTTTATTTACTAAATTTAGAATGATGTTTGTATCACAAATTACACGGTGACAGTCGCTAATAAATGTTTTCCGAAATTAAAATTTAAGCAAGAATAAAAGATCACGGACTGATTGGTTTCAATTTTCACAAATCACATTATAAGTTATAACCAAGTTTTTTTTTAGAACATAACCAAGTTTAAATATGTACATTACTTTCGTCGTTTGAAACAACTATAATATTCATACACAATTTCAATCATAACCCTGTTTAATTATTATATTACAAAAATAAAGAGCTTGATCAATAAACGTTAAAAGTTTCTTATGTTTGTTTTTTCAAATGAAATGACAGAAAGATGTTAATCATCCACTATGATGTTGTTAGTAGGTTATTACACCTTTATATATGACGTACACAAAGCTAAATATCTTGATCAGCTGCTAAATGGTTTGACCGTTGACGCCTTTTGCTTATAATCTTTTATTAAACTAGTGATTATCTGATTGTCCAATCAAATGCATTAAAACATAACTAGAAGGTAACCTAAAGTTGCGGGTTCATATATAAGGTTTTTTCACTACAAGACTGGGCGGTCTTTAGGGACCGCCCAGTAGTGACCGAAGTTAAGTCGCTGGCTTTCAGTGACCGGCCGCTGAAGGCAACATCGACCTAACTTAGGTCACTGAAAGTCACTGAAGACTTTTAGCGACCTAACTTCGGTCACTCGGCCAATTGGCGAATATTTTCGCCAATGGGCCACACATTTTGGCCGAAGTTGGGCCAAAATGCGACCCAAAATTAGGGCATGTAGCCCCTAATTTTTGTGCGGACAAAATCAGCTACCTAACTTAGGTCGCTGATAACTTAGTATAAATAAAATAAAATAATTTTTTTTTCTATTTCCTTATTTCCATCGATTCCTCACCATCTCAACCCGTTTTTCGCTCCTCTCGACTCGACCTGGAGTTTCAGCGACCACCAAGGACGAGGGGCGACTGAAATTGAGTCACCACCGTCGATCTTCATCATTTTCGGCGATTCCCCTCCGCCCTTCGCCGCCTCTCCGTTTTTACGCCTTCGTTTTCCGCCGGTTCCGCCTCTTCGCCGTCGGGCAAAGGTAGTTACTCTATTTTGTTAATTATGGTTTATTTTCTTAATTTTTAATTAAATCTGAATTATTTGTGTTAAATTTTTAGATTAGTTAATATTGTTTGATTCATTGGTGAAGAATGTTAGATTGTTAGATTAGATTAGTGAATGATTAAAAAAATAGATTAGTGAAGATTTTTAGATTGTTAAATTAGATTAGTGAATGATTAAAAAAAGGTTAGATTAGTGAATGATTAAAAAAAAAGGTTAGATTAGTGAAGATATTTAGATTGTTAGATTAGATTAATTAGTGTATAATTAGTAGGTTAAATATTAATTTGTAAGATTATTAGCTTGTTAGATTGTTAATAAAGATTAGGTCAAATTAATATTTCTGCCATGTAAGTTTGCCAATTTAATGAATCTGCCCAATAAGTACCGAATTTTTAAAACTAACCCACGAATTGGCCTTTTTTCAATTTTTCTGCCCACCCACTGAAACATAGGAAAAAAATCTGACGTGGCAGCCGAGCTGGCTTTTTCGGCACACGCCCACTAACGCGGCGCCAACAACTCGGAAAACGGCCCTGAAAACACACGTTTTTGGGTGTTGGTATAATATAACAACACTTCAGCCATTTAATTGAAAAAAAAAAAAAACAAAGTCGCGCCCCAAATCAATCTCAAATCGAAACCCTAAATTCCCAAATCGAAAATGTTTGAATCGACCATGAGCTCACATCTGGTATGCAATTGTGGAAGGCCCGTCGTCGTGCGTGTGTACATGACCGATGGGAACCCTGGACGAAGGTTCCATGGGTGTCCGCGATGGCTCATTGGGTGTCGGCTATGCATTTGGGAAGATCCGCCTGTTTGCTCATATGCTAGGGCTGTGATACCAATTTTGCGCAGAAGAATCGAGAGGGTGCAGGGTAGGGTTAAGGGACTTGAAGAAGAAGTTGCGTCGAAGAAAGAATCCAAAAATGATACCATGCAGTGGGCGTACGAGAAAACCACGAAGGAGCAAGAAGAGAAAATCAAGGTTTTGCAGATTGAGAACAAAAAAATGGAAGTTAGGGTTAGATTCTGTTATATGATCATTATCATAGTGGTTTTGGTTGTTGTAAGGTTGTATTGAAGCCATTGGTTTTGGCTTAGTAGTATGTGGGTTTAGTAGTATGTGTGCTAATTTGATTATAAAGATTATGCAAGTTTGAGTAAATGAGGATGTGGTGAGTAGTTGATTTTGTTTTGTAGATTAAGGTTTTGGATTAAGGTTGTGTAACGTTGTTTTGGATTATGGCTGTGTTAGGTTGTTTTTTGAGTTAGTTGATGATGTTGTTCATGTAATGATAATGAATGTTTATCATCTTGTTAACCTTGTATTGAGTTCTATTTTATACAATAGCAATGGACTAGTTAGATTGGATTAAAGATGGTTGTGCATGTCTGACATTATCTTGTTGTTAGTGCATTATTAAAATAATGCCCATTAAGTTTATCAACTTTCATAAAAACTACCCAAAATGTTATGAATCTGCCCTTTAAGTTTTGATCGATTTTAAAAAACATACACATTATGTATTAAAAAGATAAACAATATGCCGAGTAAGTATTAAAAAACATGAACAATATGCCTAGTAAGTATTAAAAAACATAAACAATATGCCATGATTACACTAAAATTCACTAAATTTTTTATGATACCTATAAGATAATTACTAGATTTAATCTTCAATGTCACTTGGACCAAAATCATCATCTACTATCTCAACCACTTCCTCCTCTTCTGGAAAATCATCATCATCATCAACTTCCTCTTCGGTAAACTCTTCTTCATATATACCTTCCTCGCCTGGAAGCAAAGCACACTGGTGCTCATCAAACAATGCTTTCATATATCTTGCATTTGCCATGCCATACATTCTGAAATAGGTCTCCCAATGCCTCTCCTGACAGTGACAGGATTTTATCAATTTTGGCTTAATAGTTAGGTGTGCTCGGGATATGTAATTGGTCTGTAAGAGATAATAATGACATGAAAAAAAATGAATTGCTTACCACATCGACAAACTTGGACATTAAAGGAACCACTTGGATATGAATAAACAATTATTTTAATTGAGTAAATGAAAGTTACCTGCTTCTCTCTCTGCCTTGCACTTCTCTTACATTCTGTCCAGTGGCCTGATCTGGAACCTCACTGCTACTTCTTTTGTTCCTTCTTCTTCCTTGTCTTGATGACTCCCCAACGATGTTAGGGTTCCTTTCACAACTCCCCTCATTCCCATTTTCCTTTTCTTTTCCACAGGTCCTGGCATTGTGCCCTTCCTCACCACACTTTCGACATTTACTAGGACCTTGGATCCTTCAACACTTGGTGACAATGTACTTATTACCCTTTCCTTCTTTCTTCTGTGCCTTCCCACTTCTGGGTTCCTCCTCACCTCGCTTTCTTGCCTTTTTTCGTCTTCCAGGTTGTCTGCCAAAGTTGGGTGGGAGTGGAGGAAGATAATCTTCACCAAGCCATATTTGATCCCCAGGAATAGGGTAAATTGCAAAATTATACACTTGCTGATATTGCTGAAGTGTATAATAATCTGACACATAATCAGCTATTTGCCCTCCACTACACAATATGGCACATGCATCATGTTTACATGGAATACATGTCAGAACCCAAACCCTACAGCTGCACTTACAATCTCTCAAGTTCACTGTATGTTGTGATTTGTCAAACCCATTGATTTGAAAGTCATAATCATTTGACTTTATTGGATAAAAATCAGATTGCTGAAGATCTGCTTGAGCAACTAAAGCCTGGATGTTAGGGGTTAATGCCTTGTTCTGACCATCTGGAATCTGTTTTGTCCACTTCTTCCTTGTCATTTCTCTGCCCTTTGTCATTTTCACCATTAGATATTCCCTTATCCACTCCAATAATGACAGAATTGGCCTTCCTCTGGCAGGGATAAGTACACCATTAAAGGTCTCACAAAAATTGTTCAAGATTAGATCAACACGTCAATTTGTTTTGAAACCAGACATAGACCACTGTTCTTTTGGTTTATCATTGAGCCACCTTGCAAAGTTTCCACCCAATTTGGCTTATATCATCTTCATAGAGGTCTCAAACTCAGGAGTGGTTGTCTTGTAGGCAGCATCCCGTATGGCCTTCTCATAATCATCTCCTTTGAAACCTGCTATATGAGCATTCCTTCTTAAATTCCTTACACAATACATGTGTGTGGCATATGGGAATACTTCATGAAAGGCATTTACCAATCCCTTCTGCTTATCTGAAATAAAAATCAGATTAGAATGATTATGTAGCTCAAGATCTTCTTTCAACAATGACAAGAACCACTCCCAGTTGGCATGGTTTTCAACTGCAACAACAGCAAAAGCTAAGGGAAATATATTGTTGCCAGGGTCAACTCCCACAGCTGTCAAAATGGTTCCTTTATTTGGACCTGTTAGGTGTGCTCCACCAACGCCAATAAAAGGTC
This sequence comes from Linaria vulgaris, assembly GCA_948329865.1. NCBI lineage: Eukaryota > Viridiplantae > Streptophyta > Magnoliopsida > Lamiales > Plantaginaceae > Linaria > Linaria vulgaris. Next base: position 126,752,330 of record OX415250.1, on the reverse strand, counting down.
TACAACCAGCCTTGTATCCATCCTTCATTGCCTGATAGCATATATACATGCTTTTGAATCTTGTCTCACCAGCAACATCTTCTGTGTGAATTGCCACAGAAGTACCAGGATTTGTTCTCTTCAATTCTGCTTGATAATCCCAAAGTCTTGAAAACTGGTAAGCTGGAGTGCCTTCCAATTGAGTAGTTGCCACTCTTTTGGCACAATAGGCCTGGTTCTTGGTTATATCTACTCTCATAGCTCTGATTGAATCCATTCTTAAGGCCTCATGGTTTCTGTTCGGATCTGTTTTGAAGACTTCAATAAATCTTTCAGCAAGCCAAGTTGCCTTCAAATTCCTCACACCAAACCTCTTACCATAAGAGTGTGTTGGATTATATTGCCTTACCTGCCAGGTCGCCTCACCACCAACTTTCAGTCCATGTAGCCTCCATGGACAAGAAGCATGAACACATTTGAAATATATCCTTTTTGGATCACTCTTATCAACTAAGACACTTCTTCTATTGTTGATGGCATCTGATTGCACAGCCTTTCTAAGTTGATCTTTGGTGTTGAAGAGCATTTTCAACTTGAAAGTAGAATTCCATCTGTCACTACTGTCAAACACCTCTGGATCATCACTTCCATCATCTTTTTCTTCATAAGGCAGTGGATTGATAGGCATTCTTTTGATGTTACTAACCACATCAGGTTCAACTTCATATTCAACAGCAGTCCCATTGTCAACCCCATTCAAATCCTCCCTAACTTCTGAGCTTCCTGGTAAATTGGTATCAGTATTCAATTGAGGGATTGGTAAATTGGTTGTGAATTGATTGACACTAGCACTGACATTGTCTTCTTCTTCAACATCATCGTCAACGTTGTGATTAAAATCAGATTCATCTGTACACTCACTCTCCTCTTCATAGGTAGAATCTTCATTGTTACTGTCATAATCTTCAACCAGGATCCCCTTTCCTTTATCTTGCACTTCAGTTCTTCTACCTTCACCAGGCACATCAACTTCAACTCTATCACCAGGCACATCAACTTCAACTCTGTCACCAGGCACATCAACTTCAACTCTAATACCAGGCACATCAACTTCAACTTCAACTTCATTTACACTCACATGTATGTGATCACCAGACACTTCAACCCTATCATCACCATCATTTTCAGTCCTTCCATCTCTCAAGTCTTCTATGATTGCTTCCTCTTGCTCTTCTGACTCTTCATCAAAATCAACATTTTCTTCAAAATATGTGTCATCAGAGTACTCACTCTCTTCCTCATAGGTGTCATCATCACTGTCACTGGGTATGTCTTCAACCATCACAATAATGGTGTCTTCAGTTTGCTCAACCACTACTTGTTCATCAACAACAATACCATGACTCACATCCTCTGATTCTACTACATCTTCATCAACATTTTCATCAAAATCTTCATCATCAGAATACTCACTTTCTTCCTCATATGTATCATCCTCACTGTCAGAACCATCATCTCCTATAGTGATTGGATCTGCTTTGTCTCCCAACCTAGTAGGTTCAGAACCATCATTCTCAGTGCCTGATATTACTCTAGGATTACCATTAGGTGTAACTTCTTCCAATTCCATTTCGCTTGTATCCTCATTGTCACTTTTGTCCTGCAAACCATCTGAGATAGCATCCTCATTGACTACTTTTGTATGATCACCACCAGGTGTTACTAAAATTGTTCCAGTCTCAGCAACGTCAGGATTAGGAAGCATTTCTGGAAATGGTGGATCAATCTCAAAATCACAATATATATCAAACTCCCTGGTTGGTAGTGCTTCTTTGAGGGATATTTTGAGAAGCTTGTTATCCTCTATGACTTTAAATCAACCTTTCCTGACAAAGTAGAATTTCCTTTCACCTTGGGCATTCATATTATCAGCATAAATGTTCAGAAGCTTCATGTTTATCTCTTTAATGTCTGAGTAGTCAAACTTCATGACTCCACCACCAACATAAGTATCAAAAGGATTGGACTGTAACCTTCCTCCATAATGGACATTTAGTGTAATAAGATTGCTCCTAGGATCTGCATATAGCATGAATGTAGCACTAAGTATAAAAGAAAATGGTGACACAATAAGACACAATAAACACAAAAACCATCCATAATTTGGCATAATAAGACACAAAATCCACAAACAAACAACAAAAAATTCAAATTCCAAAAACCCTACCTCAACAGTGACTATCACCAACCACAAAACTACTTAAGCACACAACAATTAACTAAAACCGAAACTTTTTGGCACTACAACTCACAAAAACTACTACTACTTTGTGGACATGCAAAAATACAAAACGAAAATGGCATAAAACTTACGATAAATTGGCGAGGGCATATCATGGTAAAGTGGAGACCGCAACTTCGGCATTATCGCGCATGCACTACACCACCAGAGCTACTGATGCTATGTTTCAAAGTTTTGGGTGAATTTTGGGTGTATCAAAGCACTACACCATCGAGGGCTGTTGGGGTTCAATTTTAGGGTTTGAGTCACGATTTTAGTGTGGAATGCAACACTCGTGCGTTGGATTACAAATGCCTACTCTTCAAACGACGCGATTTTACGACAAAAACGAGAATTGTGGTTTTCAGAATTAGGGTTTCGGGTATGTACATAATTGGAGAATTTTATTTTATTTTTTTGAAAAAAGTCTAAGTGTTGGTGTCTGATTTTTAAGTGACTATTGGTGTCCAAAAACGTGTGTTTTCAGGGCCGTTTTCCGAGATGGCGCCGCGTTTTTTAGTGGGGGTGTGCCGAAAAAGCCAGCTCGGCTGCCATGTCGGATTTTTTTCCTATGTGGCAATGGGTGGGCAGAAAAATTGAAAAAGGCCAATTTGTAGGTTAGTTTTAAAATTTCGGTACTTATTGAGCAGATTCATTAAATGGGCAAACTTACATGGCAGAAATATTAATTTGTCCTAAAGATTAATTAGTTGTTTAAAGTGAAGATTAGGTTAGATTAGTTTATAATTAGTATTTTAATTTTGAATTTGTAAGAATATTAGTTTGGTAGATTGTTAATTTAAAGATTGATTATATTGTTAGTTTAAAGTGAAAAGTAGATTGTTAAATTAGATTAGATTAGCTTATAATTAGTAGTTTAAATTTGAATTTGTAAGATTATTAGTTTGTTGGATTGTTAATTTAAATATTGATAATATTGTTAGTTTAAAGAAAAAAAAGATTGATTAATTAAAAGTGAATAAGAATTTCCATGTGTTAGTTTAAATTATAATTTTTAGTTTAAGTTTAATTTTACATGTGTTATATTGTTAATTTAAAGATTGATTAGTAGTTTAAAGTGAAAATTAGATTGTTAAATTAGATTAGACTAGTTTATAATTAGATTGTGAAAATTAGATTGTTAAATTAGATTAGATTAGTTTATAATTAGATTGTGAAAATTAGATTGTTAAATTTTAATTAGTAAGATTATTAGATTATATAGATTGTTAGGTTAAAGATTGATTAGATTGTTAGTTTAAAGAAAAAAAAGATTGATTAATTAAAAGTGAATAAGAATTTTCATGTGTTAGTTTAAATTATAATTTTTACTTTAAGTTTAATTTTACATGTGTTAGATTAAATGCACAATTGTCAGTTTAAATTAAAGTATACATATGTTAGATTAAATGTAATATTGTTATTTAAATGTTATATTTATTATTTTCACAGTATATATATTCGGCATGTCGTCACGTAAGACCAACAGTGGCAGTGGAGGTCGAGGTCGTGGAGGTGTTGGATGTGGTAGGGTTAGTGGTACTGGTAGCGTTGGGCGTGGTGGGGTATCGGGTATTGGTAGTGTTGGGCGTGGTGGTGGAGGGGTTGGGCGTGGTGGTGTTAGTGGTAGTGGAGGTGTTGGTGGAGGTGTTGGGCGTGGTGGTGGTAGTGGAGGTGTTGGGCGTGGTTGTGGTAGTGGTAGTGGGGGTCGAGGTAGTTGTCGAACTATACGGATTGTCTGCTCGGGTCGTGGTGCAGAGCGTAGGGATCCAGCCGAGCCATCCCTCTCGCCACTCGGGTTAGGTGAAGGATCTACATCGAGGACACCTACATTACAGCCAGCTGTTTGTAGGCGATGAGGAGCCCATCCTCGAAGCTGGTGTTAGACCCCGATCAGCAGAGTCCACCGCATCCCAGCTGCCACGACCACATACCTCAGATTCCGTTGGGACTCACGTGCCCCCATCAATCGAGTCTAGCAGAGTTCAGACTCCACCACCTGTAGCCGACACCGGAGCTGGACCGAGTCAGAGGTCAATCAGGACTCCATGATCGAGCTAGACTCGACCGAGTAGGGGACCAAATGTATGGGTTACTGCGGTTAGGGCTGGGGAAAAGAAGAAGCTTATAGAATTGAAGCGTGGCTGTTTTTCTAAACCCCCTCAGTAGTGAGATTGCGAAGTCGATCACTTCACCCATTTGACAGTTTATGACGACTTTTTAGCCCTCCTACTTGCGGATATCTGATGATGTACGCGAGATTTACGGTGAGTTTTTAATGAATTATTAATATTTATTAATTTAGTGTATTAAATATAGTGTTTTCAAATATTGTTTACTTTAGTTTATTAATTGAGTGTATTAATTTATTGTTTAATATTTATTCTCTTTGTAGAAAATCTATAAGATTCGGCGGTCAGAGAGGGATCAAGTACATAAGGCATACCAGCTGAAGGCGAGGGGGATTTACAAGCGTATGATGAACAAGGCGAATAAGCAGTACTTTAGGAACAAAGACAAGGAGAAGTATCGGGGCAAGAGAAAGACGCCGTGGATGAGCGAAAAGTTGGAAAAAGAGGTGGTAGCGCACTGGGACACCGATGAGCATAAGAAGAAGTCCCAGAAGGGAAAAAATCTAGGTGAGGCGATGTGGAGGACGGTGAGGCACCCGCCACCTTTTACGGTGGTTCCATTGACTACGAGGAGATTAGGCGGTGACTGGTATGTTTTTTTAAAATTAAATATTTTATTTGTAGTTAAAATTTAATTTGTAAGATTATTGTTTATTTTTAAAAAAAAATGATTGATTAGTTTTAAAAAAAAAGAATTTTAACATTTAAAAAAAAAAGAATTTTAACCAACTAATACCTTAAATTTGAAGGAGGTGAATCAGCCCAACCGCACGCACCCTATCGGACACGACGAAATTTACAAGGCAGGCCATACGAGGAGAGTGTCAGGGACTGGCAGATGTACAGGCATACCCTTGAGGCGGGAGTGGAAGTCTGAGGCGACCAGACTTATTTACGTAAGTGTTTTAAATTTTGTACTCATTTACCACTTATGAATTCATTACACTTTCTTATTATAATCTAATTATTGATTCTAATTTATCTTTTTAATTATCTTTGAACTAATTTATCTTTTTAATTATCTTTGAAAATTCAACAGAAGACTTAGAGGAAGGAATTGAAGAATAAAAATATGGGTGCAGTAGAAGACAAGGACTTGCCCGAATGGGACAACGATTCGTGGAAGAAGGCCATATGGAGGATCAACAAGGGGAAGGCGCAAGGTTTACCGAGCTATGCTGATCCACAGGACTTCGACATTGAGTGCGGAAGGGAGTCAGACTACAGGCGGGAGTTTCTCAGGCAGGTCCAGGAAGAGAACAGAGAGTGGAGAACGACACAGGACCCAAGAGTCGACTCCATGGCGACCTGGCTGTGGGATTTTAGAGAGGACATGCAGACGGAGACAGGCCAACCAGTGCGAGAGCTTCTGTGAGACTTGTTCATAGGGAGTGCTATTAGAAGCGGAGGCACATTTAGGATTTCGAGGCCGATACGTCCGAGACCAAATCCTTTTGCTCCAAGTACTTCCACAGCCACCGAGTATGTCGATGATTTTCATAGTGATGATGAGGGGAGTGGTGATGATGTCGATATGATGGGTGATGAGGTCCAGGACCTTGGTGTTAATAATGATGATGATGTTGGTGTTGATGGTGGTGATGGTGTTGATGAAGGTGGTGATGGTGTTGATGATGATGAATCATTGGCGACCTTGGATGATATGTATGATTTGACTGAGAGTTCTGGTGATGAGGGGGTCGTGTATCCGCCTAGTGATGATGGGGGGCAGTGATCATGTGGCGGGTAGTTATTTTTATTAATGTTGGACTTTTAAAGATTAATGTTGTACTTTTTTATTAATGTAGAACTAGTTTATTAATGTTGGACTTTTAACTATTAATGTTGAACTTTTTATTAATGTTATTAATGTGGGAGTATTTGTTTTGTTCAACTATTAGTTTTTTTTTGTTTTTGTCGGTTTTTAGTATACTAACATACAACATATTTTACAAAATACAAAGGGGGGGGGGGGGGGGACTAATTCATATATATTAACATACATAATATTTTACCAAAAAAAAAGTGACTAACACATATATACTAAAGTACAAGTGATACTGAAGAAAAGAAAAAAGAGAAGAACTAGTCTTCTTCTGAATATTCAAAGTCATACTCATCCTCATCCGCATCACTGTCTATGCCTTCTTCTTTTCCATCATCATCCTCGGTACCACCTAGCTCATTGACGATCTCCAACTCACCTACCCCCAACTGAATATCCATATTGAACGACCTCAGGTCTACAAACATATTAAGACCTACTGATTCGTTCTCTTGAAACACTTGCTCCTCAATCTCTGGGTCATTAGGGGTAGAATCACGAACGGTGAGTGACGACATGTCGATGATGTGTCGAGTTGGAATATGTGATACTGACAACCATCTCCTTTTCCCTGGCCTTCCATTTGGTAGAGACGGATACGTGGCGTAGTAAGCCTGCATTGCTTGATTAGCACAAATAAATGGTCCGTTGGTCCGAAGTTTTTTAGTAGGGTTAATATCCACCAATTTGTACGTCTCATGGACATTTGTGCCAAGCGCTCCAATATCATACCACAAACACTTGAAGAAGACAATGGACAGTGGTTTCCCAGTTCTACCTCCCCAATATTCCACTTCTAAGATCTCTTTCAAAGTCCCGTAGAAATTGGTTGCGGCGGTTTCTCCCATGTCGCCCTTCACGTAAACCCCACTGTAGTCACTCTTCTTGGGCCCCAATTTCATATCAATGTGGAACCAAAACCCATTCACAACGTATCCATCATACGTGATTACATCGTTTAGTGGACCGTTGATCAACGGTATTAACCTATCGTCTATCATGTAATTTCCATTGTTGTACTCTTACTTGAACCAGGCCACATACTCACTGTTCCTTTGCGTTTGCACCTCCATGGTATTCAATCTGCCGCACTCCTCTTCTATGAACAAACTGCGTGTTACAAAACAAATAAGTTAGTACTAATACGTAATAAAGAAGATGACACTAGATGAAGAAAATTGAAGTAGACTCACTCTTCCCATCCCTCGAACTCTTCACAGTTAAGAATTGTGTACACTTCAATTTGCTCTTTTTCTTCACCCGTTAACGTCTTCAACTTCTCCAAAGGGCCAAGTGGTCGTCCCTTCTTTCGGAACAATAACAGCTCACCATCCCACTATGTGCTTTCCAAAGTCTTGTTCCTATTAAGTCGTCTGTGTGTAGCAACATGGGTTACATCGAGATACTGAGAAATCAAATGGCCATGTATCCCTCAGGCCTTGCTTTATTCAGTACTGACCCCTTTAAATCAAACATTTGCCTGACAAACACAACAAAAAGAATCATCTTTCATTGCAAATAGAATAAATTAAAGACAATCATCAATATATCCTCCAAATTTAAAGTGATTTACATCTCGAATGGATACATCCATCTGTAGTGAACTGGACCACAAACTCTAGCATCATACGGTAAGTAAATGGCCAAATGCTCCATATAATCGAAAAACGAAGGAGGGAATATTCTCTCTAGCTTGCACATGGTGACAACAATGGATTTCTCTAGTCCCTCCATATCCTCTACCGATACCTCTGATGTGAAAATTGACTTGAAGAATAAACTAATCTCCACAAGCGTTTCCCATATGTCTTTCTTAAGGAAGTCACGAAAAGCAATCGGAATAAATCTCTGCATGAAGATGTGGCAATCATGACTCTTCATTCCGGATAACCTCTGTTGTTGCACATGTACACACCGTCCCAAGTTTGAAGCATATCCATCTGGGAATTTGAGCATGCCCAACCATTCTAACATATTTCTCTTGTCCTCCTTTGAGAGACAGTAGAGTGCCTTTGGCTTCTTCGTGTCTCCCCCTCGGGTCGTTTGTTCTAAAAATAGCTCTCTACGATTGGTCCAGATTCTCAAGTCTTTCCGTGACTTGATGTTGTCCTTTGTCTTAGTGTCATCCAACATCGTGTTGATGACTTTATTTAAGAGCTTGAACTTTTTAGCATTTTTTTTCCTTAGTGATATCACTTATATTAACAAACACCAGTATTTTTAGTTTTATTCATGTTTTTACCTGATCAAGCCGCAGTGGACAAATTGAAGTATGGTGATAAGATATGTACACTAAAACAAACACATAAATATTCACTTATCCACTTTTCAAGCCATTTGCTCCCTTTTCTTTTGGATTGTCCCTTCCATCACCATTCACCATAAATTCTAATTCATTTTTACAATTTTTTATAGAAAAATTTATTGTAAATATAGGTGATCTCACCAAAGAAAAATAAATCGTGGCAAGATATACAATGGTCAAATTGACCCGATCATCTAAATTAATTCTAAGACGAAATATTAAAAATGTCCGCTAACTTTTTTTATAAATGCCCCATATATTTTATTTTTTTGTTAAAAATGCCCTCGACCCTTATTCGTGCTGAAATTGCCTACGTGGCGGTACAGTGGCTGCCACATCAATAAGTGCTCTGCCACGTCATATTTTTCAGCCAAAAAATAATAAATATATATAAATAATAATAAACATATATATAACATAATAATAAACACACATATATATATAAACACACATATATATAAATATAATTATATATATTAAAAACAAAAGAAAAATACATAATAAAAATAAAATTACTCATCATCTTCATCATCCAACCGCTGCCCCCTCCCAGCCCCCACCCCCGTCGCCGCCATTGCCGCCACCACCACCATCTTCATCAGATCATCACCGATTACCACCATCTTTTTCCCCACTACCACTGAACACCACCACCATCTTAATCGGTGTCACCACTCTCAAAATAGCGCCACCACTGTTGCCCACCACCATCACTGCAATCGCAGCTCTAATCGGTGCCGACTCCGCCCATCGCTGCAAATCGCCAACTCCTCCCATCGCTGCCCAATCACCACCAAAATCGCGCCACCACCACCATCGCTGCAAATCGCGGCTCTCATCGATGCCACCACCTCCCACCGCTGCCCAATCATGCCACCACCCTTCCTCGATCAAACCGACGCCGCAAATCGCTGCAAGTCGCGACTCAAATTGCGCCACCACCACCACAAAAAATAAGGGTTTTGATTTGGGGAAATTTTGAGGAGGTGGTGTTGTGCGACGCCGGTGGTGGTGGTGAAGATCGCGCTTGGGGGCAGCGGTGGCGGCGACGACAGCGGGGGAGGGGGTGGCGGTGGTGGTGATGAAGATGATGATTAATTGTTTTTTGTTTTTTTATATATTGTTAAAATTATATTATTATTATTTATATATATGTTTATTATAATTATTTATGCATAATTTATTATTATTATTATTATTATTTATATATATGTTTATTATTTTTATAAATAGTTATATATATGTTTATTATTATTGATTATACATAAATGTTTATTATTATTATTTATATATATGTTTATTATTTTTATAAATAGTTATATATATATACTTTATTATTATTTATATATAAATGTGTATTATTTATATATATATATATATATTTGTATATTATTTTTACAAATAGTTATGTATATGTTTATCATTATTGTTTATATATATATTTCTTATTTACAAAATAGTTATGTATATGTTTATTATTATTATTTATATATAGGGGTGCAAAGCGCAATTTATTTTAGGGTGCAAATACAATATTTAAAATTACAAGGGTTTGTGTAAAAAAACGTGTTTTGACTGGAAAAATATGACGTGGCATTGACAACTTGTTGACTGTACCGCCACGTAGGCAATTTTGGCCCGAATAAGGGTCACAGGCATTTTTGAAAGTTTTTTTAAAATATATGGGTCATTTTTGCAAGGCCCAAAGAAAAAATGGCATTTTAACTTTTTAAAAAAAAATTAGCGAATATTTTTAATAATTTGACTTTAATTCTATAGTCAAGAATCTCCATTTGGTATATATTCACGTGTCTCGGTGTCTAAGTGTGGCATTCTCGCTTTTGTGGCATATGTTGATGGCTTGTCTACTTTGTATTCTCTTTGTGGAGTACTTCTAATACTCCTTTTTAGTATAATGTGCTTGAGTGTGTGCACAAAATATATGTGAGTTCTACATATGATCTATGGGCTGAATTCGTAAATTAACATCGTTACGCATCAATATGATGACACAAAGTGTTATATCAACACAAAAAATAATAAAAGACCTAAAAGTTTATTTGTTCAAACCCATTAATTAACAAGTATTTATGATCGCCTCCAAGACAAGACTTTTGATATCACGAACCGGCCACGCGTAATTCTAATTTACGTAAATTGTTTAAGACACCCATAAATAAAAAAAGAAAATTTGAGTTGGGAATTGGGATCTTTGGAAAATAATTTTTCACTATTGTTTACGATCTTATTACAATTGCGTCACAAAAAGCTCGATTGTCATTGTCGATAGATGCTTTAATTTACATCATTTCACACCTCACAACTCCAACAATTACTAATTTCACTATGTTTCTAGCTATATTTTTATGGGCAATCTGGAAAAAAAGTTCAAGAGGAAAGTGGTTCTGAAAATGGCCTGCAAGGATAGCACAATTGTCTTAGATTGCTTCAATACTAATCATTGATGTATGATACTTTCTTACACCAACAAAATTTATACAAGACGTACACTTTATTCTGGTTGTGGAAGGCATGTAACAAGTTGTATTAAAATATTGGAGGTGATTAGATGTCCATTTTACTTTGTTCGTGGTCCACTATTATTTGTCACTCTTTATTTTTGTTTTTCTTTTCTAACAGTTTTTCTTTTAACTCTTGAGGTATTTGGGGAGTGGCGGCCATATAATTAAGTTTATTCTAGTTACCCAACTTAAAAACAGTTTATTAAGAAGACTTCGGACTTGAACAACTAGTAAAAAGAGCAACCTGGACTGATAAATTTGCGAACAATGCTAAATATATACGTGGGACAAAACATCAAACCCCCAACGTTGGGGTCGTTTGAAGTTTACCTTCTTAACTTTGTTTTTTTGCACGTTGTCCTCAAACGTTTGTAACTTTGTAAATTAAAAGGTATCAAAATGTTGACACGTCGATAAATTCTACGGTTAAAAACGTGCATCGATAAGAAAAGATTGGAGGACAAGTTGCTTTCCGTAAGTAGTATTGATGTACTATATTTAGAACAATATATATTTTGTGAGATTGTTTCAATCTACTATCCTGAGATTGACGTACTTCTCAATATCCATAAGTTAGCCTATGTCCTGAAATCCTGAGGTTGGCATGTGTCCTAAAATCTATAGATCGCGGACAATACACATCTCTAAAAATTGCACACATAATATAATTATGCCCCCGAGAACCGCACATAATATAATCCAACACCATATACTTACATCTTCTTCCCTTTATAACAATGCCTCGGATACAAACCCACGATTTGTCAAAGTGACTCCTAGGCTCGTTTGATAATACAACAACAATGCCAATCCAATCGCAACATTTATTCCGAATTTTTGCAGAGACTTTACATTCAAAGAGATTAAGTTCGTTAAACATCCATGTTGACAGTGATTTAGTCTGAAGAGGGTCGTCGGAATCCAGACGAAGATTCCCCTGGCCTCCAAGTCTATTCAAGTGTATTTATTCTCATCCAATGAGATTTTACGAAGGATGTAACGGATAAAGTATTCTAGGGATATATTACTAGTTACTTACACGTAAGAAACTAGCTAGGAAAAATTAAACGTATCTCATAAAGTCACGGTATAGAAACTAGAAAGCAATTCAATATCCATGAACGGAATCTTAATATTAATATTTTTAGGAAGCAAGAATCATAATGATATCCTTTTTAGTATAATTATGCTCACACTATCGCATGCTTATCACACAAGGTACGTCGTAGTCGACCATTACAGAAAAATGCAACCATTGATCGTGTAATATGATAATTGGAACCAATAATAATTAACCATAAGTATTCCCTGGATTTAATTATGTTAGTAATTATATTATTTGAGAATATTGATTGTATTATTCTTACTGCGTACGTGTGCTAGCTTACGCAAGGGAACTATTTCATCTTTGTTTGGTGACTCAGATGCCTTGTTCGATTAAAATGGGACGTGTATTCCATCTGCTTTTGTTTGTCATCCTCCAAATTCAGAAAACTCACAAAAGAAAAGATATATTATATATTTATGTGTGTGAAATGGATAACGGAATATGATGGTTCTTAGTGACTTCATTTAGAAATTATAATTAATGTAAGTGTTAGACTTTATAGTAGAGATAATTACATCTCTGAGTTTTGAGACTTTGCTCTAGTTACAAAACTTCTCTATTACATGAAAATTAAACAATCAATGCCTAGAATTCATATGCAGAAAAAAAAAACATAAAAGATAAAATCACTCGTAATGTCGTAATGATAAGGTCATTCTAGAATTTTCACGAGTTACACTCATATTTTATAACTTTAAATGAGTGACCGTATTTTGTTTTAATTTATAAATATTAGAGAAAAATATAATATGCAGCTACGCTAATGTTATTTGTAAGAACGGTCGTTTTGCGATTCTCATATGTTAAAATGGAAACATGAGAGGAAGAATTACTAAAAAAGTTTTTCTTTTCCCGAAAAGGTATAGTACGTACGTACTCTAGTAAATTCTTTCCTTTAACTTACCTTTTTATATAAAAAAAAAATGTTGTGTTTCTTAAGTAGTACAAAGAATAAAACGAGCTAATTATAAACTTATTATTAATTATCAATAATTAGTTTCATGGAACGTTCAGTAACACACGGGTACTTATTCTAAATCGATACTGGCTTTGTTATAATTCCACTAACCGGAAAAGCGAGGACTAGTACTTCTAAACTATTTAATTGGCAATAATTTTGTTATAATTTCACCAAACACAAAAATCATCACTTTAATACACTCTTTACTTTTTCTTTCATATTGCCAATTATATTGCTCCATGCCACTATAAATAAGCTCACAACTTCACTCTACTCCTTATCAACTCTTCACTCCTAGTTGTATCAATACATAACAAAAGCAAAAGCTGATACAATTGAGAGAAGAATAAAAAATGAAGAGTGAAAAATGTTGCATGAAACTTTTCAATGACTCCAAGCCTTATATTGGTATGATCTCTTTACAATTTGGCTATGCAGGAATGAACATCATAACCAAGATATCCCTCAATGGAGGCATGAGCCACTACGTGTTAGTCGTTTACCGCCACGCCATCGCCACCGCTGTCATAGCTCCCTTTGCTTTCTTCTTCGAAAGGTACGCACCATCCAACGCGTTTCTCTAATAAATCACTACGTATAGAGAAAAAATAAAATTAAGCAACACTATGAAATTTCTGACGTTAATAATGATAAGATAATTGTAATGAAAATAATATGGTTATTTGACTCTAATATGAACCCTCTATATTTTCAGGAAATTGCAGCCAAAGATAACTTTGACAACATTCATGCAAATTTTTGTTCTTGGTCTTCTAGGGTATGTCCTATTTCACCTATGAATTCTTTTAAATAACTCAATTATATTATAAGTAAGAAAATTATATATTGGTACTTTAGTATCTATGCATTGATGAACGATTTATTGTGTTCGTTTTGTGTAGGCCAGTGATTGATCAAAACTTCTACTATGCTGGATTAAAACTGACATCACCAACATTTTCATGTGCAATGAGCAACATGTTACCAGCCTTAACATTTGTCATGGCTATAATATTCAGGTAATCAATAATTAGAAGAATAAAAATGGGAATTGTCAATCAAGCAGAAATATAAATTATCATAACTTATTAATGATTCTTGTATTTGATGTATTATTAATTAGGATGGAGAAAGTGGACATAAAGAAGGTGATATATCAAGCAAAAATAGTAGGAACTATCATAACAGTTGGAGGAGCCATGTTGATGACTTTGTACAAAGGACCAATAGTGGAGATGTTTTGGACGAGCCACCGTGCATCGCACTCCGGTAGCAACACCAGCGGAGAGACGAGCGATCGCGACTGGTTTATCGGTTGCATTCTACTAATGATTGCCACGCTAGCATGGGCGTCTCTATTCATTTTACAAAAGGCGACACTAAATACATACTCAAATCACCAACTTTCACTAACAACTTTGGTGTGTTTTACTGGAACACTACAAGCTATTGTTGTCACTTTTGTCATGGAACGTGACCCTTCTGTGTGGCGCATCGGTTGGGACATGAACCTTCTCGCCGCAGCCTATGCTGTGAGTTATCCCCTATTTTTCTTTTAAAAAAAAATGTTCGCCTAATCAATTAAAAAATGTAAGATTTGGCCCTAGTCAACTTTTCAGCATTTTTCGACGGAATATTCTTTCCAAGATGCCATCTGACATGGAATATTTCGCCAATTTTGGCGGAATGTTCCATGGAGTATGCAGTCCAACGAGAAATATTCCATCATAAAGGTTGATTAGAAAGCGACCAACTAACAAATTATATATTTTTCAATATGTCGAGACGAAGTATACCAAAATGGGGTCATATGTTTTTATTGAATAAATAGCTAACATGATAATTATATGATCAACAGGGGATTGTGACCTCTAGCATCTCATACTACGTGCAAGGACTTGTGATGAAGAAAAAAGGGCCAGTTTTTGCCACGGCTTTTAGCCCTTTGATGATGATTATTGTTGCAATCATGGGATCCTTTATTTTAGCAGAAAAGATCTACCTTGGAGGGTAAATTCTCTCTCATTTAATTAATTAGATTGTGAACTAAAAAAAATACACTTCAACTTCTTACAACTAGTTTATTTCAATCTAAGTATTTTGATCAATAATGGGGGTTTTTTTAACAGGGTGATCGGCGCAATAATCATCGTTGCCGGCCTTTACTCGGTTCTATGGGGGAAGTTCAAAGAAGAAAAAGAAGATAGATTGAATCTAAAATTGTCCCTCCTTCAAGAACTACCAGAAGCCATCAAGGATGTGACACAAGTGAATGGCAATAATAACATACATCTAAAAATAGAAAATATTGATCAAGCAAATGGTAATAGTACTCTTGAATTGCAAAAGATGGAAGAAAATAATTGTCCATCAGTTGCTATTAACTTACCCCTAGCTAACAATCCCTCAACTAAAGCTACATAACATGAAGAACAACTTGTTCTTTTTCTTTTTTGTCTTTTTTGTCTTCTTCTGGTTTTTTTTTTTTCTTTTTTTGTCTTTTTTGGTTGTGGACTTAAGATGGGTCGATTTTGACTGGCCGGATTATGTGTAAGATCGATTGGTATGTACGAAGTACTAATTATGCAAGAATGAGAGAATTTATAAATCTCTTTTTATTAATTAATGCTAGCTGCTTGTGTTTGGACTGACTACTTAATTCTACAATGGTTATTATGGGATTTGCATGTGCAACATATCCCAATATAATTTTCAGACCTTACAAATATATGTACATATATATATATATATATGCATGTATGTATGTATGTATATGTATGAGCACTTCTTGTACTCATATTCTTAATAAAATCTTATTGTTTACCAAAAAAAACATACATATGTGTATATATATTTGTAAGGTCTGAAAATGCATTTCCAATAATACGAGGATAATAACAAACTGGTAAATTAAAATTATAATTATATACGTATTTTCTTATCTCACATCGAGTAATACATATTGCAAATGACAAATTTACCTTTGTTCTTATGCTGGTGTAAATGAAGATTACCTTCAATATCAACAAGATCGAATATACAGTATATATAACCCAAAATGTACGTGTCAAAATAAATTACCCATGGTTTCTAGCTAGGAGCAGATACAAAATGCAGTCGATATTATTTTTAATATGTACAAAGATTGAGCTTTAAATAAAATATGTTTATATATCTCTCAGTCGACGTCATTTTATTTTTTGTTTTAGAACATACAACAAAATACAGTTATGTTTTTTTGTAGTTGCTTTAACAAAGTTCACCCTATCATCAACGTGCACATATAAAAGTTAATTCATATATGTTTTTAATGACTAATTCGTCCGTTCAGTATGTAACAAAAATTAGTTTATCAATGATAAGAATGAAATATTCTTATTTATAATATACGATCCTCTCAAAAATGGATTCCAGGCTTCAACTATATATGATGGTGCTATTTGTTTAAGCTAAGATACATCACGCGCGAGATACAGCATCATTATTATAATTATTACTCGTTTCTATGAGGTCTAAATTTTGTTGAAACATAATAATTTAATAGTTTTCAGATAAACGAGAATATATATATATATATATATATATATATATATATATAAAGTTATACAACTTGTATAAATGTCTTAATTCAGAAGTGTAATTTCTTCTTTGAAGACAAGTCTTTTTAAATAAGGATTTTATTCTTTGATTTGTTCTTATTCCTCTTCCCCTGTACTTGGAAAGTTGTTCCCCTAGTATGTCTTAATTCAGAAGTGTAATTTCTTTTTGATGACAAATCTTTTAAAATAAGGATTTTATTCTTGTGAATTATTCTTATCCTCTTTCCCTACATACAAGGAATTCAAGAATCTAATGTGGCTGGAATCAACAAAAGTAGATTTTGCATTAATTCCACACGAAATGATTTCACATTCATCTTCCACTTTGTAAAATTGTATATCTAGACGATTCCCTATTTATTCAATATTTGTCGTTTACAAAACGTGAAATTCTGTATATCTCGCTTTTATGGCCCGCATCAGGATCTGTAGTATAACGTCATATAATAATAGCAAAACTAAAAATAAAAAAATAAAAAAAAAGGTCTATGAGTGTTTGTAGTTGGATAGATCTCATTGAGGTATATTGTGTTTCCCAATTTATCCATTTAAAGATTCAAAAGAAGTAAAATGTCATCCTAAAATCTTCTATTTTGTGCGAACATCCATTAGTCGGGAAAAAATCACGTTTGGTACCTTAATTTGACATTTGTTTTTTTTTGTACCTTAATTTGTCCAACCAACTTTTTGGTACTCTCTGTTTGCAAAGTTAATCACGGTTGGTACCTCCCTAGTGGCGTCCCCAATTTAACCACCGCGATGTCTACGTGGCTCACCGTTGACTCACCCAGACTCGATTTTGACCCAATTTAACACACGTGGACAAGCTGACTGGATTTTAAAAAAATATATATATATATATATATATATATAAACTCTCTCTCTCCCCCGCGCTCAACTGAGATCAGCTCCCACAAACTCTCTCTCTCTCCTCAATTTCCTCCATTGTTGCTTATCCCGCCATTGTTGAAGATGGTTACTGGGCGCTCGAAGCTCAGAGCTCGACATCCTTCGAAGCAGGAACTTCCTCCACCCCTTTATGGGAAAAAAATCACACATAAAAATTCGTTTTGCATGTTACTAAAATTAGGCCGATTTTCTTCAAATTTCATGTCCACATGTGTTAAATTGGATCAAAATCAAGTCCAGACGGGTCAACAGTGAGCCACGTAGACATCGCGGAGGTTAAATTGGAGACGCCGCTAGGGAGGTACCAACCGTGATTAACTTTGCAAACATTGAGTACCAAAACGTTGGTTGGACAAAATTAAGGTACCAAAAAGAAACAAATGCCAAATTAAGGTACCACACGTGATTTTTTTCCCTCACTAGTCCACTTTCCGGTGATAAGAATATTCCATTATAGATGTCATCATATGCTTCTTACGTGATGTTCTTTTATTTTGTTTGTCCCCTATCATGTTGTAAATTGTAATTGTTCTCTACAACCCCAACCTTTTCTATATTAGTTTTATGGACTCTCTTCTAACCATCATGTGAGTTGCGTGTGAAAAAATCTACAACTATACATTACTTCACTTTTTGTCAAAATGAAACTTATCCTTTATTGGTCCATAAACACATTTGCTAAATATCCACAAAATGCCAAGGCTTCATAGAAATTACATGCCAATATATGACAATTAAAACTAACACCAAACAAGTAATTTCTGTGATTTACTTTCAAGTAAACCATAAAGTACTGAGTAATATCTGCAGAACATCACTAAGCTATCCACAAGTAACAATCACAATTGTGTTTCAGCACTTATTCAACACTACCCTCATTTAAGACTAAACATCCACACGCTTCATCCACGAGGTTCAAGTAGACTAAATCAGCATGTATAGTTAGAGAAACCAATCACCAACAATTCAGACCATTTCAAAAGCTACATATGTACGATGCCAGGAGCAGTCAAGACGACAACTAACCCCCTCTATCCTCCTTTGATAGAGCAACATAGTTTACGGGGATTACTTTACTAGTATCTCTTCTGTCCTTGCCACTTGATGCCATGAGATGAGCTGAAGGTGTCCCCACCCGGCGACTATTTGGTGTTCCAATCATCGTGTTAACATGTGAACTCTGACCCAATGGCTTTTTAACGTTGGACTTTGAACCAAAGATGGCTTCTTGTTCAGCTGATGAATGATCTTGTAGCTTCTTTTGTTCCTACAAAAGAGACATTTTTGTCAAAATATCCAGAATAGCAGCGAAATGACTCTTATATGGGATCACACATTCAAGTCAAATCATAAACCAAAGCTTAAACAAATGTAAATCCATTACAAGAAGTGTACATACGCGAGATCTGCGCTTTTCTACTTCCTTTTTTTCTCGGAAAATAGTGAACTCTTCCAATGTCTTCAATAAAGGAGCCTGGAAATTCAAGAGTAGAGATGTTATAGAAGATCCAATCTAAAACAACACATATATAAGTTACATTACCTTATTATATAGGAATGGCATTCCTTTCTCCCGCTCCCACGACTTTACTTTTGCAGTTAGATTCTCAACAATAGCTGTAAGATTTCAAGATACCCACATTACAGTTAAAATTTAAGGAAACTAGACGGGATAAATCTATTTGAAAACTTAATAGTGTTTTTGGATTTGGAAATAAGTTCAGCATGTGAAATATTAGTCAGTGTACAAATCAATTGTTATGCTTAAAAAGAAGCCAAAGTTTTTTCTCAAGGATTTGAGATCCATCGAAGAAGAATTGTATACAGAGAATACTCATTTGCTTAACAGGAACACCATGAAAAGAGGATAAGGCAATTATGAAGCTCACATGGTATTTTGCTGACCAAAAGTCTAGCTTTTTCAGCACGCTTCAAATTTTTATGTACTCCTCTTCCAGCACTGTAACGATTTTCATCCTGGCAGAACGAGGTGGAGTCAGCATTCATCAAACTGAAAATTTGTATACCACCAATAGGAACGAGTTTGCAAATAAATGAAAAAAAACCACAAAATCGTGTCTTCATGAAGAGGACCAAAAGGAAACCCAAAGCCTTTCCTTCCTATTTGCTGAAACCTCTTGCACTTGGAACTCTGTTAAGCTCACATATATGTAAACGTCTTTGAACTAGCATTGAGGAAACTTTAAACTTAGCAATGAGGACTTAGAACCCTAGTGAGTTAGCATTTAGTTCTCAATTAGATCTTTCCTAATTAGAGTAGGACCGTGCTTCAATATGTCTATTTAAGGAGGACATCAAGTTGAAGGATGGTGAAGAAATATATACTAACCTACAGAAAACTTCAAATTACTTCATTGTAAGTACACCGTAAACCGGATGCAACAGAAGTTAGTCAATGAGATTTTCTGAACAGAAATCCCTACCTTTAGACCAATTAACTTTTTTTGTGAAAAAACATGATAAGAGATAATATAGAATGGAATTTACAAGCGTTGAAAATTCAGCTCTCTGGAAGTTCAATAAGCACCATATTGGGCCAATATTTAGGCAAAGGGTCAAAATGACTCCAAATGATGGGCTAAATTCAGAATTCTGGCACATCTGACGTGCATCAAGTATATGAAACTGTCATTATACTGTCATTATTGATTGGGACATTCGACTTTTGGTTACGCGGCAACGATATCAAGTAAGATAAACAAAAAAAAAAAAAAAAACTTTATGAAAACTTTAAGGAGGTAAAAAGCCCTTACTGGACAGAACTTCATTACAGTTATACCTTTTAAAGCAAGGAATACACTCAACCTGATGAAAGGCAAAAATCAAAGAATATAAGTGAAAATATTACCCTTTCATATTCATCGAGCCAAATTTCCTCTTCAGATGCATGTTTCCATTTCTCCACTCTATCCAAAATATCCTTTCTGCTTTGAGCCTGTTCTTTAGCTTTCACAATCTCATCATCCATGCTCGATAAAAGTTCAGAAAGATCAACACTGCCTGCATTTGAGTATTCGAGCAACAAAATGATAATTTTCGAAAAAGTTGTCTTGAGGTAAACCGCAATAGCATGTTGTACATGAGAAAAATACAAGGTTATCATGTTTCTTTTATTGTATTCATGAATACGGAAAGTAACAAAAGGACACCAAGATCTGAGAAAAAACTGATAGAGCTGGGTTGAAATAGAGGATTTATAGCATGAGTTCCACTCACTTGGATAGCACATAATCAACTATCCTTAGTTTTTACATGGTAACATTAAAATGCTTGGACACCACTGATTCCAGCCGTTATTGATATATTTTTACAGACCTACCGGGAACAAGACCATCAAACCAACTGTATCAGGCTTCAGGCTCTGGTAAAACAAAAACTTCCCGACCATTGACTTGGGCAAAGTAGATATTCAAGATAATCTTAGAAGCAGATCTCCAATTAAGGGCAGAAATGTGGAAAATTAAAGTAAAAGAAACTCCCAGCATGCCAAAGATGAGAGAATACAAAACTAAAGTAGTGCACGATAACTAAGTAGTTGTCGATTTATCAGAAAAGGAGGGTTTGAATAAGACCTGATTCTGTAAGAGTGGTCAGAATCTCTGATGCTTTCTCTGTATCGACATCCATATGAACCCCCTTGTAAATCTCTTCAAGCTCCGATTGCCTCTTAAATATAAGCTCTTTAAGCTTACTGATTTTCAGAACATTCAGACGCTCAACCTCAAGCTCAGTCTACAAATTACAGAAGTGAGAACAGGCAAGATGGCTGATCACTATAAGCAATCTCCATGCAGATTAACAACAAAATAACACTGCACCTGCTCAATAACATCAACAGATAAACATCCTTGACTCTGAACCTCACCAACCGTGGAAGTGACTAATCTACTTATATGCTGAAATTTGTTTTGCTCTTCCATAGCTGTATCCATGAGCTTCCAGAGCTCAATAAGAGTGCTCCCCAGTTCTTGTACCTGCATATAGAGAAAGTACTGATCAAGTGAAAACTATCACCGAAGTGATTCAAAGTGTAGAGGTCGAAGGCTTTGACCGCCATTTAGTGTAAGGTACTGTCACTTATACCAAATATGTGAACCTCAAACAATGAAAGAACAGGACTTTTAAGGCATCAAAACAAAATCACATTATGATATTAAAGCGTAAACGCACAATGAGTAGTCAGGCACCTAACGGTATCATGTAGGCAAAAGCAGCTTTGAGTCTTCTGTTATTTGAGGACAAAAGATACAAGGTTGAGAATTCAACCGGTCGTTGCATGTGTGGCTTAAAACATTCCAATCTATTGAGACCCAAGTATAGAGTTTACACTTCAATAAGTTAATGTAAAGCATGTATGGATCCTAAAGTTAGTGGAAACTATGGCCCTAATTTCTCTAGGTCATCATAAAGCAACAAACATGCCTTGTTCCTAGACAAGAGACTGAAGCCAAATCAATGACAGCAATAAAGAAAATGCTATGAGGTTCTGTAGTTTGGGAAGCTCAGATCTATGAAAAGTTAGGCATGATAGTTGCATGACCGAGAAGGTAAGTCAACCACTGACAGAACAAACTTGAAGGCATACAAACTAAACAATTACTTGGGACAGAAAGAATAGTTCAATATATATATAACTTCCATTAACAAATAACCATTTCTATCCCGAAATTCTCCATCTCATGTTGACAAGATCCATTTTCTTGATAATGGTTCACTTAATGAGGATGGAACAAATTAGTCTTTGGCAAGCCAAGAGAGAGAGAGAGGTCAACAGGCAGTCACCTTTAGTAACCGCAGTTCTTTCTCTTGCTTCAATGAACTCAACGCATTGGTTAGCCTAGCCAATGTTTCATTGCTTATGCTTTGTGATTGACCAGTTGCAGCATCAATAAAACTTGAATGAATTTCACCCATTATATTCTTAAAATCCAGTGACATGACAACTGAGAGATCATGGATTGCTTTGACATGGCTATTAACTTTATGCAAACGCATACTCTGCAAAAGGAAAAAGGTAAGAAGCTAGAGAGGCATGTAATTAGGAAAGAAGTCACAAAATTGCATTCAATAAAACAAAAAATGTTATTTGAACCTTTTCAGTTTGAAGCTCCTGGAGATGATATTTCAACTCAGCTAACTTCTTGGCCGTTAGGTCTAGTTCGTCTACCACAATTTCATCAAAATCCAAAATCCGATCATTGCCAGCTATCTCCTCACTAATCCGTGCAATCTCATATTCTACTTTCGAAATCTCTTTAACTCTTTCCTGTTTTTTGAGCCTCAAATCCTCCAATGTGGGGTTAATAACCGATATTTGCTGCTTCAAGTCCCCTTTCGTCTTGTCATGCTGATACAAAGTCAAAAAACAGCGTAAAACAAACAGTCAAACCAAATCCCAAACCCCAACTCCCACTCTACAACGATATTCACAAATATGCCCTACAAGGAACGAACCATATGAGGCAGGGGACCATGTTCTCCGAGAGCAGAAGAAACTCGAGCAATCTCAGCCTGCGCCTCAACCAACGAGCGATGTAACTCCGCCTTGTGCTTCCTCGTAAGCTCCACCTTAGAGCGGTATATGTCGAGGCACTCCTGCTCCAGCTGAAGCAGCGTCCTGTCCCTCTCGGCCTCACTCTCCCCTATCTCATCCCATATCCCCTGATACCCACCAAATCAGTCAACAACAACACAACACCTCATCCATAATCCAATCAAACAGTAAAACACAGCTCAACTACATAAAATCGAGCACGCACGCTACTCCAGTTACACAACCTCGTATATGTAACATCAATTCCAATGACGAATAAACGAATCATAACACAAATCAAGCCAAATAACACGATTCAACAGTAAAATTTAAAATAACATAATATCGAACCTCGTGTACTTAAAATCGAATCCGACGACGAATTAAACGAACCGTACCGGTAAATCAAGGGCAAATAACAGTAGAAACAGCGATTGAGCGGTGGTTTTCGCGTGTTACCTGGAGTTCGCGGAGGAGAGAGGCGCAGGTGGTGGTGCCGGATTTAGAGAGAGAAAGCGGCGAACTGATGCCGCGATTTGACATTGTAGCAGTGGAAATTGGGGATGAGAGAGAACGAAAAAAAAACCCTAAAAATCAGTGGAAAGGTATTGAAATGGATTCGTTTGCCATATTCGAATTTTGATTTTGAAACGGACGAAGGGCTTTATGGGAAAAAAGGATGGTCGAATTTTCGGATTCCTCTTGGCGGGAAAATAAGCCATTTTTTGGTTTGGTTCCCTTTTTTTCAAAAAAAAAAAAGAAAAATTTACCATTTATTTTAATTTTCGTCCTCTATTGTGTCGCACTCGCACATACAAAATTGGTCTATTATTGTTGGCTTGTATCAATTGTAGTCATTTGTTATAAAGGAAATCTAATTTCAGTACTTTTGTCACTATAACTCAATTTCTCGTTGGAATGGTTTTGTGCATGTGTCACGTGCGTATTGAAATTTTTTATGTAGGACAAAAATGGAATTTTTTTTGATATGCGCGCCACAATGAATAATGGAAATCAGAAAATTTCTCCCATATTACGAGTGTCGTGTGCAGCACGCGATAATCCTGGAGGAATTGAAATTAAAGTTATCGGAGGACTCACATTGATTTTTTCGTCTCAATTGGTGTGCCATAATTTGGGACAACCGTGACGAACACCTACAACGTGACAAGTGGCAAAATGGTTCAACGCAATCAAAATATGGACTCTCTAAAGTTTGAAAAGACTTTAATTGCATACCAACCCCTCTCTATGTGCTTGTTTCCTAAGTCTGTAGCTCAAGTTTACCTTAGCAGAGAGACTTATGATGCACCATAATTTGGACGTATGACAAATGGCAATGATGTCAAAATGGACTGCACAACTAACAGCATCGGTCATGGCAGTTCGAGCTCATCAACTGGCTCATGAGCAAGAACATTGGGCCCAAAGTCCCACCTACAAACTCATTTGGCTGGCCCACGAACTCATTGGGCCCAAAGGCCCATGTATGAACTCATTTGACTTATCCACGAGCTCATTGGACCCAAAGGCCCACCTGTGAACTCATTTGAGTGGCCCATTAGCTCATTGGGCCCAAAAGTCCACCTACGAACTCATTTGGTTGGCCCACAAATTCATTGGGTCCAAAGGCCCACATATGAACTCATGAACTTTTCTCACGAAATCATTGGAGGTCCAGCCCACGCAAAGCCTATCCAACTAACTTCCGCAATTAATGAAACATCTAGCCTATAAAATACCTCGTGTAATCATCATAAAGGAGAGCTTTTCTCTCAGATCTCGAGTCAATTCATACTGAAGAGTTCACACGCGAAGTGTTCATACCTGAAAAGTTCATTGATAAGGAGCACATACACAAACAATTTACTTCATTAAGAGTTCATACACAAAGAGTTCATACATTAAGAGTTCATAAATGTAGAGGTCATACGCAAAGAGTTACACATGAAGAGTCCATACACAAAGAGTTCACACATTAAGAGTTCATACATAAAGGAGTCATACACAAATAGTTCATTCACTTTAATTCATATGCACAAACTCGTCCATCAACAATCTTCTCTCCTACCAACTGACCATACTAGGCTCATTTCCATTTCAAAAAGTGGATCTTCAATCCAACTTCTAACGAAATAGTTATGGGCAAAACCGTAAGGTTGCAGTGCTCAATCATCAATAAGAGATATTGAGTTGATACCAGATGTCCAAATGCCCAATCGCAACGATTTGACCTTCACTTCTGACCATGATCGGCTACCACATAGAAACAGCGAACTACGTTCGACTTGATTTCCTCCAAGGGATGTGTAGGTAGCTTGGCTTGGCTCCAAGTTCAGTATGAAATCAACAAACTCCCAATCTGCATTAGTCACTTTCTGCTCGACCTAGCAAATATGTTCAACGTACTTACCTATTTTCTATCTAAATCGTATTTTATCTATAACATGTTTATCGTCTAACCCCTTAACGAGCATCATTTAACTTAGGCATCAAAGTGTCTACGTCGGGTCATCCCCGACTTATTTCACGTGTTGTGTTTTCATTGCAGGTTTCTCGAACTCAAAGCTAACTCATGACCAATAAGGAGTTTGGGTTAATTTGACGTATATGGATTAGTCAACATGCGAAATTATCAACAGTAAAAGACTAAAATTGGTACAAGCCACTAGAGAACTAATTATGTATAGACGCTAGAATAAAGGACGAAAATTGAATGAAAAAATATCCAAGTGAAAGTATATAGAATTCAGACACTTTGAACTCAACTTGTATCCCCTACCTATGTTGAAGATATTCTTTTTCTTAATATCTCTAAGTCGAGTCGTTTATCTTTATGGATGTTGGAAAGACGTCGTTATGTTGTAATACTGAGCTCATTCACAAAAGCATGCTACTATTTAGTTGAATCAAAATTTGACATTCTCGTACGAGAGGAGCCATCGAATCACGTTATCCATAACTTCAAATCATATGATGTTGGCTCGTATATGAGTCTCTCTTTTTGACACGAAGGAAATGGGACATTGACATGCCAAGTCAATGCCTTATGTTTCAACATGTTGAGTTATTCCACGAAACTCCCATCTTCCCAATTTATCTCCCAAATAGCTCTCGTGTAGAGCCTCCATGTGAAAGATATTCTCATCAAACAACGTCCATCTCAACAATCAAGTTGTCCATCCTTCCTCACTTGCCGACTTGCACAATGATGCTCGAGTTCGTGATCATTACTTCTTTTGTGGATGGTCTTCTTACACATTCTAGTTTCCTCAATTGATGATCAAGGAAATATGACGACTTTTGTGTTGCTGGCCGATTTCGGAATCTAAACATGTTAGTAGAAGCGCTAAGATAGTCACCCACTTCCTCATGAAATAGACATGATCGTCTTATGTGGAAGGTTTTGTACCGAACTATAGGATTCACAACCTCTTGTTTTCCAAATGGTGATTTTCCCATGCTTGATTGTAATAAATATTTGTTTGATAGTTATGGTCCATTTACTCATTAAGAGAGACTAGCAAAATATTTTAATAATTTTGGCAATAACAATGAATCATTCCCTTACCTTGGCCTTCCATTATATGATTTTTTTAAATCATTTTATCGTTTTTTAAATCTAATGTTTTTTTTTCCACAACAATTTCATTGAAATTTGTGTAAAATATTTAATATTTAATAGAAACTGATGCAGTCGAGAAAGCGTTGGAGTTTATGGTGAAACGGGATCATCCCAAGAGATGCTGATTTTGGCTCGGTCCGTTTTTGACGTGCAAATAGTCAAATTTTATCCGAAACGGGCCAACGAACCATTAAGGGAGCGGATTTTAGCCAAATTTCTTCGTTTAGGCCTCTCGAAAAGGCCGTTTTTTCCGTTTTTAGTAATTTTCGTTTAAGTTATATCTTTATTTCTAGAACTCGGAATTGCATTCCGCTTGTTGGAGCGTGTTCCTTATGAGTAGCACTTTTAATTTATGCTTTTATTTCGATTTTTTCCTTTTTTTTTGAAAAAAAAACGTTATTTCTTATTTTTAGTTATGCTTTTAGGGTATATATTCTATGTAAACCCTAAAAAGACATTCAATTGATTATTAAATAAAGTTTTGAGAGTTTCTATCTTTTCACATTAATTTCTTGGTATTTTTCGTGAATTAACAAATTTTTGATTTTCGTGTGTTGTGCCGATTTTTCATATAAGCTACGCGAGAAACTAAAACCATATTATCAATCCTCCTCAAATAAAAAAAAGAAAAAAGAATAGTTGCCTCTATGCGACCTAACTGACAACAAGTCAAAATTCAATAATTCTCTCTCTCTCTTTCTCTCTCTCTCTCACACACACACACACAGATGCTCGGCAAAAATGGAGTTCATCGTTGAGCAGCAAATCAACGTGTTCCTCTGGTTATCACTCATAACCGTCACTGCTTTTCTGCTCGGAGAATTGTGTAAAGTAATCGCGCTATGGGTCAAAGGTCGGGTCATACCCGGTCCACGTGGCCACCCGTTGTACGGTCACTGCCGCCTCCTCTCGCGCGCTAACATCACCGGTCTGTTATTCTATCAACTGTTCATTTACTCTGTTGTGTTAGATCTGTTCAATTTTAGCTTGTGCTAGTTTCGTTTGATGGTACAATGAGCTCCATTGCTGGTTTAGTTAGTTAGTTAGTTAGTGTGATTTAAAGCTGATGTTAAGTTACGTTGAATGTAGCGGTTTCGAATTGAGTCGGCGTGGCAGCTGTTGAATTGTGTGAGGTTTGTGGAAATTAAGTTAGGTCGAAGTATCGGTGTTGAATCGCCGTGGCTTCTCTGGAATTGCTGGTTTAGTGTGTTAGTTAGTGCGATTTATAGCCGATAGTAAGTTACGAGTCAATGTAGCGGTTTTGAATCTGACGTGGCGTCTGTTGAATTAGCTGCAATTTTCGGAAATGGGATAGAGAGCTGAAATTAAGTTATGTTGAAGTAGTGGTTTCGAATCGACGTGGCTTCTGTTGAATTGTATGAAGTTTATGGAGATGGAATGTGTAGATATGGAGATGAAATTAAGTAGTGGTGAAAGTCACAAGGGAGGGGTGGCGCCTAATTGTCGGTTTTGCGCGTTTTTCTGTGGAATATGATGCACCCTCAAGCTAAAGTACGTGTTTTGAAACTTGACTATTAGTAGTTTATGTCACGAGCGAATTGTGAAAATAGTTTTAACTATAGAGGACAATACGTAAGAACATGTTTAGCCTCAGTTAGCTTCTGTTGACTTAGATCTTGGTGAGGAAAGACGGTTAATGAAGTGAGACACCGTTTGGTATTCCTTAGAAGTGATACTTGGTTTTAACTCTTGTTAGTTTTGGGATTTGTCTCTGTGGCTGTGCAGATGTTCTAAAATTCTAATTGGTTTCGAATTTCAGATGTAATATACAAGTGTCACAAGAAATATGGAGGAGTCGTGAAGCTGTGGCTAGGTCCTACCCAGCTGCTGGTGTCGATAAAAGATGCAGAGCTTATCAAAGAAGTGCTCCTAAAGGCTGAGGATAAGTTGCCATTGACGGGAAAGGCATTCCGTCTGGCTTTTGGAAGATCAAGCTTATTTATCTCATCATTTGATAAGGTGTGATGTTAATTACGTCATCATGTTTTTTTCTTTTTCTTTCAATTTTTTACTCTCTCTCGAATTCCGTACATGCACATATTTTTCTGAAACTTATATGTTTCACATTAGGTAGAATTGACAAGTAAGTGTTCCAGTTTACATGGATTATTTGCCAGTTAAGTCTTGATAAAGCTGTAAGGCTTGTCTTCTGTACTGCACTTGGAGTGCATTAGAGCTCATGTCTTTGTATGGTATGTGCTTATGACAATTTTCTGCAGGTGGAACATCGGCGGAAGTCATTAGAAATGGAATTTGGTGGTACGCTGTTGGAGAGAATAAGTTCCATTCCTACTGTAGTTTTGGATTGCATCCTAGATAGAGCTCATACTGTGACGGGCGAAGGAGGTCTAGAATGTGATACCGTTTCTCAGCATCTAGCTTTCACCATACTTGGAGCTACGTTATTTGGAGATGTATTTTTGGCATGGCCGAAAGCAACTGTTTATGAGGAGCTATTGATGAAGATTGCCAAGGATGCTTGTTTTTGGGCATCATATTGTCTAACTCCTTTTTGGAAACAAGAATTTTGGAGGTATCGAGATTCATGCACTACATTGAAATGCTTAACCCAGGAGCTTGTTGAAAAATGCAGACAATCCAACAAATCAGACTTCTTGTGGGATTTTGATGCGGATGAAGACATGGGATATGAACCTTGTGGTGAGATAATAAGTTTGATGTTTCATGGGTCTCTGACTATGGCTGCACTTATTGGTAATATGCTGACCAGGCTAGTTACACATCCAAACATACAGGATAAGGTGCTTTATGGTCTTTCTGTTTGTTTTATTGTCAGTTAAACTTCTACTCTAAGCATTACCTGTGTAAATTACTTCAGTTCAATAAATATTTAGCACAAGATCTTCAGAGCTATTGCTTATAGTGCCTTAAGTCACTCTGCAATCGACATAATTTCTTAGGCATCGAATATGCACTTGTTCAGTACGACTCCTTCCAGCTGATAATTCACTCCATTCTTGAATTCCACCTCGGAGCAACGTTATTGAGCAATTGTGTGGTTTTTGCAGATTCACTCAGAGATAATTGTGGTGCAAAATGTTTTACAAAGACCTGTTCAACGTGTTGTTGATAGGATGCCCCATCTATTGGCAACTTTATATGAATCCGTACGACTCCTTCCAGCTGGACCTCTGTTGCAGAGATGTTCACTCAGACGTGGTAAAGAAACTTTCATCCATGACGGGCTTATAGCTTTGTTTTTCCCTTTTATGGTTTTTCTAATGGAGAAGAAGCTTGATTTATGTTAATTGGTAAAAGTAAGAGAAAGGTTTCACCATGCAGCATGTCTATAAGTATTTGTATTCATGTTGGTTATTTTAGGAGAGAGGCTGAGACTGAGGTTAGAATAGTGGTAGTTACTCAATATTCTAAAGTTGATTTGGATTAGTCTGGTGACACAATCGTTCATATTAGTTGGTGATGAGCACATGAGCTCGAAAACTCTAGTTTGTGTGTTCCTCTCCCTCCTTCCTGACAAATGTTATCTGGGATCTGATCTCATGTGTATCAAAATAGAAATTCATCGAACAACTGATGCATTTTATCTGACAACTCATTGAGTCAAATGTCATATTATAAATAGCAGCTCTGCTACTTATCTGTGCTTCTTGAAGTAATTCACCACTTAAACTTTTCATGTTTGTATCCATGCTAGAAATAGCTTACATTGATCGCTTGGACTCACAAGCCTACTCAGTGTTTTACATGATGATATCTAGAAGAAACTATGTTGTAGTTGATCAAGTAAAATAATGCTTCTCAGATGTATTCTTCTCCAGAATTACTGTACACACAAAAGACTTAAGTTTCTTATACTTGTTTTTACTTTGTGAAAGATTTGCACCTGAAAAACGGGACAGTGATACCAGCTGGTGCAATCATCGTTGTGCCACTTCAGCTGGTTCAATTGGACCATTCATACTGGGGGAATGATGCTGATAAGTTTAATCCCAATCATTTCCTTCAGAGGGCTGTGGGTAGATGTAAACCAAACGAGAAAGTATCACTGACAGGTAAAAGTTTCATTTACTTTGGTGCCTGCATTTTTTGTGTTGATATGCAAAACATATATCATATTTGATAGCTTCTAAACAAATTATTTGGTAATTAAAAACATAGTTTGTGAAGAAACCAATATCCAGCTATTTGAGTATCAATGTGTGCAAACGTCACTTTATTTGATTCTCTGGTGACCTGGATGAAACATGTTACTGCTTTTCCTTTTTTGTATTTCGGTCAGACTACGTCCGAAACCCCTCGATTCTCTCAAACGTAGTTCGAAATTCCTCGATTCGCTCTAACGTAGCAGTAGTTTTTCTGAGCTATATTTTAGGCTGTGGGGCAATACTTCTCATAGCGAAATATGTGTCACACAATAGCTCATAGAATTTTGAGGGTCACTCTGTATTACTCTTGTATGATGTCCCAATATCTTTGTCTTCAGCTCCAGGACCTGGTTTGGCTGATGTTAAAGAGCCAAACGAATCAGATGCATTTCTTCCTTTTGGATCTGGTGCCCGTGCATGTATTGGGCAAAAGTTAGCTGTCTACGGAATCTCATCATTGTTTGCTGCTCTTCTTGGACAATATGAGGTACGAACTCCCCCCTTCCCCTCCTCCTCCCCTGTTCTTATTTTTCCTCGTGGATTCCATTTAGCATGGAATAATTATTCTTAGTTGCGATTCATTGCTGGATACTTAATTTTGTGAAATCAATATAAGAAAACCTTGAAATACTTTGCTAGAGAATTAGATATTAATTAAAATAATTCGAAGTTGGCTGCGTTCACTTTTCAATTATTTTCCCTCGTGTCTTTTGACCATCTTTCGATAAATCCATCACCCTTGCCCGTTGTCTCTGGTTGTAGGTAAAGCTCCTTCCTGGTTCTGAAAGCAACACAAAACCTACAATGATCAACTATATTCAGCGACTCCTTCCAAGCCCCAAAATCATTTTTGTGAAACGCAGCAATTAAGTGAATACTGGGAGCCACTGTAGACTCTGTTTACTTCTGGAGCAATAAGAGGCGTAATTTTTGAGTTATCTTGGCGCTCATACAGGAGGATAGTACGTGAATATACAATTTCCCCTCGTGTGTTTTTTCCTTCCATGATTTTGAGGTGGCCTACGCTGTAGTTCATGTCAATTGTATCACAGGTAGTTTTTCAAGCGTTAAGCCACTGCGAGCGTTCGAGTGAAAGTTGAGACAGTTCTTTCTTTTGCCCCACTTTTTTACTCCTTCGGGAGTTATTGTAACGTGTAAATGTTGAAATAAGTTGCCAACTATTTAAGGTAATAATTGGTGGCATATATTGTATACATGTCCAAGTGATAGATTACATTTTAATTACCTTCATTTCTGGCATCTTATCGAAAACTTGTGGATATAGTAACATCTTTAACTGGTGTACGACAAAAGCCCCATATTTTGAAAAAAAGGAGGACCTACTTAACTTTAACGTTCGATTTGATATCTTATGGGTAGTACACTCTGTGCTTGGAGTCAAGAAAATGTCATTTAGGACAATTACCAGAGCAATTAGTCTTGTTGCGCAAGTTCATTA
The DNA here is from genome assembly GCA_948329865.1 of Linaria vulgaris. Lineage (NCBI taxonomy): Eukaryota > Viridiplantae > Streptophyta > Magnoliopsida > Lamiales > Plantaginaceae > Linaria > Linaria vulgaris. The sequence goes on along the minus strand of OX415250.1, from coordinate 126,719,923 downwards.
ATTTCCTTTTTTAAGCACGATTTTCTTTTCTTTTATTTTAGCCTACTTTATTGAATTGTGGTGGATTTCGAAATTCTTTTAAGCTACTTTATGTTAAATTATGGTGGATTTCGAAATTCTTATTTTTTAATAGCTGGTATTTTTGGATGTCACGCTTCTGTTCTACGTCATTAACTCGATTTTTTTGTTGAAAAGTGTCAGCAAGATAACTCGTGTTTTTGCTGAAATTCGAATCTCTGTGCGCGTGTGAAGGAACTATGTACCTAATCAAAAAAACAAGGATTGAAAGGTAGAAGTATACCACATCGACACGAGAATGGGAAGTTTTATTACTCAATATGACAAATTACAAATATAATTAATGTCCAAAACTCACTGAGTTAAGGACCAAGCGCAACAACTTTTATTTAAAACACCAAAAAACTATAAAAGCACAAAAAGGACAAAAAATGCATAATCCATGTAAATAAATTGAAGACAAAAAATAAAATAAAAACACCACCCCGCTCGCGCCAGTATTTGACTTTAAGGCATGCCATCAACATTGTTTCTCCTGTCTGCCCCCTTCGCCGTTGCATCGTAACCTGGAGCATAACACACACTCATGGCCTTATTCGCACTCTCCAAATACGCCCGATCAATTATATTCTCGAATTGGCGCACATGATATCTGATTTCATCAATTGATTGGGGGTTGAGCGCCTCGGTGGAGGTGAAGAATTCTTGCACTTCGGGTGACATCTTCTCCCGGTCTAGCTCTTCCCCTTGCTTTTTTGCCATCTGTAACCTGCTTTCGACATTAGAATAAATGTCATTTGATGTGTTCCCCTGAGAGAAGTGGTTGTCAGTAGGAATATTAGGATGTAAAGAATTTTGATGAATAAATCTATCGACAATTGTGTTGAAGCTAGGGTGGCCGAAAGAATAAGGCTTGTTAGTAGGTGAAAAGACTACTAAGCCAGCTTCTGCACCAGTTAGGGTGCAAAGCTCGTTGGCCTTTTTGAATAGGCCAGCCCTTCTTTTGGAGAAAGTAACTTGTAAGTTACTTTGGTTTTCTATTTTCTCCATGCTCAACTTTCTTCGACCCTTGCCCTTAACCTTTCGTGGTTGTTCAGAAGAACTCATTTTCAATAATGAAAGAATGTGGTAGAACAAAACTAAAGGTGAAAAGAAGGGATTTAGGAGAAGGTTGCATGCAAAAACTAATGGGAAATAGACAAGAACATCTATATCTATTTATAGGGCCAGGGCAAAACACATTTTATAATTATAATAAAAAAAACTTAGATCACATAAACTAACACTGGAGATTGAGTTTAATGTATATTATAGTTTTTAGATCTTTTTATGATATAACCTAGATTTTAATTAATGTTGCCATTCCTTTGTTAGGATCATGGATTAAAGTCTCGATCTAGAAGTATGTTTTGATCCGCAAAATATTAGATTTTTTTGAACGGTTTTTAGAAAATTCGTAACAATTGTAATTATGATATAACCTAGATCTTTTTAGTGCAATACATATGAGTCGTGTATATGCTTTTTAGATCTTTTTATGATATAACCTAGATTTTTATTAATGTTGTCATTCCTTTGTTAGGATCATGGATTAAAGTATCGATCTCGAAGTATATTTTGATCCGCAAAATATTAGATTTTTTTGAACTTTTTTTAGAAATTTCGTAACAATTATAATTATGTGAATTAAAAACATGCATGTTCTTTTTCGGTAAAGTCAAAAATGAAATTATTTTCGTATTATTTGAGAATACATATGGAAATTTTGATCTATAGTTGGGATCATGTGCAGGATAAGCATGACGCGTACATTTAATGCAATATATAGAAAAACACATATAAAATCTGATATATGGATACTAATATATATATATATATATATATATATATATATATATATATATATATGGAAAAAAACATCAAAACCCCCAACTTATTGGCATTTTTCGACTTGTCCCCTAACCTATTTTTATATGTAATTTGTCCACTAACCTTTGCCGACTTGTTGAATTTACTCCACCAGTGTATTTTCGGTCATTTTTTTTACCGGAATATTCTCTCCCATATGACACAATTGTGTTGAATTAGATGTATTTTGGCCGTTGGCGACAAAAAATGGTGAAAAAAAAATCCCAAATTGAAATTAATCGGGCAAAAAAATACTGAAAATACACTTATGTGGTAAATTGAGCAAATATGCAAAGGTTAGGGGGCAAAATACTTTTAAAAATAGGCTATGAGGCAAGCCACAAAAGTGACAATAGGTTGGGGGGCTTGATGCTTTTATTCCATATATATATATATATATATATATATATATATATTTTTTTTGTTGTTTACGTGTTTTTTCCACATTTACCAAACGAAACCTTGATATTTTTTGCTAACGTTATGTTACGGTCGATGGGAAATCACAATAAGTACTAGTGTACTACAACATTCATCTCTTTCTCTTTCCCCCCACACCTGCGACCGCCTTCCTCCTTCCGTTACCGCCCGACAGTCGCGACTTCTGATAATTGTAATTTTTTTTTGTTTTTTCTCGATTTATATCTTATATTTAATATTTAATATTATTTTATATGTTAAATTGTTAGTTTAGCTTATTTAATGTAAAACTATTAGTTTAAACTTTACATATGTTGCATTTAATGTTTTAAATGTCAAATTCTTAGTTTAATTAGTTTAATTAATTTAAAATTGTTAGTTTAGTTTTTACCGAGATGATGAATCAACATTCCATAGGTTCTGGCAATGACTCAAATCAAGTGAACTTAGCTCACTTTGGAGACTTTGCTGGTACAAACACTCTATCCTCTACTGCTCCCAACTTACTGTCTCATGGTAGTTGGATACTTGATACATGAGCCTCTAGCCACATGATCATAGATGCTTCATATTTGAGTCAAGCTTCTGATGTTAAACCTACTCCAATATTCTTACATGATGTTCTTTTAAATGGGTTAAACAAACTGGCATAGTAGCTCTTACTTCAAACATTATTTTGCAAAATGCATTGCTTGTTCCTGATTTCAGGTTCAATTTAATACCTATTCCTAAGTGAAGTAGAGATTCTAATTTGAGATTCATTTTCCTACCAACTGGTTGCTTGGTGCAGGACCTTCTGACTGATAAAGACATTGCAGAGGGCAAGCTAGTTGGTCATCTCTATCTCCTGGACCCAGCAAGCTCTTCCTCTGCTCATATCTCATGTCACACCTCTACTAAGAATTCTGGTGGTGACCTGGAGCTTACTCATAGAAGAATGTGACATGCTTCTCTTGATACTTTGAAGCACATATCCTGACAATTTTCTACATTCCCAGCACAACATCTCAGTGCTTGCAATGTCTGCAATAAAGCTAAGTTTCATAGGATTTCTTTTCCTAACAGTACTACTTGTACAAATAGAGCTTTTGCCTTACTTCATGTTGACCTATGGGGTCCATACAGAGTAGCTACTGCTGGTAATGCACATTATGCGCTTACTATTATAAATGACTTCACAAGATCTACTTGGACATTTTTGCTCAGAAATAAAACTCTTGTACTGGTACATTGAAACATTTCTTTGCTATGATAAAAACACAATTTACCACCAATGTTTTATCTGTGAGATCAGACAATGGATCTGAATTTATCAACTTGGACTGTCAATCTTTATTCAGTGATCTTGGGATTATCCATCAAAAATCCGGTCCTTATACACCCCAGCAGAATGAGGTTGTTGAAAGAAAACACAAGCATCTACTACAAGTGACTATAGCCTTATTATTTCAAGATGATATGCCTGCATTCTTTTGGGGATATGCACTTCTCATGGAAACTTATCTAATCAACAGAACCCCTAGCAAACTCCTCAATTGGTCCACTCTATATCAGTTACTACACTCTAAAGAACCTGATATGTCTACTCTTAGAGTTTTTGGTTGTCTGGTTTTTACTGGGAATACTAAACCACACAAAGATAAATTAGAACCCACAGGTTTTAAAGGATGCTTTCTTGGTTTTGTACCTGGACAGAAAGCATACATGATCACAGGTTTCATGATCAGAAAATAGTCACAAGCAGAGATGTGATTTTTCATGAATCACATTTTCCTTTCTCCTCTTTCACTGCTAAACCTGTACCTACTCCACTACCACTTGTCCTTGATGATACACTCCTGGACACTCCCCTTGCTACTCCTACTACTATTCCTTCTCCTTCTCCTCATTCACCAATCATACCTCACACCAATTATGACATTGATAAATCTCCCATTCACACTTCTCCAATACTGAGAAGAAGTACCAGACACTGTCACAAACCTGCTTATTTGAAGCATTTCCTCCTTAATTGTGCAACTGACACTCTCACTAACACTACACCTTCTCTCCCAAATAACTCTTCATATACCCCCTACTTTTCCTTATACTATAAACCCTCAACTATCCCTATCTCATGTCAGTTTCCTGGCAAACATGAGCTTACATACATAACCTCAATCTTTCAAAGAAGCTAGCACTTATCCACACTGGATTACTACCATGGAAGCTGAACTTATAGCTTTGGAGGAAAATGACACATGATCTCTTGTTGACCTACCACCTGATAAGCACCCATTCGCTCTAAATGGGTCTATAAACAGAAACTAAAACAAGATGGTTCAATTGATAGACATAAGGCAAGACTGGTTGCTAAGGGATACAACCAGATCTTTGGGCTTGACTATATAGATAACTTCTCTCCAATAGTGAAGCTAGTTACTGTGAGAATATTGCTTGCTGTTAGCACTCACTACAATCGGTTTATTCACCAGTTGGATATTAATAATGCATTTCTGCATGGGTTCTTAGATGAGGAGATTTATCTCAAGCCTCCTCTTGGTTATTCAAAAGCAAAACCTGTTCAAGGTTGTAAGCTGAACAAGTCCATATATGGGCTCAAACAGGACTCTAGACAGTGGAACTTGGAGTTCACTAAATGTCTACTTGCTTATGGATTCACTCAATCTAAAGCTGATGATTGCTTATTCACAAAAGGGTTCTGGCTCTCAGTTTGTTTCACTACTTGTGTATGTTGATGACGTGTTAGTTGCAGGACCAAACATGTCACTCATCAAGTCTATCAAAGCTCACATTCACTCTATGTTCACTATCAAAGATATTGGTGAAGTTAAATACTTCTTGGGGTTGGAGATTTCAGATCCTCCAATGGGCTTCATGTTAATCAGAGGAAATATATACTTGACATTATACAAGATGCTGGACTTTTGGGTGCTAAGTCCACTGACATTCCCTGTCCCAAGGGTTTCAAGTTCATTGCTGATGGTCCTCTTCATCCTAAGCCTAACCAATACAGAAGATTGGTTGGGAGATTACTTTATCTAAATATGACAAGACCTGACATTTGTTATTGTGTTAACCATCTTAGTCAATTTATTGGAATGCAGCCTTATCTGTCCTACACTACCTCAAAGGAACCCCTTCTCTGGGACTTCACTTCTCTGCCCATTCCTCTCTCCCTCACAGCTTATTGTGATGCTGGTTGGGCTTCTTGCCCAGATACCAGGAGATCCTTGACTGTATATTGTATTCTTCGAAAAATTCTTGATTAGCTGGAGAACTAAGAAGTAAACCACAGTATCCAGAGAAGAAATTGTCCAACAATGGGAGCCGGTTCGGCAAATGGCTCTGAGGCATCAAAGGGAAACACTGGAGGAGATACTAACATTGCTTATTGCAGTGACTCTGAAGTTCTATAAGCGGCATGCTCGTCCTGATGGCATGAGACCCTAAAAGTTGCCATGAGACAGGACGTTAATGTTAGTGGGTCTAGTGTGCACACGGGCATTGCTTTTGGCGTTAATGCAAGGTGTGGTATATTCGTGTCGGCGGGCTGATGACTTCCGGAGGAGCCAAAAGGGGAAGTTGCACCATCCTATCAGCAGGTTAATGTTCGACATGGGCCGAAAAGGAAATTCTCGGAATTGGTTTATTCTGAGTGGTTATGCTTTATGGTGGAGCATGGTACTTTTAAAGTACGACTGCGGTTGCAGTGATAACAAGAGCTATGAAGATCTCCTGAGGCGGAGTGGGTGTGCGATTGCCCAAGGCTGGGATGAAGATGGTTTTGAAGACGTGATTAGTCACTAATAATCACATCTTCAAGGTGGAGATTGTTGGCAGATCACCATCACATGCAATGAACATGGCCATGTGATTGGTGGAAGGATTAATGAAGGTGGGTGATTGGTTGGGAGCTGATTTAATTCACACGGTTTTGTGCTGAGATTTGTTCCTATAAGTATCAGCCTTCATTCTCCATTCTTCACATCCAATTCACAGTGTCTTTTGCAGTGTAATATTTCTTGTTTCCTCTTGTAATATTTTTATATTAGTGTGAGGTGTATTCGAGGAGTGTTGCGGGTAAAAAGGCTCTGTGGGGATCGGTTGGGTTGAGCGAGAAATTGTGTAGTTGTAATAATTTTCTACATAGTGTATTTTCGTTCGGGCCCCGTGGTTTTTCTCCAGTTTAGGAGTTTTCACGTAAAATCCTTGTGTTGTTACTATCGTCATATTTTATTCGTATTTGCTTCGTATATCCACATGGGTAAATCCTGGGGGTGAATATTTGTCGACTCAAATACCTAACAATCATGAGACTGAAGAAACAAATAAAGATGAATAAGGAAACAAAATGAGTAGCATAACTAATTTATCTCTTGATTTTACATTCGGAGTATCGTAACTTCTACATTTCTTTTGTTTATGGATGTGAAATCATCAACTTGGATCTTTTTGGTATTCCAGGTGGTGGTGCTCCTTTGTCAGCTGAGTTAACTTAACTAATTAGCTTGTATGATTATGATTTGGTTGAAATGGATTTGATTTAAATAATGTTGAATTTTGGAGTTAATTCTTGTAATTTAGTTGTTTGATGTCAATTTAATTTTGTTAAAAGCACCAATTATTAGTTTTTCAAAAGGTTTTAATTTCATCAAAAAAATAAATTCAAAAGGTTTCAAAAGTGTTCTGAATCAATTTGTGTCACGCTATAAAGTGCTTTTCAGTGCACATAGAAGTGTCACAAATGACATTAAATAGGTATTTATGTCATTTTGGCTTCTGTAACTATTGACAATTGTTATTAGTATAGGGGTATATTTGTAAATAACCAGTTAGTTGTAACCATTTTCTGTTATAACTTACTTTCAGCTTTCTGCCCGTTGTATATATTAGGAGAGACAGCTCATTTGTACAGTTAACTACTTACTATCAATAATACAGTTACATTCTCTCTCTCTCTCTCTCTACTTTCACCATGTTTAACATGGTATCAGAGCCTACCCCAGCCAATGTTGGGCTTGCCCATCTATTTCTCTCACGTGTAGTTCCATTCGGTATTGTCCCGACCTACACGTGAGGGGGGCGTGTTGAATTACTTATCCCACATTGGTTGGGGACTATCCTGGGCTACTGTTTATTAATAATTTCCCCCTCTCCCTCTAATAAGGCCTTTTAGGGTTTGGTTCTCTGCCTTTTAGGGTTTTAGGGGATTCAGTATGCGTTGTGGAAGAAATAGAATCATTATCTACTTCTGCAAGAGGTTCATTATGTGAGGAATCATCATGGTCAGTAGTAGCATTGACAGGAATTTCTGGACTGATGTTTGTGGAGTGAATTGGAGTCTCAAGTGTAGTAGATGACCATGAGTCTGATACCACAGGGAGAGGGTATCCTGAAGACAACAAGTTGTAAGATTCAAAAGGAAATAAATTCTCATAAAAGGTGACATCCCTGCTGGTAATAATCTTGTTATCAGAGAATCTAAAAACTCTGTATTCCTTCTGTCCTGGTGCAAACCCCAAGAAACATCCTTTGTGTCCTCTAGCCTCTAGTTTTCCTTTAGCTGGAGTAGTATTGGCTGTATAACATAGGCAGCCAAAGACTCTTAAGTTGGACAGGTCAGGAGGCTTACAGTGCAACAAATCAAAAGGAGAACTCCAGTTCAACAATCTACTTGGAGTTCTATTTATAATATGGGTGGCCATAAGGATAGCATAACCCCAGAAATGTGCTGGTAAGTTGGCTTGAAACAGTAGTGCCCTGGTAAGTTACAACAAGTGCCTATGCTTGCGTTCAACTACTCCATTTTGCTGAGGGGTATATGGGCAAGATTTCTGATGTACAATACCAAGAGAGGAGAATAATTGCTGGCATGCAGTGCCTGTGAACTCTCCACCATTGTCAGATCTAACAGTGAGAACAAATGTCTGAAATTGAGTAGCTACATAGGAAAAGAAATGCTGCAATATTTGAACTATTTGAGTTTTATTATTCAATAAGAATGTCCAGGTACATCTTGTAAAATCATCCACAATAGTCAACATATAGTGTGAATTGGATACTGTAGCTACCTTGTATGGACCCCGAATGTCTATGTGAATAAGAGCAAAAGCTTTGGTGCTGGATATATGACTAAGTGGAAATGATGTTCTGCTTTGTTTAGCAAGATGACATATATGACATGCATGCATAGAAGGGCTAATTGAACATATGGAAATATGAGGTAGATGTTTCATGACATCAAGAGATGCATGCCCTAGTCTGTTATGCCATAGAGTGACATCAGAAGGAATTTTATTGACAGAAATGGAAGCAAAACAAGTGTCAACAGTACTGGGGCAAGGCTTGAGGTCCACAAGGTATAGACTCCCAAAAAGCTTGCCCATAGCCACTAGCTTCTTACTCTATAGGTCCTGCAAGATACATCCATCAGGGGTAAAGATGCATTGAAGTTGGGAGTGAAGGGCCAACTTATGAACTGAAATAAGATTGAACTTGAATATTGACAGTTGTTATTAGTATAGGGGTATATTTGTAAATAACTAGTTAGTTGTAACCATTTTCTGTTATAACTTACTTTCAGCTTTCTGCCCGTTGTATATATTAGGAGAGACAGCTCATTTGTACAGTTAACTACTTACTATCAATAATACAGTTACATTCTCTCTCTCTACTTTCACCATGTTTAACATGGTATCAGAGCTACAGGTGGTACGATCTGCCCTAATTTTTTCTCTTCCGCTTCGATTCTTCGACTAAGTTTGTTACTGGCGATTACTCGCTGTTGCGGTTTATAATCGCATTTATTTTCTGGTGGTGTTGCTTCCTTCTCCGGCGGCGATTTTTGTTTTTCCGGCGATTTCACACAAAATTGAAACATGCCAGAGGTTGATTCACCTTCGGTGCAGCAGAATTCCGCTTCAGGCAGCAGATCTGGTGTCACTGCTACTAGAGCGCGTGGTGCTCTGCAAATCCACGAATCTGACAACACAAATATGGCTGTTACGTCTGTTCCTTTGGCAGGAGCTTCGAATTACCTTCCCTGGAGTCGTGCTGTTCGACTTGCATTAGGCGCCAAACAGAAATTAGGCTTTATTAATGGTACTCTCCCATGTCCTTCTGCAGATCATGAGGATTTCGAGGAATGGATGCGCGTTGATTGTATGGTGACAACGTGGATCCTGCGCTCTGTGGATGATTCGCTCTCAGATGCATTCGTTTTCACAAAATCGGCTCAGGATCTCTGGCAGCAGCTTGAAGACATGTATGGAATGAGTAATGCCCCCCTGCTTTATCAATTACAGCAAGAGATTGCTTCAATCTCTCAAGGCACATCAGCCTATTTTACAAAGTTGAAGAAATTATGGGATGAATTAACATGCATTGTGCCTACTGTGGCTTGTCAATGTGATGCTGCTAAGTTGTGCACTTGTAGTTGTGTCAAAAAGACTTTGGATTATCAATCATTGACTAGGCTTATGCAGTTCCTTATGAGACTTAATGATGAATTTAAAGCTGTAAGGAGCCAAATTCTAGGTTTAGATCCACTTCCTGCAGTGGACAATGCTTATAGCATGATTATTAGAGTTGAGAAACAGAAGGAGATTCAAGTTAGCATTGCAGCACCTCTGGAGTATTCAGCTATGTTCAGCAAAGGCTCTAGTTCATTGAACCTTCCTGTTGAGAACTCTGCTTTGTTCAGTAAACCTCAACTTACAAATCCAACATTTCACAACAATTATTCTAAGGACTACAAAAAGATGAAGGCATACAGGTTTTGTGATTTTTGCAAGATCAGAGGTCATACAAAATATTCTTGTTTTAAGCTTGTTGGCATACCTGATTGGTATAAGGATCTCAAAGAAAAAAGGACACAAAATCCTAGCAACAGATCATATGCTCATGTTGTTGAATCACACCCCATTCCAAGGAGTTATGGTACACCTTCCCCAACTAACTCTTCTGGAGCTGTACCTGAGTCTTTTCAGCAAGATTTCTACAGGTTTATGAAGCAACTTATGACCCAACATGGATCCTCTAACTCTGGCCAGGAGACAGGACATGTAAATTTTGCTCAGTTTGGAGAATTTGCTGGTAACTCTCTATTCTCAACTTTGCCATCTGGTTCTTGGATTTTAGATACAGGTGCATCTAATCACATGGTGGTAAACTTAAATTGTTTCTCCACTTACAAGAATGTACCAGGACAGAATTGTGTATGCTTACCTGATGGTTCTGTCAAAACCATTCAACATGTTGGTTCTGTTATCCTCAACTCCAGACTTTTTCTTGAAAATGCCTTTCATGTGCCTGCATTCAAGTTCAATCTTATTTCAGTTCATAAGTTGGCCCTTCACTCCCAACTTCAATGCATCTTTACCCCTGATGGATGTATCTTGCAGGACCTACAGAGTAAGAAGCTAGTGGCTATGGGCAAGATTTTTGGGAGTCTATACCTTCTGGACCTCAAACCTTGCCCCAGTACTGTTGACACTTGTTTTGCTTCCATTTCTGTCAATAAAATTCCTTCTGATGTCACTCTATGGCATAACAGACTAGGGCATGCATCTCTTGATGTCATGAAACATGTACCTCATATTTCCATATGTTTAATTAGCCCTTTTATGCATGCATGTCATATATGTCATCTTGCTAAACAAAGCAGAACATCATTTCCACTTAGCCATATATCCAGCACCAAAGCTTTTGCTCTTATTCACATAGACATTTGGGGTCCATACAAGGTAGCTACAATATCCAATTCACACTATATGTTGACTATTGTGGATGATTTTACAAGATGTACCTGGACATTCTTATTGAATAATAAAACTCAAGCAGTTCAAATGTTGCAGCATTTCTTTTCCTATGTAGCTACTCAATTTCAGACATTTGTTCTCACTGTTAGATCTGACAATGGTGGAGAGTTCACAGGCACTGCATGCCAACAATTATTCTCCTCTCTTGGTATTGTACATCAGAAATCTTGCCCATATACCCCTCAGCAAAATGGAGTAGTTGAACGCAAGCATAGGCACTTGTTGCAACTTACCAGGGCACTACTGTTTCAAGCCAACTTACCAGCACATTTCTGGGGTTATGCTATCCTTATGGCCACCCATATTATAAATAGAACTCCAAGTAGATTTTTGAACTGGAGTTCTCCTTTTGATTTGTTGCACTGTAAGCCTCCTGACCTGTCCAACTTAAGAGTCTTTGGCTGCCTATGTTATACAGCCAATACTACTCCAGCTAAAGGAAAATTAGAGGCTAGAGAACACAAAGGATGTTTCTTAGGGTTTGCACCAGGACAGAAGGCATACAGAGTTTTTAGATTCTCTGATAACAAGATTATTACCAGCAGGGATGTCACCTTTTATGAGAATTTATTTCCTTTTGAATCTTACAACTTGTTGTCTTCAGGATACCCTCTCCCTGTGGTATCAGACTCATGGTCATCTACTACACTTGAGACTCCAATTCACTCCACAAACATCAGTCCAGAAATTCCTGTCAATGCTACTACTGACCATGATGATTCCTCACATAATGAACCTCTTGCAGAAGTAGATAATGATTATATTTCTTCCACAACACATACTGAATCCCCTATCTCTCATTCTCATGTCAGAAGAAGTATCAGACAGAGAACCAAACCTGCTCATCTCCAAGATTATCTACTCAACTGCACTACTGATCCTTTTATCACAACTCACCAAAATTTCTCTCTGAAATCACCATACACTCCCCCTACATTTCCATATATAGTAAACCCCTCCATCTCTCCTTCCTATATCAGATTTTTGGCTAATGTATCACTCCTCAAAGAGCCTCACACATTCAAAGAGGCTAGTACTGATCCTAACTGGCTCCAAGCTATGCATTCTGAGATTGAAGCTCTTGAAGCCAATCACACTTGGACAGTCATGGATTTACCTCCTGGGAAACACCCTATTGGTTCAAAATGGGTGTTTATGCTAAAATTAAATGCTGATGGTTCTATTGAAAGGCACAAAGCAAGATTGGTAGCTAAGGGCTACAATCAAGTGTTTGGCCTTGACTATGTAGACAGCTTTTCACCTGTAGTGAAGCTGGTAACAGTGAGGGTTCTCCTTGCAATTGCTGTCCATTACAACTGGTTTATACACCAATTGGACATTAACAATGCATTCTTACATGGTTTTTTGGATGAGGATATTTACCTCACACTACCTCAAGGTTATTCAAAGGGTGCTCCTGGACAAGTTTGTAAATTGAACAAGTCCTTATATGGCTTGAAACAGGCTTCCAGACAGTGGAATCTGGAATTCACCAAGTGCTTGGTGGCTTATGGCTTTTCTCAGTCCAAATCTGATGACTGTCTATTTACAAAAGGCTCTGGCTCTTCTTTTGTTGCTTTACTGGTTTATGTAGATGATGTTTTGGTGGCTGGCCCAGACATGCAATTAATCACACAGATCAAACATCACTTGCATTCTTCCTTTACAATCAAGGATCTTGGATCAACTAAGTACTTCTTGGGGTTGGATTACTTAGATCTTCTACTGGTCTTTATCTTAATCAAAGGAAATATGTCCTTGACATTGTCAATGATGTTGGTCTATTGGGTGCTAAACACATTGAAACACCTTGCTCTAAGGGCCTTAAATTCACTGCTGATGGCCCTCCTCTTAACCAACTAGAAAAATATAGAAGGTTGGTGGACAGATTACTCTATCTTAACATGACAAGGCCTGATGTGTGTTATGCAGTTAATCAGCTAAGTCAGTTCATCCAGGCCCCTACCACTCAGCACTGGGATGCAGCCTTGAGTGTGGTACAGTACCTCAAATCCACTCCTTCTCAAGGACTGTTCTATGCTACTTCTTCCTCTCTTAAACTTTCTGCCTTCAGTGATGCAGATTGGGCCTCTTGCCCTGATACTAGGAGGTCTCTAACAGGGTTCTGTATCTTCCTTGGTGAGTCTCTTGTTAGTTGGAAACCAAAGAAGCAAACTATAGTCTCTAAATCCTCAACTGAGACTGAGTATAGAAGCATGGCACACACAGCTTGTGAGCTACAATGGCTCACTTATCTTCTGAAGGATTTTCAAGTACCTGTTTCATTGCCCATTCCTCTCCATTGTGATAACAGCTCTGCTGTACACATCACACAAAATGCAATATTCCATGAGAGGACAAAACATCTGGAAATCGACTGTCATTTGGTTAGGGATCTTTTCAAGGCTGGACTACTACTTCCTGTCCTGGAGCACAACAGATTGCAGATCTCTTTACCAAACCCCTAGCCTCTCCTCTGTTCAAACACTGGCATTCCAAGTTACACTTAGATGACCCTCACCTAAGTCCAACTTGAGGGGAGGATATTGACAATTGTTATTAGTATATGGGTATATTTGTAAATAACCAGTTAGTTGTAACCATTTTCTGTTATAACTTACTTTCAGCTTTCTGCCCGTTGTATATATTAGGAGAGACAACTCATTTGTACAGTTAACTACTTACTATCAATAATACAGTTACATTCTCTCTCTCTACTTTCACCATGTTTAATATTTATATTTCCTCTTGTAATATTTCTATATTTGTGTGAGGTGTATTCGGGGAGTGTTACGGGTAAAAAGGCTATGTGGGATCGTTGGGTTGAGCGAGAAATTGTGTAGTTGTAACAATTTTCTACATAGTGTATTTTCGTTCGGGCCCCGTGGTTTTTCTCCAGTTTAGGAGTTTCTACGTAAAATCCTTGTGTTGTTACTATCGTCATATTTTATTCGTATTTGTTTCGTATATTCACGATGGGCAAATCCTGGAGGTGCGTATTTGTCAACTCAAATACCTAACAATTATTAGAGGCTTTTTCAAGCCATCAAGGAAAATTCCTTTAAACTCCTTAACAACGTGAAATTCCTTTAAACTCCTTTTTCAAGCCATCAAGGAAAATTCCTTTAAACTCCTTAACAATTATACTGCGCTATTTATATATGATTAATATAAGTGAAAATGATTAGTTAATGTTGATCAAAAAAAAAAAAAAAAGAAAATGATTAGTTAATGACTACAAGTTGCAATAAATAATGGTCAACTTTGGTGTGGTTAGTTGCATCTTCCCAAAGTCAAAGCTGTTCATTCTAAGCAATTCACATCAAGACAAAAACAGAGAGAAAAAGAAAAGAGTGAGAGATGGAAGGTTGTTCTGTGGATGTTGCCAAAGTAAGTAAGAAGATGCACGAGCATATGTTCGATGGCGAAAATATTGATCTGAGCCAAGTGATGAAAGACGTGTACGACAACTTCAATTTGATCTTTAAGGCCACCTTTTATCAACACGAGATATTCGAAAGGCAGGCTTATTGTCGCCCTGATTTTTCTAAGTTGAGAAAGGAGCTTGGATTCTTGGTTACATTTACCAGGTGCATGTTGAGTCGGTGCGTCGAGGAGAGTACTGGGTTGGTGATAAATCGAAGTTTGATTGGTATCTTGACGGATATCGAATCACACTTTGTGGCTCTCCTCGAGCGTTGTTCAAGTTTACTATCAAGAGGGGATATAATAAACACATCAGAAGACATGGAGGTTCTTAGCATGGGGAGGTTTGAGCATATGGTATCAAGAGTCTCAAATGCATACCTTGCTGTTCTTAGTACTGATTCGTTACCTTCATCAACGAGCTTCGTGCACAATAGCGAATCCATGGTAGAATTTTTGGATCAACTCCTGGAGAATCTGAATCAATGTGACTTGGAAGATAAAAGTATAAAAGCTTATGTCGAGCTCGCAAGAGAATGTTTTGTGGGTGCCAAAATTTTGAAAGAGAACATGATTTTTCTTCAATTTGTTGCTGAAAGTGCGGCATGCTATTCCTTTCTCAAAAAGTATGGCAAATTCTCTTCATCGGAGTATTACTTGCAGATCGAAAACCGTATGGAGTCCGAAATGAAAATTGCAGTATTGAGATTACAAGATTCTACTGATAATCTTCCTCCGTTGACTGATAGACTTCTGAAGGTCTATGTGAAATTCATCCATAATATTCTAACAAAGCTGATATATGATGATGAGGCAGCCGATCTTATGTCATCGCTAGAGAAGAATCAATTTGAAGATCTTCACAAAGTGAACTTCCAATTTCTTGCATGTTTGTTTCTCAATTATCCCCTGGAGGAACTTGCCGACATGAGAAGCCAATTCCAAAGTTTGCTGGGAGATGTTGGATCTCTGGTCTTATTGTTTTTCAATGAAAAAACCAAGGCAACAGGAACGACTGACCTTGGGATATCTGATTTGCTCCAACAAGCTCATCTCCTTAAATATCATGTCACGGATATTGTCTTGTTCGTAGATAGAAACAAAGAGAGAGAGAGATGAAAGGTAGTTCTGTGGGGCTTGGCAAAATATGTAAGAAAATGAACAAGCATGTGTTCGATGGAGAAAATATTGATCTGCGACAAGTGTTGATGAAAGATGTGTACGAGAACTTCAATTTGATCTTTAAGACCACCGTGTCTCAATATGAAGTGTTTCAAAGGAAGGCTCCTTCAAATATTCGCCATGAATTTCATAAGTTGAGAAAGGATCTTGGATTCTTGATTACATTTACCTGGAGCATGTTGAATTGGTGTGTGGATGATGGTACTACTACTACCCAGGTGATGATAAATCAAAGTTTGATTGGTATCTTGACAGATATTGAATCACACTTTGTGGCTCTCCTAGAGCATTGTTCAAGTTTACTATCAAGGGGGAATATAGAACCATCAGAAGTCAGGGAGGTTCTTAGCATGGGGAGTTTTGAGCATATGGTAGCAAGAGTCTCAAATGCATACCTTGCTATTCTTAGTACTGATTCTTTCCCCTCATCAACGACCTTCGGGCACAGCAACGAATCCATGGTAGAATTACTGACTCTACTTCTTGAGAATCTGAATCAATTTGACTTGGAAGATAAAAGTATAAAAACTTATATCGAAAAACTAGAATTCTTGAGAAACTACCTTCAGCTCACTAGAGAATGTTGCCTTAGTGGCCAAAGTTTGAAAGAGTTCCTTATTTGTGTTGAGGTTGTTGGTGAAATTGGGGCATGCTATTCGTTCCTCAAAAAGTATGGCAAATTCTCTTCGTTGGAGAATTATTTGCAGATCATAAACAGTATAGAGTCAGAAATGACTGATAGACTTCTGAAAGGCTATACGAATTGCATCAAAGAGATTCTTATGAAGCTGATAAATGATGATGAAACAATCAATATAATGACACTGCAACTGAAGAATCAATTCGAAGATCTCCACAAGTATGTAGAGAAGCTGGTGGTTTTGATTCTCATTAACTACCCCCAGAATGAGGCTGAGGTGGCAACAGAAACAGCTGCTCTTAGGATAAATGATTTGCTCCAAAAAGTTCATCTCCTCAAAGATCACGTAATGGACAGGGCCTTGCTCCTAACCTCTGGCGGTACAGGGCGAAATTCTGCTCAAAGTGATCTCTTCAATTTTCTTTTTGAGAACCTAAGGAGGGTAAATGATATTTCATTTGATGGGTTCAACACTATAAACAAGGACCTAGTTTTACTCTGGTCATTTATCCAGAATTCGGTTGGCATGCGTGCAGCACATGAGTCGAAATATTTTATCAACTCCGCTGATCATCTTCCTCCTTCGACTGATGGACATCTGAATGGCTATGTGTATTGTGTCAACAAAAAACTTACAGAGCTAACACAAGTGAAAAATCTGTTCGTAGATCTTCACAAGGAACTTGAATTGCTAGCCGGCCAGATTCACAGTCACTTGTGGGAGAAACTCTCAGATATTATAACACAGTACCAAACTTTGGTGGGAGATGTTGTATCTATGTTCTTGTTAATCAACGAAGAAATGAGGGGAAACGTGGCAGCACAACTGAGCATTTTTGATATATCGCAAGATATTTTAGGAAAGGCTTATTCACTCAAAGAACGCATCAACCACATCTGCTGGCTCATAACTTTGGGTAGAATTGCCCGAAATTCTTACCAAACTAATCAACTTGGTTTCTTGAATATTCTTATTGACAACTTGAGGGAGTTGAAGGATTTACCATTCAATTTGAAAACTTATGAGATTGGAGGGTTCCAAGCTATTCACGAGGACTTAGTTCTACTGCAATCATTTCTACATAATACCGTGGCCAATAATAGCACTGCAGATGATGATGAATCGAAGGACCTTTTGACCCGTATTCAGTCTGCAGCTTCTGAAGCAGAATATTTTATCAACTTATATGTGGTTGAAACCATTCCTGACTGCTGCAGATTATTTTGGTTTTCTGACTTTCAACAGCAGGTGAAGCGAATTAAATCAACTTTTTCGAATATCAGTGAGAAAAGATCAACTAATGAGATGAACGATTTCGACATTGTTGCGAGCAGCGGGGAGTCCAAAAAGTTACTCCCAACAAGTGATGTGGTGGTGGGGTTTGAGAATGAGACGGTATTAATATTGGAAAGATTAGTCAGTGACTCGGAGAAGCTTGATGTTATCTCAATCATTGGGATGGCTGGATTGGGTAAAACAACTTTTGCAAGGAAATTGTACGACGATCCTTCTATTGTTGGCCATTTTGAACTTCGTTCGTGGTGTACAGTTTCCCAGGAATACCACCCGAAAGAATTGTTGTTGACAATTTTAGGTTCTATAACTAAGCTCACCGATGATGCCTATAGAAGGAGTGAGGGTGATTTATCTAAAATGCTTTACCAACAACTTACTGGGAAAAGGTACTTTGTTGTCTTGGATGACATTTGGGGAATGGATGCTCCGAAGTACCTAAAGCGTTTCTTTCCAGAGAATAAAAACGGAAGCCGGGTCATGTTGACAAGTCGGAGCAGGTTAGAAGATTATAGCAATCCTCTTGAACTCCGTCTTTTAACTGACGAAGAGAGCTGGGATTTAATGAAACAGAAGATCTATTGGGAAAATGAAGAATGCCCTCACCAATTGCACCAAGTTGGAGAGAAAATTGCAAAAAAATGCCATGGCTTACCACTTGCAATCGTCGTGGTTGCTGGAATTCTTTCAAAGTTAGAAAAGAAATGCCATTTCTGGGAGAAAGTTGCTGAAAATTTGAGCTTGTATATCTCTGGTGATACTGCTCAAGCACAATTGATGACAGTGTTAGAACTAAGCTACAAGATGTTACCAGATAATTTAAAACCATTGTTTCTTTACCTCGGAGCGTTCCCGGAGGATGCAGAAATACCGGCAAACAAATTGGCTTGGTTGTGGATAGGTGAGGGATTCGTGCAAACCACTGATCGCCTTACAATCAGCTTAGAGGTTCAAGCTGAACTAAATCTGATGGATCTCATTGATAGAAGCCTCGTCATGATTGCTGAAAGAAGGTCCGACGGAAGAGTGAAATCTTGTCGTGTCCATGATATGTTGCGTGATATGTGCTTGTTGAAAGCAAAAGAAGAAAACTTTATGAGGCTGATAAGTGTCCATGCCGACTCGCATAATTATGCAACCTATGAACGAAGATTAAGCATTTCCCTAACAACAGGGAGTTATCTTTCTCTAAGGCATCAAAGGACTGATTTCCCTACATGCATAGCTCTTTCTAAGAGTTCAATTGTTCCGCCCCTAAGCTCTTTTTTGTTCTTTACCATGAACAAAAGTATTTCCTTGTCGGTGGAGGATATAATACCCATTTTTGCCGACTTCAGATTGTTGAGGATCGTGCATTCCGAAGCCCTCACTATAAATGAAAATATGTACCTTGATTATATCATAAAGCTGGTTCACTTGAAGTACATTTCGATCCGCGTAGATTGGAACTCAATCCCATCATCAATATCCAAACTTTGGAACTTGGAGACATTGATTATCATTGGATTAGGAGGTCAAATTGTAGTGCCAGAGGAGATCTGGGAATTGGTTAAATTAAGGCACCTGCATATCAATTACCGTGCTAATTTCAGTCATGCGCTGCTTCATGGGAGCTCTTCCAAGTTGGAGAATCTACAAACACTTTCGACACCTGTAGTTTGCTGTGGAGAAGAGAAAAAGTTGATACCAAGAGTACCAAATCTGCGAAAGTTTAGATTTATATCTGCTGAAGCAAAGAATTCCAACGGAAAATTTGAGTACCAGTTACCTCAACTTGATTCTCTTGATCAACTTGAATCACTGAAGATTTTATGCGACAGTAGGACACGATGTATATCAGGACAATTTGGTCTTCCTTCAAGCTTGAAAAAATTAACTTTGTCGAACTTCAGGCTACAATGGAGTGAGATCTCAAGCTTTCACAGACTACCAAACTTAGAGGTTCTGAAGATACGCGGAGGAATATTTGTGGATGCTTTGTGGGATATGGAAGATGTTGAGTTCTCTAAACTCAAATTTCTGAAACTAGAAAATCTCAACATAAAACAATGGATTGTTTCTCCCGATAATTTTCCATGCCTTAAGAAACTGGTCTTACAGAGTTGCAAGAAGCTAGATGAAATCCCTTCCAGCGTCGGAGACTTTAATTCTTTGGAGAAGATCGAAGTTCTTTGGTGCAGCCCTTCTGCTGCAAACTCAGCGAAGCAAATTCAGGTAGATCAAGAGGATACGGGAAATGAACTTCTCAATGTTCAAGTCATACATCTGTAAGTTATCCCCCTTGGTATGTTGGTTTGGCAATTTAATACTCTATAAGGCAAATACGACGAATTGTTCCTCACAAATTGTATCTCTTCTAATTTCAGAACGAGTCTCATGCGTTTTGGTTTGTGAGGAATTGACCTTTTGATTATTGGGTAGTCATAAAAATGCGTTCTTAACAAAAAAAAAAAAAGAACTTTTGATCTGACAAAAATAGTTCTTGATCCTTATACAAAATTATGTATTCTTGTGACATGTCACAGTTAGTTGATAGCAAGAGAAATGAGATTATTGATTGCTAATGACTCGTACTAAAACACAAAGCTTCTGCCGGATTATGTGGTAGTCGACATATTTGCTTGCATAATAAGCCCAAATGCTACCACAGTGCTGGCTTGCTTTGTTAGTGGAGATGTTACAGTCAGCTTTGCTGAGATACTTCTTCTTTATTATTATTTGCATTGAGTTTTTTTGTTTTTATAATTCTTTCTTTCCGGTGCAGCATTCTTAATCCCTTGCGTGGCTATACGTCTTAACGAGGCTAATAGAAACTATTCTCTGAGAAAGACCTCTCAAGTGGTGCTCTAGTTGTTGGATTAGTAGGTGAGATTCGGCTTGCTTGTTTTTTCTTAGTTACCTATTGTCTTTGTTAAATTACTAATAACGAGGTATAGTTGAGGTATAGCAGTGTTTTGTGTGTGACTGATATTTATGAGTATTCTGTGATTACGTCAATAGGCAAGTTCAAATCGAAGGTCTACTTTAAGAGTTTTGATGGAAGGTGATTACTTACTACGAGGGACACGCCTCTTTCTCAAATATAAAACGTCTGTTAGAGATGGCATATCTTGTTATTGTTGGAAAGGACCTGGATGTGCTATTAGTGAAACAAAACAGTTAAATTTATTCAAATGAATTGAATTAATCTTTAGTCATGTAAGGTCGTGTGCCTACATCACACAAGAAAAGCAAACCGTTAGTCGAGCCTCGTTACGTAGAGTTGCATTGCATGATTTTGGGAGTAATGAACGCACTGCCTTCAGATTATGAGTTTGTAGTGAAACTCATGTTGTTCAAGGTAGATTCATAATTCTTAAGTCGAGTAGCTTCCTTCGTACCAGATCATGATCTGTTGATCTAAACATACTGTAGTATATAGCACAATTCAGAATCAGATGTTTTTTCTGAAAGAAACTAAAGTTGAAAAGTAAGTATAAATAAAAACTCAACACGCATAAGAGATCAACAAGAGATATCGTTGCAGCCCCACAATAATCTTCACCACTAAAAAAAAGTAGTATCTTATATACACCTGAAACCTCAAAATGATACCTTGAAGCCTAATATATACCAGGTAATTCTCTGAGTAGTTGAATGTGGAGTTTCAAACCAAAAAAAAAAAAAGGCGCTTTTACAATCAACTTAAAATGGATATGATTCAAACAACACAGACCGTTATTTACTGCATTTCAGCACATATAGATTAACTGAAAAGTGAAATCACATTGTCTAAATGGGAAAAGAAGCAAAAGAACGTAACTTACTTCTTCATGAACTTCTCAAGGTTCAAATCATACATTTGTAAGTTATCCCCCTCGGTATGTTGGTTGGGCAATTGAATATGCTTATAAGGAAAATACGATGCACTGTTCCTCACAAATACCGTCTCTTCTAATTTCAGAATGAGTCTCATGCGTTTTGGTTTGTGAGGAATTGACCTTTCGATTATTGGGTTGTCATAAAATTGCATTCTTAACAAAAAACTCTTTTGATCTGACAAAAATAGATATTCTTGTGACATGTCACAGTAAAGTTGATAGCAAGAGAAATGAAATTATCCATTGCTAATGTGTCCTACTAAAATCCAAATGCAACGACAGTGCTTGCTCGAATAATAAGCCCAAATGCTACGACATTGCTTGCTTCTTTTGTTAGTGGAGACGTTACAGTCAGCTTTGCTGAGATACTTCTTCTGTAATATTATTTGGATTCAGTTGTTTGGTTTTATAATTCCTTCTTTCTTTCTTTCTTTCTTTCTGGTGCAGCATTCTTAATCCCTTACATAGCTAGTGGAACTATTCTCCAAGAAAGACCTCTCAACTGGTAGGATTCGTAGGTAAGATTTGGCTTGTTTGTTTTTACTTAGTTACCTGTACCTGATATTGCAACCATTGTTACATATTGTCTTTGTTTAAACACTAATAATGAGATAAGGTACCAATGTTTAGTGAGTGATTCTGTGATTGCTTGAATAGGTTTACTTGGAATTCTGATGGAAGATGATTACTTACACGAGAGACACACGCTTTTCTCAAATATAAAACATCTGTTAGAGATGGTGATATCTTGTTTTTGTTGGAAAATACCTCGTTGTGCTATTAGTGCAACAAAACAGTTAAATTTCTCCCGGAGTTGATTTGTTCAGACGGGATAAATAAGCTTTGGATTGAGGCATTGTCTCAGACTTCAGATTTTAATGTTGTTGCAATCAGGTGGCGTTAATAGCCCTGTTTTATTGCATTTCCAGTTTGTCATATTATTGTTGTGTTTATAATATGATCAATATACTGTTGTTGTGCTGAGTTTGCTTTAGAATTTTGAGAAATAACGTGAGGTGTTATTTGCCAGATAGGAATGATGCAGAGGTAATTCTTTCAAATGAATTGATTCAAATCTTTATTTTGGAGGTTAATTTTGCACAACAGATGGGTTTTGGGAAATGATATCTTTATTAGTAACACAGTCTCTGTCATTATATTTTAAGTTGGTTGTACCCATAACGAATGATTTACTATGCTGAATTATTTTTACCGGAGCTTAAGGTCATATGCAAAGCAAACCTTCAGTCGAGCCTTCATACTTATAGTTGCATGATTGTTGGTAGTAATGAACGCCCTGCCTTTGGATTATGAGTTTGTAAGTGAAATTCGTGTTGGTCAAGGTAGTTGTAGTCTTTAAATTTGTGTACTTGGAATAAATTTGAGCTCATTTCACACCCGTAGACACTTAGACAGTTAGACTGGGAGCAGATTCAGTTTGCAGTAACTGAAGAAACGCGTACATTCATTCTCATCAGATCAAAATGTCACCATCTCTAAAAACTTTCAAAGGCGTAAAAGATTCGTAATTTTTAAGTAGGAGTAGCTTCTACCAGATCATGATCTGTTGATCTAAACATACTAATCCAGGAGGTGTATATGCACAATTCAGAATTAGATGTTTTTTGTGAAAGAAACTTACTGAAGCTGGAAAGTAAGTATGAATAAAAACTCAACACGCGTAAGAGATCAACGAGAGAGAACGTTGCAGTCCCACGCCAGAAACAGTGAAGATCAGGTTGTACTTTGGTAACCTTCTAGAACAAAAGATCAGTCTACTTACAGTAGTATCTTATATACACCTGAAACCTCAAAATGATACCTTGAAGCTAAAATATACCAAGTAATTTCTCTCAGTAGTTAAATGTGGAGTTTCAAGGAAAAAAAGCAATTTTTCAATCAACTTAAAATGGATATGATTCAAACAACATGAACCGTTATTTACTGCATTTCATGACATATAGATTAACTGAAAAAGATGAACACCGAGGCCAGGGGCTGAAACGGAAATATGGAATTTAGCGATGTTGAGAGTGTTTGTAAAGGTTTTATTGCGGACACATGGTCCGAATTTTGATTCTTCACCTTTGGAATTTTGATTTGTGTCAAAATGATAGAAAATCTCAAAAGTAATTAAGCTATTGCATCAATTTGTGGGTTTGCCTAGTGCACACTCAAACAACAGCAACTGCGAATTTTCACATGATTGAATTAATACGCAACCAGTCCACAATGTTGTCTCGCTCTTTCGATTGCAGAAGAGCCGTGCAACACGGATTTTCGTCTCCTTGTCATGTGTCGCTGCCCCCTATCTTAATTTTTTGCCATATTTTTCTTTCTTTTATTTCTTTCTATTTTGTCTTAAATTTATTACTTCTAAAAAGTAAAATTAGTACACGTAAAAGAAATTGCAATGTTCTTCTTTCTACCCTAGCTACTTTTCTTGTTACATTTCGTATGGCACTAATTATCTAAGTGCTTTGATTAAGATACCATGATAGAGTCGACTTTTGCATTTAACGTGACACCAGTTTTAGTCAAGTGTAAACGTAGAGTTATGGTCAAAAAAAAGACGTGACTTGCACGTTTCGAGTTACTTTGAAGAAAACTGATTTTAAGACACACACTTGCATGTTATCAACACAATAATTTGACGATTAAACTACTCAATTTTCTCCAAATTTACTTTACCGAGACCAGTCTTCCCCACACTAACTAAACCGCCAGTTCCATGTTTGGACTAAAGTTTTCCACGTATATTTTTGTCTCCTAAACACTAGAAACTTTTCGTAGTGTTTTAAGATTTTTTTCGACATGGTTCGCAGAAAATCATAACAGTTAAGACTTGTTTGGTTTGATTATAACCAAACAGCCATATATTAAAATACCCATGTTAATACACAATGTAAGTGCTTAAGTTAACATGGTGGTATACTGGTATTGTTTAAAACTCACAAATTAGACCATTTATTTTACTACAGCTTTGTGATTGCTTCAACACTTTTGAAACACTTCACTAATTTTCAGTTCACTATTCATTGTAATTTATCTTAGTACCCTCAATACCGTGGAATAAAAATGCGTATTTTATGCGATATCTCCAGATCGTCTACAAAACGTTTTGGAAGACAATTCAAATATTTCAAAATTCTTATAATATCACAGCACTGAAGCAATTAAAAGAGTGTCGTTGTATTGGATGTTTTTTTTTATTCACAATAACATGTAAATCAAATTTACGGATTATATATATATATCATAGGAAATATTACAGATTAGTATCTCAAGTATGGCCGTTTTGCACTTACATACTCAACTTTTCATTTTGTGCACGAACATGTTTGAGATTTGCTCAGACTACAGTTAACTATCCAAACTTTTGTTAAATTACACTCCACTAAACACCCCAACCAAACTAGTCGGTACTATTTCAAATAAACTTTAAAAAACACAGACACTTTTGTTTTGATCCTGGCCACACGAATTTGAATTGACCCTTCAAATTAATTAAGACCAAAATCGCCTTCCCATTTCCTCTCGGCCCGCCACTCAGTTAAGTAACTAATGAATGAACTGTGAGGACTAAATTGGCAATAAGTTCCAACTTGCGAGAGCAAATTTGTGAACAGCAGACGTTCCCCTAAAATTTACCAACTCCATTACATGCGGTCAATACTAGTGCTATCCAAATAGCCATTAACCAGTATTTGACGAACGTACCAAGATTGAGGTGGATTATTTTGATCATAATATTATCACTCTTCCACATATCTCGTCTACGGTTCAGACTACCAATGTGTTTACGCTTTTACGTCAGCAACATCATCAAATCCTTTTTGGGCAAATTGATGCTTGTTGAACAACCACCATCAATTTGAGGGGGATATCAACGGATAGAATAGTTATTGTATATTTAATATAGTTGGTATTTGAGTTATTAGAAGTTAGAGTCACGGGTGATATGTGAGTCTTGATGAATTCACCACCTAACTTAGGTTCAATTTCATGTATATATATATATATATATATATTCTTCAGCTGAATAGATCAACTTTTCTCCTTACAATCTTTACATGATACAGAATATAAATTATTGACAATAAATTGCAGGTGACCAAATGTTATTCTTCATCTGAACGTAATCGAAGTCATTGCAGTTGTGATGACGTTCAAACCATTTTTAGTCAATCGACGACATAACTAAATAGTTCTTTTACCTATCAAGCAGCCCCTATTTTTTGCATAGTGAAAAATGCTTTGAGTCTTAGTTGTGCCATATATTGCACTTTCATATTGATTAATTTCAACTGTTGAGCTAACTTGTAATATATTCTTGTACCATAGTTTATATTCTTTGTGGTATCAGTATGATGCCATATATTATTAAACTTTTGCTACAATCATCATAAGAATTGGTGGCCCAACATTGTAATATCTTCAACTTACAACAGAGAACTTCTAGCATACCACCTAATGCACAACTACCACCACTCACAAAGGGGTGGGCCCCACAAGCATGAGACCCGCATGGAGCCCACCTCTTTATGAGTGGGGGTGGTTGTGCATCAGGTAGTATATCAGACAATTCTCTTACAACATGTTCACCTCATAAGTTATTGATGCAATTGTAGGACATGTAGCGTTGAATTGGTTACTTGTTACACCAAGTGTTCATATGTCACCTCATATGTCATTTTCACCACATTATTTATACATATTGCATGTGTATATTGTAAGATTCTTCTAATTATGGTAAAAGAATTCTTGTTCACTACTCGAGATTTTCAAATTACAATTATTATAAATAATTGTTTTTTTTTTTTTTTTTTTTTTTTTTCCAGTTTTTGTCCTGTATTATGTGGTATTTGGAGACATAGTTTGTTAATGTGGCACGGCTCAATTTTAGTCCTTTTAAAAAGTGAAGTGATCGATTTTAGCGTTCCTTCACGGGCACTACATGTGACCAAGATAGTGCTCACTATTGGTCTTCTAAAGTATCACTTTTAGTCCATGTAATGTGTTCGCTTCTAAATGTAGTGCTTCAATATTCGACTTTCGATCCAAATTTGACATGTGTTTGCACTTGATTCTCAATTATATTAATTTGAATACTTTATAGAGTGTCTATATTTCTGAGTATTTGAGCTTGTGTTCATCATTAGATGATGGGAAGTAGAAGTATTATGTTGTACTCATCCTTTTCCTACTGTAGTTTTCAGTCTAAGGCGAGCAAAAAACGCTGAATAATCTACTCGTGGAAAAGTTATTTTTGTAGAAACGTTGTATTGATGATGAAGTGAAACTAATGACTCGGATCAAATAATCTTTTAATTTATACAAAATAACCACTCTATAAACTTGTATCGCTATATATTAGTATAAACAACCGACGCGTTTTGCCATCTAACCGTGCCATTGATAAAGAGGATAAATGCACCAAATATCTTAAACTCTTATCTTGTTTGTCGAATACCCCCAAAACTATTTGTTTGACTGACACAAATTTGAATTGACGTACCCTTAACAAGATAAAAAATCAAAATCAAAATCGCATTCTAAGTTAGGAGTGTCGGGGCTGCTATTAATTGCACAACAATTAAGTCCCACAATTTTTTTTCTCTATAATTTAAGCCCTGAAATGTGTAACTTTTCTTACAATTAGGGTCCCAAATATAATTATTCAGCTTTTAA
This sequence comes from Linaria vulgaris, assembly GCA_948329865.1. NCBI lineage: Eukaryota > Viridiplantae > Streptophyta > Magnoliopsida > Lamiales > Plantaginaceae > Linaria > Linaria vulgaris. Next base: position 126,692,662 of record OX415250.1, on the reverse strand, counting down.
AACATTTATCTATTTTCTTCATTTCTCCTTAATACACTTTATATTTTATTTTAGGAAGAATAACTAAGTTCCAACTATTCATAAAAAAATAAATAAATAAAAAAAAACTAAGTTCCAAGTTCCAACTTGCGGGGGCAAATTTGTCCAGAGAAAAATACCACACGCCACGTCACCACCCCTCACTGAGCTGAAGGACAACGAAACGGCGGAGCCGGAGCGGAGGGGTATTTATGTCATTTTGCCTCCTTTAGCGGTAAGTAGTATATTTTCTTGCACGCGAACCGAGTTGAATTAAAATTGAGATATTGTTTGTTAATTTGTTGATATATTTAAAAAAATTGTGATTAATGAAATGGAATCATTCTGTTTATTTAATCTCCCATATATTACGGGTCAACTCTAACAGTCGTATAAAAATGATTAGAAAATGACTTTATTCGGGTAGAATATATATATATATATATATATATATATTTTAAAATTATGTTAGCTCTTTGTATAGAGATTGGTGCTCTTACATTTTTAAATTATGTTTGTTTGTGTGGATTTAAAATTATTGAAAATTGAAATTAGGGACATGATTAGATGCTTTTTCATGATATCAAGAAAAATCACGGTTTTGCTCTTCTCACTCTGTTCTCTAACGTTTTAAATCCCCAAGTTATTGATAATACCTCCCCCTCGGATTGTTGATCAACCGTTATCATGTTTTTGTTCGTAAGATTTAGTCCGGGGTATTCAACATACGTTAAGGAGCACATCGTTAATTTTAAAATGTTAGGGGGCAAATTAAGAAACAAATTTACGTTAAGAGCTTAACAGGAATTACCATGACCGTTGAAGAACATGAAAGCAAATTAATGTCAGACATTGTCATATATATATATATATATATATATATGAATGATTAATAAGTGAAAATGATTGGTTAATGACTACAAGTTGCAATAAATAATGGTCAACTTTGGTGTGGTTAGTTGCATCTTCCCAAAGTCAAAGCTGTTCATTCTAAGCAATTCACATCAGAGGAAAAAAAAAGAGAGAGAGAAAAAGAAAAGAGTGAGAGATGGAAGGTTGATCTGTGGATCTTGCCAAAGTAAGTAAGAAGATGCACGAGCACGTGTTCGATGGCGAAAATATTGATCTGAGCCAAGTGATGAAAGACGTGTACGAGAATTTCAATTTGATCTTTAAGGCCACTTTTTCTCAACACGAGATATTCCAAAGGCAGGTTAACCCAGCCTTATCCCTTCGCCCTGAATTTCGTAAGTTGAGAAAGGAGCTTGGATTCTTGGTTACATTTACCAGGTGCATGTTGAAGCGGTGCGTCGAGGAGGGTACTACTACTAATACCGGGGTGGTGATAAATAGGAGTTTGGTTGATATCTTGACAGATGTTGAATCACACTTTGTGGCTCTCCACGACCGTTGTTCAACATTACTATCTGGAGGGTATATATTTGCAACAGAAGTCGTGAAGACTCTTAGCATGGGAAGATTTGAGCATATGGTGTCAAGAGTTTCAAATGCATACCTTGCTGTTCTTAGTACTGATTCGTTACCTTCATCAACGAGCTTCGTGCACAATAGAGAATCCATGGTAGAATTACTGGCTCAACTCCTGGAGAATCTGAATCAATTTGACTTGGAAGATAAAAGTATTAAAACTTATGTTGAGAAACTAGAATTCTTGAGAAGCTACCTTCAGCTCACTAGAGAATGTTGCTTGAGTGGCCAAAGTTTGAAAGAGTTCCTGATTTGTGTTGAGGTTGTTGGTGAAATTGCGGCATGCTATTCGTTCCTGAAAAAGTATGGCGAACTCTGTTCATCGGAGAATTATTTGCAGATCAAAAACGGTATAGAGTCAGAAATGACTGATAGACTTCTGAAAAACTATACCAACTGTATCAAAGAGATCCTTATGAAGCTGATAAATGATGATGAAACAATCAATCTAGTGGCACTGCAATTGAAGAATCAATTCGAAGATCTTCACAGGGATGTAGAAAAACTGGTGGATTTCATTCTCAGTTACTACCCAAAGAATGAGGCTGAGGTGACAACAGAAACAGCTACTCTTAGGATACATGATTTACTTCAAAAAGTTCATCACCTCAACGATCACATAGTGGACAACGCCATGCTCCTAACTTCTGGCGGTATAGGGCAAAATTCTCCCCAAAGTGGTTTCTTCAATTCTCTTCTTGAGAACCTGAGGCGGGTAAATGATATTTCATTTGATGGGTTCAACAGTATTCACAAGGATGTAGTTTCTCTCTGGTCATTTATCCAGAATCCGGTGCGCACACGTGCAGCATATGAGTCGAAATATTTTATCAACTCTAATGACCAACTTCCTCCTTCGACTGATGGACTTCTGAATGGCTGTGTGTATTCTGTCAACAAAAATTTTACGGAGCTAACAATTGATGATCTAAGAACGCAAGTGAAAATTTTGTTCATAGATCTTCACAAGGAACTTGAATTGCTAGGGGGGCAGATTCACAGTCACCCGGTTGAACTGGAGAAACTCTTAGATATTATAACACAATACCAAACTTTGGTGGAGGATGTTGGATCTATGTTCATCTTGTTAATCAACGAAGAAATGAGGGGAAATGTGGCAGCACAAATGAGCATTTTTGATATATGGCGAGAGTTTCAAGAAAAAGCTTATCCCCTCAGAGACCGCATCATCCACATCTGCTGGCCCATAACTTTGGGCAGAAATGCCCGAAATTCTTGCCAAACTAATCAACTTGGTTTCTTGAATATTCTTATTGACAACTTGAGGGAGTTGAAGGATTTACCATTCAGTTTGAAAACTTATGAGACTGGAGGGTTCCAAGCTATTCATGAGGACTTAGTTCTACTGCGATCATTTCTACATTATACCGTGGCCAATAATAGCACTGCAGATGATGATGAATCAAAGGACCTTTTGACCCGTATTCAGTGTGCAGCTTCTGAAGCAGAATATTTTATCAACTTATATGTGGCTGAAACCATTCCTGACTGCTGCAGATTATTTTGGTTTTCTGACTTTCAACAGCAGGTGAAGCTAATTAAATCAACTTTTTTGGATATCAGTGAGAAAAGATCAACTAATGAGATGAACGATTTCGACATTGTTGCGAGCCATTGGGAGCCCAAACAGTTACTCCCAACAAGTGATGTGGTGGTGGGGTTTGAGAATGAGACGGTATTAATATTGGAAAGATTAGTCAGTGACTCGGAGAAGCTTGATGTTATCTCAATCATTGGGATGGCTGGATTGGGTAAAACAACTTTTGCAAGGAAATTGTACGAGGATCCTTCTATTGTTGGCCATTTTGAACTTCGTTCGTGGTGTACAGTTTCCCAAGAATACAACCCAAAAGAATTATTGTTGACAATTTTAGGTTCTATAACTAAGCTCACCGATGATGCCTATAGAAGGAGTGAGGGTGATTTATCCAAAATGCTTTACCAACAACTTACTGGGAAAAGTTACTTTATTGTCTTGGATGACATTTGGGGAATGGGTGCTCCGAAGTACCTAAAGCGTTTCTTTCCAGATAATAGAAAGGGAAGCTGGATCATGTTGACAAGTCGGAGCAGGTTAGAAGATTATAGCAATCCTCTTGAACTCCGTCTTTTAACTGATGAGGAGAGCTGGAATTTAATGAAACAGAAGATCTATGGGGAAAATGAAGAATGCCCTCACCAATTGCGCCAAGTTGGAGAGAAAATTGCGAAAAAATGCCATGGCTTACCACTTGCAATCGTCGTGGTTGCTGGAATTCTTTCAAAGTTAGAAAAGAAACACCATTTCTGGGAGAAAGTTGCTGAGAATTTGAGCTTGTATATCTCTGGTGATACTGCTCAAGCACAATTGATGACAGTGTTAGAACTAAGCTACAAGATGTTACCAGACAATTTAAAACCATTGTTTCTTTACCTTGGAGCGTTCCCGGAGGATGCAGAAATACCGGCAAACAAATTGGCATGGTTATGGATAGGTGAAGGATTCGTGCAAACGACCGATCGCCTTACAATCAACTTAGAAGTTCTAGCTGAACTAAATCTGATGGATCTTATTGATAGAAGCCTCGTCATGATTGCTGAAAGAAGGTCCGACGGAAGGGTGAAATCTTGTCGTGTCCATGATATGTTGCGTGATATGTGCTTGGTGAAAGCAAAAGAAGCAAACTTTATGCGGCTGGTAAGCGTCCATGCCGAGTTGCACAGTTATGCAACTTATGAACGAAGGTTAACCATTTCCCTAACAGCAGGGAGTTATCTTTCTCTAAGGCATCAAAGGACTGATTTCCCTACATGCAGAGCTTTTTCTAAGAGTTCGATTGCTCCTCCGCTGAGCTCTTTTTTGTTCTTTAACATGAACAGAAGTGTTTCCTTGTCGGTCGAGGATATGATACAGATACTTTGCGACTTCAGATTGTTGAGGATCGTGCATTCCGAATCCCTCACTATTGATGAAAATATGTACCTAGATCATATCATAAACCTGGTTCACTTGAGGTACATTTCGATCCGCGTGGATTGGAAGTCAATCCCATCATCGATATCCAAACTATGGAACTTGGAGACATTGATTATCAAGGGATTAGGAGGTCAAATTGTAGTGCCAAAGGAGATCTGGGAATTGGTTAAATTAAGGCACCTGCATATAAATTACCGCGCTAACTTCAGTCATGCGCTGCTTCATGAGAGCTCTTCCAAGTTGGAGAATCTACAAACACTTTCGACACCTGTAGTTTGCTGTGGAGAAGAGAAAAAGTTGATATCAAGAGTACCAAATTTGCGAAAGTTTAGATTTATATCTGCTGAAGCAAAGAATTCCAACGGAAAATTTGAGTACCAGTTACCTCAACTCGAATCTCTTGATCAACTTGAATCACTGAAGATTTTATGCGACAGTAGGATGCGATGTATATCAGGCCAATTTGGTCTTCCTTCAAGCTTGAAAAAACTAACTTTGTCGAACTTCAGGCTACAATGGAGTGAGATCTCAAGCTTTCACATACTACCAAACTTAGAGGTTCTGAAGATACGCGGCGGAATATTTGTGGATGCTTTGTGGGATATGGAAGATGTTGAGTTCTCTAAACTCAAATTTCTGAAACTAGAAAATCTCAACATAAAACAATGGATTGTTTCTCCCGATAATTTTCCATGCCTTAAGAAACTGGTCTTACAGAGTTGCAAGAAGCTGGAGGAAATCCCTTTCAGCGTCGGAGACTTTAATTCTTTGGAGAAGATCGAAGTTCTTTGGTGCAGCCATTCTGCTGCAAACTCAGGGAAGCAAATTCAGGTAGATCAAGAGGATACGGGAAATGAACTTCTCAAGGTTCAAATCATACATCTGTAAGTTATCCCCCTTGGTATGTTGGTTTGGCAATTTAGTGCTCTATAAGGAAAATACAACGCGCTGTTCCGCACAAATACCATCTCTTCTAATTTCAGAATGAGTCTCATGCGTCTTGGTTTGTGACGAATTGACCTTTTGATAATTGGGTTGACATAAAATTGCGTTCTTAACAAAAAAAATCTTTTGATCTGACAAAAATAGATATTGATCCTTATAACTAAAGTCTTCAAGTGGGTGGTGATTGAAGTATGGAACTAATTATTAGAGAATCTTTTTGCTTATACAAAAAATATGTAATCTTGTGACATGTCACAGTAAGTTGATAGCAAGAGAAATGAGATTATTGATTGGTTGTGTCTCCTACTAAAACCCACAGCTTTTGGATTCTGTGGTAGTCAACATATTTGCTCACATAATAAGCTCAAATGCTACCACAGTGCTTGCTTCATTTACAGTCAGCTTTGCTGAGATATTTCTTCTGTATTATTATTTGGATTGAGTTGTTTGGTTTTATAATTCTTTCTTTCTTTCTGGTGCAGCATTCTTAATCCCTTACATGGCTAGTGGAAACTATTCTCCGAGAAAGATCTCTCAACTGGTAGGATTCGTAAGTGAGATTTGGCTTGTTTGTTTTTACTTAGTCACCAGTACCTGATATTGCAGCCATTGTTACTTATTGTCTTTGTTTAAATACTAATAATGTTTAATGAGTGACTGATATGTATGAGTGATTCTGTGATTGCTTTAATAGGTTTACTTGGAATTCTGATGGAAGATGATTACTTACACGAGAGACACGCGCTTTTCTCAAATATATAACGTCTGTTAGAGATGTTGATATCTTGTTTTTGTTGGAAAAGACCCCGTTGTGCTATTAGTGGAGTTGATTTGTTCAGACGGGATAAATAAGCTTTGGATTGAGGCATTGTCTCAGACTTCAGATTTTAATGTCGTTGCAATCAGCTGGCGTTATTAGCAGATTGCATTTTCAGTTTGTCATATTATTGTTGAGTTTATAATATGATCAACATATTGTTGTTGTGCTGAGTTTGCTTTAGATTTTTGAGAAATAACGTAAGGTGTTATTTGCCAGATAGAAATGATGCAGGGGTAGTTTTTTCAAATGAATTGAATTAAATCTTTATTTTGGAGGTTAATTTTGCACAACAGATGGGTTTTGGGATTAGTAACAAGGTCTCTGTCGTTATATTTTAAGTTGGCTGTTGGAATTTTCAAATTACTTTTACATTAGTAACTTGTTGGAATTTTTAAATTTCTTCTACATTAATACCAGAACTTTTGAATATTTTTGAACCGTTGCAATGGAAATATAAAGTCTGCTTTCATTTCTTTTAACAGTTGTTTGTTTTCCCTCCATTTTTCTGAACGGGCAACTCACCAAGAGTTGTGTCTCATCATGAAATGTTTCCAAGTCTTTATTAAATAGGATTTGACGGTGCAAACAAAATGAGAATTGTATTGCATTTTTCTATTTCCAAAAAACTGCTGCTCTCTGGCTTAAAAACAAAAATCAGTTTTCATATACTGAGACAGAACACGTCTTCTCTGTTTTAAAAATAAGTTCAGTACCTTATTTGCGAGAAAAATAATTCTGCTCCTAAAAACAAATTCATCCTTTCACCTTGAGTATTCTGGATTTTCTTCGAAAGTGCAATTCGTACATAATACACAATCTTTAGATTGAACTCCATTGTATCTTGGGACAAATTCGCCGTAACTCGATTGCACAAATAGTGGGGGCGAATATTGTTTTAAGAAAAGCGTAGTTTTGTGTGACTTGGAGTGGGTTCGTTGCGTTCGTTATTGAAGATTGTTCGCATTTGTGGTAGCAGATTTGCTCGTGTTGCCGCGCTGAATTGAAGTGAAGTGCAGCAGGTTCATCACATTTTCTCCAACAATCTCAAGACAATATTATAGCATCTCAAAACTTGTTGCAACTCACCACCGACTTCGTCAAATTGGAGAGGTTCGATGGTGGAAACTTTAGGCGTTGGCAAAAGAAAGTTTGTTTCCTTTTGTTCACGCTTGCGGTGGATTATGTTCTAACAACTCTAAAGCCTCAAGAACGTGAAAACGAAACATTGGCGGAATCTCGAACACCAGTAAAATGGGTGAAGGACGACGAAATCTGTCGGGGACATATTCTGAATGCTCTAACGGATAACTTGTTCGATGTCTACTAAAATATCGATACGGCGAAAGAACTTTGTGATTCTCTCAATAACCGGTACTTGACTGAAGATGCTACAAATAAGAAATTTCTATCTTCCCAATTAATGAATTACAAGATGGTTGATTGAAAATCCGTGAGTGAGCAATTTAATGAATTGCAATGCATCTCAGGACACATGAAAAATCTAAATATGCACATGGATGAATGTATTGTGTCTTGCATCATTGATAAACTCCCACCGTCATGGAAAGATTATAAAACGAGTCTCAAACATTAGTGTCAAAGACTTGAGTTCTTACTTTTGCATTGAAGATTGATTAAAAATTCAAGAAAAAAAAATCACAAGTTGGGGGCTCATCTTTAGTTCATATGGAGGAAAAAAATAAAGAGTCTAAACAATCTCAGCACTCGAGTCGAGGCAGAATAATGAAAATCGGAAAAGAAAGGGGCGAGACACTAAGAACCATAAGAATGAAAACAAAAAGAAAAAGGGGCTTGTTGGCATTGTGAAAAGTCGAGACATTTCAAAAGAGATTGTAGAATTTTGAAAAAGAAAAAGAATCAACAAAACAATAATAATAACGGTACAGAAAAAAATTTAGCAATGATTTCTGAAGTAAATATGTTGTAGGAAGATGGTTCTTGGTGGATTGACTCCGGTGCGACGTGGCACATGTGCAAAGATCTAAGTTGCTTTACCACTTATGAGCCCATTCCAGAAGGTGGTGTCTTGTACATGAGCAACTCGTCGACGACTGTTGTAAATTGCAAAGGAACGGTGGAATTGGAATTCACTTCGAGAAAAATTTTATCTTAAGGAGAATTGTATCACGTTCCTGAAATTAGAAAAAACTTATAAGTGTTGATTTACCCTTAAGGTCCTCCAAGTAATAGTATCCTCGGGCGCTCGCCTGTATGACCCGATAAGGGCCTTCCCATCGCGGCTGCAATTTACCCACATGTTTGCTCGCCTCAATGCTCTTTAAAACCAAATCGCCTACCTCAAAGTTCCTGAATCTGACTTTCTCATCAAAACTTTTGGACATTGTTGTCTTAAAGGCTATTATGCGCTGGTATGCTTGTTCCCTAGTTGAGCTGATCATATCTAAATCCATCTGGCGCAGTCTGGTTGACTGTTCTGGGTCATAGTCGTGTATTCGGAGGGTCGGCATCCCGATCTCGACCGATAGGACCGCTTCAGATCCATATACCAGTACGAAAAGAGTTTCCCCCTTCGACGTTCTAAGGGTGGTCTTATAGGCCCAAAGAATACCGTGTAGCTCATCAGTCGAGCTTCCCCCAGTGTCCCTTAGTCTTCTTTCAAGGTAGTTTTTCAGCGTCTTGTTGCTTGACTCTACCTGCCCGTTGGCTTGTGGGTGAGACACCGATGTTAAATGCTGAGAGATCCTTAGCTCTTGACACCAAGATTTGATCTCTTTTCTGACAAATTGTCGACCATTGTCCTACACCAAAACTCTGGAGATGCCGAAACGACATATTATGTTCTTCCATATAAACTCTATCATATTTTTCTCAGTAATAGTCGTCATTGCCTCGGCCACCACCCACTTTGTATAATGCTCCACTGCCACCACTAGGAACTTCTTTTGTTCGCAAGCTGTAGCGGCCCCACAATGTTGATTGCCCATTGATCAAACGGGCATGACACATCCAATGGTTGTAACGTTTGCGTCGGTCTATGAATTAGTCGAGCATGAAATTGGCAACTATCACAACGACGAGAGAACGTTGTTGAATCTTTCAGTAGAGTCGACCAATAATACCCTTGACGGGAAACACTTGAGCCAACACTCCCGATTGATTTCTACAACTCCCTGCATGAATCTTCCGCATCACATAGTCCACTTGCGGTGGGGATAGACAACGCATGAGGGTCCCTCAAATGAACGCTGAAAGTTCCCCGTCGTGGATCATGAATCTGTAAGCCTTGTAGCGTAGCCTTGGTCGAGCATTGGGGTGGGTAGATAGGATACCATCGGTCAGATAACGCATGATCTCATCCTTCCACGATGGCCATTCCAGTACCGATAGTATGTACTCAATTGGAAACCACACCTTACTATATTTTGAAATTCCAATGGCCGGCTTTTCGATTGTCAAGAGTGTAACTCGTTTTTTGCACGCATATCTCTGATAAGCTAGTGGATTTTCATAGGGCATCGGCCTTGGTGTTCTCCGTGCGTGGGATCTGCAAAAGATCGAAGAAGCTGAAATTACCGGCAAGATCCTTCAGCTTGGCCAGGTACAATTTCATTGTCTCCTCCCTTGCTTCATATTTGCCAGAAAAGTGGTTGGCCACCAACTATGAATCCGTAAACACCTCTAAATACTCCACATTGAGGGTTTGCGCTAGGTATATTCCATAACAGCGGTACGTACTAAGCCTCGTTGTTCGTAACAAGAAAGTTCAAGATTATGTAAAATTCAAATTCTCGATGATCGGGGGAGAGTAGGTGCATCTCCACCCCTCCCCCGTAGTTTGTGGCAGATCCGTCCACATGAAGAAACCATGTGGTGGTTGCACGAATCGTGCTTGGTTGGTCGGAGATTGCCCAGATGAAATTCGTCGAACCTACTGTGTTGTTTCCCAATGTTTCAGCCATAAAATCTGCCAATGGTTGATCATTGATCAAATTTCGAGGACGAAACTCGAGGCCGAATTCACTGAGCTCTACTGCCCATTTAACCAATCGGCCGGAAGTTTCTGGCCTCGCCATCACCTGTTTCAAGGGCTTGTCTATTACGATCATGATCGGGTGTGACTGAAAAATATGGTCTCAATTTCCTCGTCGTCGCCACTATGGCTAGGGCAAAGAGTTCTATTTCCAAATAGTTTTACTCTGCGCCCTGCAATACCCGACTTACATAATGTATCGGGAGCTGTTGGACCCCTTTCTCTTTCACTGTCACTATACTGATGGCGTGCGAGGATAATGCCAGGTACAAGTGCAACATCTCTCCCTCATCCGGCTTGGCTAGGAGTGGCAGACTCACTAAGTATCGCCTCATCTGCTCGAACGTCGCTTCACATTACGTTGTCCAACCTAAGTCTTTATTTTTCCTCATCACTTTGACGAAAGCTAAAGTTCTTTTTTGCCGTCATCGATATAAATCTTCCAAGAGCTGTCAATCGGCCCACCAAGCATTGTACGTCTTTCACTATTCTTGGTGAGGGCAGATCTAACACTGCCTTGATTTTATCGGGGGTTGCATCTATACGTCTCTCGTTTACCACATAACCAAGAAACTTGCCCGCTGTTACTCTGAATGTGCACTTCTTTGGATTCAGCTTCATTCCATAAGTTCTCATGATAGCAAAAGTCTCGTCCAAATGTTGGACATGCTCTTCGTCCTTCAAGCTCTTGATTAACATATCATCAATATAAACCTCCATGGACTTGCCAATCAAGTGGTAGAAAATCTTTGCAACCAACCTTTGAAACATCACACCGTCGAGTCTACTAGCAAATTAATCGTGTGAAGGGGAAAAGGATCGCGGAGACAATGTTTGTTCAGATTAGTGTAATCCACACACATCCTCCATGCCGCCTCTTTCTTGAGCACTAGCACTACATTGTTCAACCATTCTAAAAACCTTATCTCATAGATATGTCGCGCTGCGAGCAATTCTTGCACCTCCTTTTCAGCTACCTCATTCTTTTCCTTACTAAAATTCTGTTTCTTTTATATGATCGGCTTGACCTCAGGGCTGACATTCAGTCGGTGCACGATAATCCTTGGGTCTATCCAATGCTGGTCTAAATCCGCCCATTAAAATATATCAGCATTGCGCCTAAGGCATTCACTAGAGCGATTTCTACTTCTCAACTCATCGTCGTTCCGATTCTTATCGTTTTGCCAGCATCCTCCCCGAACTATTGTACTGATTTGAACTCTCCAAGTGGTTCCATCTTCGATTCTTCCCATCGTTTCAGTATCTAGAGTTCACATTTTTCCTTGCACTCCCTTCGAAATTCGGGTCCTGTTCCCCTTGCCAACTTTTCGAATTTTGTCTTCTTTCCTCTTCTTGCTTCTTCCATCGTTGCGTCACCTAAACAGACTCTTACGTATAAATAATGTGTTCTCACAGACGGCGCCAATATTTTGGTCTTATTTCGTCTAAGTTACAATACAAGAAAAGTGTAATATAAGTGGGCCTCAAACAAACCAAAATATGCTAGCCTATTACAAAGAACGGGCCAGCTTTGTCCGGAATACATATTACACGTTATCAATCCTAAATTAATGAAGTAACCTCAAATGGTAGAATCAGGGAACAGTGGAACGGGGAGTGGTTCGACGCTTAAATAATTCTCGAACTGGGAACGGTTTGATACTGATAACTCTCGAACGGGTCCTTGCAGGTTGTTTAACGATCGAACTCATATGTTAGCCAGTCGATTCGATAACTGTCGAACAGTCGAACATGCTGATTCGATTGATGCGAGTTGGTGAATTGTGACTAATTCGTGGTGTGAATAACAAGGAGCGAAGTATTTATAGATCCCAAACTGCAGGACCCGCTCTGTGAGCCGACAATAACAATCGAACAAGGGCGTCCGATTGTCCCAAAATAGTCAAACTGACTCGGTTCGACTCTCGTCTTTATGGGCTTTTAATGGGGGCAGGCCGACCCAGTTCATTTCTGGGCCACCCAAAACACCCCCACCAATCATAAAAAAAAAAAAAAGTTTTCATACAGAATCCAATTCAAAGTTTAATTAATTTTCATGTAACAATCCACAAAGTTTAAATTAGTTAGTAATCACACATAGGTCAAGCCTAAAAAGTTATTAACGTGCTGATGCCAACAATAACCTAGCTAGTAATTCCAATAAATTGTGGCTGGCTATATAAACCATAAGTGAAATAGTGAATCACGTCGAGTTAGGTACATGGATTCTCTGTCTCCATTTGCCATCGACGATTTTGGTGATGTGGTACCACCCAAGCATGAACCTAGCACACTCAATATTTTGAAGATGAGAAAGAAACATACACGAGTAAACAACTATAAGACGAATTTACTTGAGTATAATTTGTATAGTTGTGAAGGACTGACTACCTTCTATTGTCTTTCTCCGCGTAACTAAATAGTCCGACTCTTTGTGACAAGGTAAATTTAATTTATGCATCTGTGTACGCAAATTTAATGTAACAAATAGCAAAATATGTTAGAATATCTCATATCACGATACAATAACTTCGCAATGATATCATTTTTAATTCAATATCCTCAAACTTTTTCTTTTAATTGCGCCATAACATATATAGCGTAGATCATCAAAATCTCATAGCTTGAAGAAGAAAAAGACATGTATATATGCTCTCATTTTTAACAAAGTATTAAGCAATAAATATGAGAAATTAATTCAAAGTCTTCCTTTATAAGGAGCTAGTGACATCAACAGTTTGGTACACTGGTACTTATGAATAATGTTGTGATTTAACTGGTATGTATATATGTTGTGTCAAAATTTGGTAATGACACATGGTATTAGGAGTTTCTGCCGCCGAAAATGTTCTAAGTAATTGAAGACTTGAATTCAGTTCCATACTAACAAGGTTACACGGTTGCATGCTAGCAAGATAACATGATTGCAAGTTAGTAAGGTAACACGGTTGCATGCTAGCAATGCAACAAGGTAACATGGTTGCGTGCTAGCAAGGTGCACGACGTCGTAACAAGATTGAAGTAGTATTAGCACAAGTGCATACTAGCAAGGTAACACAGTTGCACGCTTTAAAGAAAAAAAAAAGTCGCATATTCATCCCTAAGACCCTAACCACCCACCATCTCCAACGACCAGTCCACCACTACTACGTACTACCGCCAACAACTTAGTCCCCTCCATCTATGGACTGCCCCAACAAGATAACTAACATCGTCACCACAACCGATTATATAATTTTCATCCGCAACCGCCATCAACCATTAACTTATATTAAAGAAAACCAACAATATACATTCTCACGATCTTCTTTAGACGCGTGGAGGTGGGTTTCACCTTTGTGTGTGTGCACGCGCGCATGTGCTGATGTAGGTGATTTCATGGAGAAGACAATGAAGTAGAGAGGACCTTCATTTTTTTTCTTTTCTTTTCTCTTATATTATAAAAGCATTTAAATACATGAGATTTCTCAAGTATATTCTTCGATTGGGCTTGTATATTAATATTTTTATTCATTAGGCCCATAGATAGTTGGCCCATGTCTGTATAGTTGGACTGACCCGAGTTGTGTAAATATATAAACGGACTGAAAGTGCAGGTATTATGTCAATGTTAGTTTAACATTGAGAAGTCAATGTTAGAGTAACATTGCTGGAGCAGAATCCGATTTGCAATCTTGATTATATTCTTTATTATTGTTTTGCCTTATTCATCTAACTAACTGAGTTCCACAGTTGTAATTGTCTTTGATTATTATTCAGGAAACAAACTTGTCATAGGTTGGACGCTCAAGTTTCCAAGAAGGAAAGTTTCCTTAATTAAGCAAACCGCTCTACAAGGAAAGATGAGTTCGAGTGGAACTAGGAATGCTTTCCAAGATCAAGTCCTGATTTAAAAAATGAGTCTTTCCTTAGTTAGATCACTAACGAAGGAACTATTATTCAAGAAGGACTGCGAGAACAAGGAAGAGGAGTTCGAGAAGGAAACAAGGAGAATTACCAACCGTGCACAACACACCTTGAAGTCCAAGATCAAGAACCTATATATAGGTGTGAAGTACATCAAGACAAACACGAGACAAGAGCCAATCAATCCGAGAGATTAATTTACAGTTGTTGAGTGTTGTCTTGCTTTAGAAAAGTTTGTGAATTGTTAGAATAGATCTAAGAGTGAGGAGCTTTTAGAGATAGTCGAAGCAATTCTTGTGTGCTTTGCTTAGTTCAATCAATTTAAGAGTGAGGAGCTTGAGAATTGAGAGAACGACCTTTGTTAAAACCTTTACGGGTTATTTTGCCTACGGGTCGGAAGTTAATATAATTCTATATTCACTTCTTAAACTTGGTGTTTGTTTATTCCGTTGCACTATTATTCTGGTATGTTGTTAAAGTAACATCGCTGAGTTAACAACGTACAAATCTGATGTTAACACTCCAGTGTTAAGTTAACAACAACAACGTATCAACCCGATCCACAATTTCAATTGGTATCAGAGCCAAGCACCAACTTCACCGGTGTTTGGCGTTGATACGACAAGATGGACAACTCCAACCCCAATACCAGTAGGTTGCCTGTATTGGAGGGTCCCAACAACTATGCCTACTGGAAGATCAGGCTCAGAGTCCACATCAAATCCATCGACCTAAGAGCTTGGGATGTAGTACTAGAAGGCTACACCATCCCCTTCTTGCCAAGAGATGGAGATGCTGGTCTGGTACCTAAGCCAAGAGGACAATGGACAGCCAACGAAATTGCTCTCAACAACTTCAATGAAAAGGCTCTCAATGCTATTTTTAGCTGGGTAGGTAATCAGATGTTCAAACTTATTCAAACTTGTTCTACTGTTAAAGCTGCATAGGAAGTTCTTGAATTACATTGTGAGGGTGATGTGGCTGTGAGGGACTCTAAATATAGAAAACTTTTGAGGGACTTTGAGAAGATAGAGATGGGTGAGGATGAAAGCATTGATAGCTATTTTGAGAAACTTTTAGATATTGCTAATCAGTGTTAAAACTTAGGTTTTATCATCCCAAATCAAACCATGGTCTATAAAGCTTTTAGAACATTATCTTCCAAGTTTACTGTCAAAAGAATTGCTATGAATGAGTCTAGAGATCTTGCCAACATGGACTTTCAAACATTGATGAACACTCTAAAAGAATTTGAACTATAATTCCTAGGAAAGTCCAGTAAACAAATTGCTTTAGCCTTACTAGGTACGAGCTCAGATTCTACAGAGAGTGACGAGGATGAATATGAGTTGATCTCTTCTAACTATGGTAACATTACTAGGAAGTTTAGTAAATTGGGTTACAAAGATAAAAATATAGAAAAACAACCTGGTAATGCTGCCCTTGGTTATAAGAAACTGCCCCCAAAGTTTGTAAAGTACATGGCATCTAAGAGCACCCCTCAAGATACTGAGAAATTGAAAGATGTCCAGTGCTTTGAATGTAAGGGGTATGGTTACTTTAAACATGAATGTGCTAACACCCTCAGAACAAGAGGGAATTCTCATTGGGTTTGTGTAGATGACTTCAATGAAGCTGACTTCGAATCTGGAACAAGTGCCGATGAACAATCAGAGGAAATCAACATTACTGCGCTTTGCACTCGGATGACCTGGTTAGAAGAAGACTCCAAAAATTGCCAAAGTTCTCAATGTTACTATAACATTGGAGAACCAACAGCAAAACCGAAAATCTTTTTTGGAGACTGGAACAACCATGATACACATGTTATCTATGATGTGCTCTCTGATTCTGATGATACTAACTTTGATTGTTTTCATGGCTCAGTTGATCTAGAAGAGGAGTACTTCAATGAAGAAGAAATGTCCCATGAGGAAATCCTAGATGATCTACATACAACCTTTCTCATACTTGAGAGAGATAATGTCAAACTCATGAAGAGTAACAAAGCACTGATGCATGACATTGAATGTTTGAAGAACATGCTGAGACTCTATGAGAGAGACGTTGACAAAGCTGAAGCTGAGCTGAAAGAGGTAAATGAGAAACTCAAAAAGGATTTACAAATCATAGCCAAATGGAATGGAGGTACTTCTAAACTTGATGAGGTACTAAACATGAGTAACACAGGTACATGTGGTCTGGGATTTGTTGAGAAACCTTCCTCTTCTAATGCTAATTCTGCCTATTTAACTACAAGCTTTGTTAAAGAATATGATAATATGAGTTCTGGAACCATTAACACTGTAAAAAGTAAACCTACTTTTATCTGCCAGTACTGTTTTCAACCAGGCCACATTAAACCATTATGTAGAAAATTCATAAAAGAATGTGGTAAGAAAATAGCCTATGCGTCCAATGTTAAAACTACAACATGCTCTGATGTTAGACTAACATTAGGAGCAGGGCAGAAAAGTAGGACTTGGATAGAAAAAGCTAAAAACCCTAAGATTAAAGTTGTATGCAATGTTGTTTTTTCTGTTGTGTACTCTAACCTTTCAGGTAAGTGGTACTTCGATAGTGGATACTCAAGACACATGACAGGCAACAAAGAGAATCTTAAACAAATGATACCTTTGAGTGCTGGAACAGTGACCTATGGAGGAGGCACCAAAGGAAAGATCATTGGCAAAGGGACACTGGATGTTGATGGATTCCCACCCCTGAAGGATGTGTTGTTGGTAGATGGGTTAAAGGCAAATCTAATCAGTATCAGTCAGTTGTGTGATGATGACTTACTGGTTACATTTGACAAAGTATCTTGTGATGTTTATGATAGTGACAATGTTCTTGTTATGACAGGTACTAGATCCAAAGATAACTGCTACCTAGCCCAAGAGGAAGCAGAATGTTTCCATGCCAAGATAGATGAGGCTTCTATATGGCATAGGAAACTTGAACATGTTCACTATAGAAACCTTGAGAAATTACAGAAAGTTGATGTTGTAAGAGGCTTACCCAAGCTGTCTTGTCCAGGTAAGCTGGTGTGTGGTGATTGCCTCAAGGGTAAGCAAACCAGAGCAGTTCATACACCCCTATAGGTACAGAATGCTAACCCTAGATCTAGTAGGTGTTTTGAATTGCTGCACATGGACTTAATGGGTCCAATTGAGGTAAGTAGTCTCAGTGGTAAGAGATATGCCTTTGTGATTGTAGATGACTTCTCTAGATACACTTGGGTAAAATTTCTTAAAGAAAGTCAGAAGCTTTTGATCAGTTCAAAATTATTTGTGCTAGTATTAAAAACTTGTATGGCTCCACTGTGACTAAGATTAGGTCTAATCATGGTAAAGAATTTGAAAATGCTAGTTTTGATAACTACTGCAATGCTAAAGGTATTTTCCATGAATATTCAGCTCCTAAGACTCCTCAGCAGAATGGGATTGCTGAGAGAAAGAACAGGACTCTTCAAGAGATGGCCAGAGTTATGCTCAATGCTAAAGATTTATCCAAAAGACTCTGGGCTGGAGCTTTAAATACTGTTTGTCACATTAGTAATAGGGTGTATCTTAGATCTGGAACTAACATGACTCCTTATGAACTCTTGAAGGGTGTAAAACCAAATGTTGCATATTTTCATGAATTTGGATGTGATTGTTATCTGCTTAATGACATGGATTATCTGAGTAAATTTGATTCTAAAAGTGAAAAATGCATCTTTGTAGGATACTCAGCCAATAGTACTTCCTTTAGAGTCTACAATCTTAGATTGCAGACAATTCAGGAATCAGTGAATGTTGTGTTTGATGATTTCACTCTTGATACAGGTACTGATGACATCTTAGTTCCCAATGTTGAACCAACAATGGAAACCGAGAATGTTACTCTTGACAATGTTACACCAACATTGGAACTGGAAGCTGGAAACACTGAACAGGAGTCAGGGAACGATGTTAGACTAACACCAGCAAGATATGATGTTAGACTAACAGCAGAGGATTCTGACTCAGAACATGAAGTTTCCTCTGAACCTAGAAGAGATCCCCCAACTAGGATTCAGAAAGATCATCCAGCATCCCAGGTAATAGGTGAACTCACTGAACGGGTAAGGACACGCAACAGAGAAAGACTTGACTATAGAGATATGGTAAAATTGTGTGTATGTATGAACTTCACTTGTACTGTTGATAATGCCTCTTGTTTTGTCTCCACCATAGAACCTAAGAATGTGAATGAAGCCCTTTTTGAACTTTTGGATTAATGCCATGCAGGATGAACTATTACAGTTTACTAAGAACAATGTCTGGATACTTGTACCTAGACCACCTAATGTTAATGAAATAGGGACAAAGTGGATATTTAAAAACAAGAGTAATGAGGAAGGGGTTATAGTTAGAAACAAAGCTAGACTAGTTGCTCAGGGGTACACACAGGTTGAAGGTGTAGATTTTGATGAGACATTTGCTCCAGTTGCTAGGATTGAATCTGTTAACCGTATAAAATAAATACGAGATTAAAGAATATTAGTCCTAAATCAAAAATATTAATAAATGGACAATAATATTGTCACAAGTACTTCCGATGAGTTGTACCCACTCCCAACGAGGAGGCCCATCGGGTGTGACCAATACCGCTCGGTTATTAACCCAAAGCGGTAGGAGTGACCATACGACGAGGGCACCTAGCGTCCCTCGGAAAGTCACGATGAGTCAAAACCAGATATCAGGGTGGCATCGGATAAAAAGTGAACCCGGATGGATCCACCTGATTCAGATATCCATCACGACATCGAGCAGTGCCCCAACGGACTCCCGAGTCCCAGAACCTTGACAAAAACACTTCCTTGCTATGCACTCCCAATACAAATACTCTCGGAACACTACCCGAGTCGACCAACCCAAAGGACGGAACCTCACAATAACGTAAGAACCACAGAACAACACTTTCCGGGCACTCGGAGAAAGAAAACACCTACCCACGAAAGCTAAAAACCCCTCGGAGATCAACTCACGAATAAACACCCCCTCGGAGAATAACCTGAACCACTCACTCCATAATACGCGCCTATCGGAGCAACATTGTCACTAAGAGAACACCCAAACTTGGCTCTCAAGTCATCACTAGAAGCAATCAGCCCTCGGAGGCAAAGAAGGCAGTCTACCCCCTATCATAAAGGAGGCAAAAACCCTCGGAAGAAGATAGAATGATACAGTCAGCACTTAGTAAATCAAGATAGACGTTATCTTATTGGTTAAATGAACATTGTAACGCGTGTAAAACATCACCACATGCATAACGACACCTGTAAGCACATGCGTAGCGACACCTGTCCCTAAAAACTCTATATAGGAGAGAAAGGACAACTCGGAAAGAATGAGGGAGAGACTCGGAAAAATAGTGGATCATAGTGAATAAAAGGAAGGAATGTTCTTGTCATTTTTATCTCTCTTTAAATAGCGCTTAGTTCTTGAGCCACGGGTAAAGGTGTTCCAACCCAAATAAATAATTCAGTTAATTAGGTCGTAATTCCAAACCTGTTAACAAAATGGCGCTGTCTATGGGAACGCCATAAGATTTGCCTTCGAGAGCGTTCAAGAGCGATGCCTATCATGGAGAATCTATTCCACAGCGAGAGTCGTCCTAGCCAGTCTCAACGTTCGGAAGAAACTCTGTCCAATCGCCAATTCGAAGAAAGGGACTTTGTCAACGTCCCTCGTTCTGTCTTTGAAAGGCTTATAGAGACTAGGGCCCGAAGGACCCCGCCCGGATACGTAGACCCTTATGATTTATCCCCTGGATCCTCTCGCCACCAAAATCTCTGGACCGAAGAAGATCGGATTCGATCTAGATGGAGCCCCACCTCCGATCCCTGGCGCTATGGACCCCCGCAGAATGGGCAAACGCACTATGACTATCGGGAAATGCACCGAACCGGCCAACAAGAAAGAAGAAGGGTACCCCCGGACCGTCCCACGCCATTCCACTCTTCAGGTGAGGATCATACCATATGGGGAATTCTTGATGATCTTAGGAAAGAGGTGGGTGATATTAAAAAAACGATGGGCCCCAAGGAAGAACTTACCTTTAAAACCTCTCATTTTATCCCCGAAATAGCCTTAGCCTCTATCCCCGCGGGGATGCGGCCTGTAAATGGTCCTCTGTATACTGGGGATGCAGATGGAAAGGATCCGCAGGATCATATACACCAATACTTAGTCGGGATGGATCTCAATTCCTCCCTGGACCACGTACTATGTCGCGTATTCCCTATAACCCTCGGAGGACGGGCACAGTCGTGGTTTACCCATCTTGCACCCGGCTCCATCGACAACTTTGATCGACTAGCCCACCTATTCGTGAGGCATTTTGCTTGCAACCGGCGGTACCCTAAATTCGCCACGCACCTCTTCACCGTTAAACAGAAGAAGAATGAACCCCTACGAGAATACATAAAGCGCTTTACAGATGCGGCGCTGGATGTCCCGAATGTTAGTACCACCATTTTGGCGGATATACTCACGCAAGGGCTCCGGACAGGCGAATTCTTCTGCTACCTTACGGGAAATCATATCACGGATATGAACGAGCTGATGCAGCAAGCGAAGACTTATATCCTAATGGAGGAGGCTGAAGGCACGAAGAGACGCCTGGAGAACAATGACAATGAATATCACGAACCCACTGAACGGGAGGTAAAGGCTAAGGAAAAAAACCGGGAAGGGAAACCACCCCAACGTAAAGACGAGAGTGGCCCGGTCAAGAAATTCCTCAAGCCGGTACCCTTGCCCCCAATGACCATTGCGCCCGTAGAAGTACTCAATGTGATGTGAGGCAGCACCGAGTTGCGATGGCCAAGGGAAGTCCGGTTCCCCGACAGAGACAAGAATACGGGTAAGTATTGTAAATACCACAAAACCTATGGGCATACCACCGAGGATTGTACCACCCTACAAAGGGAGGTGTTCCGCCTCTTAGAGGCCGGATACCTGAAGAACTATCTCAAGGTAAACAATCCCGAGAACCCCCCTCGTTATACCTACAAGAGACCTCGAAAGGAAGAGGAAGAAAAAGAAGATCGGGTGACTCCCCATCGGAGGCCACGAGAGAGAACGGCGGGGCAGCGGAACCCACCCCCTCTCCCGGAAACGTATGAAAATAACACACCTTCGGGGCGTACCATCAGTATGATAGAAGGAGGAGATCTCTCCGTTACACGGCAAGGTAAAAAGAAGCAATATTTGAAAGAGGCTAGGCGGGCAGAACACGGATTATTCGTGGGGTCTATTCAAGGTGCAAAGCTTCCTAGCATCACCTTTGGACCCGGAGATTTAAAATGGGTGATTTATCCCCACGAGGACCCTCTAGTGATAGAAGCCATGATCTATGGGATTGATGTCCAAAGAATACTGGTTGATACCGGTAGTTCCGTGGATGTCTTATTTCTTCCCACTTATCTGGCCATGGGATTAAGGAAAGAATGATTAGAAGTAGTTGAAGTTCCGTTAATAGGTTTCTCGGGAGAAACCTCCAACACACTCGGAACCGTGACACTCCCGATGTCATGGGGAGAGGGAGCTCTTCGAAGAACGGAGCCTACAAAATTTTGGGTGGTAGAGGCTTCGTCAAGAACGTACAACGCAATATGCGGGCGGCCCTTCATTCGGGCCTTCGAAGCGATC
Source organism: Linaria vulgaris (assembly GCA_948329865.1). Taxonomy (NCBI): domain Eukaryota; kingdom Viridiplantae; phylum Streptophyta; class Magnoliopsida; order Lamiales; family Plantaginaceae; genus Linaria; species Linaria vulgaris. The sequence continues at coordinate 126,670,817 of OX415250.1, read as the reverse complement.
CCTTCAACCCTCCATCTCAAGGTAAAGTTCCCAACCTTGTCAGGTATCGAAGAGGTCCGAGGAAACCAGGCAAAGGCTCGGGAGTGCCGCATGAATGCTCTCCCTCCTGAAGAGGACGAACCTACCCTTGGAAGCAACAAAAAACGAAAAACAGAGGAGGTACGAGTACAACCCGTAGAAGAGCTAAAAATGGTGGAACTTGTAGAAGGGAGCCCGGAGAAAGCGGTCAAGGTAGGCACCAAAATGGAGCCTGAAGTTGAAACCTAACTGGTTCGCATCCTGAAAGAATTCCACCACATTTTCGCATGGGAAGGTGGACCGCCAGGACAAATCAGCAATAAGGTATGTCAGTATTTCCTTAACGTAAAGCCCGGGGCCAAACCGGTTCAACAGAAAAAGAGGAAAATGGGCCCGGAACGCAATAAAATTATTCGGTCAGAAATTCAGCGACTTCTCAGCCTGCGGCAAATCAGAGAAGTCATATACCCCGAGTGGTTAGCCAACGTAGTCCTAGTCCCAAAGCATGGAGGTAAGTGGCGAATGTGCGTGGATTTCACGAACCTTAACGAAGCATGCCCCAAGGACTGCTACCCCCTACCAAGTATTGACCAACTGGTAGACTCAACAGCGGGCTGCGCGCTCTTGTCTACCCTAGATGGGAACCAAGGATATAACCAAATTCCGATGGCCGTCATGGACCAGGACAAAACTAGGTTTATCACCGATGCGGGTACCTTTTGCTATCTGGTGATGCCATTCGGACTCAAGAATGCAGGGGCCACCTACCAGCGATTGGTAAGCTTGATGTTTGCAGGACTCATCGGAAACACGGTGGAAGTCTACGTAGATGATACGGTCGTCAAAAGCCGCTCCGCCAAAGACCACCCCGAGGACCTACGAAAGGCATTAGCCATCATGAACCACTTCGGGATGAAGGTTAACCCTAAAAAATGCTCATTCGGTATCCGAGGAGGCAAGTTCCTAGGATATATGGTTACAGAGAAAGGGATAGAAGTCAATCCCGAGAAGGCCGAAGCCATCCTGGGGTTACCTACCCCAAAGACAATTAAAGACGTGCAGAAGCTTACGGGTCGGATGGCCTCTCTGAGCCGATTCGTCTCCAAGTCGGCCGAGAAAGGACTTCCATTCTTCAAGGTGCTACGTAACATCAAAGAGTTCCAGTGGACCCCGCAATGCGAAGAAGCTCTCCAACAGTTGAAGGAGTATATGGTGAAACCGCCCTTACTGGTGAAGCCTGAGCCACAAGAAGAGCTCTTTGTGTACTTATTGGTCGGAGATGAGGTTGTAAGCGCGGTACTAGTCAAGGATCAAGACAAGGAACCCCACCCCGTATACTATGTGAGTAAAACTCTCCTCGGGGCCGAAACCAGGTATACCCAAACCGAAAAACTTGTCTTGACTTTAGTTACTACCGCCCAGAAGCTCCGCCCATATTTCCTCTCCCACCCCATAATTGTGTTAACTAAGCACCCGCTGAGAGCAATTCTCAACAAGCCTGATACCTCGGGAAGGTTGATAAAATGGGTCGTAGAACTCACCGAGTATGACATCTCTTATGCCCCAAGACCCTCCGTCAAAGCACAAGTCCTATCGGATTTTGTGACCGAATTGACGGGCATCGGAGCCGAAGAAAAAATACCCCTATGGCACATCTATGTAGACGACTCCTCGGTGAGCACACATGGGGGAACTGGGATAGTTCTGACAAACCAAGAAGTAGAAGAAGAGATACTCCACTTCGCGGTCAGAATCGACTACCCCTTATCAAACAACGAGGCCGAGTATGAGTCCTTACTCATAGGAATGAGACTGGCCCGAGAAGGCGGCATAAGAAAAATACTTATCCACAGTGACTCACAATTAATTGTGTAACAAATCAACGGCTCATACGAAGCCAAGGAAGAAAGGATGCAAGCATACTTTCGAGCGGTTCACCGCAGGCGGGAGTGGTTCGACGAGTGCGAAATAGCTCAAATCCCGCGAAAGGAGAACCAAGATGCGGACGCCTTGTCCAAGATGGCTACCCAAGCGGTCGCCATCCGCACCCGGAAAATCACCGTGCTCCAAGTTATCGAGTCTAAGAAGACCGAGAGCCAGGAAGTGAGTGCCACAACTAACCCCCCGTCTAGTTGAATGACCCCAGTCAAGGCCTACCTACAGGACCCGGAAGGGTACTCCGCGGATAAAGTCGTGCAATGGTTCATGTCTAGAAGAACTATTATGTATTTCCTTAAAGACGGGATATTATTCCGCATGACATACTTGTGCCCTCACGCCCGATGCTTGAACGAGGAAGAAGCTCAACTAGCTATGGCGGAAACCCATGAGGGGACATGCAGCAGTCATACGGGCGGTGAAAGTATGGCCAGGCGCCTGGTTCGCCAAGGCTATTATTGGCCCACGATGGCCAAAGATTGCAAAAGCCATGCTGAGAGGTGCAAATCATGTCAAGCTTACGCCCCCCGGGTTCATCAGCCCGCTGCCCCTTGGGAACTGCACCTGACCCCCTGCCCGTTCTCTAAATGGGGCATAGACATAGTGGGACCTCTTATACCCGATGCCGGTCAAAAGAAGTTCCTCCTCGTAGCAGTGGATTACTTCACCAAATGGGTAGAAGCGGAGCCCCTGGCCCGGATAACCGCGGGCGCAGTTATCAACTTCCTCTGGAGGAGCATCCTGTGCCGTTTTCGGTGTCCCTCGGAACCTGGTAAATGATAATGGTCTACAATTTACGGATCAGGGATTAGAAAAGTGGTGCGACCATTGGGAAATTAAACACCGCTTTGCTTCGGTGGGGTACCCTCAAGCCAACGATCAAGTAGAGAGGACTAACCGAACCCTCTTAAAGAATATGAAGGCCCGACTCGACTGGCACAAAGCTAAGTGGGTAGAAGAAATACCTGGCATACTATGGGCCTACCGGACCACGCAGAGCGCGGCTACGGGCGAAACCCCCTTCAGCTTGGCCTATGGCTGCGAAGCTGTCGTACCTTCTGAAGTCTCTATAGAGAGTTGGTGAGTTAGGGAGTACGAGGAAGTAGCTAACAGTTCTAACTTGGCCCTCGCCCTTGATCTCCTCGAAGAAAAAAGAATGAGGGTCGCGGTCCGAAATGAAGAATACAAGGGCCGGATGTCCCGGTACTACAACTCAAAGGTGAAACCCAAAACTTTTCAAGTCGGAGACCTAGTGTTGAAACGGGTCGGAGCCTCCAAAAACGTAGGCAAACTCGAGCCGCGATGGGAGGGACCGTACAAGATAGCAGGGATTTTCGGACCTGCAACATATCTCCTCGCCAATTCCAAGGACGCTATCCTCAGCAATACTTGGAACGCGTTTAACCTTAGAAAATACTATGCATAATGTAACGAAACAGCTTTGTACATAAATAAAGTTGTTTATAAATAGATGGTGCCTTTACGATACAAGGGAGATAAGGTTGCCCGACAAAATAATGACTCCCTATCTACGAGTCATATTAGCAACCTAACCCGAGGGACCATCAAGTGCAAAACGCGAGACCCCACACACTAAAGGTGTGTCGGACCGTATCCTATACAAGGGTGCTTACACCAACCAAACACTCACACAAACTAAGCATCCTCCATTGGACGCTTTCCCTCCTTAATCAGACGACGGCGGTCCTCCGCGGACATGTGATTCGGATCTCCGACAGACACGGTCAGCCCCTGCGGAGAAGGAGCCTCTGGGAACACCTGGTGAATATTCAACTCAGGAATTGCCATGTCCGAAGGGAATCTCGGCAAAGCCTCCATTGTATCCCGGCACAAGTGATATCCCATGCGGACTAGATCACGCATCTCCTGCGCAAGGGACTCGCGAAGGAGAGAAGGCCCCACAACGCCCAAAACCGCTTGAACCCGGGCCACAACTAGCGCAACTTCATGGGCGCGAGTTAACTCCAGTGCCCGAAAGTTCGCTGCATCTCTTTCCCCGGTAACTCGCAACAATTGTTCGTCAACAGAACGAACTTGCTCCCGGAGATCACCCAACCTGTCTTCCAAACTTGCCACCCGAGCTTTTTCCATCGCCAATAGACGCTCCAAGTTCCGCTCTGACTGCAAAAGGATGGCATGAGCCTCATCGGAATTCTCCCGATCAGTCTACAGCTGATCTATCTCCTCTCGGGCCTCCAGCAAACCCTGCTCTAGTTCATCCCTACGACGATACACCAACTCCGTATCCGATGATGATTCGCCCCTGGATCCGATGGCATTCGACACCATGTATATCTGCGGACAAATAAGTGCATAATTACAGAGAGCCCATAAAGGTTAGTATCACACAAAATAAGAATATACTATTACCTCACATAAATCTTTGCAGGCTAAGTCCTAAAGGCCCGATAAGGGTAGCGACTTCATAAGTTCGCAATCTGTAGCGTTCAAAAGACCGCTCAGATAGTTGCGACAAAAGCTAACCGTCCCCAAAATAGAGAGGGACAAGACACCGCTTCCGAGTGGCTCCGACCCGATAACGGGAGGATTTCCTTCGCAGGGCGGCCCCGGAACGCGGTCGAAACCCCCTTCGGGCGGCGTCAAAGTTCCCACAATCGGAGACAAAGGACCCTCCTCAACAATATATACAATCCTCGTATCTCCCCGGGAAGAGGAACACGGTACCAACGGGGGCAACGGGATGTCCGCATGCGCAAGCGCAACTATCGGATCGTACTCGGGGGCCATAGAACTAACTGGGGGGCTACCACGGGCGAACCCCCCACCCTCGAGGGGCCAGCCAATACGTCTAAACTAAGACTCTCGGATGATTCATCGTCCGAAGTGTCATACCCACTATTCATTATCTTTTCTAGGAAAGCCTCGTTGAAAGGCTCAATGGCAAAAGCTCCCATCTCCGCCCCTGTCAAAACAAGAAAGTAACGTGACAACGAGGACATTAAAGTACAACACGAAAAGATTGCAGAAGAAAAGAAACTAACGAAAAAAGAAATTGCTATAGAGAGGTTGTTGTGGAAGATTGAAGAGTTCCACCCCCTGTTGCAAGCCGGCCATGATCAATGTCTCCGGAAACTCCAACAGACTATTGATATCGTACACCCCCGAAAACAACCCGTTATCGGACAGGATGTCCCACTCTCTCCTCAAAATCGATTCGACAGGGGTAATATAACCCAGCCCCCATTGAAGTGGTACTTCCCATGACCTAGCTGATAAGCCCCTCGGACGGACAAAGAAGAACTCCCTCTTCCAATCCGTTCTATTATTACGGAAAGTGGACACGTCCAGAAAGGCCTTCCCCTTGTCCCGATGGGCCAGGCTGAAGAAAGGGAGACCACCTGAGTAGGGGCGAAGGTTGAATATAGTCCCCACCCGATGAGGAGACAGTGGCAACCTTAGTAACTCGGAACACAAAATATACCCCACCAGATAACGGTAAGAATTCGGAGTCAACTGACTCGGGCACACTTGCCAATAGTGAAACAAAGTCTGGAGAAAAGGGTGGAAAAACACCTGCAACCCGCACCGCATTTGCTCCCGGAATACAGTGAGATAGCCCGATGGAGGATCATAAGCCCTCTGCTCGGGGTGCGGTATTACTATATCATATTCATCAATATCCAGGTTGTATTGAGCAAAGAGCGCCATAACGGAGGCACCGTGCTCACTTCCAACGGCAATACCAACACGCCCTTGCCCCATCATCTGCTCGGGCTCCAACACGAGCCTGGTATACACCGACGACTCGTCCACCAACGGATAAGGATCACGACTCGTGAACACCTGGCGTATATGGTTAATACGGGAGAGAGCATCCTCCGGGTCATTGGCACGGTCCTCGCAGAATTACCTCTCCCACCACGTACCCTGCGCTCATTATGCCTGCTCCCCTGAACCGAGTTCTCTGAGGCCGTGCGACGCACTCCTAACGATAAGGAAGGATTCCGAGTAGAATTCCGAGGAGAATGGCGGGACGAGGAAGAATCATCCTGCTTAAAAAACGGGGGCATCATCTTGACAAGGTAAGTAACTTACTTTCTTTGCTTAATTTCAAAAGGAAACTCAGCTTTTCAGAGAAAATGTGACAAGCCTTATAACAGTAAAAAATTTAAGTGATTTTCAAAAAGTTATTGGGAAACTACTTATACTTTTTCAAATAAGTAAAAAGGTGAAAAGCTTGAGCTGTTCAAATTAGGTAAAAGATAGGTACACGTGTCAAATAATTTTATTGCTTGAGAAAATGAGGCGACATGCCAAGCGACACCTCATACTTAATTTTAAGCCTAGTCAGCAAGTTTTTATATTACTTATCTTAAAATCCGAGAAGCCTTCGGAAGAGCTTACAAAGCAGAATATTGAGAGTTCAGAAAACTGAAAGTACGTAATATAAAAACAAAAGAAAATCCTATTCTAAACCCCGGTACTCGGAGGAGGCGGGGGCGGGGTGCTAAGGGACTCATCGGGTAAACCAGCTGACGGGCTCGGAGACAGAACCCCACCAGAGCTACTTGCACCCGGAGCAAATGCGGTCGGAGGGGGTATGAGAGAAGCCCTTGGTGTCATCGCATCCTCAAACATCTCCAGAATGTTCTGGACCTGCTCGGGAGATGGCCTGGCAAGCTTCTTAACATCAAAAATGCGGCCGAAGCTTACCCCCGAAGGCACCACCTCTCGGGCCAAAGTGGCGCACTTCAAATATCCCCACAACATGTGCCCGAGAGTATCCCGGGCATGTTCACGAGCGGACAAGGCGGCACATTGACGTTCCACCTCCACCGTGGCACACCGAACAACCTCATCGATCTTGGCTTGCACGTCCTTCAACGACATTACATCAACTAGTTTCAGCTCTACTAACTCGTGTAGTCGCGATTGGAGCCCCATTTTCCTCTCTAACCCTTCGGACCTCTCCTTCTCCAAAGCCTCTATCCGAGCACGGAGGGTTTCCTCGGACTCCGCCTTCTCTTTTTCCAGGCGAGATAATTGCGCACGGACAACCCCCTCGGACGCCTCCACCTGGTCATAGGCCGATTGCACCCGCTGTAAAGTATGATGCATCACCTCTTTTGCCTCCTGGTTCTCCTTCCACTTGAAGTCGTAGGCTTCCAATTTGGTACGAGGGGCTGTGGTCATAGACTCGGCCTCGTGGAGTTGGGCTTGGAGAGAGGCCACCTGCCCCCGAAGAGTACTCACCTCCGACACCTCCCGTAAATGGCGTTGTTCCACAGAAGTGATAACCTCCCGAGTCTTCTTGGACTGTATAACAGAAAGGCGAATGTAAGTAAGGATATAGAGAAATCATGATTAAAAAGATAACAGGAACTTACGATGGCCTCCATCCAAACGGTGTTGGACCGCAGAAATTGGTACCCCTCCGCCGGCGCGGAAAGAGCGAATCCGAAAAAGTGAAGGATCTCGTGGTAAGCTTCCCCCACGGTCGGAGGCTCCTTCTCAGGTGCCTGGGATGAGAAATCTCCCTCGGAAGCAGACCTCCGCAATGGGGCCCCCTTTGGGAGATCAGCCGTCGGAAGAGGAATGGTCGCAGTGGGGGTCACAGTTACTGCCTCCGTCATTACCACCTCGGGAACCTCCGTAGCGGCCGAAGAACCCTCCCCCTTGAGCAAAGTGCCCAACACCTCTTTCTTCACCTCCAGGCCCCTCAACAAGTCAGCATGACCCTTAAAAAACCCCTCGGGACCCTCCAATGGCTCCCCCGGGTCCGATTGAAGTAATTGGGCAAATAAATCAGCACCCGGGAACATAGGGGCCTTGCCCTTATTGATTACCGCTACAAAAATAAGGTATATATTTAAGTAATCATGCGGAAAAGATTCAAGTGTGTCGACACAGGTAGAGTATTAAAATAAGAGGAGTAGAAAAATGAAGAAAACTTACGAGGGGGAGATGGGGAAGGGTCCCGAGAAGAGATATGCACAACCTCCGGCTCGGGAGATAAAGGCCTTGTTTCTTCCACCCTCGGAGACAGAGCCCCCTTAGAGCTCCTCGGAGAACTGCCAGTAGTTGACTCGGAAGTTGACTTCCAGGCCAAAGCGAACGTAGGATCCACTTGTCGCAGTGGAACAGCCTCCAGACATACCCCCTCAGCATCCACAAAGAGACGCGGGGTGTCCCCGTGAACTTCCTCAGCCTCCGGGTCCACCCCAGCCTTCCCAGGAGACTGTACTTCTCCGTCCACGTGATCTCCCCCCTCGGAAGCTTCACTATGCCCACTCGGAGCCGCCTCTTCAGAACCCGGCACTAAATAATATCTCACCATAACCTCCTCTGCACCTCACAAAGACAAGTCAGTGCCGACAACGGAAAAATACGAAAAAACCACTCGGAGGAGATAAATACAAGATGGAAAACTTACTGAAAGAATAAAAGATGGAAAACTTACTGAAAGCTGGCAAGTGCAGGGCCGAAACAAAAAGTGGTTTCTTCACTTTGTCGTCTGTAAACACCACATGGTGAAGCCCGGAAGTATCAAACGGCTTCGGAAAATCTTCCGACTCCATTAACAGTTGTTGCGCGATCACTGGGGAAAGCACCACATCTTCATCCAGGGTATGAATAGGAGTCACACCCTCCCCCCACTTGAAAGGCACATCCCACCTCCCTCGGACATGCTTCACGTAGAAGAACTTGTCCTTCCAAACGCTATGCGAACTGATTGTCGCACCCAGAATTCTCTTTGTGGAATTTCCCGAGTTGTCCCGATGACGAACATGATAAAAGGGATATCCCCCAAGCGACACCCCCACATCAAAAATCGAAAGGAAATGATCTACTCCGCACTCGTACCCCTTGACGAGACACCAGAACACGTAAATACAAAGAGCAGCATATCCGTTGGGCACCAATTGACTCGGAGAGATGCCACAAGCTTTTAACACCTCACAAAAGAAGGGCGGCATAAACGAGCGCCACCCGTAATTCACCTGCGCGAAATACACCATGAGCATACCCGCGGGAGGATAACAAGCACTCTGATCCTTGGTGGGAATGTGAACAATCACATTCTTCATAGCGGTCCCCGTGGCCTTGAATAGATCCATGACCTGCCCGTAAGTGACAACGGACCGAACCCCTTCAATTTTGGAAAAATCACGAACATGGGGCTTCTTCGATTTTGAAACCCTAGCTTTCTTAGCCGAGGAGGCGCCGCTCCCCTCAGCGGCGACAGCTTTCCTCTTACGAGTAGCGGCAGCAGGCCCCGCGTGGGGAGCAGTGACCACCGAGGCGGCGGGAACGTCAGCTGCGGAAGTGTTGACAGAAGAAGCCATTTTCTTTTTTGGGCGAGAAAAAGATTTTGCAAGTCGGTAAAGAAAGAAAGAGAGAGGAAAAAGTTTGAGATATATAAAAGTCGTTTTCTTGCTTAAGAAAAGTGAGAGAGTTGAGAGAGTTTGAAGATTGAAAAGAAGGATGAAGTGAGGAAGATGGTACGGACGAGCCTACTTATAGGCAACAGTCATCAAGACGTGCCCTGTTTCCCACGACCCACGTCTCCACTCGTGGAGCGACGTGTCATTCTACGCACTAGCCGTTACTTGAGATCAACGGACGGATGAGTAAAGTGCCATTTAAGGCATTCAACGGTCAAAAAGAACCGTTACAATTATATGGACCGTTGCTTCTCACGGACAAAAAGGTAGTTTTCTTGCGGTATTATAAATATATGTTTATATACACATAATACCCCCGGGAATCCTAAAAAAGATAGGAGAAACTCTCCTCCCCTCGTAAAAATCGTTAAAAAAAATAAATATATGAAAGGAAAAGTTAGAAAAATCCCATTGCCTCACAGAGGCCACGAACTAAAATTTCCCTCGTCTCTACGAGAGCGATCGAAATTTGGGGGGCTAGTGTTAACCGTATAAAATAAATACGAGATTAAAGAATATTAGTCCTAAATCAAAAGGTTTAATAAATGGACAATATTATTGTCACGAGTACTTCCGATGAGTTGTACCCACTCCCAACGAGGAGGCCCATCGGGTGTGACCAATACCGCTCGGTTATTAACCCAAATCGGTAGGAGTGGCCATCCGACGAGGGCACCTAGCATCCCTCGGAAAGTCACGATGAGTCAAAACTAGATATCAGGGTGGCATCGGATAAAAAGTGAACCCGAATGGATCCACCTGATTCAGATATCCATCACGACACCGAGCAGGGCCCCAACGGACTTCCGAGTCCCAGAACCTTGACAAAAACACTTCCTTACTATGCACTCCCAATACAAATACTCTCGGAACACTACCCCAGTCGACCAACCCAAAGGACGGAACCTCACAATAACGTACGAACCACAAAACAACACTTTCCGGGCACTCGGAGAAAGAAAACACCTACCCACGAAAGCTAAAAACCCCTCGGAGATCAACTCACGAATAAACACCCCCTCGGAGAATACCCTGAACCACTCACTCTAGAATATGCGCCTATCGGAGCAACATTGTCACTAAGAGAAGACCCAAACTTAGCTCTCAAGCCATCACTAGAAGCAATCAGCCCTCGGAGGCAAAGAAGGCAGTCTACCCCCTATCATAAAGGAGGCAAAAACCCTCGGAAAACGATAGAATGATACAGTCAGCACTTAGTAAATCAAGATAGACGTTATCTTATTGGTTAAATGAACATTGTAACGCGTGTAAAGCACCACCACATGCATAACGACACCAGTAAGCACATGTGTAGCGACACTTGTCCCTAAAAACTCTATATAGGAGAGAAAGGACAACTCGGAAAGAAGGAGGGAGAGACTCGGAAATACACATATCGACTCGGAAAAATAGTGGATCATAGTGAATAAAAGGAAGGAATGTTATTGTCATTTTTATCTCTCGTTAAATAGCGCTTAGTTCTTGAGCCACGGGTAAAGGCGTTCCAACCCAAATAAATAATTCAGTTAATTATGTCGTAATTCCAAACCTGTTAACAGAATCTATTAGGTTACTTCTAGCCATAGCATGCTGTCTTAAGATAAAACTATACCAAATGGATGTAAAGGGTGCGTTTCTACATGGGCTGATTGATAAGGAAGTATATGTAGAACAGCCCAAGGGATTCACAGATCCTAAGTATCCCAACCATGTGTACAAGCTTGAAAAGGCCCTGTATGGACTTAAACAAGCACCTAGAGCATGGTATGAAAGGCTTACAAAATTCCTATTAAGTCTTGGCTTTGTTAGAGGTGAAGGAGATAAAACATTGTTTGTTTTGAAGAAAGATTCTCATGTATGTATAGCTCAAATATATGTAGATGATATTGTTTTTGGCTCAACTAACAATTCTATTTTAGAAAAATTTGTTGAATCAATGACAGGGCAGTTTGAGATGAGTATGATGGGAGAATTAACTTTCTTCCTTGGTCTTCAAGTAAAACAAACAGGTAATGGGATTTTCCTAAGTCAGGAAAAGTATGCAAAGAATTTGGTGAAAAAGGTTTGAATTGGCAGATTCAAAGCCTTGCAAGACTCCCATGTCTTCATCAGTGAAGATATCCAGGGATGTTAATGGTGCCAATGTTGATCCAACATTGTACCGTTCAATGATAGGAAGCTTACTCTACCTGTTTGCTTCAAGACCTGATATAATGTTCTTTGTTTGTGTATGTGCTAGGTACCAGGCATGTCCAAAGCAGTCACATCTGATCGTTGTGAAGAGAATCCTTATATATATTTCTGGCACCTTGGCCCTTGGTATATGGTATTCTTATGACACTAACACAAATCTTGTAGGTTTCAGTGACTCAGACTGCGCAGGTGACACTGATGATAGAAAGTCTACAAGTGGAGGATGTTTTTATCTGAGGAACAACTTGGTCTCATGGTACAGTAGAAAGTAAAACTGTGTGTCACTCTCCACTGCTGAATCTGAATACATAGCAGCAGGCAGCTGTGTCACCCAGTTGGTATGGCTTAAACACATGCTACTGGATTATGGGTTAGACAGTGATACCTTACTTATGTTCTGTGATAATGTTAGTGCTATAAGCATCTCTAAGAACCCTGTGCAACATTCGAGAACTAAACATATTGACATAAGGCATCACTTTCTAAGAAACATGGTAGAAGATAAGCTCATTGACATTGAACACATTGAAACTAACAATCAGCTTACTGATATGTTCACTAAACCCTTAGATTCTGAGAGGTTCTTCAGTTTGAGGAATTCTCTTGGTATGTGCATTGTCTAGGGATGTTAGTACACCAGTGTTGACATAACACCACTGTCTAGCACTGGTTATTGGTTGTGGTGTATCTGTAATTCTTTTATGTTTCCTTTCTGCATTCTTATTTCTTGCATCTTACATCTTTGTTAGAGTTTATGTTGGGTTGTGTGGTTAATCTGTGCAAATAGCTGAATTGACTGGTGGACAGGTACAGTTCAAGAGTTTTGTAAAGTAATAACTCTGATGTTAGTTTGTGAATGTTAACCTAACATCTGGGAGAAGCTGGGGTACACAGAGCTCACTACTCTGATGTTATTCAGTTGTGACTTATCCATGTTAGGTTAGACAAAGCATGAAGAGAAGTTGGGGTACATGATGTTGAGAACTTCATTGTCATTCAGTTGTGCTTATTTTTGTGTTTTTGTCTATGGCCAAGGTTATGCATGATAGTGATTCTTACTACTGGGGTGCTTTGAAGTTTCGACTGCTTGCATTCAGTAGCATTGTTCACTTGGTATTTCCCTTGTAAACAGGTTGGTAAACAGATATGCATGAGGAGTTGGGGTGAAGAAGTATATGATAAATGTATTGTCTTCATTCAGTTCTATTGTACTTGCCCAATCTATAGCTGATGGTTAAGTTGCTGGGGTGTGTGGAGTCTTGTGCTGCCCACATTCAGTGATGAAACTATCCTTTTACATTCACTATTTTTTGTTCAAAAGAGTTCGTGATCATATATAAAGATAAATTTGTTTGTCCTGATCCCAGTCAGTAAAGTTATTTGTACTTGGTTACCATCTCCCAATGTTGATCTAATATTGTTGCATTCTTTCAAGTTCTGCATTTGTTCTTTCCTTTGTCGGTTTGGGCTTAGGGGGAGTAGTAATCCTAGGAATCATGTGTTGAGGCATACTTTGGGGGTGACTCACTGCAGGTAAAACACTATGTTTTGTGTTCTTCTATACTGTGGGAACATCTTTTCCCTGGATATGTATATCCACTCTGTGTTTTTTCTGGTTGATGTGTTACTTACTCATACTGATGATCTTAATCTATGTCTTTGTACCTATGTACTTGGGTGAGGGTTCAGATTAGTATACAGGAATATCTCACGCTCTCACATGATGTTGCCTTGGATGAAGCCCTGCACCTACAACTTTCCTCCCTGATGTTAACTTACCAATGTTAGTTCAACATTGAAACATTGTAACTTATAAGTTTTCAGGTTTGGAGACCGCTCTGGTTACGTGTTAATCCAACACTGACACGTGGTAAGGTAAACATGGGTATGATCGTGTGACAGTGGTCCGATTATTTTGGCAACATGTTACAACACCACTATCTCTACTCTTCAGCTGATTATCTATATAATTTCCCCTAATCTCTTCTTACTGTTTACGCGTTCAAAATTCTTGTGCAAATCTACAATCTTTGCAAATCAAGTTTCTTCTTTTCTTCTCTAAATCACTCTAACAATGGCCCGCAAGTCTTCCATTGATACTCTTGCAGTGGTTGCTGAGCAAGTTGAGCAGCCACGTCGCCGCAACACCAGACGTGCAACCACTGAAACCACCGCCGCTGCCGCCCCAAAGAGGAAAGCCATTTATCAAAGGCGCAATGGCAAGAAATCCGCAAAGGGTGATGTTGGTTCAACATCAGACACTGCTGAGCAACCTCTGCTCCCACCAACCCTGAAAACGAGGTAATGATGGCTAACCCTACTATGGATATACCTGCTTCTACTGTTGTTGGTATTGAGGGGGAGAATAAGGCCCCTAGTGTTGGTTTGGGTGCAACTGAGGAGGTTGTGGTAGAGAACCCTGAGGTGACTGATGGGGTTCACAATATGGTGGCTGAGGAAGGTGAAAACCTTGAGGTGAATGTGGAGCCGTCTGAGGCTAATGATGCTGCTGCTGATGAGATGGATACTCTTCCTGAGGAAGATGATCAGGTTGAGGATACTGTGGTTGAGGAGGTTACTACTGAGGGTAACCAATATGTTGATGATGAGGATGACAATCAACCTGAAGAGGTTGAGAGAGAAGAAGTAGAGAGCCTGACTCTCTCTGCCTTAGCTACTGCTGCTAAGAAAAGAAAGGGGAAGTAGGTAGTTGTTGAAACTTCTGAGTCTGAGTCAGAAGAAGAAAAAGAGTAAGAAGCGGATAAGGAGGAAGAGGAGGATGAGGAAGTTGAGGAATAAGACCAACAGGTAGGTGATGACCCTGCTGATGTTACTCCAACATCAGGCAGTGATGAGTACTTTGATGTGCTTGAGGAGGAGTACCCCAAGAAGCCTTATTCTGGCTTTTATGTGTCTGCTGAGGCAGAAGAACAGTGGGAGGCTTATCAAGCCAGGGTTATTCACATGGAGAGGAACATTGATGAGGAGATGTTCAAGGAAAATAGACTGTTTGAGTTGCTTGAAGCTAGAGGAGCGTTGGGCTCTGTGATGAACCAGTCATCATATGTCCCTGATGTGATCAGAGAGTTCTACATGAACCTCTCCCAGTGGGTGTGCCACCAGGACTCTCCCAAGTTTGGCAAAGCTTGGGTAAGGATGAATGTCTATGACATTAGCCCCTATGTGATCAATGAAGCTTGGGAACTTCCTGATCCTGAGAAGACTGGGGATCCTAGCATGGATGAGGTGATCACTGACCTCACTGGTGGACTCACAAGGAAATGGAATGACAGTTTTTCAACTACAAGGCTGACATCCTTAAGTGTTGTACTTCACAAGCTCTCTACCTACAACTGGCTGCCCTCTTCCAACACCACTGTTATGACAAAAGAATCTGCAAAGCTGGTGTACAAACTGAAGAATGGGCTGAGTGTGAACATAGGGGAGAAGGTTCTGAGGCACATGAGGGAAGTCACAACAAAGGCAAAGGGAATCATTCCATATCCCTCTCTGATATCCAGCATTCTGGTGAAGCAAGGCTTCAAGACAAATAAGACAGAAGGTTGGATCAAGAACAAGGCCAAGATGATCATCACCAGGAGCTACTTCACGCAGGTCAGGATTCAAGATCTGCCATGGAATCCCAATGATGCAGCTGGTCCAAGTAGGAGGAAGAAGAAGAAGAAGAAGAAGAAGAAGAAGAAGAAGAAGAAGAAGAAGAAGAAGAAGAAGAAGAAGAAGAAGAAGAAGAAGAAGAAGAAGAAGAAGAAGAAGAAGAAGAAGAAGAAGAAGAAGAAGAAGAAGAAGAAGAAGAAGAAGAAGAAGAAGAAGAAGAAGAAGAAGAAGAAGAAGAAGAAGAAGAAGAAGAAGAAGACTCACAAGTTTGCTGCTTCTTCAGTTCCTGTGGCTAGTGGTGACAGTTGTTCTGTCATTGCTGATGCTTTTATGGAGGAGACCCTGGTGTGGCTTGATAGAGAGTATAAAGATACCCAAAGAGAGATAGCAGACAAGCAAGTGAGGTTGCAGGAGATAGACAGCCCCATGAAGCATTTGAAGGATCTGCCTTCCTCACAAAAATGGGGAGAGTAGATCAAATTTTCAAAATTTCTGAGTTCTGTTAATTTTATGTCAGTATGAACAATTCTATTTTATTTTCTGTTTCATCAAGGAGTGTGTTCCTTTCTACTAAGTATGGTCTGTAATTAAGTACTTTTCTATATTGTTGCTTAGTGTTTCTGCTTATGCTCTTTGAACTTTGGTTACAAAGTACTAACTCTGTTTTGCAGGTGTTAACTGTTCTCTGATGTTAAGTTAACAGTGAGATGTTCAATGTTAGAACATCTGTCTGGTTTCGATGGTAAGCTAACATTGACAAAGACATATGTTATGACAACATTGAAAGTATCAATGTTAGAATAACATTGAGTTAGTCCCTTCTGATGTTCAGGGGGAGTGTACTTAGTTTTCCATTGTTATAAGATAGTGAAGTTTGTCTGAATAATTTGATCTGATTAGAGTAGGTTCTTAGGTTTTGTGATTAAGGCAAAAAGGGGGAGATTGAAAGTGCAGGTATTCTGTCAATGTTAGTTTAACATTGAGAAGTCAATGTTAGAGTAACATTGCTGGAGCAGAATCCGATTTACAATCTTGATTATATTCTTTATTATTGTTTTGCCTTATTCATCTAACTAACTGATTCCACAGTTGTAATTGTCTTTGATTATTATTCAGGAAACAAACTTGTCAGAGGTTGGACGCTCAAGTTTCCAAGAAGGAAAGTTTCCTTAATTAAGCAAACCGCTCTACAAGGAAAGATGAGTTCGAGTGGAACTAGGAATGCTTTGCAAGATCAAGTCCTGATTTGAAGAAGGAGTCTTTCCTTAGTTAGATCACTAACGAATGAACTATTATTCAAGAAGGACTGCGAGAACAAGGAAGAGGAGTTCGAGAAGGAAACAAGGAGAATTACCAACCGTGTACAACACACCTTGAAGTCCAAGATCAAGAACCTATATATAGGTGTGAAGTACATCAAGACAAACACGAGACAAGAGCCAATCAATCCGAGATATTAATTTACAGTTATTGAGTGTTGTCTTGCTTTAGCAATGTTTGTGAATTGTTAGAATAGATCTAAGAGTGAGGGATAGTCGAAGCAATTCTTGTGTGCTTTGCTTAGTTCAATCAATTTAAGAGTGAGGAGCTTGAGAATTGAGAGAACGGCCTTTGTTAAAACCTTTACGGGTTATTTTGCCTACGGATCAGAAGTTAAAATAATTCTATATTCACTTCTTAAACTTGGTGTTTGCTTATTCCACTGCACTATTATTCTGGTATGTTGTTAAAGTAACATCGCTGAGTTAACAACGTACAAATCTGCTGTTAACACTCCAGTGTTAAGTTAACAACAACAACGTATAAACCCGATCCACAATTTCACGGACATTGTAATATTTTTAATTCAGTTAATTCAGTTTTTACTTTTCTCAAACCCTAATCTCATCTCTCTCTCTCTCTCTCTCTCTCTCTCTCTCTCTAAAGGCGATTCCGCCGCCACCACAACTCCGCCGTGGGTTTGACCTAATTCGTGGGTTTGCATTATGCAGGATTTTCTGTTGGGGAAAATGATTGGATCTGCTAAAGCTGTTAAGGGTCTGTACTTTCTGGATTTTAGTAATTTTTCAACTAAAATTTGTAATTCTTCTCCTGTTATTTCAAATACAAATTGTAATTCATCTGTTAACTTTTCCAAAATTGGCTTTGATGCAAGCTTGTGGCACTTGAGGCTGGGTCATCCTCCTGTTCAGAAATTATCTTTTATTTCTGCTCTTTCTATTCCTACTTGCACTGAATTGCCTGTTTGTGATGTTTGCTATTATGCTAAGCAGAAGAAATTAGTTTTTTCTCCAAGTGTTTCTAAATCTGATGGGATTTTTTACCTGTTGCATGTTGATGTTTGGGGTCCTTTTTCTACCCCTTCTTATACTGGAGCCAAATATTTTCTCACTATAGTTGATGACTTCTCTAGAAGTACATGGTTGTTCTTCTTAAAATTTAAATCTGAAGTGCAACTGTATCTTGCTAAGTTCCACACTTTTGTGCTTACTCAATTCTCTAAGAACATTAAGGTCATTAGAAGTGACAATGGCACTGAATTTTTGTTGAAAGATTTTTATTCTAAATTTGGAATCATTCATCAAACATCTTGTGTTGAGACCCCTCAGCAAAATGGGGTAGTAGAGAGGAAGCATCAACACCTTTTGCAAGTTGCTAGAGCACTTAAATTTCAATCTAATACGCCTCTCATTTACTAGTCTACTTGTGTGTACACTGCTGCCTTTATGATTAATAGGCTTCCTTCCCCTGTTCTGCATAATAAGTCTCCATTTGAAATTCTTTTTGGCAGAAAACCTGATTATTCTATTTGAGAGTTTTTGGTTGTTTATGTTTTGCTTCCATTTTGAGTGCTGCTAGATCTAAGTTTGATCATAGGGCTCAGAAATGTGTCTTCTTTGGCTACCCTAGGGGCACCAAGGGTTATCTTTGCTTAAATCTGGAATCTCAAACTTTGTTTGTTTCTAGAAATGTTGTTTTTTATGAATCTATCTTTCCTTTTAAGACTGTTTCATCCTTACCACTAACCCCTGATTCTCTTCAAGAGAATACAAGCTTTTGCACAGATCCATTTGTTTTGTAGGCCCCAGTTGTTGTGCCTGTCCCAGTTCCTGCTGCTGCTGCTCCTGTCCCAGTTTTGGCCCCTGCACCTGCTGCTGAGTCTAGCCTCATCACTCCTGATCTTCCAGATCCGCTTGAGCATCACCATTCTTTCTCAGTAACTGATATCTCTGACTCTTTTAGTAGCTCTTCCCCCCTTGTCTGTGATTTTGAACATGCTTCCCCTAGTTCTGATGCTACTGGTGTTTTGCCTCTTGAGTCTGATATTCATCTTAGAAAGTCCTCTAGGGTTGTGCATCCTCCTGCTTATCTGAAATTATATGAATGTGACTTGCCTGGTTCTTTGCCTAAACATGATGATGCTACTTGCAATTCTGTGAGATATCATATATCATCTTATGTTAGCACTTCTCACTTAGGCACCTCTCATAGGGCTTTCACTGCTGCCATCTCTTTAGCCTGTGAACCAACCTTCTATTCACAGGCTGCGAAACATAAAGAGTGGCAGGATGATATGCAAAAGGAATTGTCTGCTTTAGTTGCAACTAATACTTGGATGCTCACTGATTTGCCTCCTGGTCATAACTGTATTGGTTCAAAATGGGTTTTCAAAGTTAAGCATAAAGCTGATGGCACCATTGAACGTTCTAAGGCTCGTTTAGTTGCAAAGGGGTATAATCAGCAGGAGGGTTTAGATTTTTTTGATACATTTTCTTCTGTTGTCAAAATTACAACTGCCAGGGTCTTGTTTGCCTTAGCTGCTTCCTATAATTGGTTTTTACATCAGTTAGATGTTAACAACGCCTTTTTGCATGGTGATTTAGATGAGACTATTTATATTGTACCCCCTCAGGGTTACTTGCCTGCTTCTGATAAGCGTGTCTGCCTTCTTAAGAAAAGTATCTATGGTCTTAAACAGGCTTCACGCCAATGGTTTCATAAACTAAGTGACTGTTTACTTTCATTTGGCTATACTCAAACAGTCTCTGATACTTCCTTATTTGTAAAGAAGTCCTCTGGTTGTTTCACTGCTCTATGTGTTTATGTCGATGACATAATTTTAACTGGCAATAGTCTGTCTGAAATTTCTTCTCTCAAGCACCAACTAGATATTGCTTTTACTATTAAAGATCTAGGTCCCCTTAAGTACATATTAGGCATTGAGGTTGCACGTTCGCATAAGGGCATTTCCCTATGCCAAAGAAAATACGCTCTAGATATCCTTACGATTCAGGGTACATTGGTTGCAAACCTGACACCACACCTATGGACCATACTACTAAATTGCACTCTTCTGATTCTGTGCTTTTGCCTGATGCTACTATTTACAGAAGGCTGATTGGACGTTTACTATACTTAACTATTACTCGCCCTGATATATCCTACAGTGTTCAGTGTTTGTCTCAACACCTGGCTTCCCCCACTGCTACGCATTTAGCCGCGGCTCACCGTGTTTTACGGTTCATCAAGTCCAGTCCAGGTAAGGGCCTTTTTTATTCTGCTACCAGTGTGCCTAACTTGACTTCTTTCTGTGACAGCGACTGGGCTGGTTACCCTGAGACTCGTCGGAGTGTCACAGGATATGCCGTTTACCTTGGCCGTTCCCTTGTTTCGTGGAAGTCGAAGAAACAAGACACCGTTAGCCGCTCCTCAACTTGAGTATCGGACAGTGGCCTCCACCACCTGCGAGCTCCTTTGGATCAAGCAACTCCTCCTCGACCTTTCCATCCCGATTCGTAAGGTCCCACTTCTCTTTACAGATAGCCGTAGCGCCGTGTGTATTGCCTCCAACCCGGTGCATCACGAGCGCACTAAGCACTTGCAAATTGATTCACATTTCGTGCGCGAGAAGATCAACCTTGTTTTAGTGAAGATTGTTCATATAAGCAACACCCATCAAGTGGCGGACATTCTAACCAAACCACTTTCGTCGTTACCTTTTTCTACGATGACCTCCAAGATGGGCCTTCTTGATATCCATGCCCATCTTGAAGGGGGGTCTCAAGTATAATCTTCAATTGGGCTTGTATATTAATATTTTTATTCATTAGGCCCATAGATAGTTGGCCCATGTCTGTATAGTTGGGCTGACTCGAGTTGTGTAAATATATAAACGGACATTGTAATATTTTTAATTCAATTAATTCAGTTTTTACTTTTCTCAAACCCTAGTCTCATATCTCTCTCTCTCTCTAAAGACGATTCCGCCGCCACCACAACTCCGCCGTGGGTTTGACCTAATTCGTAGTTTCACAAGATTCTAACTGGAATATGTAAATTTAATGAATAAAAGTAATTCATAGTAAACCTGTTAATGTAAG
This sequence comes from Linaria vulgaris, assembly GCA_948329865.1. Classification (NCBI taxonomy): domain Eukaryota; kingdom Viridiplantae; phylum Streptophyta; class Magnoliopsida; order Lamiales; family Plantaginaceae; genus Linaria; species Linaria vulgaris. The sequence continues at coordinate 126,650,245 of OX415250.1, read as the reverse complement.
AAAAATTAAAAAAAAAAAAAAAAAGAGTTTAGTTTAAGAAACTTTAAACCGATCAAAGGTTTTTAAGCGTGAGTAAGAATGATACTAAATTAAAATTAAATTTGAGTTTGGTTGCAATTATGTTTTGAAGAAATTATATCAAAACAAGTAGAGGGGGTAAAGTTGTGTAGGCTCATGTCGGATGATTTATCCTATTTGGCTGGACATTGGCAAAGAGTTTAATCTCAGCCTAATTAGACATTGACTGAGTCAAACTTGAAAATGTGGTTTCTTAGTTTTCTTGTTTAAAAAGTTATAGGGTAAAAGTAAGAAACTACAAATAATTATGGGACATATTCTGCATTTTTGTCTATATTGTAGGACCAAGTTAACTAAAAAAAACTTATATTTATCAACTATTAATAGTATTTGTAGTATCTGTTATAAATAGGGGTGGGAACGAGTAAGGGAATTTCCCTTACCCGTCCCTTCCCGCGGGAAAAAAACTCGACTTTTTCTTTCCCGGCAAGTTGTCGGGAACGGGATTTCCCGTTGCCCACGGGTCGGGAACAGGAATCCGTTTCTGATTCCCGCGGGAGCGGGAATCTCGCCAATATATATATATATATATATATATATATGGGTGTTATATGTTAAAAAAAGAAACTAGGATAGTTTTACAATTTTAGAAAGTTTAGGGACCAGAATTAAGATAATAATTTTCTTATTATAAAAAAATTAACTCTCTCCCTCTTTCAAATTTCAATTCACACACACGGGCACACGGCCGCCGCGCTCTTCTCTCTCAACTCTCAATGCCAACTCTCTGTCTCTCTCAACTTTCACTGCCATTCCGCCGCCGCGCCTCCACGCCACCATGCAGCCCGAGCAAACCGACTGTCCGAACCTCTCTCCACGCCACCACGCACGCGACACGACATACGACTGTCGCCACCACCTCTCGCACGCCGCCGCCACCGTACACCCATCACACGGTATTTCCCTCCCCTTTTTGTTATAAACTTATAATTGTTGATTTAAATGGTTGATTGTTGAATTAGGGTTTAAGATCTTTGAATTAGGTTTAAGGTTATGAATTAGGGCTTTTGAATTAGGGTCAAATTGCCAATGAATTAGATTGAGATTTGTGAAATTAGACTACCATTGATGCATTATTGATGAAGTTTATTGCTTTATGAGTTGTGAATTGTTTGTGAAATCAAGAATGTTGTTGTTTGTGAGTTGAGACTTGAAATTGAGTTGATTGTGGTAATTGGTATAATGTATTGCATATTGATTGTTTATTGAGAATTATGAATTGAATATTGTTTGTGAGTTGAGACTTGAAATTGAGTTGATTGAGGTAATTGGTATTGCATATTGATTGTTTATTGAGTTAAGACTTTGAATTTTTAATAGTTTATTGAGAATTGAGTTTGATTAATTAACTAATTAAGTTTGTGTTGGTTAACTTGAGCCTTGAGGAGTTGAGGTAATTGGTATTGCATATTGATTGTTTGTCGTTGATTTTGATTAATGTAGAAATGAAGAAAAAATTGGTAGAGAAGGAACAAATACCTCAAAAGAAATCGGGTGGTGTTCGCAAACGTTCTCGCACCGTGACCGATGTTTATACTTCTGTGCGTGAACATGATGCTCCAACGACGTCAAAACATCCTTCATCTTCGAATGCTCGGGATGAGCCAGAGGCGCCTACATCGCCATATAATTCGTTCCAAGAGTACACATATCCGAATCTTTAAACCGAAGAACTCCTTGAGTCACAACCGCCAATTTCTCAACCACCACAACCACAAGAGGAGGGGCCTTCAGTACCACTGCCCGAAATGGTTGAGGAGAGGGACATCATTGTCGACAAAGGAAAAAAGCCTCAAAAGTATCAAAAGTTATTCAATGAGGAAATCAAGAATGTTGGGCTAGATGGTAAAACCGTCCACATTAGCTACAAAACGACTAAATTGATGTCGCCATGGTGGGCACACTTTGAGTCGTTCCGTTGTCCAATTAAAAAAACACTCAAGGGGAGATGTTTGTATTGCAAAAGAGAAATTGGTTGTGATGGTGGTGGCCAAGGGACATCCGGATTGAAGAGGCACATAGAGGCTTGTCAAAAAAACCCGAAGCCCTCAAGGAGCTATTAGTCCAAACTCGTTTGAACTTCGACAAAGCGTCTCATCAAGTAGGAACATGGAAATTTGATCAGGATTATGGAGTGGATGGTTGCGACTGAACAACCATTTAGTACGGTGGATCATCCTAAATTTAGGGAGATGTGGAGGCGAGGATGCCCAAACTTGAGATTGTTTTGTCGCAAGACAATAAGGGAGAAGATTGTGCAGATGTATTTGGACGATAGGATGATATTGAAGGAGTTTATCAAAGAAAATGCTCAGAGAGTGTGCTTAACCACGGACACGTGGACTTCTATTAGGCGGGACAACTACATGGTCCTCACCGCGCATTTCATTGATAAGGAGTGGGTGTTGAGGAAGCGCATCATAAATTTTTGCTTGGTTTTGGGCCATTCGGGAGAATATGTAGCTCGAGATATTGAGGGGTGTTTCAAGGATTGGGGAATCGAGAAAGTATTCACAATCACGGTGGATAATGCTACTTCGAATGATTCCGGGATTGAGAACTTGGTGAGGAAGTTTTCGGTGTGAGGTGATTTCTTCATTTTGAACGGGATCCATGTGCAAATACGGTGTATTGCACACATCCTTAATCTTGTGGTACAAGATGGGTTGAAAATGAACGTTGAAGACAATTCGGTGGATCGAATTAGAGGTGCGGTGAAGTGGATCAAGGGTTCCGCCGGGAGGTTGAAGAAGTTCAAGCAATATCTCGACGATGAAGCTGTACAAAGTAAGAAATTGCTTTGTCTTGATGTGCCTACACGATGGAACTCGACATACTCTATGTTGAAGGCAGCTTTGGAGCTTAAAGAGGGCTTTGACTCTTTCGAGCTTTGCGATAATCAATATAAAGAGGATTTGAAGGACGTTACACGGCTATACAATGATTGGAAGACGGTATAGATGTACGTCAAATTCTTAAGGCCGTTTAAGAATTTGACCAAAATGGTCTCGGGAACATCCTACATCACCTCGAATTCAGTGTTGGGTCAAATTGCCACAATCGATGAAATATTGGGGGATTGGATGAATCTTCAAGACAAAGAAACTCCACTTGGGAAGGAGCTCCACGAACTCAAGCTCATGGCGATAAAGATGAAATAAAAGTATGGCAAATATTGGGGCGTGGGAGAAAAGAGAATGAACCATATGTTATACTTTGCGGCGATTTTGGATCCCCGTTACAAGTTCGAGTATATCAAGGAGATGGTGCCGGATGATCATGTGTTTGTATTGTCGCTTTGGGTAGAGTTTGAGACGTTGTACAAGAAGTACAAGAGAATGTACGACGCAACTCCTTCAACATCGACATGTCCTCCTCCAAAACCCGCTAACGAGAAGAATAAGAACACGAGATACTTGTCATTTTTCACGTGAGTGATTTACTATTTGTTTAATGATTTAAATTGCAATCTTAACTTAATGCCAATATATTAATTTTTCATAACCGTTTATAATTAAAATGCAATTGTATTTTGTAGTAAGAGGACGCAAAATCGGGCTAAACCGAAGAGTGAGTTCGAAAGATACTTCGACAATGACAATGATGAATTATGTGAGATGGACGATGAATTTGACATTTTGGCATGGTGGGAGGCAAACTCGTTACGGTTTCCGATCTTGAGTACAATGGCTCGGGATGTATTGGCTATTCCCGTTTCTATCGTGGCATCGGAGTCTGCTTTCAGCACAGAAGGGCGCATTCTAGACCGATTTAGGAGCTCATTGAGTCCTCGGGTGCTATAAGCCGTTATTTGTGCCCAAGATTGGCTACGCGACGAAAGCGGTCATTCCGAGCCTCTTGACATAGAAGAGTCAATTGTGGAGTTGGAGAGTTGCGAAGCAGGTATTTGTAAAGTGAAACTAATTGTATGTCGCATTCCTAATATTAATATCAATATTGATATTCACTTATTTTTGTTGTTTTTGTCATTTTGTAGCTTTTGCACGAATGGGACTCGAGGCATCCTTCCTTCAAGCATAAATGCATAATAGAAGTGGTCAAGTGGAGGCATTTTGTAGCGTTTGAACTTTGAACAATCTCTAGTTATTACTTATTTGAATTGTGGATTTGTGGTATTTGACGATTTGTAATCGACTAATTTGACGCGTGACGCTATGGTTTGGTGATTTGTGGCGTTTTGTTTTGATATTTTATAGTTTGTACTTGTGAATTGCGATTGCGAGTCGAATGGTGCTTATGTGATCTATATTATATTGTAAACAGGTAAAAAAAAAACTCAAAAACGAGACGAAGAATTGAAAGATAAAGAAGTGGGGAACTTTTTCTGAAAGTTCCCCACTTCTAGCCATTCTGAACTCCCTGGAAAATGGAGGGATTCCCGCGGGAATCCGGGAATCCCTCCATTACGGGAACCCGTCTCCACGGGTTCCCGTCACCTCATGGACGGGAACAGGAAATGATTTCCCACTCCCGTCCAGGCGGGATCCCGGGGAACGGGATTCCATCCCGTTCCCACCCCTAGTTATAAATATGGTAAGTGGCCATTGTTGAAAATTATGTACAAATACTATTTTACAATAGTAGTAGTTGTTGTAAATAGTGTAAGATGTTGGAAACTCTTTCCTATATAAGGATCCATCAAGATGAAGAGAAAAACACTCATTCACAAGTAATATACTCCTTATTTGCTCTTCTTTCCCTATGTCCTTTTAATCTATTGTTATAAACCACAATAGTTTTAGTTTTTCTGTAACACGTTATCAGCACGAAGGTGCTCGTTCCGATACATTTCCTTAATCTTTCTTTTGTCCTATGTACAATATATCCTTACTCTCCAAAGAAAAAAAAGATTTAGTATAAACCCAAAATATTCATACTATTCAGTGAATCCTTCGCCAAAAATTTAGTATAAATCCAAAACGAGGATTCAGTGTTTCAAAATTCAGTTCCAGTCTTTAAAGACAACGTTCAATGTTAAAAGGTACGAAAGTTTATATTTACTTGTTCATCTATCTCTATTATTATAGACAAGACAGACTACCGCCTATCTATAATTTTATGATTAGATGAAAATCCTCTTTATATTTTACTGTCATCTAACTCTAACACTAACGCTAATTTTAACTTTCGTTGATGCTTGAGTTAACCCCAAGCTAAAAACGACTACTGACAATTTATTATTATGGAAGGTTTTACCTCCTATTATATTGCTTATTTATTACATAAGCCCATGAAAGTTTTTACATAGTAATGTAGCGGAAATTATTTACGCACTTAATTCATTGCAATTATTTTACTTGTTTACATTATTCCATAAGCCCATGAAAGTTTTTACATAGTAATGTGGCGGAAATTATTTACGCACTTAATTCATTGCAATTATTTTACTTGTTTACATTATTCCTTAAGCCCGTGAAAGTTTTTACATAGTAATGTGGCGGAAAATATATATGTATTTACTTATCGTAATATTATTCCATATGCCTGTTAAAATATCATTAATGCCGCAGAAATTATTTTACATGTTATTACAATTAATTTTTGTTGCTAAATTATTAAAGACATTATCGTTCATAAAACATGCCAAAATAAAAAAAAAATGATTGTTTTTCTAACGACTATAAACAGCTACTTACGGATATTTTTCTTCTATAAATACACAAATTTCATAACACAAACTCCACATAAATCTTCACCTTATTTCTCTCATCTTGCAAAAATGATCTCTACGACAACAGCGATCTTGATCCTCATTTACCTTTCAATTTTTATGTTTATGCTAGTAGATGAGGACACTCCTATGTTTGTCCCTATGATATTCCTCACTTTTATTATAATAATGTTCGAGTTCAAGATTTGGCTAGAGATAAGATAATTACATTATATTATTGTAATAATTGTGCTTCTATGATTATGTGTTAAATAAAATGTTTCGATCCTAATTATGTTTTTCTTGGTTATGTATTTAGCTGGAAAAATGTCTAACCTCACGAGTACAGTTAGTTCTATACTCAATATCACTGGCAAGAATTATGGACAATGAAAATCAGATACAAAATTGTACCACAGATCAAAGAGTATCGTTGAAACTCTTGCTGCAGTAAATACACATATGGATCCAGAAAAATGTGAGGCTCTGATCTATATGAGAAAACATTTAGATGAAACCTTAAAGAGGGAATATCTCAATGTTACCGATCCTCATGGATTATGGACAAACCTACTAGAAAGATATGGCCATCAAAATGCCACCGATGATTGAAACACTTTAAGGTTCCAAGATTTTGAAACAACTCCGCGCTTATGGAGATTCGTTCAGATTTAATTTATTGTGGAAGAAAGCTTAATGATAGAGAAATGATAGAGAAAATATTTTCTACTTTCCATGTGTCCATGATAAATGTCCAACAACAATACAGATTGCTGAATATTTCAAAATATCACGACTTGCAACAAAGGTTGTTAATGGCAGAAAGTTACAATAACTTATTGATGAAAAATCATCAATCTCGTCCTCCTGGAGCACTTGCATTACCTAAGGCAAATGCCATTAATCTTTCAAACTCCTATGGACGAGATAAAAATGATAATTCCAATCGAGGTCGTGGTCGTGGTCAAGGTAGAGGTGGTCATAGAGGAGGATATGGCTATAGGGGTGGACGCGGTAAAAGAGGTGGCCGTGGCCGTGGTCGTGGTCGAGTGGATTTTCACAACCCCTCGCATACCAACACCGTTTTTAAGAATAATCACCAGAACAAAGAAAAACATAAAAACTCTCAAGGTTATTGTTTTAAATGTTGAATGAAAGAGCATTGGGCCAACAAATGTCGTACAGCAGAACATCTTTGTAAGATGTACCAAGAAAGTTTGAAGGGTAAAGAAAAAGAAGTTAACCTTGTCGAACAAAATCCAAATGATTATTCCACCTTTATGGAGGAGACAAACTTTACGGATGACTATGATGTTTGTTTGGCTTAATATGTGTTTTGTGATCTTCTGGCTGAATATGCTTAGTGTGATTTATGTTTTAAGTTGTATTATCGGCTTCCTGCATTTCTGTTGTGTGCTTTCAATAAAATAATCTCTTTTCAAATATTTACCATGTTTATTGCAATATTTGTTTTAATATTGTTTATTTGAACTGAACATGATATGGAGCATATCGGTGATTTCTGCCTACTTGACTGTTGTACAACTTATACAATTCTCACAAGTAAGAAATATTTTACATATTTAGAACCCTCAAAATTTCAAGTCGGTACAATAGGAGGTCCTATTAAATTGATTGAAGGATCTGGCAGAGCTACTTTTACTTTACCAAATGGGACAAAGTTTATCATCAATGATGCTTTATTTGCCCCAAAATTCAGAAGGAATTTATTGAGTTTTAAAGATACATATTATCATAGATATGATACTGAGTCAATGACTGTGGATAACGCTAAATATGTTTTCATTACTAAGCATATGCCAAGAAAGAAACATTTTCTTGAAAAACTACCATATATCTCATCAGGGTTGCATTATACATATATTAATGAAATCAATAGTCAATGAAAATTCAGAATTATTGACTCTATGGCATGATCGACTAGGTCATCCTGGTTCAACAATGATGCGAATGATAATTGAAACTACACATGGACATTCATTAAAAGAATCCAAAATCAATTTGAGCAACTATAATCCATGTGAAGCATGTTCTCTTGGAAAGCTAATTATAAAACATTCACCAGTTAAAATTAAAACAGAATTACCCACATTTCTTGAAAGAATTCAAGGTGATATATGTGGACATATTCATCCATAATGTGGACCATTTCAATATTTTATGGTATTAATTGATGCCTCAAGTCGATGGTCACATGTCTGTCTATTGTCTACTCGCAATATGGCATTTGCGAGATTTTTTGCTCAAATAATTAAAATAAGAGTCCAATTTCCTGACTATACAATCAAGAAAGTCAGACTTGACAATGGTGGTGAATTCACATCTCAAGCTTTCAATGATTATTGTATGTCAACTGGAATTACGGTTGAACATAATGTTGCACATGTACATACTCAAAATGGTTTAGCTAAATCATTAATTAAACATCTTCAATTAATTGTTAGGCCATTGTTGATGAAAGCTAAATTGCCAAGTTCTCTATGGGGTCATGCAATTTTACATGCTGCATCACTAATTCGCATTAGACAAAGCTCGTATCATGAATATTTCCCATTACAACTTACTTTTGGTCATGAACCCAATATCTCTCATATAAAGATTTTTGGTTGTGCGGTTTATGTTCCAATTGCACCACCAAAGCGAACAAAAATGGGACCACAAAGAAGGTTGATAATATATGTTGGATTTGACTCACCATCAATAATTAGATATCTTGAACCTCTAACATGTGATGTCTTTACGACACGTTTTGCCGATTGCCATTTTAATGAGGCAAAATTTTCAACCTTAGGGGGAGAAAAGAAGCAGCTAAAAAAAGATATATCATGGTATAATCCATCTTTGACAAGCTTTGATATGCTAACAAAGCAATGTGATTTGGAAGTAAAGAAAATCTTGCATTTACAAGCTATTGCAAATCAATTACCCGATGCATTTACCGACATAAGCAGGGTAACAAAATCACATATACCAGCTGCAAATGCTCCTACTCATATTGTAATTCCAAAAGAAACATCAAATGATGATATCTTTGATATATCTAAGAAACGTCGACGTCATGCTGGCTCAAATGACAAAAATCCTCTAAAAAGAAAAGGAGCATCAAAACCTAATGATCCTGTCAGGTCCCAAACTCTAAGGTCTCGTTTAGGTCTCCGAATAGGATTTGTAAATTTCCAATTCGGACCTTGACGCTACCTTGGAGAGGCTCACTAAAATGGAACCATAATAAAGTCAAATACAAACTTATTTATTACAGCGGAAGCTTTCAATATTCATAGGGTTTATTATTACAATCCACACGAAACTCAAAACATCGAATACATAATAAAACACACAATTATTAGAGATTTATTTTTATTTTCACACACTTTAGATTTATTTTAAATCCCACACGTCCACCGTAGTTTGATCCAGCCGCCTTATTAATCCTTGCTTATACTAAGGAATGGACAGAGAAAATAACAGGAGATGTAAGTCTTTGGTGACTTAGTGAGATTTTCAGTAACAATAATAGATGTGAAATTTGATATGGTATGAAAGGGAAAACATTAGAACTGAAAGTTAAAAAATAACAAACGAATAACAAGATAATAAACTCGTGCATCTCATATAACATATTCAACCTTATTTCATCCAGTATACTACCTTGTACCTCCCAACGAGGAGCGACCTCGCAAATAGATCAAGATACATGCTCGAGTACATGTCAACCTAGCACGCGGTTACAGCCAACTCCTGACTGCAAGCGACGCCTAGATAAATGGCGAGCGAATTTACTTAAACCGACAACTCTTGCTGCCCAGCAGTAAACCGTCTCAATCCCTAGGCCCAACTTCCCAAAGGCGTCCCAATGGGTATAACAGATAAACAATAAGCTAGTAACATGTACAATGTCCGTTTCTTTTGAGCTACATGTCCCGAACATAGTTCGTTGCTCGTTGCACAGTTCAAGAACCAACATGTGGATTATCATATTGGAGAAATTATTGTAATTATGAAAAATGATTAAGAATCCATGGTCCAAGGATATTTCAACATTAATCAAAAGGATTAGGTTACGAAACGAGATCGTAAATGAAAACGATTTTGTTTAAAGAATCAGTTGTTCTCCATTTAGAGTCAAGAATCACAAGTACTCAGTCCAAGTTCCTCAGGATGGGTGCCAAACGGGGCTTAAAAGTATTATAAATCTAACCTGCGATAATAACTTCGTGTTCGGGAAATTCTGCGTCGTCTCCTAAATAAATTTAAATGCATTAATAAGTTTAAAATAATAATTAACTTTTATTATTTGTTATATTTTCTCGTATGTCCTTCTTATTTTTAATTACAACCAAGTCAAGAAATAGAAATATGACAAAGAATCACATTTTAACTCCGTTCTCGTTATTTCACCGTAAGATTATTAGTTTCTTGTTAAAATCCATGTATGAACTATTTAGGCAAACTTATTTTATTTTACGGTTACCTATTAGTTATAACATAAATAACTTTTATTTTAACATGTGAGTCATATCTCATAATTTATCGAATTTCCTATGCTTACTACATATTAACAATACATATTGTTACATATATAAGGAATCACAAATGTATAATTTCGTAGAACTAATTTAAGGTGAAGCTTAATTATTAACTTGGAAACAAGTTTATATAATCAAGTTATAAATTAGATCATAACACAATTTCACACCTTGATTTGGAATTAAGGAGAAATTAATTATGAATATATTTCCTACAACATGTAATTAAAAGAAAAATCATAATTACTATATATACTTGACTAAAACTTATAATAAATGGGTTTTAACATATTCTCATGACTTTATTAACTACTACATATGATCAATTTTAAGATTAGTATCATTATGCATAGATTAATTTGAAGAATCAAAAGTGATATGGTATTTAGGGCTGAAAATTGCAGCAAGTTTAAATTTACCTTTAATCGACCCTCCTAATCAATTGCAATTCCAAATTTTTTTGAGGGATTTCGTACTAGACACACTTAGGAAGATGTGGAAATAGCAATTTTACAAAATATTAAGCCTTGGTATTTTTTCTATATTTTTCAAGTTCATGGGTAAAACTGTAAATTTTGGGAAGAATTAGAATTTGAGCTTTTTCTCACAATGAGTTTAGGAACTTTTAGAAAAAATTTATATGAGTAGAGGACGAAAAATGGGAGAACTTTGGTGAAGGAAGCATATGCAAACTCTTAGAGGATTTTGGTGTGGAATTTTTACAAAGAAAAATGCTTGTATTTATAGACAAACTTACATGATTGAGGTAATTAAGTCATCAACTACTTAGATACTATTTAGATTATTATATTCAAGTATTTTACTGTGTTTTTTCCAGAATTTTCAGCCAAGTTTGATGTAACAATATTTTATTCAAATATATCCTATTATTAATTATATAAAATTATTATTATGAAGACTTTCTCATTCAAGCTTTTAATGTTTGGACCTATTATGGTTATTCATGTCCCAACCATTACTTCTTTGTCCCTAGTGAAGAAAAAAAATATGATTTCAATAATTATTTATTTTTATTATCTTATCTAAATTTAAATTAAAATGATTTTTAAAAGATAAAGGGCTTAAAGGCAACTAACCAAATAATTTTTTTTTTCTTTAAGAAGTATCTATATAATACTTATTCTTATATATATATATATATATATATGTGTGTGTACTAGGAAAATTTAGGGATGTTACAGATCCTATTATTGAAGAATCTATGCCTGATGAGTCGCAAAATGTGACATATGAGATACCTCAAGAAGTTATCCAATCAGATCCTATAAATAAAAAGAATGTTGAAATCTCTATAAATTATATCAATACAGGAATGGTATTGGATAGAAATAAGATGGAAAATATGGATAAAATATTTTCATATTTAGTCAGTTATGAAATTGTGAATGAAAATGATGATCCTGAACCCAAATCTGTAATTGAATGCCAAAATAGGAATTATTAGGGTAACTGGAAAGATGCTATGCAAGCTGAATTAGATTCGCTTAATAAGCGGAATGTATTTGGACCCATTGTTCTCACACCGAAAAGTGTGAAACCCGTAGGGTTCAAATGGGTCTTCATTCGCAAACGAAATGAGAAAAATGAAATTGTAAGGTACAAAGCTCGCCTTGTCGCACAAGGTTTTTCTCAAAGACCTGGAATCGATTATGAAGAAACGTATTCTCCTGTAATGGATATGATTACATTTCGATTCTTGATCAGTCTAGCGGTCTATGAAAATCAAAACATGCATCTCATGGATGTTGTCACTACTTATCTCTATGGATCACTTGATAATGATATTTACATGAAGGTCCCTGATGGACTTAAATTATCCGCATCATCAAGTTCCAAACCTAGATAAATGTACTCAATTAAATTGCAAAGATCATTATATGGGTTAAAGCAATCAGGTCGCATGTGGTACAATCGTTTGAGTGAATATTTATTAAAAGAATGATATATAAATAATTCTTTGTGTCCATGCGTTTTTATTAAGAAAACATCATCTGGTTTTGCAATTATTGCGGTTTATGTAGATGATTTAAATATCATTGGCACTGACAAAGAAATTCATTCAACAATGAATTATTTAAAGGATGAATTTGAAAGGAAATATCTTGGAAAGACTAAATATTGTCTTAGTTTGCAAATTGAGCATGTTAAAAATAGAATACTTGTGCATCAATCAAATTATACTAAAAAGATATTGAAACGTTTTAACATGGATAAAACAACACCTTTGAACCATTCTATGATTGCAAGATCATTAACTATAGACAAAGATCAATTTCGTCCTTGTGAAGAAAATGAAGAAATTCTTGGTTCTGAAGTTCCGTATTTAAGTGTCATTGGAGCTTTAGTGTATCTAGCTAATTGTACTAGACCTGATATATCATTTACTGTGAATTTATTAGCCAGGTTTAGCTCATCACCAACAAAAAGGCACTGAAAATGAATTAAATATTTATTCTGTTATCTGCAAGGAACTGTAGATCTTGGTCTATTTTATCCTAACAATGCAGAAAAATAATCGATTGGTTATGCCGATACAGGTTTCCTATCAGACCCACATAAATCCAGATCTCAAACTGGATATGTATTCATGTATGGAGGCACTACTATTTCATGGCGTTCTCAGAAATAGACACTTGTTGCAACATCATCGAATCATGCTGAGATTATTGCACTCCATGAAGCAAGCAGAGAATGTGCATAGTTACGATCAATGACACATTATATAAGAAGTACATCTGGCTTACCTATTAGAGAGGGTCCTACAACATTATACGAAGACAATTCTGCATGTATTACACAGATGAAAGAAGGTTATGTCAAGAGTGATCGAACCAAACACATACCCCCAAGATATTTTGCCTACACTCAGGAACTTGAGAAGAACAAAGAAATTAATATCCAATATGTTCAATAATGTGATAATATGACAGATTTCTTTACAAAGACACTCCATACTGTAACTTTTAAGAAACATGTTCAAAGTATTGGGATGCGTCACCTACGAGATTTATGAAGAATTGGAGATGCCAACTTGAGGGGGAGTTCACACGGCTACACTCTTTTCCCCTTATTAAGGTTTTTATCCCACTAGGTTTTTTCTTATAAGGTTTTTAACGAGACAACATAAGACATATGCAGAAGACGGATCATGTACATAACAAAATTTTCAAATGACCAAGGGGAAGTGTTATAAATATGGCAAGTGGAATATTGCAAGTGGCCATTGTTGAAAATTATGTACAAATACTATTTTATAATAGTAGTAGTTGTTGTAAATAGTGTAAAATGTTGGAAATTCTTTCCTATATAAGAAGTCATCAAGATGAATAGAAAAACACTCATTCACAAGTAATATACTCCTTATTTGCTCTTCTTTCCCTATGTTATTTAATTCTATTGTTATAAACCCCAATAGTTTTAGTTTTTCTATAACACTACCATAACCTTTCATTGGTAACAAATTAAAGTAGAAGGTTGTTGGGGAAAGAAACATGGACACTTTAGTACATTTTGAATTTGGAAGCGGTGTACTTTGCTTTTATAAGTGAGTGGTGTACTTTTTTTTTTGGCTTATATGTATTTGTACATATTACATGATAATTTAATTACTTTTATTTGATTCATACAACAATAACAATCAAGTTTTTCATATAAAAACTAGCCGAAATTAGTCACACCGAACACATAACCTCGAATCGAGCAAGTTGTCTTCATGCAAGCCTCAGATCTTTATCTCATTCGTATAATCTTAAGTCAAAAATCCTAACTCGTCGTACTATTTTGTTTACGAGTTTACAACAACAACCAAGCATGTATGTAATCTCATTCTTCAGTTGTCCTCTTGCTCTATTCCTACGTTTTAAGTCCAGAGTTTCAACTGTCGTACCGTTACGTTTAGGAGTATGTAGGACATATATTTAATTCACGTTCATAAAAAAAAAAAAGTTGATAGTACGACGTGCTTCATGACTTGTACCCCCTCTTCCACCCCGTCAAAATAAGAAAAGAACAACACTACCAGCTACTATTTATGTTGATCTTCGGATCTGAAAAACCTAGAGAAAAAAATCAGTTCATCTCTTCCTTCCAATCATTAGTATTGTTACCTGAATTTTATCAAATTGAATTCCTTTTCTAATTTGAATCAATTCAATTCGATTAGGGTTTTTTTTGGGGGGGGGGGGGGGTTTGACTTTTCTCAATTTCTAGCAAAATTGAGCTACAACCATGAAGAAGAAGCTTGACACTCGTTTCCCCGCTGTAAAGTTCCTCTCTTTCTCTCTCTTATCCGTTTAATTGAGTGAATTTGTGCGTATTTGGTTACTGTGTTGTGTAATTTTATGGTGTACTAGCTTTTTTTATTTTGATTTGATTAGAGTTTCGTTGTGGTGTTGTCGATGTACCGTGTGCTGAAAGTTTGATGCTTTAAGGGGTTTTCATTTATGCGGCTGCGTAATTGGTGAGCCGAGCCCCTGTTGTTAGTGGAGGTGGCGCGGTTGAGCTTTCGGGGGTTTTGTGTGATGGGGTTCGGTGAGGGTAAACGGTTTGTTGGTTAATTGTCGGGTGATTTGGGTTACGTAATTGGGTGGGTTTATGTCAGTTCTTGGGCATTTATCGAGTTTTTTATTGAAGTTGAAGGCTTTTTTAGTTGGCAGTTCTGCCGGTTTCTTTGTCTTACACGCGCATGCGATTCATTGATTTTTGCAAGCAATTAGACCAAATTATTTAGTAGTATTACCAAAAAGGTAGTTATTTTTTGTTGACCTTTCTTATATATGTACCAAAAGCTGCTTTTTCTCTAAATCACCATTTATAGCTTCCGCACACCCACAAAATGCAAAAGCCGTGAACCAGGTATAAGTATAAAAAATTTGAAGATGGAAAAAAAAGGAGAGGGATCAGTCTGTCGATTCTTACTTGGTCAGAAATTTGTGTCATCCTTCCATTTGTCTCCAGTATGAGTTTATGAATATCAATATTTATCTAAGATTGTAATCGGCATACGTGTTTTTTAGGCACGAATCAAGAAGATCATGCAAGCTGATGAGGATGTTGGGAAGATTGCAAATGCGGTGCCTGTTTTAGTCTGTATGTATTTTCTGTTTGGTGTGTTATCATCTTTATGCTTGCATCATATAATCTTATGAAGGTCGTTCTCGTGGCATTTCAATACAGCTAAAGCTCTGGAATTATTCTTGCAAGATCTTTGTGACCGTACATATGACATAACCTTGAAGAGAGGGGCAAAGACTGTTAACTCATTACACCTGTGAGTGAAATTATCTCCTATATTATTCATATTCAACTTGACTCATAGTTAACCCTTATTTCATCAGACTTTGTATGGTCTCCATAGTACTACGAACTGTTGAAGCCGTGGAGACTTCCACAGCAGTATCATGTGAGATCCAGATCCTGTTTTGGGTGCACGTGGTATTGTACTATGGATAGTTTCCTCTTCATGTTCGATCTTTAATATAACATTGCTGCCTGCAATTTTCTATTTGATGCTTCATGTCTTCCTTGAGATCTTAACTTTTTGCACTTATTGCAATCAATATCTATTCGTGTGAGGTGCATAATAAAGTGTCGTTTTTGGGGAGTAGATTGTGTATTTGAATCAGACTACTGGAACCATAGTATCGCTCATACTTATTTTGGAGTGTGATACTTACTGGTCAGTTTGGGTGCTATATATGACGTTAGTATCTGGACCCTCACCCTTGGATCTGTTTAATTTAAATCTTTGAGGTTCCAAGTGTTGCTTCCAAAGTTCCAATTGAAGTTGGTCTGGTGTTCTATGTTTTTAATTCAGTTGCACTCTTGGCTGGCTGCTGCCTGAAATTATCTTTAGCACCTATTGTCAAAATGAATCCACTGTGTTATTGGGAGTTCGTTTCTCTTACTAATTTATTTGAGAATCTTGTGTTTTAAGCGGTATGAAATCCCTCTGCAGCTTCTAAGTTTATCTACTTGTATGCAGAAAACATTGTGTCCATAGTTATAATGTGTTTGACTTTCTGAAGGAAGTTGTCAGCAAAGTTCCTGACTATGGTCATTCTGATGCTGGAGCTGACTCATCAAAAAGAAGGTTAGGATACTTTTGTCTTTCTTTCAATCCTCGCTTCGAAATTTTTGTCTAGTGACAGTTTACTCCTTAAATGTTAACTAATGCGACTACTATTAATTACTCAACTTATTTACCAGGAAACTTGGAGCCAATGAAGCTAATGACAGTGACGAAGAACCCAAAAGAAACATTGTGGTAAGATTTGCCTCAATGAATTAATGCAACTCGAACATAACGCAAGCCAATTTCAAATATTCTTGAAAATGCAGTAAAGCGGGTGCTTTGGGTTTAGTTGATTGTAAACTAGGGTTTTGTGATAGTCCTTGCGGTATCAGTCCATAAAGTGCCCTGATATGTTTCTGTTTATAGCGGTATGAAAGAGATTTAATGCTTCAATTTTAAATCCAAACTGTCAGCCTGCTACCATTTGACAATGCTTGGCTGTTATAATCTAGTTTATTTTTGGGTATTTTGCTCCTCTTTATGTTAACATCAGTGTAGCCATTGTTGTAGTAACGTGACGCTAATTTGTTGTTTGCGGTTGATTAAACAGTCATGTCTGTTGCCTGGGTTATGGCCGTTAATCAGCCTTCAAACAGCAATATACCTTTAGTCTAGGTTTTTATCGGTAATGGTTTATATTGACATTTGCTAGTCGAAGTATCTTTACTCATATTTGTGTTCAAAATAACAATCCCATTTCTGAGTTACTTTTCTCATAAAAAACTATCATATGCTGCAGCATGAAACATCTCACCCAGCTACCACCGGAAGGGGAAGAGGACGGGGCAGAGGAAGAGGCCGTGGTCGGCCCAGCAAAGCGTCCTTGCAAGAACTCCATCGACTTGAGGTTGAGCCAGGACCTAATCCTGTTCAGCAGAGCACTATACAGATCCCTAGTCAAGTGATACCAATGGACTCAGACTCAAAGGAGCCACCTAAAGTAAACATAAAAGATGAAGATGGTATTGGTTTGAACGCAAGGGATTTTGATTTGAATGCCGGACTGGATGAAGGATCCGATAAAATGGCTTCTTCTGCCCCTGCGCCAGTCCCATCAGTTGGACCTTCTGATGTTACTGATACAAAAATCGAGGAGAAACCGGTACTCTCTGAAATTGATCGGATGGCCATTGACCCCGTTCATCTGGCACAACTTAGTTCTAGGTTGGATGAAGACGAGGAAGATTACGACGAAGAAGGCTAGAATAATTAAGATGCGAAGGCGCTGCATAAGTTCTGATCTACCTGGATCAGATTAGTTAAGCTCTATATTCGTATTTCAGTGAGATACTAACAGTAATGCTAGGAAGTTTGCTTTTAGTTTCTGTCGTGGTGCCGATCGTGTATCATTGTATGTTGTTGCTGCAATTTCATTAGTCTTCTTATTTATCACTGGATGCACCTTAGCCTCTCCTGCCTTCATTAGTTATTTTATGCTATTTGCTTTTCATTTTCTAATTTGATGTAAAAGTAAATAGGTAATGTAGTGTTCTTTGTATCTATATTATTCTGCTCTGACATATTGTCTAGTGAACAGATATATTCCAGTGCCCCCCTAAGAAACTGAAACGATGAACTAATTTTGATAATCAAAAGCTCTTGGAACCACTGCTATGTTGTCCTTTTTGAAGCAACCATGTTTGTGACAATGGAAAATACCATGTGAAAGTAAAAGGAAACTCTCCAATATATACCTTGTTCCACAACTTATCAACTAACACAAAAGGAAAATAGCAATATTGCGTTGCAATATATAGTCTTCGACAAGCTGCAAAACTTAGCTCTGGCGCCGCATGCCCTCATTGAGAATGCGGTTATGTGAGATGTCCGAGGAATATCTATTTTTGGCCTTGGTTAGGCATTGAACCCCACCTTAGGTGCTGAGTAGTGCCTTTTCAAACCTGATAAATTTATCTTTTAAAGCCCTCGTCAAGAGACTTCCCTCTGAATCTTAAGAGACGGTCAATCTTTTAAAAGCCCTCGCCGGGAGGCTCTCCTCTAACTTTATCCATATAAATCTAAATCGTCATCCGTAAAGAGTCATCTTTCTCCTTCAATTTCATATTTATCTCGAAAAATTATGTTTCACAAATTTATTATCAAATTTAGGGTATGGAATGAAGAAAAATATATAAAATTTGAGGTTAAAACGAACTTTTCGACAAAAAACGAACTTTCGACAAAAAAATGAACTTTTCGACAAAAAAAGTCTCATCCAAAAAACATAGTATAAATTAGCCAATTAGCTCTTTTTTAAACCCAAATTAAAACATATTGGCCAATGAAGTTGCCTCCAATTCATGAGTAAAATTATGGTGAGAAGAATAATCCATCAATTTTCACACCAACCACTTCCATTCCACATTCCAAACAGGCCCTTTAATTCCCTCCCTCCAAATTCAAACCTCAACCATGCACTACAAGAAATGGCCAAACAGGGCCTTAACACCATGTTCAAAGACTACAATGCTCTGTTGGATGAGTGTGTGAGTCAAAGGTGTTTGAGAGGAGGCCAAAGGGTGCAAGCCCACATGATTAAAACACAGTATAAGCCACCTGGCTACCTTAGGACCAGGCTCATTGTTTTGTTCTTGAAATGCCAGGTTCTGCGGGACGCGAGGATGGTGTTCGATGAAATGCCGAAGAGAAACGTCGTTTCTTGGACCGCGATGATATCTGGTTACGCGAAAAGTGGGGTTTGGGATGAGGCTCTCGGGCTTTTTGTTATGATGCTGAGATCAGGTACTTTGTCGTTGGACCCAATTTGATGATTGGTAGCTAGCTCGAGTGTGATTTAGTTTTTCGGTTATTATTTGACGTGGAACCAAAGCGTTAAGCCAATGCAGTTTTATATTACTTATTACATTCTTGATCATGAATTGTTGAAACTAGTTTACTAGTCTCAAAGACGTGGACGTCAATTACATTCATATTAGCCTTATATTGAGGTCGGAAGTTTACTATCTAAGAATAGTCAAGATGGAAAAAGTATTTCACAACTGGTGCATGTTGACATGGTGCAACTTAGAGTTAAGATTGCATTTTTAACTTTGCAACACCCCATCCACCATGTATTATCATCACCAATAATCGAATTGGCTGCACCACCTCTAATGCAGTAGCTTTAGTTTGACAGAACAATACGCCAGAAGTAACAGCATTTTGCATTCTTTTGCTCAGTTAATTCCTGATTGAACTAGTTAGGTATGAAACAACATGTTATATAGACATATTTTATATTGTAACAATATATACTTATATATTCATATTTTGGTATTGTAACGTGACAAGGTTACAGGTATTGATCCCAATTATTTTACATTTGCAACGGTGCTTACGTCTTGTAAGGGTGTTCTTGGGTTCGAATATGGAAGGCAAATTCACTCGCTTATAGTTAAGAGCCCTTTTGAATCCAACATATATGTTGCTAGCTCACTTCTTGACTTGTATGCCAAAGCTGGAAGAATAAATGAAGCCCGTAACATTTTTGAAAGTTTGCCAGAGAGAGACACTGTTTTGTGCACTGCTATAATTTCAAGCTATGCTCAACTGGGGCTCGATAAAGAGGCAGTAGATATGTTCTGTAAGTTGCAAAGAGAAGGAATGGTTTCAAACTATGTTACTTTTGCCAGCATCTTAACTGCGTTATCCGGTCTTGCTGCGTTTGAATATGGAAGGCAAGTACACTGCCACGTTCTTCGTTCTGAACAGCCCTTCTACGTGGTCCTTCAGAACTCTTTGATCGATATGTACTCCAAATGCGGAAATCTTACGTATGCTAGGAGGGTCTTTGACGATATGCAAGAAAGAACTGTTATATCTTGGAACGCAATGCTAATGGGGTATGGTAAACATGGAAAAGGGAAATCAGTGGTTGAACTATACAGTACGATGAAGATAGAGAATAAAATAAAACCCGACAACACCACTCTTTTAGCCGTCTTGTCTGGTTGCAGCCATGGCGAAATGGAGAAAAAAGGCCTGGAATTGTTTGAGGAGATGACTGCTGGGAGTGGCATTGACCTTGGTCTCGAGCACTATGGCTGTGTCGTTGACTTACTTGGACGTGCGGGCCAAGTAGAGAAAGCTTTGCAGTTCATAGAAGACATGCCTTTTGAGCCAAATGCTGCTATATGGGGCTCACTCTTGGGGGCTTGCAGGGCTCACAAAAACGTCAGTGTTGGAAAAATCGCTGGCAGTCGACTTCTTGAATTGGAGCCCGAAAGTGCTGGGAATTACGTGATTCTTTGTAATTTATACGCGTCCGAAGGAAAATGGGATGAAGTACGAAAACTGAGAGGGGTAATGAAGGAAAGATCATTGACGAAGGAGCCCGGAAAGAGTTGGATTGAGTTTAACCAAACCCTTCATACGTTTCATGCAAGCGACCGATCACATCCAAGAAAAGAAGAGATACTGTGTAAGGTAAGAGAATTGGCAGACGGGGTAAAAGCAGCGGGATATGTTCCTGATCTGAGTTCGGTTTTGAACGATGTGGATGAGGAGCAGAAGGAGGAAATGCTTCTAGGCCATAGTGAGAAACTAGCGTTGGCCTTCGCAATGATCAACATTTCTAAAGAAAAGGCGATACGCGTGATAAAGAATCTGCGGATTTGTGTCGATTGTCATAACTTTGCCAAGTATGTGTCCCAGGTTTATGGTAGGGAAGTATTTATAAGAGATAAAAGTAGGTTTCATCATATTGTAAATGGAATGTGTTCATGTGGAGACTACTGGTAAATCTGCAGCCATTTCCTTTTGAGCAATAGTCATCAAAACAATGTTGCATGTGCGTTCCATTTCTTTTTAGTTTTGACTAAAGTTGGTGGTAAATTTTTTTTAAAACTACTTATATTATTAATTTAGGCGATTTGAATTTCATATTTTAAAAGCAGTTCAGGGTTTTACCTAGCGGCTAGCGCACACCAAAATAATAAGAAAATAATAAGGCTGCAGTTTTCACGTCATAAAAAAAACAATAATCAAGAAAACACCTAAAGTCAGCTTCTTTAACTTGTACTTTATGTAATTTTGTCTTAATAGAAGCAAAGGTTCAAGTGAGTGATGCAAACATCCAAGAACTACTTATACAATCGAAAAGCCAATAAGTTGTCTTTATAAGAATTTTCAGATACTCCATAACAATAAGGAACTTAAAATCGTAAAATTACAAGAAAAAATAAATGTAAGTCAAAAGAATGATATCAACGACTAAGTACGATGAACCACATTGTATGTTTTATATATTATATGTCTAGCCCTAGGGTTGGATTGGCTCCGAAACTAACCTATTTAAATAATTTATAGTCTAATACCCCCATAATCTATATGGGAGATGGATCTGCTGCTCGATAGGAGATATAAGGGAGGGTCTATAGGAGATATAAGGGAGGGTCTATGGCGCTACCCCTACTTTTCCTTTCAAAGGGAATGTCCTTGTCGAAAAAGGTTATAGATATGGAAAGAAAATCAATTGGTTAGCGATATTTGCTTGGGAGTTAGAGTAATGAGAATTTCACGATTAATAGAGCAATAGCCAAATTTTGCAGCTTCAAACAGGGATATCGGATGATATTAGATAAAGCTAGTAATTATAAATTTCAGGAAAACTTTAATTTTCGGCCTGACGCTATTATAGAATTAGGCATCATCCAATTTAAGTCTCTTATTGTGACAAATCACCTGAATTCAATCATGTGAATGACACGTGACTTAATCTTAATCTAAGTTATACTCTTAGATTTCTCTTGTTTTCGTCCTTTATTCTTGCAACGTTACAGAGATGCTACCCTAGCGGCATTGCTCTCAAAATTTTAAGTCATCGACGACTTTCGACAAGAAATTACAACCAAAATGGTCAAAGGACTAATGTTGAACAATTTGCTTGAATTGGACAATATCACATTAGAGAACTAATAAAGGGCGGAAAATGAAATTTACGGCTTAATTTGAGGGTGAAAAAAGAATTTTACATTATCTTAAGGGTGCATTTGGCCAAAAGTATCTAATTTAAAGGAGCACATTTGCTAATCTAAGCCGCCGCTTCACCATTTACACTACTACTGTTTCTGTTACAGTTAGGGTTTACACTTTACACCTCTCTCTCTCTCTCTCTCTCTCTCTCATCGACCGCCATGACTGCGCAAACACCAGAGCAGCTCCTAGCTGAACTTCTCGAGCAGCAGAAAGTTAACGTAATAATAATAACTTCGTAGATCCATAAATTCATCAACTGTTTAACATTTTTTTTAATCTAATTAACGTTTTTGAATTTCAATAGGCCGACGAACCAGTGGTGGAAGAAGACAACGACGATGATGAGGATGATGATGACGATGACGAGGATGATGATGCGGAAGGTGTGTTTTTTTTCAATCGTTAAATGTTAAAAATCTCGAGTTATAGCGCTAATTACTGTATACTTGTTTTTTGTGATTGATTGGATTACCTTAATAATCTTAGATCTGTTATTTGAAAATTAATGCAAATTTCAAGTTGTTTGCCGGCATGTGAAAGATCGTTAAAGGTTACCGGCTTAATCGTGTTTTGCTGAGCTGATTTATCGGTGTAATTGTGTTTGTTGAGGGGCTGTTTGGTAGCTCGCTTGGACGTAGGAACTGAATGAGCTGTTTTGTAGTCCGGCTCGAATTAGGACGAGTTCGATCTCTCTTTAGCTATATGTATGTCTTTATTTGAACTAACACGTGGACTGTGCAGCGAATGCCTCGGCAGATTTAGTTAGTGTATCATCTTATGTGTGGATCCTTAAGCCCGTAAGTGCGACGGACTAGTATAAGTAGGCTGGAGCATGTACCTTGTATGTTTCAGCTTGATGCCAAATTAATAGTTCCCTATCAATGGTATCTTGGTCTTTTGTATGAACAATATCTAGATCCCGTATTGGCTGGAATGCCACTCTGCTATCTATAGTTATTTTTTTGGCGTGAAGGTTTACTTTTGTTAGTTTTTTATTGTTGGAATTTGGTTGTTCTTCTATTTCTTGCTTAGAGAGTCGGTTGGGTTCTTCATACACTGTTGTTATTTCTGGAAACAGATGATAATCATTACTTTTTTTTGTTGCTTGAGCGGGAAGTCGAGGTTTGGCTGTTTGTTGAAAGCGACTGAGACAAACCCGAAGAGAAAGGGATTTACTAAATAATCTATTTCTTTATCAAAATTGGAATTTCTTGGCACTTATCTGCTCCTAACAAACGGAATTTTGTTTTGGAAACTACAACCAAAAGATTTGCACCAGAAGGAAATAATTAACTTTGTCCTTCTTGTTTCTCTTTTGTATCATGCAGCCTTCCTGCATAAAATTCATATTCTGTCCTGCAGCAAGTTCAGCTTTGTGCACAATTCTTATCTAAACTTATGATTCCTGTGCCTATAATATACTTACCTCTTTGTCCTTACTAGTTACGAAATAAACTGCTTATTATGTAACTAATAGTTAGTCATTTGATTCAGGAGCTCAAGATGGAGATGCTAGTGGTAGGTCAAAGCAAAGCAGAAGTGAGAAAAAGAGCCGCAAAGCAATGCTAAAGCTTGGGATGAAACCTATACCTGGTGTTAGCCGCGTTACAATCAAGAAAAGCAAAAATGTCGGTTTGTTTTCCTGAGAAGCTTCATATATATTACTTGATCTTTCTATGGATATAAATATCTTGTTTTCCTCCAGTTGGTATTAAGCTGATTTTCTCTTCCCCCATGCAGATGTTGTTTGTTGTTTCAAAGCCTGATGTCTTTAAAAGCCCAGCATCCGAGACGTACGTCATTTTTGGCGAGGCGAAGATAGAAGACTTGAGCTCACAACTGCAAACACAGGCTGCGGAGCAGTTTAAAGCTCCTGATTTGAGCAATGTGATTTCAAAGCCTGAACCGTCAGCTACAGCTCATGATGATGAAGAAGTGGATGAAACTGGAGTGGAGCCAAAAGATATCGAGTTGGTCATGACTCAAGCTGGAGTGTCTCGTCCCAAGGCCGTCAAAGCTCTCAAAGCTGCCGAAGGGGATATAGTTTCTGCAATTATGGAATTAACCACTTGAAATGATCTCAGTGGCTGTTAGTTTCCTTTTTTGAGTAAAAACTTTGCGTTTTTGGATATTTGCTGATAATGCGATTTTCTTGCATCGTTTCCTTATATTTGCTGGTGTTTTCTTGACTGCTATTTACCTTTTGTGTTGTATTAGAGTGATAATGAAGTGTTCTACTCAAGTTCAATTTGTTTTATCTTAATTTAGTAAGATCTGAGTTCTCAAGTTTGGTTTAGTAGATTCTTGTGCTCACTGCCGAGGTCATGCAGTATTTTATTTCTACACGAGCGAGTTACTTCTGAAATTAAACATCGTAATGTTTGCTAATGAGAAAAGAGTAGAATGTTGTAAGAACGGTTCCAGGATGATTGATTGAACGGTTTGCAAAAACTTTTGTATTATATTCGTTGAAGTTGAATCCCAATAAGATCCAACAGCGTTTTTCACGTTTAGATCTGTATATCTCACATTTCAAATTTAACAAGCTGAACACAGCGAGAACCTCCCGCTGGTCTCAGACTCTCCACAGGGAACAGGTTGTACGAATCATTTCAAACAAGGCAAAAGCATTTAATATGCCCATGGTGCAGCCGAAGGGGGGCATCGTCCAACATATATTATTGATCACTGGGTTTGGGTAAATGCCTCTATACGTCGAAAACGAATGTGATGGACACAAACACAAATAAAAAGCGCCTAATATGTGAGAGGTGCTACAAATTTTCAGTTGAATAGATGCCCACAAACACAATCTAAGAATTTATAATGCTCCAAAACATGCATCTGATTACAAATACAGTATTCTACACTGCACAAAATTTGTCAATCATCGACCTCAGACCAATATCTCTTGGGTCACAACATCTTACGCACAAGAGGACATGGATGTTAGCTTGAAGACTTAGGACTACATTGATTCTTCAGTGTTGCTACTATCATCGCTCATTAAGGTAACACCTGCATTCTTCGGTGAACTCTACAGAATTTAAGGACATCCACAACGAAAATTGCAGGAGGCACTCTTGAGGTATACACCAGTATCACATAATGCGCAAACCAGTGGTATTCTTGAGATATACTCTAGTATTATTCAACTTCTTGTTGCCCTTTGGTTGTGATTCGGTAGTTGTCAGGAAGTCATAGTTTTGAAGGTAACAACCTATAACAAAGCGCGTACAAAGATTGCCCAGCTGCATATGGGAAATGTATACCAAGTTCATGTCTTAACCTTGAGATGATGGGCAATTAAGGTCACAAGTGCAATCTTTCTTCTTTGATTTCACTATCAACTCTACCAATTCTTTGAGGTGGCCAGACAACATGGGTAATTCGCCCACAGATCAAGCCAAGAGGAATCTGGAATTAACAGTAATTCAAAAGACAAGTAATTACTCTGACACCACAAGTAAGACAACTGCAATATCAAGCAGTAGATAATCCTTATAAGGGCATATTTCAGTACATTTGCATAAAAATTACGTGGACGTATTTACAGCATGCACCAATCAAGTTAACCGCAATGGTATGGAATGTTGCTACAACAACCAATAACCACACGGAAATTTCGGCTGATGCAGGTGAGCTGTTATTCAATGTAGAAGAATAAATAATTTTTTTTAACAAATGTACAGCCATATAATCATGATGGACATAAACAGAATCGGGAAATAATGTGCTTCTAATACAAATTTACTATCAAAAAGCTATGACATTTTATATAATTTATTCACTTCAAAATAAGCTTACAGCACAATTCTATGTTCACATCAGTCTTAAGTTGAAAATTCAGCTGTCCGGAAGCTGGAATCCATCAGCATAATCATTTCAATACAAAATAAACAAAGACAGAAGGCAACAAAAGGGTTCATTTGACATATATCCAACAAAAGGGAGCACACTTCTCTCTACATTGGGATAAAGTTAGGCTTTGAGTGCCATATCAAGAGTTGTAAATTTATGTCAAGAGCAGTTTCAGAATTAGCTTTGATTAATGTACTTACCAATGCCTATTGCAGAACGATAAAAGTCCATCATTGAGAAAACACGTTTATTTACTTTGATTTCACATGCATTCACATAACTATAGCAACTAATCACATACCGGGCCATGCGATCTAGAGTCTACGCTGCACGCTGTATTGTCTCCCTCAACCCAACAATGTCCTTTGGGGATCTTCACGGTGTCCGACCAGAGGTGAACCCAGTCACCAGGCATGGCAGTAATCCTCTTTACATTTTTCTCTTTATGATTACTTGGCGAACTGCAAAATACGGTGAACATGAATTTTATCAGCATATCCCATTAAACCAGAGGCTAAGTGGTACAAAAGTTGCAAATTGTATACAGCAACCTAAACAGATATATGTGACGCAAACAGCAACAAGAAAATATTAAGAGTCTTTCTAGCTTTAGCTCAGATATAAACACTTTTACACCAATATAAAAGTGGGTTTCTGTAACCAATCACAAGGAAAAGATGTACATCGAATCGACACATAAAACCTGCCAGTGCATGTAATGTAGGACAGACAACATAGTTAGCACGTTAACTAAACAACTCTAGGAATACTTTCTTAGAAAACGAAATAGCAACATATGCGCACTACGATACACTTAAAGAGGTAAATGTAGCAGGTTTCGACATCTTCCGCTAACATTCAATAAGCACTACTCTTCTCAATTTTATCTTCCCATAACGAAGTATAAGCAGGCTGCCATTAACCAAAGCTACACTACAATTTCTTATTCTCCTAAACGAAAACAACAACATAAAACACCAGAAACAAACTTCAACCAGTTAACACTAAGCACATTCACGATTCGACAAATCAAATCTCAATAAAATGCAAATCTCGAGAGGCTCTTCGACACAAATATCATACACATATCATAATCATTCAGAGCTAGCTATAATTACCGAAAAACCACGACGTCGCCCCGCGAGAACTTGTACTTCTCCAGGCACAGTTTCTCAACCAACACATAGTCATCTGCAACCAAACAAACACAAATTCCATCAAACTTTTGGTAATGACTTACACACACACACACACACACACACACACACACATATATATATATATATATATACAATTCAGTTACAAATCAAACTTACCTAACGAATTTCCACGTGGATTGAAAGTAGGAGACATGGATGAACCTCGTACGGCCATAAAGCTAGCGTAACGATCAGATATCGTGAGGCCTATAATTCCAACCGTGAAATATGTTTTACCTAAATTCCATATGAAATTAGGGTTCGCCATTATTGTGTACGGACAATGCGATTCGATCAGCAGCAACAGTAAAGAAGAATCGATTGACGATGAAAATGGCGGCTCCTCACTGTGTTTGAGAGAAACCCAAAATATCTGCACAGGGTATTTTCGGAAACTAATGTAATATAGAGGGGGTGCTTTTGTAACTTTGGTTAGTAAGTTGGGTTGAGCTATATTTTCTCTTAGATGCCCCAAAACCCATGTTCCACACAATAAAGTAGTACATCCAAGGCGATTAGATTTTAGGTGGTTGGTTATATATTCTATAATTCTTATGAAAGTAGTACATAATGATTTTTCGTATAACATGCCCATATAATCGAGAAATTATTATGGTAGTACAATCGCTACATAATGATTAATGAGGCAACACAACATATAGGATTGTTTCTACCAACATATGGTGGGGGAGGGTGTTAAGGATAACTTATTATTTGTGCGCGACTTAAATTTATTACTTGAATTGCCAATGAGCAATTAAGACCGCATATTGTTTAGCAATCACTCATAACCTCGGTCATAAAGATGGATTAGTGCTTCTTTTCTTTTCATGGAGAAGTACGGAAATGTTTCAATCTCTAATTCTAACCAAAAGTAACACATAATTTTGGGTTGACTCAAGTTAGGAGTGTCTTGTCCGAAGGCCGTCACGGCTCTCAAAGTTGCCGATGGAGATACCAAAATTACAGAAAATATAAGTGTGATCTCAATGTTTGATATTTTCCTTTTGTGAGGGTGATAGGGGTAGGGTTCTATTCGAGCTAGAACGAGCTCCAAGAATTATTTAGGAGAGAAGAGAGAATAAAAATTAAATTTAACTAAGATTTTATTGTTCTTGAATGCATAAAAATTACAAGACTTAGACTATTTATAATAAGACTAATATTCCTTAACCACTTAAACCTAGACTACTAAAGGAAATAGAAATATAATACTTACTCCAATTAAATAAAAGTTTCTAATTTAAGACCAAGATAACTTAATTAACTTAATAAAAATCCCTAAGTCATGTGGGTTTATTCTTTATACGACTGGGCCTAACACTGTTAATGGTACTATGTTGGGCCGTATCAATGCCAGCCTCTGAAAAAGACTTGTCCTCAAAGCCCAGTTGCGGCTCCTCATTTCCCAAACGTCTGTGGTCCAATTGCAGCTCTTCACGGCCCAATAGCCCTTGGCCCGATTCTATAAAGCTTTGAGTTGCATTTGAAGAGTCATTAGGGTTAGGGTTCTCATTCATTCCTCCCACACTAGCAGTCGTCCCCTTCCCCAACTCCTCTTCCATTTCCTTCATTTCCTCTGTCAACGGCTCCCCGTCCATTTTTGTTATTTCCTCCGTCAACGGCGGTTTGTCACCCCGATGCACCATACCGCCATTTTCCTCCCCTAAAAGCTGCTCCACATCTACCTCATACACCCACGACGCGTCTTCACTCGACAACCCCAACTAACTCACCAAGTATTCCGTCACCTTTCGGCCATTTCTCCACATAACCCGTCGATCCAACACTCTCTCGGGCGGCGCAATCATCACGTCGTCGTTGTTTAATGGCGGTAGCGCGGCGGTGGTGTCCGGAAGCGGCCCATGATGCGGTCGGAGTAGCGATACATGGAAAACACGATGGATCCGTGACCCGGTGGGCATATCGAGCTCATATGCAACGGCCCCAATGCGACGGACCACCCAAAACGGGTCGTAGAAGCGGCGCGACAACTTGTGGAAGCCCGCGCGCCAAACCGAGAGCTGCCTATAGCTTCACAATTTCAGGTATACCCACTGATTTGGCTCAAACGTGATATCAGTGCGATGTTTGTTTGCTTGCATAATCATCCTTTGTTGTGCGGTGTGCAAATTGTTTTTGAATTTATTGAGCATATCAGATCTGACAGTAAGGGTAGTGTCAATGGTTTGATTGTTGGATGTACCCGTGATGTATGTTGGTATTGTAAACGGGGGTCGCCCGAATAGTGCCTCAAAAGGGGAAACTTGTGTTGCTGAATGTTTGCAAGAATTATAACAAAATTGAGCCATAGGAAGAGATCTCGACCACTGTTTTGGTTCGTCCATACTAAAACAGCGGAGATAGCATTCCAAAGATCGATTCACCACTTCTGTTTGGCCATCTGACTCCGGATGATAGGCCGAATTGTAGCGTAGATTAGTACCAAGTTGCTTGAATAGTTCAACCCAAAATTTGCTTAGAAAAATTGACCCTCGGTCTGATACAATTGAACGCGGTAACCCGTGAACACTATATATATTTGTTAAAAAGATTGGGGCAATATATGCGGACGTAAATTTTGTTGGTAGAGCTATAAAGCGAGCAAACTTGGTTAATCTATCAACAATAACCCAAATTGTTGTTTTGCCATGGGACATGGGTAATTGAGTGATGAAATCCATGCTTATATCACACCAAACTTGTTCTGGTATCGGTAATGGGTTCAAGAGGCCATATGGCTTCATGGTGAGATACTTTTGTTGTTGACACACTTGACATGTTTTGATGAATTCTTGAACTGTGTGTTTCATATGTGGCCAAAAAAATACACCATTGAGGCGTGATAACGTACCCGAAACTCCAGAATGCCCGCCTTGTGGTGTTGAGTGAAATTCTTTGCAACCCACTAGAGTCTGGCACCAATAATCTGTTTTTATAAAATAGTAACCCATCTTGCACCATATATTTCACATCTGTGCGCGCCAACTGTTCGTATTCATTGACTAACTCTAATCCCTTTTGCGAGGATTGAAAAAATTGGCGCAACTCGGATAGCAAGGAAGAAGTGGGAATGGAGAAGGCCAAGTGAACACTCGCATCAACCCGAGACAAGGCATCAGCCACGACATTTTCACGCCCAGGTTTGTACCGTACCTCATAATCAAAACCAAGTAATTTGATTATCCATTTCTGTTGGGCTGGTGTATGCACTGATTGAGTAAGAAGGTGCCGTAGACTTTGTTGGTCGGTATAAATGATGAATTTTCTGCCTAGGAGATAATGACGCCATTTCTTTACTGCCTCGGTTAACGCATTAAATTCTTTATTGTAGGCCGAGTCAGCACTCATGTGAGGGGACATTTTCTTGTTGAAGAACGCCAAAGGCCACTGATTTTGGGAAAGAACGGCCCCAACAGCAACCGCAGATGCATCCGTAGTTAATTCAAAAACTGTATTAAAATCTGGCAATGTTAGCATAGGTAGTTGTTGCATTTTCTTTTTTAGCTCGTCAAAGGCCTGCTGAGCCTGTGTACCCCATGTAAACCCGCCTAACTTTAATAAAGATGTGAGAGGAGCGGCAATGGTAGCATAGTGATGAACAAACCGACGATAGTATCCCGTAAGCCCCAGAAATCCCCGTAGGGTCGTGAGTGACGTTGGCACATGGCAAGCAACCATTGCAAGCACTTTATCTGGATCAACACAAACACTATCAGAACAAATGATATGGCCCAAATAATGGACTTGATGGACCGCAAAAACACATTTAGAGAGTTTAACAAAATATTGGTTAGTCAACAGTAGCTGGAAAACCAATGTTAAATGATGGTAATGACTTTCGAAAGTGTTGCTATAGATCAAAATATCATTAAAAAACACCAAAAGGAATTTACGCAAATGCTCACGGAACAGATCGTTCATGGCCGATTGGAAAGTGGACGGTGCATTCGTTAGGCCAAAAGGCATAACAACAAATTCATAGTTCCCGTCACATGTCCGAAATGCAGTTTTGTGAATGTCGCGTGCAGCAACACGAATTTGGTGATAACCCGATCGTAAATCCAGCTTGGTAAAAATCGTTGCCCTTTTTAATTCGTCCAATAATTCGTCAACAGTGGGAATGGGAAACCTGTCTTTGATAGTGATAGCGTTCAAACCCCTGTAGTCAACACAAAATCACCACGTTCCATCTTTCTTGCCCACCAGTAAAACAGGGGAGGAAAATGGACTGGTACTCGGACGAATTTGACCTGCGGCATCTGAAATTAATTCAGTCATGATTGCTTTTTGGTAATGAGGGTAACGGTAAGGTTGGGAGTTCACCGGTTTTGATTGCGGGTCAAGGTGAATATGATGATCATGTATTCAGTGAGGAGGCAAACTCTTAGGTTCAGAGAATATAATGTCAAAGTCCTGAAGGAGTTTGCTTATCTCTAGCGTAACCTCCGAGGTTGTGTCGGGCTGAGTCTCTGGATTGGTAACCATCGATAACATGTGAATAGAAGCAACAAAGTCTGTTTGTAGCATGCGACGTACCTGTGACGGCGTGGCTGCTGAAACAGTAGAGTTTCCCTCCAGGACAATCTGTTTGCCTCCCCATTCGAAGGAAATTCGAGGTATCGCAAAGTTTGCCTTGATTTCTCCTAACTCACGCAACCACTCAATGCCCAAAACCAGATCCGCACCTTGGATTGGTAAAACCAGCAAAGGAACACAGAAGTCAGTGTTCTTGAGGCGTAGCTTTGTGTTGGCACAATGACCCTCGCATTGTAGAAATGCTCCATTACCAACCATTACTTTAATTGGAGTTGCTTCCAGAACAGGCAACTGCAATTGAGTAGCGATGCGGGGCTGTATAATATTATGAGTACTACCAGTATCTATTAAAATGGTTAGTGGCTGGCCTTTAATATAGCCTACTAAACGCAATGTTTGTGGTGATGCTAGACCCATATATGCGGCAAGTGACAAGTGAAACTGGCCGACGTGTGAATCCTCTATCACATCATGTATGTCGTCGTGCTCTGGTAAGGAATAAGTAGTACTATCATGATCCACGACATCCCCTGGGGAACCCTCCTCCTCCAGCAACATTAAAAACTGAGGAGTCTTACACCGATGTTGGGGTCCGAACTTTTCATCACAATTAAAATAAAGGCCCTTTAATCTGCGTGCCTGCATCTCACTAGGGGATAAGCGACGGATAGGTAAAGGAGGCTTAGGTTGGGGTGGGGGTAAAGCGAGTGTTGGGGTAGGCAAAATCGGTGGCGAAGCTGCTGGAGGTCTAGGAACAAAGCGGGGTCTGCTTTC
Organism: Linaria vulgaris; assembly: GCA_948329865.1. Classification (NCBI taxonomy): domain Eukaryota; kingdom Viridiplantae; phylum Streptophyta; class Magnoliopsida; order Lamiales; family Plantaginaceae; genus Linaria; species Linaria vulgaris. The sequence continues at coordinate 126,617,506 of OX415250.1, read as the reverse complement.
CAAAATTTTTTCTCAAATAATTTAGCCAAACCAACAACATGATGCATGGAATGTGGTTTCATAACTGCCAATTCATTACGAATATCTGTTCGCAACCCGGAAATAAAACAATTCATGCGTGCTTCATGAGATAAACCTGTCACAAAGTTAGAAAGTTGTTCAAATTCTTTCTGATAATCCATAATTGTCCCAACTTGACGGAGTTTAAAAAGCTCAGCCTGATGATTCTCGAAAGATGATGTGCCAAATCATGAAAACAAATCTTGAACAAATGCATCCCATGTAGTGATCATCTCATTATTTGTCATCCAATTAAACCAACTAAGTGTTGTACCTTGCATATAGAAAGAAATATGCGAGATACGATGTTCTAGCGGAACATGGTACAAACGAAAATAGTGTTGGGCCTGTGCAACCCAATCCCGAGGGTTGGAGCCATCAAAAGGTTGGAGATGCACCTTAGGAGGCTTTGGCAGGCACTCTGAGAGAGTTGAAAACGAGTTAAAATTCTGTGAATGGGACGGACTATTAACCTGGTATGCTGGCGTAGGTTGTCCTGTTGGAGCTGCATTCTTATTTGCCTGCATTAAGAAATTCGTTTGATCAACCACGGTCTTCAAATCAGCTTGCATTGCTGCCATTATTTGCATCATTGATTCAAAATGTTGGTTATGGTTTGCGGTCGTTGTTTCGATGTCTGCCACCTTAGATTGGAGTTGTTGAACATCGTCCGATGAGGATGAACCGTCCTTGCGGGGAGGCATGATCACAAGTGGTCAATGAAAGCACCAATTGTTAGGGGTAGGGTTCTATTCGAGCTAGAACGAGCTCCAAGAATTATTTAGGAGAGAAGAGAGAATAAAAATTAAATTTAACTAAGGTTTTATTGTTCTTGAATGCATAAAAATTACAAGACTTAACTATTTATAATAAGACTAATATTCCTTAACCAATTAAACCTAGACTACTAAAGGAAATAGAAATATAATACTCCAATTAAATAAAAGTTCCTAATTTAAGATCAAGATAACTTAATTAACTTAATAAAAATCCCTAAGCCATGTGGGCTTATTCTTTATACGACTGGGCCTAGCACTGTTAATGGTACTATGTTGGGCCGTATCAGAGGGCGTTTTGGATATTTGTTAATTACGCAATTTTCCATGCGTTGTGTTGATCTATGTTTGCTGGTTCTTGTTCTTGACTTGCCAATTTACCTTTTGTGTTGTATTTTTTATTCTTGATGTATATTGTGTGTTGTATTAGTATGATAACGAAGTGGTAAGCACATTTCTTTGTCTCAAATTAGGACATTAACACCTAGAATCTCAGTTTTGGTTGGGAAGTAAAATCGAGGAACTATGCTCACTCCCAAGTTTTAAAACAACATTTTTTCATAGGTGTTCACACTTTTGTCTGATTCAGCCATGAGCAGACCAGAAGATGAGCGCATTGCACGTACCAGTCGCTCGTAAAGGAGTTGATCGACCGATCCAACAGTCAGAGTTTTGGGACCGCTCCAATTTGCCCGCACTTAGGCTTTATCATGTAAAGGCCGCATCTAAAGTCTTCCTTATATATTACTTTTAGAATTCTCTAGAAAATAGCTACGATTGACCGACAAATTTAATCGTAAGAATCGTGTAGAAGCTTTCATTAGGAACATTAGATCATATTAAATCTGGACCATTCGTTGAGCTCATTCCCTTGTATAAGTACCCCTAAACTATATATAGGGGACTGTTGTATTTACCAAAGGCAACAAGCAACAACTTTTCAAGCACTTGCGTCCAACAAAGTGGGATCATCTTCTAGTGGGACACCATCCAAGATATTAACAAATGGTTGAAGAGATTACCCTCCGATTTTGTGCTATTTTAGAAACTTGTAGGGTTGTGCAAAAAGGATCGGATCGGATCGATCGAATCAGTTGAAACTCGATCAAGTGATCCGATCTAAAAATTGAATCGAATATTTGATACAACTTTTGGTTTCTGCCTTAGGATCGAACCTTCCTTTGATTTGATCCTCGATTTCAGAGGCTAAAAATCTAATCAGATCAAATACTCATCTTATTTTTAAAAAATAATAATTATATAATAGTATACTAAATTAAGTATGCGGATCCATGGCGGCGTAGGGGTGCCATATTCTTCGATCGCCTCCTGAACGGACGCGAACAACAATTGCTCTTTCGCCCGATCCCACGGATCCCCAGGGTTGCGCGAAAGATCGTGTAGATCTGGTTCAATTGGCTCGTCATCTTTATTATGTGACCAAAGTAAAACATGCATTCAGTTAATAAATTCACTTCTTAATTACTTGTTCAATTCTATTTGAACCGTAATAAGCATTGGAACGATCCAAAGAAAGATTATTGGACTCGGACTACTAGTTGAACGCATCGGAGAAGGCGCAGGAGAATCCCGAGGGGATATCACGCCACCAAATCTCCCCACGAGTACTCGACGGTCTTTGGAAGATGGCTTCTTTAATTTCCGAAGGTCAAAGGACTTAGAAAAGTCCACCTCCGGCCGCAGTAAGGACTTCGCCAGTCTAGCACATTCCAGATAACCCCACAACATATGACCCGTTAAAAGCTCCTGGGGCGGCCTCTCGAAAATTTCTGGTTGCTGTCTGGAGGTCTCTTGTTGAGCAAATTGGACCGCCGCATCAATTTTGGCTTGTACCGCCTCGGGAGAAAGAAACGTCGCCAGCTTCCCTTCGGCCAATTCAGCCCTATCGGTGGCCTGACCCAACAACTCCTGAAGTAAAATAATAAAATCTATATAATGCTAATGAAATACTACTAAGTAACTTAATATATTATCAGAGGTATTAACACTTCACACGTTTTCCTTTCTGAAAAGTTGTAATACTTTTATATCTATCTATATATATATATATATAATCTTGAATTGTAACCTACTAACTACTAAGTATTATTTATGGCTTATCTTCTATTTTGAGGTTTCTAGTTGAACGATGGGATAATATTTTGTAATGATAAATTCACTAATGTCAAGTGAGTCTGTTATAAATTATTATTGTATTCATGTTTATTAAAGTTTTCTTTAATTTAGATGCAAATAAAAAAATTATGTAATGTTTGTTCTTTAATATTAAAATAAAAAAGAAAAAAATATCGAAATCAAATCAAATCAGATCAAAATCGAATAATTTTGGATCGAATCGAATCGTTTTAAATTGATCTAATTTCGATCTTCGTTTTGCCAGGATCGAAATCGATTACTAGTCTCGATTCGATCCAAATGCACAGCCCTGCTAACTTGGCTACCTGCCCATGGCCATCACTTTAAGAAACCTGAAAATAAGGAGATTTTACTTACGTTGTTGGAAGTATTTATTGGTCCAGATATGTTGAGGGCAATTTTGTTGCTTGAAGGTGTTGCAATGGATTTACAGAGTTTTATTGAGAAAGAAAGGGTTGTTTGAAAAAGTAAATGACGCAACGTTAAGTACCTTTAGGATAACAATAATCATTCAAAACTTGAGGTGTTTGGATTTAGTAGTTTTAGGATGTTTATCTTTAAGACAAAATAAAATTGATAGAACTATAACTACTTAATATGTTCATCTTATACATTAGTAATTATTCCATAAGCTTCTGGTCTAATTTTTTTCAGTTGATTAACTTTGTATCACATAAGCACTATAAATTAGAGATCGCCAGTAAACAGTTCATCTTATAAAACATATTCTTTCTCAATAAAGCTTCATGATTTATAATGGACGAATTATTATTTATGCCCTGTATGTTTCCATTTTTTTTGAAAATGCCCGTTATCTTCCGAATTATTGAAAATGCCCTGTAACTATGTTTTTTTTTTTTGTAGAAACTGCCCTTTGAGTGCCACATGTGTATTTCGGGCGACGTGGCATCCACGTGGAAAAAACGCCTAGCCACATCATTTTCGGTGAAGAAGATGATGATTTTTTAATTTTTTATTTTATTTTTTTATATTGTTAAAATGTTTATTATTATTATATATATTTATTATTTATACAAAATAGTTATATATGTTTATATCTTTATTATTATTAAAGATATAAGCATATATAACATGTGGCACGCATGTGGATGCCACGTCGTCCGAAATGGATGCCATGTCGTCCAAAATGGATGCCACGTCGCCCGAAATACACATGTGGCACTCAAAGGGCAGTTTCTACAAAAAAAATGCATAGTTACAGGGCATTTTCAATAATTCAGAAAATAACGAGCATTTTCAAAAAAAATGGAAACATACAGGGCATAAATAATAATTCGTCCTTAGATAAATGCCAGCTCAAGTCCACCATTAGCTAACTTCCAAATTTACTCGACTCGTCAGGTAAGCCAAGACTCCATGATTTATGTGCCTCTTTTATTCAGATCATTATTTGATGCACAACAAGGTTAGATAAAATCCGTTTAGCTAAAATCGGAGCCTGATAAAGATAGTGACATAAAATTTGTTCAGTGATCAGTTGGCGATGAAGGGTAAAACTGGAGCATGGGGCAACGACAACTCTTTTGCCTAGGAAAAGAGTCCTGCTAAAGAGGAATAGAATTCTAGTTTTGGATGAGGCAACGGCTTCCATAGACTCGGCCATGGATGCCATTTTGCAGAAAATCATCAGAGAAGAATTTGCAAATTATACATTATAACTGTTGCACACAGAGTTCCAACTGTCATCGATAGTGATATGGTCATGGTACTCTCTTATGGTAAGCTTTAGCATTCTTTGGCCTAATTGTATTCTAATCATTGAGAAATAGTTTTAAGCAATCTTGATATGTTGTTATTATTGCAGGGAAGCTGGTGGAGTACGACGAAACTTCAAAGCTTATGCAGACAAACTCCTCGTTCTCCAAGCTAGTAAACGAATGGACGAATTATTATTATGCCATGTATGTTTCCATTTTTTTTTAAAATGCCCGTTATCTTCCGAATTATTGAAAATGCCCTGTAACTATGCCTTTTTTGTAGAAACTGCCATTTGAGTGCCACATGTGTATTTCGGGCGACGTTGCATCCACGTGGAAAAAACGCCTAGCCACATAATTTTTTTAAAACTGAAAGAACGATTTTGGCTCCTCAATAAAATTAAAACACATATATAAAAACTTAAATCTTAATAAATTTAAAACATAAATATATTTATATATTTAAAAAATAAAAAAAGTAGAACCACCCCGCAATGCCCCCCCCCCCACTGCAACTCGCGGTTGCAGTGGCGGCGCTGCAACCGCGAGTTGCAGTGGGGGGGGGGGGGGGGTTGCGGGGTGGGCGACGCCGCCACCGCTGCAACTCGGCGGTGGTGGTCGCGATCCGGCGCGGGGTGGGGGGGGCGGGGGGCGATCCGGTTGCGGGGTGGTGGGGTTGCGATCCGACGGGGGGGGGGGGGGGGGGGGGGGTCGGTGAAGAAGATGATGATTTTTTAATTTTTTATTTTATTTTTTTATATTGTTAAAATGTTTATTATTATTATATATATTATTTATACAAAATAGTTATATATGTTTATATCTTTATTATTATTAAAGATATAAACATATATAACATGTGGCACGCATGTGGATGCCACGTCGTCCGAAATGGATGCCACGTCGCCCGAAATACACATGTGGCACTCAAAGGGTAGCTTCTACCAAAAAAGGCATAGTTACAGGGCATTTTCAATAATTCGGAAGATAACGGGCATTTTAAAAAAAAATGGAAATATACAGGGCATAAATAATAATTCGTCCATTTATAATTATTCACTTATTACATCGACTTTTAATCTCTTCAGACCCACAAATACATTTTACCATTGTGATATTCTATTTGTTCCTTTAAGTACGTCTATTCCTAAAGCAACTTGTTCTTAATCTTTTTGAATAAATCCTTCCCTCAAATGAACTTATCTAAGTCCCTCGAATTGATCACTCTATTACCTTGGTCGACTACTTGTATTTAACCCTTCGATGTACTACTACATCAAACAGTACCTTGTATTCTCTTGCCTCAACTATTTGTTCTAACACCGTGTACCTTTTTAATTTGTTGTTCGACATGCTTCTTAACACCCGCACGCTAGGAAATCATACCCGTAGCGAGCCTTCTACACATCTCATTTCAGAACATTAAAAGTAGCTTTCATATCCAATCGCTACGCTTTTTCATAAAAAAAAAAAACAAAAAAACAAATGTTACCATCCACCATACCGTGCTATTCTTTGAAAACTCATTGCCATCTTATTATTTCACTGGTTTACGTGATTCCAAGAATCGGTTATATTCGAACAACTCAATTTTTTTTTCATTCACCGAATATTACCTCCTTTACTTTTATCTCGCATTATCACCCATACGTCTAAAGAACCTTATCCTCAAACAATAACAGTAAATCATATTCATGGCATTGTTCGTATTGTTCTTTAAAACTTTTATGAAATAATAGAATTTGGGGACCAAATTCTTTGAAGGAGGGGAGATTGTAACACCCATCTTTTATTATTAAGAATATTGTTTGATTGTTATTTAAACAAGAATATACAACCATTTTTAAATATTGTGGATTGTGATGTAAAATAATTATTCCTTTCTTTAGGAATATTACGTTTCTTAGTAAATTATAAATAATATCTTATACTTGTAATAACAAGAAAGTTTTTCTCAACACTTATGAAGTAAGATTTATTGTTGATGACATATTTTCAAATTATGATATCAAACGGTTTCACTTTGAAGCTTTAAAAAGTATGGGATTGCATTTATATCTAAAACTCCAGAACAAGAATTATAATTGGTGGACATAAGTCATGTCATGCAGCACTGAATATTTTATTATTAAGAATATTGTTTGATTGTGCAAAAAAACTCAAAAACATGTATATGGGAGTGGAGTGATTTCTTGTTACTTCTGTTCAGCAGCATTTTAAATACAAGTGGGAGTGGAGTGATTTCTTGTTGCTCTGGTTCTTAAAACCATGGTTGGTAATTTCATTTCGTTTTTCTTTCGTGTAAATGAGTTTTTATTTAACATTTCAATTTTCTGATTTTGTCTTTTTCCCTTATATTATTTTTGCCATATACATGTTTTTGAGTTTTTAATTCTGAACATGCCCGGCGGAAAATTATAACCAACAACAATTTAAAAACACCTACACACTAAGAGCTACACACTAAGAGCTACACATAAGTACGAACATGCCCGCGGAAAATTATAACCAACAACAATTTAAGTGGATCTAGTTAACCATGCTTTAAGAGAAAATGGACTTGAGAAGGTGCAATATGAGAAAATCACTTCAAGAAGGACCATAAGAATGATTTGTCACTGAAGATGAAATAAAGGACAAGAACTATAACTCTCACTATTTAACATGAAGAAAAATCATGACAACAACAAAGATGCCAATGATTAGCCTAAAGATTTCACTAGTTGTCTGAACTTGACAATCTCCACCAAATTACCAGTAAAAGAAGAGATCACTGCCAAACTCAGGATGGTTTCTAATTGTGCTCAGTTGGTTAAAAAATACAGAACTTTTCTTATAATGCACAAAATTGAAGTCATCATCAACGTTCCTCCAGTTGCAAGAGCCCGCCATTTTACACACAGAACAAAGATGAATGTGAGCCACAAGACATGGGATCCACATTGGTTCTACACTTCTCTGCCACTATTGTCGCTCATTAATATAACACTTTGATTGGACCCTACAGATTTCCCCGGGCATCGACACCAGAAATTGTAGGGGCATTGTTGAGATATACGCTTTACAGTATGCACAAATCCAGGAGTGATAACATGTCAAATCTTCTCACGGTGCAAAACCAAGTTGGATGATGATGGAGCCGAACCACAAGTCCACAACCAAAGGGTAATGGAAAGGCTTCTCTATGACCAAAGTAAGGTTACTATGAGAAATAACAAGAATGCCAACCCAAAACAAACTCCAACAATAGCCATAAATGCCTACAAAATGGAAATATTGAATTAGAGTACACCACAAAAAACTTACAAAAAATGAAAAATATACAAACCTTCCCTTGGGACTTGAACCCAAATTTGAGAGTAAACCATGATAGTCCTTTAGCAACAAATGGAGCAAGTGCTAGAGCCCTGCCAGGAACCAGTTTTAGAGAAAGCCAATTTTAGAGAGAACCATTTATAATAACGGAGTGTATTTGCCACAAAACATAAAGGTTTGCAGTTTCCTATTTAGTCTAGAGTTATAAGGACATAAATAACAATCAGGTGGGCAAATGATTGAACACACAAGATAAAACCCTGTAAACATCATTTAAGGGAAAGAAATATTCCTGGTTAAAAAACAAGTGGTTGCAGATACGTCCAGTTTCTAACTATAAGTGCATCTTCAAATGACACATTAATTACTCTTTTAATATCCCGTGTTCTACCCACGTTCGAGACAGTCCGGCACCCACATACCAACACCATTCAGAGACTATTTTAATATTTTTCCTTTCTTTAGGGACCACTTTGTAAATATACCCTTCTAAAATTCTCTTGAGTCTTTAAGAGTGATTTCAGCTGTCTTGGTATTTTTCTTTTCTTTAGGGACCAGTTTTTAAATACACCCTTTCTAAAATTCTCAAGAGTTATAGAGTCATGTACACCGCCCAGAGTAAGGCGGCGTTGTTAGTCAGTTAGGGACAGTTACACCGCAGTTTGTAACTATATAAAGAGGACTGTTGTTTTTTCCCAAGGCAACAACCAATAATTTTTCGAGCACTAGCGTTCAACAAAGTGGGATAAGCATCTAGTGGGACACCATACAAAGATATTAACAAATGGTCAAAGAGCTTACCCTCCGGCTCGGGCTATTTTAGTAACTTGGCTACCTGCCCACACCATGGCCATCACTTTAAGAAACCTGAAAATAATTAAGTTTTACTTATACTGCGGATGCTCTTGAAGCAATTAAAATTGTCATTCTACCTTTGGACGGCTGCCAAATAACCCATTTTCCCAGGCACTGGAGCAACATAAAACCTTAGTAGCAAAGTAAAAACAAGCATCACCAGTGTCATTTAAAAGTGCAAACCCGTAATTTTGTTCAGAATAAATAGTTGCTTACCAGACAATAAGAAATGTAGTAAGGTAGTAAGCAGTATTTAGTAAACCATAGGACAAAATTCCTGAGACACCATATTTCTTCAATTTCTTGAGTATACTGAAAAACACAAAGAAAGAGTAGTTTGACATTACCAAGAAGTTATCTAATTTTTCTTGTTGACTTTAAACAGGGAAATATCACATTAAAGATCGTTTTTGGTCCACTTCTAGAATGTAAAAGAGGAAAAAACACAAATGTACTCGCATCTTGATTAATGTGAGATTTAGTGCCATGATAAAAAAAAAAAAAAATTGACCATAAATAGAAAAATGAAAGGACTCCAAAGTCCAACCATATTCACGTAAAAAGATCATTCTTGCAAGTAAAATTGCAGAGCACATAGTTGATAGTTCCTGACAAGGGACAGTATTCAAAGCACGTACTTACTCATTGGATGATGTTGCTTGATTTTTTCCATCATTTTCATTAGAACCTACCTCATAAAAAAAAATTAAGTTTCAGGAACAATAAATTAGATGAATTTGGTGGTCAAAAGTATGACAAGATTGTCGGAATCATTGTCGTTATTCCATAATCTACATATACCTTGGTTCTCCACAAAGGTGTTGTTGAAATTTGATGAATCGTGAGTCTAGTCTTGCACCAACAAGGACAAATAAGAGGAATGTTAAAAAAGGTGAAGTAATAGGAGGATAATTGAAGAAACTACATCTTAGAGAAACATACGTAAAATGATGAAGAACCAACACTAGATATAAACATAACAACCATAAGAACCCCATATGTTTTACTTATATATTACCTCCTGGCAGCTTTAAAACTACAATTAAGATCTAAATCCTTAATAAGTACGAGCATGCCCGCAGAATACTATAAGTTATAACCAACAACAATACTAGTAAATTTTAACTGGCAAAAGCAAAAGGGGAAAAAAAATTGTTAAGATGAAGAATCACGACGCTAACGATATCTCTAATTAGCTTAAAAAAAATCACCTAAATAGTCTGAATTCGACAATCTCCGCCAAATTATCCGCAACATTCAAATTAATCATCGATTTTTGCTCAAACCAATTTTAATCGACTAATGCAGGATGATAGATCGTTAGTTTACGATTATGGAAGCAATACATTGTTAGTTTACTATTACGAAAGCAACGTCAACACAGAAACAAGGCACGCAATGACGAAATGAGTTGCGATTAAGAAAAACAACGCAAAATCAACGACAAACGGAGTTAAGAACCCTAACAAGCAACGAGCTCACAAAATCACAACAATAGAACAAATTATACACACTACAATCGAAATACCTCCAATTAGCCTAAGAATTTCACCTCAATAGCCTGAATTTCACAATCTCCACCAAATTAAAAAAACAACATAAGAAATCATCATTTATTTTCTAATTGTGCTTATACAGAATTTAGCTTATAAACGCGATAAACGCTATACCGGCGAGCTAACAAAAACACAAATTAAATATACGCTATAGCTGAACTGCTCACATTGGCACTGGCAGTGGCACTAATACGGTTCAAATTTGTCGGCCGGAATCGGCAGTGGTGATGTTTCACGGTGAATTGAGTGTTGAACATTGCGAAGAAGAACCGATCGGAGGAGCGCATTGTCGGGGGAGGATGACAACGGTTGGTGACGGTGGTGGTTATGGAAGGAAATGAGACGCTGCTCATTGTTGAAGTCATGAATGGAATTAGATATAGCTAGGTGAAAATAACTGAATGCACACCCTCTTTCATACATCTCTAAATTCTATATATATATATATATATATATAAGGATAAATTCCGTTAAGCTACCTACACATACTTCTTTTCGCACTTTGTTCCCCAAATATTGAAAAAGAAGTAAGTACCCCCGAACATATTCCATTTTTGTGCGAATGCCCCGGTCAACTTTTCGATGAAAATTGATGAAATATTCCGTCGCAGGAACTCCCAATGCGACTCACATGATGGTCGAAAGGGGGTCACAAAATTAATAATAAAAAGGTTGGGGGTGTCGGAGAGAACAAATACAATAAAATCGAGGGTAAACGAAGAAAAAGACTATCACCTGGGAAGCATGTTTACGACATCAATAAGAAAATATTTCGTCGCGTATGACTGCAAAATTGACCCAAGGGTGTTTCCGCAAAACAAAATATCTTAAGGGACATTTTTTGTTTTCTTAAAACCTCAGGAGCCAAACTGTGAAACAAAATATACGTAAGAGGGTATAACAGAATCTACCCGCATATATGTATATGCGCTTAGATTCCCTAAAAATGGCATTTCTAATGTGTTTTGGAATAACAACTTAGAGAAATGAAATTAAGGAGGATCTATAAGTTTCGAGAAAGTTTACTGAGATTATTTTGAAATTTCTAATCATGCATAGTATGTCAAACTAATTACAATTAAGGTCTTATTCTCAAAAGGAATCTCTTTATTAGCGTTTGGAGGATTGTCTCAATTGAATAAATAAAAAAAACATTGGTGACACAAATTCACAATCAGACTAAACACTTTATTCGTGCGCTATTAATTAAATGTTTTATTGATTAAACCAGCCGAACCACTTGCTCGACCAGAAAAAATTCCGACCGAGGACAGTATACACAAAATTTAAGCGATTGTATATTTTCTTTTCAAACGGGGCTGTGTAAACTGAGATATAGGTTGGATCGATTTTTTTTACCATAACTTGATATAGAACGAAGTGATATAAATACATATTGTACTCCTAACATCTTTTGTCCATAGTTAGTGCACGGGTGTACAACTCCATTGCACAAGAAAATGTCTCGTGCAACTGTAGTATAATGGGGTGTCACAACAAGTCATTCAGTTTCATGTGTCGCAAAACGACAATGAACGACCGTATACATGTCTTATGATTCACCGAGATTTCAGAACATTACGTACTGAATCGGTGAAAAAGAATGGATCACATATGGTCACAACAAGAATAAAGAGGAAAAACTCAGTTTCTCAATCAATACAATACAAATGTCCTCAAGCAGAATCTTCGTATGTTTCAATACAATTCATTGTTTCCTTAATACAGGAACCAATCTGAAGAATTAGTACAACTAGTTTTCCAATCAATACAATCATACAACTAACAGAATTCAATAGAAGATGAGCAATATTCTTCAAAAAAATCACACATATATTGCACTCGAACAATGGGTGTCTGAAGATAGACGGAGAATCTATTCTCGAGAAATCTCAGAATACACTAATCAATTATTTCACCTCATGAACCTCCATGATCTCAATCCATAGGGGACGTCCAAAGACAACGATCAGCATCACCGCTACGAATTTACACTGCATTGACATATTTTCAATATTAACTTAACAGGAAAATGGCAACAAACAATGACATAAGAAGGGATAGTTAATATGCGCTCCACGGGGTTTCTAACTACGAGTCATGAAATTAGGGGGTCTAACTGCAAATATTTTCCAACTTTAGGAGGGTTCTCTGTAATTATTTAGACTTAAACTTGTAATGTTCTTTTTAAATTTCAACACGTGTTTCTATGATTATTAAAATAAAAGGTTTATGTAGTTAAATTAAACCTTGAGGACAGTAGATGCAGTTAACCTTATACCTTAATGCTCATATACAAGAAGGCTATCATCAGGGGAAGTCGGAGATTTGGCAGGCGGCTGGCATGTTATTCCAGATGCAAGAAGCAATACCACTGTTAGAAGCTGAAGCAGAAGTTCCATAAGACATGCTCTTCGATTCACAGCCCAAGTCATCGACGAGAAACGTTGCAGTGATATCATTTATATAGCCTCGTTGCTCCGAACAGGGAGCACGTTCTTGAAGCCAGCATGATCCAAGTAAAGCATCAGGTCTAGAAAAGTCCAATTTCCTCTGTCCACGTCGGACCGAACTTTTATCAACTTCTGAGTTTGCATTCCACACTGCAGAAAACACAAAATAGAACATTATTGTTATAAATTAATATATTAACATATAGCATTCAGTAATCGATTAATTTCCAATGTCTAATTCTGATCAGGATGAAAGTGATTCAGAATATAATGCAAATCTTCTCACCCATTAATATGCACTATTAATGTAAAAATTAAATAAGTACCAGGTATTTTCTCTTCCACTGAAGTTCCAATGCCATCAGTTGGCCCATTGAAGATCGACTCCATTGAGTTATCTGACGGGGACGTGGGATCAAGATAACCTTTGAATTCCATAGAACATGTTTTAAGGGCTGACCCATCTGGAGTGCCTCCAGGGCTGATGGCAGATTTATCAGAAAGTTGATTACCTGACTTGCATAAAGCCTTCGCCTCATAGAGCAAATCTTCTAAGAGGCCACTGCTTCGAGGAGAAGCACGCCACGATGGTAGTGGCCTGGACTGAGGGGACCGAACCAATGAATCTAATGATTCAGGCGGAGGGTCCCAGACACCTAAGTAGGTATCTTCATATTGGAATGAAGGGAGCTCTGACTTTTCAGCACCTAGAAAGGGCTTAGAAGCAGAGAAAGTATCGTTTGACATAAAATGACTTCCATGATTTACACCGGGAAGTAAAAGTTTCTCGGTGTGGTCAGGGGTATATGAGAAACACAAACCAAAGGACTGAAGCTTATTATTCTCACAACTATATTTTTGAGCTCTGTCAAATCGAGGTACCTCAGTAGGAGCATCTGCACCATACTCTGACATGGATTCATCTTGTTCCTGAGCATGTCTTTGCGATCCTATCGTTTGGGGAATGAAATTACAAAACTGAGGACTACTGAAACCATTAACCAGAGAACCATTAGAAGAATAATCTGAGAATTCTGGCGTGAAAGGTAAACTGTTTAAGGTTTCAAACATGGCATCAGGTGTCTTATAACCACTGTTTTGCAAGATACTCTGACATCTTTGATCTCCACCATATATTTCAGGTGAATAATGATTCTCTGGCTGTGCTTGTATGCATAATTCAGGAGGATAAAGTGGTAAGCCGGCACGATGGCGTCTTTTAATTCGGGTGTTCCAATAGTTCTTTATCTCGTTGTCAGTACGTCCAGGCATCTGAAATAGAAATTATTCATGTGAGCAACTAATGGAGAAACATATTAAAATGAACAATTCAAAAGTAGAAAAATATGACATTCTCAAATTTTCTATGTTCTGAACATGCAAGGATCATAAGCAAATATATAAAAGAAACTTCAGCTGCTTAAAACATTTTCCTGCTGCTAATATATCCAAGGTTTTACCTTTTTTAGATCCTAGACTGTACAAAATCCTTCTCTACTCCGGAATATAAGCACAGCACAAATGATTTCTTTTTTCATCTGAGAACATGTATAGACAAGGCATTTTACCAATGATAACAACTATCTCCATAGTGATTAAAGCATACACTTCTTATGTTCCCTGTATGATTCTTCTCTTCTTGGTTCCCCCACTCTCTGTCCTTCTTGAAACTAGGTATGACAACAAGAGTAGAAACTAAGTGGTGCCCTGCTTAGGTGGGCATAAATTTCCCGAAACAACTTACACACCTACTGAAAGCTTCAAAGGTATTAGAAGTTCAGATTGAGCAGTTCTATCGTTCTCACTTTACTTGGTTCCACACTAATGAGCTATTTACGGCAGTTTCAAAGAACTGCACTCTTTTTTTACCATATAATAGAGATTAAAAGCTAGAATCACAACTACCTCTCAGAAGCTTAACCTCCAAATTAAGACCCGAAGAATAAATATGCATATTACTGAATTGTCTTACTATGAATTATAATTGCAAAAGACACATAAACTGTAAGCTTAACAAAATGGGAATTACTGAAGCTTACATGCGCAGCCATTCGAGCCCATTTATTTCCCATCCTAGCATGAAGTTCAACTATCAGCCGCTCCTCTTCTAATGTAAATGCTCCTTTCTTCAGGTTCGGCCTTAAATGGTTAGCCCAACGCAACCGGCAGCTTTTACCACATCGCAAAAGCCCAGAGTGTTTCTGAACAGCATTCCAGTTCCCCTCTCCATGTTTCTTCACATAGTCAACCAAAATCGCATCCTCAGCAGATGTCCATGGACCTTTCTTCAGAGCAGTACCCCCACTAGAACTTCCACCAAGATTATCGCCGTCACTAGTCAGAGGGGAATCAACAGAGAGCGCCGCTTCCTCACTCTCACTGGTGATGCTGTGATCCATCTTCACAGACGTAACTTCTCAAACACCGCGAAGCCAATAGCTCGATAGCATCAAACCGTGTTAAGATTCTAAAAGTCTGCAAAACACAGAACACAAACAAATCAATCACTTACACAAATTACGGAGACACCTTGATGTTCCTTTCTAATTAAGCTACTGAAGCAAGGTAACCCGTAAACACGTCTATCAAGCCAATAGCTCGAAAGCATCAAAACCGTGTAAAATCCTAAAAAGATGCAAAACACAGGACACATAAACAAATCAATCACTAACACAAATTGCAGAAATAACTTGGTATTGCTTTCTAATTAAGCTACTGAAGCACGGCAACTCTTAAACATGTCTATCAAGCCAAATAGGTCTCTACTCTCTACTAAGCACCATCGTAACACTAACACAACTAAAACCGAAGCAAATCTCAGCTAAAACACAATAAAAAACGCATGATCCATCGTTCGACCAATTCATCTGTTCCAAATCCAACAACCACAACTCCTTCAAACAAAAACCACAACCAACTGTTTATCATCCTCAACGCACGCAAACAACAAACCAACACCTCGTCTCAATCAAATCTGAAGCTAGTCTCAGCTACTGCTTTCTAGTTAAGCTACTGAAGCACAGTAAACATGTCTATCAAGCCAAATAGGTCTCTACTTAGCTCCATCGTAACTCGTAACAGAGCACATGGAAAAAACACTAACACAACCAAAATCGAAGCTATCCTCAGCTAAAACCACTCAACAAACACACGATCCATCGCCCGATCCACTAACCTACACAAAATCACAACCACCACAACTCCTTCAAACAAAACACCACAACCAATCGTACGTTCATAATTCTCAAATCTCAACAAACACACATATATACAGTACAATCAACAGCTTCAAATTACACTTCGTCACTACACCAACTGAAAATCGCAAAAAAGAAAAAAAAACAGAATTATGCGCGCAATTAATGAACGAACGAAGGAACCTAATAAATGCATGCAATAGATATAGGGCTTCAATTATAGTAATATTAATTAATTGCGATTTTTTTTTCCAATTATGTAATTGAATTGAATAAAGAGAGGAGAAAAAGGATTGTACCTTTTTTGTGTGAAGCGGAAAATGAGAATTGTGAAAATGGTGATTAGGAGGAGCTATTTATAGAAAGGTACCTGAGCTGTAATTTTACACACAGTAGTGTGTGCGTGAGGGAGAAAGGTGAAAAAGTGAAAGTGAAAAAAAGAGAAAGTACGAGTACCGAAATTGTAGATACGAGAGTACATACAACCTTTTGGTGGGATGGAAGTGGAAATTACTAAATTAGACATGTGTTTTTATTTTATTTTCGTTTCGTGGGAAGAATAAGATATTTAGCGAAAAAATTGCAATAGAGAAAGTCTTACGTCGAATTGTAATATCATGTTAAATAGCTACTATGAAGCACGAATACAGTAGACATAGAGAGAACGAGACTAAAGTAGACACGGAGTTACCGATTTTTAAAATAGTTTTGTACTACTTGATTTGTCTGACTAACATTTGTCGGTCACGACACGATTTTGAAAAAAAAATTAGTTTTATGAGAAGAATAGCATATTTCTTTCAAAAAAAATATTATAATATCAGGTTAAGTAGCTATTATGATGCACGAGTACGAGTAACAATGGAACTATACTACAGATATCAAACCATAAGGGACAGATTTAGAAATGACAAAAGTAGCATTAATTATCCGTATCAAATTAAGAAATTATAATAATCTTCTAGACACAAAATAGTTGTGATCATTCTAATACTGAAATCTTATAAGAAAAATACAATAAACTTCTAAGATACTATTATGCACGTAAACTGACATAAGAACACAAGACGAGACACAACGCATATATAACAATACAAATTCTTAAAATGAAATATACTATTTCATTTTCAACACGCTATTGAAAACGCGCATACACGTGTTGTCGAACACACGAATACATGTGAATTTTTGGAGTATGGGATGTAATGTAAAGTACAATTTAGAATTTCTGTTAAAAAGGGGGGTGGGGGGTGGGGGGGGGGGGGGGAAGTACCATGGTGATTTGCTTGGACCCGCAAAAGTAAAAATACAATTTGCGGTAATTTGCTGTGTTTTTACTGTTGTTGTTTGTGTTGCCCTAAAAAGAAACTCTTGTTGCCGTTAATAACCAATTTTACCCCTGGGTTTTTATATTATAATTGTTTTATTTTGCAATTCAAGATAGGGAAACATCATTTTAAAAAATAGGTTACAGGATTTCAAAAAAATAATTACAATAAATAAATATAACAAATGTACTACATCAATGAATTAAAAAGAAATATAAAAAAATTAGATATGGTGATACCGTGTGGGTAACAAAAAAAAAACCGCGTGGGTAACAAACCAGTCAAGGGAAGACTCCCGGTCAATTTCATGAATTTGACTTAGCTTTAAGTCATATTTTACTTTGTATGTAGTTATGTACGAAAAAAAGGGGTGTAAAAGTAAAACCCTATGTTCATAAGTTCTCTAGGCTCTAGCTGATAATTAATGTTATATTATTGATTGTTAAGTAATCTTTTCCTTACTTATGTTTACTGGTTTGACACATTATGCGTTAATTTGACTAATTAAGGTCGTATATCAATATTAAGATACATGTATCTCACGAATATCCGACAATATTAGCAATAGCAAGCAAGATTTAGCTCAATAGTCGAATCCGACCCATGCTCACTTCAGATCGCTTATTTCGATATTCATCAAACCCAACAGAAATTGGATCTTCGAATTAACATAAAACTTGTAAATTCAGTGTTAATAGTTAAATTACATAAAACTTCCTTAAGGAAACTTTGTACTTTTCTTCTATTCCTACAAAAGTTTGTACCGTTAAGTTGGTGTTTTTTTTTTTTTGAAAGATCTTAGGTCTATGTTACTCGTTATTGGATGCAGTTGTACTTGACAGTAGTTGCAACTGCACTCGTAAGTAATACAAACAATTGTACTTTAATGTTTAAAAACAGTTTTACTGTTGCAACTAAGAGAAGACATAAGTCTATGTTACTCGTTATTGGATGCAGTTGCACTTGACAGTAGTTGCAACTACACTCGTAAGTAATACAAACAATTGTACTTTAATGTTTAAAAACAGTTTTACTGTTGCAACTAAGAGAAGACAGTTAAACATAAAACAGTAAAAAACACAAAGAGTTTTAACGTGGTTTGGACCAAATGGTCCTAGTCCACAGGGCTTGCACCCAAATATTTGACTCAAACGGGATCCTACTTAAGAATTACAATGTAGATTTTAGGGATTATTCCACTAACCCTCTCCCCCCCCCCCCCCCCCAAAAAAAAAAAACTATAGGTGCTTTATGCAAACAAGGTCATATCTTTATTTTTAGACCCAATGATGTCTAAACTTTGGTAGTCTGTGCGAATTGCCCGATTTTTCACGAAAAATCACCAAAAAAATTATTTAAAGTTTGACTAGAATCTTCCATCGATGAGACGGTTCCGATGGTGGTGACGGTGTTGAAAAATTCAAAGTTATAACACGAAAATTCTAATTTAAGTTCAATACACTTAAATCAAATTTCTCGTGTATTGACTTTGAATTTTGCGACACCGTCACCACCATCGGAACCGTCTCAACGAGAGGGAGATTTTAGTCAAACTTTAAATAATTTTTTCGATGATTTTTGGTCGAAAATTGCCAAAAATTGGAAAATGGAGCAATTCGCACAAACTACGAAAGTTTAGACATCACTGGGTCAAAAAATAAAGATCTGACCCTGAACCTATAAAGTGGTCATAGTTCAGGGGGTTTGATGGAATAATCCCTAGATTTTTTATCAACTCAAAACTTATACTCCCTCTAATATTTGCGGTTGCAACACTTATCCCTTAACTATTTTCGGAATATTCGATTGAATCGAATAACACACTAAGCTACTCCAGAGATTCTCCGACTTAATGCTCTTCAAAAAGCTTTGACTCGATATAGGACTGACTCACTAATATCTTTTTCAAAGTGTCCCTTCTCATTGTCTCGAGTCTTCTCCTTATATAGGCATGGCAGAATCATCATATCTTTAGTTGCACTCCGCAAGATATCTTCCTTCCTTATAGATAAGCGCGTTTGATTATCAGGTTGCTACCCGATTATATTTTCTTGCCTTATCCAAGAGATCCTGCAATATCATACAAGATATCCAATTGTATATGCTACCTAAATATGTCTAGATACGTGATAAGGAGATATATGTAAGTTAAGTGATAAGATAGAATAATATCTTATGAGGATATGGAAATAATAACAATATAACCAACATCTAACATCTAAGATTTAACTTTACCCTAATGATTTAAACAAAACAAAATCAATAAGGCGTATTGAGCCGACGCAACTTAAGCCCACATGACTCGTGGTAACTGGCCCTAACATTTTTTATTGGAGGGAGTACTTATGGCCTTACAAAATAAGATTTATATATAAGTGCGTTTGTGCCATTAATTATAATAAATAATATTAATTAACTCTGTGAAAGATAATGTCATGTGTTATATTTGATTTGACCTTTAGCCACTCTGGAGAGACGTGAGGCATTGACAATTTGACAATATGCATCTATTTTTAGATTTGTTGGTATACATATTCAATATGCGTACGCACCTTATATAGATATAATTTCTTCAATATTGCGTATAATGCTACGGAACTTGAAAATGTACCCCTAATGGTTTAGCCACTATAGTTGTCACAACATCTAATTAAGTTGAATAAGTTTTGTATGAAACATTACAATGTAAGCAAGCTTCTCAAATATTGAATAACTTTTTAAATTTTGTAATATTTGTATATTATAAAATAAACTTTTGTAATATTTGTGTAATATAAAATAAACTTTCGTTTATAATTTTACATGTAAAGCAAGTATCATATTGGACATAAAAGAAAAGTATCGCCACCGTCCTTTATCGAATTTATACATTTAGGTGGCATATCATTTAATATGCACATATAAAAAGGACAAGAGTTATGTGCAAGCTAACGTGAATATGATGAGATTGAGAAAAAAAAAAATATACTTGGTGTCGAAAATTATGTTTTCTTTTTTTGGATTTTTTGGATTTTACTCAAGTTAGTTGATTGCTTGGTGCAACAGACGTTGAGTCATGGTTAGCTGCTTGTAGCACAGTATGGCCAATTCACCACAATATAAGTTGTGACGCACATATTATACAATAATAAGAATACTATTAGTAGTAGTAGTAATAATATATACACACATATATATAAAGGACCATTTCATCTAAATTTTGCCAAGGATCAAAGTTTGTGGTTTTTAAAAGAAAAAATACGAAAAGGCTTTAAATTTCTACTGCCAAAATGAATTTAGTGGAACATATCGAAAAATCTTAAAACGTCACGAAAAGTTTTAAATATTTAGCGAATCGAAACATAGTACGAAACGAAACTTTCATTCAAAAATATTGCATACAACATAATACAACTGATATAATTTCGTTTATACTACACAATGCTCTTTGTTGAAGCGAGATATTGAGATACCACAATTTATCCTTAAAATTAGAGGGAAAAGCATCAAGTCATTCAAATCCCATCGTTTGGTTATTTTTCAATTTGTCTCATAACTTTCAAAAAGAAAACTTTGTAAAAATGTTCAAATGCTAATCTCGTAGTTCGATTTGCAGAATGGAGTTTGATGATTTTATCCCTTAAATTATGTATTTTTTTCGACATATATAGTGTAGCCAAACGTTATAGGCTAAAGTGTTTTTTTTTCTTCCGAAACAGAAATTAAGAAAAGGTCTATTCCTCCACTATTGCCTCAATTTGAGCAAAAACCTAGCCAAGAATTCTGAAACATTGATTCCTCATGACGAAACACCATGCTGAGGATGTTTGTCATTTAATTGGTTATTTAATAGTAAAGAACCATACCTCAAGTTGCTAAAATAGTGATGCAACCTAAGTCAGATATTCCATTCTTAGGCTACTTCCCATTTCTGCATAATTTTGTTTTTTGGTCGATATTAGGATGAATGTTGTATTATATTTTACGTAAGCACTTATCTTTCTTATTTTGGTTATTTTCATAAAGCGACTTGCATTCGTAAAACATTTGCTTTTATAGCATGGCTCACATATATAGTCACCCCCATATTTTTATTGTCTTCATCTATATTTCTGATAAAATACAAATTATATTATGAAAAATTCATATAGAACAGTATACTCGTGTCGTCCCACGAAGAAAACTAAAGGATCAAACGCAACCTAGCTATGTTCACTTTTACAAACTACCACAAACGTATTAAAAACTAAAAAATAAAAAATCTCAACCTATAGAGTTCGAGATTCTTGCTTATGTGATCAAATTTGACGAACAAGTATACAGACCCATGTTAATACTAAACGCCTAAAGTATGACTCCTTAAACGCATTCCTATTTTCTTTAGGTCTTGTATTGACAACAGAGTATAACATGCAGAAAAACGAATATAGGCTATTAATTTTATTAAGTATGACATGATCTTAAGCCACCAAATTCAATTTGTAAACTCCATATCTTTTACTGTCTCTCCGTTTATTAATTTTAATTCTTCAACTTAAGCTAACTACTTGCTCGTTATCTATTTCTTGTTACTTCAAAAGTAAAGTTCTATTTTCAAAACGTGCACCTTTCCATAAACAATTAAACAAGGATTTCCATTCTCAATCTCCTAATACTAATTTTGTCAATGAACATAGAAAACTTGTAGCCTACCCAAATTATCCACCTTTCCCAATAATAGTTCGTGCAAATACCGCACGCTAACTTGGTGAAAAAAAATCAAATTACATACCATAAGTTGGCTCCTTAACACAAATGGTACCATAAGTTAGCTCTTTACGGTTTTGGTACCATAAGTTGGCAACACGGTGGTGAAACTCAATTGTTGCCGTTAAAATAGCTGGGTATGGTTGATTTAGGCATGTTTGAGGCTTGGATTTTGTATGTGATTGTTTCCCTCAAAAATAATGAGCTAATGAGCTGAGGGCATGGGGAGAGTTGATTTTCACTTTTTTCATTTTTTTTTTCAAGTCAGCGTCGAAGTGTCAAATTCAGGCCAGGATTTCTAATTATGGGTTCAACGACGGTCAAACATGCCTAAATCAACCATACCCAGCTATTTTAAAGGCGACAATTGAGTTTCACCACCGTGTTGCCAACTTATGATACCAAAACCGTAAGTAGCCAACTTATGGTACCATTTGTGTTAAGGAGCCAACTTATGGTATGTAGTTTGATTTTTCCCCCTAACAAGTTAGTACATACAATTTCAATATCAAATTTAATCAACGTTTAGAATGAGATCAACAACAACTAATGCCTTGAATTTTCGTTAATTGTTACACGTCAACATACAACTACATAAAATGATTTTACCACAATGAACCTCCTTGGCCGCTCCACCACATACAGGGGTCGTCATATCATCCCAAACCCGATATCATCCCAAACCCGATATCATCCCAAACCCGAAGAGGCAATGGAACAATGCGGAAGAATTTAATCGCATCCTAAGTTGTCCAGCCTTAGCGACAGGGTGGTGGATCCAGTGGAGCTACAACCGCAATTGTAAGGTGCAGTCAGCTCCAAGTACGCTACACGTATCAGTGTGGATCTCATGCGTAACACGAACACGTTTGCAGTAAAGGCAATGAATATTTTAAAGGCTACAGTCAACAATCGTACAAGGTGAATGTTATAAGATTACACGAAAATACAGAACCCAACAGCTCCCAGCAGCAAATTCTATCCACGCAAACCACTATGCAAAACGGCTTGTGTAAGGTACAATCACCTAACGATGACATTTTGTACAATCTTTTCCTATAATTTCTACACTATTACCCACAACAAAAGAATGAGATTCATGTGTGTGCATTACCTTTTTCATAGTTATTTCCCCTATTCTGATGGATTCGATCAACATGCCATATCAGTCTATCTTACAAGAATAAAACCACATATCAGAAAGGAATGTACATAATCACCCAAACGCAATACAAATATAAATTGGGTGATCTCTCTTCCGATTACTGATACCACAAGATCAAGATGATGCAAAACCATGTCGGGCACTATCAGAAAGTACATGCCGAACTTCTGAGGTTGAGGGATCAGATGACGCAATAAGTAAAAGGGTCAGGGAAGAGACAGGAGGTATTATTTGACACGGAAGTCATGTCTAAATATGGTGAGATTTTGAGTGAACTTGTCCCGGTTCTTTGAATCCAAGCTCCGCACAATATCAGCCATCAATTTGTCAAAACACGAAGCAAGACGCGGATGCTGATCGGCAGGCTGCAAGATGCGCAAATATGTAATCAATAAGCTGAAAGAGGAGGCTCAGAGATACAGATTGGTTCCTATAACTCTAGTAGCATAAAGTTTTTACCTGAGAAGCCAAAATCTGAGCTTTCAAGTTTGCAAACATCTGCATGCATGGGATAATTCTTTCAGACCGACGCCATAAAGTTCTTATAATTAAAGCAAATAATTAAAAAAATTCAGCAATTTCCAAATTATAGACAAGCTTTGATTTTTGTTTTTTTTATGAATAACAAGCTTGAGTCTTGATCATGAAAAATAAAGACATTTTTCAAACTTATACGGCAGAGCCACCCCAGTGCCGATCAGGCCTGCAACAAGCTGTAAGTTTCTAGTAAAATGAGGTTGAAGAGACCAGTCTAAAGTGGAAACCCGAGGAGAGAATACGTCAAAACCACAAGGAACTGAAAAGGTCTAAAGAAAACCCAGGAACAAAGTAAACACAACGATGCAACAACCCAATAATTACCTGCTCATTTATAAGTATCAAGCTCAACATTGGCCTACTAAGACTCCACTGGTTGCTACAGTCCTCGAATAAAACAATCTCAAAGAGGGTTTTCAGTATCTGAGGCAAAAAAAGCAGACCAAAAAGTTAGATTAGGATGAAAAAGAAGAAGAAAAAAAAAGCAGCTACTTGACAAATATATGACATCTCAATTGAACAATTAACATATTCATCAAGCTTTGGCATCGGTAAGAAACCTATCTATAGAACGGCAGAGCGTGAGAATCATATACTTTGTTATTAACTTTAGAGGAAACCAAATATAATTTCATGGTCGGAGAAACAATAAGTGCGTTCTCATAGCTACCTCACGAGTGATTACTAGTATGTGTTACTAACACAAGTAGGCCTTTGTTCTTTTGTAGGTGTACCTTCCACTAAGTTCTAATAGTTGCCTATCTTGTTTTGTACGTGTACCCTCCACAAAGTTCTAATATCTGCAGCTATTTCTGATACATTGATATTTCAAAAACCATAAAAGCTACAATTTGCTTATTTTTTCCTTTTCGGTAAAATGCAAGTCTGTCAGATATGCTTTCAAATATGTTAGGGAGAATCATACAGTAAGTAATGCAGTAACTAATACTCCACAGATGTAGTACGACATTATACATACTCAAATACTTCAATGTATATAAAAAAAAAGCAGTATTGCTTCCTCACAGAAACATTGAAAATATAAGTCTACAACAGACAGTGAGTCATAAACGCGATGATGGATGATAACCCAGTTCTATCCAACATAAATCAGTAAGTAGTTCCACACACATGCAAACCAAGAGAGACCTCCTACATCATCCTAACATATAAGTGAAAATAATCAGCTAACAGCACCAAACTTTAGGACAAATAATCTACGTATCAAAATAATGTTGAGTACTCACTTCAGGAAGCAGTGCTGGACATTCTGCAATATGCCTAGAAAGATTAATAGCAGCTGGTGATGCGGCTGCCTCTCCCATTGTGATGTTGTTGAAATAGAAAGCAGCCAGATTATCGATCGCAGACGCACACTGCAGCAAAAATTTGAAGCAATCAGATTGCTGACTGCCATAAATAACTTAAAGATATTGGACCATCAGAATGGACGTATAGACCTAAAACTGAAAAGTAACCAACCATAACCGGAAAAAAGACCACTAAAATTACGCAGACAGGGGTACTTAAACTGACTGAGAAATTGGAGAAGATCCACTATACATCATTCATTAAGTTCAATGAAGAATGAAGACATTATATGATGAACATCAGTAAGATACTGGGACACAGTTGTTCATATCCATGCAAGATTTGATTATCAAAATTAGATTTACACAGTCATGGTTGTGGTGGTAGAAAGACAAATGATAGAACATTTCATGTGTTCATCATCTTGATTCCTTTTCCTATATGTCAATCACAAGCAGGAGAAAGAAATTACAAGGCCAACTTGATCTGACCAAGTAGGCAGGCCTATATTCATTTTGCTACCCCTTTAACAAGAAAAATAGTTAATGACAATTGATCCAAAAAGTTATTACAGCAGCGAACTGATCCAACAAAACAAATGGATGAGGAGTCAGATTGTAAACTGCAATGGGCGGGGGTGGGGGGTGAAAGACAAGTATGGCTCTATGACCCCACGTGTCCGCCTGTAATTAAAATTTATTTATTTGGTGAATGGAATTCTTAAACTACTTTGCATATACAACCAACCTAAGGGTTTTTCTGTACATGCTATAGATTGTGTCATGACAAGCAACTTGCAACAGTTAAATGTGACCACGAGGTGAAACATCAAATGATATCACATACCTGTGAGGATATGCCAGTATCAAGACCTTTGAGACCAGACTCAAGTGAGCCAACAATATGCATAAAGGTCTGTGCATCAAGGCCCAATACAAAAACGAGATGGCTGTTAAACAGAACCTCCACAAACGCAAAGTAAGCCTTTGTTAACTGCAAACAACAGGCACTTGTAAGAACAACCTCATTAACTGAAATCAGATAAAGACAATTAAGTAAATAATAACCCATAACTCACTGATTACACTCATTCAACTAAGCAAGTAAATAAATAAGGCAAAATTTTGCCAAAAGAACTAGAACTCAGTGTTAGGTCTCTGAAGAGTTTCCATCAAGTGGAAGAACGAAACTTCTTGATGATTATCACATCTAATAATCGATCCACCAGTCCAAGGATATACGACTACTATCAATTCGTTAAAAAAGAAATTGAAAGCTGTTCACTGAATTCGGTGACTTCTAACACTGAAAACTTTTTGGCCTGATATACAAATAGTTCATGCACCCTTGCGGTGGGACCCTTCCCCGGACCCTCGCATTGCGGGGATGCTTTCGTGCACCGGGCTGCCCCCTTTTATACAAATAGTTCATGCACAAGGTCTACTACACGAGTGGAAAAGAACATAAGTCTACAGAATCAGAATCTGGTGACCAGTATATACTTCAAATGGACTCTATTGTGGGTAAACCAATATTACTCAATCAAATACATACTAAATACCGTAGAGTGTATTTGAGATCTGACCTTTCTGTAAGCCAAAATGTCAGCTAGCGGAATTGACAGTGTCATCTTAAGAGCAATATCAAGAGCATCAGCAAGTGCTCTATCACCATAGAGTTCAAAGACGCCGAAGTTGACATAATTTCCAGCAAGTGCTGTTGTTCAGTGAAAGAATAAAGAAACAGGAGATAGCGTGAGTAGAATGACAGAAGTTACCATCCGGAAGCGTAAATGTAAGAGAATAGTAAGAAATAAAGCAATAAGAAAATGAGTGTGGCAATTGATAGACAACTGAAACTTTCAAAGACTAAACTCAAAAGGCAATTAATTTCCCTGAAAATCTGGTAACAAACTTACCATAAATTATTGCAAGACTCACATGAAACAACTCAGAGGCATAATAAATATACAGATTTGGCGTGAATAACAAATACAAACAATAGTAATCCTGAAGCATGTTACTACAAGTATTTACCTCTCGATAGAATAGTTAGACAAATCCACATTCCCTTGTATTTGTACGCATATACATCAGTGACATTTTGAAGAGTTAAGATCCTAGAGCCATATGCAACAAGTAGTTTGCTGACTTCTCTGAAAAGAAGAATGCCATTTGGAGATGAAGTATCAAAAGTCAACCGTTGAGCTTTATTTAACACGAACTCAGCCATGAACTTCAACAATGGAGTCGTCACCTGCATCACACAGTTGCAATATTTTGACATTTTGAAAGGGCAAAAACACATGAAGCTACAGCACACGGAAATGGGGCAAATCTGTACTGTTTTGCATATACAGAAGTATTGAAAGAAGAAAGCCCTATTAAAGCAACGGGTTATTGAAACATATACATCATTGTTTGAAACAAGAAAAATAAAACTGGAAAGGAGAAATAACAGCCTTAACCCTCACAAGTTATGTTAAGTTTGCCACAGATCACTCTTCAAATAATAGCAGAAGCACTAATATACCGCCTAATTCATACCATTAAAATCCTATGTCTTTGATGATATTCCTGTACCATGAATTCCATATTTCGGAAACAAGAGGTCATGAAAGGATTGTTGCGAAGCTCATATTTTACAGGCACATTGTGGTAAATTTAGCAAACAATAAGAATAGTAAAGCTGTGCTGTGTCACTTAAATAAGCAACAATGCTTCTCTCTCTCCAAGTTGACACAATAGCTACGCTGCTTAATGTCAAAATTAGCAGGTACTATTCCAGGGGGGGCATTGCACCAAGCAGTGCCATCTACAGAGCCCATTATAAATTTTGGACCCCCAAAATAATAGATTCTAAGGGATTACTTCTATAAGCACTTATATCTACTTCTAACTGTCAAAGCTAGACCATATGCTTCTTGTTAGGATTTTCAACATTGAAACCATCTAATAGACGATTTAAGGACTAATTCACCCTTCTCCGAGAATCAGGAAACATGTGACTTCATCAATCTCTTCTCCTGATAACCAAAAGAAGCCCCAAATTCATCTTTTTAGAGGAGAAACCTGCAGAGATGCCAAAATCTAAAGCGAACTCTGGATATGAGCGAGCATTCTCCTAGAATAAAATGTATGAATTCGTCTGAAGCTTTTGAGTTCCCATATTCACATAATCCAATTAACTGATTCAGATGTCATGATATTCTATAGAATTGTATTTGATCCTTTTATGCTGTTTATCTCAAACTTCTTTTTTAATGCTGGTTAGTTTAGTCACTTCATTAATGCTCAAGATACACAAGTCCTTCTTGGAAATTATTTGCTAATGCAGAAAGAATTCCACTGAAAGAAAT
Organism: Linaria vulgaris; assembly: GCA_948329865.1. Taxonomy (NCBI): domain Eukaryota; kingdom Viridiplantae; phylum Streptophyta; class Magnoliopsida; order Lamiales; family Plantaginaceae; genus Linaria; species Linaria vulgaris. The sequence goes on along the minus strand of OX415250.1, from coordinate 126,588,995 downwards.
AATGGCAAGAAGACACGAAGTGTCATACTGGTACAGAAGTACCAATAAAACAGGCTTAAAGGAAAGATTCCTATGTATGATTGGAGTTCGCTATGTTTTGCTTGGATTTTCCTCACTCGGAATGGCAACAAGGCCCTGTCATCAGATAAGTTGATATTTCCTTATCTGTACATATCCACATTTTTGGTAATTATATTCTCAGAAACGAGTAGGACCATGTGTATATGCACCCTTAGTATTTCTACATTCTAACACGGCTAGGACCATGTTCGAGTATCAGTGTTCGCCTATGCATCCACCATTGTAGGGTACACCTCTAGGTATTACCCATTATTTATAGATTCTAATTTCACCTAAATAAAACCATCAAAAATGAGTTTCCTAAAGGCAACCATTTGATGGAAGGCCCAGCCAGGCACCCTGCCACTTGTTTCCTCTTTAGCTTGTTACCTGAAACATCATCAAGAATCAACTAAATTTGATGAACAGACATCATCCATGACATGTCCCATTTTTTCTTTCTATAGATTAGTATAAATTTTAACAAGTATATGTAGCAGAACGGTTTCAGTGCTAATACTATACTGGCGGATTGATAAAGGTTACAAGTACGATATCCCTTTCACTATATAATATAATCTTCAAACTCTTTGAGCAGTTCAAGAATGACCTGATGGTTGCCGGAAGCTAACTTGCTAAGAACAGGTTTTGTCAAATGTAAATGAAATCAACAAAAGGAGGAGTATTCATGTGTTCGACTTGACGTAAATTTTGTTTGGTTCATATAGCCTACCCCAATTAACTAAAATGACAGATAATTGTTGTTGCTGTATTGGATAAAATACAGGATAATAAAATAACATTTTGAGTGAAAAGAGACTGAGATTGAGAATTAACCTCTGGAGTATCAGCCCAATGTGAGATGCCCCTGAGCAGAATCGGCATATGAGCAGGATAAATCCAATCAAAAAGAAGCCCATAAGTTCGGCGACTGGAAAGCAACGAAGTGGAGTTAATACCAACTGAGGCAAAAGGAATCAACAAAGATAACTCTTAATTAACTGCACTTACCTATTTGTGGCCATTGCTACTCCCCTCAGATCTCTCATCACTCCTATTAATGCGTACTTTACTGAATCTATTCGAAACATGGTCTCTGGTGTAGATTCCAAAGTGATGAAAACCTATACATATTGAAGCACATTTCCTTAAATCAGTCAACTACATAAACACCAGCACATGGAGTTGCCTCCTCATTTAATACCTAAAAGTGTAAAGGGGGGCATTACTCCAGTATCATAATTACCTTCAGGAAACTACTTTCCACTCTCTATTCACTGTAGAGGAACTTATAAGCGGAGCTCAAAACGAAACATAATAGAACTCCGATCTCACTGAGCTTAGAAGTACAATACGAGCAACTACGCAAATACAACTGATCTATCACTACGTTGTCGAAAGGTTGAACGTAATTTTTTAGATTTAGCATCTAAATGATAAATGGAATATAAAGAAACAAATATACTCCAACAAACACCTCTATTTTTGGAGATGCCAAACATTAGATGCTGTGAGTTCCATATCAGCGGGAAAAACGGTAACATTTACCACTTTCAACAGTTCTTCTAAAGTCGAAAAACAATTGTCATGTAAACGATTAGAGGAAAAACATCTTTCACAAACTTCTTGTTTCTGATCTGGACTATTGTGTTCCTTGATATTCGTAAATCTCACTTATAGTTCAATTTTTCTGGCAAACAAAAGAGGAACATATTAACAGTTCCAAGCTTTACATGCTTTTGTTCAACCAATATAACAGAATAGAACCGACTGTCGCACCAGGCACACAATCATAAAGGAAAGAAAAGAAAAGTAAAATTTTCATTCACATAAGAAACATTCTCATATCATAGATGCACCACACGTACATACACATATATGTATAGGTTTGTGCACATATTCAGATTATCCACTCACAGACGAATAGAGTATGGGGGGAAAGAGAGAAAAAGTAGTGTACTTGTTGAAGAGGATCCATCGAAGACTTGAAGAGGACTGAACTGTCCTCTAGGAAAATTAACCAGCCAATTGTGTAGTAGAATGTTGTTCTGCTTCGGGAGCATCTATACTCTTCCAGAAATGGAAAATGCTCCCTCTGAAGTTACAAATCCAGAAGAAATACAAATTAGGTTATCAAGGAAGGCAGACACAATTGTATCACATTTTTAAGCAGGGAAAACAACAAAACAGACAAACGCCAATTAAAGTTTGTCGTACAGTGTGATGCGCAATTATGAACTTGACAGTCTCCAATTTGAGAAGAAGTTTTCCAGTCATATAACTGCAAGAAAGTACCATGGCAGCTTAAAGAGGATAGCCTTTATAATATTGAATAGCCTATACAATATTGAGTTGATAAGATCCTGAAAAAGAACTGGAAACTAACCCAGATGCTAGCTCCAAAAACAGGCTCAATGTGTGATCAATAACTTCCTCACTCTGTAAAAGAAGAAGAATGAGAACAAAGAAGAAGAATGAGAACAAAAACACAATATCCCAAGACAAGATAACACCATTTATTAAACAGTACCTCAGTATAACATTTGAGGTTTGTAGCAATTTTACGAACAAAAAAGTCCAACAGCAATAGATGATCATTAAGCCCAATAAGGTCTGATAATCGAGCATATAACTGCTGCAACAAAAGAAAAAGCCTCTCATACTATGTCAAATAGTGGAGAAAACCCAATGCTCATACAGTGAATAATATTGCTTCTATTACCTTTGATGAATGCATAGCCTGATCACCCACGTAAGACTTCCTGAAATTTTGGAAAAATGTGAGAATTGCACGATCAAGTCTTTGCTTGGTCAGTTCCCCATATCTCTGCAGAGGCCCAATAATGAAAAGAATGCATTAGAAATGCGTAACTCAAAGAAGTCCTGAAATTTCTGAAACAGAAATAATTCCGAGGTTGCAAGAAACAAAGTGATTCAATACACAGCTCCCATAGAATATACCCAAAGCCAAACAATGCAGCATATAGGGAAAAAACATGTTTTCCCCACTGGTGTTAGAATATCTTTATGATTGGATACGTATAGCTCCAAAAACTCAACAATTAACAATTGAATGTCCCCATGCTGTAACAATTTTGAAATAGCATCATGAACTATGGAGATCCAATTTGTTTGAAAGGATGTTACTAATACAACAGGGAACATGGCTAAAGATTTTTGCAGGCTTACCCGACTGTGTAACCCAGTATCAGCAACATTAACCAAGCGCAAAACACGAGCAGAGAGTTCGGCATCAATTACTTCTTGTGATTCAACACTGTCAGACACCACCACACAATATAAAGGCTATAATCAGAAACACCATTGTGGATAAAGGATCAGAAAATACAGCAATAGGTTACCTGCATCCAACAGACTGTTTTGTTTTTAGAATAGCGGCAATTATATGTACAATCCATGCAAGTTTAGCCTCTACTACAGAAAGCTCGTTATTATCAGCAGTCTGAAGTTGTGTTCTCTCCTGTAAGATTTAAAAAAAAAAGTATTTTGTTTGATCAACTGCCCAGGAGCTCAACTAAAATGAAATACGTTTCTACAGAAGTTGAAATTCAGCTTACCATGTATACTTGCAGAATGGGCTCCATGATATTGATAATAAACATACTACTGGTTTCATACTGAAACAAGAAACTATATTAGGATAGAGAAAGGAAAATGAAAACAAGTAATGAAAGACAGGGAATTCAGCTAACAAAATCATGTTCAACCTGAAATCTGCAAAGGTGTGGAAAGCAATCCAACTGGTCTTGAAGAAGGTCAACATTGTCCAGCGGGTGCTCTGAAATATCATCTGGTGAGCCATTCTACAATCAGAAAGAGAAGGGAGTTAAGATATTTGCGAACTTCCTAGGATTTCTAGAGCTAAATTTCTCAGAACTAGACCTGAGCAGAGTCCAATCTTGAAGTGATAAAACCTTCAGTAATTTTAGGAACAAATTCATCGAGCAAGCTTGGGGAGTCACCCTTCAGGTAAGGTACAGAGCTCACCAACCTAGACCACAGCCCTAAGAGATAATAAACACTGCTGCTGACCCACTGCAAGGAAAAAAACATGTATCTTAAAGTTATCTGAACAACACATTTACAATGCCCCAGTTACATAAGCAAGAACGTCAACAAATGACAAACTCTCAGTTTACTCGTATCTCAAGCTAAATCCTACAATAATGTCAGCAAATACATGAAGCATCTTTCCAATGATTAACCTGCCAGGACAGTAAAGATTTTGATGTGAACTCAGCAACTAGACGTATCCAATCACCATAGCCTTCCATATTTACAAGTTCAGACAGCTGCAATAAAAAAAAAAAAATCGCGGGTTATAAAAACTATTATCTTTATAGCAATACATCCGATGCAGCCGAAATATATGACTATATATGAGATTACACAATTTCAAGAAATTAAAACTATATTGAACATCCAAAAGCAATAAAGTGACGAAGTTTATAGATTGAGTACCTGATAATTAACCCTGAACCGTCCAAGAAGGCGACAGAACTCATGGTAGTTATCATGATCAGCAAGACCTAGTTTCCAGGTGAGTATATTAGTCAGGCATGAAATGACTACAGATTGACAAGAAGTCAAAAGCATTTTATACAAATGGAAAAGCTATGACAATAAACCCGCACGCGGAAATATCTAATGAAGTGGCAAAGAAGAAAGATAGAATCCAATTTTTGGTAAGGCTACAGTTCTGCAATGAAACGCAAATGTGAAACCATTACAGTTAATGTCACGTAAACTTTTCATAAAAGCAGTAATTTACTATTGAATGTGTCATCATTTACTCTGACGAAACTGGAATCTTAAATCCAATATAATGTGGGTTTCATGAACAGGGCGAAGAAATACGAACAGGCGATTGATAGAACTAAGAAGTCCCCCTAACTGGAACATGAAAAGAAGAATAAGTGATTGACACAACAGTTCCAAATACCATTTTAAGAGAAATGGAAGAAGGCACTCCCAAGCCAAAGGAGCATCAAACTACTCTTGTTTAGCCACACTTAACATAACTACGAGCAAAAAATATTCTACTAAGACCATTTGCATAGAATTTTGAAATACACAACACTCTCAGAGAAGTATGGGCAGCGAGAATTTCATTGGAGAGCAAGCACAGTTATCAAAATTATAACTTTGTCTAAAAACATTCAACTAGATCAGTAAATTTGCAGATGCTATTACAAAACTAGAAAACAGTTATTAAAATAAGGAGACAAGTTTCTAGCTAATGATACTCTTTAAGAACGAAATAGTCTTCCATACCTTGCCCTGTTCGCAATATTTCTTTTGTTCCTGACATTAAATGATCCAAAAACTTGGAACGTGCAGCCTCATTGGTGAAAAGAGAGCGCCTTACGGAAGCCAACCGAACCAAGCATTCAAGTGACTGCAATTAAAAGAGGGTACCTCGTGAGAAAAAAGATGTTTAAGAGCTTAAAAATGGGTGAACGCATAATAAATTAAGAATCTTGCCACCAAATGAAAAGGAAAAAAAATTGAGTCTTCTAATTTAAGCAAAACTATAATAACAATACAAATAATAATATAAATACAAGACAAAAGAGCAAACATAAGGGGGTGGGGGGGTAATGAAGCTTCTATTCAATATTTATACACTGAAAGTGTCGTCACTCAACAACAAGATATAATTCTAGAACTCATGCAACCCACCCACGTAAAATTCAATTAGCTTATTAACATAGAAGTTTTTCTTGTACAACTGAGCCTGTAAAAGAAACATTACACAAAAAACAGGAGATCCAGAAAACCATCTGAAGAGTAAAACATAAAAACAACATCAAGACATGAACTGACCTCCTTTGATATAGGGGGCTTTGTTATTGCATAATAATCGAAAAATATCTGTAGTGTTGAAAACTCCTCTAACACAGACTTCCAAGAAGATGGAATCTGTAAAATTAAAGTCAGGTCAGTTATACTAAAGATGCAGCAAACATTTATCCAGCCACAAATTAATAAAATACACTAATGTACATCCCTCAAGCATAATTTTGCTGCACACAATGTCGAGAAGAATGTAATATTTGCATAATAACAACATTTTTTAATCATTTAATGACAACTAACAGCATACAAACATATACCTGAACAGTCCCAAATTCTTCAGAACTCTCATCAATTGATGTCCCAACAAAATCAAACGACAAACATTTCAGTGACAAAGAGAGTGCCAATTCTTGAAGGCGGCTGATGGCTGCATGTTTCGAAAAGGCAACTTTCAAACTACTCATGGTCAAAAACAAATGAATGGAAGCATTTTGTCGCTAGTGTTGCATGACCATAACAATAGTCAGCAAATTACCGTCATTTTTAAGTTGATGCAATGATGTTAAAGATATCTGGAAAATCTGAAAAAGGCATTGATCCCGGAATGAACAAGCCACCCTACGATGGTGTGACGAAGGGAGTCCTGGATTAGGCTGCAAATAAAAGGTCAAGATATGCCAAATAAGATTCAGGTAAGCGGCTGACACCAAGAGAAAAGGAGAGAGATTGTTATCGTTTCCAGCACTCCCAAATGGATATAATTAATATTGATAATTTTGATGGTTATACAAGACTTGAAATCTTAACAACGAATTATAGTCGTGCATATACTTGGAGAAAGGCTGGAACCAACTAACCTGATTCATCTCACTAACAAGCTGATTCAAAATCTTTAAACCAATAGCATAGTGATCTGATGTTGTCTGGTAAAATGAAATCAAGCCAACAAAAATTAGCAACCACGTAATTATTGTAAAAAGAAACACAAAAGCAACTTGAATTTTCCAGAAAGATAAATATTCCATCAGACGCATCGTAAATCAACATGTAAGTATGCCAAGAGGAAAACTGATCGAGTAAGAAGAAATATTGCATACATAATAAAACATTCAGACTTTGAGTGGACGGGAGCAAATACATGTGAAATCTAGCGAAAGCTGCAAACTAAATGGTTCTAAAGAAGCTTCTGTGTCCATATTGCATCTAAGAGTTAGTAAGAGGAGCTATGTATAAACAGCTTGATCTAGAAATACGAAAGGCAGCCAAAGCTGTACGGTACATAATTTTATAAATTGCATTATACTCTGCCTTTTCTTTCTAGTAATTAGGTATGGTTCTCTTTTGTGGATTTTGCTCTAGATATTATTGATAGTAAAGTAAGGTTACCTACAGGTCTAGCGGAGAGAGCCCCTTATCAAACACAACCACTATAGTATGAGGAAAAATTGAGGGATACTGAAAACTTCCATTTGCTTTCCCATTTAAAAAACATTTGTCTTAAGCCATTTCACGCCGAGAAAATTACACCTTTATGGTAGGAACTATAGCGGCTGGGATTCCACAAAAAGAAAAAAGAAAAAGTGCCAGCAAAGCATATGCCTGTGTTGTTTGCTTTCAGCAATAACCAGACATCTAACTGGATGAAAGACAGAGAAGATCAGTCAGCCTTAGGTTGAAGACAGGTATGAATATTAAAAGCAACGCATGGAATACATTTTACAATCGAGTACAGTTGACCTGTCCAGAAAAGATATCATTTATTCCCAACATCTGATGTTATTTATTGTAAACAATGAAAACCTTTAAAGTACATTTTCACAATACCATTTGTTCTATTACGGTAACGGCATTGAGAATATCGTAATTTATGAAAATAAAAAAATAGTGATATGTGAAAGTCATAATATACACAAAAACATAAATATTCTGCCCTCATAGTACAACATAAGATGCTATATGCATTCTTTGAAACAGTAAAGATTTTGAGAGAGATTTTATGAGTTTTTAGACTGAGAAGTTCAAAATGAGGAAAACCCAAATTTACTGAGTTAGTCTGAAGAAACTGGTCCTAATTGCACTGCAGTAATTAAATGTTGGTTTAGGATATGAGTCATTAACTTGCAGTGCTTTGTTCATGTGGCCGTAGACCTAAAAATGCACGGCGTTGAATTCTTGATTTAGGGCCTGATTAGAGTGTGAGAACAGCAGGAGAAACTTTGGAAAGAAGGTCAAATGGAAAATAATATGGTCGTCAAATGACGTTCGACTCAACTGAAATTAAGAATTGACGTATTCGATTCTTTTGTGGTTCATTTAGCTTATCACTACTGGCAAAAGGCCTGGTAATTATTATTATTGGTGTCTAAGAGTTATTGACTAAAAATTCAGAACAGCAACTAGCCCTAGTTCGCTGATAGTAAAGCAGGCACCAAGACAACGTAATGAGATTCTTTCTTAAAAGTGCCATTTAATATGATTAATGTGCTTTCTATTTGAACACTACTATTAAATAAGGCTTAAATTTTATACCGACAAAATATGCAAGTGATTTGTCAAGAATTCTGGCAATCAATTTAGTGTGATACTCACTGTTATCAACAAATGAATGGTCTCTGGCTATAAAACAAAGAAAAACGGTTTGAATATGGATCTCTCACTAATTATTATACTGACTCAAAAACTTGATGCAACGCATTTTCACAAGATTATGTATAATGTTTAGTAAAATAATGAGTCAATCGTGCTGTTGATTGGTGCACTAAATTAATCAAATGGATAAGTAAACACTCTCAGGTCAGGGCTAATTCATGAACAGAACTTGCTTCCTTACCAATACCTTGGGTATGGAATGAGTTGATGCTTACAAATATAAGCGACCGATAACAACTTTTTAAGAAAATTAGCGAGTTTAAGAGGGCAGTTAGAATTGTATTAAAGACAATATTACAGCTGGACATTAATACAAGTCCACCCCCACCCCCCGAAAGGGAAAAAACAAACACAGAATATGTTCATCTATTACCATAGGAATGTCATCAATTGCATGCAAAATCCATCATCACTGAGCAAGAAGATTCTATTTAGTTTTTCCCCTTTTTAACTTCTCTAGTAATATCTTCTTTTTGCATGACAAAATATTTGTGAAACTGGATAATATATGCTTATTACATACAACCATTTATTTGTGTTCAAAATTCTCCCTCTTCTAGCATCACCTCAAGGCCTTCAAATTAAAGATATTTAGAAATGGACTCAATAAATATAGTTAGTTTCTGATACTATGCCAGCTGCCTGATAGGTTCCACGTAAGCAGACTTCGTCACCTGATGGGCTTACTACTTACTTAATAGAACCCATTGCTACCGTAACTCCCACCAGACCTGCCTGGAAGCCCTAAAAGGCATGAGGGCAAGGCATGCTAACCAGAAATGGCAGAGACCAGTGAGAGCATTGCGGAACATGGGTGAGACTCCTTACTTAGAAGAACGACCAATCAATCTCGTCTCACTGCTCGTATGAGCAAAGCTAGCAAGTATATGACTTAGACCTCCGCCCCCTCCCCAACCCTTTTTAATAAAAAGTAGCTCGCCTGCAACTCCGTGGCCCTGAATTAGACAAGAAATCTCATAAGCATGGTTATCCCATCTTTTCCTAGAGTCGTTGAGGCCATAACAAGTGCATTGCTCTAATTGACTGGTATGCAGTTATCAAAAACAGTCTGGCATTTCTCACACTCAACTATCCATAAACAATAAGATGTATTCCAGAAACCTAGCAAGATAAACATGAATTCATGGTGTATCGCACGTCACTCTGTGAAATGAATGGTATATATAAATACAGAGCACGCCTCAAGAGGTTAAGAAGATTGTAACACCGGGACGAGGGAAAATGCCGCGCAAAGAAAAATACGAACATTACCTGGTTCAAAAAGTTGATTGATTCTTTAGCCACTTCTCTGAATCTATCATCATCAAACCAACCAAATTTGGTCAGTCGACATAAAAGCTGAACCAAAGACCCGACCACATAGGGCTGCAGCTCAGGACCTCTGTTTGCCAGATAGCTTATGAGGTAATTTCCTTCAGGTAAAATACAAGCCAAAAATTAGAAGAAATACAGAGGATAAAAACTGAACAAAAACATTGAACATAACGCAATGGTTGTGCTCTAAAAAAACTCTGAAGTATAAGAAACGCAATGAAATCACAAAGTTCGTTAACGCACCACAATCATGCACGTACCACATCCAAACTCAAATAATGAGACTGAAACACAACACACGCCAAAATTCAACATTTAACAAGCTAACACAAAAGGCAAGGCAATCAAAATCTCACGAATATCAAGTCGCAGCTGCAATGAGAGGCTATGCTCCGTCACTTGCTTCAACAAGCTCGAACTCGCCAGCATCAACGCATACGGCGTCAACGCATTGTCCAAAATAAACTGGCACTGCGAAATGTACTCGATGTTCGTCGAGAAGCATTTCAACAGATTCTCGGCATGAGTTCGTTCCGCCGTGTCCTGCGAGTTGTACAGCCTCTCGCACAACACCTCCAGCTGCGCCAAGCTCTCCATTCGATCCCGATCCTCACGGCACAACTCAACACACACACTCCAACAAAATTCGACACGATCAAGCACCACAACTCGTCCAATTCAATTCAATCCAATCGCACTCTACAAAATTGTTCCGCATTTCATCATCACGTAATTCGGAATTAAAATTAAATAAAACAAATTAAATTACATAAATTTCAATTTTCAATCAGTAAAAAAAAAATGAAAATGATTTAATCATCAAATCGCGGATTAACAAAGGCAAACGCCGATGAGCTCACCGGATTATATCTCCGGTGCAGTTCGCCGTCCGATTTTCTTCTCCGGCTAGGGTTCTTCCTCAATGCTCCAGATTTTGCTCCTTTTTTCACTATAAATATTTTTTCCTTTTTAAGTTTTTTGACTCTTGTTTCTATTCATAAATAATTACAGCTACACACCTATAGTTTGATTAATTACAAGAATAGTTGGGAGTTGGGGAGCAATCTTGAATTTTATAAAACATTCCCTAGAGTTTACATAAAATGTGGGAGTAGTGACTAGAATTTGTTAATTGCTGTGTTCGTTGCATGGGTGACGTGGTCCAACCAACGATCGACATTTTCTAGAAAAGTATGCGTTAAAGACTTCGATCTTGTCACCAACGTGTAACTGAGGTAGTAATAGAATTATGCATCGAGTTATCGCGTAATGGTTGCGTTAAATAACCTCTTGGTGCCTACTGTCTAGGACTTTGGAAAGTGTCGAATGTTAGCTTTATTATTACTCGAAAACCCGAATTTGATGAAACAATTTCCGTGATTGGATATAAGAAGATGTTTGTAGACTATTAAGTGAGTCTTGAATTTACTCGGTCAACACTTCAGAGGTAGTGGTTGCGGGTTTTCACGTCGCAACAAATGGGACAACATTAAAAACATGTGCACAACTACTATTTGTAGATTTATACCGTTGTCACTCAATATCTTTGGTGATTAGTTTTTGAAGCCTGTGGATTGAGGCGATATTGGCGACATGTATTTTTGTCCATTAGATAAAATACTTTGTACGCGTGTTCTGTACAGCTCAAGCTCACTTGTATTCTCACCACAATTGTGCAATTACATTATTAGTTCAAAGTGGTTGCACCATATCACCGTGCAATAATTGTATAAAATAGTTTCTATTACTACTACTAGAGGTTCCATTGATGTCATCCTCCATAACTTTCACTTAATAGTTGTCACTATTGGAAAAATGTCTTTATCTACTCAACATAGTAGCACCACGTCTGGTCACATGTGTGTGGGTCTCACTCACACGTGAGTGACAGCGAGGGTACCCTATGGTAGGTAGATTCCCTCAAACGACACTTATTTCACATATTGTTCATTTTACTATTTTCTATTATTATCAAAATTATGTTGTATATTAATTGTTGCTCTAATAGTTATTTGCCAAACTATGTATTCTTTTCTTCTTCTTTTTTTCTTTCTTTCGTTCCTTAACATAATAAATTCGAAGTATTTATACGTGCATGTGTAGAAAAATATATGTTTACAAGATAAAACATAATCTTTTGGATAAGATTCACTATTTTCTTCTTCTTTTTGTTCAAAAGTCTCGAGAATTTTATGCACGCCCAAAGCTTTCATGTTAAATTTTATTGCTATGTTATTTGAATCATTGTTACATATATAACACGTGTACATAATTTCGAATGAGATCTTAATGAATATCAAAACTAGTGGTCGGGGAAATACTGATTTAAATCTTTTACCTTACAATTATAACAGTAAAAGTATATTGGTTGTATCGAGATTGATGCACCATTTTGATCTAGAATACTTTTGTAATCTAATACTTTATTGGTTAATTTGTTCCATGAAAAAGTCATTTAAAGTGTATATATAATAAACCATGAAAGATAGCAATTGTCAAAATAAAGTTATGAATTATTCCAAATCTAATTACCACACAAACTTGTGGAAAATGGCATTTATTTTTTTATTTATGAAAATTCGGGTCTCATCATGAGTGTAGTAATGCTCATGTAAACTGGAAAACACGTGATTTGAGGCAGATTAAGTAAATAAAATAATTTAATATTATTGTCGTTGTCGGATCCACACAGAAACATCATGGTATAATCGTGTACGCCACGTGACTGACTAATCACATTATTTTGTAGCTATATAAATATTCAATCATAACTCATAGATACCTATTTAAGTCAAAATTTCAGTTTTGGTCCACGTGAATAGCCTTCCTCATGTTATGTGATATGATTTTAAAATGAAAAATCTATATACTATTATATAAAGAAATCCATTGTGACACAAATTTTTTGATTTTCAACTTTAACCTTTGAGTTTTAGCTATATTGTAAAAGTATACTATTAAATCCCCAAAATAATCTTACAAATTAAGTTAGACTAATTAATTACACTATTTATTGTAATTAATGATTTACTTTTCCTATAATATATTTTTCTTCCATTGTTATACTCTAAATTTATGGCACATGTTATCTAGATAAATTTTCTTCTTTAACCCACATAGAATGACATTGAAAAAAGAATTATGCTCGCGGGAACCGCGTGCTCCATTTGCTAGTAATTTTATAAAATTTGTGATCACCTTAGGTCGTATAGTGTATATTACTTAAGTAAGAAGTAGTATCAATTTTTAAAACTTGTCATCAACTTTCAATCAGAATCAACAAGGTTTCTTAGTAACAATTTTTAACTTGTCATCAATTTTGAATGAGATCAACAACGTAAACTCATTTGTATGGAGAAATTACTTCATGCAACTGTTGTATTGCTGACGTTGCGTAATTGCTAATATGCAGTTGGGATGGGTGATTGAGTGGTTATCTTCTATAATTTTTAAAAGATTTACTTTGTATTAAATTTAGATCGTTGATTGCACCGCATCACCAATATCAAGGGTTGTATAAAAGAATTATTCTATTGTATGGCATGTTTTGAATTTTTTATTATTCCCATAGCTTACTCACCAACCTTTGCTAATATATGAGGAGTTTCCCCTGCACATTTTGCCGTACTATTGTAGACGTATTAGCATTTTCGACCGTCAGATTAGTCTTATTGGGAGATCCCACATTTTTTGCATAGGTGGGCGGTAAGTTGCAAAAAATTATAAGTTATGAGAATAAATTACAAATTGGGTCATACTTTAGGTGGGTTTGATGCTTTTCGTCCAAATTAATTTGTAATTATATTTTATACAAGCTCAATTTTTAAAAGCTATAATCAGTATTTTTTGCCTTTTTTTGGCACTTTACATCCAAAAATTCTTTTGATACGGTGTAAAATGTCAAAACTATATTTTTGGGATGTTAAGTGTCAAAAGTAGCATTTTGAAGGGTAGACCATCAAAAGTACCAATTTCGAAAACGAGGTTGAGGCCAAATTTGACGATTCATAATACAAATTAGATTCTTTTAGTACATTTATGAGTGGCCAAATTTTAGGACATGTTAACAAAAACAGACTACTTTTTACTTTAGTATTAAGAAATGAATAGATTCTCTGATGTAGCATCATAGCGCATTTTGTGAGTACAGAGAATAAATCTCATTCATAGTGTTTAGAGGAATATATACATTCACATGTTTTTTGTGAAATTTGTTTCTTTTGTCTTTTTTGTATGAATCATTTATTGATTTTTTTCATTTCAGGAATTATATATGATACAAAATATAATAAGATACTAAATACTAGCTAGCTAAAGATTGGACTAATTTAGAGACCATGAATTGATGTCAAACTTTATAACTGCCAACTATATAGCATGCATGAACATAACAAATAAATGATAAATCCCACTAAAACACGTGTTTACCTGTTCTAATAGCATAAACACATGTACAAGAAACTGCCTACTTCACCATATATATTAGTCCTCATATTTCCATTTCGAGGAACATAATTTCTGGTACAAAATTCAGTTTACTAGTGCATTTTTCACTAATAAAAAGTATGGTTGCTTATGATTACTATATATCAATGCATTATGCAAATTTTTGATACAACGGTATTGGTGACTACATGGCAATCAACTTCAAAGTGTTTGGTACGTTCGTAAACTACGAGTCACGTCTGGTTTGAATTGGGTTCTTATTATCACAAGAATGCTGTTGAAATGATACACTCGTCGCTACAAAGAACAAATGCAACCATAGTATCGTATCTCACATGCATAGAAGGTATGACACGGTACTTCGCATCCGTAGAAGATCAAGCATATCTACACGGAAACTTATTTTTTCGTTCCTTACAGTGGCGTCATCATCTCAATGGCTATGGCAGTTCAATTAATCGACACAAGAATCCGATCAATACAATGCGAACTGTAATTTATCCATCATGCAAATCTTGAATAATTTTGCTAGGTAAAGATAGTTTGTTAACTCAGTTACGATCTTTCGACCAAAAATGGTTTGAATGTCATCAACACTCCAATGGCTTCGACTACGTTCAGGATGAAGAAAACCATGTAATCACCTGCATTTTGAGGATGACATCAAGGCTAGACTAATAGAGGTGTTATGTTTCAAATGAAGTGTTCATATTAGACATGCTGTAAACTCGTTTCCACGTGGGACGATTGCACACTCGATATTCTAACAAATTTAGCAAACATACCGGGAAGGAAGTCGGCAGTTTGACGCTTTTGCCCCCAAGAAAATCTGCGTAACCGACAAATAGACAAGGGCAATCGTTTAGCTGGACAAAATAATACCGATAGTGACATCTTATAACTTCTCATCACTTTAAGATGCTTCAAGTTTGCTTTAAACTCGTAAAATATTGAAACGACATACTTATTTACGAGAAACTTACATTGCTCCTCCGCCTGCTGGACCTGCTGCTTTAAAAAGCGACATTAAGGCCATGGTGACACCGTTGGCGGCTCCTCTTTGGTCTTGATCCTGTGGTTATATTGCATGAAGAATATATTATTACACATAACACATACTAAATGAATACGTAATCGTGTAACATATAATTAAGATTTTAAATTAAACGGAGGAACGTGAAGAGATTGATATTTAAAGCATTACCACAGCTCGATTTTGCAAGATGAACAACCCAGTCTCAATGGAGGTCTGATGAACGTTAAAGTTAGTACGTCATGATGAAACTGGAATAGCAGAAAAACAACTGTGCATCCCAACCATTTGTCGATGTACTACAGCGTAAATCATTTGAATGCTTCATTATAACAGAAAGATGTCACTTACCGCAAGTACATTCTTTGCCAGAGATGCACAATTTAACACAATGGACAGTGAAATTCCAGATAACATAGCTATATAGTGGTAACTCATCAAAAGAGGAATCGACAGAAGCTGTATTCGAGAGAAAAAACATCTCAATAAATGAATCATCTCAACAATACTGAGTTAACGATATCTAATAGTTAACGAGCTTACTCCTAAGACCCGACAAACCAGGATAGGACCCATCATTTTCTCCAACGCCGGATATAAAAACGTTTGGAAGGATAAAAGGCCAAGTCCTGAAAATCAAGCAGGCCATCAGTGACTTGAGTCGTATGTTATGGTAAGCAATATATAGGACCGGTGGATATCGATCAAGCGTTAACATAAAATTTGTACCTGAAATTGCAAGAACTGTTCCAACATCCTGTGTTGTATAGCTCAACCCCCCAAGTCGTCTTGGACTCTCGGCCCATAACGAGAATATCTAGAATCAAAAGTGATCACCTTGAAACCACTACTAAAACAAACAGTGTAACACCTACAATCTAACGTAAGGCGGCAAACTGAAAATGTATATTATCTTTACCTCAGAGTAAGCCATATCATGAAGTGAGAAAACACAGTATATAATGATGGACGACATCAGGGGCCAGTTCTTGAAGATGCTCGTTTTTGTCTTCGTCTCCCCTTTTTCTTGCGCAGCGGATTCAAGAGCATTAGGTGAAGTTTGAGACGATATACTCTCTGAAGGGTGTATGTGTAAGGTTTCCTGCATTTCTTAGACCTTATTAGGACAATTTACCACGGAATAATATATCACAAAACGAACAATGAAAGCAACATACCGGGATCCAAAAGCAAACAATAGTTACAGCAGCTGCCAAGAGAGATGTTACCAGGCAGGGCAAGAAGTATGGGAATCTATGTAAGGAGTTTACTTGTTATACATATCAAAATTCCAAGATGGTAAAAATGCAACGTAGACAGAAAAACGGAGTAAATTTACCTCCCAAATAACGAATCTGATGCAAATATGGCAGGAAATTTCTCTGCAGGCTTCATTTAAACATTAAAATTAAACAAAAGTGGAAACAAGCATCGCAAAACAAAGTCAGGCACGATATATTTCTGCCTCGAACATGCCACCATAGCAAGAAAAGAAATGACAAACATCTATAAGTACCTGAGCTAAAAAGCCTCCTACAGCCGGTCCAATAATCAAGCCTGCGCCCCAAGCCGTACCAGCCTAAAACAAAGTCCGTAAACTCTCAGAAACGTGGCTGCATCGCAAGTTTTTCATGAACTCCCAATAGTCGAAGGGAGCGTATTTTTAAGAAGTTATACATCAAGTTATATATAGAGCATAAGTAAAAGCTGCTTACCGCTGACATTGCTAAAGCTTGATATTCTTCACGAACCGTTTCACATGCATACGCCTGACCATAGGGTAGAAACTTAACTATAATGTGCGAAAATAAAAACACCCAAAAAAAACAAACAAACTAGAAAGTGGAAAAAGGCTCCATATAAGTTACGGAAATACAACACGTATCTTGTTTAACATGCTTGGTACAAGGTAATGTATACGAAGAGTACCTTGATCGGACCGAGCAAACCATTCAAACTTCCAAGAAGAAATCTCATCGAGAGGGCCATCCAATAATTTACACTAAGACCAAACAGAGTGTTGAAAACGACACTGCACACGGATAACATCCATATATCATATATTAAGGTATCCAATAAGCACATTAAAACAAAAGCAAAAACACGATCACTAACATTGTGACACCGCCTATAATTATGACGGGTTTTCGCCCATATTTATCAGCAATGATGCCCCATAGAATCGACGTTAAAGCTCTACCAATCATAAATGAGGAGCCTTCATGCAATTCAAACTTGTTATTACACTGTAAAAAGGAGTCATCCATCTTCTCTTGTGAACGGACTTATAAGATCGAAAAACACACGTTCGACCTACCTACAAAACCGGCATAGTAACCGATATCTTCTTCTGTCTCTGCAATGCCAAAATCCCTTATCTACAGCACATGTCAAGTATTTTTTTAAATAATTAAACAACTGAAATTAACAGGACTTGTTTTTCATGTACATTGTTTTTTGATTTATTGCAAAGAAGAGAAGAAAATGTACAGCTTCAACTTAGGAAATGAGATAAAATATCAGCAAAATCAACTTATGCCAGTAAAAATAAAAAGTGACAACAAATGCTTACCATAAAATAGAGGAATGGAAAGAGAATTGTTATTGTGAGAGCTGCAATGATGAAAGCACATAATAAGATACAAAAAGCCAAAAATAATAATTAATCCTCATGCATCATACATTAGTGAAACAAGACTTCACAATCACCATTTACAAATTTACACTATGAATACACAAAGTATGAATTAATTAAGAATCTATTTAATTTGTAATTACCTGTTGCAAAAACAGTGATCCATATAATAAGAATTGGATAAAAGGGTATTCCTCTTTGTCTCTCTTTTTGCTGATCAACTTCACAACCAGGGCAACCCTCAACATAATAATTATCTTTGTGAAGCAGACTACTCTCCATTTTTTTTTCTGATTAATTGTTTCTTCCTTAAAAATATAAAAATCTGGCTCCAAATACTTATATAGCGTTATTATATTGGATAATCATAATTGTCAAGGGTCTCATTCATATATGATTATATGAATTTAAATTTAATGCGCATGGCAGCCCTGTGGTACTTAATAAACCTGTCCCTTTACAGTTGAAAAGGTTGGTGCAACGGTATGAATGAGGCCTGACATATTCACTAGATTAACAGCTTTTTATTTTGCGCTCAAAAAAAAAAAAAAAAACTTTTTATTTTATTGTTTTTTTCTTTTTTTACCTTTTATGAATTTTGACTATATTAACTATTAAGATGATGGCTTCCAATGTGAAAGTTTTGAATTGACATATGGTTAAATTCCTTTGAATTCACCAACGTTAAGCATACTACCCTACAACGTTTTAAAAAGAAATCCATCTTAATCTATATATTTTTGTGCGAATACTTCTGGTCAACTTTTCTAATGAAAACAAATGTCATGTCCCACTCATGAATTAAAGTTTCGTTTTGGGAGTGTGTTTCGGTCAACTAAATAATAGAAACTTTCGTAGTGTCTCGAGATTTTTTCGACATGTTTCGAAATATTCGTAAAATTTATAGTTATAATAAGTTGAATAGTACTTGTATGTTTCGTTTCCATAGAACGAAAAAGAAAAACTTTTCGGTACTTTTCGTGGAAAAGAAAAAAAACTTTGATCCATGATCTCATGTGACCAGCGTAAGGGCAAAACATATTCAAGTTCCTCTTTTCATCCGATTCAAAGGGTCATTCGACCATCTTCAATACTTAAACAAAAATTGCAGTTTTTTACTTATTTTTATTCTTTATTCTTTACTTATTTTATTGTTGATATTTGATCGAACACCGATTGAGACAAATTGTTCTCATATCTGAGAACCAATTTGGATTTATGCCCGGAAGGTCGACCATAGAGGCCATCCATTTGATTCGTCAGCTCATTGAACGCTTTCGAGAGAAGAGTAGAGATTTGCATATGGTCTTTATCGACTTAGAGAAGGCATATGACAAAGTACCTCGAGATGTATTATGGTGGACCTTGGTGAAGAAGGGGGTACCCATTAAATATATCAACATCATTAAAGATATGTATGAGAATGTGGTGACAAGTGTCCGGACTTGTGGCGGTTTAACAGACGCCTTTCCAATTACAATTGGCTTACATCAGGGGTCAGCTTTGAGCCCATTTTTGTTTGCCATTGTAATTGATGAAATCACCAGAACCATCCAAGACCGAGTTCCATGGTGTATGTTGTTTGCAGACGATATTGTCCTCATCGATGAGACGAGAATGGGAGTTAACGCTAAATTAGAACGATGGAGACAAACATTAGAAGCACGAGGATTTCGACTAAGTCGAACAAAAACAGAGTACCTCGAATGCAAGTTTAGCAAACAACGAAGAAACAACGAGGGCACGGTTCAGTTGGATGGCCAAGAGATACCGATAAGTGCGCATTTTCGGTATTTAGGCTCCATACTGCAGATGGATGGAGAGTTAGACGGAGATGTCAACCACCGCATCCAAGCTGGATGGACAAAGTGGAAGAGTGCAACAGGGATCCTGTGCGATCGTAACTTTCCTCTAAAGCTTAAAGGAAAGTTCTATCGTACGGCTATTAGACCTGCTTTGCTTTATGGCTCCGAGTACTGGGCTATTAAGCAAAGTCATGCACATAAAATGAACGTTACGGAGATGCGCATGCTTCGGTGGATGTGCGGTAACACAAGGAGAGATAAAGTGCGCAATGAAGATATTCGGCATAAATTGGGTGTGGCGGCCATTGACGAGAAAATGCGAGAAAATCGCTTAAGATGGTTTGGGCATGTTAAACGCAGACCCATAGATGCACCGGTACGACGAGTTGAGGATCTCGACTTAGGACAGACGGCTAGAGCTCGCGGGAGACCGAAAAAGACGTGGATGGAGGTCATACGGAACGACATGAAGCTAAAAGATTTAAATGAAGACATGCTCGTCAACCGAAACCTCTGGAGGCAGAAGATTCATGTTCACGACTCGACGTGATTCATTTATGGTTCATATAGCCTACCCCAATTTAATTGGGATTACAGGCTTTGTTGTTGTTGTTGTTGTATTTTTTTGGGATTCGCCAAATCCTTCCAATTAGATATAATCATCTTTTTTTTTCTTGATTAAAAATATAATCTGAATCCAAGTATTTAGAGTCTATCATATGGAAAATGTTGTAACTCCGCTAGTGAGCTTTTACTGCATGTCCCAAGCCAGGATAAAGTAGGAGGGTTGTGGTAGGCTTGTGACAGCCAACGTAAAAATCCCGTCACATCCTATGATATGAACCCTACTATGAATTTCGTTGGGGGCGTTCCCTACTTAGCGACACACTACATCGGACCCCAGGTATAGTGATAAATGGGCAAGGGTTGCTAGGTCGTCGCCTGGAAGCAACACGCCACATTGACGCTCGGGTGTGGTGTCAAATGAGCAAGGTTTCCTCACCTTCCAGGACGGGTGAGGATAAAGAAGTTAGTCCAGGAACGACGAGTTCGCCTTGCATCGTAGAATATGGGGTCACTCACATGAAGATTGGTCGAGTTAGCTGAAGCAATGTCCAGGAGGAGGATCAACATCTTATGCGTGCAAGAAACCAAGTGGGTTGGTGACAAGGCCAAAGTAGTAGACCATTGGGGTTGTAAGCTTTGGTATACCGGGACAGAGAAGAACCGAAATGGTGTTGGGATCATCATATATAAGCTTTGGCTCGAGAACGTGGTGGAGGTAAGAAAGAAGGGCGACATGATCTTACTAGTCAAGTTGGTCATATGCGAGGATATCTTGAATGTCATTAGTGCCTATGCACCACAGATAGGACTAGATGAAGCCGTGAAACGTAAGTTTTGGGAAGATTTGGACGAGATGGTACAAATGATCCCTAGTAGCGAGAACCTCTTCATTGGAGGTTACTTTAATGGTCATGTAGGATCTAACCGTGATGGGTTCGAGGACATCCACGCCGGGTATAACTTTGGGGATCGCAATGAGCCGGGCAATGCTATCTTAGACTTCGCCATCTCCTATGATTTGCTTGTAGCAAATACTTAGTTTAAGAAGAGAGAATCTCATTTGGTCACTTATAGGAGTGGGTCAAATAAGAGCCACATAGATTTCTTCTTAGCTAGGAGGACGGATAAAAGTCATTGCTTAGATTGCAAGGTCATCATCGGAGAAAGTGTGGTCACGCAACATAGGCTTTTGGTGTTGGATATTAGACCGCAACAAGGACTGAAGAGGAGTAGGCGTCGGGTGGAACCTAGAATTAAGTGGTGGCAGTTTAAGGAGTCTACCCAAAAGGCCTTCGTGGAGCGAGTGGTTTAAGAGGTAGATTGGAAGATTGACGACGATGTAGATGCAACTTGGACCAAAATGGCTTATTGTATCAAGAAGGTAGCTAAAGACCTCTTAGGTGAATCTCGAGGTAGTAGCCTGACAAGTAAAGACACGTCATGGTAGAATGAAGAAGTGAAGGCGACAATCAAGGCCACGGGATTGCTACAGGGATTTGAAGAAGAACTATGATGAGCAAGCTTTGAAAAGTATAAGTTAGCCATGAAAGAAGCAAAGAAAGCTGTTCGACTAGCGTCAGAGGCTGTGTACAAGGAAATTTATGAGAAGAGGGATATCAAAGAGGCCGAGAAGGATATATACAAAATTGCTCGCATTAGAGAGAGAAAGACTAGAGATCTAGGTACAGTGAAATGCATCAAAGATGAAGGCCACTCTGTCTTGGTACGTGAGGATCAGGTCAAAGCATGGTGGAGGGAGTACTTCGAGGGTCTGTTCAATGGAGGCCCCACCCAAGCAGTGGGTGACATCTTGCAGTCCCTTCAGGATTTGAACCGTAATTTTATGCGCCGTATTAGAAGGTCGGAAGTCAAAGATGCTTTGAAGATGATGAAGACTCGAAAAGCTGTTGACCTAGATGGTATCCATATCGAGGCTTGGAGAAGCATGAGAGAGTTAGGGGTGACCTGGTTGACGGACCTTTTTAACAAAATATGTCGAACAAATAAAATACCAGAAGAGTGGAGGAAAAAAATGCTAATACCTCTATATAAGAATAAGGGCGATGTCCAAAACTGTTCTAACTATCGTGGGATAAAGCATATGTCTCATACCATGAAGCTATGAGATAGGGTGATCGAACACCGATTGAGACAAATTGTTCCCATATCTGAGAACCAATTTGGATTTATGCCCAGAAGGTCGACCGTAGAGGCCATCCATTTAATTCGTCAGCTCATTGAACGCTTTCGAGAAAAGAGTAAAGATTTGCATATGGTCTTTATCGACTTAGAAAAGACATATGACAAAGTACCTCGAGAGGTATTATGGTGGACCTTGATGAAGAAGGGGGTACCCATTAAATATATCAACATCATAAAACATATGTATAAGAATGTGGTGACAAGTGTCCGAACTTGTGGCGGTTTAACAGGCGCCTTCCCAATTACAATTGAGTTACATCACGGGTCAGCTTTGAGCCCATTTTTGTTTGCCACTGTAATTGATGAAATCACTAGAACCATCCAAGACCGAGTCCCATTGTGTATGTTGTTTGCAGACGATATTGTCCTCATCGATGAGATAAGAATGAGAGTTAACGCTAAATTAGAACGATGGAGACAAACATTAGAAGCAATAGGATTTCGACTAAGTCGAACAAAAATAGAGTACCTCGAATGCAAGTTTAGCAAACAACGAAGAAACAACGATGGCATGGTTCAGTTAGATGGCCAAGAGATACCGAGAAGTAAGCATTTTCGGTATTTAGGCTTCATACTACATATGAATGAAGAGTTAGACGGAGATGTCAACCACCGCATCCACGTTGGATGGACAAAGTGGAAGAGTGCAACAGGGATCCTGTGCGATCGTAACTTTCCTTTAAAGCTTAAAGGAAAGTTCCATCGTACGGCTATTAGACCTGCTTTGCTCTATAGCTCCGAGTGTTGGGCTATTAAGCAAAGTCATGCACAAAAAATGAACGTTACAGAGATGCGCATGCTTCGGTGGATGTGCGGTAACACTAGGAGAGATAAGGTGCGCAATGAAGATATTCGGCATAAATTGGGTGTGGCGGCCATCGACAAGAAAATGCGAGAAAACCGTTTAAGATGATTTGGGCATGTTAAATGCAGACCCATAGACGCACCGGTACGACGAGTTGAAGATCTCGACTTAGGACAGACGGTTAGAGCTCATGGGAGACCGAAAAAGACGTGAATGGAGGTCATACAGAACGACATGAAGCTAAAAGATCTAAATGAAAACATACTCGTCAACCAAAACATATGTAGGCAGAAGATTCATGTTCCCGACTCGACGTGATTCATTCATGGTTTATATAGCATACCCCAATATAATTGGGATTACATGCTTGATTGTTGTTGTATATGGAAAATGTTGTGTGCTTTTTCAATTACGACTTTAATTTGCATGACAGCACGATAAGTGATAAATCGTGTGGTACTACTCCACTAATAAAGAAACTGTCCCTTCTTACAATTGAAAAAGTTGTTAGCTAGCTAGTCAAGGTGTGACATTTTTCCTACATTAAGAATTAATATTTTTTTAAAGAATTTTAACAATATTAAGATGGGAAGATGGTTTCTCTATGAAGAACTGAAATATTAATAAAAAAGAGTTGGTGCTCTATATATACTACTTAAAGATGCAGAATAATCAATGATGATATAAATATAATTAAAGTGGTAGCAAATAAAAAGAGTGGGGATATCACTTAACTGAATGTTTATCATTGGAGAAATAGGTGCATTAAAAATCTTTCACCTCCACTAGGTGCGAAAACACACACAGAGCGCGTGGCAGAGTACGTGACAACACCATGCGGCGCGTGGGCCGGCCGCCGAAGAAGGCGACCACGCAGCAACATGCGACGGAGTCGACGATCACCACTAGGTCTCGAATCCAGGTACGATTGGCCGGAAATGAACATAGTGGGGCGAGGAAAGATGCGGAAGAGATAAGTGAGCTAGGATCACCGACGGGGAGCAGATCGCCGCCACCAGAGAATATTGTAAGAATTGATTTAGCTTCGCAATTTCCTCCACTGAGCAACAACACACAGGAGACAGAAAAGGGACCAGATCGGACAAAAACGCCATGGATTGATGCTATTACAGGTAATAGAGACCCAACTCATGACAAGTCAATTAAATTCTTTGCTCCTAAGATTGTAGAAGGGGAAATCGAAGTGGATATTGAGGAGGATGACATTGAATCTGAGATCAAGTTTTGGGAGAACACACTGATCATGTATGTCATAAATGATGACTTGACCATGAAGGCAGTGAAACTGTTTATTGAGAAGGTTTGGAGCTCTGTAGCAATGCCTGAGATATACTATCATGACACAGGGTACTTCATGCTGAAATTCCAGAATGGAAGGGACAAAGAGGAAGTTCTGACTAGAGGACCATATACTATATATGGAAAACCTATGTTCTTGAAGAAGTGGGAGCCAGGATTCTCCATCTCTCAGGAAATGAAGATAGTGCCACTATGGATTACAATACCAAACTTACCAGTGCATCTATGGAGTGAGACTAGTATTGGAAAAATTGCAAGTGCTATAGGGGCACCAATGGTCACTGATGAGTGCACCTCAAAGAAGCTTATAGTATCTTATGCTAGGATTCTTGTGGAGGTTGACCTATCAAAACCTTTGAGAGAAGAGATAATATTCAATGATCCTAGAAGAGGCAAGGTGGCACAGAAGATAGTGTATGAGAGCAAACCACAATATCGCAATATATGTTTGAAGATAGGGCACAACTGTGAATTGAAGAGGAGTAAAACTCAAGGAAAAATCCAAAGGAAAGATGGCAAAGTGTGGGCACCAAACAACATAGAAAAAAAGAAGGAAACTTAGGTAGAGAAAAACAGTAGGAAGGAGGATAGAGAAGACCTGATCACTGTGCAAACTGAGGCAGTAATGGATACTATTGCAAGAGAAGAAGTAGGTGATCACATGGATACTATTGCAAGAAAGGAAGAAGGTGATCACAGGGATACTATTGCAAGAGAGGATGAAGGTGAATGGAGCAAAACAGTGTCAGGAAGAAAAAGCACAAAAGAAAGACAGAAGAACACAAAGGAGACTGAAGTGAATACACAGAATGGCTTTGCCCCCATAAGGCATGGAGATGACTTTATTGGGGAGCAGGATCCTGGACCATGATCCTATCATGGAATACTAGGGGCATGAATAAAGTGACAAGGTGCAGAGAGGTTAGCTCATACCTCTCAACACAAAACAGTGCCATTGTCATACTAGTGGAGACAAGAGTGAAAGCAGCTAAAGCAAACAAGATTAGATTAAGATTTCAACAGAAATGGAACTATGAGGATAACTATACTAGCCACCCCAATGGGCGCATTTGGTGCCTTTGGGATCCAAGCAAAGTCCTCATTGAGAAGATACACCAAACTGACCAGATGATACACATGAAAGTCATGAGCACTAGAGGAGAGTTTAAATATTGTCTTACTGCTGTGTATGCTCACAATACACTAGGGCAAAGAAAGAATCTATGGAAGGAAATGGAAAGGATCAGTACAATGCACCAGGGAGCGTGGCTCAACATGGGTGATTTTAACAATGTCATGCACATGAATGACAGAATATGGGGTAATAGAGTTAGACAACAAGAATTTGAAGACATAAATCAAATGATGACCAATCTGGAGCTACATGAAGCTTACACTACTGGACCACACTACACATGGTCAAACAACCATGAAAGTGAGGGGCTTATTTACTCAATAATAGACTGGGCTATAGCCAATGCTGAGTGGTTCACTACAAATGATGACATCAAATTTGAGGTGTGTCCCAATGGGATTTCTGACCATGCAGCGTTAAGAGGATATAAGGAAAATAGGAGGAGGGTCAAACAGAACAGTTTTAGGTTCATGAACATAGTGGCAAAGGACAGTAGATTCCTGCATGAAGTGGAAAAGAGCTGGAGCAGGGAAGTGAGAGGGCACACAACCATGCAAAGATTATGGGAAAAACTGGAAAGGCTACAAAATCCAATGAGGAACATAGCAAGAGAGTACACATGAGTTTCACAACAGATCAAGGTGGCCAGAGACAGTTTAGAGAAGACACAGAAAGCTCTTGAAAGGGATATGTTCAATCCTGAACTTCTGGATGAATGCAAGAAACTGAAGATGGAATTGCTTAAACACCATCAAAATGAAGAGGATATTCTAAGGCAGAAAGCAAAGAATGATTGGTTGCAACTAGGATATGGTAATAATGCTTACTTCTTTGCCACAACAAAGGAGAAAAACAAGAGAAAAGGACTGCATAAACTGACTGCACTCACATGAGAGGTACTAACAGAACAGAACTTCATTGAAGATGAGATTGTGAAGTTCTACAAGAAACTGGTGGGAGAAACAGCTGAGAGGATCCAGGGAGTGGATATCACAGTGCTAAGGAGAGGTAGAAATATCCCTAGAGAGGAGGCACTCAAACTTATACAACCAATAGAAGATAAGGAGATAATACATGCTATTAACAGTATTGGGGACCTAAAAGCTCCTGGAGTGGATGGATATAATGCCTTATTCTTCAAAAAAACATGGAGTATCATTGGCTATGATGTAAGCAGAGCAGTGAAGGAATTCTCTCAGGAGGGAAAGATGCACAAAGAATTCAATTGCACAATGGTATCACTTATACCAAAATCTAATGAGGCAAAAACTGTGAAAGATATGAGGCCCATATCATGTTGCACCACAGTCCTGAAGATCATCACAAAAATTCTGACTGCAAGACTGGGGAATGTGATCAACCAAGTGGTGGATGACACCCAATCTGCCTTTTTTCCAGGCAAAAACATTTAACATAATGTTGGCTCAGGAGATGGTGAAAGGGTATGGCAGGAAGGGATGTTCTCCTAGATGCATCATTCAAATGGATATCCAGAAAGCATATGGCACAGTGGAGTGGGGGGCACTTGAAGTGATTATGTCAGAAATGGGATTCCCATCAAAGTTCATAAAATGGATAATGATTTGTGTGAGGACAGTTACATACAAATATATGGTGAATGGAGAGCCCAGTGAGATAGTGACAGCAAAGAGAGGTTTAAGGCAGGGAGACCCCATATCCCCCCTCCTCTTTGTGCTTATAATGGAATACTTACACAGGCTAATGCAAGAGCTAAGAACAGATCCAACAACAACAACAACAACAACCAAGCCTGTAATCCCAATTAAATTGGGGTAGGCTATATGAACCATGAATGAATCACGTCGAGTCGTGAACATGAATCTTCTGCCTCCATAGGTTTCGATTGACGAGCATGTCTGAGCTAAGAACAGATCCAAATTTCAATTTTCACCCTAAGTGTGAGGGCTTAGGAATTACTAACTTGTGATTTGCAGATGATTTAATGCTACTATGTAGAGAAGATGTCATATCTGTGCAGCTCGTGATGGATAAATTTACACTGTTCTCAAAGGCTACATGATTGAATGCTAGCCATGCAAAGTGCATGGCATTCTTTGGTGGAACAAGTGAGAATGACAGGAGAAAGATTTTAGAGGAAACTGGCTTTATGAAGGGGGACCTCCCAGTGAGGTACCTTGGGGTTCCACTGGCAAGCAAAAAACTCAGGATTGAAGACTATACTCCTCTAGTAGACAGGATCATGTCAAGAATAACACACTGGAGTAGTAGGCTACTAAGCTATGCTGGGAGAATGCAGTTGATCAGGAGCATCATATTTTCAATGGCTAACTACTGGATTCAAGTTTTTCCTATGCCAAAAGGGGTTCTGAGGATCATTGAAACCAGATGCAGGATATTTTTGTGGACAGGTAAAGATATGGTAAGTAGAAAAGTTCCAGTGGCATGGGAGCACATCTGTGATGCAAAAAATGAAGGAGGGCTGAATGTGATTGAGTTGGCACCATGGAACAAAGCTAACATTGCAAAGATGTTATGGAATGTGGCCAGGAAAGCAGATAAGCTATGGGTGAGATGGGTTCACAACATCTATATGAAGGAGAATGAGGACTGGAATAGGTTCAAGCCTGGAAGTGGATGTTCCTGGATCATTAGAAGCATGTTCAAAATCAGAGAGGAAATGAAAAACAAAGAAGAGTGGAAGGAGGCTCTGGAGAAAGGGAAGTACAACACAAGAAAAGTATACTGGAGCATAAGAGGTAGGAAGCCTAATGTGCCTTGGAGGAAACTGTTCTATGGAAATCTTGCAAAGCCTAGAGCAAATTTCATACTCTGGATGTGTTGTCAAAACATGATATATACAAAAGACAGATTGAGCAAATTTGGCATGCAAATTGATCAGAAATGTGTTTTCTGTGATGAGAATGAAACACTGGATCACTTAATGTTTAAGTGCAAAGTGACTAGGGAAATCTGGGGACATATATTGAAATGGATGAAAATCAGACATACTCCAGGAGGTTGGGAATCTGAGGTTAAGTGGATTATTGAAATAACAAAGAAGAAATGGGTCCAGAGTAGTTTGTTAAAGATGGCAGCTGCTGAAACTGTTTATGCAGTGTGGAAGGCAAGAAATGGAGTAACCTTCAATACCACACAGAAATTGGAACAAGGGATCAGCTCAAGAATAATTGAGGAAATGAAAACTAGAGTCAAAGGACATACAAAAATGAATGTGTATTGTGATAAGCTAAGTGAATAGCCCTGTGTTTACTTTCTGCATGACTTAGAATAGGTATTGATGTTTGTAGCGGTTTGATGTGCTTGTACTAAGGGAGGATTTGCTCCCTAATGTTCTGATTATGGTGGAAATATAGTACTGAGTTCCAAAAAAAAAAAAGAGTGGGTACTTAAAACTTTGAAATCATTAATTATAAGAGTCGAGTCAATATCAATACTATACATATATGGTAAAACGTGATTCACACCTAGCTATTGTCAAAATCAATTGCGCTTTAGTTATTAACTTTTGGGATTTCGAAGACTAAATTCTACTTTTAAGAGGTTTAATTTTTATCTTTTATTTTATAAAAAAAATTCAACCAAGATAGGCTTGATTTGGGGTGCCTCTCAAGTTGCTCATCATGAAAGTAGGGCTGTGTGGGCCGGGTTGGGACCCGAGAACCCGACCCGCCCAGGCGGGTATTTCCCGGACGGGAAAAACCCGCCGATTTCCCGTCCCAGTGAGACGGGAAATAAATCCCGTTTCACTACCCCGCGGGTCGGGGACGGGATCCGACCGGATCTCGTTCCCGACCCGCGGGGTCCCGGAGTACAGATAGTATCCCCCACCCCTTTTACTTCACTTAAGTCACGCACACCACCAGTCTTTCATTTTTTTTCTTTCTCTTTTTTTTTTCTTCACCACACCGTCCACACGCACCACCATGCACAACCAGTCACCACCACGCACCACCGACACCGCACCGCTCAACAATCCGCCACATCGCCGCCCACCTCCAACAACTCCAACAACATACTCCAATTTTATCATACTCGTCTGAGTGTTAGGAGTGAAATACTATTAAGTATAAAAAGCATTTTTTCAACAAATAGTTAAGTAAGTACAGAGGGGTGAAGTACTATTAAGGTGAAGTGTTAAAATGTGATTTACAGATGCGAAAGGTAATGCCTTAGTGGTTGAAAATTGGAATATTTAACTTTTAAGTTTGCACTTTTTGTCACTATTTGTTAAAATTGGAATATTTAGCTTAGTGATTGGAAATTGGGAACGTAATGCCAAATAAAATCCTTAATTAATACATCCCACTGGTGCCTTTCACTAAGCTTTTAGTAATTTAATAATGCAACAAAAGTGCAGAAATAATGCACTCTCTTATCTTCCCCAGAACGGGAATCCCGGCGGGAATCCCGTTCCCGGCGGGATCCCCGCCTCGCGGGATTTCAGTTCCCGGCAGGAGGGAATGGGACCTGCTGAGCAGGTCCCGTCCCATGTTAATCCCGGGGGCCGGGGTCCCGAACCCGCGGGATCCCGACCCATAACAGTCCTACATGAAAGTATGGTGTTTCAAAAGCATTAAGAAAGGAAATTGCCATCTCTATTAGTTTTGGCTTACACTCAATTAATGCTTTGTTAAAAGTTTGCGAATATTTTCGATTTTCAGTCGACGTACATAATGTTCAAATTGCTTTAAGCAAAAATAGTGAGCAAAGTGTTTCGCGATTGGCTCTTAGTCAACATTATTCTGTCAAAGATTTTTCCAACTTGTTCTATTTATGCCACAAGTGCAAACTTTCTTTTCGATGAATGTAATTTAACGGGCGAATTACCTTTTTTGCCCTTTATAATAGGTTAAAGTTGTCTTTTGCCCTTTATCTTTGCGAGCTTCAGTTTACCCTTTAACTCCTATTTTTTGACCAAAAATGCCCAATTTCACAGGCGCGGTTCTATTTTTTGACCAAAAATACCCTTTATTTTTTTTAAAATTTTTTTGGTAATAAAAAATACATTTTTTTAATTAAATTCAATTTTGAAAACAAATTTAATATAGTTTATTTAAATTTAATTTAATTTTCCAATAAGTGATAATTAAGAAAAATCTTTATACATTTTTTTAAAAAATAACAAAAAAAACATGGTTAATAATCACTTCGCACCCCCCAAAAAAGATAAATACACTTTTCACATGTTTAATTTTATTCTTTTCAATCCTAAATCATGATTAATTATATTATAATTATTTAATTTATTAAAACTTATCTTATAAATTCATAAATATTTCTCAAGCAAGTTGTTTTAACTAAATATTTTTTTATCTAGAGAAAATCAACAACTCATTGATTAAATCAAACTTTAGTTTTTTTATAACTTTTAAAAAAAAGTAAGATTCTTCTTCTTACCGCCGCGCTCCTCTGATTCCTCCATCGCCACCACCATATCCTTACCGAAGCTCGAAACACCTCAATAAATTCATAATCACTCCCACGCCGATACATCTTCTTACGTTGCAAGCGTTGGTGCAGAAATCAGTTTTCAAGGAGTCAGAATTAGTGGTGAACAGGACTTTACCAGATGAGTTAACACGAAAATCGGTGAGTGAAACGTCGGACAACGGTGTGCGCCGTAGGTTTACGATTAATTCATCGCTTTTGATTTTGAAGCGAGGGAAGAGAGAGAAGATTGTGAGGAGAGCTGCCCACTTGCCATAGGGTTGTGGGTTTTTGGGTGTATGTGGAGGGGGTAACGAATTTGAGTGTTATGGTGGTGGTGGTGGTGGGTTGGAGATGAAGATGGCAAATTTTTAAATTTTAAGTTATAAAAAAACTAAATGCTTGATTAAATAAATAAGTGGTTGATTTTCTTTAGATAAAAAATATTTAGTTAAAATAACTTGTCTAAGAAATATTTATGAATTTATAAGATAAGTTTTAATAATTTAAATAATTATAGTAATTAATCATGATTTAGGATTGAAAATAATAAAATTGAACATGTGAAATGTGTATTTATCTTTTTTTGTAGTTTGCAAAGTGAGGAACTGAGCTGATTCGAGGGTGCGAAGTGATTATTAACCATGTTTTTTTGTTATTGTTTTTAAATAAATATATAAAATTTTTTCTTAATTATCACTTATAGGAAAATTTAATTAAATTTAAGTAAACTATATTAAATTTGTTTTCAAAACTATATTTAAATAAAACAATGATTTTTTTTTATTTTTTTTACTAAAAAATATTTTAAAAAAATTAAAGGATATTTTTGGTCAAAAAAATAGTATCGGGCCTGTGAAAAAGCCCATTGGACATTTTGGTCAAAAAAGTAAGAGCTAAAGGATAAAAGTGAAACCCGCAAAGATAAAGGAAAAAAAAAACTTTAGTCTATTATAAAAGGCAAAAAAGTAATTCGCCCTCATTTAACTGTAAAGATGTATCGATAGGGTCATTAATATCTCATTAGTCTAGGATCCTTGGTTTTAAAGATTGAAGAACTAAAAACACCAATTTACAATTCCAAAAGTGGTTTGCTGAATCTTGTAGGTGAAATTATTTTTAATCATTGATATGTGCTTTTTTTTTCATTTTTTTCATTTTATATGGAGATATTAACCCAGGCCATGAACACATGAGCAGGACGCTATAGTATAAGTTAGTATCAAGAGGTGACCATGCCTGTAGTACGATCTTAGTGAATTCTTTTGTTCAAGATTTATGCTCGTAAGCAGCTATCGTATTTCACTGCTGAATCGGTTATGTTGCAGTTGCTTCTGCACAAGTGAAGCCTAGAAAGAGCATGCCGGAGCCACCTGGGAAGTTCCTTCGGAAGAGATTCTCAAAAATCTTGTTGAACGAAGTGACAGTCCGTATTTAGAGTGTGTGCTCATACTGTAAAGTGTAAATCGAGCGCTTAGTCTCAAGCGAGAAAGTTCCTTAGCCAGTTATTTCTGGATTCTGATCTATAATTTTTCTCAAGTTCCTACTTTTCTTTTCCCTCTTTCCTTTCACATTTACGTTGATCACAAATGTTGCACGAATTGTTAAGTTTTCGTTCCCGTCTCAAGTGGCCAAAATATAGGGATGAGCTATGTAATAATGTTTATATCTCCTGAAAACCTACGTACCACTACTGTTGAGGTGAAATTTTATTCAGTCCACATTTTTGCTTGTTTAATACTCTACCTTCTAATTTTCTACAATCGCTGACTTCCATCCATCATGAATGTCCTAAAATTTTGATCACCTGAAACGGTAAACAATATAGCATTATAAATTTAGTCTTAACAAAAATATCTTCTATAGATGGTGGAATACTTTTATTTTTGGTTTGTTTTGATAAACAAATGAAATGAGGTAATATGTTGATAAAGAGAAATCCTAATCACTCACTTAAAGTTGATTTTGGTAGTATCATCTGTCATGAGTCATGACAAATGTGTAAAGTAACCAGCCATTCATATCATGTTATAATTCCACTGTATGAAAAATACCTACTTCCAGCTCCCACAACGAATACTTGCAGAACATTAAACTAGACCTTGCCATCCATCAGGAGCTACAATTTGCATTCATTCTATCGTTTTTTCAATATATCGATCAGAGTTTCAAAAGGAACTTGTTTCCAGTTGCATTCTCCCTGGCCAACGAAGAGCGAGTATGTATTCCACAAGGAACCCAAAAAGACACAGTTCGCAAACAGATTCCAAAATATCAACTTGATATGCACATGCATAATCATTTCTGAAGCTGGGGAAGTTAAGGAAAAAGTAATGAGACGTTAAGAAATTGAATAACCATTTCCCCCTTCACAATAGCACCCATATCTAGACAGAAAGAACATGAAATTCCTAAGTAATAATTTATGGACGTGAAGGGGGAAATGGTTATTCAATTTCTTAACGTCGCCGTCACCCCCCGTCACCACCACCTCGCCGTCACCGCCACCGTTGCCCCGCCTCCACCACCATCAACCCAATCACTCATCAATCCAGCACACAACAAAATCGAATTTGACGGTGGAGAAATCGGATTCGACGGCGAAGAAATCGGATTCACGGAGAAATCGGCGCAGTTGGTATCGCGACGGCGGGGGGCGGGGTGGTGGATGACGTGAACAGTACTGAGCGGGGATGAACAGTTCCGTGTCGTGAACAGTGCTAGGGCGTTGAACAGTACGTCAGTATCGATGAACAGTGCCTGTGAACAGTGCGTGGGGGATGAGGGGGGGGGGGGGGGGGGTTTAGCGTGGCAACTTATACCCACTAACCCACTAACCCACCCAACCACTAAGATTAAATGGGTAATGGGTGACCCATTTAATATATAGGTCATAAATGGGTGATCCATTAGTGACCTATTTATTAAATAGGTAACACATGGGTTACCCATGAACCCATATATGACCCACCAAAATCTTTTTTGTCAAAAAATTAAAATTAACATACAAAATATAAAAAATGACAAAAAAATACATGTCACCCCAAAAAATGCACACTTCGTTTAAAAATCACGAGAAAACACTCGCTCAACCTAAAAACATATATTTCGCCGAAAAAATTACAAAAAAAATCTCGTTGGAAGTAGAAAAATACCGTTTTCACCCTCTAAACGTTGAAATTTGCCAAAAACCACGTTGGCGTACAGACATAGTCTTTACGTTATGCTCAGATGGCCGTTTCCACTTGAAAAAGTGGTGTCACTTGTCAAAAACAGGCTTCGTTGACAAAAAAATTCCACTGAAAAAAATGACATTTTTACCCTCCAAGCGTTGGAATTTGCCGAAAATCACGTTGGCTTAAAGACTTTACTCGGAATAGAAAAATGACATTTTCACTCTCTAAACGTTGAAATTTTGGTAAGAATCCCTAAATACGTTGAAATTTTGGTAAAATCACGTCTGCAATGAAATTTTGTTAAAATCACGTCAACGTGGTTTTTGTCCTGATATGTTTAATTTTGATATTTTTTAAATATTTTTTTAATATAAAAAGTTTAAATGGTTCATTAGCGGGTTAAATGGTTGACCCAACACATATATGACCCAACCCATATATGACCCACTTAAATGGGTTATTAATGGGTTGGGTCATAAATGGGTTATGACCCAACCCACCCATTTGCCACCTCTACCGTTTAGGGAAGATGATGCCATTTTTTATTTATTTTTTAATTAATGTATTTTGTTTTTATTTGTTTTTACAATTTTTAGAAATTATTAAAATATTTATTATTTTTAAAATATTTTTAAAATATAAAAAAGAATATATATATATTAAAAATATTTAATATATATATATATATATATATATATTAGGGGTGCAAAAGTGCAAATTATTATGGGGTTTAAGTGCAATTTTTAATATTACAAGGATTAGTCCAAAAAACGTTTTTAGGGCTGAAAAATATTGTAAACCTAGGGAGAAAAATAGTGACCATCGGAACCTTGAGCCATCGAGGGACAAACAAAACGTTTGCTATCGAGGGACAGGTAAAGTGTTTGCCATCGGAGGAAAAGTAGAACGTTCATTATTGAAGGATAAAATTGCTTCTCAGCAAACTTTATCTACGATGACATACGGATTACTACACTCACAGAGTATCCGATGCTAAAGGCACTACCAGTCTTGGATGACTTTACGATGCCTAATAATCGCCGATGCTTTAGCTAGTGAACAATCTTATAAATTGGAAGCTCTAAGTGTGTTCTCTCCGAGGGGTACCCTTTGTAGTGATATATCTAAGAATAGATCTTACGTACCCGATGGAAGAACATTCCTAGGGTAGCAATAACCAAATTATTCGATGACACCCTTATGGAGAATAGTCCGATGACAAAGAAGTTCCTTCGAGAGCAAACAAGAGACTATAACAATCAATCTGATGGCAAAGAAGTTCCTTTGAGGGCAAGCAAGAGACTATAACAATCAATCCGATGGCAAAGAAGTTCCTTCGAGGGCAAACAAGAGAAATGCTTCTAGTACAATGACCGAGTGTCACCCCTTGAGAAACTCCAGCCATGCAAAGACCAGGCGTCAACACCAATATCATGTATCAGCACCGAATTTACCAGATGTCAACACCAATATCATGTATCAGCACCGAATTTACCAGGTGTCAACATAGCAAGCGATGTATCAGCATTTAGTGAGCTGGTAGATAGCTGTACGATAGATAAGTTATCATTAAAATAATAACGGTCTGCCATCCCTGAGGAAACATGTGATCAAGAGAAGGCTATAAATACCTTCATTTTGTAGAATAAAGGGGGCAGGTCGAAAGGGGAATAAAAGAACTTATTGCTTGGTACATTCTCTCTAACTAGACTCGTATGATAGCTTATCAAACATTCATAGAGTAAATGCATCAGTAGAATTCTTCTTCCAGAGGCTTCTTGCATAAACTCATTTATCGACTATTTGGGCAGGGCGTTCCTCAAATATTAATAAAAATACTCCGATGAGTTAACAAATGGCGCCGTCTGTGGGAACGCCATGCAGTGCTGCCTTTGAGTTACGTCGATAAAATTTGCGTTTAGCACAGTCAAAATCAAGATGGAAAGGTCACCCTCATCCGAGCGACGATCAGTAGGTTACAGTGAAAGTATGCATCAGGAATCTACAGACGGTTCTCCCGAAAATCCTCCCCCACCTAACGCTGATTATATCAATATCCCGAGGGCAGTGTTTGAAGATCTGGTGGAAGCAGCTTTAAAAAGAGCTCAATCTAGGGAAAAACCTCCAGGACCACAACCCATATTACCTTATGGGGAAAGGTATAGGGTGGAGGAGCAAGGATCAAAGATGACACCAACACCGCGGCAAATGCCACCACCCCAACCAGGGTATCGTCAAGAAGGGTATCCAGGAGAGATACATCCTCCTGGAAATGGCTTCGAGGGCAGGATGCCTCCCTATCGACCCAGCATGTTTCCCCATTCAAGTAATGAGCCGGCCCTTTGGGAAATGTTGAATCACCTTCGGAGGGAAATGCTCAATATGAAGCGGGCCATCACGCCAGAAGATGAGCCAGTATATCATGGATCTCCGTTATACCAGATATCGCACAGGCTACAATTCCCTCCTACGTTAGAGCAGTTAACCTACCCATGTATTCCGGAGAAAAAGATGGCAAGGATCCGCAGGATCATATCAATCAGTACATCGCAACGATGGACCTACAGTCAGCGCCAGATTTTGCATTGTGTCGAATCTTCCGAGCCACCTTGACAGAAAGGGCATAGTCGTGGTTCACACAGATACCACCAGGCACTATATCCAACTTCTCTCAACTGGCTAGCCTGTTCGTACGACAATTCGCCTGTAATAGACGCTATCCAAAGTCAGCATGCCATCTGTTTACCATAAAGCAGCAGAAGGACGAATCCTTGAGAGATTTCAGGAAACGGTTTTCTGATGAAGTATTGGATGTCCCAAATGTAGACCCTACCATGATAGCGGACATTCTTGCTCAGGGATTACGATCAGGAAATTTCTTCCGATACCTGGTAGGAAATCGGGTAAAGGACATGAATGAATTGATGCAGAAGGCAGAAACCTACATCCTGATAGAAGAAGCAGAAAATTCTAAGCTAAAAGCAGAAAGTGCAGATGCCAATGCAAGACCAAAAGAAAAAGAGGAATCCAAAGGTCCCCTACCTCGAAGGGATAATCCTAGAGTAGTGAAAAGACATCTTCAGCCCGTACCTCTACCAGCTCTGACCATCACTCAATCAGAAGTTTTAAATGTAATGCGAGGAAATAAAGATTTCTCTTGGCCTATGCCAGTGAGGCAACCATACAAGAAAAAGGACTCGGGAAAGTTCTACAAATATCATAAAGCGTACGATCACACAACCGATGGTTGCAAGAATCTACGGAACAAGATTCATAGATTACTAGACTTGGGGTACTTGAGAGATTACTTGAGCAGTAACAGAGAGGATCGGTCAGCGGAGCGAAAGAAAGCTAGGAATGAAGAAGGTGAGGTTACCACCGAACTCTCCCCGGTGGAAGCTGAGCAGGGTGAGTTTGATCAACGATTACCCCCACCAGAGACGTACCAAGATAATTCCCCAACAGGGAGAATTATCAATATGATTGAAAGAGGAGATATATCCGTGTCCCCTGCTGGAAAAAAGAAGAAATATCTTAAAGAGGCCAGAAAGGTGAAGCAAGGGCTATCGGTTTGCGCGGTGCAAGGCATAAGGTTACCAACAATATCCTTCGGATCCGAGGATCTTCAAGGAATTGTGTACCCACATGAAGATCCACTTGTAATTACAGCAACCCTAATGGGCATTGAGATACAACGAGTCCTGGTGGACACATGAAGCTCAGTAGATGCGTTGTTTACCCCAACCTTCGGAGCAATGGGACTAAAGAGGATACATCTTGACCCTACGGAGATACCTTTGATAGGTTTTTCAGGAGAAACCAGTCGGACTTTGGGTACCGTTATACTTCCGATGTCTTGGGGCGAATGAGTAATGAGGCGGACCGAGCACGTGAAGTTTTGGGTCGTAGAAGCATCCTCACGGACGTATAACGCTATCTGCGGAAGGCCATCCATTCACGCCTTCGAAGCTGTACCCTCTACTCTCCACCTCAAAGTGAAATTCCCCACAATGTCAGGAATTGGAGAAATCCGAGGCAACCAAATCAAGGCCAGAGAATGTCGTATGAATGCCCTACCGACGAGTGTGGAGGAAGAACTTAGCCATCCGGGGAAGAAGCAGAAAATGGAGGAAATACGAGTCCAACCAGTAGAGGAGTTAAAACTGATAGAATTAGAAGAAGGAGATAAGAAGGTGAAGATCGGAACATGAATGGATCTGA
Organism: Linaria vulgaris; assembly: GCA_948329865.1. Taxonomy (NCBI): domain Eukaryota; kingdom Viridiplantae; phylum Streptophyta; class Magnoliopsida; order Lamiales; family Plantaginaceae; genus Linaria; species Linaria vulgaris. The sequence continues at coordinate 126,550,356 of OX415250.1, read as the reverse complement.
CTATAAAAGTGGAAGTTGTATCCATCCTAAAAGAGTATATGCATCTCTTTGCATGGGAAGGAGACCCCCCCTGGAAGAATCAGTCCAAAGGTATGCCAACATCACCTCAATGTTAATCCTACCTTCAAATCTATCAGGCAAAAGAAGAGAAACATGGGCCTAGAAAAGAATAGAATTATCAAATCGGAAATACAATGACTTCTTGGATTACAACAGATAAGGGAAGTAATATACCCTGAATGGCTGTCCAACGTCGTATTAGTACCTAAATCAGGGGGACGATGGCAAATGTGTGTAGAATTTACTAATCTGAACGATGCCTGCCCAAAGGATTGTTACCCCTTGCCCAGTATCGACCAATTAGTAGATTCAACAGCAGGGTGCGCACTGTTATCCACAATGGATGGTGACCAAGGGTACAATCAGATTCCAATGGCGGATGAAGACTAGAAAAAAACCAGTTTCATTACTGATGTTGGCACATTTTGCTACATGGTCATGCCGTTTGGACTCAAAAACGCTGGTGCTACCTACCAAAGGTTAGTGAATATGATGTTCTCAGAAGTCATCGGAGATACGATGGAAGTTTACGTGGACGACATGATCGTAAAAAGAAAGAGAGCAGAAGATCATCCGAGAGACTTGCGACAGGCTCTAGCCATCATGGATAAGTTTGGCATGAAAATAAATCCTAAGAAGTGCTCTTTCGGGATCAAATGAGGGAAATTTTTGGGATACATGGTAACGGAGAAAGGGATAGAGGTCAATCCGGAAAAAGCCAAAGCCATCGTAGAAATGGAAATCCCCCAGCAGAATAAAAGAAGTGCAAAGGCTAACAGGAAAAATGGCGTCACTCAACCGATTCATATCACGGTCAGCAGAGAAGGGTCTACCATTCTTTAAAGTATTAAGGAATGTGAAAGAGTTCCGATGGACTCCAGATTGTGAAGAAGCCTACGATAGCCTGAAGAATTATCTGATGAGTCCCCCGCTATTAGTCAAACCAGACCCTCGAGATAAGTTATTTGTGTATCTATCGGCTGGAGAAGAAGCTGTAAGTGCAGTGTTGGTGAAGGATAAGGAAGGTGACCATCGTCCCATATATTATGTTAATAAGACCTTGCAAAGCGCAGAAAGAAATTATGTGCAAATAGAGAAGTTGATACTGGCCCTTGTAACAACGACTAGGAAGTTAAGGTCATATTTCCTAACATATCATGTAATGATACTCACCCTATATCCATTAAGAGCTATACTCAATCATCCGGAAACATCAGGACGAATGGTAAAGTGGGCAGTATAATTGAGCGAGTATAGTTTGTCATATGCCCCACGCCCAGCCATCAAAACGCAGGTTCTATCTGACTTTGTAGTAGAAATGAAAGAACTACAAGATGAGAAGCTACCCATCCTATGGCACGTGTATGTAGATGGATCATCCGTCGAAACGCACGGGGGAGCTGGAATAGTCCTGAAAAACTACGAGGAAGAGGAAACCCTGTGTTTTGCTGTCAGAATTAACTACCCCTTGTCTAATAATCAAGCAGAATACGAAGCCCTCTTGATCGGAATGAGACTAGCCCTGGAAGGAAGCATCAGTCGGATGGTGATTCACAGTGATTCCCAACTAATAGTGCAACAAGTAATAGGAGAATTCGAGGTAAAAGAAGAACGATTGAAAGCCTATGCCCAAACAGTTCGAAATAGGCAAAAGATGTTTGAAGAATTCCAATTGAGACAGATTCTTCGACTGGAAAATCAGGAAGCAGACGCGTTATCCAAGATAGCAACTCAATCTGTGGTCGGAACACGACGAATTACTTTACTACATGCTATGGCTTCAGAAAAACAAGAACCTCATGAGAACACCAATGCCATCGTGGCCCCGGTGGTAGTGGGATGGATGTCAGATATTGTTGCTTACTTAGAAGATCCTACACAATTTTACGATGACAACCAAGAGAGAAAGAGGATAGAAAGGAAAGCAGCGCGTTACTTCATGCATAAATGAGTGTTGTTTAGACGATGCTACTCTAACCCTCATACTCGATGCCTGAGTGAGCAGGAGGCGTTAGGGGTAATAAAAGAAATGCACGAAGGAACATGTGGAAATCACTCGCAAGGTGCGAGCTTGGCCAATCGAATCATAAGACATGGGTATTATTGGCCCGCGATGATTCAAGATTGCCAAGAGTATGCGCGCAAGTGTCTAGCATGCCAGGCCCACGCCTCCCAGATTCATCAACCAGCGGCACCATGGGAACCAAATTTGCTTGCATGCCCCTTCGCCAAGTGGGGAATAGATTTGGTCGGACCTTTGATGCCTAATCCAAGGCAGAAACGATATCTAATAGTGGCAGTGGATTACTTCACAAAATGGGTAGAAGCAGAGCCGATGGCCAGAATCACGGCTGGTGCTGTTATCAATTTCCTGTGGCGAAATATACTATGCCGGTTCGGAATTCCCCGATATCTTGTAAGTGACAACGGACTCCAGTTTGAAGATCAGAAGGTAGAAGACTGGTGTAAGCACTGGGAAATTAGGCATCAATTTGCTTCTGTCGGATATCCCCAAAGTAATGGGCAAGTGGAAAGAACTAATCGAACCTTGCTAAAAAGCATTAAGGCAAGATTAGACCATCACAAGGAACGATGGATAGAAGAAATCCCAGGAGTACTATGGGCATATCGTACGACTCCTAGTTCAGCCACCGGAGAAACACCGTACATCATGGCCTATGGTTGTGAAGCTGTAATCCCACCAGAAATCGTAACAGAAAGTTGGAGAATCCGGGAATATGAGGAGGTGAGTAACAACTCTAATCTAGCTTTAGCTCTGGACTTGTTGGAAGAAAGGAGGCATCGAGCCTCAATACGAATGGAAGGATATAAGGCTCGAATGGCTAGACACTACAACAAAAATGTCAAGTTTAGAACATTCCAAGTTGGAGATCTGGTTCTTAAGAGGGTAGGAGCATCAAAGAATGTTGCTAAGTTGCAGCCCAAATGGGAAGGACCATACAAGGTGAACAAAGTCGTCGGACCAGCCACTTATCAGCTAAGTACCCTTGAAGGTATCGAACTTACCCGAACTTGGAATGCATTAAATCTTAGAAAATATTATGCCTAATATCTTGTAAATATGATGTAAATATGAGAGCCACTCCAGTGTACATGTAAATAAAGTCGTGATAGAATAAAAGATGGCTTTTATTTATATATCCGGAATTCGTACACAATTACAAACACGATTCATTCCGATCCCATCATCTAACACGACTAACTTACATACACACATAAACGTGGTTGAACTCGAATAGATTCAGAGATGCCTACGTATCCCGATATAAGGGAATCAAACCACACGTAGTTCGACTCGATTACACCCTAGCACACACAGTATGCATAAGAACAGAATAAAACTTTACATAGGACGTTTTCCCTCTTGGATAAGGCGGTGACGCTGTTCTTCTGAAAGGTCAAGAGGATCCCCGATAGTCACGGTGAGAACTATAGACCTTCTAAGAGATACAGGAGGAGCTATAACGGTAGAGGAAGTCGTAATCTCAATATCAGGAAGAATCAGATGAGAAGGGAAGTCCGGAAGTGCCCTCACTGCCTCCTGGCATAGTCGGAAACCCATTAAAACCATATCCAGCATCTCCACACGCAAAGATGCCCTTATTTGTTCTGGACTCAGAGTTGTTAAAATAGCTTCCGCACGAGCAATCGTCACGGCCACTTCATGAGATTTCTCTAAATCTAACAGCTTTGTAGCCAACAAATCTCTTTCAGCCAACAAGGAAGAGATCAAGGCATCAGAAGTGCGACTTTGATTCAATAAGTTACTTATACGATCCTCTAATTCAAGGGCACGCTCACGCTCCAAGTTAACCAGTTGTCTCATATCCAAGGTAGTATCTTGGGCATCCTTCAGTAAAGCTTCCAAAACCCCTTGGTCTGAGTCATACTGAGCATGTAGATTGTCAATTCGGTTGCGAGCGTTGGTTAATTCCTTCTCTAGGTCAGATAAGTGTCGAAATAAGAAACCAGTATGAGTGGATGAAAACGCATGCTGGGAAGCAAAGGTATCTGCAATCAAGAACACCTGCAAAAGAAAAAAGGAAATCAAAAAACTAGGAGTAAGTCTTAACAAAAAAGAAACATGAACACGTTATACCTCACATAGGTTGCGACACAATCTGTCCTGTAGAAGATCCATAGGAACAACATCAAGAGCTTCACAATTGGCCTGATTCAACATGCCACTCAAAAAATGCCGATAATAGGAAGTGTCGGAAGATAGCATAGGAAAACCATCATGAAAATCTTCTGTACCCACACCACTCGGACCCTTACCCGATGGGGGAACCATTCTAGGAGGGGAAGGAATCACCCCATCAGCATTTACTGGCGGCACAATCGGAATATCACCATCTATGACGTTGACTAAAGGGTCGGGGGTGATTGCACGGCTAAAGATAAGGTGGGAGGAGACGGAACGTTAAGATCCACATTTAAACCAGGCAAGATTGGATCCTCAAAAAGGGCATCAACATAAGGAACATTAGAATTCCACAAGGAATTGGGTTGTGAAATCATCCAAAGGTCATCGGAATCAAGATAGCGACCCATGGAATCAGGAACGACGGAGGAACTGGAACTATCGGAATACTCAGGGAAAAAAGCCAGGGAGCCAAGTGTTTCCCCGGGATAACGCCTGATAGCGAATTGCTCAATTTCATGTCCTATAAAAATGAGTAAAAGTTAGTCATTAGAACATAATGACGGTATTCCAGAGGTAAGTAAATAGATTGGCTTACGAAAAACGGGATTGGATTACAAAGGCATTGGAGGAAGATTCAGCTGTTGCACTCCGTGTTGTAAACCAGCCATAGCTAGAGCTGACGAGTTCGCCAGAATAGAGCACACATCATAACTGCCTAAAAATAGGCCGGTGGAAGTTAGATACTCCATTTCCCGCACCACAATCTCAGGACGAAGGATCACGTATCCCAAACCCCATCGTAAGGGTATGCCCCATACATCCCCAGAAGAACCCCGTGGCTTAACAAAAAAATATATTTTCTTCCAATCCACCACAAACGCCAAGCGTCGGGGTATGTTGAAGCTTCTCTGCTGATCACGATGAACCAAACTAAAATAAGGAAGACCGTTGGGACACAGACGCATGATGAAAGCCGCACATACCCGATACACAATTAGGGGCACATTCACAAGGTTACAACAGAGAATGAAGCCCACCAAATGACGAAATGAGTTAGGGGTCTATTGGCTGGGACAGATTTGCCAATACTGAAATATCGATTGTATGAAAGGATGGAAGAGCATACGCATACCACATCGAATTTGCTCAGAGTATAGAGTTAAGTAACCTAAATGAGGCTCGAAAGCCCTATGAAAGGGACGAGGAACGATGATATCATAGTCATTCGGATTAAAACCATATTCACGCAACGTTCGAAAAATGGACTCTTGTGACTCAACATTTTGACAGGAACCCACTCTACTCCCTCCGACCATAGCTCTAACATTTAGAGCAGAAGTGTTAAAGATAGAAAGATTATCGGGAGGAATATATGGTTCCCGACGGAGGAATGTGAGATGCAAGGAATCCATTATACTTGAGTCAGATCGAGATGCAGGTGCTCGATGTACAGCAGAAGAATCCTGAAAAATCAGGGACAAACCCCCAACCGAAGGCCTGACCCTCGATTGAGAAGAGGATCTTTCTAAAGATGGTGATGGCACAAAGGTGGAAGAAGGCATTGTAACAAAGGTGGAAAAGAAATAATTATACTTGCTATGCTAACATGCAAAACACACTGGGAACTATGAAGTAACGAAAGTAAGATTCTGCAGAAAGTGCTTTTGATGGAAATGGATGAAGTGAGAAGGAAAAGGGGAGAAAACAATTTATAGAAGTATCTGAAGACAACAGTAGGATACGTGTCAAAATAAAGATGACATTTGGACCCCTCAGAGTATACGCAAGCAAGGATAAAGACACGTTAGAAGAATGTCCGTAATCATGGCAGACATTCTCTAAAACTGGACCTAAAAAGCAGTGCAGAAAGTGACAAGAAAAGACAAAACTGTGGAATAAACAAAGAGAGGACAACAAACTCGCTTGATAATTCATAATTCAGTAAATACTCATACATTCCTTCAATGGAATAACGAACTTGTTCAAAAAACACAATTACAAGTTAAAAGATAAAAGCAAAACAAGCTGGAGGACTAAACTAAAAACGACGTTCCGATGGATGAGACAGGGAGGATGGAAAGCCAGGAGAAGATGCAGGGGAAGGAGCTCGACCCAATAACTTCTGATAGGCATCGTTAGCTTCTTGGGAGGAAGGAGGTCGCATCATCAAGGCCTGAGGGTTTAACCGCCTCCAATTCTCAGGATGAGAAAACAGTCGGTCTTCACGACATTGATTGATGCAGCCCAGGTACCCGAGTATAAAGTTACCCAGTAAGTGACTCTTATGCCTCTGTTGGTACTTCTCCTCACAATGCCTCTGAACTTCATATTTGGTGAGAAGAATGGCCCCGGATAGTTTATTTTCCAATACTTCGGGAGTGATAAAACCCGAAGGAGGAGGAGGTGGCTTCTTCAGTTCTTCCTTGAGCTGATTATATTGATTTTGAAGGGTAGAAACTTCCTTCTTCAGAGTACGCTCAAGCTCTCCCCATGAACTTTTCTCTGTCGATAGCACAGAGAGTTCATCCTTAAGCCTGTTGCACTCAGAGGTACGCTCGGATAGAATGTTGGTTGTTTCATCCAGCTTGGACGTCAACAGTTGCTCCCTCACTAGACTTTGAGCAAATGCCTCCCGAAGGCTCTTCAACTCGTCTTCCGCCTTCTTCAAAGCCGCGTTCTGAGTAGCTAGCTCTTCCATGGATAATTGCCTGATAGCTTGAGCGACATCCACCTCTCGCCAGATGGAAGGGATGATCTTAGGAACCTAGAAGGGTATAAAGGATAAGTTCGTAGCTGTGAAATCTAACAAGTATAACAAAGAAAGACGATAGAAAAGTTTACCATGGCAATCATCAGCTCAGAAAAAAATCGAGCGGAGTGTTCATCATGAGGAGTTGCCGCCGTGGTGGCATTCAGATATCGAGTGATGAAGTCGAAAGCTGTGCGCATATCCAAGACACTTGGTCTTTGTGCTGGATTCTGCTTGGGCCCCAGTAGTATGAATAAAGAAAGGGGAACCAGTCGGAGTAAAACGATTGGATAAGGGCATCCCCTCGAAGTAAGGAGAAGACCTCGCAGAAGTACCAGCAGGAACATCCGATGGAGCATTCCATACATGTTTTTGCACCAGAGATGGCAAAAGTTCATCCAATAGCTCCAAGTTAACTGAGCGAGGAAGAGCAGAAGAAGAAGGATCGTGGGCATCGCCTTCGAAAACTCGACCCTCGGAGGAAAAGAGGTCATCAATGGATAGATCCGGATGAACCAAAGACGGATGCTTCTGAGCGTCCGAGGGTGAATTGCCTGCTTAAAAAGGATAAGTAAAGGTAATCACATAGAGTAAAAATTAACACAAAGACAACGGTAAAATGGGTTAACCTGTTCGAACATCCTCGTCCCCGCTCTCGATCAGAATGACTTTATCTGTGTTAGATGCAGAATAGTAAAGAGAATAAGTCACATGTCACAAAGAGAAAACAAAAAATAAAATTCTGGTTATATACCTGAGGAAGGAGGAGCGAAGGTGGCATCGTTTTCTTTGAGAACAACACTTGCTTCGTTGGAAGGAAGTGTGGACAGGGACGAATCCTCCACAAACTGCGAGGGAAGGACATAAGTCTCTTCCATAATTCTATCAGAATGGGTAGGAGACGAAGGCATGGAGGGTGAGATATCATGAGTAGGGGGTGCCTCGGGCATCTCCGAAATAACTGATGTGTCCACCGTATCCCTTTTAAGGCCCTCATCACTGGCATCGAGCTCTGCCGATTTTTGTGAATCCACAACATGGGGTTCTTCGGGATCAGAATTCTTACTTGATGATTGAGAATCATCGTCCGAGGGTATCTTAGCCTTTTTGAGTCCCTTACCCTTTGCGCGAGAAGTAGCAGGGCGAGGGACATCAGATATCTCTTTCTCATGTTCCTCCAAGTAGGACACTGCATAAGAGAAAGATAAGTAAAAAACAAAAAAATGCCAAGTATGGATGAAAAATGTATAAACAGGAAGAGGATCGGTTAACTCACCGAAAGTAGGACGGGCGTCATCGGAGAGGTGGATAAGTGTTTTCCCCACGAGGGAATCATCCAAAGGAGCCACTGTGTTAAGCCCAACAGTATCATATAAGGGCAGAAAATGAGCAGATTTCAGCAAGGCGGAGGCATCGAGAGCCAGTGTAAAGGAGGTAGAGGGATCCATCTTATAAGAGGGGGCCTCGGGTTGACACCAAGTATAGGGAAAATCCCACTTACCCACAACAGGTTTGATAAAGACGAATTTGTCCTTCCAACTGCTGTAGGACAAAGTGGTTCCTACGACTATTTTCTTCTCTGGGTCACGATGGGAAAAGAAGTACGATGGGTGACCCGTTGAAGAAACGTTAACAGTAAAAAGGGAGAAAAAACTTCTCACAGTACACTCAACCCCCCTCGATAGGCACCAGAACACAAAAGAAGCGAGGATGGTAAAGCTATTGGGTGTTAGCTGGCTAGGACAGACATCACAAGCTTTGAATACCTCGCAGTAGAAAGGAGGGTAAAAGGATCGGAGACCCGCGCGTACCTGAACTAGATAAAGGGTAACATAGCCCTCGGGAGGAGCGTTTCCCCTATCGTGTTTTGAAGGAATTTGCTTGATGATGTTCAAAGAAGATACCTCAAAATCATGGAAGAAGTTATCAACTTCTTCTTCGGTAACCGTGCTCACAACGTGCTCTACTTCTTTGTAACGACGAATACCCTTCGTCTTCACAGGGGCAGCAGAAGCGTCAACAGCGACGAATGACTTCCTTGACTTTTTAGAAACTCGTGCTGGTTCATCTCCCTTACCTACATAAGCTTTACCCTTCCTCTTGCGGCGGTAAGTTTCAATACCAGAAGGATTAGTCTCCGGTAGAAGAGCCACCGTGACGGTGGTGGCGTCCACCGCAGCAGTCAAAAGGGCAGTCAGAGCAGCGACGGACTCCATTGAAGGTGCAGGCAGAGTACCAGAAGCATCCACCAAGGCGGTGGCTAGGGGGAGAGTAGCGGAGGAAGTTTCACTGACCATTATACAGAGAAAGAGAGAAGAAGAACTTAGGGTTTTTTCTACTTAAATGAGATGAAAAGCTTGAAGGAGAGAAGAATAGTGAGGAAGAATGATAGAAGAAGGGTGTTTATAAAGGTTTTCGTCTGAGAAAGTGGGAAGTTAATGCACGCCTGCATTAAAGAGCACGACTCCCCATAAATAAAGGCCGTTACAAACCCTTGGAATTCTCCCATTAATGCGGAAATAATCCGTTCCCCACGTTCTCCGATGGCTATATTTCCGAGGACCACTTCACTATAAGTTCTTGTTGATTACCTATAATACACAAGGAACTGGGGGGACTGGTGTAAACCTAGGGAGAAAAATAGTGACCATCGGAACCTTGAGCCATCGAGGGACAAACAAAACGTTTGCTATCGAGGGACAAGTAAAGTGTTTGCCATCGGAGGAAAAGTAGAACATTCATTATTGAAGGATAAAATTGCTTCTCAGCAAACTTTATCTACGATGACATACGGATTACTACACTCACAGAGCATCCGATGCTAAAGGCACTACCAGTCTTGGATGACTTTACGATGCCTAATAATCGCCGATGCTTTAGCTAGTGAACAATCTTATAAACTGAAAGCTCTAAGTGTGTTCTCTCCGAGGGGTACCCCTTGTAGTGATATATCTAAGAATATATCTTACGTACCCGAGGGAAGAACATTCCTAGGGTAGCAATAACCAAATTATTCGATGACACCCTTATGGAGAATAGTCCGATGACAAAGAAGTTCCTTCGATGGCAAACAAGAGACTATAACAATCAATCCGATGGCAAAAAAGTTCCTTCGAGGGCAAGCAAGAGACTATAACAATCAATCTGATGGCAAAGAAGTTCCTTCGAGGGCAAACAAGAGAAATGCTTCTAGTACAATGACCGAGTGTCACCCCTTGAGAAACTCCTGCCATGCAAAGACCAGGTGTCAACACCAATATCATGTATCAGCACCGAATTTACCAGATGTCAACACCAATATCATGTATCAGCACTGAATTTACCAGGTGTCAACATAGGAAGCAATGTATCAACATAAAGTGAGCTGGTAGAGAGCTGTACGATAGATAAGTTATCATTAAAATAATAACGGTCTGCCATCCCTGAGGAAACATGTGATCAAGAGAAGGCTATAAATACCTTCACTTTGTAGAATAAAGGGGGCAGGTCGAAAGGGGAATAAAAGAACTTATTGCTTGGTACATTCTCTCTAACTAGACTCGTATGATAGCTTATCAAACATTCATAGAGTAAATGCATCAGTAGAATTCTTCTTCCAGAGGCTTCTTGCATAAACTCATTTATCGACTATTTGGGCAGGGCGTTCCTCGAATATTAATAAAAATACTCCGATGAGTTAACAAATATGACGTGACTATAGCAACTTATTGACTAGGCGTAGCACTTTCTTGATTGGGCAGCCACATCAACAATTTAGCTGATTTGGCTTAAATTGGGCATTTATGATAGAAAAATGAAAACTAGCAAGGCAGAAAAAGTAGAGGCTGAAAAAAAGGGCAGAAAGTAATTTTTTGCAAAGTTATAGAGTAGAAATAATAATTCCCCCAAATGAGATTATAGAAAGAAGTTTGTGTTATGTAACAAAGAATACTTACGTTTTAACAGTTTGCTGCACACCATGTCAACCATAACATAATTGCGTAAAATAATTTTCAAAATTTAAGACTTGAAATTTAGAATAGTTAACAACTACTACCAAAGAGATGAGTATCTTATAGAATTAGAACCTAGCCAGATGTTGATCTTCTATCGGAACGCAGCAGGAAAGGTGACAAACTTTGATAGAGTATCAAAATATATGTCGTTCTTATTCGAGGAAGAACGTAAAACTCCAGAATTTAAAAGGGAGAAAAGAGAGATTAATAAACATACTTCATATTTCTTCTTAAGAAAATGATGCCAATTACATTATGATATTATATAGACAACTGCCGTAGCCTATAACTGCTATATTGCAGTAACTTCCCACTACTAATTACAATATTATATTAATAAAACAAAGTAACTACACCCTTATAATACTTAATTAATAATTATGCTTCACATATGATAGTCTTTGGTCCACTTTGGAGGCTGCCTGTACCGCATGGATGGACAACTTTGGGCTTCTGGATTTGGGCTCGTAACAATTGCCCCGGGTTGAAAAACAGCCATGTCCTCATGGCAGAAGTGACCCCAGAATTAATTTGCCCGTGAGATCGTAGGGCTGCATCTGAGAACTGATCTTGACCCTTCATTTCTTTATATAAATCATCTACTTCAGCTGAATCAAGCCATTTAATCTCTGCTCCTTCATGCGCAACCCATTTGACTAGTCTTTGTTCTTTCTTTTCTCCATCTTCCCACACCCAACGCCTTTCATCTGTAATTTCTGGCAATACGAAAACCTCACCTGCATCATTTGTTGGTGGTAAAGTTGGAGGATCTGCTGGTGCGACGCCGAAGCAAGGGCGCAACAAGGAAACATGGAATACGGGGTGAATCCGAATGGAAGAAGGCAAATCGAGCTCGTATGCAGCAGATCCAATGCGACGAAGAATGGAAAACGGTCCATAATAACGGCAAGAAAGCTTGTGAAACTTCTGGCGCGTCAAACTCAACTGACGGTAAGTGCGCAGCTTGACGTACACTAGATCGCCCGGTTCAAATGTTAAATCTTGCCGTTTTTTATCCGCTTGAAATTTCATGCGCTGATGTGCTTGATGCATATTTGCTCTTAACTGTTCCAATAAATCTTGTCGAGTCGTTAGAGTTGCATCAATGGTGATATTCTGTGAAGTACCTGCGGTATATGATGGAATGATCTGTGGTTTCCTGCCAAAAAGTGCTTCGAATGGTGTCATCTGTATTGCTGAATGTTGTGTAGTATTGTACCATAGTTGAGCATGGGGAAGGAATCGAGTCCAAATTTTTGGGTTGTCGGCTGTGAAACAACGCAAGTAACATTCAATAGAGCGGTTTACAACCTCCGTCTGACCATCGGACTCGGGGTGGTATGCACTGCTATAACACAATTTTGTCCCCATAAGCTTGAAAAGCTCTTTCCAAAATCCACTGGATCCCTGTCTGATACAATCGTATTTGGCAGCCCATGTAAACTGTAAAGTTCATTTATGAAAACAGAAGCCAAATAAGTGGCAGTGAATTTTGCAGGTAATGCAATGAAATGCGCAAACTTTGTTAATCTATCAACCACCACCCATATAGTTGATTTCCCGTTAGAGTTAGGCAAACATGTGATGAAATCCATTGATATGTCGTGCCAAACTTGTGATGGAACGGGCAAAGGTTGCAATAACCCATATGGTTTCCCTCGAATATACTTGTTTCTTTGGCATTCATCACATTTTCTCACAAACCCTTTTACGTCCTTTTGCATGTGAGGCCAATACAAAGTAGAGGACAACCTGGCTAATGTTGCTTTGGAACCGGAATGACCAGCAGCTGGGGATGCATGAAATTCCTCTACCAAATCTTTGCGTAACCCATCGACATCAGGTATATATATTCTGCTTTTATATAGAATTAATCCATCTTTGATATTATAAGCAGAATCTGAACTAACCTTGGCCAGAAATTGTATCCCTTCAGGAGAAATGGCATATGAGCGAACACGATGCAACCAAGAGGCAACATGAGCTGAAAACTGAGCAAACTCCGGAAGATCCACTCTTGATAAGGCATCGGCAACACGATTTTCCCGACCAGGTTTGTATACTACCTCGTAGTCATACCCAATGAGTTGTGTTATCCACTTAACTTGTTCTGGAGTGTGAATCTGTTGCGAAAGTAGGTGTTTAAGGCTCTTTTGGTCAGTGAATATTGTGAACTTTCTGCCAAGTAAGTAGTGTCGAAACTTTTTCACAGATTCACTAACTGCATAAAGCTCTTTGTTGTAGGCCGAAGCTGATTGCATGCGCCCAGTCATCTTTCGACTGAAAAAAGCTATCGGGTGATCGTTTTGCAATAAAACAGCCCCCACAGCCAGCGAAGAAGCATCAGTTGTCAACTCAAATGGCAAGTCAAAATCTGGCAATCTCAACGCCGGCACCGTAGTCATAATCTGTTTGAGTGTATTAAATGCCTTTTCTGCTTCTTCATTCCATGTAAAAGATTGTAACTTGAGTAGATCTGTAAGTGGAGAGGCTAGTGTAGCAAAATGGCGAACAAAACGCCTATAATAACCGGCAAGGCCCAAAAACCACGGAGGCCCGTAACAGAGATAGGTATTGGCCAATCAACAATAGCCCTTACCTTTTCTGGATCAACTCGCACCCCATCCTGCGAGATGAAATGGCCTAAATATTGTATTTCAGTTACACCAAACACACACTTGCACATCTTAGCATAGAACTCATGCGCACGTAACTGCATAAAAACCTGACGTAAATGGCACAAATGATCATCCCAAGTCGAACTATAAACCAAAATATCATCGAAAAAGACCAACACAAAACGCCTAAGATAATCACGAAACATATCATTCATGATAGCCTGAAATGTAGACGGGGCATTAGATAGCCCAAATGGCATAACTAAAAATTCGTAGTGTCCGTCACACGTACAAAAAGCGGTTTTATGCACGTCCTCTTTAGCAACCCGAATCTAATGATAACCTGCCCGTAAATCAAGTTTAGTAAAAACCCGTGCACTATGCAATTCGTCGAGCAATTCATCAACTGTTGGGATAGGAAAATGATCTTTCACTGTGATTGCGTTAAGAGCTCTATAATCTGCACAAAAACGCCATGTACCATCCTTTTTTCCGACCAACAGAACTGGGGAAGAAAAAGGACTAGTACTGGGTTGAATTTTTTGTTCACTTAGCATCTTTTGAATCAATTCAGACATAATGGCTTTTTGATAGTGGGGATAACAGTAAGGTTTGACATTTATTGGTTTGGCATTAGGTAGTAAGTGAATGTGGTGGTCTTGTGGGCGGTTGGGTGGTAAAGTTTTTGGAGTGTCAAAGAGGGTTTTGAATTCTGTTATAAGTGATTGTATATCTGGAGTAAGTGGTTTGTCTTGGGTAGTACAAGTTAAGGTGGGATGGTTATTTTGAAATGTGATAGTATGAAGAGAGGCAATTGAATCTGTTTCCAACATTCGATGTAGTTGACTAAGTGAAGCAGCTCTATAACGCGATTCCCCTTTGATAGTAACTTGTCTCCCATTTTGATTAAATGTAATTCGTGGCACCTTATAATTAGACATAAAATCACCCAATGTTCCCAACCACTGTACACCCAGTACAATATCTGCCCCTTTAATGGGTAAAACCATTAGGGGAACCTTCAATTTTACTTGACTAATAGTCAGCCCAACATTTTCACACTTTCTTGTACACTTCAAATATGCTCCATTTCCAAGCATAACTGGGCAGAGTGGTACTGCCAATGTAGGTAATTTTAAAAACTCAGCAACTCTGGATTGTATTATGTTGAAATCACTGTCAGAATCAACTAATACACTGACAGAATGACCCAGAATTTGCCCTGTAACTCGTAATGTTTGTGGCGAACAAGCTCCATTGTATGCTGCAAATGAACACCGAAATTCAGGTGTGATATTTTTCAGCCCAGTTTCTGGAAATTCATCACTTTCACTTAACTCCAATAAATCAGATGACAATTCACCGTCTGCACCTGTACCATCGGCCAATAAAACTAAAAATTGTGGTGTTTTGCATTTATGGCCCGACACAAATTTTTCGTCACAGTTAAAACATAAACCCTTGGCTCGTCGCATCTGCATTTCTGCTTGTGACAAACGCCTAATCGGTAATTGACTCACTGACTTCTCAATAGTAGGAGCGGAAGTAGGCGTAGGTAAAACATGGGTGGGCTTGGGATAATTATTGAAACGTGGAACATATGCACGTGATTTACTGTCTAATAATTTATCTTCAAGCAATTTTGCCAAATCAATAGCGTCAGAAATATCAGCAGGTCGTAAAACAGCCAACTCTCGTTGCATTTCAATTTTTAACCCAGAAATGAAACAATTAAGCAAAGCTGATTCAGACAGATCATCTACGCAATTACTGAGTTTTTCAAACTCTTCACGATAATCTTCAACCAAACCTACTTGTTTCATTTTGAATAAGGTTGCTTGATGGTTAGTGTAAGAAGAGGGACCAAACCTGCGAGATATATCACGCTTGAACATTTGCCAACTTCCGAACTGATTGTTTCGAAACATCCATTTATACCAACTGTTTCATGTAAAATGAAGAGTAATGGACACGTCGATCGGTCGGTATGTTGTGTTCATTAAAGACACGATCTGCATTGAAAACCCAATCCAACACTTCATCACCTTCAAATGCATTTAACTGGATCCGCATCGGCTGAAATGGTTCCGTTTGCACGCCTGGTTGAAAAATGGGATTTGTCGATGAACTCCCAATGTGCCTCTCGGAAATTACTTGAGGCGCTTGCTGATTTTCTGCAATACGATCAAGTTGTAATTTCATATCTGCCATCATTGTCATAATGGCGGACACAGCGCTTTCATTCTGTTGTACACGTGTTTCCAGATTTTGTGATGATTCTGATTTTGCCGAAGCATCGGAAATGTTGGTGTTTTGTGGTTTAGGAGCCATGGTAACATCAATGGAAGCACCAAAATGATAGAGTATCAAAATATATGTCGTTCTTATTCGAGGAAGAACGTAAAACTCCAGAATTTAAAAGGGAGAAAAGAGAGATTAATAAACATACTTCATATTTCTTCTTAAGAAAATGATGCCAATTACATTCTGATATTATATAGACAACTGCCGTAGCCTATAACTGCTATATTGCAGTAACTTCCCACTACTAATTACAATATTATATTAATAAAACAAAGTAACTACACCCTTATAATACTTAATTAATAATTATGCTTCACATATGATAGTCTTTGGTCCACTTTGGAGGCTGCCTGTACCGCATGGATGGACAGCTTTGGGCTTCTGGATTTGGGCTCGTAACAAACTTGGTCAGCAGTGGCAAGTTTGTATTACACCCTTTCTAGTTCGGTATTGTGTTTTTCTAATTGGTCTTTCGACACTCCACCCTTGAATCAGACTCTCATTTTTACTGATAAGTTGAGTCTTCACTCTCAATTCTTCTTCCATCGTAGGAATCTCCTGCCAAAAAGAAAAAAGAAAACGTTATATTCAATGTAAGTAAGTCGCCACTAACTACACGGGTGAAATTCATGATTAGATATTCATATTACCTTCCGTAAAATTTCAGCTCTAGAAGGTTGGTCCTCCCGCTGCAAACCAATGAAATAGAGCTGAAGTTTTTTAGCCGCCTCCATGAAGTCTATGGCATGTCTCTCTACATCAACTAAAGCAATTGCATAAAGGTTAAAAGGGAGCAGCATTGCAAGCAACAAACAACAAAGAAAAGAAAAGAAAAGAAAAGAAAATGGTTGTTGGTTAACTAACATACTCTGATGAGAAGGATGAGGGGAACGATCAATGGCTTGAAGTTCTCGGGCAGGCAAGCAAGGACGTAAAGCAGCTTCCAACGCCATAATGTGGGAGATCATATCATCATCATCCTTGGAGCTGGGAAAACCAGATTGTGACTGTAAAAATCAGTGGAATAACATTATGCAAACATAGGAAATAAAAAAGGTAATGATGTTACATAAAAGCCAAAGGTAAACCAAATGGAATTTCAAAATAGACATAAACTTGCGATAAGCCATCCACATAAATAATATCAGACCAAATCAGAATATTAATAGCATAAAACCTGTCAAGTGAGAATCATCGCCAAATCGACATCCATATGCTGCTAGCCTGCTACTATTAATAAATAAGGACAATTCCATCAAACCCCCCAAACTATGGCACCTTTTACCGGACGAGATCAGAACTTTCGTTTTAGCTTCAATGCCCCTTAACCTTTAGTCGTTTGTGCGATTTACTTTTGTGCGTGTTCCAGCCATATTTTTGCCGGAACAGTAAGGCACGTGCAGAGCACATGTTAAAGTTTAAGGGCATTTTTGTCCAAAAAATATTCACCAAACTTTCAAACCCCCCAAAATATAATCTTTTATGACTTTCCCCCTGAACTATCAAGTGTGTGATTTGCCCCCTGAACTATGGTATGATTTTGAGGACTGCCCTTTGAACTATTTTTTGAGTTTCTAGACTGCCCCCTGAATTTTTATGAGTTTTTAGGATTGCACCCCTGAACTATAATATGGTCATTGAGATGCATTTTGCTGAATTGAAATGGTATTAACTGGAGCAAAAAGGTAAGCATCGAAACACCCAAAATTTAACATCAAAACACCAAAAAAATATTCATAATGATCATTCACAACCCCATCATCACCATAATAAACAACCAGATCATAATATGTTCTATAGGCTTAACAAAATACCTACACATTGTATCTGAAGGCCTTAACAAAGTCACACAACATTTTGAAACTAAATAGATCTCAATTCTTCATAACAAAATAAGAAAGAGCATAACATGGTGGTTATCCCTCACAAAATAATGGTCACAACCACTTCATTTAGGGGTGGGAGGGCCGGGTCGGGTTCCCGCGACCCGACCCGATCGGATTTTCCCCGGCTCGGGGAAAATCCGATAGCCAACCCGACCCGTTGCTGCGGGAAATTTCTCCCGCAGAAACTCCCGCGGGTCGGATCGGGATCCAAGATTGGATCCCGATCCGACCCGCGGGATCCGATATTCTGTTGTGATGGCTAAATTATTGACGTTAGGTTTGAATCGAATTGGGAATTTGGGAGGCAATATAAAAAGAAGCTGCTGACATGGAGAGGGGACAGAAGTCTGAAGACGCACTATAGTTATTTCACTTTTTATTTTTAATTAGCAACTTTTGTTATTTATGCTTTTTTTAATGTCGCTTTTTATATTTCCGTTAATTAAAATAGAAGGCCATGTGCTGCGCACAATCTGTCAAAGTCTGTTACAAAACCAGGCGTGCTGTGGTCATTGGAGAACTTGCAAAAAGTGATCATGAATATTCCTTTCTTCTGCTGAATGTTTCTCTCTCTATAATTCTCTTCTTCGTCTCCAAGTTTTCCCTTCTAAGTTATTAAACTATTCTGCAAAAAGTACCAAAAAAATAATACAAATTAATTTCAACCATAACATATTCACAGTCCCCAAACTAACACACACACACACACAGCAAACACACACAAACACAATACCACAGCAAACACACACAAACGCGCGACACACACAGACACAAACAAACAACACAAACACGCACCATCTCCGCAGCGGCTCTCCGTCGCGCCTTCTCCGCCGCCGCACCTTCCACAAACACTGCCCACTGGAATTCTCGGGATCCCGGGACCCCGACGGGATCCCGGAATCCGCGGAACTCCCGCAGTTGCAGGAGTTCCGTAATTCGCGGTGCGGATCGGGAGCCGCGGCTAGCTCTCGATCCCCGCCAAATCCCGGGGGCCGGATTCCCGATGCCCAACTCACCCCTAACTTCATTCTCTTCAAAATCTTATTCTATCTCTTGTTAATCAACTTCTTTGCTGCTTTGTCAATTATAAGATTCACAACACCTGAAGTGGTCCCCACGTTACTCACTATTTCCTTATTAATGAGATAATGAATTTGGGACCACATGACATAGATAAGAAATTTTGGACCACAAACATGTAAATGCAGTTTTTACCTCATTTCTTGGTGCATTCTCCCTGAAGTTGATGCACCCTTCTTTTTCAATTCTGCATTTTTTTTTCTGTATCTGCATTCCAATAAGCAAACCATTCCAATAAGCAAACCAAACCAGGTGGTTCAGGCAGATAGCAATAACATAAACGTCAAAATTATGGATTGGACACAATATCTTGAGCCATATTCGGACATAGTTGCTCTCTTCAAGAGTTCTGATTATGGCTTATTTACAAGGGATAAAAGCATCAAACCCCCTGAACTATGCACGTTTTTGCGACTTGCCCCCTAAACTAATTTAATAAGCGTTTTGCCCCCTAAACTATGCACGTCTGTTTGATTTGCCCCCTGGCCGGGTTTTCGGCTATTTTTGGCCATTCTTGGTCGGAATTTTTCCCCTTACCCGACACATATGTGTTGTACTAGATGTCTATTAGTAGTTGATGACAAAAAGTAGGCGAAAAAATACCTCGAACGGGGCATATTCTGGCTAAAATACACTGAAGAGGAAATCACATTTTGGCTAGAATATGCCCCGTTCGAGATGGTTTTTCGCCTACTTTTTGTCATCAACTACTAATAGACATCTAGTACAACACATATGTGTCGGGTAAGGGGAAAAATTCTGGCCCAGAATGGCAAAAAAATAGCCAAAAACCCGGCCAGGGGGCAAATCGAACAGACGTGCATAGTTTAGGGGGCAAAACGCTTATTAAATTAATTTAGGGGGCAAGTCGCAAAAATGTGCATAGTTCAGGGGGTTTGATGCTTTTATCCCTATTTACAAATACTGAGATTATAGCTTATTTACAAATAAAGAGAAATGAAAGTTCAACAAGAATTAGTTTTTTAACAATGCTTCTCTTTTCTTCCTAACAGTAACATCTGCGTGTACATAGAATGAATTAGAGAAAACACTATCTAAGATCTCCAGTTTTACGAAAAGCCCATGTTTCTTCATTTAGGCCACAAACAAAGGTGTTTATTAAGTATGATGGCACCAGTAGTATGAATGATTAGGGATTTCAGAACAATTCAGAAAATAAACTACCTTAAGGTTACATTATTTACTCAAAGCAGAAAAGATGTTTCTGAAACGAGGAGCAAGAGCCAGAAGGGAAGGACATTGAGAACGAGTAAATGACAAGGATTCTGAGAGAAGTTTCTTTAAATGCTTTGGCCAAGTAAGTTCAATAATTGATAGCAAATATATATATCAAAAGCTTTGGGAAAGATTCATATAACAGATGAATCAAGCATCTAAAAAGGTCAAATAACAATTCTTACTTATGATCACAATTTCCAAGAGCATCTGCTCCTATACCAGAGTATAGACCAGTTCTCTGTGCTGGTGATATATCAATTACTTACTCAGTTATTTACTTAAATTAAGCTAATGGCTTATTATTAGTATATTGTCATTCAGATGGTTAATGCTATTCCTGCAGAAAGAGTTCTTCTTATCTACTAATTTGAACCAAATTTAGCAGAAACTAAATATGAAATACATTGTGAAGTCGTGGTATCCCATCTCAGCAAAGCAACAGTTGTCCTTATTCTCTTTATCATGTAACATAACACACGGAACTCAAAATGAAAGGAAAGTACCTGTTGTAGGGCTGATTTTCTTCGATCCTGGTGGCCAACGTGAGGCACGCAATGACATCCATTGTTAGGTTCGCATCATAAGATACAAAAAATAATTTATGTTCGTTGTCACAAGTCTAGTGCATCTTATAACATAAACTATATCTCAAATTTCCACAGCAAATCTCGTAAACATAACGAAAACTGAATCTGCAAATCTGCAACAAAACCAAATTTCTGCAAAGTGTTCAGCTCAAATTTACCTTTTTCTCAAACATCTCATAAACATAATGAACTAAATAAAAACCCAATGCATATCAATCCAACAAATCAACAACTAGGTTATCATTTTCCCACATATGCTTCAACAACACATTTTTCAGAGATTTCGACAAATCAAAATCCGCACATACATCAGCTCACAACATGAGCGATTTCATGAAAATCATGAATTGCACTACACGATTCGAGATTAGTAGATTTCTAAATCTAGTACCATAAGATCACAAACAGAACTCCATAACTAGACAATCTCATCAACAACAATCATCAATGTCAAAATGACTATGTCGCCTTTGACGAATTTCAATATAATAACACAAAATTCATTAAAATTGAAGTAGATTAAGATCCGTAATTGAATGTTACAAGAAAACGCAAGTAATGTCGAATTGAGATTGAATTTACCTACAACAGAAGCCGTGACAGAATTTCGGTGAACACCTCGTTCATCACAGGTGGGTGTGCACAGCGGCGGCTCGCCGCTCCTCTGCCGCTGTCGCTGCTTCCTCACATAAAGACCACGATCGGCGCGTCGTAGCTTCAGGATCCATTTCATGTTTGTTGAGAACCGGGTGAACTTAGATTTGTGAACTTAGATTTGTGAGAGTCAAAATGTTTACTTTGAACTTTAGGTTTTTTTATTAGTTTTTAATTATATTAAGTAACGGGTCTATTTTACCCCTTACGGGTCACTTGAGACATGCACGTGAGGGAATATTCTACGAATATTCCGGTAAAAATGAGGCTGGAACACGCACTAAACACACTCGCACAAACGGCTAAAGTTTAGGGGACACTGGAACTAAAATGAAAGTTCTGACCTCGTTCGGTAAAAGGTACCATAGTTTGGGGGGTTTGATGGAATTATCCCTAATAACTATAAAAAAACACTTTGAAAAAAGAAAAAAAAAAAAAACTTACAGGCGCATCCTCCTCCATTGGTCGACTGCAGTCTGCACACAAAGAGATAACCATATCAGTAACAAGTAACAACCAAACGAAAGATGAAAAGACTCGAGTTAGAACAAATAATTAGAAGAGCGAATTAATTACAGATCCTACATTTATTTTATTTGTTTCATATTAAAAGAAGAACTTTGGATACTTGCATACTATATATAATAGAAAAATGTCAACTCTATTTTAACATGATTATGTTTCCTTCTATCTCCAGTTATAATTAAACTTGTGGGAGATATATCGAACTCTTGTTAAGGTGATAAACTGAATTAATTTAAGATATATGTAGAGTATTATAATTTTATTTGTTTAATAATGGTTCATATTCATGTGGAGTACTATAATTTTATAGGTTAAAAAAATAAATTGAAAATTTACAATTAAAAGATAAACCGTGTTGAGCCCATCTCATTTTCTATTCACATCATGGATACAAGATACCTGAAACCTAAAATTGAGGATAGGTGGGAGGAAGATAGTGAGGTACTGGAGGAGCACGCAAAAGCGTATTTTGTAAGTCTCTTTACGCCGAATAATTCCCAAGGTAGAGGGTGCTTATCGGGCGCGGCATACCAAAGAAAACTCACGCACGAGGAGAAGGAAGAGGTCGGCCGTATGATTGATATGGATGAGTTGAAATCAGTGGTTTGGGCGTCCCATCCCCTCAAAGCTCCGGGTCCGGACGGGCTACAGGCATTGTTCTATCAAAACGGTTGGTCATGGATTAAGGAATCATTGCTGGATTTCATGGTAAAAGTCTACGAGGAGAAGAGCTTTGAGAAAAAGATATGTGAGGCGCACCTTTGTCTCATCCCCAAGGTATCAAACCCGATACTTATTTCTCAATTCAGGCCTATTTCGTTATGCAATGTTATCTATAAATTTATTACGAAAAGCATAACGATGAGACTCCGAGAAATCATGCCTAGAATAGTGGGACCAACACAGTCGAGTTTTATTAGAGTGCGTAGTACGCAAGATGATATATTTCTTCTTTAGGAGATCCTTCACTCACTGAGATCAAAAAAGAAAAATAAAACGGGAGATATGATTATGAAGCTTGATTTAGAGAAAGCTTATGATAAAGTGAGTTGGAAATTTTTGGAAGAAACATTACGTCTGTTTGATTTCCGGAGAATACAATTGATCTTATCATGTTCTGTGTTAGAAACGCAGCAACACGTATTCTTTGGAACGGGTCACCACTTGCGCCTTTTAATCATACTTGTGGGCTACGTCAGGGGGATCCTCTGTCTCCGTATTTATTTGTTCTCTGTATGGAGAGGTTATCTTACATGATACAGGAGGAGGTTGACAGAAAGAGGTGGAAACCAATAGTGCCATGTAGGGGCGGACCGAGGATATCAGATCTCTTTTTTGCCGATGATATTATATTGATGGGAAAGGCGACTAAACTGATGGCGCACGTCATTAAAAAAGTCCTCAAGCCTTTTTGCGAGATGTCCGGCTTGAAAATAAGCTACCCCAAGTCGAAAGTGTTCTTTTCAAAAACATCGGGTTTGAGCTTGAAGAGGGAAATTAGCGAGGTGTTGGGCGTGGAACAAACGTGCAACTTGGGCAAATATTTGGGTGTTCGGCTGATCCACGGGCGCATGAACAGAGCTGATTTTGCCGAGATGATGGATTGGGTGATAAAACGTTTTGGGGGGTGGAAGAGTAGTCTCCTTTCCCTTGCAGGTCGAGCAACGTTGATAAAATCTGTCTCATCGGCTCTCCCTATTTACCACATGCAATCCGCATGGCTCCCGGAACATATATGTGACCAACTGGATAGAATGAATAGAGAATTTCTTTGGTCGACGAATATAGAACAGAAAAAAGTGCATCTAGTGGGGTGGGATCAAGTAACATAACCGATATCCGAAGGTGGTTTGGGAATCCGAATAAGTAGGATAAGTAACGAGAGTCTACTAGCAAAATTCGCGTGGAAAGTGCTGAAAGAAGAAGATACACTGTGGAGCGAGCTGATCCGACATAAATATCTCAAAAAAGACTTATTCTTCGAGCACAAACCAAAACCGAGTGCAAGCGCGGCGTGGAAAGGAGTGGCCCACTATTTAGCTTGATGCAGCCGTTTCTAAGATGGAAGGTAGGGGACGGGAAAACAATCTCCTTCTGGTTTGATGCATGGCTGGGAGATAAAAAACTCTGTGACGTGATACCAACAATTAGGCCGAATGAGAGAGAGTTAAAATTATGCGACTTGGTGTCCGATAGTGGAGTTTGGATGTTGGATGATTTGGAGACAGAAATTCCCAAGAGTATAAGACGAGATCGGTAAAAATTAATAGACATGTTATATCTCGATCGGTAAAAAGTTCATATTAGGCATGTTGTGAACTCGTTTTCAACGTGGGACACTTGCACACTCGATATTAATAGACCTAGCTAGATTATTCTAAATATTTATCTTGTAAAGATTTTGTAATCTCTTGTACTTATCCTTCCTTTATTATAGCGATCTAGTTTCTAAACTTAAGATTGTAAATTTGTATTTATACCTTCCTTGTTAATGAGAATATCATCACTTCCAAATTACCTATTCTCTTATATGGTATCAAGAGTCAATACTCTCTAACGAGATTCTAAATTACCTATTCTCTTATATGGTATCAAGAGTCAATACTCTCCCACTTCGGACTCACCCGTGTTGGACCCCGACACCGTTGCTCCTGACCCGACACCTGCTCCTGACCCGCCTTCCACGAATCGGGCTCATCCCATGATCACTCGTTCGCGTAATAACATTTTTAAGCCGAAGCAAATGCATCTCGCCACCAAGCATCCTTTGGCAGGCCCTCTTGAACCCACATGTGTCACTCAAGCCTTGAAAGATCCCAATTGGCGTCACGCTATGGATGAGGAACTCACGACCCTCGCCAAACACGAAACTTGGTCACTTGTTGACGCGCCGGGTATTTCGTATTAAACGGCTTCCTAACGAGAAAATTGATAAATACAAGGCGCACCTTGTGGCTAAAGGTTTTCATCAACGACCGGGCCTTGATTTTAAGGATACGTTTAGTCCCGTTGTTAAACCTGTCACTATTCGGGTTATTCTCACACTTGCTGACTCTCGTCAATGGCCGCTTCGTTAACTTGACATAAGCAATGCTTTTCTTCATGGGGATCTTAGTGAGGATGTATTTATGAGTCAACCACCGGGTTTTGTGGATCCTCTTTATCCACGTCGTGTCTGTCATCTCCACAAGTCCCTCTACGACCTTAAGCAAGCACCTCGGGAGTGGTACTTGGCACTTAGTTCGGCCCTTGTCTCGTTTGGCTTCATCCAATCCAAGTCCGACAACTCTCTTTTCATCTATTCTCGCACCAAGATTCTTTGCTTTATGCTTGTGTATGTCGACGACATCATTATCATGGGGAACGATCCGTCTTTCGTCTCCTCTATTATTTCTCGACTCAGTGAGTGTTTTTCCATTAAAGACTTGGGTGCGCTAACATACTTTCTCGGCATTGAAGTTCTTCGTTGTCGTGAAGGCCTATTTCTATCCCAACACAAATACATCGCTGATGTGTTGGCTCGGCACAAAATGGATGAGGCAAAACCCCTCGCTACTCCGATGACATTCAATCCCGCCGCTTCGGGCTCGACCTCCGCTGTTGATCTGACACCTTACCGCCAAATTATTGGTGCTCTTCATTATTTGGCCTTTACTCGCCCGGATATTGCTTTTGCCGTTAATCGCCTTGCCCAACGAATGGCGTCTCCTACTGAATCGGATTGGGCTGCCCTTAAGCGCATTTTGCGCTATCTTAAGGGTACTCTTTCCCATGGTCTTCTACTCCGTCGCTCGGACTCTCTTAAGTTATCTGCCTATTTGGATGCGGATTGGGCGGGCGACACCCTCCACGGCACATCCACATCAGCCTATGTCGTGTTCCTTGGCTCGAATCCAATTTCATGGACGTCGCGCAAGCAACGCGCGGTCTCCCGTTCGTCGACCGAGGCTGAGTATCGGGCACTTGCGAATGTTGCGGCGGAAATTAGATGGATCCAACACTTGTTCGGTGAGCTCGGGTTGTCCCTTCCACCCACGCCTCTCATTCGCTGTGATAATATGGGTGCCATTCGACTTTCTCTTCATCCGGTTCAGCACTCGCGCATGAAGCACATCTCGGTTGATCTCCATTTTGTTCGTGACCTTGTTAACAAAGGATTCCTCAAAGTCTCCTATGTCAACACTCTCGACCAATTAGCTGATGCTCTTACCAAGCCTCTAGCTAGATCTCGGTTTCAACTTATGCGTTCCAAACTCTCCGTTGCTGATGGAACGTCGATTTTGCAGGGGCGTAATAGACCTAGCTAGATTATTCTAAATATTTATCTTGTAAAGATATTGTAATCTCTTGTACTTATCCTTCATTTATTATAGCGATCTAGTTTCTAGACTTAAGATTGTAAATTTGTATTTATACCTTCCTTGTTAATGAGAATATCATGACTTCCAAATTCTCTTATTCTCTTATAGATATTCTAACAAATTTAGCAAACATACCCGAAAGGAAGTCAGCAGTTTGACGCTTTTGGCCCCAAGAAAATCTGCATAACCCACAAAAAGAGAATGTGTAAGTTTGTGTTAAACTCGTAATGTTGAAACTTTATATACGTATCTACGAGAAACTTACATTGCTCCTCCGCCTGCTGGGCCGGCTGCTTTAAAAAGCCACATTAAGGCCAAGGTGATACCGTTGGCGGCTCGTCTCTGGTCTTGATCCCGTCGTTATATTGCAGGAAGATGTATTACATGTACAATATGCAACATATAATCATGATTTTAACATTGAAACGAGGGACTTGAAGAGATTGATGATTATAGAATTACCACAACTCGATTTTGCAAGATGAACAACCCCGTCTCAATGGAGATCTGATGAACGTTAAAAGTCAGTAAGTAACGCTGAAGCTGGAGTGAAAAAGAATCGTGCATCCCAACAATTTGTCCATTTTCAACAGAGTTAATCATTTGAATGCTTCATTATAACAAAAAGATGACACTTACAGCTAGTACATTCATTGCCAGAGACGCACAATTTAGCACGATTGACAATGCGATTCCAGATAGCATCGCTATATAATGGTAACTTGTCAATAGAGGAATCGATAGAACCTGTATTGAAGAGAAAAACATCTCAATAAATGAATCTTCTGGACCTTACTGAGTTAACGATATTCCAACAGTTAAAGAGCTTACTCCTAAAACTCGACAAAGCAGGATAGGACCCATAATTTTCTCCATCACTGGATATAAAAAAGATTGAAAGGATAATAGGCCAAATCCTGAAAATCGAGTAGGACATCGTGTGTTATGATAAGCAACATGTAGAACCGGGGGGTTACGAATAAAGGTTATAAAGACAAAATGTCGACCTATTTCAAGCGTTGAAATAAGACATTATTGTACCTGAAACGGCAAGAACTGTTCCAACATCCTGGGTTGTATAGCTTAACCCTCACAGTCTTCTGGGACTCTCGGCCTATAACGAGAATATTTGTAGAAGCAAAAGCATTCACCTTGAGACGGCTACTAAATGTTACAACATATACTTTCTTGCAGATTTCCAAACATCAGTTCCATCGAGCATCCTATCAAATCATAGATAGACTAAACGTAGGGCGAAAGAGAAAATATTATCTGTACCTCGGAGTAAGCCATATCATGAAGTGAAAACACACAATATATAATGATGGACGACATCAGGGGCCAATTCTTGAAGATGCTCATTTTAGTCTTCGCCTCCCCTTTTTCTTGAGCAGCGGATTCAAGTGTACCGTGTGAATTTTGAGGCGATATCCTTTCTGAGGGGTGTATGTGTAAGGTTTCCTGCATTTCTTAAGCCTTAGGACAATTTGGAACCGAATATTATATCAAAAGAAGAACAATGGAAGCAAGCGTAAGGAACATACGGGGATCCAAAAACAAGAAATAGTTACAGCAACCGCGAAGAGAGATATCACCAGGCAGGGCAAGAAGTATGGAAATCTACGTAAGAGCTTACGTGTTATACTGATCAATATGCAAAGACGATAATAACGCAACATAGGACCGAAAACAAGTACTTTACCTCCCGAACAACGAATCTGAAGCAAATATGGCAGGAAATTTCTCTGCAGGCTTGAATTCAAACATTAAAATTTAGAAAAGTTGGCAAAAATAAATATCCTGTTCTACAAAATTAATGGTGCTAGTCAGCTAATGCACTACATTGTCACATGTATCCAATTCTCATGGAGGTTCACTAGTACAACAAAACACTTCGTTTTCAGTTTATGCATAAAATAAAATCGACCATACCTTCTTAACAGACATATATAGCAGAACAAAGTCAGGCACGACATATTTCTCTGTTGAACATTCCACCATAACAAGAAAAGAAATGAAATACATGTATATAAGTACCTGAGCTAGAAAGCCTCCTAAAGCTGGTCCAATAATCAAGCCTGCACCCCAAGCGGTACCAGCCTAAAACAAAGTCCGTGAACTCTCAGAAACCTGGCTGTATCACAATTCTTTGATGAGCGCTCAGTATTCGAAGAGCATAAGTAAACGTTGTTTACCGCTGACAGTGCTAAAGGTTGATACTCTTCACGAACCGTTTCACATGCATACGCCTAACCATGGGGGTCAAAACTAAACCATAGCGTGCAAAAAGAAAAAAAGACGAACAACCAAACTAGAAGTGGCTCCAATAGAATTATGGAAAATGCAACACGAATCTATGATGAGTACCTTGATCGGTCCGAGCAAACCATTTAAACTTCCAAGAAGAAATCTCGTCGATAGGGCCATCTAGTAGTTTACACTAAGACCAAACAGAGTGTTGAAAATGACTCTGTACATAAAAACCATCCATTATTAAGGTATCCACAATGCACACTATCAAAAGCAGAACACGAATAGAAAAACGATCACTAACATTGTGACACCACCTATAATTATGACGGGTTTTCGCCCATACTTATCAGCAACAATGCCCCATAGAATCGACGTCAAAGCTCTACCAATCATAAATGAGGAGCCTTCATGCAATTCAAACTTGTTATTACAATGTAAAAAGGAGTCATCCATCTTTTCTTGTGAACGGGATTAAAAGACTGGAAAATACACGTTCGACCTACCTACAAAACTGGCATAGAAACCAATATCTTCTTCTTTCTTTGCAATGCCAAAATCCCTTATCTACAACAAATGTCAAGTTCACAAAAAACAACAAAATAAATATACATAGAATGTACAGCTTCAACATAAAAAAGGAGATACATTATCAGTATATACTTAATTTCAACTTGTGCCAGTCAAATAAAGTGACACCACCATAAAAGATGAATGCTTACCATAAAATAGAGGAATGGAAAGAGAGATGATATTGTTAGAGCTGCAACGGTGAAAACACAGAAGACAAAAAACCATCATGCATCATATATGTAAATCAGTGTGTACATATTGTTTGTAAAGATTAGTGCCATATTGGTTCTAATATGATCAGGACATAATAACAAAAAATGGAAAGCATTTAATTTGTTATATGTCCATTAGTTTAACTATGAGTCTCATTTGGAATATGAGGCTGATAGGGGTATTTTAGGATTGGCCCAGCACTGTGAATTGGGCCGGCCCAAAACCGTATCGAATTGGCCCAATTCGATACCTTCAGCGCATCGAATAACCGTCATTCGATGCGCGCATCGAAAAGGGAAAGAAAGCGATGAAGTCCAGGAAAGGGAAAGAAAAACTTTAGAGTGTTACATATTTTGTTGTCTTTTCGGTGGATAAAATGTAACACTTATTTTGAATAGGAGCATTATATGCTCTGTGGATAGGAGCATTATATGCTGTGTGAACTGGTGTTGATATTCTATGTAACATTTTTATTTTGAGTAGGAGCATTATATGCTCAGTGAACTGGTGTTGATATGCTCTGATCATTTTGAATATGAGCATTATTTTGAAATGTGGAGGTTCGATGCAAACGTGGTTGTTCGATTACATAAAGTTGAAATGGTTTGTTTTGTGCCAGTTTTATAAATTCACATAAAGTTGCAATGGTTCGATTACATAGTGTCTGTTTATGCCAACAGTCACATCTAGGCTATAAAACTGAGACACATTTACACCAATCATCACATTTAGGCTATCGATACATTTTTAAGAAGATAGTAAAAATGACAATCAATGCAGATATAAGGTTGAGGTTGTTTTATGTTGATCCGGATTTCACTAGATTGACAGAAACAGTTTTTTTTGGATAGATTGGTAAATTATGGGAGAAGGCATATGTTATCAAATATTTATGCACTGATGAGAGGGCTTGAAATAATCAAGACAGAGTTGCATTCACTGGTTCAACAACCATTATTGGACGAAACATTGGAGAGGAAAATCAGAGATATGAGGTTGAAATATATACTATTCAAGAAGTTTTGTGATCTCCCAGGGGTTTTCACTGAAGGACCTGATATGCGGGTAATACTTGGCGCGGGCTATTACTGGATTGTTGATGTGGTAAGCAATTCAATTTTTTTTCATGTCATTATTATCCCCTAACTATAAAGGCAAAATTGATAAAATCCCACAAACTGTCAGGAGAGGCATTGGGAGACCTATTTCAGAATGTATGGCCTGACAAATGCAAGATATATGCAAGCATTGTTTGATGAGCACCAATGTGCTTTGCTTCCAGGAGAGGAAGGTATATATGAAGAAGAGTTTACCGAAGAGGAAGTTGATGATGATGTTGATGATGATTTTCCAGAAGAGGAGGAAGTGGTGGAGATAGTAGATGATAATTTTGGTCCAAGTGACATTGAGGATTAAATCTAGGGATTATCTTACAAGTATCATAACAAATTTAGTGAATTCTAGTGTAATCAGGGCATATTGTTTATGTTTTTTAATACTTAATAGGCATATTGTTCATGTTTTTTAATACTTACTGGGCATATTGTTTATCTTTTTAATACATAATGGGTATATTTTTTAAATCGATCAAAACTTAAAGGGCAGATTCATAACATTTTGGGCAGTTTTTATGAAAGTTGATAAACTTAATGGGCATTATTTTAATAATGCATTAACAGCAAGATAATGTCAGACATACACAACCATCTTTAATGCATTCTAACTAGTCCATTACATGAACAACATCATCAACTAACTCAAAACAGAACTCAATAGAAGGTTAACAAGATGACAAACATTCATTACCATTACATGAACAACATCATCAACTAACTCAAAAAACAACTTAACAGAGCCATAATCCAAAACAACGTTACACAACCTTAATCCAAAACCTTAATCCACAAAACAAAATCAACCACACACCACATGCTCATTTAATCAAACTTGCACAAAATTTATAATCAAATTAGCACACATACTACTAAGCCCACATACTACTAAGACAAAACCAGTGAATTCAATAAAACCTTACAACAACCAAAACCAATATGATAATGATCATATAACAGAATCTAACCCTAACTTTCAATTTTTTGTTCTCAATCTGCAAAACCTTGATTTTCTCTTCTTGCTCCATCGTGGTTTTCTCGTACGCCAACTGCATGGTATCATTTTTGGATTCTTTCTTTAACGCAACTTCTTCTTAAAGCCCCTTAACCCTACCCTGCACCCTCTCGATTCTTCTACGCAAAATTGGTATCACAGCCCTAGCATATGAGCAAACAGACGGATCTTCCCAAATGCATAGCCAACACCCAACGGGCCATCGCGGACACCCATGGAACCTTCGTCCAGGGTTCCCATCGGTCATGGACACGCGCACGACGGCGGGCCTTCCACAATTGCATACCAGATGTGAGTTCATGGTCGATTCAGACATTTTCGATTTGGAAATTTAGGGTTTCGATTTGAGAACAAAAACGGGTGTGCGTTTGCTTTTTTTTTTTTTAAATGAAAGGGCTGAATTGTTGTAATATTATATCAACACCAAAAAACGTGTGTTCTCAGGGGCGTTTTCCGAGTTGGTGCCGCATTTTTTAAAGGGCGTGTGCCGAAAAAGCCAGCTCGGCCGCCACATAGGATTTTTTTCCTATGTGGCAGAGGGTGGGCAGAAAAATTCAAAAAATGGCAAAAGGTGGGTTAGTTTTAAAAATTCGGTACTTATTGGGCAGATTCATTAAATGGGCAAACTTACAGGGCAGAAATATTAATTTGTCCAACTTAAATCCTCTAAGATTGACCATTAAAGAGCCAATTAATATTTGTATAATTAAAATTAAGAATATATTCACATGTTGACAGAACAATGATCCATAAAATAAAAACTTGCTTAAAAGGTGTTCCTTTGTTTCTTTCTTTTTGCAGATCAACTTTACAAATAGGGCAACCCTCAAAATAATAACTATTTTGCACGAATTATTATTTGTGCCCTGTATGTTTCAATTTTTTATGAAAATGCCCGTTATCTTTCGAATTATTGAAAATGCCCTGGATCTTTGCCATTTTTGTAGAAAATGCCATTTGAGTGCCACATGTGAAATTCGGGCGACATGGCATCCACCGTGGAGGAGACGTGGCAGCCACATGCAATATATATATATATATATAATTATATAAAAAAAATAAAAAACTAATCATCATCCTCATCACCACCACCGCCCCCACCCCCCGCCGCCACACACACACACACACACACACACACACACACACACATTGAGTGTGAACTGTGAAGCAGCAATTGAGCTGAGCTGAGCTCCGACAAGCAACCTAAACAAACCCCACTTCAAAGATGCCAACTTTCCTCACTCTCACACTCTCGCTCCTCCTCCTCCTCCTCGCCGCCGCGTGTTCCCCACGCGCCACCGTAAAATCCACAATCGAGCCCTGCTCCAACTCCGACACCTGCTCCGCCTTAGTCTCCTACACCCTGTACACCGAGCTCAAAGTCTCCAAACTCGCCGCCCTCTTCTCCTTCGACCCAATCTCCCTCCTCCTCACAAACGCCATCGACACCTCCCTCCGCGACGTCGAAAACCACATCCTCCCTTCCCAGCTCCCCCTCAACATCCCCGCCTCAACATCCCCGTCGCATGCTCGTGCTCCGACGGCATCCGCAAAGCCACCTCAGTCACCTATAAGACCCGCCCCTCCGACACGCTCGCCGGTATTTCGACGGCGGTGTACGGTGGCTCGGTGTCGGTTGACCAGATCAGGGAGGCGAATGCGGATGTCGACTTGTCGGATCCGGAGGTGATTGGGGTCGGGACTTAAAGTGCGGCGACGGCGGGCAACGGTGGTGGTGATAAGGATGATGATTAGTTTTTTTTTTATATAATTATATATATATATATATATATGTTTATTACATGTGGCTGCCACGTCTCCTCCACGGTGGATGCCACGTCGCCCGAATTTCACATGTGGCACTCAAAGGGCATTTTCTACAAAAAATGGCAAAAATCCAGGGCATTTTCAATAATTCGAAAGATAACGGACATTTTCATAAAAAAATGAAACATACAGGGCACAAATAATAATTCGTCAATTATTTTTGTGAAGCAAGCTACTCTCCATTCTCTGATTAATTATTTCTTCTTTAATAATATAAATCTGGCTCCAAGTATTTAGAGCCTATTATATGGAAAATGATAATTATTGTCAGCTGTTTCAAGGGAAATTTAATGGTTTGGTCCCATAACTTGACTCTTTTTTAATTTTGGTACAATAACTTGGCACACCTTAATTTTGGTCGTACAAGTTGACACCTTAACTGAATTTTGGTCCCATCACCCTTGCTCCGCCCAAATCCACCGGAAAATGTCTATGTGGCACCCGTTGACTGTACCGTAACCAATTTTGACCCAATTTGAACATGTGGCAGCCACGTGTATAATTAAAAAAAATAGAAGACTAAAAAATTGTATATATATATATATAGTTCTTAAAAATGTATTCAAACATAATATGAGTTTCTCTAATATATTTTAATACTAAATTATAATTATTGAAAATATATTATTTTTTATTATTAAAAAAAGAGAAAAAGGAAAAAACTATCCCCCGCCCCCCCTCACCACCACCACTGCAAATCGCAGTGGTGGTGGCGTCTAAGCGTCGCCCCACTGCGATTTTTGCAGTGGTGGCGACGCCACCACCACTGCAAATCGCAGTGGTGGTGGCGTCTAAGCGCCACCCCACTGCGATTTTTGCAGTGGTGGTGACGCCACCACCACTACAAATTGCAGTGGTGGTGGCGTCTAAGCGCCGCCACCGCCACCACCACTGCGATTTGCAGGGGTGGTAGTGACGCCACCACCACTGCGATTGGCAGTGGTGTCGGAGGGGGGGGGGGGGTGTCTGGGGGGAGGATGGGTTTTTGTTTTTTTTTTCAGTAATTAAAAAATGATATATCTTTATTTTTTTTAGATTTCAATAATAAAAATTATATTTATGAAATAATGATTTTTTTTCTTTTTATTATATATTTATATATGTTAAGGAATTAAATATCTTATTATTTTTACTAAATAACGATATACTCTTTTTATATATTTATATATATTAAGTAATTAAATATCTTATTTTTTTATTTAATAAAGATATACTTTTTCTATATTTATATATATTTACGAATTAAATATATTATTTTTTAAAATAAATAAATATATACTTTTTTATATATTTATATACATTATGGAATTAAATATCTTTTTTTTATTTATACATGTGGATGCCATGTGTGTGCCAAGTGTACTTGTGAGTCTCAATTTTGAGTCAAAATTGATGACTACGCAGTCAACGGGTGCCACATAGACATTTTCCGGTGGATTTGGGCGGAGCAAGGGTGATGGGACCAAAATTCAGTTAAGGTGCCAACTTGTAGGACCAAAATTAAGGAGTGCCAAGTTAATGTACCAAAATTAAAAAAAAGCCAAGTTATGAGACCAAACCATTAAATTTCCCGATGTTTCAACATATGAATTTAACGTGCATGACAGCATGAGAAGTGATATGTTGTAGTACCACTACTATTAAAATATGCTGTCCCTTCTAACAGGTGCCAATTATGGAGCTAGGCAAGTTGTGTTGGAAAAAAAGTTGCTGCAAGTTATGGTGTGACTAATTTCACATTTTCACGTGAGTCACACCTGACATTTTAATTATATTAAGATTTATATTTTTTCCCGAACTTTGACTATATTTAAGATGGAAAGATGGTTTCCCTACATATGAAAGCACAATTGATATATCAATGAAAAGTGGCGCTCAATTAATTAATACTGGAAATGAGTGTGTCCCACATTAAGAGTGGGACACTTTGAAATCCATATTTACAAGAGTCAACACTATATTTGGTAGAATATTTGTTCCATATAGAGGCTATTATTAACATAAATTGTGTGTATGCGAATTAGGAGGTGTCATGTTTATCAAAAGTACTAATTAGCTATTGGGATTTCCAAGACTAACTTTTACTTTTACTCGTTATAAAAAATAAGGCTAAATAATGCACCAAACCTAATGAACTATGATCTTCATAGTTGCATGCTCTTTCGACAAAGCCAAATTCTTATACTTGGAGCTATTTTTTATTTTTATTTTAAATTCTTGGATTCTACATTGAAAACCAGTGTTGATTTCTCTAAAGTGTTTATCAATTGTGTTATTGAGATCTTCAATCTTTTACAGTTCATTATACGTACATTCATAGTATTCTTCATATTCATTGAAAATCTTTTGTTGATTAGCTTTCTTAATTCATCATCTCACATTGATTTATTTTGCATTGATGGGTGATTTGGGAGGTGAAGAATTTGGTATAATTGGTGGAAATCGAACTTCGAATTCTAGTGCGCGTTCTTATACTTAAAATAAATTTTTTCGTATAAAAGATTTGAATTTTACAATAAAAGACATCAATACTGT
The DNA here is from genome assembly GCA_948329865.1 of Linaria vulgaris. Classification (NCBI taxonomy): domain Eukaryota; kingdom Viridiplantae; phylum Streptophyta; class Magnoliopsida; order Lamiales; family Plantaginaceae; genus Linaria; species Linaria vulgaris. Next base: position 126,514,605 of record OX415250.1, on the reverse strand, counting down.
AACCATTTCGACTCTTGATGACGAGATAATACTATCCAAAATCTTTTTTTTTTCAACAGTCTGAGGCGGCGCAAGAAGGCGGGACATAGTCATCCTTCTCTATGATCAAACTTTTTTTTTTTTTGGTGCAAGCCACATAGACTTGATTTAGGGTTCTTCCCAAATTGCTCATGAAAAATGCCACTTCCCATTAATTATTGCAAATACTTAAAGTAATGCTTTCTTATAAGGATTAATAAATACTTTTGACTTTTGTTCAATATAACTTTTTAGTAACTTTAAGCAAAATCAACTAATGAAGAGGTTTTATTAGCTCTTGTAAACAAACACTCCTTGAACCTACAACTAAATACTCACATATCCAAATCGAAAACAGGACTGAAGACCAACAGAGTAACACCCCCTTATACTTATATATAGTACGAATTACAAGTTGGCACTGCATTTCAGTCATTACATAAGTCACTGCAGTTTAACCAATATGCGGAAGCTTCATATTCCACACACATATCTTTCAATCAAGCAACTCTTGAATAGTTTTGGTATGCATACTCAAAAAGTGTGTATACTCAGTTTTTAGATCTTTCGACTAAAAAGGGTTTGAATGTCATCAACACTCCAATTGCTTCGATTACGTTCAGGATGAAGAATACCATGTGGTCACCTGCAATTATACAAAACCACATTATTAGCTTTTACCTCGAAATGGAGAAGCAATGTTGAGGATGATCATCAGAGAAACAATGTTGAGGATTACTTAGCGATTGAAACGTGGAGTAAAAGGAAGTTTGCAGTACGTTCATATGTCTTTTCAGTATTGCCACAGAGAAAGTTTGTAGTTTGATGAAACCAATAGTGATGGCCCTAAGTAAGCGAAGCGGTTACAATTTCACGAAGCATTTTAAGACTAGTAAAGTGGGCTTGAGAATAAGGGGTCTAAGACGACGCCTTTTAAAGGCTAGTAACACGTGCTTGAGACTAAGGGGTTTAAAGAAAAAGGTCGTTGAAGCCGAATCTTTACAGCATTTTATGATGATACGATTTGATTTGTACCACACACATAATGGTCGTAAAATTTTGCAATAAATCTAGCAAACGTACCGGGAAGGAAGCCAGCATGTTGACGCTTTTGGCCCCAAGAAAATCTGCGTAAGTGATGAAACAAAGACATTCTTTTAGCACGACAAAATAATGCCAAAATTTGACGGTCTGGTAGCACAAACAATTTACATTACAACTTCAAAACAGTGTGAAATGGTCAAAATTCTTTAGAACTATAACTGTATGCTACCGTAGTTAAACTCGTAAATAATGAACCATTATACTTGCTGTTTATGAGTAACTTACATTGCTCCTCCACCTGCAGGGCCAGCAGCTTTAAAAAGTGACATTAAGGTCATGGTGATACCATTGGCAGCTCCTCTTTGGTCTTGATCCTGGTTATTTTGTCAAAAGAAACAACTCAGGCATACAATAGGAACGCGTAACCATGAAATCTTCACTGGAGATTTTAACAATATACAGATGAAAATTGAAGAGATTGATAATTAAAGGATTACCACAGCTCTATTTTGCAAGATGAACAATGCCGTATCAATGGAGATCTGATGAATATTAAACTCAGTAAGTAACAATGAAACTGCAATAGCTAAGTAGAATTGTGCATCCCAAAATTTTGCGCTACTACGTATATCAAGTAGATAATCGAGTTTATTAGAGAAAAGTCGCGTGGTATGCAAAGATAATAGTTTATTTTCACAATCGCTGAAATTCTTGATTATAATAGAAGGATGTTACTTACCATTATTATATTCATCGCCAAAGATGCACAATTTAGTACGATGGACAGTGCGATTCCAGATAGCATGGCTATATAGTGATAACTCGTCAACAGAGGAATCGACACAATCTGCATTTCGGACAAAAACATCACAATAAATGAATCTTCTTGACGATACTGAATCTACGTTTGACCTGTTAATGACTTACTCCTAAAACTTGAGAAAGCAGGATCGGACCCATCATTTTCTCCATAACGGGATATAAAAAGAATTGACAGGATAAAAGACCAAATCCTGAAAATTGATCAGGCCATAAGTTGGTAATCAATATATACAACTGATGGATAATGTACTTCTTCATCCTATTTCAACTTCACTGAATGTCGGTGAAGAAACAAACTTTTGGAAGCTCGTACGTTTATTTTGGCCACACTCACATAAGCCTGCTGCGAGATATCCCTCGTGCATATCCATTTGTAAATCGATTACACAGGCTTTACGAAATGGATAAGAGTGCCATTCTTTACATTTTTTTAAGAATCTATTCGTAACAAGAAGAGGAAAGCGTCAAAATAAGTTGTACCTGAAATTGCAAGAACTGATCCAACATCCTGGGATGTATAACTTAACCCTCCAAGTCTCTTGGGACTCTCGGCCCATAACGAGAATATCTATAGTGTCAAAAGTGCTCACAGTGAAACGACAGCTAAACAAACACTCACATATGACGTTCAAACGATTATGGTGTATACATCTGTGCATATCGTCCAAACATCGGGTCTAAATTTATTAAGACTCACTGGTTGCATCTAGAATCAAATGTCAAAATATTCTTATCACGATCATGCAATTACTCATTTATTATGAATGCGTTATGATATCTTAAGCGACACTTGTAATTATTTTTATCTGATCAAATCATAAAAAGATTAAACGTATGAAGAGAGGAAAAATGTAATCTTTACCTCAGTGTAAGCCATATCATGAAGTGAGAAAACACAATATATAAGGATGGACGACATCAGGGGCCAATTCTTGAAGAGGCTCGTTATAGTCTTCGTCTCCCCTTTTTCTTGAGTTGCGGAGGCAAAAGCATCGTGCCTTTTAGAGGTGTGTGTATGTAATGTTTCCTGCATTTCTCAAACTTTATGATAAATTACGACAATTTCAAACGTGACAATATATACGAAGGAGAATGAGGAAAGAAGGTGTAAGAAACATACTGGCAACCAAAAGCAAGCAACAGTAACAGCAGCAGCGAAGAGTGATATAACCAGGCAGGGCAAGAAGTATGGGAATCTACGTAAGAGTTCACGTGTTATACAGATCAAAATTCCCGAAACAGAATTTGACTACAACGTAAGATAGGCCTGAAAGCGAGAGTAACTTTACCTTCCAAATAAAGAATCTGATGAAAATATGGCAGGAAAATGCTCTGCAGGCTTGATTATTCAGGGATTCACATAAATAACAATAAACTCATACTTCTCAATCGAACATTCCGCTATAGAAAGAAAAGAAACAAAAACTATGTGAATATAAGTACCTGAGCAAGAAAGCCTCCTATAGCTGGTCCAATAATTAGGCCTGTGCCCCAAGCAGTACCAACCTATAACAAAGTCCATAATTCTCAGAAAAGTGAATGTATAAAAGAATTTATCGATTATTAACATAATCCCGACAACTAATCTAAGTTAGCCAAGATTTCTCGGAGAACAAGACATACAATGTAAGTTAGAGAGCGTAAGTAAAAACCGCTTACCGCTGACATTCCTAAAGATTGATACTCTTCACGAACTGCTTCGCAAGCATATGCCTGGCCACGGGTAAGACTCAATCAAAATGTGTGAATCTACACAAAAGGGAACAAAAAATGAAAGAACCAAACTCCAAAGTGAAACTATCCAAACACACCTTGATTGGTCCGAGCAAACCATTTAAACTACCAAGAAGAAATCTCGTCGTGAGAGCCATCCAATAGTTTACACTAAGACCAAACAGAGTATTGAAAATGACACTGTACACGAATAACCATCCATTATTAAGGTATCCAAAATGCACATGAACAAAAGCAAGAAGATGAAAAGAAACATTCTCACTAACATCGTGACACCGCCTATAATTATGACCGGTTTTCGCCCGTATTTATCAGCAATGAGCCCCCACAGAATAGCTGTTGAAGCTCTACCGAGCAAAAATGAGGAGCCTTCATGAATTTAAACTAGTTAGGCTTGTTATTACACTGTCAAAGGGAATCAACCATTTTCTCTGTGAACATGAGTAACTAAAAGAACAAAATACACGTTCGATCTACCTACAAAACCGGCATAGTAACCAATATCTTCTTCTTTCTCTGCAATGCCAAAATCCCTTATCTACAACAATGTCATAAAAGTTAAAAATTAAAGGCATAATTTAACCAGTAATTAGTTAATATGAACCTCAAAACCATGGATCAAAATTTCCATGCAAAGTACCTAAACATTTCCATTTTTGACTATCAAAATAAAACATACATGTATTTCCTACATTCATGGCAAATATAACATGTACGAATTTTTCGAAACATGTCGAAAAAGTCTCAAAACCTAGCAAAACGTCTCTAATATTTAGCAGACCGATACATGTTTTGAAACCAAAACTTTAATCCTTGCTAAAACAGCTCTTCAATCTCTACTCAAATTTTTTTTCCGAAAATTTTTATTGTGATTAGCATGCATTTAAACCCAAGGGAAAGAATTGCCAATTTTCCAAAATTAAGTTTTATAGATTATAGGAATCAAAGGGTATTATGCACACTATTGTGTTAACTCGAGAGTTTGCCTAATGTGCATATGAAGATAGCGGCTGCAGGTTCCCTCGTTATAAAAAAAAAGATTCTCAATTTCCTTTTTTTGATTAATTGCAAAAGAAGAAGAAGAAAATGTACATATTCAACATGAAAGGAGATAAAATATAATCAGTTCAAACATGTTAGTTAGTGTGCTTACCATGAAATACAGGAATGGGAAGAGTGATGATATTGTCAGCCCTGCAGAGGTCAAAAAACAGAAGAGGGAAAATTAAAAGGACTAATTGCAAAATAAAATTGGCGGTTCCATTTGTCATTAAACAGAGGTACCAAAAGGGCGGGAAAACGTTTCCGCAGTGTATATTGCACTTTGCTCCTTGTTTTTATCGTTTTTCGCCCAGATCTTTTTAAAAGTGTAAATCCGACCACAAAAATAATTAAAATAATTATATCTACGATCTTTGAGATTTTTTATACTTTAGAAGTTGTTGTGTTGGAAAACTATGGTTCATCGACATTGCACACCATCATGGAACGATTGATATTCCGTTCTTGGTAGTTTGTCACGTGTATCTGGCCGTTGCTCCTAATTCACATGTCTCAACTTCTCATGTCGAAGAAACTTGTACTACTGAACTACTCAAGCACATTATCGATGACACTCCATGTGAGTTGGACATTATGGAAACAAACGCTCGTAGCAAGTTAACAGCCTAACAAGGAGACCCAAAACTCACCCTACGTGTACGTAACTCACTAGCTCAATGAATAGATCCGTAGCCCGCTCAAGGAAGGTAATGCGCGCAACGGGTAAAAGTAATTGCATAGAGCATATTGTTCACTAACCGCGCTTCAAAAAGAGAATGTGAAATCGTTTAACCTTCATCAATGGCTGCGTTTTTGGTCTTTCCGCATCTCAAGTGACGATCAAATGAGATCTTATTTCTTTAGATGGTCACAATAACTGGACTAGACTAAATAATTTAAATAGACAGTAACAAACAAAAGGAGTAAAAACCACCCGATAAACAAACTTTACTAAAGTTTTTCCTTTGAGCTGTTTTGGGAATTTTCCACGGTTGAGAGGAAGAAGCGAGGAATCCTTTTATTTTTTATTTTTTCCTTACCTCAAAGATTATAGTAAATGATCATTCCGGCGTACTAGAAAGTCTACGTTGGATAAGAGAAATATTTGTTCGTACACTAACTTCGTGTGGAAAATAAGAGTTGATAAAAGAGAAAGAAATTAAACTGAAGATGTTAAATGCCAAAAAGCGTAATGAATAATCAAGATTTTAATTTCAATTCACGAAAAATAAGTTTTGTTATGAATTATGATCATATGAATCATAACATATAGTATAATACTGCACCATGCAGGCGAGCGACCATCAAATCGACACCAGAGAAAAGGAAGTTAAAAACTCAGCTTATGGAAGTGAAGTTAAACCTTAAAACATATATTTAATTAGTAACAATTTGTTAATCAAAAGTAAATAGAGGAATAACTACCTGTTGAAAGAACAATAATCCATATAGTAAGAACTTGCTTAATTGGTATTCCTCTCTGTCTTTCCTTTTGCCGATCAACTTTGCAACCTGGACAACCCTCGTAATAATAATCATCTTTGCGAAGCAAACTCTCCATATATTCTCCACTTTCACTCATTTTCCAATTATTTTCCTTGATATTTAATTTTTTTCAATATATATAATCTAGATCCAAATATTTATAGCCAGTTATATATTCTCATTTTCTTTTTTCAAGAAATGAACTAAACGTGCATGTGGAGGAATTATTTGACCTGCCCCACGATATTAATTAAATTTATAATTGAGTTTTCTAGTACTCCTATCATATGGGATGTGTCCATCACATTGTCGGTAAGCTGAGACGTGGGTGGTGATCTAGCTACAAATAATTCTGTCCCACAAAAAATAATATATGTTGCTTTAAACAATAAGACATGAGCAAACATAAATTGTAAATATCTTACATGCATTACTACAATGTGAAATACGCATTAGTAATTCAAAATATTGTCATCCCATGTTATATCTTTGATTCCGTCAAACAAGAGACTTACATGCATTCTATAAAACTCGTCGTTGAAAAATCAATGGATGTTTCACATAACATTATTTCTTCATTCCGTTATTTAGTTCTATAAATATATCTCATATATATATATACATACACTTATATTTATATAATTATAATAGCTAGCCACCAGCCACATGTAACTTAAGTGTGGAGTACGGAACTATATAGGATAGATAACAATTCGTGATCAATCCACTTAAGCACTTAGCTTATACGCAATCAAATTAGACAATTTTTTTTGTCTAATTATAGTAATCTCTAGAGATTCATGCATATGTCGTCTAATTGTAATCTATAATATTATATAAAGGAATTCATGTTGAGACCAATCTTTTATCTTGCCCTTCTAAGTATTATTAAGTTTTATTATTAGTTGGATATAAGTATAATTTATCTTAGCCTTATCATTATTTAAATCTTCTTATTAAGGGAAAAATACTACTTAATTATCTTACATAAAAAAAGATTAAAATATATAGATTATGCATCCATATTCCATAATTAAGTTATAATATTTACTATACAAAGTAATTATAATATACTTAAAATAAACGGCTAATCACGCGCCAATATTTCTAATAATTCTATACAGATGCCTTTCCAACATGACACTAATGACAACTACCGATATGGAAAAAAAAGTATTTTGGTCTTATTTCGTCACGGTAATAGAACACGGTAAAACAATACAATTGAAATATAAATAACCAAAATAACGTTAATCCAATAAAACAATCGGACTAACTTTGTCCGAAACACCTACTATCTATTACAGATCTTACATTGCTTTAAATATCATAATAAGACAAATTAATCAACGCATCGAATTGCGAACGTTCGATGTGCGCCTCGAACAATACCGATTCGATGCACGGTTGATTCGATGCGAAAGTGATAAAATACTATCGGTGTCGAATTCCGTTGGGTATCGAACAATGGAACGTGTCGAATAGGCTGATTCGATGTGGTAATAGTTGGACTTAGGTTCGATCTGCCTTGGAAGGCGAGGGAACATGATATATATAAGCCTCGTTCCGTGGGACCCCTAGACAGCTGTAGAAAGCGCATCGAATCGAGAAGATTCGATGCGCACATCGAATAAGGGCTATTCGATGCGCTTCAGATATCGAAATGGGCCAATCCGATACGGTTGTGGGCCGGTCTAATCCAAAGTGCTGGACCGATCCTAAAATACCCCTATCACATAGTCCCCCAGTTTGGGAGACGTTGTCAATGTGAGAACGGTTTCCAAACTTTTAATTATTAGTAATTTTGAATGATGTAAAAGCATCGAATTGTGATTGTTCGATGCGTGTTGTTGCTAGACATCGAATTTGATGAATTCGATGCGACGCATCGAATGAGCTTAATTCGATGTGTTCACGAGAGTTGGCGGTCCATGGGCCTATATATAAGGGTCCACCTGCCCTGACATTTTTGTTCTTTTTTGCAAAAGAAAATTTTTGTGCGCTTCTTAACCGCATCGAACGGAGGCCGTTCGATACGAACCGTTTCGAATCCTGGGAATTCGATGCGCTCTTAATTTATTTTTTAATACCGCGAAACAGATAAAATTCAACATTAGGCTGCCATGGCCCGTACGAAATCCCAAAATCAAAGTAAATTTATGATGTCACCCGAGAACATTTATGATGCTCAGAGAGGGAGCGAGCAAAATGAGCCCTCAGATGTGGGCCCATCTTCTGCCAATGTTGCCTCGGAAGATAGTCCAGGCGAATTTGCAAGAAAAGATTATGCGACCGCGACCCCTGGAAATCTTTTCGACAATTGGGGTGCGGGCCACTCTGATATACCTCCAGCTGATCATTCTACCATGAGACTCGGTGGTGTTAGTGCTGGCACTCGGGTGCCCATTGTGAGCGATTTTGAACATCACGAAAATGTTGTTACACGGAGATTGGTATTGACGCCAACCGCTATTGGTGGACGTATAAAAGTTGGGACTAATCGTCAAATCTGAATAATGGAAGATATCGATACAGAAGACGAGAGGATTGCTGCCAATTTGGCCAGTTTTGATGCAGCTCATCCTACATTTAGGCATAGGCGAAATGTAGATAAAGCAAGCTCCTCCCGCTCAGTTGGTGAAGACTGGTATACCTCTACTAAAAGAAAATTGGCGGAAGAAGAATCTGCTCGCGATGCTCAGGACATACCTCCGCCTCCCCCTAGGCGGCCTCGACCTTCAGGGAATCAGAGACCAGCCCCTCCCGGAAGCCTTGTCAATTATGATTTTCTCAATGATGAGAATTCAGAATCACTTAGCGCCTCACTGGGCGGATATAGGTTGAGAGAAGAATAAGCTGGAGAGATAATGCAGAGTCTATGGCCTCAGTTGCATCGCCAAACCGTAATAAATCGGTTGGGATATCAGGATTTGGCTCGCTTTGGGCGCCTATTTTTTGCTGTTGTTATCTTAGTAGTATTTTGGCTATGCAGGGATTACGGTGGTTTGGCTGAGGTGCAGAGCCAGCACAATGCTGTCGTCAATAATCTACGTGCTACTATTCGTAACGTGGATTATAGTCGCCGAAATGCGCTGAAACGTGCTAGGGAAGTAGAAAAAATAGCGTCTAAAGCCGCACGCGACACACATGATGCCGAAGTTAAGGCTAAGAAATCGGAAGAGAATGCTGAAGCATTGCGCGCTGAAATTATTGCATTAAAAAAGGAAAATGAATCCTTGAGGCGTGAAAATTGTTCTCTTCAGGCGTCGAATGTGGATGCGGAAAATGCCATTTCCAACCTGCGTCATCGAATTCAATATTTTGAGTCTGAAGATTATAAATGCGCAATTGTCCAAGATTTTACGCAGAGTAACATTTATAAATTTTTGGAATTACTTCGCGGTGCTGCAGATATGAAATATGGAATGGAACTCGGTGTCGATCAAGCTGGATATCTTGGGTACCTCGGAGAGGGTTTTCGTAAGGATATGCTTGATGCAAGTCATAACTCAAGAATGGAGATTCTGGAGGCCAGCAGTGATGATCATGACAATTTACATACTCCTAGGCCTGGTGAATCATTTTATGCCCTGTGGCGCGATCACAAGAAGCAAAATGTGACGGGCTCAATCTCTTTGAAATTGATCTCACCTCTGACTCATAAAGGAAAAGAGAAAAGCACTCCTAGTGCTACTTTGAGCGATTCAGAGAATATCAAGAAAGCTCTTCACGATGCTTTTGGTCTAAGCGATGATAATTCAAAATCACCTCCGAAAACTTCCAAGTCTACAATTTTTCTGCGGAGTCCTCCAAAGATGTCGTGTTTTAAAAATATTCCTCCTGCAGCCGCGGACAAAAGAAATAAAGTGGCAAGCGTACCTATGATTTCTGGTCCAACAACGGTCTTGCCAAGTGGAACATATCCTTCTCGAGATGACATAGTTTCTGTGCTGGCCAGTAATGTGCCTGATCAATCATTTAGTGTACATAATTTGATTTCTCCAAGTAGATATCAACTCAGCGATCCTACAGAAAGAGTTGAAGCCGTCTTGCCCGATGATTGGACACAAACTGATGAATTGATTCTTACAGAAGATCAAACTCACAGCAATTGTGCCAATTTTGCACGTTTAGTGGGTGTGGTCCTTCGTGAAGAGTCCCCCCATTCATCGAGTGATTAGCAGTATTTAGGTTACATTATTTTGACGATATTAGGCCTTTTTGTTTTGTATAGAATCTTTGTAACTTTTTCGCAGTGGTTTTTGTATAAGACTGATGTTACTGTTTGATATCATAATCTTTGATTTACGTTTTACTCGCATAATGTTTCTTCCTAATGCATTCCTAAGTATATTATCTCATTCATTTGCTTTTCGTTGATTTAGTATGTATTTGATGTTCAATAATGGTTTTTGATGTCATGGTGCATATCTAATATTATGACTGTGCTTGCCATGAAAAATATGAGCACTTTGAGCTGTTATTATTATCATTAGGGCATTCATGTTTTACCTGAGAGATCAGATCACTTGGGCCTTTATCTCGCCGTTCTGGCATGAGGGGGGGGGGGGGGGTGGACCACTTTGGGCCTTGTTATCCCTCCGTCATGTTCTTCCTTCTTGCATGCGGGGTGGACCACTTTGGGCCTTCTTATCCCTCTGTCATGTTCTTCCTTCTTGCATGCGGGGTGGACCACTTTGGGCCTTCTTATCCTTCCGTCATGTTCTTCCTTCTGGCATGCGGGGGTGGACCACTTTGGGCCTTCTTACCCATCCGTCATGTTCTTCCTTCTGGCATGCGGGGGTGTACCACTTTGGGCCTTCTTATCCCTCCGTCATGTTTTACCTGCGTCATTTGACGGATAAAAATTTTGCAGTTAATAACTCATAAAGGATTAATATCGATCGAAATGTACGTATCATAATATTTGATGTAATTTATTCAATTTTATGCATAATAACGCCTGAGATGTTGCACATTCCATGGACGCTTTTGTTGAAACCCTCTTAGAGACTCCAAATAATAATATCCTCGTGAACTTGCTCGTGTGACTCTAAAAGGCCCTTCCCATTTTGGTTCGAGCTTTTCGATATGCTGTTTTGCTGCAATGCTTCTCAGGACCAAATCTCCTACTTCAAAATTTCTGAATTGAACCCTTTTATCATAACTTTTGGCCATTGCTGCTTTAAAAGCAACAGTACGTTGATACGCATCATCCCTTGTCGACCCTATCATACCCAAATCCATTTGTCTCAACTGGGCCGATTGCTCTGGATCGTAATCAGTAATTCTGCGCGTTGGCATACCTATCTCTGCAGGTAAAACAGCTTCAGTGCCATAAACAAGAACAAACGAGGTCTCCCCCGTGGATGTTCTTGGAGTCGTTCTGTATGCCCATAATATTCCTTGAAGCTCTTCCGGCCATGTTTTTCCTGTACTTCTCACCCTCCTTTCGAGATAATCCTTCAATGTTTTGTTAGTGGATTCCGTTTGACCATTGGATTGTGGATGATCCACTGAGGTCAGATTGTGTGATATCTTTAATTCTCCGAACCATGATTTTATCTCCTTTCCGCTGAATTGCGTGCCGTTATCACATACAATAGACCTCGGGATGCCGAAACGGCATATGATGTATTTCCAGATAAACTCGATCATATTCTTCTCTGTGATTGACGTTATAGCCTCTGCCTCAACCCACTTAGTATAATACTCAACAGCTACTATCAAATACCGTTTCTGTCCTTTGGTTGGTGGAAATGGGCCAACGATATCAATCCCCCACTGATCAAATGGACATGCCACGTCGATGGGTTGTAGCTGGCGTGATGGTCTATGAATGAGACGTGCATGGTATTGGCAACTATCACATTTTCTCGAGAAAGCTGTCGCATCTTTAAGTAGAGTTGGCCAATAATATCCTTGACGCAATATCCGTTGAGCCAAAGCTCATCCACCGGAGTGATTTCCACAACAACCTGCATGGATCTCTTCCATAACATACTCAGCTTGAGTAGGAGTCAAACATCTCAGCGATGGTCCTTCGAAAGATCTTTTATATAATTCTTCATTGCTGATAGTAAATCTATAAGCCTTATATCGCATTCTGTGATGTGCATTTAGATCTGCTGGGAGAACGCCCTGCTGAAGATAAATCGTGATCTCGTCCTTCCAGGATGGGTCTTCTTGTATTGCCAATATAAACTCTACCCGTGCTTCCGTGGTAATATATTTTGATATCCCAATTGAAGGTTTATCAGCAACCATAAGTGTGATTCGCTTTTCCACCAGAATATCTGAAGAACTTGCAAATTTAGAAAGCGCATCTGCTTTTGCATTGTCATCCCTATGGATCTGAGTTATGTCAAAGAATTTGAAGTTCTTTGCCAATTCTTTAACCTTAGCGGCATACAATTTCATTGTTTCCTCTCACATCTCATATTTTCCCAAAAAATGATTTGCCACCAAAAGCGAGTCGGTGAATACGTCCAGATGTTCAATGTTGAGCCCGAGTGCCATTTTGACACCGGCAATTATTGCTTCGTACTCAACTTCGTTATTTGTTACCATGTAATTCAAGCTGATAGCAAATTCAAATTCCCTTCGCTCCAAGGACAGAAAATGTATTCAAATTCCCCCTCCGTGAGTGGTAGTAGATCCATCCGTGTGTAGTATCCACGTTGTTGTTGCCCTGCTGGTTCCAACTTGGTTTGATATAGAAAAAATACAACATGCGGTCTCGACTACACTGTTTCCCAGGGTCTCGGCCATGAAATCTGCTAAAGCTTGTGCTTTGATTGCAACTCGCGGCTTAAACTCCAATCCAAATTCACTGAGTTCAATTGCCCATTTCACCAATCGACCAGAGGTTTCTGGCTTTGCCAACACTTGCTTCAATGGTTTGTCTGTTACCACAGTGATTGGGTGAGATTGAAAATACGGTTTCAACTTTCGAGTAGTAACAACAATTGCTAATGCGAACAACTCTATTTCCAAGTAGTTTCTCTCCTCCACATATAGTACTCTACTCACATAATGTATGCGTAATTGCTGAGTTTCTTTATGCTTGAGTAATACTGTACTGATTGCGTTCGTGGATACCACCAGATAAAGATACAACATCTCATTTTCCTCCGGTTTAGCTAATAACGGCGGGCTTACAAGATAATTCTTCATTTGTCTAAAGGCCTCTTCACACTCCGGCGTCCAAATAAAATATTTGTTCCGTTTAATCACTTTAAAGAAAGGAAGATTCTTCTCTGCAGATGTTGATAGAAATCTTCCTAAAGCTGTCAGACAGCCCACCAGACATTGAACATCCCTCACTGTTCTTGGTGATGGTAGATCTAGTACTACCTTTATTTTATCAGGGTTGGCTTCAATTCCTCTTTCATTTACCACATATCCTAGAAACTTCCCCGCCTTTACCCCAAAAGTGCATTTTTTGGGGTTTAATTTCATTCCGTAGGTTCTCATTATAATGAAAGCCTCATCCAAATGTCGCACATGCTCCTCGGCTCTAAGACTCTTTACTAGCATATCGTCAATATACACTTCCATTGATTTTCCAATTTGATGGTAAAACATTTTAGCTACCAGTCTTTGAAATGTTGCTCCAGTATTCTTCAATCCAAACGGCATTACCCTATAACAATACACTCCAATATTTGTGATAAATGCTGTCTTGCTCTGATCCTGCACTGCCATGAAGATTTGATGAAAACCGCTTTTCGCATCCATCATGCTCAGCAATGCACATCCTGCTGTGGAATCCACAAGTAGATCTATCCGAGGCAACGGAAAAGGATCCCTTGGGCAATGCTTGTTTAAGTCTGTATAATCTACACACATTCTCCATGTAGCTTCTTTTTTCAAGACTAATACTATATTGCTCAACCATTCTGGGAATCTTATAGCATAAATATGCCGTGCTGCTAAAAGTTCTTGCACCTCTTTTTCAGCAGCTTCATTCTTTTCTTTGCTAAAATTTCGTTTCTTTTGCCGTATCGGTTTCACGCTCTTATCCACATTCAAACGATGTACTATGATCCTAGAGTCTATCTCCAGAAGTTCAGAATCGGACCATGTAAATATATCTGAATTACGCCGGAGACAATCTACCAATGCAGCCTCTATTTTCCAATCCATTTCTGCTCCAATTTTTATTATTTTATCAGTGCTTTCTTTAAAGAGCTGCACAATCTTGAATTCCCCTAAAGGCTCCATCTTACATTCTTGCCATTGCTTCAGCAATTAACTTTCTGTTTTATCTCGCGCCTGTTCTTTGGACTCAGTTTGCTTCTGACTTTGACCTGTCTCTGTTTTGGTCTTCTTCTCCTTTTCCCTTTTTTTCAACAGCATACTTGCGCTGTTTACTTGTCATCCTAGCTGCGTATACCTAAAACAATGTTTACGGTGTTCCCACAGACGATGCCAATATTTTGGTCTTATTTCGTCACGGTAATAGAACACGGTAAAACAATACAATTGGAATATAAATAACCAAAATAACGTTAATCCAATAAAACAACCGGAGTAACTTTGTCCGAAACACCTACTATCTATTACAGATCTTACATTGCTTTAAATATCCTAATAAGACAAATTAATCAACGCATCGAATTGCGAACGTTCGATGTGCGCCTCAAACAATACCGATTCGATGCAGGATTGATTCGATGCGAAAGTGATAAAATACTGTCGATGTTGAATTCCGTTGGGTATCGAACAATGGAACGTGTCGAATAGGCTGATTTGATGTGGTAATAGTTGGACTTAGGTTCGATCTGCCTTGGAAGGCGAGGGAACGAGATATATATAAGCCTCGTTCCGTGGGACCCTTAGACAGCTGTAGAAAGCGCATCGAATCGAGAAGATTCAATGCGCGCATCGAATAAGGGCTATTCGATGCGCTTCAGATATCGAATTGGGCCAATTCGATACGGTTGTGGGCCGGCCCAATCCAAAGTGCTGGGCCGATCCTAAAATACCCCTATCAAAAAAGTTGCTCGATATTCTTTCGAATAATGTAATTGAAAATATATTTATATAGGAAATTGTCATTATTGTAGTTGTGCTTTTGAATTTTTAATTATTGTACTTGGTATTTATGGACTTATATATTACAAGAAGAAATAGATCGACAAGGCAACCGTTTATTTTGATTGGAACACTAGGGGACTGGAAGACCACCAGTTATTCAATCGTATATATATACAAGTTATGGCAGATTAATAACATGAGATCACTGTAGAAATTGAGATGATTGATACTTGACTTTAGTGGTTCATACATCAATATTGAACCGAATAAGTTGTTGAAAGTTGTTACAAATAAAATCAAAGAAAGAAAAAGACTCTAGGAAAGCACTGTTAAATCATATGATTGAGTTTTTAAAAAGTCGACACGTAAGACGGTAGGCCTAAGTGCTATAAATTTTGGTATTTATTTTAAAGAACACATATATAGAAATACATATTGTGTTAAAATAAATGGAAAGGAAAGTACAAAAATCTGAGTTGAACTATTAAAACAAGAGACATAGTACATGTAACATCAGAAAAATAATGTGGTACACGGATTTTATAATTTGTTTATTTCCACTTCCAAGAATATATATTACCAGATTTAGTATTACAGTTCATTAAAAAATAAAAAAGTGATAATTGAAGAGAAACCAATGAAAGAGAAAGATATCCAAGCCCCAACGACCGCATTGGCTACTTAATTAATGTTATACCAAATTATATAAGGCCAATACATGCACGACACGTGGCATCTCGATAACTACAAAAAAATTCAAAATTTCAGCAAACAAGTCGAATCAAACCATAATTCCACCTATGAGCCCAATTCGACTTATTAGCCCAATTGAAAGTGAAGAGCTATTCGAGTTATTGCTATTCGAGTTAATGCTATTCAAGTTATTGCTATTCGAATTATAGCTATTCGAGTTATAACTATTCGAGTTATTGCTATTCGAGTTGTAACAAGGCATTCGAGTTATATCAATAAGTTTGCTGAATTCGAGTTGAAGCTCTGAATTCGAGTTATCCATTTGAATTCGAGTTATTCAGCTAGTTTACAGCAGTTAGCCCATTTTCACAGTTTTTCAGCATATCTCGACATTACTAAGCCTATAATTGGCATTATAGGTCCACCCCTTCAAGGGCCCATTACTGATTTAGGCATTAGAGTGCATTTGCGGGGTCAGCCTCTACCTAGTTCACGTGCCTTGTTTCCAGTGCAGGTTTTCCGAACTCAAAGTTAGCTTGGAACTAATCGGGAGCTCGAGTTAGTCTGACGCGGAGTGACTAGTTCACATACGAAATTACCCGGCATCAGTGGCGCCGTCTGTGGGAAACCACTAAAGTGCACTGAGATAGATACACACGTGATCATCCATCATAATTGTGAGCACCAGAGCTCAAACAACAGTTACATCAACCATCATGCCCTTCAACTCGAGTCGAGAGGGTAGATAATACAGTCCTTAGTCAACAAATGGATGAGAATTATGCGGCTGATACAACACAAGGCCGCAGAAACCCTGCACCGAATGAGAATCAACTTGCCGCTCAAGCGGTAATAGCGTTGTTGCCACCACAACATGTGGCACAAATAGTACAAACTCTGCAACAATTAGGTGTCATACCTACTACTGTGCCTGCTACTCAACTTGTAATTCAGAAAAGGACCAAACATCATGCACATAACACCCCATGAAAGGTTATCCAACCAACAGATCAAACACACCAGAATAGTGATAGGGAGGAAAATGTGATATCTCAGTCACATAGGGAGACTCACCAAGCATCCTCCAATGTTCTCCCCGTGAGGCATGTTGGTGAATCTAGAAATGGAAATGTTAGAAGAACACCTGAGCCACGTGAAAGGCATGTTGAAAGGGATAATGAAGTGAACTCATATGATAGAGTTCATAGAGGAAGACATATGGATAGAAATGAAAGGCATGACAGACGTCAACATGGCCTAGAAAAGAGGGGGCAATATCGTAGTCGTCGTGAGCCTACTAAGATGAGGTCGGATGAAGACCACGATTGGATATAATCAGAATGATGACATAATTTTTGAACCCTCGCTTTTCTGTGATGAATTACGTAGAATGGTCTTGGGTAGTGGTCATGACATCCCTAAGATGCCTAACTATGACGGCACTACTGACCACTAATCGCACTTGGATGTGTTAGATGAGATTATAAGTCTAGGAGGTTTCGAAAAAGGGTCTAGGCACGACTATTTTCTGTATCTCTAGTAGGAGTAGCGCATGAATGGTTTGTGCGTATCCCTACAGGCACCATTTATAGGCATGGACAACTGCGTCGATCAAAGTTATATACTCTTTCAGTAGACTCTCTAGAGGTTGACTATCTGTGTCGGTTGAAACACGATGAGAAGGAGTCATTACGTGAATACATGAAGAAATTCAACATGGAGATGTTGAAGGTTAAGACACCTACACCCAGGGAAATTTGGGGAATCTTGTTTAAAACTCTAAGGAACATGAACTTGGCTAATAATCTAGTACGTAGCCCATCGCCAACTATGTAACTAATCATGTAGAGGTTGCACCGTGAGATGGAAGTTGGGGAATTGAACCAATATAACAAGGGTGAATTCAGAGACATAGACGACAAAAGGAGAGGCAGATCGCCCATAAACTACACTCCATTAAAAACCAGCATCATGGAGGTTTATGCCTCTACACACCGACAAGGCTTGACCAGAAAGCCTAACAAATTCAAGGAAATAGAAGAGACTCGTAAGTCCAAGGAGTATTGTAGCTACCATGAGCAATATGGGCATGACACTTCACAATGCCTCTCTCTTTTATGGACATTGAGAGTCTAATCAAATAGGGATACTTGGCACAATATGCACGGGACTACAAGAGAGATAGCCCTTCGGCTAAGAGAAGTAGAGCTGATGATATCGTATAAGGAGATGAGCCAAGAAGAATTGAAATGAATGCACAACCCCTACGGATAGAGAATGAGCCAATAAGAGGAATAATAAATATGATCTCAGGTGGATCGAAAGGAGTTGGGTCAAACCACGCAAGGGAGAATATCACGAGGAGTAGGCCAATATGTTTTCACTACAGATGCGTCTCTAGTAGTGGTAGTAGAAAAGTTGGAGGAATCTATCACTTTTGATGAGACTAATTGCAAACAATTAGACCCACAGGTGACTGAGTCACATGAGTTAAACTGCATGCTGGTTGTGACCATTGACATAGCAAACTACACAATGAAGAAGGTCTTAATTGACAATGGAAGTTCAACAAACATCATTTTCTGTGATACTTTGGAAAGAATGGAACTAGGACAACACTTAATGAAGAAAGTGACTCACCCTACACGGATTCGGAGGAGCTACTGAGATGCCGATCGGGAAGGTAACACTCCAACTTCCTTAGGAAACTACCCAATCAAACGCACTAGAAATTTGCAGTTTCTAGTGGTGGATACTCCGCCCACCTATAATGTTATAATTGGAAGGTGTGGAATGAACGAATTCAGGGCAGTTGTATCTACTTACCACCAAACAAATCTCAATGCCTAGGGGAATAGGAAAAGTGTGAGAAGCATGGAAGTCATATGTGGCCTCTTTAAGGACAAGTCGAAAATAAGAAGTGAATATGTTGCACACTATTTGCCAAGATACTGAGATAGTCAACATCACTGAAACACATAAGGATGCAAATAAAGTGTCGTGTTTGTTAGGTTTAAATCTATGTGAATAATTTGAGATCCCGACTTGTGGGAGTCAATGTAGGTTCTGACATGTGAAACTTGGCGTGATGTAAGTACCCAACGAACTACGTTCGACTTAATTTCCACTTATAAGGGATACGTAGGCAGCTTGTCGTGGCCACAAGTGCAGTCTGAAAACAAATAAAATATTTTTCTTGGCCAAAAGACTTTGCTTTAAACAATTCTATATAACTTCGGTCAGTGGTTCAACTACGCCAATTCATCATTGCTAAATGGCAGTATACAACTCACACACATGAAATTGCACTAGAAATAGCCAAAAGACTACCAAATTAAGCTAGGTAAAGAGCCTATTGGATGAAAAGCCCGTAAAGTAGGTGGGCTATAACAATCCTACCGAATTAAGCTAGGTGAAGAGGCTATTGGGTGAAAATCCTATAAAGTAGGCGAGCTATAAACAACATTACTAAATTAAACTAGGTGAAGAGCCTATTGGGTGAAAATCCCATAAAGTAGGTGAGCTGTAAACAACCCTACCAAATTAAGCTAGGTGAAGAGCCTATTGGGTGAAAATCTCATAAAGTAGGCGAGCTATAAACAACCCTGCTAAATTAAGCTAGGTGAAAAGCCTATTGGGTGAAAATCCCATAAAATAGGCGAGTTGCGAATCCCTACCAAATAATACAAATCGAAGAACAAAAGACTTATGATCAATATGAGGCTTCACAAGCTCGGCCCGAGCGGTCTCAAACTCTTATTTGGCCTTAGTTGTCTCATCAACAGCCTCATTCCTTTGCTTCTCGGTCACAACATGAGCATCCTTACATAATTTCTTCTGCTTCTCATCACCAACTTGTGCTTCTTTGCAAAATTTCCTATGCGACATTCTCCGCTACCCTCTTGGCCTCTTACTAAGGCTCTAAGCGTAACTACTTTTGCTACTCAAGTGCCGGTTATGCAAAACACTTTGCTTTTTTTCGACAAAAGGAGAGCATGTTCACTTCGATACTGATGGTGGAATTTTGACCAATTGTAGTTTTAACCTAAGAACAATGTGAAAAGTGCAAGTTATGACTTTTCGACTGTATTAGTTTGCAAAGCGCCCGTATACTACGACCCTTGCAAATTGGGGGGAGGAAAATAGAAACTGACGGATTCAACCAATGCATTACATCCGGAGGACTTCAACTAAATCTCAGAATAAAAATTACGGGTTCTACCAAGGCATTGCATACAGATGACTTCTACGTTCAAATTTGCAAATGCTCGTTTGCTATGAGCCCGACTAATCATCATTATCGAAGTATGTTTTTCTGAGAGAGCTCTAGCTACTCGAGTTACTAACTATTCGATTTATTGCTATTCAAGTTGTAGCAAACCATTCGAGTTATAGCAATAAGTCTGCTGAATTCGAGTTGAAACTCTGAATTCGAGCTATCCCTCTGAATTCGAGTTATTCAGCCAGTTTAGAGCAATTTAGCCCATCTTCACTGTTTTTCACCATATTTTGACATTACGAGGCCCATACTTGGGCATTATAGGCCCAACCCCTTCACATGCCAATTACCGACTTAGGTATCAGTGTGCCTTTGGGGGTTAGACCCTGCCTGCTTCATGTGCCGTGTTTCCAATGTAGGTTTCCCGAACACAAAGCTAGCTTAGGACCAATCGGGAGCTGGGGCTAGTCAAATCTAACGTGAATTGACTAGTCAGCAGACGAAATTACCCCGCATTATATATAATAAGGAAAAAGAACTTATATGAAAAAAATGAAAAATCTCGATTAATCCCCTGAACTATAAGGGGTTTTGTAAAATATTCCTAAAACCTATCAAAACGTGAAAACTTCACATGACTTAATGGAGTTTGGGCGAACCCCCTTGAACCGTTGATCAATCGTTAGTTGTGGACACGCTTTTCTAATTTTGTAAGTAAGATTTGACTTGTTGAAAGAAGGGGCACTTTGCTAACTCCTAAACTTTATGAGGTTTAAAGAGGTTGAAACTAAAAAGAACTAAACATGGTAATCTAGAAAAAAAAACTAAAGAAAAAATTACAAAAGCTACCTAAAATATGGTGTAATTACACATACTACCCCATGTTTGAGAAATTACACAAACACCCCCTAAAAACTAAAATGATTAAGACAACCTTACAACTACAAATGATATCGAGAGACTAAAATTCGCAAACAATTTATTTTAACTTTCAATGTATTTTTATTTTTTGAACGAAATAAATGAGGCTTCATGTATATTTTCCGAGCAATCTGGATTTATTATTTGTTTCTTCTGCAAAATAAATGAGGAGTATGAATTTATATGCAACAAACTTAATAAATTTTATATGAAAAATCGGCCATAAAGGGTATTTGTGTAATTTCTTAAACATGAGGAGGTGGTGAGTGTCATTACCCCATACTTCAGGGTAGTTTGTGTAATTCTCCCAAAACTAAATAAAAGTTAAAATGCTAATCTATTTCACATTTCCGTTAAACTCCCTACACTACAAGAATGTATCTATTTAGCTGGGAAATTTAGCTAGCGAAATTTCTGAAACAAGGCTTCTAAAAGTTTGTAACGGCATAATCGCTAGCTGAAGTGCAATTCCCTTGCTAATATTCAGCGAGAAAGTTTGCTAGCGAAAAACAACTCAACAATACATTTGTTGGAATATATCCGCTCGCAAAATAGGAATAACTAGCCACATCAGCTTTTGGGTTAAATTAAAAATATACTCCTTATTCAAAATTGTTTAATTAAATTGTCTTATAAGAAAAGTCTATTTAAAATTACCTACTTGGAAACATAATCGTTAATTAAAATTATTTAATCCTTAAAAAAGAATAATTAAAACCAATAATGTAATCCTTAACTAAAATTGTTTAATTATGATTTTCTAATTATAAAAGACAAGTGAAAATGACCCCATAAATTTAAGGGAGTAAAATTGCTTTATTGAAGTTGGCTAATTAAAGTGTCTAATTAAAATCAACTAATCAAATTCCATACTTAAAATGGTAAGAAGAAGTTTTCTAATTAAAATATCTTACTAAAAATGGTATAATTATAGTTGATTAATTAAAATTTTCATTTATATTAATTAATTAAATGTGAAATCGGTAGCGATTAGATAATCGCTAGCTAAGTCCATGTAATAACTGAGCTAGCGAAATTTTGGAAGCAAACTTGTCCACGTCAGCGACACCTAAGAGAACATTCGCTAGCTAAGCTGATGTGGCTCTTTAGCTAGTGAAAATTGCTTGCTAAATGCTGATTGTACAGCATTGTTATGGAGAAATCGCTAGCCAAGTTGCACTTCATCGTTCATCACCTAGAGATATTTTAGAGGTGTTTTATAACTTTTATATATTTGTATTTTTCTCCCAAATGTTTGTTTAAAGTATTTTGTAACTCCGTTTCTTACAAAAATTTAAAAAACTTGCATATTAATCATGAAAAAGATCCTGGTAAAAAATCATTAAATTTAGAAGTGTTTTCATACTTTTTAATATTTATATTTTAACCCCCAATCGTTTTATTACGGTCCGCCATTGCTTGGTTTTCGATGAAATTTTACAGAGAACACATTCTTATCATAAAAAAGATTTTGGTAAAAAATAATTAAATTTAGAGGTGTTTTCATACTTTAGTATATTATATTTGTGCCCCCAAATATTTATTTAGCGTATTTCGTTTCCCCGTTTTTGATAAAATTTTACAAAACACACATATTTAACATAGAAAAAGTCCTGGTAAATATTTATTAAATTTGGAGGTGTTTTAGAGGTGTTTATAGAATTTTGTATATTTGTATTTTTCTCCCCAATGGTTCGTTTACCGCCTTCTGTTGCTCTGTTTTCAATGATCTTTTACAGAGCACACATTCATATCATAAAAAAGATTCTGGTAAAAAATCATTAAATTTGGAAGTGTTTTGAAGGTATTTTTAATTATTTATTTGAAGAGATCAACATCTGAGTTACACTAGAGAATAATTATAGGGTTTAACATTTATGGTTTAGGGGTTAAAGGTGTAAGTGTTTTTGAGCTTACTTCTTGTCAATCGTTTGTTTAAATTCTTTCGTAACTCTCTTTATAATGAAAATTTAGAGAACTTGCATATTAATCATGAAAAAGATTCATGTAAAAAATCATTAAATTTGGATATGTCTTAATACTTTTTAATATTTATATTTTTCTCTCCAATCGTTTTACTACGGTCCACACTCCAACCATTTTCGATGAAAATTTGCAGAGCACGCATTCTTGCCATAAAAAAGATTCTCGTAAAAAATCATTAAATTTGGGTGTAATTTCATACTTTAGCATATTATATTTACCCCCCCCCCCCCCCCCCCCCCCCCCCGCCATTTATTTATTTACGAACATACGTTTTCCCCCAATTTATTTTCCTTCCCATATATTATACTTCTTGCAAAAGAGAATTTGCTAGCTATTTGTTGACTGGACAGGTTTACAAGCAACAATTCGCTAGCTGATAGCTAACTGGATATATTTGCAATCAAAATTTCGCTAGCAGAATCCACGTCATCGATCTGCACCTCTGAAACACCTCCAAATCATTAAATTTGGTGGTAGTTTCATAGTTTAGTATATTATATTTTCGCCCCTAAATATTTATTTACCGTCTTTCGTTTCCCCCGTTTTTGATAAAATTTTACAAAACACACATATTTAACATAAACAAAGTCCTGGTAAGAATTTATTAAATTTGGAGGTGTTTTAAAGGTGTTTCTAGAATTTTGTATATTAGTATTTTTCTCCCTAATGGTTCGCTTACCGCCTTCTGTTGCTCTGTTTTCAATGAACTTTTACAGAGCACACATTCATATCATAAAAAAGATTCTGGTAAAAAACCATTAAATTTGGAAGTGTTTTGAAGGTATTTTTAATTATTTATTTGAAGAGATCAACATTTGAGTTACACTAGAGAATAATTATAGGGTTTAACATTTATGGTTTAGGAGTTAAAGTTGTAAGTGTTTTTGAGCTTACTTCTTGCCAATCGTTTGTTTAAATTCTTTCGTAACTCTCTTTATAATGAAAATTTAGAAAACTTGCATATTCTTCATGAAAAAGATTCATGTAAAAAATCATTAAATTTGGATATGTTTTAATACTTTTTAATATATATATTTTTCTCTCCAATCGTTTTATTATGGTTCACACTCCCACCATTTTCGATGAAATTTTGCAGAGCACGCATTCTTGCCATCAAAAAGATTCTCGTAAAAAATCATTAAATTTGGACGTAATTTCATACTTTAGCATATTATATTTACCCCCCCCCCCCCATTTATTTATTTACGAACATATATTTTCCCCCCATTTATTTTCCTTCCCATATATTATACTTCTAGCAAAAGAGAATTTGCTAGCTATTTGCTGACTGGACAGGTTTACAAGCAAGAATTCGCTAGCTGATAGCTGACTGGATATATTTGCAATCAAACATTCGCTAGCAGAATCCACGTCATCGATCTGCACCTCTGAAACACATCCAAATCATTAAATTTGGAGGTAGATTCATACTTTAGTATATTATATTTTCGCCCCTAAATATTTATTTACCGTCTTTCGTTTTCCCGTTTTTGATAAAATTTTACTAAACACACATATTTAACATAAAAAAGGCCCTGGTAAAAATTTATTAAATTTGGAGGTGTTTCACCGGTGTTTCTACAATTTTGTATAATTGTATTTTTCTCCTCAATGGTTCGTTTACCGTCTTTCGTTGCTCCATTTTCAATGAACTTTTACAGAGCACACATTCGTATCATAAAAAAGATTCTGGTAAAAAATCATTTAATTTGGAGGTGTTTTGAAGGTATTTTTAATTATTTATTTGAAAAGATCAACATTTGAGTTACACTAGAGAATAGTTATAGGATTTAACATTTATGGTTTAGGGGTTAAAGGTGTAAGTGTTTTTGAGCTTACTTCTTACCAATCGTTTATTTAAATTCTTTCGTAACTCTCTTTATAATAAAAATTTAGAAAACTTGCATATTAATCATGAAAAAGATTATGGTAAAAAATCATTAAATTTGGATATGTTTTAATACTTTTTAATATTTATATTTTTCTCTCCAATCGTTTTATTACGGTCTACACTCCCACCATTTTCGATGAAATTTTGCAGAGCACGCATTCTTGCCATAAAAAAGATTCTCGTAAAAAATCATTAAATTTGAATGTAATTTCATACTTTAGCATATTATATTTACCTCCCCCCTATTTATTTATTTACGAACATATATTTTCCCCCCATTTATAAAGAGAACAAACATCTGCCAAAAGAGAATTTGCTAGTTATTTGCTGACTGGACAGGTTTACAAGCAAGAATTCGCTAGCTGATAGCTGACTGGATATATTTGCAATCAAAAATTCGCTAGCAGAATCCACGTCATCGATCCGCACCTAATCTCATGTTGTGTTTCTTTCTTGACCATGTCAGCGATCCGCGTGACATGGCAAGCGAAAAATCGCTAGCTAAATTTTGTCAGTAGTACGAAATTTCGTCATTCTCCCCTATAAATACTACACTCCCACCATTTCATTCTTTATCACATCTAAATTCTTCATCTATCTCCTTCTTCACTTTTTCTTTATTTTTTAAGTTTTGGTTCATCTTTTCTTACCCTTTATTTGTTTAAACTTTGATGTATCTTTTATTGCAGTTTATATTTTTTTCACTTTGATTCATCTTATGCTATATTTTATTTTTCAAACTTTGATTCATCTCATCTTTCTACATTTGTTTTTAACTTTAGTTCATCTTTTGCTATATATACTTTATAGTTATTGTTAATTGTTTGCCAATAATACTTTTGTTATGTTAAATGTATAATTGTTACTTTTGCTAATATATATGGTTTATACAATTATAATATAATTAGGAATATAGTTAATATATAATATAAGTATTATTTATTAATATATATGGTTTATACAATTATAATGTAATTAGGAATATAATTAGGCGGCAATTTTTTTTTTTTTATTAATCTGGAACAATATCAGCTAGCGAAATTTCGCTAGCTGATGTTATTCAAAATTTTCATTTACCGCGTTAATATTCGTATGAAGTTTCAATATTATACAATCTGGAACAATACCAGCTAGCGCATTTTCTCTGGCTGATTCCCTAGCAAGTGCCACGTAGGAAGATTTTGCTACCTAGTTTTCGCTAGCTGATTTTGCGTAAGCACAACATATAGGATAAAACTGCATACAAAATTTCGCTAGCTAAGTTCCACGTAAGATATGTTTCGTGCGGGGGTTCGCTTGCAAACATCCACGTAGGACAAAGATCTTTCATCCAACGTTTCGCTCGCTAATTCGCCAGCTAACTTTGTAGCTAAAATATCGCTCGCTGAATGTTAGCCTCGACACCAACTGCTTCGAAACGTGGCAATCGAATGTTCACTAGCTAATTTCAGAATCAGCTAGCGAATTTGGCCTTTGGCTACGGATTTCGAGCAAGCCAAATGGCTACATTCTTGTAGTGCTATGTTCCGCTGCCGCAACAATCAACGAGCCAAACAAGAAGTGCGTGAGCAAAACAAGATGCGGCTTTAGCAATCTAGATAGAATTAGAGACAAGCACAACGTGATAAAGCTATGTTGATAATGATGCCGAGTAACATGAGAATCAAATTCAATGTGTTTGGTTCGCTCACAAAATACTTAGTTAATACTGAGATGTGAGACACAAGTTTGAATCACAATCTTATTATGGAGTAGCCTTAGCTTGTTTACAAGCAACCAACGTGACCATACTATCTCATATGTTATAGTCTCGTAGAAGCCTCTGTATGATATATACTTCCCCTTTGTAAAAAATCAAACATGCATATTGACATAAAAATTGGCTAAAAATGTTAATAAGCTTACGAATAACAAAAAAATTGACATGAAAACCGAATATGAGACTTGACTTTTTCGTTCCTCGTAGCGGTGCCATATCAATCAACACAAGAAGCCACAACCATTGGGCCAATCTGGCTATCTGGTTTAATTTCTCATATCTGTCCTTTGACCATGCAACTCTTGAATAGGGTTATTAAGATCGCTCGACTAAAAATGGTTTGAATGTCATCAACACTCCAATTGCTTCGATTACATTCAGGATAAAGAAAACCATGTTGTCACCTGCATTTTAAGGAACCATTATTAACTATTGAAAGATGAAAAGGAGGAAGTTTTGCAGCACTTTCGAGTGTTCTTTTTTTAAATTGTCACGTTGAAAGTTTAAAATTTGATGAAACCTATAGTAATGGCCATACATGAGTCGCCTTTTAAGGCTACTAAGTGTGCTCGAGACTAAGGGGTTTGGAGGAAAAAGGATTGTTGTAGCTGAATCTTGATAGCATTGTATGGTATTATGATTTGATTTATACCATGCACATATAAAGATCTTAAGTAATCACTAGCAATAAACCTGGCAAACGTACCAGGAAGGAAGTTAGCGTGCTGACGCTTTTGCCCCCACGAAAATCTGCGTAGTTTATAAGAGACAAGGGTATTTTTTTAGCGGGATTAAATAATGTCGAAATTAGATAGCATATCAGTTTTGCTTATCACAAGAAAATGTATAAAACTCATAAGTATTGAAACATGCATTATAGTTATTGTTTACTAGTCGAGAAACGTACACTGCTCCTCCCCCTGCAGGACCAGCTGTTTTAAAAAGTGACATTAAGGTCATGGTGATACCATTGGCAGCTCCTCTTTGATCTTGATCCTGGTGGTTATTTTGCGAAAAGAAACGACTTAGGCATGCAATACGAATGCATAATGATGCAGATTTCAACATTAAACAGAGAAGCTTGAAGAGATTAACGATTAAAGAGTTACCACAGCTCTATTTTGCAAGATGAACAATCCCGTTTCAATGGAGGTCTGATACACGTTAATGTTATTAAGTAACGATGAAGAAACAATAGCTAAACAAAATTGTGCATCACAACTATTTGCCATGCACAACAGAGTAAATCAGTTGAATGCTTGAGATTATAACATAAAGATGTCATGTCACTTACAGTTAGTACATTCATCGCCAGAGATGCACAATTTAGTACGATGGACAGTGTGGTTCCAGATAGCATGGCTATGTAGTGATAACTCGTCAATAGAGGAATTGTCACAACCTACATTCATTCAGGAGAAAACATCCGAATAAATGAACTTTACTAACCAAACTGAAACTACGTAGATTCCAAATGTTGAAGAGCTTACTCCTAAAATTCGAGAAAGTAGAATAGGGCCCATCGCTTTCTCCATAATGGGATATAAAAATGATTGACAGGATAAAAGACCAAGTCCTGAAAATTGAGCAGGCCATCAGCAATTAGAGACATATTTTATGAATATCCTCCAAATAAGAAGATATACCTGAAATTGCAAGAACCGATCCAACATCCTGCGATGTATAACTTAAGCCCCCAAGTCTTCTGGGACTCTCAGCCCATAACGAGAATATCTAAAGAGTCAAAAGTGCTCACCGTGAGACGACTGCTAAACAAACAGTAACATATCAGACAGACTAATTGCATCTAGGATCAAATGTTAAAATACTTCTTATCGTGATCATGCAATTACACAGTTAGTATGAATGTCAGTTTAAGTATACATTCCCTTATGATATCTTAAGCGACAGTTGTAATTAGTTTTATCTGATCAAACCATAGATAGATCAAACGTATAACGGAAGGAAAAAAAGGTAATCTTTACCTCAGAGTAAGCCATGTCATGAAGTGAGTAAACACAATATACAAGGATAGACGACATCAGGGGCCAGTTCTTGAAGAGGCTCGGTTTACTCTTTGTCTCCCGTTTTTCTTGAGTTGTGGATTCAAGAACACTGTATGAATTTTGCAATGATGTCCTCTCTGAGGTGTGTATATGTAATGTTTCCTGCATTTCTCAAACCTTAAAGAGTTAAATAACCACGGAACATCTTCGTTGAACAATATAATTATAGTGTGATACATAATGTACATACCGGGATCCAAAAGCAAGCAATAGTCACAGCAGCCGAGAAGAGAGATATTACCAGGCAGGGCAAGAAGTATGGGAATCTACTTAAGAGTTGACGTATTATACAGATCAAAATTCCAAAACCGGAAGATGGTAATAATGCAACATAGATAGGAAAACAGAGTAAATTTACCTCCCGAAGAATGAATCTGATGCAAATATAGCAGGAAATTTCTCTGCAGGCTTCATTCAAACATTAAAAGTCAGTGAAAGTACACAAATACACTTCAACCGAACATTCCGCTATAGAAAGAAAAGAAATGAACTACATGTACATATAAGTACCTGAGCAAGAAAGCCTCCTATAGCTGGTCCAATAATCAAGCCTGTGCCCCAAGCAGTACCAACCTATAACAAAGTCCATATAAAAGAACTAATCGAATATTAGCATAACCCCGACAACTGATCTAGTTAGCTAGAAAAGATTTATCGGAGAACAAGACATACAATATAAGTTAAAGAGCATAAGTAAAAGCTGCTAACCGCTGACATTCCTAAAGAATGATACTCTTCGCGAACTGCCTCGCAAGCATACGCCTAGCCATGTGGTTATAAGATTTAATCAAAATGTGTGAATCCACAAAAAATGAAAGAACCAAACTCGAAAGTAAAAAAAGCTACACTAAGATTATGTAAATGCACCTTAACCGGTCTACGTTACATTTTATAAGAAAGAGTACCTTAATTGGTCCGAGCAAACCATTTAAACTTCCAAGAAGAAATCTCGTTGTGAGAGCCATCCAATAGTTTACACTAAGACCAAACAGAGTGTTGAAAACGACGCTGCACACGAATAACATCCATTATTAAGGTATCCAGAATGCACATTAACAAAAGCAGAACAGGAAAAGAAACACGATCACTAACATTGTGACACCGCCTATAATTATGACCGGTTTTCGCCCATATTTATCAGATATGATGCCCCACAGAACAGCAGTGAAAGCTCTACCGAGCATATATGAGGAGCCTTCATGGTATTCAAATTAGTTAGGCTTGTTACATTGTAAAAGGGGATAATCATCATCTCTTTTGAATGCCGTAAAAATGTAAGTACACTACCTACCTACAAAACCGGCATAGTAACCAATATCTTCTTCTTTCTGTGCAATGCCAAAATCCCTTATCTACAAATCAATACAAGTAAGTGTTGTGATAAAAAGCAAATATATATACTCTATGTTCTGCATACTAAGGGTGAAATAACATCAGTAATATCATCAGTCTAAACGTATTCCACAAATCAGTGTTGAATGCTTACCATAAAATAAAGAAATGGGAAGAGCGATGATATTGTCAGCCCTGCAAAGGTGGCAAACCAAATATATATAAAGACTACCATCCAAGCCTGTAACCAAAATTGAAGGAGCTAATAGCAGCAACAACAACACCACCATCCAAGCCTGTAATTTCAATAAATTGGGATAAATTATATGAACTGTGACTCTGTGAGTGAATCATGTCGAGTCGGGTACATGAATCTTCTGTCTTCATTAGTTACGGTTGACGAAGGAGCTAATAACATCATAGAGAGCCACACTCCCTGAGGTTTTACATGGACCACCCCTGATTTGGAAAATTACAATGACCCCTCCAACGAACAATAGTTAAAAATTTATTCAAATTTTAGCCTACATCAGTTAGTTTTTTTAAAAGGTTTCGATGTAACGTTAAATAAGACTGGGTGTACTTCTTATTTTATTAAGTTTCGGGGTATACATGTAATGTTAGATAAAGATTGCACAATTTTGTTTGAAAACTACACACCAGAATTTAACAGTAAATATTAAAACTAATACTAGAATAACTTCATTCAATTCTATAACTAATATTGTTACTTACTCTTTAAATTTGTAAAAGTAGTTTGGTCATTTAAACAGTATATAGTATAAAATTATCTCTTAAATATTTGTTGGTCCAAAAGAACTATTGGTGCACGAATAAAAACACATATACATCCGTTTGACGGTGAGATAGACAATTTGTGTGTCTATATTTTGGAAATGAGTTATTTAATTAATAATATGTATTCATATGTAGTAAAAAACAACTTAAAGTTAATTTCCTAATCTAAACCACAACATTGACAATTCTAGAAACTATGGACGATTAAGAATGGGTAAATTCCGTTAAACTCCTTGAACTATATGGAGTTTTGCAAAGTGTCCCAAATATTTGAAAAAGTGAAAACAACCCCATAACTTATTTTAAAATGTGCGTTTTGCAAAGTGTCCCAAATATTTGAAAAAGTGAAAACAACCCCATAACTTATTTTAAAATGTGCACTCTCTCCCAAGACCAAATTTAATGGACAAAAATGCAGACATGTGTTCAATATGAACGACTGATCTTCAATAGAGAGGGAATTGACACAAATTCAATAGATTAGGGGTTAGTTTCACTTTTTGATAGGTTTAGAGGCACTATTCGAAACCCTCTATAGCTCTTGGGGGTTAACGGAATTTATGCATTAAGATTTTACACCAACCTCAAGTAAACACCATTCTATCTGTCTCAGAGTATCAAAATAAAGGACACACACACACGGGTAACGACCACTCAAAAAATGAAATTCACCAAGATTTTTCTTTGAGCTATTTTTAGAACTATCCAATCAACTTCATTGCACGGTTTTGAATAAGAGGCGAAGCGAGGAATCCTCTTTTGTTGTTTTCTCAGAAGATCAAAGCAAATGAACGAATACCGATTGATATTAAATAACTAGGTGGAACCAGGGGCGGACCCAGAAAATTATTTTAACCTGGGCTACAGCGAAAGGCAGATAAAAAGTTGTTAGAGTCGTCTCCATTAGTTTTTAATCCTCCTAATTTATTTTAAAATCTTACATACTTTTTTAGTTCATCAATAAGATATAAATCAAATAAGAATATGGCTAAGGATTTTATTTATTTTAAGCTGAAAATTATAGTATTTTTGACTTATAATGAAGAAATAATGGGTAAAAAATAAAAAAATAATTTTTAGTGGTGTAAACTATAAACACTAATAATAATATGTACTAAATTATAAGAAAACTCACCTGGGCTTGAGCCTATGTAAGCCCAAGCCTAGGTCCGCCAGTGGGTGGAACAGAAGTTGAGAAAAAAGAAAAGAAACTGAAGATATCAAGATATACAAATGCAGATACATATAGTAAATCAAAAGTCAATGAAGTAATTCATGAGACTTTGTTAATTACCTGTTGACAGAACAATAATCCATATAGTAAGAATTTGCTGAAATGGTATTCCTCTATGTCTTTCCTTTTGCTGATCAACTTTGCAACCTGGACATCCCTCATAATAATAATTATTATCTTTGTGAAGCAAACTCTCCACATATTCTGCACCTTCACTCATTTTCCAGTTATTCTTTTTGAAGACCAAAATAAGTTTATTGATCTTTTTTTATTCAATATAATCTGCTCCAAAAATATAGAGCCTAGCTGTGTGCTTAGCCTTTTTCAAGAAATGAATAAAACGTGCATGAGGAGTAAATATTTGATATGAGACCACAAGAAACTAAATAGTCTGTTTTCTTCTTTCTAGTACTCGTATTAAATAAAGCGTGCGCTCATCATATTGTCTAGCGGGGATAAGAATAAGAGGGCGTGGATGGTGATCTAGCTAAAAACAATTCCATTTCCGCATAAAATGACAATTTGTTCTTTCAAACAATATTATATTAAGTTTATTTGACCAAGAATAAATTGCAAATATCTTAGCGTCGAGTCACACAAAGGAAAGGTTCAAAACGTAAAGGCTGAGGTTCTTAAAGGTTATGACAGCAACTCAAACAGACAAAACACAAGTCCCGTAAAACTTTTCTTGAGATATATATTGTAATCGCATTTCATAAAACAAGATTTCATGTGTATTTGGGCTGACTAGTATAAATAGTTCTCTTTGTATTATTTTATAGGGATAAAAGCATCAAGCCCCCTGAACTATGCACGTTTTTGCGACTTGCCCCCTAAACTAATTTAATAAGCGTTTTGCCCCCTAAACTATGCACGTCTGTTCGATTTGCCCCCTGGCCGGGTTTTCGGCTATTTTTGGCCATTCTTGGCCGGAATTTTTCCCCTTACCCGACACATATGTGTTGTACTAGATGTCTATTAGTAGTTGATGACAAAAAGTAGGCGAAAAAATACCTCGAACGGGGCATATTCCGGCTAAAATACACTGAAGAGGAAATCACATTTTGGCTAGAATATGCCCCGTTCGAGATGGTTTTTCGCCTACTTTTTGTCATCAACTACTAATAGACATCTAGTACAACACATATGTGTCGGGTAAGGGGAAAAATTCCGGCCAAGAATGGCCAAAAAATAGCCAAAAACCCGGCCAGGGGGCAAATCGAACAGACGTGCATAGTTTAGGGGGCAAAACGCTTATTAAATTAGTTTAGGGGGCAAGTCGCAAAAACGTGCATAGTTCAGGGGGCTTGATGCTTTTATCCCTATTTTATAATAATTAACTTTCATTTTATCAGATAATAATACAAATACTGCTTTCGTTTTCTCTGTTCTCTCTCTCTCTCACCCTAGCCGCACACTCAGTTCCTCAAATCTAATATGGTATCATAAGCTCATCGATTATGGTTCAGCTGTAAGATCCTAATTCTCCTCCTCTTTGCGATTAGATTGATATCTGAATCGTAGTTTTCCCCAAAAAAGATTTCGCCTTTCTTTTCCGATTTGTCACTACAATGACGGATCATTCCTCTTCATCCACGGTTTTCGGTTCTACAACCTCTGGTTCGAAGAATCTGTGTGAAGACTTGACGTCAGTATATTTTTTGGGTAATCAGGATTTCACCGGAGCTTCGATTATCGGCGAGAAATTTGTCGGTCACAATTACATCTACTGGAGTCAGGCTGTTGAGATGGCGCTCACTATCAAGAACAAGGTCCGCTTCATTGGCGGATCCCTTCCTCCAGGGGCGGAGCCAGGATTCGAAAGAGGGGGGCGAGATTGCGCTATATTTTTTCAAAGTTAATATCTAGAATATCATGGCATAAATAAAAATAATAAACTATTAACATCACAATATATATAAAGTGATAAAAATAAACATACAAACTCCAAAAACAATTTTTTTGGGATTTACCTGATAAGGGCCATTTCCTATATAAAATTGTCGAACTTGATCCATCTTATCTTGTGTATAGATCCATATGTGTTGATGCTGGCCCGCGGGGTCTCTTTCAAGCTTCATATAATCAACTTCGTCAATCCTTAATGCAAAATAGCTTCCTTGTTATTATAAAACTAAGAAAGCAAGAATCACATAGTTTTTGTACTACAAATCAACAAACCCTAGTTATATAAAAACAAATTCAACACAAAATACTAAAAACAAGTAATAAATACAAGTAATAAGTACTAAATCAATAATTGAACACAAAATAATTATCTTACAAAGTGGGTTGAATAACAACAAATTCTTCTTAAATCTCCTAAAAAAAACTACAATGGCCGCGCTCACACTGTCGCTCAACTCCCACATCTGTGTACTGAAATATGAAATATCTTCTATGACTTCTCCTAATTTTTAAGAATATAGCCCAACATTCCTTTTTGCTTTTTTAAAAGTTTTTTTTTTTTAAAAATTATAGTGCACGGTCCACTACTTTTTTAGGGAGTAGTGGCCTTTTTTTCAATAGAGAAATATTTTAAATATTTTAAGTAGTGGCCTTTACTACACGCACGGTCACTCCTTTAGTCCTTTTCACATCTTCTTTATAATAATAGTAATAAAAAACAAATTTATAAAATGTTGGGGGGTGCGGTTGCCCCCACACGCACCCCCCGTGGCTCCGCCACTGCCTTCCTCTGTCGCCAGAAAACGACGCTGTTAATCGTTTTTGCTGGATTCACGCTAACAGTTTAGTGCTCTCTTGGCTCCTAAATTCCGTCACGGGTGAAATCCACAACACTGTGTTATACATTAAATCTGCTTTTGATCTCTGGCAAGAACCCGAACTCTGTTATGGTTGTACGGACGGTTCTAGGGTTTTTCAACTCCAAAAATCCTCCAATTTCACGCTCCAACAAGGTAACCTCTCTGTCACTGGCTTTTACAACGCCTTTCGCTCCATCTGGGACGAATTTGCCAGTCAATGCCCTATTCTCTCATGTGCCTGTGGACTCTGCACTTGTGATGTCAACAAGACCATGGTGGTTTTGCAACAGACAAATTGTGTCTTGACCTTCTTGATCGGTCTGAATGATTCTTACTCAGCGGTTCGCAGTCAAATACTGCTTCTAACTCCTCTCCCCTCTCTATCAAGAGTCTATGCTATGCTCTTGCAAGAGGAGGCTCAGAGATCTCTACATTCCTCTCCCCATCATTTTGAGCAGCTAGCCATGTACTCTCGCTTCAAATACGCTCTGGACATCTTAACTGAGTCAGGGTACATTGGGTGCAAACCCACCTCTACGTCTATGGATTTTTCAACTCGTTTAAAGAAAAATGATCATCCACATTTTGATCTGATGCATCTGCATATAAGAGATTAGTAGGTCGCTTACTTTACTTGACCATTACTCGACCTGGCTTAGCCTTTAGTATTCAATGTTTAACACAACACATGCCTGCTCCCACAACTTTTCATTTAGCCGTAGCACATCGTGTACTTCAGTATATTAAATTTGCCCCGAGCAAAGGTTTATTTTATCCTGCATATTCTGAGACACATTTGAAATCTTCTTGTGACAGCGATTAGGCGGCCTGCCCAGATACGCGTCGCAGTGTCACCGGGTTTACTCTCTACATTGGCTGATCCCTCGTTTCTTGAAAGGCAAAGAAACAACCCACCGTGAGTCGTTCATCCTCTGAAGCCGAATATAGGGTTGTCGCCACAACGACGTGCGAACTCCTTTGGCTTTCCCAGCTCCTCAAAGATCTCCACGCGCCTTCCATCCGCACTCCACTTCTCTTTACCGATAATAAAAGTGCGTTCTGTGTCGCCATCAATCCGGTTCATCACGAGTGGACGAAGTACATCCAAATTGGCTGTCACTTCGTCCACGAGAAGGTTCACGTGGGTCACCTCCGAGTCGAGCATATCTCCAACGACCACCAAATCGCAGATATTCTCACTAAGCCATTGGCACCTAAGCCGTTTCATCCATGATGGGCATCATCGACATTCACGCTCCTCTTGGGGGGGGGGGGGGGCTTAAGTTATATTATAATTGCATTTCATAAAACACGATTTATGTGTATTTGGGCTGACTAAAGTCGCCACTTAGCTTCTAGAATAAATAGTTCTCTTTGTATTATTTTATAATTACCTTTCTTTTTATCAGATAATAATACAAATAATGCTTTCGTTTTCTCCTTTCTCTATCTAGATCTCGAACCCTAGCCGCATACTCAGTTCCTCAAATATAATAACTTTTGGCATCGAAAGTCCTCCTTTGAATGCAGAGCTGTTTAATTTATAGAAGTATAAAGTGGTCGTATGGGACGATAAATTAGCTTGTGCGTTCATGAGAAGGCTAGTTATGGCTTGATGATGATTAAATGGTCATTTTGTCGCAAACGAGGATCTACTATGATGAGCTTTCAAAGTCGTGTGGTCTTTCATAGGGGCCAGATAGATATGAGGAAATAGGTGATTGACTTTGATGGTGAAGGGCGTTGCGGCTCTATATGATAGGGAAGTCATCAGAGCATGCCTGGTCATTAGCTTTATCAATGCTTTAGGAGTTAAGTTTTAGATGGGTTGGGTCGTGCATATGAGGACTGTAGTCCTCGTATAATGAAGGTGTCCTTAGCCATACGAAAGTGGAAGGGATATTTGTAGGTGAAGTTGCTTCCCTTATTCCTCCAGATTCACCAAGCATTACAACAATTTGAAATACAAACTAGTCACAAAAACTTGTCCACGCTCAATAATAGGCTGCAAGAGTTTATTCCATGTTATTTTAATTGCTGTCAAACAGGAGACTTAGAAGCCGTTTGATTTCAAAGATGAATTTTATCTCAAAAATTTGGTATAGTTAAAAAATGAGATAAAAAGTTAGGATTTCTATGATATCTAATATGTGACACTTGTTTGGTTGATAAGATTAAGTGTCAAGATAAATGGTTACCTCAACAACAGTTTTATTGGTTTGCATCATTAACGTTCAACTAACCATTTTAAACTTTTTTTAAAGTGGAAACATATTGTTGTTTTCAACTCAATGACATATTTATATTTTTCTCACTTTTATATATTACCAAAAATATATATAAAATAACTTATGACGGTAAACGTATTTATAAAAGGGGGGTGATAGGCAGAGGCGGAGCCAGGATTCGAAAGAGGGGGGGAGGGGGGGCGAGATTGCGCTATATTTTTTCAAAGTTAATATCTAGAATATCATGGCATAAATAAAAATAATAAACTATTAACATCACAATATATATAAAGTGATAAAAATAAACATACAAACTCCAAATTTTTTTTTTGGGATTTACCTAATAAGGGCCATTTCCTATATAAAATCGTCGAACTTGATCCATCTTAATTTTTGTATAGATCCATATATGTTGACGCTGGCCCGGGTCTATTTCAAGCTTCATATAATCAACTTTGTCAATCCTTAATGCAAAATAGCTTCTTTGTTATTATAAAACTAAGAAAACAAGAATCACATAGTTTTTGTACTACAAATCAACAAACCCTAGTTATATAAAAACAAATTCAACACAAAATACTAAAAACAAGTAATAAATACAAGTAATAAGTACTAAATCAATAATTGAACACAAAATAATTATCTTACAAAGTGAGTTGAGTAACAGCAAATTCTTCTTAAATCTCCTCAAAAAAACTACAATGGCCGCGCTCGCACTGTCGCTCAACTCTCACGTCTGTGTACTGAAATATGAAATATCTTCTATGGCTTCTCCTAATTTTTAAGAATATAGCCCAACATTCCTTTTTTCTTTTTTAAAAGTTTTTTTTAAAAAAATTATAGTGCACGGTCCACTACTTTTTTAGGGAGTAGTGGCCTTTTTTTAAATAGAGAAATATTTTAAATATTTTAAGTAGTGGCCTTTACTACACGCACGGTCACTCCTTTAGTCCTTTTCACATCTTCTTTATAATAATAGTAATAAAAAACAAATTTATAAAATGTTGGGGGGTGCGGTTGCCCCCACACGCACCCCCTGTGGCTCCGCCACTGGTGATAGGATCTAGTAAGAGTAGAATCTTTTTCCTTTTCTATTTTAATTTTATGAATCAATAAAGATTTTTATAATTATTAAAACAAAATAAATAGTTTTGTAAAGTTTTGACTTATTTATAACATAATTTAATCACCTTGAAAGAAGAAAAAAGATTAAAAATTGAAATTTTTGTTTCATGCTGCAAATAAAAATTTAATATATATATCTTGTGATTACATAGTAAAAACCTGAAAAACTATCAAAAGAGTGTTTTTTTATATGTATTTGATCAATAATATATAAAGTTATTGTCCACGGGAATCTTATAAATATAATATATAATTTATTTGTTCAAAATTTTAATTTGAAGCTTTAATAATTATTATATATAGTTATATAATGGAGAAGTGAAGAAATATATAAATTTATAGAAGGCTTAATGGAGAATTTCAATGAAAAGTAAAAATGAGCTGGCAAAATCAAGATTATTCATCTTAGGGGTAGAGGTGATATTATTTATCTCAAATTCTGAAATAAAACCAAAAAAATCAGGGCATATCTCACTCATGCCCGAAAAATCAATCTGTGGAACCAAACGAGAGATAAAGTGAGATATGCTCAGATATCTCACTTTATCTATAGAACCAAAAGACTTCTTAGATGTATGAAATGCATTTAATAATATTCATCGTTAATAAAGCGCACTCATTTTATTTTTAAATAACTATTTTTTTGTGTTAATTCTATAAAAGACTATCTCATATAGATATATAGCCACCAACCACATGCATGTATGTAGCATAATTGTGGAGCACGGATCTCTAACGATAGAGATTCGTGATCAATACACTTAGGTGGTGTTTGCAAACTCTTTTCTAAAATCACAATCTCATAATTTAAGTTAAAGGTGTATAATTTTATACAAATCATAAGTTGGTGGTATTTGCAAAAAAATCTATAAGTTAAAAAAGCTGTATAAAAATAATACTGGAAATAACCACCACAAGCTAAAAGCAGTGGGACACCCATTTTCAGATTGTGGCGGTTATTAGCTTAAAAAAGTACTTTTCTCATTGTAGCTTGCGAACCAAACACCGTAAAAGTGATTTATTTAAATTAAAAGCTGATTTTAACTTTTTTTTTTAAGAGTTTGCAAACACCACCTTAATAACTTGACTGGTACTCAATCAAATTGGACTAATTTTGGTCTATATATAATTACTTTTTTGCACAAAAGGTAAATAGATAAAACTGAAAGAGTGTCATACAAGATACGATGGGCATACCCCAAGATGAAGCAAGTACAAAGACACTCTAAGTACTAAATATTCGGATCAGTGCACTATCTAACCGAGGAATACACAAAGCTCTAGCCTAGGACTATGACTCTTTTAAAGCCTCCTACCAATCCTTTAATTCCTTGACCACCAGCAGAGTCATTGAATCTTTAGATGCACCTTCTTCATTCCTGCTCCGGAAAAGCCTGTGACTGTACTCTTCAGGTAACATCCAACAATCCATGGTTGCTATTTTATAGACAGACGTTTCCACACTGATCCCACACTCTTTCAGGGGAGGAGGAGAAAAGTGAGAGAGAAATACCTTCTCATTCAAGGCCATACAACCATGTGTATATCCCTCTTGGGAACTGGTAAGCTATTTCTGTTGGTCAGCCTATTACAGAAAAGAGAAAACCAAAATAATCTCAAGCACCTGGGGGTTAGATCATTTCTAAATTAGATAAAATGCATTTAGTAAATCTCTTAGGTTTCTTTCCCAGTTTGTAACTGACCCTAACCTCAACTTCCCGTTGCTATATCTTTGCATATTATCAGGGCTGACACTAGGTTGTTCTCAAACACCTTGTGAGTTCTCCACCTCTAGATCCCTGCCAGAATACTCCCAGACATGGATTCTCTTGTTTGAAAGATGGCCTTCTTTTTCTGGGAAGACTGGTTAAACATTCTTATCCATGATTGCAACTGGTCATCCTTCGCATATACTCCTCCTGCCTTCATCATGGTTTCTAACACAGGCTTCATTAATGGACACTGAAAATACACATGATCAAGGGATTCATCAGCTTCATTACATAGACTACAGTTCTTATCAGTAATCATATTGAATTTAAACAATATGTCTTTTGTTGCTAACCTTTTATGCATAACCAGCCAGTTTATTAGAGCAACTCTATGGGTAGAAATACTATTCCATACCTGATCACACCATTCAACATTAGGTATTTCTTTGTGAAAAGCTTGGTAGCACATGCTTAATACCTGTTTTGGTGATGAGTTCTTCCAGTCACTAGGTACCATATTAGGTACTCTGATTTTCATGTCATCTCTTAGTCTCAGGAGTATCCTCCATCAGGGGGAATCACCTTTCTTCATTTGCACTGTCCATATTTCTTCATTTTCAGCTTATATTCTTGGATCCATGTAACCCAAATTGTTGGCTTTGTTTGCTTCTTGTTAATTCTTACAATTTGTGAATACAGTAGTGCCTTATTCCAACTAAGGATCTCCTTAATCTGTAGGCCTCCCCTTTTATGTTCTTGGCACATTGTTGCCCAAGCCACTAAGTTCCTTCTTCCTCCATCATTTCATGTCCGTAGGAATATCCTGCAAAGTGCTTTAATCTTCTAGACTACCCATGCTGGTATGTGAAGAATATAACTCCAAAATCTCTGTATAGCTATCAAAAGAGATTTTACAAATTGAAGCCTTCAAGCATAGATGAGTTTTGTTGCCCCCCAGATTTGTATCCTGGAACTTATCTTTTTGCTCCCAGCTTTGTATCCTAGAACTTATCTTTCTGATAAGTTGATCATATTCATCTATTCTCAGATTCCTGGGGCTTAAAGGAATGCCCAGGTATCTAACAGGGAAACTACCCTAAAACCCCATTTGTCCAACAGATTCTGTCTCTCTTATTCCTTTACTCTAGCCAGAAATGTTGAGCTTTTTCTGCTGTTAATCTGCAGGCCAGTGTGTGCTGAAAACTCATCCATTGATTGTTTGATTACCTCCATAGCTTATCTGTCCCCTCTGCAAAACAACAACAAATCATCTGCAAAAATCATGTGTGTTAGGTTTATTTTTGTAGTTCTAGGGTGGAATCTAAAGCTCTTACTCTTTTGCATATTATGTTTGATGAGTCTGGACAGATAGTCCATACAAATCACAAAAAGATAACGAGACATAGGGTCTCCCTGTCTTAGGCCTTGCTTTCCTGGCATATGGCCCTCCAACCTACCATTGCTGCAAAAAAAGAAACAGGCAGTTGTCACACAAGTCATAACTAACTGTACAAAACCAGAATCAAACCCAAAACCAATTAAGGCATTCTGCAGAAATGACCTGTTAATAGTATCATATGCCTTCCTAAGATCAATATTTAGCATGCACCTAGGAGAAATATGATTTCTATTATATCCTCTAACCAGCTCTTGAGCAAGAAACACATTTTGGAATAGATCCCTCCCAACCACAAAAGCATTTTGACAATTGTTAATAAGGTCAGGGAGAATGTGTTTGATTCTATTAGCTAAAATCTTAGTTATAATCTTGTATATAAGGTTACAGCAAGCAATCCTGTAATCAACAATCTCAGAGACATTTATACCTTTAAGAATCAGACACACAATAGTAACATTGATTTGTTTGAGGATTTTACCCGTCTGTTGGAATTCTCGAATAGCTTCTTGTACCAGGTTACTTGTTACCCTCCAGCTCTTCTTGTAGAAGCATGCATTCATGCCATCTAGACCTGGACTTTGTTATCACTCATGTAGAAAATTGCAGCTTGCACTTCCTCTTTTGTTATGGGTGACTTCAGTTTGTTGATCATATCTTCAGTTAGATTTGGCCCTTATATGAAGACTTCCTGATTCACTGGGCTTACATGTTTAGCTACTCCAAACAGATCATGATAAAAATCAAGGATATGGTTGGTAATGTCAGTTTTAGTATTCAGGACAGTTCCATCATGTTTAAGCAAAATGATACTATTGATTTTTCTCCTTGCTTTGATGTGCTAGAGGAACATTCTGCTACACCCATCCCCTTCCTCCACCCAAGCCACTTTAGCTTTCTGTTGAAGTTGGTGGGTAAGATTCTACTGCAAAGTTTTATAATCTTCCTTCACGTGATTCATTTCCTGCTTAACCTGTGAATTTCCAGGATCCTTCCGCTGTTGCTCTTGTATGTCATGCATTTCTTTCTATTTATTCTGGACCCTAATCTCAAGATTTTGAATCTGCCTGCTGTTGAGATCCTTGGATTCCCTTTTTAGAATATTCAACTTAGTCACCAGTTGAAACATCTTGCACCCTGGCACCTGACTCTCCCACACTCCACTGACCAGATTCAAGAAGTTCTCATCCCTAACCCAAATGTTCATAAACCTAAAAGGGATCCCGACTTTATGGTTCATTGCAAATTGCAAAAAGCTTAGTAATGTTGGGATAGTGGTCTGAGATTTATGGGGCACCACAAAATCCTTGTTGGATGTAGTCCACTCATGATTCACCAGTACCCTATCCAAGTTGCGGTATGTGTGTGAATTACTCCAAGTATAAATTGGGCCAACAAATAAATGGTATTGTAGTTCAGTTTCTTCCAAGATTTCATGCAGTTCATTCCCCACAGTAATCTAATTGCCCTTTTCATTCCACTTCTCTTCTTTTTTGAGGACAATCTTCTGCCACCATCCATGGTCCCTTAATGTTCTGTGCAAACTCTCTAATTCCCCCCCCCCCCCCCCACCCCAATAAATCCTTTCCCTGTTCCACCTTTTTGTGGGCATATATGAAAGTCATGTTCCCCCTCCAACTGTTATATTTAGTCTCAATACCACAATGAATAAAATGGTCCCCTTTTCCCTCCAATTTAAGACTCACAAGGTCACTCTTCCACATTAGAGAGGTCACTCTCCCACAATGAATAAAATGTTCCCCCTAGTGAGCATTTTTGATCCTTCAATTGCTTGATTATGCATCTAAATTCGCCTCTTCGTCATTGTTGTGACGAAGGAATAAGCCTTAATTCGATAGTTAGAAATCGCACACACTCACGGTGGAATCGCTCGCACTAACGCACGTAAATCCCACTATTTTTTTTCTCTTTCTTTTTGCTGAGCAACTTTGCAAAATTGCATCCAAGGCATCCCTCAAAATAGTAATTATTTCCGTGAAGCAAAGTACTGTCCATAATTATACATTTATACTCCACCTCCACGAATTTTGGATATTGTTCCTTAATCATTACCTTCAATATCAATTAATTTGGATCCAAATATTTTCAGCCAGCTTATTTTTATTTTTATTTTTGTTGAAAATTTTGATGTAAATAAGGGAGATGTGATATCTCGAATTGTCAAGGCAAAAAAGTAGTTTTATGACTCTAAATTAGTGTTGTTAAAGACGTTAAGCGTAAGCGAGGCGTTTTACGGTCTTAGAAGCGAGACGTAAGCTCTGAGGCGTTAGGCGTAAGCTCCGTAGATTTTAATATTTTAAAAGAATTAATAAATTAAGATCCAAATAATAAATAAGAATAATTAAAGAAAATATTAAAAATAACTTAAATAAAATAACTTATTACCTATAGCATATATATTTACCTAGTATTAAATAAAAAAAGTAATATATAGTAACAAGAATGTTCAACAATAAGAAAGTTTACCTACTATTTAATAGAGAATCGGTTGATTGTTCAAATTGATATGCATTAACTTAAGAAATATATTAATGATACGTGTAAACAAAAAAGAGAAGGTAAATTGAGAAGTTTCATACATTAGCTCCATCTTTGACTTTTCAACCTAAAAAGAATCACTTACTGTTTAAGACCACACATTTATTTAACCAATTAAGTCTATGCATTAATTATAAAATTGTACAGCGGCCAAGTTTAAGTTTTGTGTGAAATGACATTTATTATTTTATGCTCCAACAGTCAAAGGCGAAAAAAAATGTGAAAAAATGCTTGTTTTTCTGTTTAGAGCGGCGCTCTAAGCCAAGAAGCGCACGCCTAATAAATGCAGCGCCTCAAAAGCACGCTTCAAGACGTTTTGTAGCTCATTTCGCAGACGCGCCCCGAGGCGCGCGCGCTCGGGGCGCGCCTTTAATAACACTGCTCTAAATACTCGTGTTAAATAAATTGTATACAGTAATTTTGTAATAATTAAACCAAATGACATAACAAATTAAAAGTCAAAAGTGTAGGCGTAATGTCTCAGTTAGACTGGCTTAAGTTCTGTTTTTTTTGATAAGCAAAAGAAATGTATTAAAAGAGGAGTATCAGAAATACTCCACAGAGGGAATACAAAGCGAGCAAACCAACAACAGGTGCCACAAAACATGAGAATGACCCAATCAACCATCAACGAGAGACCCAAAACACAACCCCCAACGAAAACGAAGAATTGAAAACACAACAATGAACAACCGCCAAAAGCA
The DNA here is from genome assembly GCA_948329865.1 of Linaria vulgaris. Taxonomy (NCBI): domain Eukaryota; kingdom Viridiplantae; phylum Streptophyta; class Magnoliopsida; order Lamiales; family Plantaginaceae; genus Linaria; species Linaria vulgaris. The sequence goes on along the minus strand of OX415250.1, from coordinate 126,470,028 downwards.
CCCCCACCAAAAGAAAATGATTAACCAACTTCAAACCCTCAACCATTATCAAACCCACTAACAATCTCATTCCCTACATCTCCTCACCTTTCTTCAAATTTCTGTCCAAGAAAACAGACTTATCCCTTTTTTCCAAATCCACTAGTCTTCTAATATTTTCTGTTTAACGTGGTGTTATTATATATTTCTGCTTACATCATATCATCATAAACCATGATTGCTAACTTTTAACTATTCTTTTTTTCTGAGAAACATCTTTTCACTATTCTATTGCACAAGGTGTGAACATCATCATATGATTGATCACGTAATAGTTGTACAAAATCATATATTTAATTTGAGCTAATAATGCTTACATGATTAAATTTTATTAAGTTGTAATCGTTATTTCACAATTTGGATTAATATAGCTAGCGCGATGTTTACTGAACGTGACTAATTTCCTATTTAGCTAAGGTAAAATTGTTATTTGCTCAATTGAAATCAACTAGTATACATACGTACATTAAAGAAACAGTCATACTTTTGGCGAAAGTTGAATAAATAACTAGCTCAAGTCTAATGCTTAGTTAAATAAAAATCATGAGCATATATATATTATTAGAGAAACATTCATACTTTTGGCAAGATTCAATTTTATATATCTTTCAAAAATTTGTAATTGATAAGTGTCCAATTGGCGTCAACGTAACCGTCTTCATCATTGTGGATGTATATATTCTCTATAAAGTGGGATTTGGTGCTTTTTTGTTTTTTTTTAAATGTAGGTTAAAAAGCGTTAAATTCTTAGTGCGTTTTCTCACATAAATCTTTTTTTATATAATTAATTTACACCGAAAGATGCAACTTGCCTTTGAGAGCAGATCTAATGGATTACACGCCTAATTTGTTTCACCGGAAAATAAGAAAAAAGAAAAAGAAAAAGGAAAAATGAAGGAAAATTTTCCAGAAAATATCTTAGAAAATTTTTTATTTTCGCTTATTTTCCAGGCGTTTGGCTATTTTTTGGAAAAACTTATTATATTATGTAAAGGATTTTCCTCTCTTTTGCAAAGATTTTCCTAGATTCCCTTTCTTTTTCAAATATTTTCTTTCTTTTCTAGTAAAATCCTAAACTGCCAAACAATAGGAAAAAAGATATTTTCTCTATTTTTTTTCCTTTTCCCTTATTTTCTGGGAAAACAAACTAGGCCTTAATTGTAAGTGCATGTATTGTGGGGGTTGTGACAAAGGTGTCGCCAACACACCAGATGTTTGCACTTATATATTTCTGCAAATTTAATTATATTTAATATATTTTGTATTTTTCACTAACCTTTTAATTGACATATTTTTTTAGTTTATTTAAGCTTATTTTTCAAATAAAAAAAGGTCAAGATATGATAGGATTCACTTAGAAGATCATGACGTTATCTTATTAACAAAAGATAATGATGAACTTGGACACAATTGTGGACTCTATCCTAAGAGGTGAATCTAGGTGTGTTGCTTGGATATGAAGCAAGAGTGGCATGTGATTTGTATATATATATATATATATATATATATATATATATATATATATATATCAAGAAGATGGTTGATTAGAAGATTGATACATCAAAACGAGTCTTTAGCTCCAAGAGGATCGCCATCAATCAAGAAAATAAAGAATGAAGATTGAAGGCAATCCATTTCTTGTGCAAGCCTCCAAAACGTATCCTTTAAATTGGAGGGGTTGCACATCATTGTAATCACGAGTCTAAGTAATATTTTAGCTAGAGGTTAATTACATTGCATATTGTGTAGCTAAAATACGCAATTTCCCAAGTTTTTTAATTAGGCAACGTGTAAGAGTTTCGTCTCTTAAATCACTTGCTTGTCTTTTGTAATCACAAATCTCTAGTGAATACTTAATTTTTTAATTCATTAAATTAAATATTTTGCCTAAGGCACGAAACCTTATTAATCAATATAATCTATCAAAAGTTACTTCGTTTCGTGTTTTTTGCTTTATTTCCGTTGCACACTTGGTGTTACGAGTCGCCTTGTTTACCATACCTCTTGTACATTCAGGAACAATATACAAGTCGTGGTCCAAACAATTTCAATAATGCATACACATGTTCAATATGAACACTTTATCAACGACTAAGTAAGAAAAAAATATGTATTTTTTAATTAATGAATTGGGAGTAAGCTGTCAAACGGAAAAATGGGTTGGGGTTTGTCGTTTCTCACCCTAACTTCTAGACTTTTTTTCTTCTTCTCCAAATAGTGTTTGCAACTTTTATTTAAAAAACGCCTTAATATGAACTGATTGCAAGTTCAAGCATCAAGAAAGAAAACTTGTTCAATATTCCTTCAACGGGTGGTGGGGTGCAAACGCGTTAACCACAATAGTTTTTAAAATTTCCACTAGGGCACTACAAGATTTGGGGGGTTTTCGCGACCCCCGCCTGGTGACCGCCGGGCGGTCCCCAGCTTTTTGGTGACCGCCCAGAGCAACGGGGACCGCTGGGCGGTCCCCATCCCAAACGGGGACCGCTGGGCGGTCACCAGCCCAAAAGGGGGACCGCTAGGCGGTCACCAGCCCAAAAGGGGGACCGCTGGGCGGTCCCCAACCCAAAACGGGTTTTAGGGACCGCCCGGCGGTCCCTAATAATATTCATATTTTTTTTTATGTTATGAAACAATTAAGGTGTCTCGTTGTTTGTTTAGTTGATAAATATCCTAATTATAGTTCAAAGAACAAAATTAGAAAGTTTCATACAAATTGAAACAACATACGATGATTAAGTGTACGTATAACGTAGAATAGGTTCAACGTTAAAAATTTTCTCAATCTCATTCAATCTACAATTAAATAACTAAATTAGTGGTTTTAAGATCGTTTGTTACTTCAATTGACATGTTATAATGAATTTTGTTGATAAATATCAAAAACACATGGAAATCGTTTCATAAAATCGAAAAAAAGAGTATGAATATTATTAGGGACCGCCTGGCGGTCCCTAAAACCACATTTGGGGACCGCTGGGCGGTCACCAATTGTCTTTAGGGACCGCTCGGCGGTCCCTAAAGGTGGCTTTGGGGATCGCCCGGCGGTCCCTAATAATATTCATACTTTTATTTTAAATTTTATGGAACAATTAAGAAGACACGTTGTTTGTTTAGTTGATAAATATCCTAATAATAGTTAAAAGAACAAAATTACAAAGTTTCATACAAATTGAAACAACATACGATGATTAATTGTACGTATAACGTAGAATAGTTTCAACGTTAAAAACTTTCTCAATCTCATTCAATCTACAATTAAATAACTAAATTAGTGGTTTTATGATCATTTTTTACTTCAATTGACATGTTATAATGAATTTTGTTGCTAAGTATCAAAAACACATGGAAATCATTTCATAAAATCGAAAAAAAGAGTATGAATATTATTAGGGACCGCCTGACGGTCCCTAAAACCACCTTTGGGGACCGCTGGGCGGTCACCAATTGTCTTTAGGGACCGCCCGACGGTAATTGTCTTTAGGGACCGCCCGACAGTCCCTAATAATATTCATGCTTTTTTTTTTATGGAACGATTAAGGTGCCGCGTTGTTTGTTTAGTTGATAAATATCCTAATAATAGTTAAAAGAACAAAATTACAAAGTTTCATACAAATTGAAACAACATACGATGATTAATTGTACGTATAACGTAGAATAGTTTCAACGTTAAAAACTTTCTCAATCTCATTCAATCTACAATTAAATAACTAAATTAGTGGTTTTATGATCATTTGTTACTTCAATTGACATTTTATAATGAATTTTGTTGCTAAATATAAAAAACACATGGAAATCGTTTTATAAAATCGAAAAAAAAAGTATGAATATTATTAGGGACCGCCTGGCGGTCCCTAAAACCACATTTGGGGACCGCTGGGCGGTCACCAATTGTCTTTAGGGACTGCCCGACGGTCACCAATTGTCTTTAGGGACCGCCCGGCGGTCCCTAAATGTTTAAAAAATAGGCGGGATTGGGGGGAAATTTGAAATTTCCGAAAATTCAAAATTTTCACCTTAATTCTATATATACCACCACTCTTCTATCCAATTTTTCAACACTCTTCAAAAACACCCAACTCTAAAATTTCTCTTCTCATTTTTCTCTTCCTAAATCCAAAAAATAAAAATCATCCAAAACACAACATTTCTTCCTTTCTTCTCAATCTTTCTTTTTTTCTTCAAATCCCAAAACACATTATTTCTTCTCTTTTCTTTTAACAAATGTCAAGAAAACACCTACAATATGTTCTTCATTTCTTTTGCTTCTTCTTTTTCATTGTTTTTGGTTTATTTTAATAACTATCATTTGTTTTTACTTTTATTTCATTATTTTCTTTGTTTTATTTTGTTAACTTTCATTTTACTTTTTTATCATTATTTTGTTTGTTTTTGTTCTTGTAAATGTTTGTTGCACATATTTACACGCAATTTATACAAAAAACCCAATAATATTCCGGTAAATTTCCGGAATATTATTAGGTTTTTTTTTATTCTGCCGCAGACTTTTAGGGACCGCTGGTATTCATAGCCCTGGTGACCGCCCAGCGGTCCCTAAAAGTCTGAATATTATTGGGGACCGCTGGGCGGTCCCTAAATGTCTGAATATTATTGGGGACCGCTGGGCGGTCCCTAAAATTTTGAATATTATTGGGGACCGCTCGGCGGTCCCCATAAGGCATTAGGGACCGCTCGGCGGTCCCCATAAGGCATTAGGGACCGCCCGGCGGTCCCTAAATTCGCGGTCGCGAAAACTGGTCCCCGCGACCGCCAAGCGGTCGCCAAAGGGTAGGGGACCAAGGGCAACCGCGACCGCTTTTTGGTGACCGCTGGGCGGTCCCTAAAGGTCTTTAGGGACCGCCCGGAGGTGTTTAGGGACCGCCCGGGCGGTCCCTAAAGACCCCCAAATCTTGTAGTGGGGATCTCTAAGGAATTTGTCTTAAAGAGAGCGAAATAGCCATTAAGAGTTTTTGTTCATTGATATGTATAATTTTTATAATTAATTACTGTTAATTTGACTAAAACTTTAGAGGATCATGAATAGAGAATACTTTTCAGTTCCACGTGGTTATTTTTGCTATTGCCCTGATTGTTGATTTATTACTCTTAAGTATGTTAATAATTTAAATACATAAGAACTTTGTGTTATCTTCAAGAATATGACGGCTCTCCCCTTTGCAGCACCAAGCGAACTTCAACCAGCATCAACGGAGTTCGTCCCTCCCGACGAATTCGTTTTCACCGCACGAAATCAGAAACGACCTCGATCTGTACCGCAATCTCAATCTGAGGACGTCAATATGCAGGAAGAGATGGCGGCTATGGAGAACCCTAACCCTAGGACCACACTTCCGTCATATGCGTTTATCACAAAGCCGAAAGGCAGACCACAAGATGCTAAATTTGATGAAACGCGCACTGCCGAGATACGGAAGCATCTAAGCTTCCATGAACCAACAGAGCAATTTCCAGTAGCACGCATCACATTATCGAATGAACTTGAGGAACAGATCCGAAACGAATGGAAAGACACGGTAATCATCCGTATCCTCGGCAGACCGTGGTACTACGAAGCACTAAAAACCAAACTCGACATCATGTGGTCGCTACACAATGAATTCGAGCTCATGGACCTAGGACACGGGTGTTATTGCATGAAAGGACTACAAGGCGCAAAACGGGAGATGATTTTAACGGAGGGACCTTGGCACCTCGCGGGTAGCTTCCTTTCAATACGGAAATGGTTTCCGGACTTCAATGCGGACACAGACAAAATTGACAGCACTATTACGTGGGTTCGCATCGTCAATTTACCTATGGAGTTGCTTTCCGAGGGCTTGGTACACGGACTTGCGAGTATGATCGGGGATCCCATTAAGATCGACGGAAACACGTTGAACGCCACAAGGAGGAAATTTGCACGGGTGTGCGTACAAGTTAGCACCAACAAACCTTTGACAACGGCTGTTGGCGTACGCGAGAGAGTATACCAGGTGGTCTATGAAAATATCCCCACCCTTTGCTATCGTTGCGGTCGGGCAGGACACCTCGAACATAGCTGTGGGTTTACGACGAAAAATACCGCATCTGGGGATGAGACACAACAGCCTCAAAGTGCAGCAAATCCACGGGAATATGCGGAGAAATCGAAGTGGCTGATAGAGAAAGTACAAAACAAAGAATTCGGAGAATGGATGAAAGTGACGCGAGGGGGAAAGAAAAAAAATCTCGTGGAATCCGGAAACAAAAGGGACACAGCACTGGTGAATACAGGGAAAATTACTCTATTACGACGAGGTAATGAAAGCGAGAACGACACGAAAGGAGTAGGGGCAAAAACTCAAAGAGGACTGACTTGCATGGCAAGAGAATCCTACCAAGTTACTATATACCAACTGAAACTCCTAAAGGCAGGGCTGCTAATAAGGACAAAAAAGGGAAAAGAATTCTTAAAGGCAATTCTTCATATAAGGCAAGGAATTCCAATTCCAGTAGGTCTCAAAACTCTTTTGACGCCTTAATCAACATTGAAGAGGAGCCAGACCTGCTCCAAAACAGCATACACCAGACCGAAAATCTTGACTTAGAGAATGAATCCGGACGAGTTGAATCCGAACCACGACCATTGGGACAACGAACTATTGGGGCTATGGGAACTACTGGAAATCGAGACAAGGTATCGGGAGTTTCGTGGGCACTGCGAGATATCACGAATGGCCCTCGAAGACCGATTGATCGATGTGTTGACAATCCCGCCGAGCGTTTGGGAAGTGGAGACAATAAACTACCGGACTCAGAGGGAGGACGATGTATCCGCATGGTGGCAACGGACGAAACTGAGCCCATGTGAATTGAATCGCCAACTGGTGATGCTACTGGAGTTGGGAATTCAGAATCATGCGACATGGAGGGGGTTGGAAATTGACAACCCGATTACACCGCTACATATTAATCGTGCTACCATGAAGATAGTATCTTGGAATTGCCAAGGGGCAGGACACATCGACTTCCGAACAAACTTTCGGGAACTTGTTCGGGTACACAGCCCTTCGGTTGTTTTCCTTCTTGAAACAAGGGTGAGCGAAGATCGTGCGAGAGAAATTGCACCGCGCCTAGGGTATACAAACTATGTACTCGCACCGACAACAGGAATGATTGGAGGAGTATGGATGTTGTGGAACGAGGTTGAAGTGCACGTGGAAATTATCGAGATAGACGATCAATCTATCCATGCTCTGATCAATTCAAATCAACAGGATCAATGGTGACTCTCTGGAGTATATGCGCAACCACGTCGCAAGGATAAAATCCGTATCTTTAAAAATATGGAGAGGATCGCTAAGAGATCGGAATTACCGTGGCTAGCAATGGGTGATTATAATGAGATGTGTTACGCCTACGAAAAGTCGGGTGGGAATTCTGTCCCCCTAAGCCGATTAAACTTCTTTCGAGAGTTTATGGATAGCTGCGAGCTAGTGGATGCGGGGTTTCGGGGTCCCCCCTTTACATGGGTAAACAAGAGAGAGGCTGGCGAGACAATAAAAGAACGGCTGGACCGAGCTTTGGTGAATCAAGCTTGGCTCGAAAAATTCCTGAACAATGTGGTAACAAACCTGCCAAGAGTCCATTCGGACCACCACCCCATTATCATGGACTGCGAGGGCAACGAGAAAGCAAAATCCCAACGCCCATTTCGTTTTGAGGCCGCGTGGTTTTATCATCCCGAGTGTGCGCAACTTTTGGAGAAAATTTGGGCTGATTCCCCCAATATTCTCACATCAATCAAGGAAATACCGCGAGTCCTCGTGCCGTGGAATAAAGAAAAATTTGGGAATATCTTTCACAAGAAAAAAGTCCTCACGGCTCGCATAAACGGTATTCAAAAAGCGTTGGGCCGTAATCATAATTTGTACCTTGTGCAACTGGAGAAAACTCTCATCCAGGAATATAACAACGTTCTTCGGCATGAAGAAACGTTTTGGTATCAAAAGTCCCGCATCAAGTGGTTGAAAGATGGTGATAGGAATACCCGTTTTTTTCATAAATCTACACTGGAGCGTCGACGAAGGAACATGATTTCGAGGCTCAGGATTGATGGGCACTGGACGGATGACGAGGACACTTTAAAATCCCATGCACAGGTATATTTCGCTCATTTATTCTCGGGCAGCAGTGATTGCGAGATGAACAAGCCTCCAAGTTGGCTTCCCGGGTCTATATATCAAAAGAAACTTTCGCAGGCAGATTGTGAGCATGTATCACGTCAAGTTGGGATTGAGGAACTAAAAGAGGTAGTGTTTAGCATGAATGCTTTCAAAGCTCCGGGGCCGGACGAATTACATGCGGGGTTCTATAAAAAATCGTGGAGTTTAGTCCAAAATTCTCTACTGGAGTTTGCAGCTAATGTGTTTAGAAACCGTGCATTTGAGCCAAAGATTTGTGAGGCTTTTCTTTGCCTAATTCCGAAGAACCAAAATCCGTAGAATATCACGCAATTTCGGCCTCTCTCTCTTTGCAACGTGCTGTATAAAATCATCACCAAGTGCATTACCTCGAGACTGAGAGAAATTATGCCAACAATTATAGCACCGACGCAATCGAGTTTCATAAAGGGGCGAAGCACACAAGACAACATTTTTTTGCTCCAAGAAGTCTTGCATTCGGTTCGGAGCAAGAAGAAAAACAAAACGGGGTGCATGATTATGAAAGTGGACTTAGAAAAAGCATACGACAAAGTCAACTGGGACTTTATGGAGGATACACTTTATGCCTTTAATTTCCCAAGCGAGCTTATCGAGCTCATCATGTTCAGCGTTCGGAGTGCGGCAACACGAATATTATGGAATGGTTCCCCTCTACAACCTTTCAAACATGCATGTGGACTCCGACAGGGCGATCCCCTCTCGCCCTACCTCTTTGTGCTATGTGTAGAGCGGTTAGCATATCTTATCCAAGAAGAAGTCGCCGGAAAAAAATGGGAAGCACTAGTTCCTTGCCGAGGAGGGCCGAGCCTCTCGCATTTATTTTTCGCCGATGATTTAGTACTTATGGGGCGCGCAATTAAGGGGACAGCGAAGGCAATAAAGGGTGTTCTCGACAAGTTCTGTGGGGCATCGGGTTTGAAGCTAAGTAACCACAAATCAAAGGTGTTTTTCTCAAAGAGCGGGGGTTCGGGGCTTAAGCGCCACATATGTGACATTCTCGGGTTGGACAAACACTGAATTTGGGGAAGTATCTTGGGATCACACTCACACATGGGAGATTAACAAGGGCTGATTTTGCGGGGGTCCTTGATCGGGTTGTGAAAAGATTTGCGAGTTGGAAAAGCAAATTGCTAAGTCTCGCGGTGAGGGATATCCTCATACATTCGGTGTCCTCGGCGCTTCCCGTATGCAATATGCAAGCAACGTGGCTCCCTGAGAATATATGTGCACAACTTGACCGATTAAATAGGGATTTTTTGTGGTCGTCGGACATCACGAAAAAAAGATTACATCTTGTGGGGTGGTCGAAAGTTACGCAACCAAAGAAAAAAGGTGGACTGGGAATCCGGATTACTAGAATATGCAATGAGGCGCTTTTATCCAAACTTGCATGGAGAATTATGAAAGAAGAAAACACGGTATGGCGTGAACTGATACTTGCAAAATATTTGAAGGAAAGGCGCATATTTGATTGCACGGCGAAACCCGGAGATAGTGCAACTTGGAAGGGGATTGTGAGATGTGTCGGCCTCATGACACCGTTTCTTCGATGGAAGATTGGGGACGGGCGTAAAATATCATTTTGGTATGATTTATGGACTGGTGACTCACGACTTTGCGACATGGGATGTCGAATTGAGAAATCAGAACTGGACCTCAAGCTATGCGAGCTACTGGATGAAGAGGGGGAGTGGAAACTGGACCAAATTAACTCCTATATACCGAACACGGTTAGAACAGCCCTTGGACAGAAAAGAATCATCTTGCGAGATGTAGAGGATTGCGTTATATGGACTGAAAATTCAAACGGCAACTTCTCGTGTCAATCCGCTTATAGAACGTATCTTGAGAATTATTCGGAGGAACATGATGATACATTGAATCACGCGTGGGTTTGGGATATAGACGTTAGCCAAAAATTACAACACTTTCTTTGGCTTATGTCTCAAAACAGACTTGCAACAAATTCAGTTCGACATGCGCGAGGGATCTCCACGACTAACTTATGCCCGATTTGCGAACGACACGAGGAGACTGTGCTGCACATGGTCCGGGACTGCAAGACGGCAAGAGCTGTGTGGGATAAGGAGATCTCGACCGCGAGCTGGTTGGAATTCATACAAACTCCGGATGAGGGCTGGTGCAGCAAGGTGATTAAAAAAAGAAACATATACGGGCAGATTAATGACGGGCTGGATTGGTGCAGTTTATTCGTAGCGGGGCTATGGATAATATGGAAAAATCGGAATGATCGGGTTTTCAAAAAAAAAAAAAAGGAACCGTTAATTCGTGCGTGGCGCAAATAAGAATTCTAAGCGAGGACTTGGGGAGCAGTAAAAGGAAGAGCTGAATGGTTCGAAGGAGGTGAAGTGGTGCAAACCGGATTCCGGGTGGGTTAAGCTTAACACGGATGGCAGCGTTAAACATGGAAGCCTTAGGGGAACAGCAACATGAGTGATGCAGGACTCGAATGGCGCATGGTTATGGGGCTTTAGAACTGAAACTCTCACACCAACGGTAGACAAGGCGGAGTTGTTGGCTATCAAGACAGGACTCACACTAGCTTGGGAACGCCGATACCCAAAGATTTTGGTAGAGACGGATTCATTAGGGGCCTACAACGTCCTCACGAAAGAACGCACATCGCTGGACCATGAAACGGACACCATCCGAGAATGTCGGGACTTCATGAAGCTACCGTGGGACTTGAAATTTTTATGGACGCCAAGAGGGGCGAATAAACTTGCGGATTTGCTAGGCAAATGTAGTTTAGAGGATAGGAGTACGGATTTCTTTTGGGAAACTCCACCAACCCCGACCCTTAGCTTGTATAAGGCCGAGTTGGTCTAAGGACCTTTTGTGATTTCACTATCTACCAAAAAAAAAATTTAAATACATATTTTATGTTTTAAAATAAACTCTAGATTGAATCGAATCCAAATCTGTGATGCACCGTTACGTTCAAAAGATAAACCATGTTGTATTAGACATATAGATTCGCCTTCGGTACTTGCGCTAGTAGTTCACTTGGTGTATCTATTAAATTTAAAAAAGGAAATGCGTACGTACTGGATACATTTTTGGACGTATTAAGTAAACTACTTAAAAATATTAATGTTAATTTTTTTTAAATCGCTTACTTAATATCGTGAATGATGCATCTAGATTTTGTGATATTACATGGTTTGTTATAATATATATGACGATTATATATTTTCTTTTTGTTCGTGTTATATTTTTTAATGGGTCTTTTGCACTATTTTGAGCAAAAAGAACTTATCCGTCACCTCTAAATCCATTAGTGGTTAATTATACGACCTACACTTTTAACAATAGTTTTAGATTTAGTTGATGCCCATGTTCATATTTTAAAAATATAATCTTCATGATGCAAATTGAGTCATCACTTAAAATCATATTGCTGGCAGAACTACCCCGTTTAATGGGGCAGTGATTTTTTTTTTTTTTTGATAAATAAGAGAAGTCAATAACATTACATCATATCGCTAGTAACTAAACTAGAAATATACGAAGTAGGAACTTGGTCCCAAAAGACGTCGCTCTCTTCTAAATAACTAACTTCTTTAGCTAGTGCGTCAGCTACTTTATTCGCCGTTCTTGGTATCCAATTGAACTGAACTTCCCATGGCATGCGCAGCAACTCCTTGCAGTCATCCACCATCGCTTTATTATCGTTTGTAGGGGAAATCTGACCAGAAACCAAACCATGAACGATCAGGGAATCAACTTCAATAATAATTCGAGGAATGCGCCTGTTCCATGCTATAGTGAGTCCCTTAAGTAATGCTGCCAGTTCAGCCTCTTCAACTGTTGGAGTTTGTAACTTTTGCATGAATCCCCAACTCCATTTACCAGAATCATCCCTAAGAACACCCGTTGCGGAGCCAAGATGATGATCATTAAGCACACAACCATCAGTATTCAGTTTTAACCAACCAATTGCAGGTTTGGTCCAGCCAACAACCTTCTTCTTGTTTCTATTTCTAGTTCTTCCTTCATATAGTTCGTAGCTGAGCTGTTTAATCTGAAAGATCCTACCTGTAACATTGGTTTCTTTTCTGTGGAAGACTCTTGAGTTCCTGTGCCTCCAACAGATCCACAGAGCTGACATGAAAATCCATGTCCAAGAAATTCCTGGCCTAATCTTGTTCCTGATTTGGAGTCTCTCCAAGTTGTCTCAGCCAATGTTGATCACTGGAAGAGTCAAAGATATGGAGATTCTCTTGGACAATGTGCTTCTCCCACACATCTCTTGCAACAGAACAATATCTGAAAATATGTAATCCTGATTCTTGAAATTCATCACAAAAGGTACACATGGCAGTAAGGGAAATCCGTCTCTTGAATCTGAGTAAGTTAGTTGGCAATCTCTCCTGAGTGAGCAGCCAGAGAAAGTGAAGAAATTTGTTGCTGAAATCTTGTTTCCAAACCCGAGCATGAGTACTGGAATCCCTGAATGAGGTTCTTCCTTGCTGTTGAAACAGCTGATATGCTAACTGGCATGTAAACTGGCCAGATGAGGTGCCATTCTAGAGGACATGATCATCCCTATCAGATAACAATATGTGTCTGCTGAGAATGTCAGCTTTGATCTCTTGTGGTATTGTAGATTCAATTATATCTAAATTCCACTCTCCAGAGTCCAGCAACACATCCTTGAGAGTTAAATGGTATTCAGAAGGAATAATGACAATATTTTCCTCAAAAATACTGCCTGATCCTCTCCAGTTATCAAACCAGAATGAGATATGATCTCCTCTCCCCACCTTCCACCTTAGATGTGGTTTCATGAGTTGAAAACAGTGAAGAATACCTTTCCAGGCAAAGCTGTCAGTTGGTCTACATCTGTAAGTAGATAAGTGTCTACCTTTCAAATACTTGGCATTTATGAAGTTGCTCCAGAGGGATTGATTGTCTGTGAAGATCTTCCATACTAATTTTGATAAAAGGGACTCATTGATAGTTCTGGAAGATCTAATGCCTAACCCCCCCTCTTTCTTAGATAGTGTCACTTGCTCCTAGTTAATCAAGTGAAGTTTTCTCTGTGAAATATCATAGGACCATAAAAAACTCCTGTTGAGTTTGTCAAGCCTATCACATACATTTTGAGGAAGCCAAGAGTTTTGCATGGAGTAGACTAGCATTGAAGAGGACACAGAAGAGATAAGAGTGTCCCTACCAGCAAGGGATAACATATTGCTTTTCCAGCTACTAAATCTGCTCAAAATCTTGTCAAAAATACCAGAGTGAGTATCTCTGGTGATTCTCCCATGGACCAGAGCCATACCAAGATATTTTCCTTGATTCATTGTTTGACCAAATCCCAGAATATTACATAACTGTCTCTTGTGACTAGCACCACTGAATTTAGAAAAGAAGACCTTAGATTTATTACAATTAATCTTCAGTCCTGATCTCTGACAGAAGGTATCCAAAATTTGCCTTATACACTGAGTAGTATTTGAAGTTGCCTTACCCATCAGTATAATGTCATCAGCAAAAAGAAGGTGAGAAAGCTGAGGCCCACCCCTACAAGGCAGGATAGGTTGCCAATGTCCTATGGTCACCTCCTCTTGGATCAAGTATGATAACCTCTCCATGCAAAGAACAAACAAATATGGGGAGAGGGGATCACCTTGTCTCAATCCACACTGGTGATTAAAAGCTTCCAGGGGGCTCCCATTCCATAAAATTTTGGTGAAAGCACTGGTGACACAGTGCATAATCAGTTCAATCAGACTTTTGGGAAAGTTAAAAGCAGAAAGAGTTTCTTCAAGGAAAGGCCAACTTACCCTGTCATATGCTTTTTCCAGGTCTAATTTCATTATCATACATCCCACTTTATTCTTCTTTTTAGTTCTAAGGGAATGGAAAAGTTCTTGAAGCACTATGATGTTATCTTGTGTGCTTCTTCCTTTAATGAAACTAGCCTGTGTAGGAGCAATTATCTTAGGCATAATATCTCTCAATCTAGAAGTAATGCACTTAGTAACAATTTTATAAAGAACATTACATAGTGCAATAGGTCTAAATTGATTAATACTTACAGCCTGTTGAGTCTTAGGAATCAGGCAGATGAAGGCTTCTGCAAGTTGCTTATCAAAGTGTCTATTCTGAAATGTCTTTTGTACAAAGTCAGTAACTGATTGACCCAGCCATTCCCATCCCTTTTGATAGAATATAGCCTGAAGTCCATCAGGACCAGGAGCTTTGAGGGGTGCCATAACAAAAACAGCATCATGAACTTCTTCTGGACTTATTATGGAGTTCAGAAAATCATAATCCTCTTCCTCAAGAGTGACTTGAAGTGTAGAGATAACTGGTGGAGGAGTAGACTGTTGAGAAGAAGAGTCCACAGAAAAAAGACTCATGTAGAAGTTTCTAGTATGCGTCTCCAGTATCTCTTTGTCCTTAACCCAGACTCCCTCAACTTTAAGCATGGAGATGTGGTTTCTCTTTCTTCTTGTCATAGTCGACCTGTGGAAGAATCTTGTGTTCCTCTCCCCCTCCCTGATCCATTTTATTCTGGATTTCTGGTACCAGAACAGTTCCTCTTGATGGAGAATGTCATTATACTCCTTGATTGCAACTTTCTCTTCCTTTTAAAAATATTGCCAAACTTGAGTTTGTTCCAAGGCTTCATCACCTTAGGAACTTCTCTTATGGCTTCTAAAAGGGTTGGTTTGGAATCCCAAATTTGTTGAAGAAGAGGTTCACACTCCTCATTTGAAAACCACATGGCCTCAAATCTGAAAGGTCTATCTCCACTGTTACTAGCT
The DNA here is from genome assembly GCA_948329865.1 of Linaria vulgaris. NCBI lineage: Eukaryota > Viridiplantae > Streptophyta > Magnoliopsida > Lamiales > Plantaginaceae > Linaria > Linaria vulgaris. The sequence continues at coordinate 126,454,985 of OX415250.1, read as the reverse complement.
CTTCCCAAGGCTCTAATAATAACTGGATTGTGATCAGAGTAAGTCCTTGGTAGATTTTCAACTTCATAAGATGGAAATTTGTCTAGCTACTCTTGATTTGCCAGTGCTCTATCCAACCTAGATTGGATCAATCTTCCATGTTGTCTCTTATTGGACCAAGTATATTTAGGTCCTATATATCCCAAATCAATGAGATTGCAATCTGAAATGAAGTTGTTGAAAAATTGCAATCTGTTGGGAGTTCTGGTCTGTCCTCCCCTCCTCTCATGATTGTAACTGACTTCATTGAAGTCTCCAGTGATGAGCCAAGGCATGGGATCACTATGCATTTGTTCTCTTAGACTCTCAAAAACTTGAACCTTAGCAGACTTCCTAGGTTGAGCATATATGCCAGTTAATCTCCATCTGTCATCAGTGTGGGGGCTGATAATGGCATGTATAGTCTGATAGTCAGTGTGGATGATTTCAACATCTACATCATAATCATTCCATAGCATCCAAACTCCTCCCATCATGCCCTCAGTGGGAGCTATTCTATAGGAGTTATAACCTAAATAAGGTGCAATATCTCTAGCTTGATCTGGCCCTACCCTTGTTTCCAAAATAAACACAACAGTAGGGTGTTGAGTTCTTACCAAATCTTTGAAGTTTGTTCTAAAATCTTCATCACCTGCTCCTTGACAATTCCAGGAGACAACTTTCATGTTAGAAATGTGGATATGGGTAGGGTGGACTGGATTCTCAACAGGAATCCCCCTCCATAGCTGTACCAGTTGCCTCAGAATCTCCAAAGTTAACTGATTCTGTCTGTTCAGCTCCCAGGTTGTGTGATGGAATCTCTGCCACCACTAGTGATTGCCATCCTCTTGGTCTATCCTGTGGACTGCCACATAAGTCTCCCAATGGGTTGATGGAATGTTCACTATTCTCAATAACCTGTTCCAAGTTTCTGTCAACAGGATCAGAGGAGAGTTGTGAAAATTGCTGATCATTGTCTCCCAATTCCATGGCTCCATCAGCATGAAGTCCAGTTCCCAGTCCCATGCATCGAGGTTGTTGTTGGCCATGAGAATGTGGGATAGTGTGTGAGGTTTTATCTGTGATTGCTTCTGAAGATGCACCAGAATTGTGTTGAGTAAGTACAATAAATGGATTCTCTGTACTTGTAAGTGTCTTTTCATTGATTGTCAAAACGTGGGAGACGTTTGGTTTTCTTTTAATTGCTGTAACTGTTTTGCGAGCAATTTTTTGCACGTTCTGCCTTACTGCTGGATTGAGTGAGGCTGGAAGCACACGTGTGCCTCTAGTGGCAGAAATAATATTCTTCTCTAACATCTTTTCTGGCATCCCTATACCCTTATTCTTATTCTTCTCATTTGTAAGAATTTTGGTAATTGGTTGAGGACCTATATTGCCTGTTTTTTTAGGATATTGTGGCTTTTTCTTCTTACTGATGAGCACCCAATCTCCAAAATCTTTCTCTTTGGCCTTGTTAATTAGCCAATCTCCTTTCTGTTGAGAGTCAGAAATGTTGTGCTCCTTAGTAGGCTAAGAGGAAGTATCCATCTCGTTTGCATTCAGGAGAGTGAAAGAGCATTTATCAGTTGAATGACCAATGCGACCACACTTGTGGCATAGACTTGAGACATTCTCATAGATGACCCGATATATCTTTTTATCAATGAATAAGCCCAATTCAAGAGGCTGATCAGTTTTGATTTGGACACAGAACCGAGCAAAATTTCCTCTTGAAGCATTGAAAGTATTCCCATCAATCTTGATAGGATCCCCAATACAAGAAGGAAGAGTTTGAATTACAGATTCCCTTAGATACTCTATAGGTAAATTCATCACCCTTACCCATGTGATTGTACTCTCTATCTGATCACTGTTAGCATTGAAGTTGGGAGTCCATTTCCTAATAGATAGAAAGTTCCCTGCCAACTGCCAAGGACCTCCAGTGAGAATCATGTCTCTCTTGGCATCAGTTAAACCTTTCATGCAATAACAGCCCTTGCCAAGATCCACTAAGTGAAAATCATTGAGAAGATTCCACATGAGATCCAGTCTGGTATGGAGCGCAGTGTAGTACCATGGCTTGCCTAAGATTCTGATAATGATAGTAGATTCCCACTGTTTATGCAACAATTCCTTCAGTTCCTATTTCAAGTGGATTTGTTTGAAAGGAATGTTATCATCAGCGTCGTGCACTTCGATCAATTCCCTTTCTGTCCTGTTCTTTGAAGCATCCATGCGGACATCTTCTAACCACGTTCCTTGCTTAACCATAGTAGCATAAGATTTAATCTGAAATTCAGCAGGAAGAGAATGAGCAATATGAAACTGATTATTGTCGGGTAATGCCTCAGAAGATCTCTGTCGTTTCTGATTGCGAGAATCAGAACGATGGTTGGACATGATCCTCTGAGCGTTGAACACTGGAAGTGATCGTCCGGAGGTTGTGGCGGCGTCGGAGCATCGTCGGTTTCCATGCTGGCAAAATTGAATTCAAAAATAACGGTTATGTTCTTTCGCGCCCAGAGAGAAAAAACGGTTTTTTTCACACCTGGCAGTAAGTTTATGATTTAGGGTTTAGTGGGTTAATGTTCGACATGGGCCGAAAAAATGGGAATGCTCGGAAGTGATTTATTCTAAGTGGTTGTGCTTTATGGTGGAGCATAGTACTTCTAAAGTACGACTGCGGTTGCAGTTATAGCGGGAGCTATGAAGATCTTCAGAGACGGAATGGGTGTGCAATTGTCCAAGGCCAGAGTGGAGATGATTTTGAAAACATGATTAGTCACTAATAATCACATATTCAAGGTGGAGATTGCTGGCATAACTACCCCATTTAATGGGGGTAGTGGAAGGCAACGGTTGGCCAATTAAATTATGGCCAATGGTTTTGGGGAAACCATGCACGGTTTCCTGATTTGGCTTGCCTATAAATAGGCAAAGCCTTGAGCAAATAAAAATCATCCAACACAGAGTGTTCTTTTGCAGTGTAATATTTCCTATTTCCTTTTGTAATATTCATATATTAGAGTGAGGTGTATTCGGGAAGTATGTTACGGATAAAAAGACGTTGTGAGGATCGTTGAGCTGAGCGAGAAATTATGTAGTTGTAACAATTTTTTACATAGTATATTTTCGTTCGGGGCACGCGCGATTTTTCTCCGATTTTAGAGTTTCCACATTAAATTCTTGTGTTGTTACTATTGTCATATTTTATTCATGTTTGCTTCGTTATATCAATGATAGACAAATATTTGTCTGACTCAAATACCCAACACAAATTAGGAAAAAGAAGTTGTCCACGCTCAATATTACGCTGCAGTACGTAGTTTATTCCACGTTATTTTAATTTTTGTCAAACAAGAGACTTAGATGTATGAAATGCATTTAATAATACTCATCGTCAAAAAATCGCACTCGATCATATTATTCTTCGTGTTAATTCTATTAAAAACTCACTCATGTGTGTATATATAGCTACCAGCAACATGCTTGTATGTAGCTTAATTGTGGAGTACGGAACTATACGATAGAGATTAATCCGTGATCAATCCGTGATCAATACACTTAATAACTTAACCGATACTCAATCAAATTGGACTAATTTTAATTAATTATAACCTTCGTATATTTTAATAATTACAGATTCTTTTCCAATACGATACTGATGTCAACATCCGAAATGAAAAATAAATAAATAAGTTGTTTGATTTTCCTATGAATAATGTAATACAGAAATAGGAACAGATGGCTGTATGATTATTGGAGTACGTCAAAATAGGAACACAACGTACTAGTTATGTTTTTAGTTTTATTCAATCGTGGTATACAAGTTATATAGTGTATTTTCGTTCGGAGCGCGTATTTGTCGACTCAAATACCTAACAAATGGTATCAGGGCCCGGGTACTGCTGGAGGGGGAGCTTTTGTTGGGGTGGAACTCTGGTGTGATAGTAGTGTGAATAAGCGCTGATAAAGGCGGTTCTGTCAATGATAATTGGTTATTAAGTGGGACCGGTGTGACCCCACCCATTACTTGGGAACATTGAAATTCTGTATAGAACGACGAGCTATCTCTTTTCGGGGGTTTACATTATGCAATTTCGATCTACTTGAAATTCACCGACGCACTCCGGTGCAATGTCAGGGAGCAAGGGTACGAATATGGTGAAATTTGACGAAAAAATCAACTTTGGCTTGTGGCAAGTTCAAGTCAGGGATTTGTTGATTCAGTGAGGGTTACACAAGGCTTTAAAGGGGAGGGCTGTCGCTATACCTAGCCTCGGTACTAGCACGATTTCCGAGGCAGCTGGTATAAAAGTTGTGGTGGAAGATGATGATTGGGAGAATCTGGATTTGCGAGCAGCGAGTGCAATTCGCCTGTGCCTGGCCAAAAACGTTCTTGCGAACGTGCATGCGTTTCTTCGACAAAGGGACTATAGGATAAAGTAGAGGAGTAGTACCAGGCGAAGGGCGTGTCGAATCGCGTGTACCTGAAGGAGCAGTTTCACACACTGCGAATGGCGGAGGGTGCGAGTATCTCAGATCATTTGAGTATTCTGAACGAAATCGTTGCTAAGCTTGAATCCATTGGAGTTGCAATTGATGTGGAGGATCAAGCCTTCAGACTCATCTTGTCTCTTCCAAGTTTGTATGAGCGCATGAAACTAATATTGATTCATGGGAAAGAGATAATCAATCTCTCTGAAGTTACGGGCAAGCTTCTGTCTGAAGAGAGGAGGCTTAGCGGGGGTAACGGTTCACATGTAAACAATGCATTGGTGGCTTACGAAGGCAGGAAGATGAACTCTAGGAGGAAATTGTGTTGGCGGTACGGACAATCTGACCACATTAGAAGAGGTTATCCAACAAGGGGAGCCGGTTCGGCAAATGGCTCCGAGGTATCAAAAGGAAACACTAGGGGTGATACTAACATTGCTTATCGCAGTGACCCTAGTGAAGTTCTGTAAGCGGCATGTCGTCCTGATGGCAGGTGACCCTAAAAGTTACCATGAGACATGACGTTAATGTTAATGGGTCTAGTTTGCACACGGGTATTGCTTTTGACGTTAATGCAATGTGCGGTATATTCATGTCGGCTGACTGATGACTTCCGGAGGAGCCAAAAGGGGAAGTTGCACCATCTAGCAGTTTAATGTTCGACATAGGCCGAAAAAAAGGGAATGCTCATAATTGGTTTATTCTGAGTGGTTGTTTTATGGTGGAGCATGGTATTTCTAAAGTACGATTGCGGTTGCAGTGATATCAGAAGCTATGAAGATCTTCAGAGACGGAGTGGGTGTGCGATTGTCCAAGGCCGGAGTAAAGATGATTTTGAAGACGTGATTAGTCACTAATAATCACATCTTCAAGGTGAAGATTGTTGGCAGAACTACCCCATTTAATGGGGTAGTTGAAGGCAACGGTTGGCCAATTAAATTATGGCCAACGGTTTTGGGGAAACCATGCACGGTTTCCTGATTTGGCTTGCCTATAAATAAGCAAAGCCTTGAGCACATAAAAACCATCCAATACAAAATGCTCGTTTGCAGTGTAATATTTCTTATGTTCTCTTGTAATATTTCTATATTAGAGTGAGGTGTATTCGGGGAGTGTTACGGGTAAAAAGGCCCTGTGGGGATCGTTGGACTAAACGAGAAATTGTGTAGTTGTAACAATTTTTTACATAGTGCATTCACTACAAAAAAATGGGGTCATCCGTGAACGCCACCTCGTGACTGCTGGGCGGTCGCCACCATCGGCGACCGCCAAGTGGTCGCCAAAGACTCCGCGACCGCCCAGCGGTCGCGGATGCCTCTCTGCCATTCAAAACTGCTGGGCGGTCGCGAATGATGTGCATTCGGCGGTCGCGGATGGCAGGGAGGCATCCGCGACCGCCCAACGGTCGCGGAATCCTCCGTGACCGTTGAGCGGTCACGAAAAACCCCTCATTCGCGAGCGCTGGACGGTCACGAAACAGGTTCGTGACCGCCCAACGGTCGAGAACTCTTTTGTGACCGCCCAACGGTCGCGACATGCTTCGTGACCGCTGGGCGGTCACGAAAGAGGAGTCATTGGTGACCGCCCGACGGTCACGAATAATATTCATAAAAAAAATTGATTTTATGGATTCATCTTGATGTGTTTATGATTTTTAACAATAAGTCTCATTACTACATGTGAATTGCAGTAATAAATTAGTACACCATTAGTAATTAACATATTAAAATAGCGAATTCGATGTGATTAGGCGAGTTATGGACGAATAACATATTTTATGTTCTACAACTAATCATCATATACACCATGTTGTTTTAGATGTAATGTGTGATTTTGTGATAAAATCCCCTTTAATTTACTTAGTAGTAACTATTTTATCAATTTAACAAACAACACACCTTAAATAAACAAATGAAAATAAAAAAACGTCGAATGAAGGTTATTCGTGACCGCTCGGCGGTCACGAAAGACCCCTCATTCGTGATCGCCCAGCGGTCACGAAACAGGTTCGTGACCGCCCAACGGTCGCGAACTCTTTCGTGACCGCCCAGCGGTTGCGAAATGCTTCGTGACCGCCGAGCGGTCGTGACATGCTTCGTGACCGCTGGGCGGTCACGAAAGAGGGGTCATTCGTGACCGTCCGGCGGTCATGAATAAGATTCATAAAAAAAAAAATTAATTTTATGGATTCATCTTGACGTGTTTATGATTTTTAACAATAAGTCTCATTACTACATGTGAATTGAAGTAATATATTAGTACAACATTAGTAATTAACATATTAAAATAGCGAATTCGATGTGATTAGGCGAGTTATGAACAAATAACCTATTTTATGTTCTACAACTAGTCATCATATACACCATGTTGTTTTAGATGTAATGCATGATTTTGTGATAAAATCCCTTTTAATTTACTGAGTAGTAACTATTTTATCAATTTAACAAATATCACACCTTAATTAAACAAACCAAAATCAAAAATTTCGATTGAAAATAATTCTTGACCGCTAGGCGGTCACGAATAAGGGTCTTTCGTGACCACTGGGCGGTCGCGAAAGACCTTGGAATTGGGGGGAAATTCAAATTTTTTGATAATTCAAAACTTTCACCCAAATTCTATATATACCCACCATTCCACCCATTAATTTTCACTACACTCAAATTATCTTCTCTAAAAAAACCCAACACTTTTCCTCCTTTCCTCATTTCCTAATCCAAAACATAAACACCAACAATTTTTCTTTTCCTCTTTCCTTATATCTCCAAAAAACAAAACACCAACAATTTTTCTTCTCATCTTTCCTTATATCTCCAAAAAACAAAACACCAACTCTCTTATTTTCTTCTTTTCTTTACTTATAACACAAATCATTCTCTTAAATGATGTTTATATAAAAGAATCGTCCAACCATAAATTCTATTCGCAAAAAACAAATATATATTTCGGTATTTTGCCGGAATATTTTTTTTTATTTCGTTGAATATCATCCGTGACCGCCGGGCGGTCACAGATGGCTTGAATATTATCCGTGACCACCGGGCGGTCTCGGGTGGTTTAAATGTTATCCGTGATCGCTTGGCGGTCACGGATGACCGTCGGCGTCATCTGTGACCGCTGAGCGGTCAGGGTCTTGTCCGCGACCGCCAAGCGGTCACGGATGACCCCGGGGTCATCCGTGGCCGCCAAGCGGTCGCCGTGTTGCCCGCGACCGCCGAGCGGTCACGGATGACCCCGGGGTCATCCGTGACCGCTGAGCAGTCGCGAATGATTGCCGTGACCGCTCGGCGGTCGCAGATGACTGCCGTGACCGCCCAACGGTCACGGATGACCTCCACGACCGAGGTCTTCCGCGACCGGTCATCCGCAACCGGAAAAGGGTCATTCCGAATGACCCTTTTTTCTTGTAGTGATTTTCGTTCGGGGTACGTGGTTTTTTTCCGATTTTAGAGTTTCCACGTAAAATTCTTGTGTTGTTACTATTGTCATATTTTATTCGTGTTTGCTTCGTTATATCCACGATAGACAAATCCTGGAGGCGCATATTTATCTGACTCAAATATCTAACACAAATTAGGAAAAAGAAGTTGTCCGCGCTAAATATTGCGCTGCAGCGCATTTATTCCACGTTATTTTAATTTTTGTCAAACAAGAGACTTAGATGTATGAAATGCATTTAATAATACTGCTCGTCAAAAAATCGCACTCGATCATATTATTCTTCGTGTTAATTCTATTAAAAACTCACTCATGTGTGTATAACAAGAGACTTAGATGTATGAAATGCATTTAATAATACTCCTCGTCAAAAAATCGCACTCGATCATATTATTCTTCGTGTTAATTCTATTAAAAACTCACTCATGTGTGTATATATAGCCACCAGCAACATGCTTGTATGTAGCTTAATTGTGGAGTACGGAACTATACGATAGAGATTAATTCGTTATCAATACACCTAATAACTTAACTGATACTCAATCAAATTGGACTAATTTTAATTAATTACAACCTTCGTATATTTTAATAATTACAGATTCTTTTCCAATACGATACTGATGTCAACATCCGAAATGAAAAATAAATAAATAAGTTGTTTGATTTTCCTTTGAATAATGTAATAAAGAAAAATTTAATGTAGAAAATATCCATATTGTACTTGTTTTTCTTGGTATATATAGAAGACCAAAAAGAACGAGACAAGATGGCTGTATGATTGGAGTACGTCAAAATAGGAAAACAACGTACTAGTTATGTTTATTCAATCGTGGTATACAAGTTATGGCAGATGAACATAGGACCGTGCATTTGGATAAGGTCGGATCGAATCGGATCGAATCGAGGCTGGTAATCGATTTCGATCCTAGAGAAATGAGGATCGAAATCAAATCAATTTAAAACGATCCGATTCGATCCAAAATCATTCAATTTCGAATCGATTCGATTCGATTTCGATCTTTTATTTATTTATTTTAATGTCAATGGAACAAACATACATGATTGATTATTTGCATCTAAAAAAAAACTTAAATAAACATGAATACAATGACAATTTAAAACAAATTAACATGCATTAGTGGATTTCTCTTTACAAAATACTAACTCAGTGTTAAAATAGAAATCACAAAAGGAAGACAAGTCATAGTTAGTGCTAGTAATTAGTTTGTTACAATTCAAGATTGTACATATTTACTACATACAAAAGTATTATAACTTTAAGTAGTTAAACTTCAAGTCATAATAGGGCCAATACTTTAGGAGTCACGACCACTTCAAAATTCTAATTTCTGTAGTCTTTTATCTTCTCTGTTTTGACCAATGAAAACACGTTAGGTGTTACATATTTTCTTTAATATATTAAGTTAATTAGTAGTATTATAGTAGCATTCTATATAAATATAAAATATCCTACATATACTATTATATATTTATTTATTTTAAAAAAATAAGATGAGTATTCGATTCGATCTAATTCTTAACCTCTGAAATCGAGGATCGAATGAAAGGGGGGTTCGATTTTAAGGCAAAAATCAAAAATCAGATCAAATATTCGATTCGATTTTTGGATCGGGTCATTCGATCGATTTTTACCCGATTTGATCGATCCGATTTTTTTTACACAGTCCTAGATGAAATTGTGATTGCTGTAAAAAGAAATGCTTGATATTGACTTTAGAGGTTCATGCATCAACAATATACTAAGCTAAATTTGTTGAAAAATTAAACCAAAAAAGGAAAAAAAAGAGTGTCAGAATAAAGCACGGTCAGTCTTGAATGTGTTGGTAGTTGTTAAAGACGTTGGACGTTAGGACAAAACATAAATTCTGAGACGTGGAGCCTAAGCCCGACAAATTTCAGTTATTTTCAGAAAACATACCTTTATATAGTGAAAGTTTTTTTTTTGATTTCTTTATATAGTGAAAGTTTGCTAAACAAGAAGAAGAGACAAAAGGCAAAGTGATAGTACTCTGTTTGTAATAATGCCAAGTGACATGAAAATCAACTTCAATGTGTTTGGTCCGCTCATAAGACATGAGTTGTGGACACTTTAAATCACACCCATATAATTATCACAATATAACGGAGTAGTCTTGTTTGCAAGCAACCACGTAACCGTACTATCTCACATGTTGTCGGATCCTTGACCATGATACGTCGTCTCTCTAGAAAAACCCACATTGACAAGAAAAAATTGAATAAACATGTAAGTGAATCCATGGATGCATAACACACATATTGACACGAAAAATCTGATTTTGGACTGATTTTCTCGTTCCTTGCGGTGATGCCATCATCTCTGTTATATTGCTGTGGCAGTTCAATCAATGAACACAATGATCACAATGAGACGCAACTGGTTGCAGCAATCTAATTTAGAACACAAAACTTGAAAAGACGAACCATTTTCACTTGTTGTGAATTGAAATCAATACAATGTAAACTAATTAACGTAACATTTCTATCACAAAGAATGTATTATCTGGTGCAAATATTACATTACAATTTAAGAGTTGGCTCTGCTGTTCAATCAATATGTGAGACTTTAATCAGCATCTGGCTGCTTTTTACTCCGATCCACATATCTGCCTTTCCGGCCATCAAGCAACTCTCGAACGTTCGACTAAAAATGGCTTGAATGTCATCAACACCCCAATTGCTGCGATTATGTTCAGGACGAAGAAAACCATGTGGTCACCTGCATTTTTGGGAACCATTAGAGAAGGAGTTGCGTACTGTCATGACACCTTTTAAGGCTACTAATTAAAGTGTAAAGGATTATTGTAGCTGAATGTTGATAGCACGCAATGATAACATAACTTGATTTGTATCATACACAGATGAAGGTCTTAATCAACAAGAAATCAATCTAGTAACATACCAGGAAGGAAGTTAGCATGTTGACGTTGTTGGCTCCAAGAAAATCTGCACAAGTGAAGAGATGAACACATTCTTTTAACAGGACAAGATAATGGCCAAGTAGGAAGTACAAGAAATATATATCCTTGTTGGATTAAATACTTTAACACGAATAAATTCACGTATCCAAGACCGCCACATGTTAAACCATAAAGAAATTCACAAGCAATTAATCGAAAGCGTACCTTGATCCATACAGATTAGCTTCTACGAGAGAACGGTGAGGACTTCGGTCTTCCACAGACAAATTCTAGCTCTCGATGGGATCTCACTCAATTGATGGGAAAAGAGGAGGAGAGTGTTTCAAGAATTGTCTTGGGGACCAAAACCCGAGCCTTATATAGTAATCTAATTAGAACCCCATAAACCCTAATTAGACTCCTATTGGGTATTACACATCACAAAGCCCATACTTAATTAGATGCTAATTGGGCTCCTTAATTTAGATCACTTAATTAGCCCAATATATTTATTAGCTTAAATATAATTGTCTCAATTTATTTGTCCACTAAATAGATTATTAGAAATAATCTAACAATCTCCCACTAGGACTATAAATTGAATCCAAATGACAATTACATTAATAACCATAAGTGCGCACCAAATTCGCTAATACTGAAGCATCTTCTTGAGTCAATCTGGTCCATCTCCTATACCAACATGGAACCAAAGCGGCCTTTGTCACATTAATCGTAACTCGACCTTCAATGATCACGCATGCCAAATATATTCAATGACATAGATCAAGTATGGATGTGTAACATGGAAATTACATGCAATGTGATCATAAACATGCCTATTTTCAATTGGTCCTAAATCTTTTGTGAGATCAGCCTTAGTCTTTCAAACCTTATGTCAAACCACAATGAAAGATAAAATAAATAAAATATTCAGAGTTATAATAGGAAAACCATCAACCTTTTCTGCAGAAAATTGAACATACATAAACCAATGTATTGTGTCAATGAATGAGCCAAACACATGAAACAAACTCCCACTAAAACTGCATATCATAACATAAGACAACACTCGTGTAAGCATTATGCTCATGAAAGACCTCGAGTGTCAAACCTTTATAAGTGGGTAAGCTAGCATTACGTTTGTTTCTATACGCTCATTAAACACTAACTAACTCTGAATTCTCTTATAACAATTAGGTACTTCAATGTCTATGTGGCTAGACTTTGAAGAATTCCTATTGTTCAAATATATAACTGTAATATATTGTCACCATAAACCTTTAGTGGTCTTTCAAAACTTATCCACAACTTGCAGCCTTGTGACAAATTTCACAGTCATACCACAAAATTGGTTACCACATAACAAGTTATAAACTATAATGCTATCCTGAAAGAACATATAAGTGTCTGCTGAACACCTTCCCAGAATATAGCTTCATTTGATAGCATATAGAAATAACAAGAATTGGATCCTTTGGCAACCCCATATTGTAGTCAAAATACCAAATGATCTCCTAATTTTCTGACTTACAATTGATGAGCATGTAATCTTTTATCCTATTAAGTACCTTATAACCCATTTTGCTGCAATCCAACGATCCATACGGGTTCACTTAAGTAATTGCCTAACATATCAATTATGTATGCTAGATCTAGATGCATACAAGCTTGAGCATACAAAAGTTTCAATTTCCAAAGAAAATGAATCTTTTGTGTCTCCTTTATTTAGAAAAGTATGTCATTAGCACTGAGCATTAGCAGTATAAATCACTCCCACTGAACTAATGATATACACAAGTATCAATTGTATTGAACTTAAAATTGCACGAGGCAATGACTTGATGATACTTGTGATACCATTGCCAGGAATCCTTATTTGTATCACATAAGTGACACATCTTCTTGAGGTTGTTGTGTTTGCTCTTTTGAAGCAAGCTCTAGATATTGGGCAGGGATTACAATAGGTGAGACCTCATTGTTGTCTTGCAAAGACACCACTATCTCCCCCCTCAAATACAACATCCTCAAGATATCTCAGATTTCCTGTCTCATAGAAGGACTTATTTATACTATAGACCTTTAGTGCCTCTTGATTTTATTTGTAGGGTTTTATTAAATGAAACAGTTGTTTTAGTATACATAGTTTATCAATCAAAGTACTAGTCGCAACCAAAATAGAATTAAGTAAAAGACTAAATTTATTATTTCTAAATGAACAAGAATTACCAAATTTGTCCAAAAGAAATAAAACCATACCCGTCTAAATGACAGAACTACATAAGTCTTTCTTAATTCAACTAAATGACTAGTCTCAAAAGATATTCTAAGAATGCCAATTTCTTCAACTAAAAACTGTTCTGCCATCGCCCCATATAGATGATTCTTTCATCATCACTTGACGGTTGACTTTGAACCCAACCCTTTCTTTGCACGTCATATGACGTATTTGGCATATTTGGAACAATCCTTCTTCACATGCCCAAGTGTCTCGCAAAAGAAACAACAAATTCTTTATCTTGAGTCTTGGCTTGTGAAGTTCCCACTGTAGTAACCTTATTTTCAGTCCTCTTTTGCTTAAGGCTCTTGGAGGTAATTGCAACTCGAGCACCATTAGTCTTTTCATGCTTCAATCTATCCTCTTCTTGCACAAAATATAAATGAACCATTAAGAGTCCATTTATCCTTATTAGTATTATAGTTAAACTATAAACTGACCAAAGTGTGCAGGAAAGAATATAAGTACCAAATGCACAAGCAATTGATCAAGAAGATCAAGCTAGTGCCTTAATTTGAAGCAATGTTAGACATCTCCGGAGTGTGCTCCCTAATGTTTCCTTCATCCTTATACTTTATGTGGACAGGTTTAGCTAAAAGCATGCTTGTACAACCCTTTCGTTCTTTACAAAACGCTTTATTTTCTTGAAGGAAAAATTCACAAATACCACATATGACATACCGGACCTAAATACTGCTGGAACGCCGCGCTTTAGTATATTCAGACTCAAGTGATTAGAACCTTCCCACTTCTCAAAGTTCACTTTGACTTGAATGGAACTTGTCTCTGTAAGAGAAGTAGGTTGTTCTATCCTTAACACTAAGTCTAAATTCATGCAACAGAGAACTAACAGAATGCTCTCTTTCCAGCTCTTAAGTTGTGCCGTTAAGCACCAGAATTTAGATTATGTCGGCAATAATATTGACATCAGAAATAATAACTAATAAAAGACAAATATATTACATAAGCTCACTTAATGGAAATTCATATCATAACATGCAAGGTTTACTAAACAATCATGTAAGACATAAATTTCAATCAACCGAAGTGTGGTGGGCCCATTGAAACAAGATACCTAGCACAACATCGAAGTTTAGTCTTTGGACAGAAACATCAACGTGTAAGTGGTACTCTCCACGCAGAAATCAAATGCTGATAATAAATCCTGTCAAACAACAACCTTCCTTTGGGCCGGCATGTTGTTCACATGGAAACTTTATAATCATCACACACCATTTCCACATGTGCATTCCTTATTTGGCCAACCAATGACCTTCCTTTGGGCCGATCATCAATCGCATAAACAAGAAATACACGCATTCTATTATCCCAAAATAAATAAATTCAAGCGTAAGAGGTTACTTTGGCAACATTTTACTTAAATTCACTTATCTCAAAATATAGGACATAGGGTTTTAAGAAAGTGCCCAATCCAAAATACCAAATTATGACTATAAAAATATGGTCATGAACTGTAGTCTGTATCATTACCATGCACCATAACACATAAAATACCCTTATGCATAATTAACAAAGACATGCATCATATCAAATCCTAATCGAACATTATACATGATCCTATATAAGATGGCAGATACATAAAATACATTAACCAAAAGCAAAGCACAAAACCAACATGCTTTAACACACATAAAAAAGGCACTTAATCCGAAAATATAAATTAACTTTATTTTCATGCAACCCCACAATGATAAGACCAGTGATTTAAATTATGTGAAAAACTAAAATTGGATGAATCCTCATGAGACACCGAACACAACCTGAAATTTCGTCTTTAGACAAAAATAATAGTTGTAAGTGGTGCTCTCATACAAGAATAATAAATATTGATAACAAATTTCTGCCAATAATACACCTTCCTTTGGGTCGATATATTATATGCATGAAAACCTTAAGTATCACATATTTATTATCTTCATTGACAAAATTTGACAACCAAATCCTGCCAATAATATAACTTCCTTCAGGTCGAAATATTATATGCACGGATGCACCTAACTTGTCAAATATTTATCAACTAATGTCTATTCTCGGGCCAAAAATTAATCTTACGTTGGACTATTAATTCCGCAAGATTATAGACAGTTACACAAAAATCACGTAATTTAATCAATTGACTTTACCGAAGTTAAGCTGATTAACTGAAATCATTAAGATTTTGGGCACAGAATCTGGATTTAATAATTTAATTGGGCTTAAGATTCACTTAAATAACCTAATCCAAAGATCAATTTTCAGCCCAATAATCAAAATTGGCCCAGCAGTTTCATCTTCTTCATCACGCCATGGCCACCAACGCCGCTTCCACCTTAATTGATCGCCGCCACTACGAGTTCATCGAGCTTCAAGAACCACCCTTATGACGTGCCTCTTCAGGCGACAGAGGTGGCGAAACCAGATGCCGTCTCCATCGCGACTGAACTGGAGGCTCAAAACCCGTATAGACCACCTCGTGCGGCCGAATTTCGTCCACCTTAGCGGGAAGGTGACGAAGGAATGCACGGGTGATCATTAATTGCAGTGAATCCCTCGTTGTTGACGGCGATAGATTTGGCCATGGACGTGACTCGTGAGAAAAGGATGCCAAGAAGATAGTTCTTTTTTTTTTTTTTTTTTTTTTCTTAAGGTTAATTGCTGAAATAGTCCTTCAACCACAAGAATATGTTATAAGGACTAACTTTACCTTAAAAGAAAGAAAACCATTCCCAATTAACCTTCTCAAACATAACTCTTAATTGCTCTTCAATTTCCCTTTTTCACCAAATTGCATGACTGGAATTCAAATTTACTTTCCAAATAAAATATGTCACGTTAAAGGAAACATATACAATTTCCTTTGACAAGTAATTGACAGGAATTACGAAATTGCAATTGGAGATGCTTCATAATAATTAACTAATTATATCCCAAAATAAGAATTATTTCCAAAATCAAATACTAAGTTTGAAACTTGGACCCATAGTTAGTTTCACAGAATGAATGAAAAATCTCTTCATGCAAATTGTTCCAATCAGCCATCAGAAAATAAATCTTAATACAATCCCGCATATGTAAGCAAATAATTAAGCATGCAACTTAACAAACATAATAATAATTATGAAACAAGCCAATCGAAACCCAATATCTTAACATAGACAAGAAAACATGAACCTTTTTCCAAAACCTTTTTCCAGTAATTGACGCTTCAAACGTAGATCAAAATTGCATACGGACAAGGAATTTACCAACGAGATTTCAAATAAATAAGTCTCGAATTCCAATATAATTTAACACGGTGGCTCTGATACCACTTGTTGGATTAAATACTTTAGCACGAATAAATTCACGTATCCAAGACCGCCACATGTTAAACCATAAAGAAATTCACAAGCAATTAATCGAAAGCGTACCTTGATCCATACAGATTAGCTTCTACGAGAGAACGGTGAGGACTTCGGTCTTCCACAGACAAATTCTAGCTCTCGATGGGATCTCACTCAATTGATGGGAAAAGAGGAGGAGAGTGTTTCAAGAATTGTCTTGGGGACCAAAACCCGAGCCTTATATAGTAATCTAATTAGAACCCCATAAACCCTAATTAGACTCCTATTGGGTATTACACATCACAAAGCCCATACTTAATTAGATGCTAATTGGGCTCCTTAATTTAGATCACTTAATTAGCCCAATATATTTATTAGCTTAAATATAATTGTCTCAATTTATTTGTCCACTAAATAGATTATTAGAAATAATCTAACAATCCTAACATAAAGCAGTGTGAAATGGTCAAAATTCTTTAAAATGTAGTTGCTGCTGAGAATGAGAAAGATTGAATTTTTTTTGTTAATAATAGAAAGGTTTCATGTGGAATTTATCGATGTATAATATAGCAATCACAAGAAAATGCATAAGAATTTGAGTTAAACTCATAAGTATCGAAACATTATAGTTATCGTTTACGAGAAACTTACACGACCCCTCCCCCTGCCGGGCCAACAACTTTAAAAAGTGACAGTAAGGTCATGGCGATACCATTGGCAGCTCCTCTTTTGGTCTTGATCCTGTGGTTATCATGCATAGAAGAAGCTATTACGCATACAATACGAAAAAAACGTAATCATGCAAATTATAATTAAAAGTTTTACATTATCAAACGTACGAACTTGAAGAGATTCATGGTTAAAGAATTACCACCGCTCTATTTTGCAAGATGAACAATCCCGTTTCAACGGAGATCTGATGAACGTTAACTTCAATAAGTAATGATGAATTCGCAATAGCAAAACAGAATGCTTCGCGATAATAGGACGATGTCACTTACATATAGTACGCTCCTCGCCAGAGATGCACAGTTTAATACGATGAATAGAGTGATTCCAGATAGCATTGCTATATAGTGATAACTCGTCAATAGAGGAATTGACAGAACCTGTATTCAGGAGAAAATGTCCCAGTAAAGAATCTTCGGGGCAGTACTGAAATAATACTCTAACAATTAAATAGCTTACTCCTAAAACTCGAGAAACACTACAAGAAAATGGGTTATTGGCTACGGAAGATTCCCTAGCCAATAACCCATTTTTCCGTTGCCAATAGCTATTGGCAACGGTCTTCCGTTGCCAATAGCCGTTGCCGATACCCTCGTTGCTAATGACTTTTGGCAACGGGTGGCCGTTGCCAATGGCTATTGGCTACGGAATCTTCCGTAGCCAATAATAGAAGACCAAAATACCCTTTTGTTATTGGCTACGGATGTTTCCGTTGCCAATAGCCATTGGCAACGGAAATAATCCCTAGCCAATAGCCATTGGCAACGGATTATTCTGTTGCCAATAATTATTGGCTACGGATGATTCCGTTGCCAATAGCAGATTTTTTTTATTTTTTTTTAAATGTGGCCGTATAAATATTATTGGCAACGGGTTAAATTCCGTTGCCAATGAATATTATTGGCAACGGAATTTAACCCGTTGCCAATAATATTTAAAAGTTTAAATATTATTGGCAACGGAATTTAACCCGTTGCCAATAATATTTAAATATATATAAAAAAAAATTCGAATTCTTTAATTAAATAAAAAATTACAATCATATCCAAATTAAATAAATGTTTTTTATTTCAATTAAATAAATTAATGTATTTTATTTCAATTAAATAAATTAATGTATTTTATTTCAATTAATTAAATTAATGTATTTTATTTCTATTAATTAAATAAATTTAATTTATTGCAATTAACAAAAAATCTTCATTATGATATTTTTTAATTGTAGAAGTAATTACTAAACAAATTAATTAGATTATTATTCTATAAATTATCATTATTTAAAATTAAAATTGATGAATTGAGGAAGAGTTGTTGGAGAATGAATTGGATGATGAGAATGAATATATGATTGTAATGGTTGGGGATGAATATATGATTGTAATGGTTGGGGTATTTATAGAATATGATAGTATTTTTGGCTACGGAAGTTTCCGTAGCCAATAGTTATTGGCTACGGAAGACACCCGTAGCCAATAACTATTGGCTACGGAAACTTCCGTAGCCAATGTATTGGCTACGGAAGACACCCGTAGCCAATAACTATTGGCTACGGAAACTTCCGTAGCCAATGTATTGGCTACGGAAGACACCCGTAGCCAATAACTATTGGCTACGGATGTCTTCCGTAGCCAATACACGGGCAACGGACAATGTCCGTTGCCCTTGTAAAATGCATTTTTCTTTTTTTTTTAGTAAAAAGAAAGCCATTGGCTACGGGTTCTTCCGTAGCCAATGACAAAATGGTCATTGGCAACCACGCCCGTTGCCAATGGCCGTTGCCAATACTTAAATTTCTTGTAGTGAAAGCAGGATTGGACCCATCATTCTCTCCATAACGGGATATAAGAAAATTTGAAACGATAAAAGGCCAAATCCTGAAAAATTGAGCAGCAGTAACGTGTTTTACGGTAAGTAATACATTCAACTGATGGATACCAAAATAAAGCTTAAACAAGATGCTTTTTCATCCTATTTCAACTTCACTGAATGTCATTGCAGAACATGTTTGGCGAATACACGTGCTGTACCTGTAATTCCAAGAACTGTTCCAACATCCTGAGTTGTATAACTTAACCCCCCAAGTCTTCTGGGACTCTCGACCCATAATGAAAATATCTGTAGAAGCAAAAGTGTTCACCTTGAGACGACTACTAAACAAATAGTGTCATAAATTGTTCAATTAACAGTGTCTCAGAATGATCAATGAACCACGAAACGGATCCTAATAAACCATCAACATCGAGCATCTGATAAAGCTGTCGATAGACTAAACGTAGGTCAGCAAAAGGAAAAATGTAATCTTTACCTCAACGTAAGCCATATCCTGAAGTGAGAACACACAATATACAATGATGGAAGACATCAAGGGCCAATTCTTGAATAAGCTCGTTTTAGTTTTCGTCTCCCATTCTTCTCGAGTCGCGGATTCAAGAGAACCCTGTGAAATTTGAGATGATATTCTTTCCGAGGTGTGTATATATAAGGTTTCCTGCATTTCTCAAAAGTTAGAATAAATTACGGCATTAGGTTCTCAACATTCTTACTATATAGTAGTATGATACCAAATTGACGATACAAAGGGTAAGGAACATACAGGGATCCAAAGACAAACAACCGTCTCAGCAGCCGCGATGAGTGATATTACCAGGCAGGGCAAGAAGTACGGGAATCTACGTAAGAGCTTACGTGTTACGCAGATCGAAATTCCCCAACCCAAGATGATATTAACGAAAGATAGGCCAGGAAAAAAAGAGTAATTTTACCTCCCAAATAAAGAATCTGATGCAAATACGCCAGGAAATTTCTCTGCAGGCTTGACTCAAACATTAAAATTGAAAATACACAAGTCTCATGTTTCCCTACACTTTGTAACGCATACCGAGAATTCACGTATATAAGTACCTGAGCAAGAAAGCCTCCTATAGCTGGTCCAATAATTAAGCCTGTACCCCAAGCTGCACCAACCTAAAACAAAGTCCAAATGTACATTTGAATCGTAGTTGATAGATATCGAAGTCCATTTATCGCCTATTAAAAGGCGGGGGAGAGAGAGAAATCTTATATTCATATAAATAGTCCAGATTCTTTCCTAATCAATGTAGGACATTTCATCTACCAAAAAAAATCTCCCAAAAAAAAATGTAGGACATTTTGTAACAACATTCCCTTCTGTAAATAACCATGTACGCCACAACATTCGGTACAACAACTTTTCAACGCGTTCACACTAGTCGAAGATATTGTGCTCTACGCAAGTATGCACGTTTAATATATTGCTTGAGTATTTTTTTTTTCAAGAACAAAACACACAAAATAAGCTGTAGATCGTAAGTAGTATCTGCTTACCACTGACAGAGCTAAATAGTGATACTCATCACGAACCACTTCGCAAGCATACGCTTGTCACCATAAGGTTAAAGTTAACCAAAATGGGTGAATAATTGTTACATCTACGAAGAGTACCTTAATTGCTCCGAGCACACAACTGAAACATCCAAGAAGGAATCTTGTCGCGATAGCCATCCAATAGTTTAAACTAAGACCGAATAGAATGTTGAAAACCATGCTGCACACGAATAAAACCAATTAACCATTCTTGAGTATGCAAAGGTATCCAAAATAAACATTAACAAAAGCAGACAAGAAATACTAACACTGCGACACTGCCTATAATGATGACTGGTTTTCGCCCGTATTTATCGGCAATGATCCCCCAAAGAACAGAGGTCAAAGCTCTACCAAGCATATATGAGGAGCCTTGATGAAATTCAAATTTATTTAGGTCATATAGTAGGAATATTTGTTACTGTCATTGAAATGTTAAAACACGTAAGGCCTACCTATGAAACCGGAATAGTAACCAATATCTTCTTCTTTCTCTGAAATGCCAAAGTCCCTTATCTAAGAGTAAAATGTCAGTGTACAACAATAACAACTAAAATAAATACACATAAATTATCCCAGTCATTCATAGCAACCTAAAAATAACTCTTCATGATAGAAAAGAATTAGTTAAAAACAAAAACTCAATTTTTAACTTACCATAAAATAAAGGAACGGGAAGAGAGATGATATGGCTAGAGCTGCAGAGTTGAAAGGAAAACAAACCATAACAACTTTAGCATGAGAAACACATTGTAGCAAAATATCTTCACATGTTGTTCTTTGGTGTAAAGTTAATAAGAGAAAAGTTGTAAAAGCATCGAATCGCTTGCGTTAAACTTCTTTCGATTGTCATAGATTTTTACAAAAAAAGGAAACTTGCGGGGTAACATATTCTTTAACGTGCGAAATGACCCTTTCATCAGTGTTTTGTTCAAATTTAAGGAAACCATTTTATATGTACCATTAAATAACTTGCACTGTGAAGGTCATTTCGTCCTTTTAGTTAACTAATTGAGTGAGGGAACACACTCTTGATTTGAGAACGCACAAAGTAAAAAACATGTTGTCAAGTTTGACGAAGAAGACTACAATGGCAGACAACTCCCATCCGAACAGTCTTATAACCTAATTAAATGTGTTAAGTACCCTGAACGACAAAATATTTGTGCAGCGGAAGCATTAAACAACGATCAATACTCAAGGATTTAATGTGGTTCGACAATTCCTACGTCCACAGGAGCAATACAAACCGGTATTTCAGTTTTTCAGATTACAAAATGTTTCTAACCCAAAGTGTATAGCTAGTCACTAGGAGTAAAAGTAAAAATAGTAAATTTAAAAGTAGAAAATTGAGAATTTATTCACCTGTTCGCATAACAATGATCCATAAAGTGAACACTTGCTTAATGGGTGTTCCTCTTTGTCTTTCTCTTTATTGATCAACTTTACATCCAGGGCATGTTGGTATTATTGTGTATGCACAAACATGAATATATAAATATAAGTATACACATAAACGTATGATTATTTTCCAGAACACATAAATCAATAATATATAACATGTATTGCAAAACTGAAAGTAAATTACGACAATAAAATAAAATTGACCTCTCAGCAACGGTAGGAAAATCCTTGGAGTGCATTAGACGAGTCAGAAAATTCGTCGAAGCATCGGACGAGTTGGAAGTTTAACCTCCTCCCCTTAAGATCAAATTTCCCGGCTACCCTTCAAGCCCTCAGTGGGAAACGACCTCCCAAGGTACAACGTCCTTACACAATAAGGGAGTAAGTGAAGGACTACACTCCATTCTCAAATTGAACACGAACAGTATTTTGCAGAACTCAAGAAATGAAATGCTATGAATATGCTGAAATGTTTTTTGAGTGTTGGATGTTATGATGATTTTTCCTTCTGCAGAAGGCATCCTTTTATAGTTGAGAAAACATGTATCAACCAATACTCCACTAATGAGGAATTCAATTCAGTCAACCTGATTAATGACGCGAATTAAATCGCCCAAATTAATCAGCCCTTAAGTGTGTCTTGAATATTTTAAACATTTAAATTAAATTCAAATATTTTTCACCAATTTATTTATAAAATAAATAAAGTTCCCACTAGCTTCTCAATAAGCCAATATCATTCACACACTTATTTATTTGGTCTCAACTCCAAATTCTTATTCCATTTTGTCTCACTACAAAATTAGGAATTTCTCCAACAATCCCCCACATGAATGTACTTGGCTGAAATGCACGTGTGCCTAGCAATGCTAAATGCAATTTCTAAGTTCTGCCGGAACTTGTTGCATCAGGATAGGTGGTTTTGGGCCTTGAACCTTCCTTAGTAAAATACAATCGGATATACTTGCCAATCAGTGGACGTGATGCCTTGAACTGTTCGGCGTTTTGTGTACATCAAGACAATGGTACTCACACAACTCATTCCAATACCGTATTGGTTCTCGTTGTTGTCCGTTTCGGCCCTGGACTGCCTTGGAAAATTTCATTGAATGCTTTAGAGATTTAGCCCTTTTGTATCATCTCATAGAAGCGGCCCCTTCACATTCGACATATGTGATCTCTCATTAAGGGTATCCTGCAATACCCCGCTTGTGTTCACAAGACATAAAGATCATTAGAACCTCAAGTTCTCCTTAACCTGTACAGGTCTATCACTCTTTCATCCTAGAAATGGGTTGGGAACTCAATTCCCCGAGTGCTTTGTTCGACTCCCCCCACAATTCGGTTGTCCCTTTGAACCTGCAAATTGGGGTTTATGTAGGGTTGCCATCATGGGGTGATGTCTTTTGGTGGGCTCAAATTTCCCATTTCCCTCGATGAATTTGCTACTTAGTCTCTCGCTAGTCCTTTCGTCAATCGCCTCCAATATTTTCTTTAACCTCTTAAAGTATTCGGAAAATATTATGATTATTATTCAACTTAAAAGTTTGGAATAATCTTAACCAACACTTTCTTCTTCAAGCCCCCACATTTCTTTCTTTTCCTCAAGAAAAAATGTCTCTAGCCTTAAAGAAATTACTTATTTTAGAATTTATTTTGTTTGCGTACTTCGCGTCTTACATCAAATAAATCTGAATATTTAATCTATTTAGTAAAATAAATAGTATTAAATCTCACTTGCTTCTCAATAAGCAATTTAAGTTACACACTTATATTTGGACTCAATTCCAAATATTTCAAACAAATATATATATATATATATATATATATATATAAATATAATAAACTACAAGTCTCGCACTTGTTTTTATTTTCTACAAATATATATAACATACAAGTCTCACACTTGTGTTATTGTCAACAAATATATATATATATATATATATATATATAATAACATACAAGTCTCGCACTTGTTTTATTTCCTACAAATATATATATATATATATATATATAAATATATATTATACAAGTCTCACACTTGTATTTCCTACAAATATATACATATATATATATATACACACACACAATATACAAGTCTCGCACTTGTATTATTATTCCATGTCATAAAGACGTCACAAGTAATCGAAATAACTTATATGTAATATTTACCTCACATGCAACTTCGATTATATTTATTCGTAAAATTAGTCTCCTCACACGAGACTTTTTATATATCAAACTTGAACACTAGCCTCAGTAACTAGCCTCATTCTTAGGTGACATAGTTATAACAGACATCTTAAAAGATTCTTAAACCTATATCCCTTTCATACAAAGGTTTCACCCTTATATAGGATATCCTTGTCTCACTCAAAGACAAGTGTGAACCCTTTCTAGTTCAAAACTGTACCACCTATTAGATTCGTGTGAATCTCTAGAACATGAAGCACCTCGTTCAGGGTCAACTCTTTTCCTGAGGTCCTCTTTAGCACAACCGTTCCCCTGCCTTCAACTTTTGAGATTGCAGAGTTTCCCAAGAAACACTACGTGTTCTCCACAAGTTGATAGGTCGTGAACATCCACTTGTTCGCGCAGATGTGGTCGAGTAGCCCCAGTGTCTACCTACCATTCGTTCGAGTTGTTGTTTGAATTTTCAGCCACCATAACTAATTAAATAATCCACACAATTATTTTTATTAGTATCGCTGAGAATTCTCAACCGAACTATTTATACAGATATTCCCAGGCCAGCGGAGGGGCAAAACCTCTTTAAAGTCCACCTTTCTGCGACAGAATATTAGGTTCCCAGGCCAGTGGAGGGACAAGTCCGCTTACACTCCACCTTTCTGCGACAGAACCGTCTGTATAAATATTCTCACTTAGAATATCTTCGAATAATTCACAAGTCTCAATACTTAGAATTATTTTCATTTTGAATTTCTTTTCGAATAATTCACAAGTCTCAATACTTAGAATTATTCTAATTATGAATTTTCTTCAAAGAATTCACAAGTCTCAATACTTAGAATTATTTTCATTTTTGAATTTCTTTTCGAATAATTCACAAGTCTCAATACTTAGAATTATTCTAATTATGAATTTTCTTCAAATAATTCAGAAGTCTCAATACTTTGAATTATTCTTAATTTTAATTTTCTTCGAATTATTCACAAGTCTCAGTACTTAGAATTATTTTGAAATTCTTTTCGGTTTCTCTAGTTGAGAATATGACATCTAATGGTTCAAAAAATCGGTACTACGGTCTCAATACCGTTAGCTCTTTGATTTAGCGTGACAATCTCAACGTCGCCCGCCATTAGAAAGGTCTCAATGCTCGCGACCTTGTTGTTAGAGCTCTCACTAGCCATATCTCTAAACAATTCACAAGTCTCTCACTTAAAATTATTTAAAGTTTTCGTATGGGACACTTGCAATTTTATATTTTCCACATATTCAATTGCAATTTATTTTTACTACTCACATAGCCATGCTCAACATAAAATCACACATTTAAATCGTATTTACTCAAAATATAAATGTAATGATATATAACATGAATATATTAAGCACAATTCTCAAATAATAAACTGCCTCATATTCATTTAATACACAATAACGCATGCATGTAACAATGTAAATGCTATCTCAACGGTAAGGAACAGAGTAACCTGGCATAGGTCACATGTTCAATTCTTAGCTGTAACATTTTGGTAATAAACTTGCTCAGCAATTATTATCAGCGAATTTTTGTTATGTAATAAATAAGTAAACAATCACTTAATCAGCAAAAATCACAAACGGCAAAGTTTGCAACTGGCATGCAGAGGGTATCGGGTTCGAACATCAGTTGTTACATTTTTATTTTGGCAATTAATTCGCAGATTAAAACATGAAATAAATATATAACGGAGCAATTAATTTACAAGAATTAATCTAGCCTAATGGTAACGGTCAAGCATGGGCTCCGAGGTACAGGGTTCGAATCTGAGTAATAGCCAGGAACTAAAATAATATTTTTGAAAACTGCTCTCAGACTTTTGAAAACAATATACCTGAATAATAAATATTTTTGAAAATTAAAACACATATACGTGCAACACATAATACGAGTATATATAGGATTGATCTTAAGATTGTTGGTATTATTGTGTGTGCACAAACATGAATATATAAATATAAGCATACACATAAACGTATGATTATTTTCCAGAACACATAAATCAATAATATATAACATGTACTGCAATACTGAAAGTAAATTACGACAATAAAATAAAACGGTAGGAAAATCCTTAGAGTGGATTAGACGAGTCAGAAAATTCCGTCAAAGCATCGGACGAGTTGGAAGTTTAACCTCCTCCCCTTAATATCAATTTTCCCGACTACCCTTCATGCCCTTAGTGGGAAACGACCTCCCAAGGTACAACGTCCTCACACAATAAGGGAGTAAGTGAAAGACTACACTCCCTTCTCAAATTGAACACGAACAGTATTTTGCAGAACTCAAGAAATGAAATGCTATGAATATGCTGAAAAAAGTTTTGAGTGTTGGATGTTAGGATGATTTTTCCTTCTGCAGAAGGCATCCTTTTATAGTTGAGAAAACATGTATCAACCAATACTCCACTAATGAGGAATTCAATTCAGTCAACCTGATTAATGACGCGAATTAAATTGCCCAAATTAATCAGCCCTTAAGTGTGTCTTGAATATTTTAAACATTTAAATTAAATTCAAATATTTTTCACCAATTTATTTATAAAATAAATAAAGTTCCCAGTAGCTTCTCAATAAGCCAATATCATTCACACACTTATTTATTTGGTCTCAACTCCAAATTCTTATTCCATTTTGTCTCACTACAAAATTAGGAATTTCTCCAACAGGGCATCCCTCAAAATAGTAATTCTTTTTGTTAAGCAAAGTGCTCTCCATAATGTATACTTCACTTTCACTAATTTTGCTAAATGATCCTTAATAACTGCAGCCTTCAGAATAATATTGAGTACTCAGTTGTGACTAAATGTTCTCAGCTGGTTCTTCTTCTTCGTCTTCTTCTTTTTTATTTTTATGATGAATTTAATTTACATGAGTTTGATATGATGTCGAGACGCGGGAATTATTCGTATTAAACAGATTGTGATTTTTTTTTTCCCAACTACACGAAATTAAATGTCAAAGGTGTGGCATAACTTCTGTTTATAACGTGGTATTTATTATAATATGGTTGGCTTACTTGACAGCCTACTGTCACATTACATCACATGATTATCATAACCGTACCCATGATCGGATCACATTTAACTATTTTATTGGAGTTTTGATAAATGAATATAGTTGGATTGACTTCAGAATAATAGAATGGACAACGTATTAGCTGATAATTAACAAAATCAGAAGGATAATTATGAGCTTCAGTTCATCGGCTTCCGAAAATAGCATGTTTTCAAATATCTGTTATGTTAGTTTAATTTTCCTTCCGTTAATAGAGAACGCATGCGTTTTATTAGTCTGCTCTTTGGGCAGTTGTAAATTCTAACTATAAAAAGTCTTAGCTCGTGTGAGAATTTTTGTAAAAAGTCTTAAAATTTAAATATCAATTATTAGTTAAGATTTAAAGCTAAACCGTACAAAATGCAATATTCATTTAATATAAATCAGTGACTGACGTTAACTTATAACCAATAATTTTGTTTTGTAAAAATTCTAACTTTTTTCTTTCGTTACTCCGTTTTTGACGAGACTTGATAGAACGCGCCTACTTATTGTTTATAACATATTTGAGTTGTTTTGCAACTTTTGAATAATTATATTTTTACCCCAAAAAGTTTGTTTACGTCTTTATTAGTTACTCCATTTTTAACGAGACTCGAAAGAGCGTGCGTACTTATTGTTTTTAAAATATCGGTGAATGAAAAATTGGATTTTGAGTTGTTTTACAACTTTTGGATAATTATATTTTAATCCCGAAAGGTTTATTTACATCTTTCGTTACTCGGGAAAAAATCGAAACTAGTCATTTATTGTGTCCTAGTTACAGTTTTCGTCCTTTATTGTGTCCTTATTTTTTATTGGTCATTTATTGTGTATTTCATTACGATTTTGGTCCTCCGAAAAAATCCGAGTCGAAAATTTCACATGAGAGCAAGGCCAATTTTTTTTTCTAATTTCCACATGTGGAAGCGTCGGTTTCAATTTTTTAAAATTTTATTTATTTTAAATTCTGACCCATCCGACCCGATTTGACCGGGTTGTCCGGATCGGACGGGTTACAATTTTAAAAAAATTAATGAAAAATGGCGTTCCAACTTGTGAATTTGTTTGTGAAAAATTTCAAAAAATATAATTTACGGCGGCACGTGCTCGTACGTGACATTTTCGGCTGATATTTCATCCAGAGGACCAAAATCATAATGAAATACACAATAGAGGACCAAATAAAAACAGGGACACAATAACGGACGAAAACTGTAACTAGGACACAATAAATGACCAATTTCGATTTTTTCCCTTCGTTACTCTATTTTTGACGAGACTCGAAATAACGCGCGTACTTATTGTTTGTATGATAGTGGTGAAAGAAAATTCGGATTTTGAGTTGTTTTGCAACTTTCAGATAATTATATTTTTACCACAAAAGGTTTGTTTACACATTCGTTACTTCATTTTGGACGAGACTTGAAAGAACACGCCTACCTGTTGTTTATAAATTAGTGGTGAAAGAAAAATTGGATTTTGAGTTGTTTTGCAACTTTTGGATAATTATATTTTCACCCCGAAAGATTTGTTTATGTCTTTCATTACTCCGTTTTTGACGAGACACAATAGAACGCGCGTAATTATTGGTTGTAAGATAGTGGTGAAAGAAAATTTAGATTTTGAGTTGTTTTGCAACTTTTGGATAATTACATTTTACTCTGATGGTTTGTTTACGTCTTTCGTTACTCCATTTTTGAATAATTACATTTAATTGCAATTTCAACAGTTTACGAATTAAATAAACATAATATATGCATGAAATATAACATTGTAGGAAATAAACATAATCCCAATACATCAAATTACAACGTAGTCTGCATAATACATAAACACAATCTGAATACAGATTATGACAACATAGTACGAGTTCAACAAATTTCAACACAAACATAGTTTTGAAACATAAGTCTGAATGCAACAAAGTACAATAAAACATTATACTACTAAAACATAGTCCGAATGCAACACATCGGATCCCTCTCTACAACTCAGGGTCGGGAACATGGTCGCGCAGCGATGAGTTTATCTGTCCTCTCTAGCAACCTGAAACACCCTAGTAGAGTCTTGCTCGAATATATCCAAAACCCAAGTCGGCTGGCTGCAGCTACGTCTAGCTAGATGTGTCGTTTACCTCTCTCACCTGACTACTAGATCTACCCATATCGTAAAATTGCTCATGAACCGTTGTCGTGAATGGAATACTCATCTCCCGAATCGGCACCACTCCTCGCACTTGAGGACTCGACCTACGCCTATCATGATAATGCACATAATCTCGCACCTGAAGACTAGACCTAACCATCTCCGGATACTGCACTGTCACTTGCACCTGAGGACTCGATCTACCTATCTCCTGATACCGCACATCATTTCGCACCTCATAACTCAACCTCCTTATCTCGTGATAAGGCTTCTGAAGTGTTCACTGATATGGCAATCGTTCCTCTCCCTGCTGGTATGCCCGTCCTTGATGAGTAAGATGTAATGTGTCCACGTAATACATCCCCCTCTGTTGGTGTGTGCTAGGTGGTGTGTATACTGTGTACTCGCCTGATGAGGTGGCTGCGTACGTTGTGTGTACTGAGGAGGGGGGATGTGCATGACGTGCGGGACTCTATCACCATGACGGCTACGACGACTGCGGGCGTGGTGGAGGCGTACTACCATACAAACCCGGTAGTGTCAAGTGAGAATGACACGTCTTGTTCTTGGCAGCTCTGGCCTACGTGGATCGGGGAAATCAAGGGGTCCTCTCCGTATCGTGCCGCATGTCGCCCCAAGATCATAAATGTCATTTTTGGACTCCCACTATTGCAACTCACTCTCATACAACCTCCTCAAAGCCGCCTGACTTTCATATAAGACTGACGCGCTTGTTTTTGCCTTGCGATTTGCCAACTCACGGTCTGTCGAGCCACTTGCTCAAGCAATACCCATTGATAATCGGTTAGTTGAGTAGAAATCCACTTTAATATTAAAGAAAATATGTGCCTTTGGCAAGACTCATTTTAATATCTTTAAACAATTTTGCAATAAACTGTCCCATTGGCGTCAAACAAGTCACTTTTTGTCGGCAGACTACCCCCCAATTTAAAATTGGGGGATAGTGGTTGGCTATTGGCCAATTCAACAGCCATTTGATAGTGGTTGGTTGTTGGCCAATTCAACAGCCAATTGAATTGGTCAACAACCCTTGCATAAAACCGTGTGCTTGTGTACACGGTTTGGGCCTCCTTGGCCTTCTATAAATAGCAGGCAATTGCCTGCTATTTTGTTCATCCCATCCAACTCAGAGCAATATTTTGGAGTTTAATATTTTCTCTTTGCTCTTGTAATATTTTTATATTAGCGTGAGGTGTATTCGGGGAGTGTTATGGGTAAAAAGGCTCTGTGGGGATCGGTTGGGTTGAGCGAGAAATTGTGTGGTTGTAACAATTTTCTACATAATGTATTTTTGTTCGGGCCCCGTGGCTTTTCTCTGGTTATTGGAGTTTTCCCGTAAAATCTTTGTGTTATTACTATCGTCATATTTTATTCGTGCTTGTTTCGTTATATCCACGATGGGCAAATCCTGGGGACGCGTATTTGTCGACTCAAATACCTAACAAGTGGTATCAAAGCCCGGGTACTGCTGGAGGTGGAGCTTTTGTTGGGGTGGAGTTCTGGCGTGATAGTAGTGTGAATACGCGCTGATAAAGGCGGTTCTGTCAAAGGTAATTAGTTATTAAGCGGGACCGCTGTGACCCCACCAATTACCTGGGAACCTTGAAACCCTTCCTCGAAAGACGAGCTATCTCTTTCTGGGGTTTACTTTATGCTATTCGGATCTACTTGAAATTCACCAAGGCTCACTGGTGCAAAGTCAGGAAGGAAGGGTACGAGTGCAGTGAGATTTAACGTTGAAAATTTTGACTGAAAAATCAACTTTGGCTTGTGGCAAGTTCAAGTCAGGGTTACACAAGGCTTTAAAAGGAAGGGTCGCTAAAGGTAGCGGCACTACTAGCTCGAGTTCCGAAGCAGCTGGTATAAAAGCTGTGGTGGACGATGATGACTAGGAGGATCTAGATTTGCGAGCTGCGAGCGCAATTCATCTGTGTCTGGACAAAAACGTTCTTGCGAACGTGCATGGAATTTCTTCGGCTAAAGGACTCTGGGAATAATTAGAGGAGTTGTACCAGGCGAAGGGCGTGTCGAATCGCGTGTACCTAAAAGAGCAGTTTCACACACTGCGAATGGCGGAGGGTGTGAGTATCACATATCATCTGAGTGTGCTGAACGAGATCATTGCTGAGCTTGAATCCACTGGAGTTGCAATTGATGAGGAGGATCAGGCCTTGAGACTCATCTGGTCTCTTCCACGGTCGTATGAGCACATGAAACCAATATTGATTCATAGGAAAGAGAAAATCAATTTCTCTGAAATTACGGGCAAGCTTCTGTGTGAAGAGAGGAGGCTTAGCGGGGGTAATGATTCGCATGAAAATACTATAATGGTGACTTACGGTGGTAGGAAGACGAACTCTAGGAGGAAAGTGTGTTGGCGGTACGGACTAGCTGGCCACTTTAAAAGAAATTGTCCGTCAAGGGAGCCGGTTCGACAAATGGCTCTGAGGCAGGAAATAGCAACACTGGAAGCGAAACTAACATTGTTTATGACAGTGACTCTCCTGTCATACTGTAAGGGACATGCTCGTCTTGACGGCAGGGGACCCAAAAAGTTGCCATGAGATAGGACGTTAATGTTAGTGGGTCCAGTTTGCACATGGGCATTGCTTTTGGCGTTAATGCAAGGTGTGTGGTATATTCATGTCGGCGGGCTGATGACTTTCGAAAGAGCCAAAAGGGGAAGTTGCACCATTCTATCAGCAGGTTAATGTTCGACATGGCCGAAAAGAGAAATTCTTGGAATTGGTTTATTCTGAGTGGTTATGCTTTATGGTGGAGCATGGTACTTCTAGAAGTACGACTGCGGTTGTAGTGATAGCGGGAGATATGAAGATCTTCGGAGGCGGAGTAGGTGTTCGATTGCCCAAAGGAGGAATGAAGATGGTTTTGAAGACGTGATTAGTCACTAGTAATCACATCTTCAAGGTGGAGATTGTCAGCAGACTACCCCCCAATTTAAAATTGGGGGATAGTGGTTGGTTGTTGGCCAATTCACCAGCCAATTTGATAGCGGTTGGCTGTTGGCCAATTCAACAGCCAATTGAATTGGTCAACAGCCCTTGCATAAAACGTGTACTTGTGTACACGGTTTGGGCCTCCTTAGCCTTCTATAAATAGCAGGCAATTGCCTGCTATTTTGTTCATCCCATCCAATTCAGAGCAATATTTTGCAGTGTAATATTTTCTCTTTCCTCTTGTAATATTTCTATATTAGTGTGAGGTGTATCCGGGGAGTGTTACGGGTAAAATGGCTCTGTGGGGATCGGTTGGGTTGAGCGAGAAATTGTGTAGTTGCAACAATTTTCTACATAGTGTATTTTCGTTTGGGCCCCGTGGTTTCTCTCCGGTTATTGGAGTTTCCACGTAAAATCCTTGTGTTGTTACAATCGTCATATTTTATTCGTGCTTGCTTCATTATATCCACGATGGGCAAATCCTGAGAGCGCGTATTTGTCGACTCAAATACCTAACACTTTTAGCGTCTGAAAAGCATTTTATTAATAATATGTGTCTTTGGATATTCACAATCAATTAGATTTCTGATCTATATAATGTTATTAATTACTTACTTCTCGTAATGTTTAGTCCAATTATTATTCTTGGTAGCAGTTTGCGGGTTCCCGCATCTTAAAAAAAAGTTTAAGAGAAATATCAGCCCTTTCATTCACACACGTTTGAGAAATATCAGCACTTTCATTTCAAAGGATCAGTGGATTAAATAACACCAAGAAATAGTTAGCTCTGACTGTAAAGCTGAATTAAACAAGTATATATACCCGCATGTTGTCTCGCATTCATATATAGCATACTTATCCTTTTTCTTCTTCTTCTCCGTTTAAGGTTTAATAACTAAATTCTCAACTCAAAAAAAACCCTCAAATTATATGGTTTTCCGCTATACAACTGCGCAGGGAGACTTCACGCATTTCTACCACTACAAGATTTGGGGGTCAATAGTGACCCCCCAGTTGTGACTCAAGTTGAGTCACTTGTATTCAGTGACCTGCGAAGACAACTGCGACTCAACCTGAGTCGCAGATTTGTACGAGGACAACAGCGACTCAAATTGAGTCGCTGTTGACCTCAAGAAAATTCAGCGACTCACATTGAGTCGCTGAATTCCATTATATGACTTGGGCCACACATTTTGGCCCAATTTGGCCCAAAATGTGGGCCAAAGATATTGGACTCAAATGCGAGTCCAATATCCGGAAGCAATCAGTGACTCAACTTGAGTCGCTATTGGTAATGGCCGTTGTCAATAGTGACCGCAAATGTCAATAGTGACCGTTTTGCAGTCACTACAAAACATTAGTGACCGCAAAGCGGTCACTAGTGACATTTGCGGTCACTATTGACAACGGCTACTGTCAATAGTGACCGCAAAAGTCAATAGTGACCGCTTTGCAGTCACTACAAAAGATTAGTGACCACAAAGCGGTCACTACTGACATTTCCGGTCGCCATTGACAACGGCTATTGTGAATAGTGACCACAAATGTCAATAGTGACCGCTTTGCGGTCACTATTGACAACGGACATTACCACAATATCCGTTGTCAATAGTGACCACAAAGCGGTCACTATTGACATTTGCGGTCACTATTGACAATAGCCGTTGTCAATAGTGACTGCAAATGTCACTAGTGACCGCTTTGCGGTCACTAATATTTTGTAGTGACTGCATAGCGGTCACTATTGACAACGGCTATTACCAATAGCGACTCAACATGAGTCGATATTGAAGTTGGCCGTTATCAATAGTGACCGCTTTGCAGTCACTATTGACATTGGATGTTATCAATAGTGACCGCTTTTCGGTCACTACTGACATTGGGGAGTCAATAGTGACCTCTAAGCGGTCCCTAATGACACAACAGTGACTGCATTGCGGTCCCTATTGAATCAACAGGGACCGAATTGTAGTCCCTACTAATATTCATACTTTAAAATCGATATTTTAAGATGGTTCGAGGTGCCGCGTTGTTTTTTTAGTTCATAATAACCATTATAAGAGTTAAAACAACAATAATTTCAATGACGCATTGTAAATCCAAACGTTATGTAAAGAGAACGGACCACTTTCACGATGCTCTTATTATTTTGTGTGACGAATGTCATAATGACAAATTAATTGTATATACATATAAGTATAATGATTACTTGATGTGATGATTTATACCTCATAATCATATATATGCTAACATTAGTGAAGTAAATCATAAAAACGAATAACAACTACAACTAACTAGTGATGATTAGTTGTAGAACATGAAATAGATCTCCAACGTTAATAACTCGTTAAATCCCAATCAATCTATTAATCCACAACTAAACTACTATGACGTTGGTTTTGCAATCATTTATTACTTCAATTTACATGTTACAATGAGTTTGGTTACTAAGAATCACAAACACACCAAAATCAATTAAAAAAAATCGATTTTAAAGTATGGGAGACAATAGTGACTGCGACGCAGTCACTATTGAGTCAATTGGGACTGCAAAGCAGTCACTGTTGACTCAACAGGGACTGCATTGCGGTCCCTATTGACTCAACAGTGACCAAATTGCGGTCCCTACTAATATTCATACTTTAAAATGGATGAATATTAGTAGGGACCTAATTGCGGTCACTGATATGGCAACAGTGACCGCATTGCAGTCACTACAAAATATTAGTGACCTAATAGCGGTCCCTAATATATATTAGTGACCTAAATGCGGTCATTGAAGTCAAAAAATTTGAAATTTGGCGAAAATTTTAGGCGGGATTGAGAGGAAAATTTGAAATTTTCAACCTCCCCTCTATATATACTCACCACTATTACACATCTAAATTTCATTATCTCCAAAAATCACCAACATAATTAACAACACTCTCTTCTTTTCTCCAACACACCAACACACCAACACAACAACATAAATCCAAAATATCACTTTCTTTTCTTTCACTTTTTTTATTTTAGTTTTGATCTACACTTTATTATCTTTCTTTCTTTATTTTGGATCTACACTTTATTATCTTTCTCTATTTATTTTGGATCTACACTTTATTTTCTTTCTTTCTTTCACTTTTTTTTTTGTTGTTTTGGATCTACACTTTATTTTCTTACTTTTCTTTCACTTGTTGTTTTATTCATTAATCTTTTTGTTTTCATTAATCTTTTTGCTTTCATTGATCTTTTTAATCATTCATTTTTTTTGTTTTCATTCATATTATAGTTTCTATTATTAGACATTTTTTTAATCTTTTTACATTCATGTCATTATATTAACATTTTCTTCATTATTTTATGGTTTTGATCTTGTTAAAATCATAATTTTACAAAAAAAACAATAATATTCCGGATTAAATCCGGAATATTAGTGTTTTTTTTTTTTTCGTACAGGTAATTAGTGACCGCAATTCGGTCCCTACTAATATTCATAGATATCTATGAATATTAGTAGGGACCGAAATGCGGTCACTGTTTATAAACTTAGTGACCGCAATTTGGTCCCTACTAATATTCATAGATATCTATGAATATTAGTAGGGACCGAATTGCGGTCACTGTTCTTAAAATTAGTGACCTGAAAGCAGTCACTAATGTTTTAAAATAAACAGGGACCGAAAGGCGGTCACTAAATTTCCGGTCACTATTGACCCTCATCAGCGACCTAATTGCGGTCACTGATGGAAAGTGACCGAGGTCAATAGTGACCGGTCATCTGCGACCCAAACGCGGTCACTATTGACCATCAGGGACCCCAAGGGGGGTCAATAGTGACTGCATTTCGGTCACTATTGACCCCCAAATCTTGTAGTGTACAAAGGTTGAGGGGTAAATTGCAAAAAATAAAATAACATAATATTCGGGTAAAGTGCTGAACGTGTCATACGATGGAGGGTTTGATGCCTTTTCTCCTTTAACGTAACTTGCAAAGTTCCTCAAAATCCGTCATGAAAACTACATCATATAACCTATTGAATTTTGTGTGAACTCTCATTGTATTGTTGATTAGTTCTGGACACATCTTTTGATTATTGCTTGTTAGATTTGGTTTGTGCGTAGGCGGAGCCAGGGAGCGGGGGAGAGTGTTTATACAATTTTTAATAGGTGTAGGAGGCACTTTGTGACTCCTATTCTACATCTACATAAGGTTTAACGAGATTGAGACAAAAAGGAACTAAATATGCTAATCTCGACAAAAAAGCTAAGTAGGAGCTAAAATGCTATTTCCATTTTCTCTCAAACTCACTATGTCACTTTGCTGCAACAATCATCAGGCAAAACAAGACGGCTCTTCGACTCTAGAGATGGAGTAAGGGACAAGGCAACGTGATGATGGTATGTCAATAACCACGCCCGAGTGCCACGGGAATCAATTTCAATGTGTTTGGTTCGCTCATAAAACACTGAGTTATAGGAAGTTTGACTTATAAGGATTATAATGTAAATGGAAGTGAATGATTTTTATTTATCAAGAGTACAACATATATATAGGTTACAAAAAGAACTAAGGAAAGTATAATTACAAATAAGGAAAAGAATAAATTCTATCTAAGAACTAAGGAAAGAACAATTATAAATAAGGAAAAGAATAAATGCTATCTAAGAACTAAGGAAAGAATAATTACAAATAAGGAAAAAAATAAATGCTAATTAAGAACTAAAGAAAGAATAATTACAAATAAGGAAAATAATATATTCTAATAATAATGTTATCTAATACGCCCCCGCAAAATGGACGTTCCATCAGCAACGGAGATTTTGGAACGAAGAAGGCCAAACCGAGAGCGAGCAATGGTCTTGGTGAGAAAGTCCGCAAGTTGATCGAGAGTGTTAACATAAGAGACTCGAATAAGTCCTTTGTTAACAAGGTCCCGAACAAAGTGGATATCAACAGAGATGTGCTTCATCCGAGAGTGTTGGACCGGATGGAGAGACAGACGAAGGGCGCCCATGTTGTCACAGCGAATAAGTGGCGACGAAGGAAGCGAGAGACCAATTTCGCCAAAGAGATGTTGTAGCCAACGTACTTCGGCCGAGACAGTAGCAAGTGCACGATACTCCGCTTTAGTGGAAGAACGAGCAACGACCTTTTGGGACCGAGGAAAACAATATAGGCCGAAGTAGAGGTGCCGGTTCTAGTGTCGCCGACCAAGTCCGAATCTGAGAAGGCCATGAGGGCAAGAGACTTCTCTATTCGAAAAGGAATACCGAAAGCAAGAGTACCCTTAAGATAGCGAATGACACGTTTGAGACCGTTCCAATCCGCGTTAGACGGAGAAGTCATACGTTGAGCCAAACGGTTAACGGAAAATGCAATGTCGGGGCGTGTAATAGCAAAATACTGTAGACCCCCGATAACTTGTCGAAATTCGGTGGCATCAACTGAGGATGAGGACGACGAGATAGGAGGATTGGTCGCCATAGGTGTAGCGAGTGGCTTAGCACCATCCATCTTGTGGCGGGAGAGCAAGTCGTGAATGTACTTTTGCTGAGATAGAAACAGCCCTTCGCGACATCGTATAACCTCAATGCCCAAGAAATAGGAAAGAGCACCCATATCCTGAACCGCAAACTTGGTGGCAAGTTGTGACACAAGAGAAGCTATCGTAGAATCACAAGAGCCAGTCACAATATTGTCGTCCACATATACAAGCACAAAGAGGCGAATTGAGGCACGAGAGAACACGAACAATGATGTATCAGATTTGGTTTAAACAAAACCAAATGAGATGAGTGCAGCAGTGAGGGCGAGATACCAGGCCTGTGGGGCCTGCTTAAGGCCATATGTAGTCTTATGAAGAATACAAACATGATCGGGAAAGGCCTTATCAACAAAGCCGGATGGTTGGCACATGCAAATAGTCTCGGATAGATCACCATGTAAAAATGCATTACTAACATCCAACTGGCGAAGAGACCACTGATTCATAGTAGATAAGGAAAGTATGGTGCGAATAGTTACCGGTTTGATGACCGGGCTAAACGTTTCCTAATAGTCGATGCCAGGACGCTGATGAAAGGCTTTCGCCACAAGGCGTGTTTTGTACTTGTCAATAGTCCCATCAGGATGCCGTTTGATGTGAAGCACCCATTTGGAGCCAATAATTCCACGATCGGCAGGTGGCGCAACTAAGGACCACGTGCCATGCTTTGTGAGCACAGTGATTTTCTCTGCCATGGCTGCTCGCCACGTCGGATCAGTCATAGCCTGAGTCGCACAAGTTGGTTCAATGAGACCAACTACCGGATGTTTGGTGACTAGATGAAGGACCTTAGGCTTGAATATATTATTGCGAGACCGAGTGACCATAGAATTAGCGCGGGCCAGTGGATGAGAGGCATCCGGAATAGGGGATGGTACATCAATAGCCGTTTAAGGTGGCTCCGATGGAGATTCGGGCTCAGCAGGAGTCAAATGCACCGATGAGGCAGGTGGTGGAGCAACAGGAGGCGGGGCAGGCGTCGTGGGAACAGTGACAGGCCGCGGTGAGGGCAGCGGAAGTGATAACGCGGCAGTGGTAGGACTGATGGTGGGAGAGGCCAGGGGCAGAGTTCCCGGAAAAATAGTTTCCACGAAGCGAACATGTCGAGAAATAAAAATTCGGCTAGAACTTGGATCAAGACACTTATAAGCCGCCTGTGAGGTGGAATAACCGATGAAGATGCAGGCCCGAGATGGTGGAATTAATTTGCTCGAATAATACGGACGTAAATAAGGATAACACAGGCAACCAAACACCCGAAGCCGAAGATAATTAGGCGCACGACCATGAAGCACCTCAAAAGTAGACTTATTATGCAATACAGGAGTAGGAATCCTGTTGTATAAGTAAGCGGCCGTAGAAGACGCATGATCCCAATAATTAAGAGATAAGTTTGCACGCGTGACAAGGGTGCGGCCTATAGTGACAATGTGGCGATGGTGACGCTCACTTGTACTGCATTCATTGATAAATATGTACGAAGTGCCAAAAATTCTCCACCATTATCAGAATAAAATTTTTAAATTGGCATGCCAAATTGGTTTTCAACAAGAGCACGAAATTGTATAAAAATCCTGCACACATCAGATTTCGCAGATAGCATATAAACCCAACATTATTTCGTAAAGTGGTTAACAAGTATCAGATAATAGCGAGCACCGAAAATAGATACCACAGGAGACGGACCCCAAACATCACCATAAATATAATGCAACACATGATCCGAAATAAGGGATGAGTTATTAAAAACCAACTGTTGACTCTTGTTCAAAAAACATGAACTACAATGCTCAAAGTCCATATTATTCGACGGCAAGAAAGGTAAATTGTACTTGTGTAAAATCAAAGAACTAATCTTCAAGGAGGGATGACCAAAGCGCTCATGTCAACACGTTTTACGAACCCGTTCTCCAACTAAGGCTGTCATAGGTGGGCGTAAGTTGTGCGGAATACGAACACAATACACCCCATCAACACAATCACCACGCATCAGTTTAGCCCCCGAACTGCGATCCTTAACAAAAAAATGTGACGAGTAAAATTCAATAAAAACATCATTCGCCTTAGTAAATTGATGAACATATAAGAGATTTCGCCGCGAGCGAGGCACACATAATATATTATCAAGTTTGAACGTTTTATCGGCATAGAGAAAACAAGAAGTGCATGTGTGGGATATACGCAAACCTGTGCCATCGGCAGTGTTAACCTCATCGGGCCCCTCATATTCGAAATGAACCGAAAGATTGTTGAGATCGGATGTCATCGAGTGAGATGCACCTGAATCAACGAGCCACACGTTGTTGGATGTGGTCGGGGCCGATGGCGAAGTGGCAAACTTGGCACTCGGATTTGAGAATTTTCTGCACGTGCGCGCACCGTGCCCATAAATGCCACAAAGTTTGCAGGTGATCGGAGGCCTATTGTTGTTGGAATTGGAGGGTCGAGGCTGTTCGCGGGATGGTCCATGGGAATGCTGAGAGAAGCCACGGCCGTGGCCGTGTTGTTGGCCACGGTTTTTAC
This sequence comes from Linaria vulgaris, assembly GCA_948329865.1. Classification (NCBI taxonomy): domain Eukaryota; kingdom Viridiplantae; phylum Streptophyta; class Magnoliopsida; order Lamiales; family Plantaginaceae; genus Linaria; species Linaria vulgaris. Next base: position 126,414,545 of record OX415250.1, on the reverse strand, counting down.
CCGAGCGTTGCTGCTACGCGGACACATGCTGATGCGCGGACACACGCTGCTGCGCGAATGCCATATTAGCAGTGGCAACAAGGGTCGCCGCGTCGGATTCCAGTCGACGCAAATAGGTTTCATGACCCACCAACAAGTCGTAAAATTCTGGAAATTGAATAGAGGTTTCCCGTGCATGAATAGAGCCTGCAATATCCCTACAGGTAGATCCGAGGCCGTTAAGAATGTAGAGAGTGATATCTTCATCTTTCAATGGACCATCGATGATGGCGAGTTCGTTCGTTTTTGATTTCACCAAGTGGAGGAACTCCGAGACTGATTTTTGAACCCAATTTGAGGGAGGTCAAGTCATCCTTCAATTGAATGACTCTCGAGCGAGAGCGATTAGCGTAGGTGATATGGACATTTCCGGCATATCGGGCCTGGCCCAAATCAGGCCTATATTAGTCCACATCGAAGATCACTTTCGATATCATATCGGTAATAATCACCGATATGTTACTGTGGTCCCCGGATCGCGAGGTCTATAAATACGCGGCGCCTGGATCCCAAAATAAGCAATTATTATCCCTCAGCTACCACGCGTCATATCAAAATACATCACCGATATCACTTTCGATATCTTATTCGATATCGGGACTACCACGTGCACCTGTGACACGTCATACCACCTCATCACCGATACCACATCGGGGGTCATTTTCGACATCACATCGAAGGCAATCATCGACGTCCGTTTGACCTATTTACCGATATTCCACTCCCATCCAAGCATCGAAGCACCTTTCACCCCTCTGCCATAACCTCAGAGACCGAGACGCCAAATGCAAATTTTCCCGGCCTGGAAGAGACAATGTATGCGGGACAAAGCACCTTTCACCCCGCTGCCATAACCTCAGAGATGCAAGCACAGATCAACGCCATAGTAAGAGCAGCGCTGGATTCCACATTGGAGACCTTGCTTCCACGACTAGTGGAGCAAAGGGCAAAGGACGTTCGGGCGAGGCCCCATGAATACGGAGCTGGTGAAGGACAGACAAGGCAAGGATATAAGGAACATGAGGATACATGGGACTCTTTTAGAGAGATATCGCCCGCAGCTTACGACATGACGGAGAGCCGGGGCCCCGAAGTCCTGGATCGAGAGGTAGCAAGGAAAATGGAGTGGCTTGACCGCGAGAGGGCAGAAGTAATCCGGAGAATGGAACGCGGTCGTGATCGGGCCTAGATCAATGGATGAAAAAACGAGGATGCAGAGATACTGCGAGTAATTTCAAGAAGGATGGAACAGCTAGACCGCGAGAGGGTAGAGTTAACAAGGAAGGTGACACAGAGTCATGGGAAGGGTCGTAGTAGGACCCCGTTTTCAGATGAGATAGAGGCAGAGGTACTACACAGAGGAGACAAGATTCCAACCATAAAACCGTATGATGGGAAGAGTGACCCGATGGATCACATCCATGCCGTGGAGAGTCTCTCGAACCTACAAGATTTATTCGAGGGCATTAAGGCAAAAATAATGGCGACAACACTGATTGGAGCAGCGTTAGACTGGTTTAACAGAATCGAAGTAGGATCTATTTCGAGCTTCGAGCAGATGAAGGAGAGATTGGAGAACCATTTTTCCAGTCAGAAACGAATGAAGACAAGCATGTACCATCTGGAAGCGTTGAAACAGAAAGAGAGAGAAACTCTCGGCGAATTCATGAGCAGATTCAACGAGGAGCTACTGAAGGTGGACAACCACTACGGGGGACAAGTGCTGCAGACCCTGTTCAGGGCAACGACACACAACAGATTTGCCAAAGAGTTGATCAAGCTCGCGGACCCTACCATCAATCGGATAAACGAGTTGGCACATACTGTGATTTACGAAGACGCGATGATGGCAGCCAAGTTCAGACCCCAGGAATTCGGCCGGGAAAAGGGTAGAGAGTTATGGAACAAGACCAGGGGAGGAAGAGACAGGTCCCCAAAGAGATATACCCCCTCAATTAGGACATTCTCACTATATTGGCCGTCGCGCAAAGCAAGAATTGGCTAAGCGCGCCTCGGAAAATCAAGGAGACGGAGTTCACCAAGAAATCTAGACGCTACTGCGAGTATCACCGCCAAAAAGGCCATGACACGAAGGACTGCTATGACCTGAAGGATGAGATTGAGAGATTGATTAAGGACGGGAGGTTAATAGAGTTCATTAAGGCGAGCGGGCAGTATGCTGCATCAAGAGAGCGGTCCCAGCCCCCAGGAAAGGAGGGCCTTAGGGCAATTGAGTGTGGACAAGGACGCGATGCGATAAATAATGCGCCTTCGAGAGGGGTGATTAATATGATAAGCGATGCGACCGCGGGGGCGGATTCTACCTACCAGAGGAAGAAGATAACTTGTGGGTTGAACGAGGACCGATTCGTCGGATTCACGACATTGATTGAAGAGCTTCCAGACGAGGTTATCACGTTTTCTGGCAGGGACCTCTTAGATCTCCCCTGGTTGTTCAGCTTGATATCGCTAACTACGTTGTACACAAGGTACTTATAGACAACGGTAGCTCCACCAACCTTATTTTTGCGCATGCTTTGGAAAAAATGGCACTCGGCCACCACGTAGTTGAACAGGTCCGTAGTCCACTGGTAGGATTTGGTGGAGCAGAGACAATTCCCATAGGGCAAGTGAACCTTCCCACATCATTCGGACAAGAACCGCACATGCGAACTATTAATGTTCAATGCACAATCGTGGACCAATCATTTGCATACAATGTCATAATCGGCAGGCCGACCCTGAATGCGATAAGAGCGGTGCTATCCACATTCCATCAGAAGATGAAATTCCCAGGAGGAGGAGGGGTCGGAGAAGTGGTCGCTAACCAGGAGGAGGCTTGGTTATGCTACATCACTTCTCTTACGTTGCCGAGAATTAGAGAAGCGGAGGAAGAAACAATTGGGCCAAATCAGGATCAGCAAGCTACGGAGTGATCGCCATGAGGAACAACAGAACAACACTTTAAATTTCAGTAGTTTTAAATTATGCTCGAACAATTGAAACATTGCCCCATCGCGGGTTAACCTGTAAACTTAAAATAGGGGGAACTACGCCGGTATGATTCCCCATGAAACGGGATACGTAGGCGGGTTAGGTTTACCTAGCCCTCGACCGTTATCTCTTATTTTGCCCCTTCGTGGGTCGGCATGTAATCTAAAACAGGGGGAACTACGTCGGTCTGATTCCCCATTCAACGGGATACGTAGGCGGGTTAGGGTTACCTAGCCTTCGACCGTTATCCGTCATTACCCTTTTATTTGTTGCTTTGTAGAATCTCATATTTCATGCAGGGATGTGTCCTAAGCGGACATTATGAAAGTGCAGAGAATGGCACGAAGAATTGAGGGGTATTCCCCTATATATATGTTTAACACATCACCCTCTTACAGGTACGTGGCTCGAAGTATCACACATTACTATATCCGAAAAGGACATAGGAAATATTAAAAGAGGGATTCAGGGGGCATTGCCTCAGATTATTCCATATTATCCATTTAAACAGGTACAACAGGTACAAACAGGTACAACAGACACGATAGAACACAATGGAAACACCTTTTCTTGTATAAACCTGATATTCCCAGGTTGAGGGAACATCTCGCAGACAACACATGCACATCATTTTGTGCTTTCGTATTAGCTTTTATCTCGAAAATCTTTCTTGTATATAATGTTTTACAGGGCCTAATGACCTACATATTTAACAACGACAGAGTCACCAAGAGACATAGTCGAAAAGACAATACAAAGGCTCGCCTACAATATCCCCTGTGATAACGGGGTCGATCAAAAACAATTCAACAGGAAGCGGGTTCCCTGTGATAACGGGATGCGCCCCTACCCTCAAAAATATCTCCTATGATAACGGGGTCGATCAAAAACAATTCAACAGTTAGCGGGTTCCCTGTGATAACGGGATGCGCCCCTACCCTCAAAAATATCCCCTGTGATAACGGGGTCGATCAAAAACAATTCAACAGGTAGCGGATTCCCTATGATAACGGGATGCGCCCCTACCCTCAAAAATATCCCCTGTGATAACGGGGTCGATTCAAGAAAAAATTCCCTGTGATAACGGGGTCGGTTCAAGAAAAAATTCCCTGTGATAACGGGGCCAGTCCAAGAAGAAATTCCCTGTGATAACGGGGTCGATTCAAGAAAAATTCCCTGTGATAACGGGGTCGATTCAAGAAAAAATTCCCTGTGATAACGGGGTCGGTTCAATAAAAAAATCCCTGTGATAACGGGACCAGTCCAAGAAGAAATTCCCTGTGATAACAGGGTCGGTTCAAAAAACTATTCCCTGTGATAACGGGGTCGATTCAAGAAAAAATTCCCTGTGATAACGGGGCTAGTCCAAGAAGAAATTCCTTGTGATAACGGGGTCGATTCAAGAAAAAATTCCTATGATAACGGGGTTGATTCAAGAAAAACCCCCATGTGATAACGGGGTCGGTTCAATAAAAAATTCCATGTGATAACAGGGCCAGTCCAAGAAGAAATTCCCTGTGATAACGGGGCCAATTCAAGAAAAAACCCCCCATGATAACGGGGTCGATCAAGAAAATATTCCCTGTGATAACGGGGCCAATCCAAGAACCCATAAAATTACGCTAGGTGAAGAGCCTATTGGGTGGAAATCCCATAAAATTACGCTAGGTGAAGAGCATATTGGGTGAAAATCCCATAAATCAAGCTAGGTGAAGAGCCTATTCGGTGAAAATCCTATAAATCAAGCTAGGTGAAGAGCCTATTGGGTGGAAATCCCATAAAATTACGCTAGGTGAAGAGTCTATTGGGTGAAAATCCCGTAAATCAAGCTTGAAGAGCCTATTGGGTGGAAATCCCATAAAATTACGCTAGGTGAAGAGCCTATTGGGTGAAAATCCCATAAATCAAGCTAGGTGAAGAGCCTATTAGGTGGAAATCCCATAAAATTACGCTTGGTGAAGAGCCTATTGGGTGAAAATCCCATAAATCAAGCTAGGTGAATAGCATATTGGGTGAAAATCGCGTAAATCAAGCTAGGTGAAGAGCCTATTGAGTGAAAATCCCATAAATGTCATCAAATACGAGAACGAAATGAATGCAGAATCAGACATCGAAATACTGCATACTCTATCATCATGACAATAAAGATCAACAAGCTATCAGACAACAAGGCTACAAAGAGTCACATCTTATGAAGATAACAAAGAAATAAATATTCGGTTACAGAACCACAAATGGGAAATAGTACAGAAAGGGATAAATTCAAGTTACAATGAGGGCAGCAAATAGCTACTCCCACATGGACCGTTTAGTCTTCTTCTCAACGACCTCGGAAAACACGTCAGGGTCGGCCGCACCCTCCTCCACCTCGTCTAGCCCATCAATCGGCAGGTCGTGATGATCGTGCCTTGGATTCAACCCACTCAATTCGAGGAAGTCTTTGAAACCATCATTTTTCCATACCTGCCCTACGCAAGCATGAAATGCTACCTCCCGAACCTTCAAAACCAAGTCTCGGAAGCTCGAGCTTTCCATAAACTTCCCCGCTCCAACCCGGAGGAGATCGGGGCGACGTTGCTACAAAATGAACTCTATTAAATACAAAAGAAAAAACAAAAGCAGATATCATAAACAAGATATATACCAAATCCAAGGGAGCTAATTTGGCAGTGGAGAGCGCCAACGAAAGACGTTCGTTAGCAGCTTTCACCACCAACACCTCAGCCTTCAGTCTCTCCAGCTCATTGTCAGCCGCAAGTTCACGCTCCTTGTCGTGGTCAATTTCAGTCACTAAGGTTTTGAAATTGCTTTGCAGCAAATCATATTCCTCCCAGATCTTGCGACATGTCTTCAGCGCATCCTCTTTCTCAGCCTCCAACTTCTCTACCACCATGGGATTGAACTCCCCCATCCTTAAGATATCAGCCTCGAGATCGGCAGCTACAGCATCAGGGTCACCCTTAGACTCGCGAATGGTCTTCAGACACGAGACCGCCAGCTTTGCCGTCTGCACAAGACAATACGTAACATGATGTCAACCAATCAAAATAAAATCAATCAAAGTTATGTTAAGATACGTACACTCTGAAACAAGTGAGTGTTGCGGCGTATATTCTGGGCCCGCTCGAACTCGGTGAGCACCCGCACGTTTGCGGGAGGAGGAAAAGCCTGCATCATTCCCCGTACAGCATCTGCTTCAGGGAATTCTACTCGCTTGGAGGACTTGACTGCACCCGCCTTCCTGAGGCTCGAACTCGAAGACGAGTGGACATCATGGACAGACCCCTCACGATACCTTTTATTACCCGATACCTTAGCAGGGTCAACGACAAGCTTCCTAATCGGGACTCTAGAAAAGATAGGGGTAAAGCCCCCCAACATCGAGGGCTCCTGCAACGGCCCCTTACCCTTGTCAGTCGTATTTGAAGCAGACGTCTCTCCCTTGCCGCTAGCAAGGTTCGGGCTTGAAGAACCGGACCGCACGGTAAAAGGCGCATCCACCGAAGCACCCAACTTGACATGGATATTCGATTCTGAACCTCCAATGTTCTCGGTCAAAGTAATGTAGGTCATTGACTTGGAACGTGGAACTACACACTCACCAGAGGGCGATCTAGCAACTGGTCTCTCCGTCGACACAGTTCCATCAGGCGGATGGACCACCCCTTTCTGTTTCGAGACCAACACATCAAAGAGGGTGGCCTCGCCATCCAGGCCGCCCACCACATCAAGGAAGTCCTGGATAAGGGACTCAAACGTTGCAGGAACATTGTTAAAACGTTATTCATTAAGACGTTCAGGCACTACAGTGCTAGGAGAAGGTTGCTCGACTCCCGACACCTCTGCTAGAAACTCAGCGGCTGCATTATTCAGGTCAAAGCTAGACGCGGACCCTATATCGGTCGCCACCACGATCGCCGCCGTTTCAGCAGCCTTCTGAGCATCACGATGGGCTTGAAGCTTACGCATCAATTGTCTGAAACCCATGTTGACGGAATATCTCAAAAAGTAAAATGTACCTGCAGAATAAGCGGAAGACCAGCATGAGAAAATAATAATAAATCAAGTACAACGGCGAGATCGAAATACACATCGAGGAATATATCGAATATAATTACCGATATAAATACCGATGTGGCTACGCTAACGACACAGAAAACTATGACTTAAAAGTCTCTTACAAGCCCTACTTATAGGCGAAAGCTTTAACTACATCGAAAGACACATTCGACATCATATCGAATATGAGTTCCGACGTGATATCAACGATGAAGCCCGATATGCCATCCTATTGTGCAAGAAAGCCTCGAAAATACAACAATTGCACCGACGGCCCCATCCCAATTTTCAAAAGGCAATCCCCATAGTTATGAGAAATTCAACTCCAGAGAACACAGAATTCAAACGAGGACATCAAGCTATGCGCCCACTACATTGGGGCATATTTGATCTCCGTCATTTGAACTAGCGGGACGGAGGGTACAGGTAACCCAGAAATTTAAAATTAAATTTGCGAATTCTTATCTCTAAGACAAGAATCCCCAAATTGGGGGACTACATGATATGGGCATTTCCCGCATATCGGGCCTGGCCCAAATCAGGCCCATATTAGGCCACATCGGGGATCACTTTCGATATCATATCGGTAATAATCACCGATATGTTACTTTGGTCCCCGGATCCCGAGGTCTATAAATACGCGGCGCCTGAATCCCAAAATAAGCAATTATTATCCATCAGCTACCACGCGTCATATCGAAATACATCATCGATATCACTTTCGATATCTTATTCGATATCGGGACTACCACGTGCACCTGTGACACGTCATACCACCTCATCACCAATACCACATCGGGGGTCATCTGCTACATCACATCGAAGGCAATCACCGACGTCCGTTCGACCTATTTACCGAAATTCTACTCCCATCCAAGCATCGAAGCGTAGGTCCAGGGTGTTCCGGACCAAGCCTACACGAGACACCTAGTGTAGGTCTGAGTTGAGATAGGCTCGTTGTATTGCTAGACTACTTACTTGTAACCGACACTCGCATATATATAAAACAATCTATTGTCAAATCAGTAGGTACGTTGAAGAATACCCCACGCATCTGCCGAGGATTTGGCGTTGGAGATTAGTTGAACGATTTCTAGTGAAACCGGACCAAATAGGGTGGAGATGAGAAGTGAGTCTTGTCACAACCAATAAGAATGAGCCGCCAAGCTCTCCGATGTGGAACTCGGAGGAGGAGATGGAGTCGTGCCATCCAAGAAACCAAATAGTCCGTAGCCAAAGAGGAGATGACGGACTTGCGAACGCCATGAGGCGTAGTTACTCCAAGGTAAGTTGAAGCGGGAGTTGTTGGTGAGCGTTGATCGAAATCAACGCCTGAGTGCCCGCGGAGGGGCCTGCCGCAATGGGAAGTGGGCGCGACTGAATCGCGGACGAGGAGCATTCCATGGTGGGGCCGTCGGTGTTGGTGTCGGACGGGGAGGTGGCGGAATCCGTCGGATTAGTCATGGATCAAGATCTCGTTAGATATTGTGGCGTCTTGATACCATATAAGGATTATAATGTAAATGGAAGTGAATGATTTTTATTCATCAAGAGTACAACATATATATAGGTTACAAAAAGAACTAAGGAAAATATAATTACAAATAAGAAAAAGAATAAATTCTATCTAAGAACTAAGGAAAGAATAATTATAAATAAGGAAAAGAATAAATGCTATCTAAAAACTAAGGAAAGAATAATTACAAATAAGGAAAAGAATAAATTCTATCTAAGAACTAAGGAAAGAATAATTATAAATAAGGAAAAGAATAAATGCTATCAAAAAACTAAGGAAAGAATAATTACAAATAAGGAAAAGAATAAATGCTAATTAAGAACTAAGGAAAGTATAATTACAAACAAGGAAAATAATATATTCTAATAATAATGTTATCTAATATGTCTCACACTCTTATTATCACAATATAATGGAATAGCCTTGTTTGCAAGAGAACCAGCGTAACCGTACTATCTCACATGTCGTAGAAGCCTTCGCATCATACTTCGTCTTTGTTGAAAAACAAACATATTGACACGAAAAACTGAGAAAGCATATTCCATCAGGCAACTCTCGAACGTTCGACTAAGAATGGTTTGCATGTCGTCAACAGACCCATCTCAAGCAATTGAAACTCCTGTAGAACACTCCAATTGCTTCAATTACATTCAGGATGAAGATAATCATGTTGTCACCTGCATTTTAGGGAACCATTTGTGAAGAAGTTACGTACTTTCACGTTGCCTTTTAAGGCTACTAAAGTGTGGTTAAATGGAAAAGGATTGTTGTAGCTATATCTTGATAGTACAACATGATAACATAGTTTGATCTGTACCATACACGAATAAAGACCGTACCATACACGAATAAAGACCTTAATCACTGGCAAAATATCAAGCAAGCATACCAGGAAGGAAGTTAGCGCGTTGACGTTGTTGGCCCCAAGAAAATCTGCATAAGCGACGAGCCAAGGACATTTCGATGGCATCTTAGTTTTGTTTATTGCAAGAAAGCATATAAATTTGAGTTCAACTCATAAATCTTGAAACATTATAGTTAGTTTATGAGAAACTTACACGACTCCTCCACCTGCCGGGCGAACAGCTTTAACAAGTGACATTAAGGTCATGGTGATACGATTGGCAGCTCCTCTTTGGTGTTGATCCTGTGATTTATCATGCCAAAGAAAAGCTATTACGCATACAATATGAAAATGTAATCATGAAAAATATAATTAAAACTAAACGTAGGAACTCGAAAAGATTGATGATTAAGGAATTACCACAGCTCTATTTTGCAAGATGAACAATCCCGTTTCAATTGAGATCTAGATGAATGTTAGTATCAGTAGGTAACGTTGAAACCAGAATAGCAAAACAGAATGCTTCGTGGTAACAGGATGATGTCACTTACATATAATACGCTCATCGCCAGTGAGGCAAGATTTAGCACGATGAACTGAGTGATTCATGATAGTATGGCTATATAGTGAAAACTCATCAATAAAGGAATAGACAGAACCTGTGTCGAGGAGAAAATCATACCAATAAACGAATTTTCGGGACAATACTAGAACCAGTATTGTAACAGCTAAAGAGCTTACTCCAAAAATTCGAGAAAGCATGATAGGACCCATTGTTTTCTGCATAACGGGATACAAGAAAAATTGTAATGATAAAAGGCCAAATCCTGAAATCGAGTGGCCACTAGCAAATTAGAGACTTTTTCTAAGAATTTGTTCATAAACAAGAAAGGAGAGGGAAAACGTCGGAATAAGTTGTTCTACCTGTAATTCCAAGAACTGTTCCAACATCCTGAGGTGTATAACTTAACCCCCCAAGTCTTCGGGGACTCTCGGCCCATGGCGGGAATATCTGTAAAAGCATTCAAATGTTTATGGTAAATACTTCTTTATGGATTAACCAAAATCGTAAATGAAAACCGTAGGGCGTAGGGCAGAAATAAGAAACATAATCTTTACCTCAGAGTAAGCCATATTATGAAGTGAGAAAACACAATACACGAGGATGGACGACATCAGGGTCCAGTTCTTGAGGAGGCTCGGTTTAGTCTTTGTTTCCCCGTTTTCTTGAGTCGCGGATTCAAGAGCGTCATGTGAATTTTTAGATGATATCCTCCATGAGGTGTGTATATGTATGGTTTCCTGCATTTCTCAAACCTTATGATAAATTCTGATATAACATCTTCGTTAAACAATGCAACTACAGTATCACACCAAACACATGATACAAATTATCAGGAGCATACCTGGATCCAAAAACAAGCAACTGTAACGACAACCGTGAGGAGTGATATTACCAGCCAAGGCAAGAAGTATGGGAACCTACGTATAATTTTGCGCGTAATACTTATCAAAATTCTAGAACTTTGAGATGATAGTAACGCAAGATAGAGCGGGGATAACAGAGTAAATTTACCTCCCAAATAAAGAATATGATGCAAAAATGGCAGGAGATTTCTCTGCAGGCTTGATTCAAGTGATATTCAGGGATTAACACTAACAATATTAATGGTACTAGCTAACGTACCACTTTGTAACACGTCTCGATGAAATACACTTATATAAGTACCTGAGCAAGAAAGCCTTCTAAAGCTGGTCCGATTATTAAGCCTGCGCCCCAACCGGTACCAACCAAAATAAAGTCGATAAAATAGGTGCAGCAACTTTGTACTTCATTCATACTAGTCAAGGAGAATGTGGTGTATACAAGTACGTGCCATTCCTTTTCAAGACGAGATACAAAACAAGTGATAGAGCATAGGTTGAAACTGCTTACCGCTGACAGTGCTAAAGAATGATACTCTTCACGAACCAATTCGCAAGCATACGCCTAGCGCCACATGGTAAAAAAAACTTAACCAAAATGTGTGAATCCATAATTAAAAAACGAGAAAAAAAGAAACAAAAAAACTAGACCAAACTTATGGAAACGCACCACACGTGGCATATGGTTACAACTACGAAGAGTACCTTAATTGGTCCGAACAAACCATTGAAACAACCAAGAAGAATTCTTGTCGTGATAGCAATCCAGCAGTTTAAACTAAGACCGAACAGAGTGCTGAAAACGACGATGTACATAAATAAAACCAATTAACCAATTCCTTTCTATGTAGGGCATCCAACATGAACAATTAACAAAAGCTAACTAGAATACTAACACTGCGGCACAGCCTAAAATGATGACCGGTTTTCGCTCATATTTATCAGCAAAGATCCCCCACAATACAGACGTAAAAGCTCTACCGAGCATATATGAGGAGCCTTCATATATGATTTCAAATCAATTTGGCTAAAGTTAGTCTATTTGTTAGCTGTCATTAAGAATTTGATATCGAAAAAAAAAACACGTAAAGGCCTACCTATGAAACCGAAGTAATAACCAATATCTTCTTCTTTCTCTGCAATACCGAAATCCCTTACAATACAATAAATTGGGCCTTTTCCGTCGGGCCCGACAATTTGAGCCGACGTCAAAGGCCCAATTTTTATCGTCGGGTTTGGGCCGCCGGTAAAACTACCATTGTATTACCGTCGGCCCAAGCCCGACGGTAAAGCCCATTACCGTCGGGTTTGGGCCGACGGCAATGGCCCGTTTTATAAAAAAAAATAAAAATTTATGTCGACATCTTTTTTGATTAAAAAAAAATATATATTTTTCTTTACCGTCGGCCCAAAGCCGACGGTTAAGCCAAAAAAAAAATTAAATTAAAAAATGATGTCGGCCGGATATTTTTAATAAAAAAAAATTATTAAATTAATCTCGCAGCTTTTTCGATTAAAAAAAATAAAAATAAAATAATTTTATTTACCGTCGGCTTTGGGCCGACGGTAAAGCCCATGGGGCCCGGTCAACAGTACTGTTGATCGGGTGAATTTTTTTTTCTCAAAAACTCTATAAATAACGAGTTTCTCTTCACATTTTCAGTATCCAACTCTTCGACTCTCACTCTCGATAACAATCCTTTCTCTCTCTCATATTCGATAATTTTTTTTTCCGTCGGTAAAATTCGTTTATTTCCGTTATGAATAACGAAAATAATTGTAACGTTACCGACAAAGCTAAAGGAAAACTCGTCAAATCCAAATCCAAAAAACTTCCAAAATATATTTCGAATACAAACTTGTTCAAAAACATTAAGGCCCTCACAACTATTTTGGGCCATAAAGCTCATCAAGATGTAGCAACCTCAGATCCTAACGAGGTTATGCAGCCGATAGAGGATACTATGCAACCAACAAGGGTGACTCCGGTTGTCCCCGCTGCACAGCAATAGGGGCCTACCCGTAATCGGCCTCCTTTGCCGATGGAACTACCACAAGGGCCCACTGCAACCTGAAATCGGGCCCCGCCTCCGAGCCGAGTTCATGACGAAGTCTCGGTCCCGCCGCCGTCAATGACTCATGCAGCTCCGACATTTCCGCTCGCCTTGATGGACGAAGTTCCAGATGACAACGACGGGGGAGGTTCGTCGTCGCAAGGTTCCTCGGTTTCTGGTGGCTCAGCAAGTGGTTCTACTACGTCGGTTGCTGTTAGGGGACGGGGAAAGGGTCGAGCTGCGACAGATGACGAGGTTAAGAGGCCCCTAATTGGTGTTACCGAAGACTATGTTTTCGATTCATCTTTATCCTACGATAAAAGATATCATACTAATACTGACGAGATTACTTATACAATCGGCTTCATAATAAGGCATCATGTGGAAGAAGCGGCTATCTATTACTCCGGTTTATCCAACGATCATTTGCCTGCAATGAAATCCATGTAAATAACTTGAGATACAAATAATGGAAATACGTATTGAAATATATAAGCAATGATATAAATAATGCCAATACCTCTCGAAAGGGTACATCCAACGATACTGAACCGGTCCACCAACTTTGGCCTCGTAGGGAAGATGTATCGTCAAGTGCTCCATAGAATCGAAAAAGCCTGGTGGAAATATCTTCTCTAATTTGCATATTGTGACCACGATAGATTCCTCTAACAACGCCATGTCCGATCTCCTCATCTCTGTGGCGCACAATGCTCTGAAGAAGATACTTATCTCTACTAGGGTACCCCATACCGGATCAGGGATAAAATCGCGGAATGCAATAGGTATTAAACTTTGCATAAACACGTGACAATCGTGACTCTTCATCCCAATCAACTTCAATTGTTGTTGTTGCACACAACGCTGAATATTTGAAGCATAGCCATCCGGAAATCGCAAACTTGACAACCACTGACATAGTAGTTTCTTTTGAGGTCGATCAAGGCAATACTTGGCTTTCGGCTTATAGGTTCTATTATCATCGGTATCGACAACAAAAAGCTTGACCCGAGTGGTCAACAATTCTAAGTCTCTCCTAGCTTTTAAGTTGTCTTTACTCTTAACTGGGTCGTCCATGACCGTATTCTTTATGTTGTCGAAAAAATTCTTCGCGCAATGCATCACATCCAAATTGTGACGTATCAGGTTCGTACTCCAATAGGGTAATTCCCAAAAGATACTTTTGTGGGTCCAATTGTGCTCTGTTCCTTTTCCTGGCATTATCGGTGCATCTGGCGCTGTAGACCTTTCTGGTAGTTGTGCAACAATTGCTGCCATTTCTCCGCCTGTCCTACGCGGTGGAGGCCCATCAAATTCTGTATGTCCATTGAATCCCATCACGTCGTGCCGAAATTCATGTCCCACTGGTAAGAAACAACGGTGACATCCCCACCACGTTGCTTTCCTACCATAGTGCAAAGGGAACGCCTTCGTGTTCTCCATGCAATAAGAGCACGATAACTTTTCATGTGTGCTCCACTGAGACAACATCCCATAGGCGGGGGAATCACTAATAGTCCACATCAATGCAGCCCTCAACTGAAAATTCTGCTCCCTGAATCTGTCGTAAGCACGAACGCTGTCGTGCCACAAAGCCTTCAACTCGTCAATCAGAGGGCATAGCAAAACGTTAATGTTTTATCCTGGACTACTCGGCCCTAATATGATAAGACTCAAGAAAATAAACTCCTCTCGCATGCAAAGATCTGGAGGAAGGTTATAGGGAGTCATGAACACAGGCCAACAAGAATATTGTTTCCCAAAGTTTCCGAATGGAGTGAAACCGTCTGTGCATAGACCAAGGCGGATGTTTCGTGGTTCTGCTGCAAATTGCGGATGTTTCTTGTCGAAATCTTGCCACGCTTCGCCTGCTGCAGGGTGGATCATTACATCGTCCGACGACTTACAATTTAAGTGCCACGTCATGTGTTCAGCAGTTGATTTAGTCATGAGGAGTCGTTTAAGACGTGGGGCCAAAGGGAAGTACCATAACTTTTTCCTTGGCACTGGATTCTTTCTACCTATAGTTTCATACATATACTCCCCACATTCAGGACAAACCAAGTAATCGGAAGATTCAAATTCTCCGTAGAACAAGAAACAATTATTCAAACACACGTCGATTGTTTCGTATCCCAACCCCAAACACCTCATTATCTTCTCGGCAGCGTGCATATCCTCTGGCATTAAGAGTTGATCCTCTGGATACAAAAGATCGCGGTGCAAGTTGTACATCTGTTTGCACCCGGATTGATTGTAGTTATTCTCAATCTTGGCTGTAAAAAACTCGGACACCCACTGCAAAACAGATTTCTTGCTGGGTCCCTTCAGCTTAAGTTCCGACATTTGGAGCAAATTTAAAAAATCTTTTGCATTGGCGTTAGGCTCATCACCGTTAACGTCGAATTGTGCCCGAAAAGTATCGTCAACTAGATTTTCAAACAGAATCTCGTCCTGAACAACTTCGGGGTCGTTTCTAACTTCGTGCCTCGACGATGACGCCCCTTGGCTATTATGCGCGACAAAATTTTCCCTATGGAATATCCATAAACGATACCCTTCTACAAAACCCCATCGATAAAGGTGAGCTGCCACTTCGCCAAGGTCCAAGTATTTCCTATTGCTGTATTTTCTACATGGACATCTAGGATTTCGATCACCGTCTAGATAACGCTCTTGATCTAACGCAAACGCCAAAAACTGGTATACACCATCCCCGAACGTTTCATTCACTCGACCCGTCTCACTCAAATGATCATACATCCAATCTCTATCTCCATTTGGATTCATTATATATTGTCTATAAATTTTTTAAATTATAACGATTAGCACAACGACGTCTCTACATTTATGGGTTACGAACAATATTTATAATCGTACGACTAGAACAAAATATAAGAGCTCGAAACTATACACGTACCTCTTGTAGCACGTAAAAAAATTCTGAAACAGCTCCTTGGATCTATGGCACCGGTCTCCAAGCTGACTCGTACATTTTCCCTAAGTCGCAAATAAAAAGAAAGATAAATTAGATAAACATAATTAACGTACGCTTATAAAAAAAAAGTATTACGTAAAAATTTATATGAGTACATTTACGAACCTTATTTTGAAACCGAATGAATTGTGAATTGAGAGACTAACTCGTTCGAGCTATATATAGGCCTTAGGGAGGGGGGCATCTTGCCACGTCAACGATCCGTGTGAATTATCACACGGATCGTTGACTTGGCAAGACGCCCCCCTCTTTTTTTTTTTGTTTTTTTGAATTTAACCCCTCATCCTCCTAAATATCTATAAACACCCCTTATTCTACCCACTTAATTCATTCATTCTTCCCATTCTCCAAAAACTATCTACTTTCTCTCCAAAAAATTCTTAATAGCTAACAAAAATTCTTCCATATTCACTAACTTATAGTTAGAGTTTATTATTTGTTTTATTATTTCATTTGTACTTATGTTGTATTCATTATCTAACTAATTAATAATAACTATAAAAAACTTATATTATCAAGAATTTATTTTAAATAAGAAATTTTATTTATTATAATAAATATTTCAAAAAAAAAAACGCTTGAAAATGTGCATGTTATTACTTAAATCGAATTCTTTTAAATAAAATCTCCAAATAAACATAAAAATAATTATTTTAAATCGCTTTTTTCAAAAAAATCGCCAAAATATTATATAATAATTATTTTAAATCGATTTCTTTTAAGTAAATCAGAAAAAAATTATAAATTAATTAATTTAAATCAATTTTTAATCAATTAAAATTTTCGTTTTTTAAAATTTTGAAATGCATTCCCGTCGTTTTTTAGTCGACGGGAATGATCTTTCCCGTCGGCTTAAAGCCGACGGGAAAAAGGATTTCTCGTCGACGGAAAAGATCATTCCCGTCGGCTTTAAGCCGACGGGAAATCCATTCCCGTCGACTTTCACGTCGGCTTAAAGCCGACGGGAAAAAGGGATTTTCCGTCGGCTAAAGCCGACGGGAAAACCCTTTTCGTCGGTAAAATCCGACGAAAAAGCTCTTTACCGACGAGCTTTTTTCCGTCGGGTTTTATCGACGGCTTTTGCCAACGGAAAAGGATATTTCCATCGGCAAAGTACCCTTTACCGACGGTTTTTCACCTGTCGGTAATGCTACTTTCCCTTGTAGTGTTATCTACAATGCATGTTAGGGTATAACAATATAAACAAGAAATAAAGACACATGAAATTGAAAAATCAAATTTTTCTGTTTTTAACTTACCATAAAATAAAGGAATCTGAAGCTGGATGTTATTGCTAGAGCTGCATAGGATCAAACTAAACAACAAAAATGTGAAGAAGACCACTCAACAAAAGAATAGGAAAAGCTCTTAGACCTTGCTTTAATCCTACCCCAAGATCGAACTTTAAAGAACTTGTTGGAGAATTTAATTAATTTGGTGTTGAGACCAAAAAAAATATTAATTAAATTATATTGGAATTGAGTCCAATATAAAGTGTGCCATAATATAATTATTTATATTAATAGCCAAGTGTTAGAGGGTGTGAATGGTAATTTGCCTTTTGAGGGGCATAAGTGGAACTTGTTCCACATTGAAAATATTCACCCAAAGTTCTATATAATCCCTATGTAGGTGTTTTGGCTAATACATAGTTTTCACTTAACAAAAAGGATGTCTTCTCCGGGGAAGATAAAACCATCCTTCACATCAAAAACTCTTTTGTGCATAAAAATCATAGCATAATCATTTGGAGTTCTGCAAGTATCGCTAGTGTTCGATTGAGGGGATAGTATTGCGCTTCACTTGCTATCTCGGGGAAAGGACGTTGTACCTTGCGAGGTCAGTGCCGCATGAGGGCTTGAAGCGATAGCCGCGGCATAGTGATCTTAAGGGGAAGAGGTTTGCTTCGGACTCGTCCACTATAAACGATTATTTAATTGTTTGAGGTTTTTCTATCACCTTTCTTTATAGTTTATTTTATGTTCTTGCATGATATATATGCTTATGAATGTTTATTCTTTTTGTGTTGTATATGTAAAACATGTTTATCTTTATGTTTGTTAGAAATACATGTTCATATGTTTTTTATTTGTGTTATTGAAATCTGGAAATTCTTGTTATGGCTATACACCGGATCCAACAATCTTAAGATCACTATATATATAATTTTTTGTTCTTGGTGTTCATAATAAAATTTCCGGATTATATATTTTGTATGTTCGAAACTGCTTGGTGTGTTGTTAAAAGTTTGCAAGTTTTAAATTATTTTCCAGAACGTAAGGACGAGCAGGTATTTCATATCTTAAAGATAATTACAAGAACTTTTCAATGTTTGTTGGTGCTCATTCAAATCTTTAAATTTTGTCCGAAGGAAATATATAATTTGTGCCACTCTTGTACAGTTCTTTATATGTACACAATCTCAGCATTTCCAAAAATTGTGTTGCAGGTGTACTAGCTATATTTGTTGTTCATAATACACATACATTGGACATGTTTTTCTCAAATTTTTCCTTTATGTTGATTATCTTAATTAATCATTTGAGGAAGAGCAGCTGAACGTTTCTCTACCAATTAAGTTTTGAGGTACGTTTCCCTTAACAACATGTTTTCGTTTACTGAGTTGACTGATTCAAAAATTTGTTTGTAACTTCATGAGTAACTGTCGCATTTTCTTCCAGTAAATCCGCATGATTTCATTTGTCATTATTATGTAAATGTTATTGATCATTTGATTTAGTTAGCTGACCAAGTCTTTAATCGTAATTACTTGGGTAAAGTCTTCCCGTTTCTTTGTTGTACGTTTTCTATTAACCGTTATCTAAATAATCTGCCATAAACGCGTCGTGCGTTTGCTCATGATTAATAGAGGAGTCAACCTCTAATTAAAGAAAAAAAAACCGTTACTTGAAGCAATACCTTTCCTTAGAGATATTTTGGTTAATTAATGAGACGTGTGTTTAATTTTCTCATTATTATTTCATATGTGATGTGATATATGTATGAGGCTGTATGCTGTAATTAACGGATTCCTTTAATAGGTGAAAACATGCTGAAGTCAATGCATGTTAAGAAATTAAAATCTTAATCACATGCAGACTAATGTGATTAGTTGTTTATCCTAATCAATACATGTTATGAGTTGCAGCGCGCTGATGAGAACTTGTCACTATAATTTTTCTTTGAGTATTAATTATGCATGGATGTATAATAATGTGTTGTGTAACACTTTATACATGGCTGCTAATTATAATCCAATTCCTTCATGCTAATTAGCGTTAATTGTTGCATGTAAGATGGTTTACTTGTTCTAGTAGCAATTTTGTTTAATTTATTGTCAGGATAAATTAAATTAGGGGGAAAAAAATACTAAAGGCTTGAGGCTTTTGTGACTTATGTGCGATGCTATAAACCGCAAGTTATTCAGGACTTTGAGTGGGAAATTGCATGTAAACTCGTGAGCAATTCGAAAATTGCATGTCGACCCTTTGAAAGAATTTTATTAATTCCAAGTATTGAGACTTGTGAATTAACTTGAAGAAAATTCAGAAGTGCAACTACAATGTTACGAGCGTAGAGTCCTCACAAATGAAGCTACGACATAGAGGTTGTTATGTTGTTTCTACGGCAAGCGGTGCTGAGTTCGTGATGCCGTTATTCAGAGCTAACGGTACTGAGACTGTTGTGCTGGTTCTGAGAACCGCTACGTCGTATTCTCTAAATGAGAAATTGATAAAGTCAAGAATCTGACTTTAACGTTGAAAACAGAAAATGATGTTTTCTGACAACCCTGAACTTGACAAGGTTTCTTAATGAGGAGAAACTTGAGGTGGATCGTGAGGATCCCCAATGTGTTGCAATCATGGAGACATAGTCTAACGGTTTCGTCGGCCAAGATGGTCGAGTGTAGGGGAAAAAAAAAGGGAAACATTTATGTTTACCTCAAGGGGATGCCCAAGTGACTAAGTTCACACATGACTGCTATGTTTGCGGTAAATCTAGCCACAAGGCCCAAGATTGTTACCGACGTTTCAAAAGAACGAGAACAACGGGCAGTCGATACTGAGGAGAAATGCGAGCGTGCTCATGCGAGCGGCCACAACTCTGATTACGACATGTACTTGGTTGCAGTAATATCAGAGGTAACTCTAACAAATGTGAGGCTAGTACTGAGGCTAGTGTTCAAGAAATAATGTAACAAAAGGTCTCATGTGAGGAGACTAATTTTACGAATAAATATAATCGAAGTTGCATGTGAGGCAAATATTATAATTTATTTAGATTACTTGTGACGTCTTTATGACATGGAAAAAACAATACAAGTGCGTGACTTGTATATTGTATGTGTGTGTGTATATATATATAGTTGTTGGAAATACAAGTGTGAGACTTGTAAAATATATATTGTTTATATATTTGTTGAAAATAACACAAGTGTTGAGACTTGTATATTATATATTTATATATATTTATATTTGTAGAAAATAAAACAAGTGCGAGACTTGTATGTTATTATTTTGGAAATAACACAAGTGTGAGACTTGTAAGAGCGAGACTTGTATGTTATATATATATATATATATATATATATATATATATATATATATATATATATATATAACACGTGCGAGACTTGTATGTTATTATTTTGGAAATAACACAAGTGTGAGACTTGTAAGAGCGAGACTTGTATGTTATATGTATATAGATATATATTTGTAGAAAATAAAAACAAGTGCGAGACTTGTATTTTATTATATATTTTATATATATACATTTGTTTGAAATAATTGGAATTGAGTCCAAATATAAGTGTGTAAATTAAATTGCTTAGTGAGAAGCAAGTGGAATTTAATACTATTTATTTTACTAAATAGATTAAATATTCATATTAATTTGAAATAAGACGTTATGTACGCAAATCAAATAAATTCTATTTTCTTTGAGACATTTCTTTCATTGAGGAAAGAAAAGAAATGTGGGGGCGAGAGGAAAGAAAATGTTAGTTCAGATTATCTAAATTTTAGTTAGAAAATAATCATACTAATTTCTTTAGACTTTAAGAAGTCAAAGATAATAGTGTAAGCGATTGACGAAAGGTCTAGCGAGAGACTAAGTAGCAAATTCATCGAGGGAAATGGGAATTTTTAAGCCCACCAAAAGACAACACCCCATGATGGCAACCCTGCCTGAATTGTAAACCCCGAGTCGAACAAAGCACTCGGGAAATTGAGTTCCCAACCCATTTTTAGGATGAAAGAGTGATGGACCTGTACAAGTTAAGGAGAACTTGAGGTTCTAATGATCTTTATGTCTTGTGAACACAAACGGGGTATTGCAGGATACCCTTAATGAGAGATCACCTATATCGAATGTGAAGGGGCCGCTTCTATGAGATGATACGAAAGGGCTAAATCTCTAAAGCATTCGATGAAATTTTCCAAGGCAGTCCACGGCCGAAACGGACAACAACGAGAACCAATACGCTACTGGAATGAGTTGTGTGAGTATCATTGTCTTGGTATACACAAAACGCCGAACAGTTCAAGGCATCACGTCCACTGGTTGGCAAGTATATCCGATGGTATTTCACTAAGGAAGGTTCAAGGGCCAAAACCACCTATCCTGATGCAACAAGTTCCGGCAGAACTCTGAAATTGCATATAGCATTGTTAGGCTCACGTGCATTTTAGCCAATTACATTCATGTGGGGGATTGTTGGAGAATTTAATTAATTTGGTGTTGAGACCAAAAAAATATTAATTAAATTATATTGGAATTGAGTCCAATATAAAGTGTGGCATAATATAATTATTTATATTAATAGCCAAGTGTTAGAGGGTGTGAATGGTAATTTGCCTTTTGAGGGGCATAAGTGGAACTTGTTCCACATTGAAAATATTCACCCCAAAGTTCTATATAATCCCTATGTAGGTGTTTTGGCTAATACATAGTTTTCACTTAACAAAAACGATGTCTTCTCCGGGGAAGATAAAAACCATCCTCCACATCAAAAACTCTTTTGTGCATAAAAATCATAGCATAATCATTTGGAGTTCTGCAAGTATCGCTAGTGTTCGATTGAGGGGATAGTATTGCGCTTCACTTGCTATCTCAGGGAAAGGACGTTGTACCTTGGGAGGTCAGTGCCGCATGAGGGCTTGAAGCGGTAGCCGCGGCATAGTGATCTTAAGGGGAAGAGGTTTGCTTCGGACTCGGCCACTATAAACGATTATTTAATCGTTTGAGGTTTTTCTATCACCTTTCTTTATAGTTTATTTTATGTTCTTGCATGATATATATCCTTATGAATGTTTATTCTTTTTGTGTTGTATATGTAAAACATGTTTATCTTTATGTTTGTTAGAAATACATGTTCATATGTTTTTTATTTGTGTTATTGAAATCTGGAAATTCTTGTTATGGCTATACACCGGATCCAACATAACTCAATAGCTTCATGAACACTCGCCTCACCTCCATTGAAAACAAATTTGTTTCTAAAATAAAAGACCACAAAACCCAAAGGACAACCACCCATATGGCAGCAAAATCTGGATTCCTCTTCGAATCTTGTCTCCGAAAAAATCATGTGAACTAGATAAAATACGAGCGTGAATTCCCAATCATTACCCCTTCGAATCCTTGCCATTTCAAGATAGAAATCCATACACGATAAGAAAAAGAGCAGCAAAAGAGTAGGTTATATGTATGTTTCCTCCTCTTGATGGTTACAGAACACACAATTCAGCTCCCCACCATTCACTTTAATACGTAAAGGGCTTAACGTGATTTACACCTATTCTATAAGAAAAGTAGCATAGTGAAATTGTAAATTTAAAAAGTAGGAATTTCAGAATTTATTCACCTGTTGACAGAACAATGATCCATAAAGTGAACACTTGCTTAATGGGTGTTCCTCTTTGTGTTTCTTTGTGCTGATCAACTTTACATCCAGGGCATCCCTCAAAATAGTAGTTAACTTTGTTAAGCAAAGTGCTCTCCATAATGTATACTTCACCTTCACTAGTTTTCCAATCATTGTTCTTTAATTATTTCCTTCAATGTAATCATGCTCCATAGCCAGTTGTGCCTAAAGGTTCTAGCTGGTTCTTTTTTTATTTTTTTTTTTGATGAATTTAATTTACATTAGATACGATTTGATATGATGTCGAGACGCGGGAATTATTTTATGATACAAATACTCCTACTAAATAGATTGTAGACTTTTTTTTCCCAACTACACGAAATGTCAAATGTGTGGTTTAACTTCTGTTGAACGTGGTATTTTTATAATATAGTTTGCTTAGTTGACAGCCTACTGTAACGTTACATCACATGATTATCATAACCCATGATCGGCTCACATTTAACAATTTTATAGGAGTTTTGATATAAAAAAAAAAACTATTTTGTTGGAGTTATGATAAATGAACATAGTTGAACATAGTTGAATTGACTTCAGAATAATAGAATTCGACAACGTATTAGGAGAAGAAATGTCTGCTTTGACCTTGTAAATTCTTAGCTCATGTAATTTTCATTCACTTTTTGCAATCCGAATACGGAGAAGAATTATGAACACAATGTGATATATAACGCTATGTTGGTAACAACGCCCGAGTGACATGAAAATCAATTTCAATGTGTTTGGTCCGCACATAAGACATGAGTTGGGGACACTTTGAATCACACCCTTATAATTATCACAATGAAACGGAGTAGTCTTGTTTGCAAGCAGCCAACATAACCGTACTATCTCACATGTTGTAAAATCCTTGGCCATGATACGTCGTCTCTCTTGCCCCGAAATGTTGAATAAACATGTAAGTGAATCCATGGATGCATGACACACATATTGACATGAACAATCTGATTCGGGACTATTTTCTCGTTCCTTGCGGTGGCGAAATCATCTCTATTGCAGTGGCAGTTCCATCAATGAACACAATGTAAACTAACGTTACATTTCAACCACAAAATCTAATATTTGGTACATATATTACATTACACTTTCAGAGTTGGCATTGCCATTAAATCAATATGTGAGAGTTTAGTCAGCATCTGGCTGCTTTTACTCCGATCCATATATCTGTCTTTCCATCACGCAACTCACTAATGTTCGACTAAAAAGGGCTTGAATGTCATTAACACTCCAATTGCTTCGATTACGTTCAGGATGAAGAAAACATGTGACCACCTGCAATTTAGGGAACCATTAGAGAAGAAGTTGCCTACTGTCAGGTCACCTTTTAAGGTTACTAATAAATGTATGGTAAAAAAGAAAAGGACTGTTGTAGCTGAATCTTGATAGCATGGTATGATAACATAATTTGATGTGTACCATACACACTTAAGGATCCTAATCACTGGAAACAAATCTGGCAAACATACCAGGAAGAAAGTTAGCACGTTGACGTTGCTGCCCCCAAGAAAATCTGCATAAGCGACGAGACAAGGACATTCTTTTAGCAGGACAAAATAATGGCGAATTTCAATGGCATCTTAGTTTTGATTATCCCAAGAAAACGCATAAACTTCACTTAATCTCGTAACTATTGAAACATCGTAGTTATAGTTTACGAGAAACTTACACGACTCCTCCACCTGCCGGGCCAGCAGCTTTAACAAATGACATTAAGGTCATGGTGATACCATTGGCAGCTCCTCTTTGGTCTTGGTCCTGTGGTTATTATGCAGAGAAGAAGCTATATTACACATACAATATGAACATTCAATCGTGCAAAATACAATAAAATTTTTTAACATTATCAAACGAAGGAACTTGAAGAGATTGATGATTAACGAATTACCACTGCTCTGTTTTGCAAGATGAAATATCCCGTTTCAATGGAGATCTGATGAACGTTTACGTCAGTACTAACGATGCAACTGCAATAGCGAAACAGAATGCTTCTTGACTACAGGACAATATCACTTACATATAGTACGTTCATCGCCAGAGAGGCAAGATTTAGCACGATGAACAGAGTGATTCCTGATAGCATGGCTATATAGTGTAGACTCGTCAATAAAGGAATCGACAGAACATGTATCAAGGAAAACATCATACCAATAAAAGAATTTTCAGGACAATATTGAAACCATCATTGTAACCGCTAAAGAGCTTACTCCTAAAATTCGAGAAAGCAGGACATGACCCATGGTTTTCTCCATAACGGGGTACAAGAAAAACTCGAAGGATAAAAGGCCAAATCCTGATATCAAGCAAGCCATTATCCCAAGAATTTATTCGTAAACGTGAAAGGAACGAAGAGGGAAAACGTCAAAACAAGTAGTTGTACCTGTAATTCCAAGAACTGTATCAACATGACAAAAAGAATTCAGCTTTGTGTGCTGTTACAAGAGCTGTAAAACAACACTTTAGAGGAAGCTGATAATGTTAGTTTAACAAGGAATATTCTTGTGCTTTGTTAGCTGTCTTTTACACTTTATTTGGCTATATATATCAGGCCATATTATGAACATTATAATCACAAGTGTAAGAAATATAACAACAATGTTTCAGTAACCTTTCTTCTTTACATATCAGCATAATGAATACACACGTTTCATATCCTTCTTTCAATGGAACAGTTGCATTTTGTTATGGTATCAGAGCAGTGGGATCTGTTCCTACTAATCGATCCATCTGAATCACTCTTTCGCACACTCTTTTCATTTTTTACAGCAAAAACATTTTACTCATCTTCTCCTTCTTTCCCATAAAATATGACTGGTCCAGTTGCTCCAGGAACACTAATGTCAGGGAACTCTGGACCTCCTTCAGCAGAGGCTGCACTGCCTCGCGTTCTGAACTTCTATGAAGATCCTTCTAATTCCCTTTTCTTACACCATGCTGAATCCTCTAGACATAGTCTTGTGGCTCAAAAACTGACACCACAAAACTATCATCGATGGAGCCGCATTATGCATATGGCTCTTGTAACTAAGAACAAGCTTGGTTTTGTTGATGGCTCTATTCCACGACCACCTATAACAAATCCAACATATCATCAGCGGGTACGTTGTAACTGCATGGTCCTACAATGGATTTCAGCAAGCCTTTCTGATGAACTATCAGATTACACTATTTTCTCTAACTCAACTTTTGAGATCTGGAATGAGCTGAGAAGAAGAAACTCAAAACCAAGCAACATCTGCATATACATGTTAGAACAACAAATAATCAGTACAAGGCAAGATGGATCTGCTTTGAGCCTGTACTTTTCTAAGCTCAAAGCTCTATGGGATGAGATCTATCTATATGAAGAGCCACTCAAGTGCACTAGAAATGACTGTAGTGTGGTTGCTGTTGTGGCTACAAGAAATGAAAATAGGCGCATAATGCAGTTCCTAATGGGACTAGATGATGTGTATGTTCAAGTGAGAAATCAAATTTTGCTCAAAATACCACTTCCTCACATGGATGATGTCTTCAACGTGGTATTGCGAGAAGAATCATATCTTGCACTCTATGTTTCTCCATCTCTCGCTATTGATTCTGTTCCCATGACTGCTAAAATGCAGCCATCCAACATCTCACAATCCTCTCAAGTTGTTGCTGATCTGCCTGGAAAATACAACAATAAATTTGACAGAAACCTTGGAACAAAGGAGGAGGTAGCAGGTTTAAAGCCCCTTGTTCAAAATGTGGGAAAGACACACTATTGATCACTGCTTTGAAATCTATGGATATCCCCCATGCCACAAGCTGGCAAGGTTCAAACCTGCTCCAATGCTAGGGAGACCCAACCACAGTACCATCAACCAGTCTTCTCAGGTGGTGCAAAATGCAGCTCCTACCATGCCTATTTCACAAGAACAATTCTCACAACTATGTAGCATGTTGCAAAATGTCAATCTTTCTTCTCTCCTTGGCAAACCTCCTTCTAACTCAGTTAGTAACCTCACTCGAGGTAATCTTTCACTTATTAACCGCATTAGTAACTGAAACTGTAGGACCGTGGATTGACACAACACTTTTTGAGAGTTAAGCTGGAATTGCCTTAACTCTATTTTGATCTTCTTGATAATAATAATGTGCAGCGGAAGTAAGAACACAAGAAGATATAATTTTAAGAAGTTTTCAATATTATTAAAAACTTTTGAGCCTTAGGCGAAATAACCATAAAGGTTTTATCAAAAACGTTCCTCACAACAATTCACTCACGCTCTTTGTTGATCGGACTCAACGAAGCAGACAAGTAAGAACTACTTAACTTCTATGAACTAGACTTAAGCAGTTGATACAAAAACTTCGCAAAACAAAATGCAGACAATACAAAGTATGATTAATCTCTTGGATTATTGGCACGATTGTCTTGTCTTCATCTTGATGAACTTCACATCTTTATAGTTTTCTTGAGTCTTGAACGCCAAGATGTGTTGTTCACAGTTTTGGTAACTCTTGTTGTTTCCTTGTTGAAAATTGCCTTCTTTGTGAACTTCATATCTTTCTAGAATATGTGTTTCCTTCATTACTGATTTAGCAAGGTAACACATCTTCTTTAATCCTGAGAATCTTGGAAAGAATCGCGTTGCAAAGAAAAGCTCACTTGTTTCCTTCTTTTGAAAGCGTGTGAGTTGACTATTCAACTTAGCTTGAATTATGGAAACTTCAAGTAAGGAATCTTCCAAAGTTCTTCCTTATGTTTAAGATACTTTCCTGGACATAAACATAAACAACCAAAACCGTGGAACTTGATTAATAAGTGAATAAAGGCAAAACTTAATTCTGGCAACTAAAGAACAGTTTTCGCACAAGCTCTCGACTTTCAATGTTATCCTCAATGTTATCTCAACATCATCTAACATTTCACTGTCTAACATTGATTCCAGAAAACCTGCACTTTCAGTACCAATCCTTACACTCACTGTCTATCTACTGTCAGCCACACCTCCTGGATCCTTGATTCAGGAGCCTCATATCACATTTGATGTGATTCTTCAATGTTTCTAACACTGAATGCCATTGACAATGTTACTGTTAAGCTTCCTAATTCCCACCATGTCACTGTCACACATTCTGACTCAGTACAACTCACCTCCAAGCTTATTCTCCATAATGTATTATGTGTTCCATCTCTTACCTTTAATCTTGTTTCTGTTAGTAAACTCATTGCTAACTTGCAATGTTGCCTCATCTTGTGGGATCACTTGTGTGTGATAACGAACCGCAACACTTCGGAGATGATTGGGATTGCTGAGGAAAAGCTTGGCTTATACTACATGGTTCTAAAGGAGCAGGAAAATTTCAATCATCTCAAACCTTCTCAGGTCAACACTCTCTCCACTCAATCTGCTCTTGATCCCACCATGCTATGGCATTTTAGATTAAGGCGTCCTTCAGTACCTAGAATGACTTTGTTAAGATCCCAAGCTGGTGACTCTGCAATTGACAAATTTCCTAAATCTTTTCACTCTATTGTTTGTGAAACATGTCATTTATCCAAGCAGCATAGACTGCCTTTTCATATTGATCCTCATAGATCTGAGTCTTGCTTTGATCTGATCCATGTTGATATTTGGGGACCCTTCGGTGTTCCCTCCACAAATAACTCTAAATATTTCCTCACTCTAGTGGATGATCATAGCAGATTCACTTGGACGTTTCTAATGCAATATAAATCTCAAACTCAGAACATTATAAAACAGTTTCATAAGCTGATTGCTACTCAGTTCAACAAAAATATAAAGGCTTTTAGAACTGATCAAGGCCTTGAGTTCAAAATGTTGGATTTCTTCAAAGCCAATGGCATTATTCACCAGCAAAGTTGTCCATACACACCTCAACAAAACTCAGTAGTTGAGCGCAAACACAAACACTTGTTGAATATTACTAGATCTCTCAGGTTTCAGGCTTCCATTCCTCTCAAATTCTGAGGAGAATGCCTTGTTACTGCTGCATACCTTATAAACAGAACTCCCACTCCTCTTCTAAACAATAAAACTCCCTTTTCTCTTCTATACAACAAAACACCTAACTATACTCATCTGAGATCCTTTGGTTGTTTGTGTTTTGCCACCTCTCTTCCCAAACCTCCCACAAAAATGCATCCAAGAGCTCACAGATGTGTGTTCATTGGTTATCCATCACACATCAAAGGTTACTTGCTCTATGATCTTACCACTCACAAAAGCATCCCAACCAGAGAAGTAACTTTCTATGAATATATCTTTCCTTTTAACTATTCACGAACTCCAATTGTTTCCACTCCTACTTCTCCAACTGCCATTGTAAATCCATTCTTCTATGAGACTCCTTCAACTCTCTTTCCCAACAGCTCATGCTCTCCAACTGTCACTCCTACTGCTCCACATGTCACTTCTTCCCCATCTTCTCCTGCCATAAGTCCATCATCTCTTACCCCAATTGTTTCCTCTCCACCAACTGCCAGTACTCCTCCTTCTTCTCCACGCCCTCTAGAATCACTAGGAGATCCACTAGAATCAGACACACACCTACTCATCTCCAGGACTTTCAGTATAAGCTGGCTAATTCCACTGCACCCCAGTCACACTCAGTTACTGGTTTTATGTCATCCTCATGTAATTTGCCTCAACTGTCTTTTCATAGACTCTCTCCTTCTCATTTAAAGTTTGTTCTTTCTATTGCTTCCCACACTACTCCTTCTTCTTATCATCAAACAGCCATTGATCCCTCATGGCAACATGCTATGTTAGAAGAATTAACTGCTCTTAGAGAAAATAATACTTGGACTCTGCAACCTCTGCCACCTGGTAAGACTGCAGTGGGTTGTAAATGGGTGTTTAGGGTGAAACTAACCTCCTCTGGTGATGTAGAAAGACACAAGGCACTCCTTGTGGCCAAGGGATACACTCAGAGGAAGGGTTTGAACTTCTTTGAGACATTCTCTCATGTGGCTAAGCTTAGCACTGTGAGATGTCTCTTAGCCTTTGCTGCATCCCATAACTGGTCTCTCTCTCAACTAGATGTTAATAATGCATTTCTCTATGGTGACTTGGAAGAAGAGGTTTACATGTCACCGCCTTCAGGTCTTGTCACTGAGGGGGAGAATATAGTCTGTTAACATCACAAATCCTTGTATAGATAGAAGCAAGCATCAAGGCAATGGAATCACAAACTCACCTCTGTCATCACCAACAAAGGATTTGTTCAATCATCATCTGATCATTCTCTCTTCATCAAACACTCTGATGGGAACACCACTGCACTAGTGGTATATGTTGATGACATAGTCATCACTGGTAATAATGATGAAGAAATCAATTCTCTGAAAATGTATCTCAAGCAACACTTCAAACTTATGGATCTTGGACCTCTCAAGTTCTTTATTGAATTGGAAGTTGCAAGATCTAAGCATGGCATAACTATCAACCAGAGACAGTATGCTCTGGAACTAGTCAATGAATGTGGTCTTCTAACAAGCAAAACTACTGGTGTCCCCATTGAACAGAATTTCAAATTATCTCATCAAGGGGGAGAGAAACTTAATGATCCTACTGAATATAGGAGACTGATAGGGAGGCTACACTATCAAGCGATGACTAAACTTGATATCTCATATGCAATACAAACTCTCAGCCAATTCATGTCTGATCCACACAAGATACATATGAAAGCTGCTCTCAGAATTGTCAGATATATAAAGAATGCACCAGGACAAGGCTTATTCTTCCCATGAAAAAAAGACCTTCATATAAAAGCCTAATGAGATGCTGATTGGGCAGCTTGTTTGGATAAAAGAATGTCTGTTACTGGCTTCTGTACATTCCTAGGAAGTGCACTGGTGTCATGGAGATCAAAGAAACAACAAACTGTCTCAAGATCATCTGCAGAAGCAGAATATAGAGTAATGGCTTCGACAGTCTGTGAAATAACATGGATTAATAGATTGTCCAAAATCGTGAACAGATCAATCGTGTTACATAAGTAAAAATGTAATCTTCACCTCAATGTAAGCTATATCATGAAGCGCGAAAACACAATATACAATGATTGATGACATCAGAGGCCAATTCGTGAAGAGTCGCGGATTCAAGAACTTCTAGTGA
The DNA here is from genome assembly GCA_948329865.1 of Linaria vulgaris. Classification (NCBI taxonomy): domain Eukaryota; kingdom Viridiplantae; phylum Streptophyta; class Magnoliopsida; order Lamiales; family Plantaginaceae; genus Linaria; species Linaria vulgaris. Next base: position 126,383,577 of record OX415250.1, on the reverse strand, counting down.
ATTTTGCGCTGATGTCGTTTGTGAGGTATGTAACGTTTCCTGCATTTCTCAAACTTTAAAAGCTAAATAACCACTCGATTTTCAACATCTTCAATAGAACAATATAACTATACTATGATATAAAGTATAAGGAACGTACCGGGATCCAAAAACAGACAACAATCACAATAACCGCGATGAGTGATATTACCAGGCATGGCAAGAAGTATGGGAATCTACGTAAAATTTTGCGGGTTATACAGATCAAAATTCCAGAACTGTGAATGATAGTAAACCAAGATAAGATAGTACGAAAGACAGGGTGAATTTACCTCCCAAATAAAGAATCTGATGCAAATATGGCAGGAAATTTCTCTGCATGCTTGATTCAAACATTAAAATTAACAAAAATAAAAATACATAAATATCCTGTTTTGGATCCAAAAGACCAAAACAGTCAATTGATTATTCAGAGATTTACACTAACAATGTGAATGATACTGGTGTACTACTTTGTATCACGTATCGATGAAATACACATATATAAGTACCTGAGCAAGAAACCCTCCTAAAGCTGATCCGATAATTAAGACTGCGCCCCAAGCGGTACCAACCTATAACGAAGTAGATAAATTCTCAAAAATATACAAGAGAATTTAAACAACCTCGCATATTAGGTGGAGCAACTTTGTTGTGCATTACTAGTCGAAGAGAATCTGGTCTACACAAGTACGTGCGATTATTTTACAAGACAAGATACAGAATAAGTGATAAGAGCATAAGTAGAATCTGCTTACCACTGACAATGCTAAAGAATGATACTCTTTGCGAACCAATTCACAAGCATACGCCTAGCACCACATGGTATGAAACACTTAACTAAAATGTACCAATTCGCAAGCATATGCCTAGTAAAAAATGAAAAAAGAATATCGACTAAACATATGGAACACACCACTCGTGACCTATGGTTACATCTACGAAGAGTACCTTAATTGGTCCGAGCAAACCGTTGAAACAACCAAGAAGAATTCTCGTCGTGATAGCCATCCAATAATTTAAACTAAGACCAAACAATGTGTTGAAAATGACTCTGTAAACGAATAAAACCAATTAACCATTCATCTCACTATCTCAGCAAGCAGGGCATATATCCAAAATGAACATTAACAAAAGAAAACTAGAATACTAACACGGCAGCATTGCCTATAATGATGACCGGTTTTCGCCCGTATTTATCAGCAATGATCCCCCACAGAACATATGTGAAAGCTCTACCGAGCATATACAAAGAGCCTTCATGAAATTCAAATGTAATTAGGCTATATGGTTAGAATGCTTGTTAACATCATAAAAATTTAAAATTGACAGATAAAAAAAAATGCTCTCTGTTTTCTCTTCAATCGCCACTACAAATCCAGCATTTGTCTTCGTTATCCAGTCCTTAAACTTTCACCTCATCTTCCTCCTTCACGCTCTGTTTTGCGTGCTTCAGGTAGCCATTTGCTCCTCTCCTCTTGTGATTACGATCTTACATGTTTATTATTTCTTGATTGTATTGCTCACGGATTAGTTTGGATGCGTTTTGGTTGCTCGACTGTATGTATTTGTTCCTATGCTATTATTGGTATTTAGAAATAGTGATGGTTTTTGAGTGTGTTGTCTTAACTTACTTTGATGTTCTTATGTTGGGATCATATGGATTTTGTTTTAATTAGCTAGCTTTCTATCTTTTTTACTCCAATTACGTTATAACCTTTCGTGGAATAGTAATAACTGCTTGAGGTAACAAACAGACTAGTAAGAATGTCATCATATGGCCATATTATTGAATTTTGCTTATATCAGTTTATAGTTCGTTCTATATCATTCGATATACCATGATATGATGATGCTGGAAGCAGATAGGTGTCAACAAATCTGTCTTCCACCAATCATAACCTTTTTTGTTTTTGCACGTGAACTCTCCGACTATTAAGTGAAGAAATATGTTGTTCTCTTTCCCCACAAATTATGCAATCTGCTTGTATATATGGTTGTTGATTAGATGTTATTACTAGAATCTAGCAACTTTTTATAATGGTACTTCTAGCATTAGTAGCAGTTATGAGTTTTATTGCATAGGTAATGGTTTTGCTTCTGCAGTTTGCTATGATTTGTATATTAATTTCGAGTCCTGCTACATACTTTACTGTATTTCATACTGATTATTTTCTTAGGAATGTGAGTTTTTTAGCCCTTTATTTTTAGGACGAATTATTATTTGTGCCCGTGATGTTTCACATTTTTATGAAAATGCCCTTTATCTTTCGAATTTTTGAAAATGCCCTGGATCTATGCCCTTTTTGTAGAAACTGCCTTTTGCGTGCCACATGTGAATTTCGGGCGACGTGGCATCCACTTGGAAAAAAACGCCTAGCCACATCATTTTTTTTTTTAAAACTGAAAGAACGATTTTGGTTCAATAAAACCCAAAATTACATTTCCCGCAACCCTAATTTCATTTCTCCCAAATTACATTTGCCCCAAATTCAGTTCTAATCGAAACCCTAAATTCATTTCTCTTAAAATGTCTGAATCTACTATGATCAGTCACTTGATTTGCGATTGTGGGAGGGCCGCCGTTTTGCACGTATCAACAACCGATGGAAACCCAGGCCGTAGGTTCCATGGTTGTGTGTTTTGGTCTCTAGGTTGCGGAATGTTCATTTGGGAAGACCCACCCGTGTGTAGGTTTGCTCGTGCCGTTATACCAATTTTGCGAAGAAGGATCGAGATGAGGGATGCAAAAGTGAAAGAACTTGAAGAACAGCTAGCTTCGAACAAAGGTCAAAATTTGGACGTGATTCAGTCCTTGTTTGAAAAAACAATAAAGGAACAAGAAGAGAAGATCAATGTGCTTTAGAAGGAGAAAATAAAATTGGGTGGTCGACTTCATTTTAGTCTGATGATAATTTTCGTGTTGTGTATGATTGTTGCAATGTTGTACTGAAGGACTGGTTGTTTTGCTTTGGGATGAATTTGCATAGATTTTGAATGCATTTTGGTGTTTGTCAACAAGTAAGTAAGGCTTAAGGTGTATTAATTTAGGTAGTATGAGTAATCTAATGAAGCTAATGATGAAGTGAAGTTGGTATTGTAATGTGTTATTGTGTTGATGTGTGTTGTTGTAATGAATGGATTGATGTTGTCTTAATGCAATCCATACCATGCAAGTAAGCAAGTTGACATGCATAATACCAGAATTCCACATTCCAACATAAAGAGTTCAAAACAAGGAATAAATTAAAAATGACAGATATGATTACCAACAAGTAGAAATAACATGCTTAAAAATAAGAAAAATCATAAGTTCAGTCAATATCCTCCATACCACCAAATGGAGTAACATCAAGCATCACCACATCTTCATCAGAACAGTTTCAAAATTTGAAAATGATATCCAACTAATTAGAAAAAGGCATTTTTTGCACTTTGTTAAAATTGCCCTATATGTTTTTGTCCATTTTCCTCTTGCTTTGCCTCTGCCTATTGTCATCTTTACCATGCGATATTCCGTTATCCACTCCCACAATGTAAGAACTGATCTCTCCCTTGCTGGAATAAGCACCCCATTTAATGTCTCACATAGATTATTCAAAATCAGATCAACATTTGGTTATGTGGTGAATTTTGACTTAGACCAGTGTTTTGCAGGCTTGTCATTGAACCATTTACAAAAACTAGCACCAAGAGTTGCTTCCATTATCTTCATTGCTTTTTCAAACTCTAGTTCTGTGGTTTTGCATGCAGCATCCCATATTGCATCTTCATATTCATCACCTCTAAATCCTGCTCTATATGCATTCCAGATCAAATGCCACACACAATATATGTGAGTAGCATAAGGAAATATATCATGAAATGCATTGATTAACCCCTTTTGCTTATCTGAAATAAATGTCATATTCTGATGGTCATACAATTCCAAGTCTTCTTTGATCAAAGACAAGAACCATTCCCAATTTGCCTGATTTTCAACAGCAACAACTGCAAAAGCCAATGTGAATATGCTGTTATTTGGATCAACACCCACTGCTGTTAAAAGTGTGCCTTTATGTGGACCAGTTAAATGAGCCCCATCAACTCCAATAAATGGCCTACATCCAGCCTTGTAATCATCCATCATAGCCTGATAACATATGTACATGCTATTGAATCTTGTTTCACCACCAACATCTTCAGTATGAATAGCCACATAAGTACCAGGATTGCTTTTCTTCAACTCTGATTGGTAATCCCACAGTCTAGAGAATTTATATGCTGGTGTCCCTTCCAATTGAGCAGCATATAATCTCTTAGCTTGGTAAGCTTGGTTTTTTGTAATGTCAACTCTTAATGTTCTTATTCAGTCCAACCTAAAAGCTTCAGCATTCCTGTTAGGATCTGTTTTGAAGACTTCTATGAATCTGTCAGCTAACCATGAAGCCTTCAAATTCCTCACCCCAAACCTTTTCCCACAATTGTGTTGTGGATTATATTGTCTGATCTGGAAGGTCTCCTCACCTGACACTTTCAATGCATGGATGCACCAGTCACACCCTTCCTGGACACATTTGAAATGGACCCTTCCAGGATCACTCTTACAAACCTTTACACTTCTCCTGTTATTTATGGGATCTGATCTAACTGCCATCTTCAATTGTTCCTTGTTGATGAATAACATCTTCAACTTAAAAATAGGGTTGAATCTGTGAGTCTTCACAAATACTTCTGCCTCATCCTCATCATATGGATTATCATAGGGAATAGGGTTAAAGGGAACTCTTTTAACACCACTCACAACATCTGGTTCATCTTCATTTTCAATATCAGATGCTGCATTATCTTCCTCTCCTGGTGCAGTGCCATTTGTGTTAGGATGTTGTTGAGTGGAACTTGTTTCATTTGTTTCATGAATTGTCACTACATTTTCATTAGGATTGGCATTTCTTTCAGTGTTTCATGTTCCCTCTTCAATTCCAGTCTCAACATCAATATTTTCAGACCAATCATTTTCATTATTGTGTTCACTTTCTAATTCATATGTGTCATCATTATTATCACTCTCATAATCACTCACCTCAACTATGATACTCTTCCCCTTGTCATTAATAGGTAGATCTCCCAGTCCAACTCCTGGACTAACAATGTCTTCCCCCTCCACATCCTCATCAACATTCTCATAGAAGTCTGTGTCATCTGAGTACTCACTCTCCTTTTCATAAGTGTCATCACTACTGTCACTGTCAACCAATTCAGTGATTACCACTTTTCCTTTATTACTTACTTCTCCTTCATTTTTCCCTTCATCACTTGCTTCTCCTTCATTTTGGCATTTATCACTTGCTTCACCTTCATTTTGACCTTTACCACTTGCAACCCTTCATTCCCATTAACCTCCATCTCTGTACTTACATCCCAATTTTTTTCACATCAACATCCCCTGCAATTTCATCTCCTGCAACAACCTCACAACCACCATTCGCATTGCCACTAACCTTCTGAGCACTTTCAGTGACATCATTCCCTCCATTTGTTTGAAGCTCAGCATCTACTGGTTCTTGGGGGAATTTTAGGAAATGGTGGGTCAATCTCAAAATCACAGTACAAATTGAATTCCCTATTTGGTAGAGCTCCATTCAGAGCCCTCTTCAAAAGCTTGTTATCGTTTATAACCTTAAACTAACCCTCTCTGACAAAGTAAAACTTTCTCTCACCCTTGGCATTCATATTATCAGCATATATGTTCAGGAGCTTTAAGTTTATTTCTTTAATCTTAGAGTAGTCAAACTTCATCATACCACCACCAACATACGTATCAAAAGGAGTGGACTTCAACCTACCCCCATAATGAACTATTAGGGTAAGTAACTTGCTTTTAGGTGCTGCAACTAGAAGGTGTACAACTTTATTAGTACAAAGGAACAAAGATGCCAAAGTTTTTAGAAAAACAGCAAATAAACTTCACAAAAACAATTAAAAAATGATGCTTTAAGACAAAAACTGAAAATAATAGCTGTGAACCCCACGAAAATGGTGTCTTCCAGAAATAACACATGGTGAGGGGACCAGTGCAGTGACATTCACAAAACCCCACAACACAATCATTATAAAACATCTTTGCTTTGCAAAAAAAGACGGAACAACTACTTAAACCCTCACAAATCGAAACCCTACCTCGGCACGGACTTACCCATTCCCACAACAACTACTTAAATCCTAATGAGTGTACTGAACCAACAAAAACGCTAAGTTAAGTGAAAAAATGCAAATGTATAAGCCATGCATGTAAAGTGAGTGACTTACGATAATTTGGCTTCGGCAACTCATGGTAAAGAGGGTTCCGTAATTTTGGCATTTCCGCACAGGCACAACACGGCAAAAGGTCGAATTTAGGATTATGATTTCAACAATTTCGTATAAACTTCAATTGGGGAAAATGAAATTAGGGTTTCGGGTAGATTGAAATGGAGGGGAAAAGAAATCGGGTAGAAAAAATGAAATGTAATTTTGAGTTTTATTGAGCCAAAATCGTTCTTTCAGTTTTTAAAAAAAAAAGACGTGGCTCGGCGTTTTTTCCAAGTGGACGCCACGTCGTCCGAAATTCATATGTGGCATGCACGCAAAGGGCAGTTTCTACAAAAAAGGGCATAGATCCAGGGCATTTTCAAAAATGCGAAAGATAAAGGGCATTTTCATAAAAAAGTGAAACATCACGGGCACAAATAATAATTTGTCCTTATTTTTACTATGTAACCCTTTGTTTTCAACGATGCAGATCAAATAAAGAAGTCCTTGAACATTCCTAAAGGAGTTAAAGTAATTTTTCAGAATCCTTAAACAAAACAGGTAATACGTTTAGTATAATTTTCATTATCCTTGCAACTATCATTTGTATGCTCAATCATATATTCATATATATGCCTTTAACTATATTGATGGGCATTTCCGTATTTTCATGTATTTATGAACTGTTTAGAGTGGTTTGCTTTAAGTGATGTTGTTGTTGTGCTTGCTCTATTTTAAGAATTTTTGATGAGCCAAGCATGTCTCAATGCTTCAATCCTATCCATGTCCAGTCATTTTGTTTGAAGGTTAAAAGGATACAAGTAAGACTAACTATGCTACATAAATTATAACGACATAGCGGATACAAAATGCATGTATAGAATGTCGTATCATGACTCATTCGTTAGTTTAGTGCTTCAAATATCTGTAACCATATGTTCTAAGAATAATGTTACTGTTGATCATATACGAATTCTTTCCAGGTATTCTCCTGCACAATAAGGCATTGCCCCAAGATAATACTCGCATCAAAGTATGGGGTAAGAATTAAGATTTAATAATATATTCTGATCTTGTTTTGTACCTAAAACTAGTCTAAGAATATTATTTTCTCCTTGGTCTTAGTCAACAATGTTAAAACACTCCTATTATGCTATGTTAGAGTTAAATATATTATCATTATCATAAGTTTATCGACTTGGGAAAATGTGATCAGTGGCATTGTTACGTCATTTATAAATAGCCTAAAGAGCTTATTACGACATGGTATCTAGTTTATAAGTTTGTATTTTTATGCACTGGTATATAATAGTACGTGCTGAGTGCTATTTCCTCATCCCAGTCATCATTTGTTGTTATTAGCCAACATTTAGCCCTTTTTTAGCTTGGGACGAAAGTGCAAAAGTTGTAGTTTCTTGTTGTGCTGGATTACTTAACAGTTAGTTGATTCATTATTTGCCAAGTGTATAATGGCGTTTATAGAAAAACTGAATGTAAACATACATTGGTTGCAAAGATAAATAAATGTTTATTGCATCAGTAGAAGAAAAATAAGTTTTATTGATAATTCGACTGTTACATAAACTCATTACATTTATGTGATTGAAACTAAGAAAGAAGACAGATACATGTTGTAAGATTAAACCAAAAGAATCTATTCTGACAGCTTTCCAACTCATTCCCTTTCTATCAGCTTAGTGCTCATGCATAAGCTTCTCCAGGTGTTTCCCACGTTCTTAGATGATGTTCACTGATCAGATGCATTCCATATTGTTGTCAGGATCATGCATGTGCATTCCATATTCTCATCAAGTGCGGTTAACATGCAGTCCACATTCTTCTTCTCTTCTTCTGTTTCCTCTTCTTCTGTTTCTTCTTCTCTTCTTCTGATTCTTCTTCTCTTCTTCTGGATCAGTCTTCATATGCTGCATTTGTATCATGCTTTTGATACTCCCCCTGAAGAGGAGAATACATGTTATGTATTCCAATCTTGTTCATGATTACTTTGAACTGCTTCATGCATAACCCTTTGGTGAATATATCAGCTAGCTGTCTATTTGTAGACACATGAAACATTTTAAACAACCCTTGCATTAACTTCTTTCTAACCACATGGCAATCTATTTCTATGTGTTTAGTCCTTTCATGGTAGACTATATTTAAAGTTATGAGGATGGCAGCTTTATTATCACAGAACAAGAGAGTTGGTTGATCATGCTTGAAACCTAAGTCTGCCAATAGGTTCTTCATCCAAACAATCTCACAGACTGTAGAAGCCATTGCCCCATATTCAGCTTCTGCTGAAGATCTGGATACAGTCTGTTGCTTCTTAGATCTCCATTAAACTAAAGCATTGCCAATGAAGACACAGAATCCAGTGACTGACCTCCTGGTATCTGTGCATGCAGCCAGTCTACATCACAGTAAGCCTTGAGGTGAATGTCATTTTCATTTGGAAAGAACAATCCATGTCCTGAAGCATTTCTCAAATACCTTACAACTCTGAGAGCTATGTTCATGTGAGACTTCATTGGATTTGCCAAAAATTGACTTAAATTTTGAACCACATAGGAAATATCAAGCCTTATGATTGTGAGATACAACAATCTCCCTATTAGTCTTCTGTAGGTGGCAGGTTTGTCAAGAGGATCTTGATCATCTTGAACTATCTTTTAGTTAGGATCTACTGGAGTAGTAACTGATTTACCTTTTAGCAGCCCACAATCATTGATGATATCCAGTGTGTATTGTCTTTGATTCAAAGATATTCCACTCTTGTTTCTTGCAACTTCAATTCCAAGAAAAAACTTCAAAGGACCAAGATCATGAAGTTTGAAATTGTTCTTGAGGAATTGTTTTTGTTGAGTGATCTGTTGCTCATCATTTTCTCCAATGATAATATCATCAACATATATCAAGATGACAGTTATTGAGTTAGAAATTCTTTTGATAAATAGTGAATGATCAGCAGAGGATTGTTTGAAACCTTGAGAGGATATGACAGTGGTAAGCTTGTGGTTCCACTGTCAGGAAGCTTGTTTGAGACCGTATAGTGATTTGTGGAGTTTGCAAACTTGCTCCCCCTCATTAGAAAGTCCTAGAGGAGTTGTCATGTAGACTTCTTCTTCTAAATCACCATAGAGTAAGGCATTGTTTACATCTATCTGAGAAAGAGACCAACCATTAGGAGAGGCAAAAACGATCATGCATCTCACTGTAGTGATCTTTTCTACTGGAGAAAAGGTCTCAAAATAATCATATCCTTCCCTCTGATCATAACCCTTAGCCACAAGTCTTACTTTTTAGCGTTCAATAGCACCAGTGGAAGTATATTTTACCTTGTAAACCCATTTACAGCCAATAGCAGACTTCCCAGGAGGTAGAGTTGTAAGAGACCAAGTATTATTTTCACTGAGAGCATTAAGTTTAGCAGACATTGCAGCCTGCCATAGAGGATCAAGGTTAGCCTCATCAAAAGAGGTAGGTTCAGGGTGTGAAGCAACAAATAAAACAAAATGGAGATGTGAAGAAGATAACCTGTTGTAGGATAGATTGAGAGTAAAATCATTAGGACAAACAAGTGAGCAAGAAGCATCATTGTGAGGTGATGGAACTGTTATTACTGCAGCAAGTCTGTACTGATAGTCTTTGAGATGATGTCTTCCTGACTCTAGTGGAACGGCGAGGAGACAAAGGAACATGAGAGACAACATCATCATTAGAGGATTCATGATCATGGTAGGAGAGAGTGGAGTGTCTGACAAAGAATTGTCATTATCTGATAGAGGATTGGTATTACCATCATCTTGATGTAGAGTGTTATCAGGAAGAGTTGGTGAATGAATTATGGAAAAATCCTCATAAGATAGATAAGTGTCAGGTGATCGAAAAGGAGAGTGAGAGATGGTGATGTAATCTCAGAGAATTGAAAAACATTTTCATAGAAGACCACGTCTCTGGAAATAAAGGTTTATTTGGTGGTGAGGTTATATAGTTTGTAACCTTTAATATGAGCTGGATATCCAATGAAGATGCACTCTGTTGCTCTGGCAGTGAATTTTTTATGAGGTTTGGGGAATGTAGTAGCAAAACACAGGCAATCATACACTTTGAGATGAGAGTATTGTGGCTCTTTAGAAAATAGGAGCTGAAAGGAAGTGGAGTTTTGTAGTAATGGGGTAGGAGTTTGATTGATGAGATAAGTTGTTGTTTGAAAGCATTCACCCCAGAAGTTAAGAGGCAAGGATGCATGAAATCTGAGGGCCCTTGCTACATTGAGTAAGCGCCTGTGCTTTCCTTCCACAACTGAATTTTGTTGAGGAGTATAAATGCAACTTTGCTGATGTATAACTCCTTTGGAAGTGAAGAAATCTTTCATGTTAAATTCCAAACCTTGATCTGTTCAAACATATTTGATAACTTTATGAAAGTGTGTTTCAATGAGCTGAAAGAACTGAATAATCAGTCCTCTTACTTCACTTTTAGATTTCATAAGATACACCCATGTGAACCTACTGTGATCATCAACTATGGTCAAGAAATACTCTGAACCAGTGAGTGAAAGAGTGCTAAAAGGACGCCAAATATCCATATGAACAAGATCAATACAATTATCAGTTATGTAAGGATCAAGCTTGAAGGGCTTTCTATGTTGCTTAGCTAAATGACACACATCACAGATAATAGAGCCAAAGTTCAAAGGAGATTTCTCATTACTTGACTTTAATAAAGCCAATATGGAGACAGAAGGGTGACCAAGTCTATAATTCCACAACAATGAGGAAGATAAATGAGCATAATGAGTTTGAACTTGACTAATTCTACTAGAGTTAGTGTCATTGTTCTTCAAGACTATCTGATACAGTCCTCCTTTCATTTCAGCAATCCCAATCATCTCCCAATGTGTTAGATCCTGAATCAAACAAAATTTAGCCCAAATGATAATACAGCAATGCAGATCCTTAACAAGTTTACTGGCTGAAATAAGATTGAAGGTGAATGAGGGGACACATAAGACATTTTTGAGGATGAGTTTGTTGCTTAAGAGTACAGTTCCTGAATGAGTGACAAGAGCTGTTTTTCCTGTGGGAAGTATAACCACAGTGTTATGCAGAGTATGTTTATCAATAAAAAAATTGGAGTCACATATGATGTGATTAGTAGCTCCTGAGTCTAATATCCAAGAATGTTTTGTGAGATGAGCTGAGCGAGAATAACTGAGTACATAATATCTACCTGTGGTTTGAGATGAGATTATGGAAGGTTGTGAGGTTTGAGAAACCTGATTGGATGTAATATTAGATCCCTGAAAGTAGCTACAAAGCTGCTGAAATGCTCTTGAGTGATTGGTAACTGTGCTTCTTAAACAGCAGTTCCCTGAGCAGCTTGGTTGATTGAAGGGTTCCTGTTATGGTTGTTGTTGTTGTAAGACTGGACTGGCTTGAACCTGGCTAGCTTGTGTCCTGGTGGATAGCCATAGATCTCAAAGCAAGTATTTATAGTGTGATATCCTTTCCCACATTTACTACATGTTAGTTTCTTTCCAATTGCAGACTTGTTCCATGGCCTGTAAAGAGGTTTTTGATTATGATTCACCATAGCAGCTTGTGGCATAACATGTTGTGCTCTGACTTGCATTGCAGAGGTATCAATATTGTGACTGGATCCATAGAACAACTCCAGATTTGCTTCCTTCTGCAATACAAAGTTGAACACATAATCCATTCCATGCAGTGGCTCTTTCAACAGAACTTGGTTTCTCACCTGACTATAGTTATCATCCAATCCATTTAAGAAATTCATGATGTGTCTGTGTTGAGTCTTAGTATTTATAGCATGAGTAGCACCACAGTCTTTGTTATTACAAGTATATGGGGCATCATATGCACTTATCTCATTCCATATGGCTTTCATTTTTGAGAAATAAACACTGATAGGGTTACCATCTTGTTTCATACCTGACAATTGTTGTTCTAGCATATAGACTCTGTTGTTACTACTCTTTGAGAATTGTTTCCTTAAATCACTCCATAATTTTTGTGCTGAATCAGAATGTTGAGTATAACCTAGAATCTCATCTGAGATAATATTTGTGATCCAGGATAGTACCATGCAGTTGCATCTCAGCTACTGTGTGTATGTTGGATCTGAAGTTGCTGGCTCCTTGATGGATCCATCTATGAATCCTAATTTGTTTTTAGCCAACAATGCTATGCTCACGGCTCTGCTCCATTTGTGATAATTCTGACTGGTAAGGTGCCGATTTACCAGCATTTGACCTGGATTTTCTCCATGGTGCAAGTAGAGTGAATGAGCTGGATCCTTTCCTGGATTCATAGCTCTTGGTAATGCTGGCCACTGTGTGCCAGTGTTTCCTCCCTCTGTTTGATTTCGAGTTGATTGTGAAGGTGATGTGTCTGGCATTGTAACAGTAAAGAAGAAGTGATGTTCTTCTTTTATCTGTTATGTGAGTGGTGCAGAAGTGTGGTTATGGATCTCTGCAGTGAGAACAAGACTCACTGCTCTGATACCATATAGAAAAACTGAATGTAAACATACATTAGTTGCAAAGATAATGAAATGTTCATTGCATCAGTAGAAGAAAAAGATGTTTTATTGATGATTCGACTATTACATAAACTCATTACATTTATAGGATTGAAACTAAGAAAGAAGACAATATACATGTTGTAAGATTAAACCAAAAGGATCTATTTTGACAGCTTTCCAACTCATTCCCTTTCTATCAGCTTAGTGCTCATGCATAAGCTTCTCCAGGTGTTTCTCACGTTCTTAGATGCTGTTCACTGATCATATGCATTCCATATTGTTGTCAGGATCATGTGCATTACATATTCTCATCAAGTTCAGTTATGAAAGATCTTAGGTCTATGTTACTCGTTATTGGATGCAGTTGCACTTGACAGTGGTTGCAACTGCACTCGTAAGTAAGACAGACAATTGTACTTTAATGTTTAAAAACAGTTTTACTGTTGCAACTAAGAGAAGACAGTTAAACATAAAACAGTAAAGAACACAAAGAGTTTTAACGTGGTTCGGTATAAATGGTCCTAGTCCACGGGGTTTGCACCCGAATTGTTGACTCAAACAATATACCTACTTAAGAATTACAATGATAGGAATTACTCCAATGTAAACTCCTTTGAGTCGGAGAATTACAATGATAGGAATTACTCCAACGTAAACTCCTTACAATGATAGGAATTACTCCAACGTAAACTCAAACAATTTACCGTTGCAACACCTAACCCTTAACTATTTTCGGTATACTCCTTTGAGTCGGAGAACTTCAAGATTAACTCAAAGCTCATTTGACAAGAAGTTCTCACAAGAAGACTTTGACTCGATACAGGACTGAAATCACGAACTATCCTTTTCAAAGCTTATATCCTCATTATCGAGTCTTCTCCTTATATAGGCATGAGCAGAATCTCTGCAGATCTTGAGTTGCAACCCTTGCAGATCTTCTTTACTTAACAGATAAGATCTGCATAACTCATGTTGCAATCCGCAGGATATCTTATTTCCTTATAGATAAGCGCGTCTGATTATCTGATTGCAACTCGATTATATTTTCTTGCCTTATTCGAGAGATCCTGTAATATCATACAAGATATGCAATTGTATATGCTACCTAAATATGTCTAGATGCATAATAAGGAGATATGGTAAATATCTAGTAGGATAATCTTAAAGATAGAATGATATCTTATAAAGATAAGGAAATAATATTAAGATAATTACCATCTAAAAGATTAACTTATCCTAATGATTTAACAAAACAATATCAATTTAAACCCTAGTTGGGCTGATCCGAATTGAGCCCAAATCGGATAGAAAAACGGCCCTAACAATCTCCCCATTTGATTTGTTTTGTCAAAATCATTGACCAATCTGCACAAGTGGTTAGCAAATAACAAACTTTCAAAAGTTCATAATAAAAGCGACGGGCAGGAATAGTAGTAGTTGCAACTTGCAACCACCTATAAACAAAAACAATTGTTCAAGAGTTCAAAACTAAGAGGTGCTACATGCAACTCCCCCTCAACCTTTTCTCCCCCTTTTTGACAGAAGAAAACAAGGGGTACTCGATCAGAACGCAATCTCCTAACCTAATCCAATCCAATTTGTCCTAATAAGCATAAATCGTGAGATATATCCACAAAAGAGAAAGATAGGCACAAATCATGTTGAGATAATCATACAGCAACACCATCTTATCTAAACAAACATCCAAAAAAAAGATCTCCTGAGGTCACACGAAAGGGCACAATCGAGAGAAAATTAGGACACCACAAATCACGTAAAATTGAAACCAACGACAACGAGTCCCAAAGGAAAGAAATTAACCGAAGATAATTAAAAATTCCATCAAGAAATTGAGTCCAAGAAAAGACCGATATCACGTAATCTCCTCAGTTGCAACTTTGCATACGATCACACATGCAACTGGTAGCTTTCACTCTGACACATTTGTGAACAAGGTAGCTCTTTTCAATGAGTTGACGCGTGGGGTATAAATTGATAGCTTTCACACTTGTTTCTTGTAGGTCAGGTACCTTTTTCCCGTTGCAACTGAAAGCCGGTGTGACTAGCTAAAAAATAAATCACCTTTCGGTGTTTGTCTCCTTCATTCTGAATGTAATTTTGAGACAATCACTGTTTTTCTTCCTTTTTTGTGTGTCAACAAAGATTCACTGAGGAAAAAAGCATGTATACCAAATCAAAACACGGGACTACAAATCTCAGTGGAATAAATAACTAAGTCCAGAAAAGTCACCCTTGGTTGCAACAGTGTCACTGTTGCAATTCACATAAGGCAGAGGCCCAACGACTTACGAAGGTGCTAACATCGTGTAACATCGAGAGCCTTTGTAAAGATGTCTGCAAGTTGAAGGTCAGTACACACATGGTGTAACTCAATAGTCTTGGCTTCTACCAATTCTCTAATGTAGTGATATCTTATGTCAATATGCGTAGTGCGAGAATGTTGAACGGGATTGTTGGAGATATGAATGGCACAAGTAATATCACAAAACACAGTAAGTTCATGTTGTACAATACCGTAATCCTTGAGCATTTGTTTCATCCAAATTACTTGAGTGCAACACCTTCCAGCGGCGATGTATTCTGCCTCAACTGTGGAAAGTGTAATGGAATGTTGCTTCCTAAATAAAAAACACCCTCCAGTGGTGCTTTTCCTATCATCAACACAACCTGCATCACTAAAACATTGAAACAAATAATGGGACAACTTGTAGTGAGATAAAGCAAACTTCCGATCATGCTTCTGTAAAGACTTGGATCAATGGAGTTGCAACTATCATCTTTCCTAAGCCGATCAGTCGATCTCATGGTAGTCTTCATTGGTATAATATGGTCAAGAACAAATATTTTCACAAGATTCCCTGCATACTTTGCCTGTGCATACTTTGCCTGTGAAATGAAGATTCCAATGTGATCTTGTTTGACCGTTTGAATTGGCCCAACGAAATCCATGTGAAGTTGTTCTACGATCCTTTCAGAAGGTATGTGTTGCAACTCTGTATGACTACTCTTCTTTTGTTTTCCTCCCAGCCTGTCTCCACATTTACCATCACCAAAGATGACATCTCCCTTGTCATCCATGAGCTTACTTAGGATGTTTTTGTCTCCCTTCATGTGCCTGGAGCAACCACTATCAAGGAACAATGAGTTAATAGAATTTTTAGAAGCATAGTTGCAAGTAACAGGGCAATTAATTGTTTTGGCAGTTTTTTCAACCCATATTTTCTTTATAGATTTCACAGGTGCAACAGTGGGTGCACTTTTCTTTGCCTTCTTTCTTTTATTCTTCTTCCTTTTCTTTTGAACCATTGGGGTAGGTTCGCAAGGTGTAGGAAATTGTGATTCCCAAAGCTGGTAGCAGTATGGTCTAATATGCCCTTTCACTCCACAATGATGACACGTTGGAACAAATCTGCTTCTCTGTGACCTGTCAACAGAAAACGGTAAATATTTAGCATTATTCAAGTTGCAACTAGGATTTACCTGAGAATTCTGTTGGTGAATGTTTGAGTAATTCAGTGGAGTTTCCACTCCCTTACGTATTCGTTTCTTCTTTGACATTGTAACTTTTGCGTTTTGAAGAAACTTTGGTTGACCGATATCAACAAATCCAACTCCAATTTTTCCAGTTGCAACTTGCTTGGTGTCAAGAACTTTCCCCAACTTCCCAGTTCCAGGAATCAGTGGCTTCATACTCTTCATGAATGATTCTAGTTCTTTTTGGGTGAGAATTAGGACTTCATTTAGTGCCTTTTGAGCTGCAAGTGCTTTATCAAGATCTTGAGAGATGTGATCTTTTTCCATTGAAAGGGTGAGCACTTTTCTTTCAAGTTCCAGACATTGTTTCTTCATTTGAACTGGACTACCATGTGATTGCAGAGTCTTGAACTGAGCTTCAAGTTCAATATTTCGTTGGCACATGGCTTTATACTTTGTCAAGGCAACCTCAATCACCTTGTAATTTGACTCTGACTCATCACTATCGGATTCAGTCAGAATCTCAGTTGCAATAGCAATATTTTCTCTTGGTGAAAAGATAGATGTAAATGCAACATCGCCCATTTCCTCGGTTTCTTCATCGCTGCTGTCAGTTTCATCGTCGCTCAATGATGTTAGCAGTGCTCGGCTTTTGTTTTTCTCTAGCAAGTTTCCATAATCAGCACTGATGTGACCAAATCCTTGACATTCCCTACATTTAATACCTTTCCCATATCTCTTGTTTTCAAGTCTATTAGTAGCGGAAGGTTTTTTAAATGAATCAGAGGGACTTGTAACAATATGGGAATTTTTACCTTTATTCATTTTGCTGTACCGGTTTGCAAGGAGAGACATGGATTGTGTGAGTTCCATGTTTGGAGTGTTTTGCACAAGACTTGCTTGAAACGCAACTCCTTTGGCAAATCTGTCATCTTCTCATTCCAGCTTCATTTCCCATGTCGTGAGTGATCCCATCAATTCCCCAAGAGAAAGAGTTTCAATATCCTTGGCTTCTTCAATGGCTGCAACGTTCATTGCGAACCTCCCGGGTAGAGATCTCAACATCTTCTGAACAATACGTGAATCTGGAAAGTCTGCTCCAAGCATGAAAGCCTCAGTTGCAATATGCCTGAGTTTTGAGTGAAACTAAGCAATCGTTTCCAATTCTCCTATCAACATTAATTCAAATTGATCATTCAGAAGTTGCAACTTAGATGCACGAACTTTGAAGTTTCCTTCATGAGCATTCGTGATGGCCTCCCACGCATCCTTAGCAATTTCAAAGTTAGCAATACTTTTATATTGATCATAATCGACAAAAACAAGAATGATATTTAAAGCAGTAGAATTATGTTTTGCGAGGAGTTCCTCTGCACCAGTCCACTCAAGTCAGATTTTACTCTGCCCTTGCTATCTAATAGAGGGCTCCACCCTTTAAGAATGCTTTTCCACGCCTTCTGATCCTGCTGTTTAATGAAATTTCGCATGCGATTTTTCCAGTAGGAATAATTAGTTGCAGTTAGCATTGATGGCCTTGTGATCGAAAGACCTACCCTCATTTCTTCCATCAATGAAAGAGAAAAAAAATAAAAGATCTTTTAAACCAGAATCTACGCTATAGAATATAGTGACCCGCTCTAGATGTCAATTGAAAGATCTTAGGTCTATGTTACTCGTTATTGGATGCAGTTGCACTTGACAATGGTTGCAACGGCACTCGTAAGTAAGACAGACAACTGTACTTTAATGTTTAAAAACAGTTTTACTGTTGCAACAGAAGACAGTTAAACATAAAGCAATAAAGAACACAAAGAGTTTTAACGTGGTTCGGTCCAAATGGTCCTAGTTCACGGGGTTTGCACCCGAATTCTTGACTCAAACAATATACCTACTTAAGAATTACAATGATAGGAATTACTCCAACGTAAATCTAGACTCCCTCTAATTTTCCGTTGCAACACCTAACCCTTAACTATTTTCGGTATACTCTTTTGAGTCAGAGAACTTCAAGATTAACTCAAAGCTCCTTTGACAAGAAGTTCTCACAAGAAGACTTTGACTCGATACAGGACTGAAATCACGAACTATCCTTTTCAAATCTTATCTCCTCATTATCGAGTCTTCTCCTTATATAGGCATGAGCAGAATCTCTGCAGATCTTGAGTTGCAACCCTCGCATATCTTCTTTCCTTAACAGATAAGATCTGCATATCTCATGTTGCAATCCGCAGGATATCTTCTTTCCTTATAGATAAGCGCGTTTGATTATCCGGTTGCAACCCGATTATATTTTCTTGCCTTATCCGAGAGATCCTGCAATATTATACAAGATATCCAATTGTATATGCTACCTAAATATGTCTAGATGCATGATAAGGAGATATGGTAAATATCTAGTAGGATAATCTTAAAGATAGAATGATATCTTATAAAGATAAGGAAATAATATTAAGATAATTACCATCTAAAAGATTAACTTATCCTAATGATTTAACAAAACAATATCAATTTAAACCCTAGTTGGGCCGATCCGAATTGAGCCCAAATCGGATAGATAAACGGCCCTAACAAGTTAACATGCAGTCCACATTCTTCTTCTATTCTTCTGTTTCTTCTTCTTCTGTTTCTTCTTCTCTTCTTCTCTTCTTTTGGATCAGTCTTCATATGTTGCATTTGTAGCATGCTTTTGATAGGGTTTACAATATTTCTCTAGTAGGTCAAAGTAATATTCATCACAAAAACTAGAGAACGTGCTGCTCCATTCATTTTTCAGGCAGCAAAAAACTATTCATCATTTGCCACTTTTGCGTTTGCTCTATGGAAAGAAGATGACTCTTCATTTTCGTGGAACATGTATGTGGTCTCTTAATTCCTTTCAATTCATTTTATCATCTTAAGTCAAGGTGCGCATTGTCTTTTACAACTGATGTTAGTGAACCGGATTACCTATTCTGGCTGGGGGTACTTACATTTGGATAATCCATTATGCGCATCTTTCTAGTGCGAGATTCCTCTTGATGGAATCTTGATATGTTAGAAGTTCTTCAAATGACAAAATGTTAGCAGCTAATTCTTGCGGATAAGTCAATTTTGTAGTTTGGTGTATTTCCAAAGTTCCGTGTCCTACTTAATTATATTACTGCCTTTAAAGATTTTCTCTTACTGTAAGTTTAGATGATTTTACGGCCTTGCAGTCAATTCATAATAGACCTTACAAAAATTTGCTTTTATCTCTATTTTGGTCTTATTTCGTCACGGTAATAGAACACGATAAAATAGTACAAGTAAAATGTAAATAACCAAAATAATGCTAATCCAATAAAATGAACGGACTAACTTTGTCCGGAACACCTACTATCTATTACAGATGTCGAATTGCTTTAGACATCCTAATAAGACAAATTAACTTGCGTATTAAATTCCAACCGTTCGATGTGCGCCTCGAATGATGCTGGTTCGATGATGAGTATATTCACTGATAAGTGGTTCGATTCGAGTACATCGAATCTCTAAGACTCGATGTTGCTTTGACTCGAATAGGGTTGATTCGATGTTGATATGAAACAATCTAGATGGTGTCGAATGCAGCGCGTCGAATGAAGTTAGGTATCGAATGAGTAGACGTATCGAACAGGTTTGTTCGATGTGGTAGTGATTGGGCACAGGTTCGATCTCTCCTGAACAGTCTGTGGACGAGCTATATATAGATCTTCCTCCATGGTACCCCTAGACAGCTGTGAAAAACGCATCGAATGGAGCTGATTCGATGTCCATATCGAATGACTCCCATTCGTTACGCTATTTGGTATCGAATAGTACCTATTCGATACGTTATTGGGCCGGCCCAATATATAGTGATGGACCGATCCTGAAATACCCATATCACATAGTCCCCCCAGTTTGGAAGACGGTATCAATTAGAGAGCGGTTTCCAAACTTAATTAAAAAGATTGTAATCATATGTCACTTCGAAACGGGTTGGTATAGTTGCAATCATTATTTGAACAATTAAAAAAAGAAATATGATACGCATCGAATCAGTGTTCGACTTGATTCCGTCGCATCGAACGGTTGTCATTCGATGCGGTTTAGGGTGAACATCGAACTTGAGACATTCGATGCGGCCACATCGAATGAAGTTTGTTCAATGCAGTTATGGCGGTTGACAGTGCGTGGGCCTATATAAACGGCCACCTTCCACGTCATTCTTGTCTTTTTCCCCATAAGTAATTTTTTGTTTTCTTCTCAATCGCATCGAACGGGGACCGTTCGATACATTCAGCATCGAATTCTCCTTGTTCGACACGCTCTCGCATTGAATTTCACGGATTCGATGCGCATTTGATATTATCTGTCTACCTCAATTCAGCTTATTATATAATTTTTTTGATATGGCACGGACAAAATCTAAAAATCGGAGCAAATCTGTGGTGTCGTCCGAGAATATTTATGACCCTCAGAGACGGAACGAAGGAAATGAGCCCTCCGAAGCGGGCCCATCTGGGGCCAATATTTCTTTAGAGGATAATCCAAGGGAGACCGCTATAAATGAACCTGGTATTACGGCCCCTTGGAATCTCTTCGATAATTGGGGTACGGGTCATTCTGATACTCCTCCAGTTGATCATTCGACGATGAGACTTAGTGGCGTTAGTGCTGCTACTTGGGTACCTATCCTGAGCGATTTTGAGCATCACGATAATGTCTTCCCGCGAAGATTGGTAATGACGCTAACCGCTACTAGTGGACGCATTAAGGTAGGGACTAATCGTCAGATTCGGATCATGCAAGATATCGATGTTGAGGATGAGAGAATTGCTGCGAATTTGGCTAAATTTAACGCATCTAATCCCACATTCAGGAATGTGCAAAATACAAACGTGGCAAGCTCCTCCCATTCAGGAGGCGAGGACTGGTACACCTCCGCTAAAAGGAAATTGGCGGAGGAAGAATCTGCTCGAGAAGCTCGAGATATACCCCCGCCCCCATTTAGGCGTACTCGACGATCAGGGAACCGAGGTCGGCCCCTCTAGGGAGCCCTGTCAAATATGATTTTCTCAATGATGATAATTCAGAATCATTGAGCGCTACCCTGGGCGCATATAGGTTGAGAGAGGAGCAAGCAGGAGAAATAATGCGGAGTTTATAGCCTCAGTTAGATCGCCAAGCCGTAATTGATCGAGTAGGATTTCATGATGTGGCTCGCATTGGGCGCTTGTTCCTGACTGCTGTTATTTTAGCAGTATATCGACTGTGCAGTGATTATAACGGTTTGGCTGAGGTTCAAAACCAACACAATGTTGTCGTTGATAACCTACGTGCCAACATTCCTAGCGGCGATTATAGCCGCCGCAATGCATTGAAACGTGCTAAAGAGGCAGAGAAAATAGCGTATAAGGCCACACGCGACGCTCATGATGCTGAAGTTAAGGCCAAGAAAGCGGAAGAAAATGTTGAAGCATTACACTCTGAGATAAATGTGGTAAAAAAAATAAAATGACTTCTTGAAGCGCGTGAATCGTTCTCTCACAGCGTTAACTATCGAAACGGACAATATCATTGCCAATATGAATTGTCGTATCAAATATTTGAGTCGGAGAATTATAGATGCTCCATTGGCCAAAATTTTACACAGAGCAATGTTTATAAATTTCTCGAATTACTTCGCGGTGCTGCCGATACGAAATATGGAATGGAACTTGGCGTTGATCAAGCTGGTCATCTTGGGTATCTTGGAGTGGGTTTTCGTAAACATGTGCTAGATGCGAGTCGAGGTTCGAGAATGGAGATCCCAGAGGCTAGCGTTGACGATGATGATGATTTGCATACTCCTAGGCCTGGTGACTCATTCTATGTCGTGTGGCGTGATCGTAAAAACAAAAATGCGGCAAGCTCAAGTTCTTTGAAATCAATCTCACCTCTTGCGCATAAAGGAAAAGAGAAAAAACGCGCCTAGCACTGCTTCGAGTGACTCAGAGAGTATCAGGAAAGCTCTTCATGACGTTTTTGGTCAGAGCGACGACGAAGCGGAATTGCCCCCAAAAAGGTCTACGATTTTTCTGCAGAGTCCTCCAAAGATGTCGGGTTCTGAAAATGTTCCTGCTACGGCCGCGGATAAAAGAAATAAGGTGAAAACCGTATCCAAGACTTCTGGTCCAGCATGAATCTCGCGAAGAGGGGCGCATCCTTCTCGAGATGTGAGTGAGCAATCATTTAATGCTCAGAATCTGATTTCTCCGAGCAGATATCAACTTGATGATCCAATTGAAAGAAATGAAGTTGTTCTGCCCGATGATTGGGCACAGACAGATGAATTGATTCTTATAGAGGATCAAATTCATGGCAATTGTGCTAATTTTGCAAGGTCAATGGGTGTGATCCTCCGTCAAGAATCCCCCAAGTCTTCGAGCGAGTAGTAGCATTTAAGTTGTAATATATTGACGACATTAGGACTTTTTATTTTATATCGAATCTTTGTAACTCTCTTGCAGTGGTTTTTGATAGAAACCAATTTTGCCATTTTATATCCTAATCTTTGATTTACGTTTTACGCGCATAACTTTTTCCTTCTAATACATCTCAAGGTGTGTTTTCTCGTTCTTTTGTTTGTTGTTGACTTAACAGTTATTTTATGTTTTATAGCGATTTTATATGTCATTGAGCATATCCATTATAACGATTGCGTTTGATATGAGAAGTATGAACAGTTTGGGCATTTATTATTGCCTTTAGGGTATATGTGCTATACATGAGAGATTTGATCACCTTGGGCCTCTTATCTCACCGTTATTGTGTCAGTTACATGCATGAGGGATTGGACCACTTTGGGCCTTCTCATCCCCCAGCATAATACTTCCGTTTGGCAATAGGGGTTGAACCACTTTGGGCCTTCTTATTCCCCGACATGATTCTTCCGCCTGGCATGAGGGGTTAGACCACTTTGGGCCTTCTTATCCCCCGCCGTGCTTCTTTCGTCTGGCATGAGGGGTTGGACCACTTTGGGCCTTCTTATTCTCCGGCATGCTTCTTCCGTCTGGCATGAGGGGTTGGACCACTTTGGGCCTTCTTATCCCCCGACATGCTTCTTCCGTCTGGCATGAGGGGTTGGACCACTTTGGGCCTTCTTATTCCCCGGCATGATTCTTCCGGATGGCATAAGGGGTTGGACCACTTTGGGCCTTCTTATCCCCCGGCATGCTTCTTTCGTCTGGCATGAGGGGTTAGACCACTTTTGGCCTTCTTATTCCCCGGCATGATTCTTCCGTCTGGCATGAGGGATTGGACCACTTTGGGCCTTCTTATCCCCCGGCATGCTTCTTCCATCTGGCATGAAGGGTTGGACCACTTTGGGCCTTCTTATCCCCCGACATACTTCTTCCGTCTGGCATGAGGGGTTGGACCACTTTGGGCCTTCTTATTCCCCGGCATGTTTGCCTGCGTCATTTGACGGATAAAATTAAAAATTATAATCTGTAACTTGAAAGAGATTAAGATTAATATCTATCGAAGTGCAGTTAACCAAACATCGGATGAAATTGATTTAATTTTTATGCATAATAACGCCTAAGATGTTGCACATTCCACGGACGCTTCTGTTGAACCCCTTGTAGAGATTCCAAAAAATATTATCCTCGTAAACTTGATTTTATGGCTCTGAAAGGCCCTTCCCATTTCGGTTCTAGATTCCCGATATGCTGTTTTGCTGCAATACTCCTCAAGACCAAATATCCTACTTCAGAATTCCGAAAATGAACCCTTTTATCATAGCTTTTGGCCATTGCTGCTTTAAAAGCAATAGTTCGTTGATATGCATCATCCCTCGTCGATCATATCATATCCAGATCCATTTGTCTTAACCGGGCCGACTGATCTGGATCATACTCATTAATCCTGCGCATTGGCGTACCTATTTTTGCAGGTAATACAACTTTGGTGCCGTAGACAAGGACAAACGGAGTCCCCCCAGTCGATGTTCTTGGAGTTGTTCTATACGCCCATAATATTCCTTGAAGCTCTTCCGACCAAGTTTTTCTTGTGCTTCTCACCCTCCTCTCGAGATAATCATTCAATGTTTTATTGGTGGACTCCGTTTGGCCATTGGACTGAGGATGATATACTGAAGTCATGTTGTGTGATATTTTTAATTCCCCGAACCATGATTTAATCTCCTTTTCGCTGAATTGCGTGCCATTGTCACATACAATTGACCTTGGAATTCCGAAACGGCATATGATGTATTTCCAAATAAACTCGATCATGTTCTTCTCTGTAATTGACGCCATAGCCTCTGCCTCAAACCATTTAGTATAATATTCAACTGCCACTACCAAATATCGTTTTTGACCTTTGGCCGGCGAAAATGGTCCTACAATATCGATTCCCCATTGGTCAAAAGGACATGCCACATCGATAGGTTGTAGCTGGCATGAAGGTCTATGGATGAGACGGACGTGGTATTGGCAGCTGTCACATTTTCTCGAGAAAGTCGTCGCATCCTTTAATAAAGTTGGCCAATAATATCCCTGATGCAATATCCGCTGAGCTAAAGCTCGTCCCCCGGAGTGATTTCCACAGCAACCTGCATGGATTTCTTCCATGACGTATCCGGCTTTTGCTGGAGTCAAACATCTCAGCAACGGTCCTTCGAAAGATCTTTTGTATAATTCTCTATTGTTGATAGTAAATCTATAAGCCTTATGTCTCATTATGCGTTGTTCATTTGGATCTTCTAGAAGAATACCCTGCTGAAGATAAATCATAATCTCGTCCTTCCAAGATGGGTCTTCCTGTATTGCCAATATCAACTCCACCCGTGCTTCCGTGGTAATATATTTTGATATTCCAATCGAAGGTTTATTAGCAACCATAAGTGTGATTCGCTTCTCTGCCAGAATCTCCGAGGAACTTGCAAATTTAGAAAAAGCATCTGCTTTTGCATTGTCGTCCCTAGGAATCTGAGTAATGTCAAAGAATTTGAAATTCTTTGCCAATTCTTTTACTTTAGCGGCGTATAACTTCATGGTCTCCTCACGCATCTCATATCGTCCCGAAAAATGGTTTGCCACCAAGAGCGAGTCTGTGAATATATCCAAATGTTCAATTTTGAGTCTGAGTGCCATTTTGACACTGGCAATAACAGCTTCATATTTTGCTTCGTTATTCGTCACCATGTAATTTAAGCTGATAGCAAATTCAAATTTTCTTCGCTCCGGTGACAGCAAATGGATTCCAATTCCTCCCCCAAGAGTGGTCGCTGATCCATCCATGTGTAATATCCACGTTGTGGTTGCCCTGCTGGTTCCAGTTTGGTTTGATATAGAAAATATATAGCTTGCGGTCTCAGATACACTGTTTCCCAGAGTTTCAGACATGAAGTCTGCTAAAGCATGTGCTTTGATTGCACTCTGTGGTTTAAACTCCAATCCGAATTCACTAAGCTCAATTTCCCATTTAACCAATCGACTAGAGGTTCCGGGCCTTACTAGCACTTGCTTCAATGGTTTGTCTGTCACCACAGTGATCGGGTGAGATTGAAAATACGGTTTTATTTTCCTTGCAGTAACAACGATTGCTAATGGGAACAACTCTATTTCCAGGTAAGTCCTTTCTGCCCCCTGTAGAACTCTACTCACATAATGAATGGGTAATTGCTGAGTTTCCTTCTGCTTCAGTAGTACCGTACTGATGGCATGCGAAGATACCGCTAAATATAGATATAGCATCTCATTTTCCTCAGGTTTGGCTAACAACGGCGGGCTTACCAAGTAGTTCTTCATTTGTCTGAAAGCTTCTTCACACTCCGGCGTCCAAATGAAATCTTTTCTTTATTTCATCACTTTAAAGAAGGAAGATTCTTTTTTGCAGATACGGATATAAATCTTCCCAAAGCTGTTAAACTGCCCACTAGACACTGGACGTCCCTCATTGTTCTTGGCGATGGTAAATCCAATACCGCCTTTATTTTGTCAGGATTGGCTTCAATTCCTCTTTGATTCACCACATAACCTAAAAACTTTCCAGCTGTTACCCCAAAGGTGCATTTTTTGGGGTTTAATTCATTCCGTAAGTTCTCATGATGGCGAAGGCCTCATCCAAATGACGCACATGCGCCTCAGCCTTGAGACTCTTCACTAGCATATCATCAATATACACTTCCATTGACTTTCCAATTTGATGGTAAAACATTGGCTACTAGCCTCTGAAATGTTGCTCCTGCATTCTTCAACCCAATTGGCATTACTCTATAACAATACACTCTGGTATCCGTAACAAAGGTTGTTTTGCTCTGATCTTGCACTACCATGAATATCTGATGAAAACCACTTTTCGCATCCATCATGCTTAGCAACGCACATCCTGCAGTTGAATCAACCAGTAGGTCTCTTCGAGGTAACGGAAAAGAATCTCTTGGGCAATGCTTATTCAAATCTGTATAGTCCACGCACATTCTCCATGTAGCTTCTTTTTTCAAGACTAAAACGATACTGCTCAACCACTCTGAGAACCTTATAGCATAAATGTGTCGCGCTGTTAAAAGTTCTTGTACCTTTTTTCAGCGGCTTCATTCTTTTCTTTACTAAAATTTTATTTCTTCTGTCGTATCAGTTTTGCGCTTTTGTCTACATTCAACCGATGTACTATGATCCTAGAGTCTATCTCGAGAAGATCAGAATCTGACCATGCAAATATATCTAAATTTCGCCGCAGACAATCCACTAAAGCTGCCTCTATTACTTTGTCCATTCCTGCTCCAATATTTGCTATCTTCACGGCGCTCTCCCTAAACAGCTACACAATTTTGAATTCCCCTAAAGGCTCCATCTTACATTCTTGCCATTATTTTAATAACTGGCTTTCTGCTTTATCTTGAGTCTGTTCTTTTGGCTCAATTCGTTTCTGATTTTCATTCGTCTCTATTCTGATCTTTTTCTCTGTTTCCCTCTTTTCTATCGCATACATATGACGTTTATTTGTCATCCTAGCTACTTATATCTAAAACAATGTAAACGGTGTTCCCACAGACGGCGCCAATATTTTGGTCTTATTTCGTCACGGTAATAGAACACGGTAAAATAGTTCAAGTGAAATGTAAATAACCAAAATAATGCTAGTCCAATAAAATGACGTACTAACTTTGTCCGGAACACCTACTATCTATTACAAGTATCGAATTGCTTTAGACATTCTAATAAAAAAATTAACTTGCGTATCGAATTCCAACCGTTCGATGTGCGCCTCGAATGATGCTGGTTCGATGATGAGTATATTCACTGATAACTGGTTCGACTCGAGTAGATCGAATCTCTAAGATTCGATGTTGCTTTAACTCGAATAGGGTTGATTCGATGTCGATATGAAACAATCTAGATGGTGTCGAATGCAGCGCGTCGAATGAAGTTAGGTATCGAATGAGTAGACGTATCGAACATGTTTGTTCGATGTGGTAGTGGTTGGGCACAGGTTCGATCTCTCCTGAACAGTCTGGGGACGAGCTATATATAGATCTTGCTCCGTGGGACCCCTAGACAGCTGTGAAAAACGCATCGAATGAAGTTGATTCGATGTCTATATCGAATGACTCCCATTCGATACGCTATTTGGTATCGAATAGTACCTATTCAATACGTTATTGGGCCGGCCCAATATACAGTGCTGGGCCGATCCTGAAATACCCCTATCACAATCTCCATCTCTTTTTTTCTCATATTTTCATGATTGTAACAGGCTCGGTGTGGAGTCTGCTTCTGGAATAGTTTTTCTTAAAGATCCTGGAGTTGAACCTGTTGTTTACCAAGGCATGTTTCATTGTCATTTCAATTTTCAACTCAAGTGATAAAATGGCATGTTTCATTGTCATTTCAATTTTCTACTTAAGTTATAAAATTAGAGCGTGGCTTTTGAGGAAAAAAAGCTGACAAACCTCAATCTTTTTCCGGAGCATAATATATATGCAAATTATTGACTACATTTTCCTCCGGAAAGGATTCCTCTTTTAAAATTTCTCACTTGATTCTCAGTGAGAAATATTTATCTTTTTTTTTTGTCAGAGTGAAACTTTGTTGGCGGTGATTGGTGAATGCAGCGAGGAAGTTCAAGGTAAAAGTAAGATTTGATCAAGAATATTAATGGAAGCCTGTTAAGCATTCAGTGTTATTGAAACAACACTTAGTTTATAGCTGATCAGTGTAACTTTTCTTTTAAGTTAAACTCCTCTCTGACTATGTTTTCATGTGTTTGATTTATTTTTATTTTAAAAACAAATTGAGCTGGTTTGAGTAATGGGTTGATGGAAAGATTTGATTTTGAGATGCTTTGAGATGAAACTTGGGATATTAATGGGTTTTTGTTATGTCTGCACGTGTTTGATATTTTGAAAAAAAAAAACTGAGGCAGGGATGGTTGTGGGAGAATTTAAAATATTTTGTGATGATTTTAGTTTCAGATTCGAGAAAACCAAATTTTGTGATGATTTTGGTTTAATAGTTGAGAAAGCTGGTTGTTAGGTGTTAATATCTGGGTATTCATCTTTATAAAGTGTTATGAAGTTGGATGGTGATGGTGCATGTTATCTGAACAGTGGCGCTTTGTATTGTTTTATTTAGGTAGAAAATCTAAAAATGTCCGTTATCTTTGCCTCACTTGAGTTTCTGTCCTTTATCTTTTTTTCGATTAAAATG
This sequence comes from Linaria vulgaris, assembly GCA_948329865.1. Taxonomy (NCBI): domain Eukaryota; kingdom Viridiplantae; phylum Streptophyta; class Magnoliopsida; order Lamiales; family Plantaginaceae; genus Linaria; species Linaria vulgaris. Next base: position 126,354,568 of record OX415250.1, on the reverse strand, counting down.
TCCGCTATCTTTTCTTAATCTGCCCGATCGACTAATTAGGACATTGTTGATGCCACGTCGTCAAAACCCGCCTACGTGGCAAAATATGCCCTGCCACGTGGAATAAATTAAAAAATTTTGAAAAAAAAATTATATTATAAATTTGAATTTTAAAATATTAATTTATAATAACTAATAAAATTTATTAAAAAAACAAAAAAAAATGAAAAAAAAATGATCGTCTCTCTCCCCACCCTAACCCCCCCCCCCAGCCCACCACCACCTCCACTGCACTGCCGCCGCACCCACACCTCCACCCCCACCGCTGCCCGCCTCCGTTAAACAAGACACAACCCTTTGGACTCCCACTCCGCTCCTGAATTTCTCCCCCCCCCCCCCCCCCGCCGCTGAATCTCTCTTCCACGTCGCCATCGACGTCCCCGATTTGCCAGAGATCGCCGCGTCTCACACCAAAGTCGGTCAGTACTTGCAGAAGTGAGGCGGCGATCTGCAGTGAATTGACGACCGATCTGCAGTGAATTGAACGTCGATCTGCGGTGGCTGTGCAGTGGAGGTGGTGGTGGGTCTGCGGCGGCAGTGCAGTGGAGGTGGTGGTGGGCGGGGGGTAGGCGTCGGGATGGGGGGCGAAAAACAGGGGGTATTTTCTTTTTTATTATTATTTTTCTATTTTTTTATAAATTTTATTAGTTATTAAAATTAATATTTTAAAATTCAAAATTATAATATAAGTTTTTTTTATAATATAGGCAATTATAAAAAAAATATAATCCACATGTGAGGGCAAATTTTGCCACATAGGCGGGTTTTGGCGATGTGGCATAAAAAATGCCCTAATTAGTCGCTCGGGCATATTAAGAAAAGATAACGGGCATTTTAACCAGAAAAAAAAAGATAAAGGACAAAAACTCAAGTGAGGCAAAGATAACTCGCATTTTTAGATTTTCTGCCTTTTATTTATTGCTTTTGATTAGTTTTATATGTGAGATGCATGGTTCTTCCTTTTCTTGTGCTGGATGAGTTTTCATTTTTTTGTTTATGGATTACTCTTTGTCTTTTGATAAGTGTTGAGCTTATTGAGACAATTTGAGCATGCAGATTTTCCAATAGGCCTGCAGTCACAGTTTTTGTACCGATTATGGAACTAAAGATGGAACAACAGTGAGTTCATAGTTCAGCAACTGATTTGTTTTTGTCTTTTTTTTTTTTACTTCCTCTCTTGTTAGTCAATTATACATGTAAATATAGCAACATGTTTGACTGGAGTTTCGAGTTTTTCAGAGAGTTATGTGTATAACAGCGGCAATACTTTTTAGATACGTGACTATATGCATGTTGTGGATTTAGCAAATGGACATATTGCAGCACGGAACAAGCTTGCCGATCCCTCAAATGGTATGAGCTTACATTATCACGTGTTCAATAATGGCAAAGGAGTCTAATCGTTGATTTTGTTTATTCTTTTGTAAATTTTGAAACAACCAATGCTTGCAATCGTTTCTCGATTTAAACACGATCAGATTGTCCCTTCTCATTATTTCTTTGCTAGAATTGTATGGATGTAAGGATTGCCTATTTACGAATCATATATGTTTCTTTTTATGTCCAATGTCTGGCTTCCTCATAATACAATGAATTTTTTTTACTTGAAGTTTCTCGCTTTGGATCTTCCGAGTAGCAAGAAACGGCATGATGTACTTATTGAACAGTGTAAGGCTTTGAAGAAGGGATTAGACGAATCCGTAAGTTCAATTTTGCCAACTTTTGAATTTTTCATCACTTTATAGTGTTGTATCATTTAACTTCTATGCTTAATATAAGATTCACTTTTATGTTAGGACGAACGAGAAAAGGTACTTGATGAGCTTAAAGTTATTGAACATAAGTAGAATGAGTGCAAGGTTTAGTGACATATCTCTTTTTCCTTTAAATTCCCATCCTGAATTCCTATATTGTCATTGAACTTTATCTGTTAACTATTTCTAGGCAGATAATGATCCAGCTACCTTTGACGCAATGAGTTAAGCATTATCGTTTTGTCTCCAGAAAGAATCATGCAGTCTGCTAATCTTACACTAAGACATTATTTCTGCAGAGGAAGCTATTGTTTTGGGTACTGTATGTTTTCTTGAAGTTCTACCATTAGCACTATCCCATTTAACTCCCCTCTGCCCAGAATAAAACCAAGAGAAAAAGTTAAGGTAACTCTGAATTTAGGTTGAGAACTTGTAGAGACAACCAGATGATACCTTAACTCTTGTTTAGAAAGTGAAGTTGATTTTGTCATGCATATTTTTGGTAACACGTGGAACTGTGTAACAGTTGCAAAATAGATGTTAGATTTATCAGAAAACCAGTTGTAGATTTGGTGACAGTGGCATGGTTCAGCATACAGGGGATGTTCTGTTGGCAGCATTTAGCAATATTTTTTATATTTTTTAACTGCTACATGAAGTAAGTGAAAAGAGGAAAGAAAGTCATATTAAGCCGTGACTCATTCATCGTTTTAGTAAAAAGTTATTTTAGAACTGAGGCTTGTACATGATCTTAGTTTTTCTTAAGCATAGTTTTGATTTTAACTGTGACTTTTTATCTCTTAAATATTGCAGAGGTTGCAGTGGATGACAATGCAAATTGATTGAAAGAAGGCTGAAATTTGTTTGTAGTAGGAGATTAGGGGTAACATTTGTAGTAATAGCCTTTTGAATTGTCACATTATTAGATTGAAGGTTGAGACTAGTTTATTTTGGTTTATGTTTGTTGATTTGAGAATGTTGAGTGACATTATAGTGTGGTATCAGTTTCTTGTAAATGATTGAATGAATATTAATAAAATTGTATTTTTTTTCTTGTAAATGATTGAATGAATATTAATAAAATTGTATTTTTTTTCTTGTAAATGATTGAATGAATATTAATAAAATTGTATTGTAAAGATATTTGACATGCACAGTAACATGGAATTCTGAAAAAAAAAGGGCTTCTATGAGGGCACATGTAAGGGTTGTTGAGGCACATATATTTGCCTTTAAAAGGCTATCTTGGGGCACATGTAAGGGTTGTTGAAGCACATATATTTGCCTTTAAAAGGATATCATGGGGCACATGCAAAGGGTTGTTGAAGCACATATATTTGCTTTTAAAAGATTATCTTGGGGCACATGTAAGTGTTGTTGAGGCACATAAATTTGCTTTTAAATTGTTATGATGAGGCACATATAAAGGTGGTTAGGACAAATATATATGTATCTGTTGAGGCACATGAAAAGTGTTCTTTATACGTACTAACTCTATCGCGACATAGGTTTTATCCGACAAATAGTTTAAGTGCCTCAAAATGTATTTATAGAGGCACATTTTTCTGTCTCTGCAGAGGTTTTTTTTTTTTTTTTTGGTTGTAGTGACCTACTTCTTTCAATACCGAAATCCCTTATCTACAATAAATGTCAGTGCATGTTATAACAATAAAAATAAAAACCTAGAGAAATGTAAATTTTCCCTGTCATTAATGGGAACATAAAAACATTTCTTCATGAACCAATAAATGAGATAGGAAAATTAGTAAAAAACTAACAGTTCTTAACTTACAATAAAATAAAGGAACGGGAAAAGAGATGATATTGCTAGAGCTGCAGAGGTGAAATAAAGGAGAATAAAGAATAATAACTTCAGTATGCGAATCACATAATAATGGATCAAAAAATATTTCGAAAGTATATATGTTTGTATCTGTTAAATATTAAAAACTACTTTTTACTACGTTCACAGATTTTCTTGACATACTTTAGAAAACTCATAAAAGATTGTGAATTCAGATTCATCAAGAAAGGAAAACAAGAAACGAACATTGCTGAATCTTTATTGAAGAAGAAGGATTCTTGAAGAGTAAAATTGTAACTGAAAATTAATTGTGTTGTGTGTGCTGGTGTATATATATATATATATATATATATATATATATACTATCATATCTGCCTAATTCCCTTGTAAATGGGATTGCGAGAAAGGAAAGAAAAATTAACTAAAACTAACTAACAGTACTAACTAATCTGCTAACTGCTAACTTAACTATTTCTGCAATTCTGTTAATAACAAAATTACCAGAATTACAAATACTTTCTAATAATGGAAAGTTACAGAATGTATGAATAATTTGATAATTTAACACCCCCCCCCCCCCCGAAGCTCGGCATGGATGTTTAGAAGGCCTAGCTTGGAGGTAATGTCCTTGAATGGTTGAGGGGATAGTGGCTTTGTCATAACATCAGCAAGTTGAGAAGTGTTTGATATGTGAATCACTTTGATGTCCTTTTGTTGAACTCTTCCTCTTACAAAATAACAATCAATCTGGATATGTGTTGTCCTCTCATGATGGGCAGGATTCAGTGCTATTGCTGCAGCACTCTTGTTGTCAGTGCAAATTAATGGAATTTTAGAAGTCTGAACTGAGAGATCTTTAAGTGACTGTTGAAACCAGATGACTTCACATGTAGTGGCTGTTAATGCCATGTATTCTACTTCTGTGGAAGACCTACTGACTGTAGGCTGCTTCTTGGACTTCCCGGAGACAACAGAATTGCCAAGAAAGATCACATAGCCTGAGATACTCCTTCTGCTATCTTCACAACCTGCCCAGTCACTATCTGTAAATGCTTTGATTTGCAAGTCATAATTAGCTGATAGGAAAATTCCTTTGCCTGTTGTGGCTTTGAGATATTTCAACACTCTATGTGCAGCTGCTAAATTATTTGTTGTTGGTTTAGACATATGCTGAGTGAGACACTGGATGCTGTAACTAATGTCTGGTCTTGTTATTGTAAGGTACAGTAACCTGCCAACAAGCCTGCGGTATACATAAGGATCAGAGAGTTCATTAGAATCATTACTAAACAATTTAAGTTTATAGTCCATTGGAGTATTGCTGGGCTTGCAACCTAGATATCCAGATTTTGTGAGGATATATAAGCCGTATTTTCTCTAGCATAAGGAAATGCCAGATTGAGATCTAGCTATCTCAGTCCCTAGGATATACTTTAATGATCCCAAATCTTTGATGGTGAACATATCATCCAAATGCTTCTTTATGTTGTTGATTTCATCCATATTATTGACTGTTAGGATGATATCATCAACATATATACATAGTGCAGTGAAGGTGTTGTTATGATGCGTTGTGAAGAGAGATGAATCTGATACAGATTGAATAAAACAATAAGTAATCAGGCATGAAGTCAACTTTTGATACCACTGTCTTGAGGCTTGTTTCAAGCTATAAAGACTCTTCTTTAGGAGACACACTCTGCTGTCTTTTGGTTTGAGGTAGATTTCTTCATCTAAGTCTCCATGAAGGAAAGCATTGTTCACATCTAACTGAGTAAAAACCAGTTCTTTGCTGCTGTTGCAGCTATTAAAACTCTAACTGTTGTTAGCTTAGCTACTGGAGAGAAAGTGTCAAAGTAGTCCAATCCCTCCTCTTGTGTGTAGCCCTTGGCCACAAGCCTTGCTTTATATCTCTCTATTGTCCCATCATCTTTGTGTTTGATTTTGTAGATCCACCTACATCCAATCAAATTCTGACCAGAAGGAAGTCAGTCAGTATCCATGTTCTGGTTTTAACCAGTGCATCTATCTCTTTGTTCATTGCTTCTGTCCATTCTTTAGATTAACTAGCTTGAGTATATAAAGTTGGCTATTGAGCTACTGTAATAGAAGCAGTAAAAGCTTTATGTGATGTAGATAGATTAGTTGTGGACAAGAACTGAGATACATGATACTTTATATGAGGTGAGGAAGAAATGAGATTAGCTTTGTGGAGAGATTGTGGTAAGTGATAGTCATATACATTCAAGTATGATGGAGTATGTGTTGTTCTGGAAGATTTTCTAGTAACAGGCAACTCCTCAATTGTATGGTGGGTTTCAGAGATACCTGGTGCAACATTCTCATGTTGCACTTATGGAGAATGATGACACAGTGAGCCTAGAGTTAGAGACTGAGTAAAGGAACTATCAACTTCTACTTGTTGATTATGCTCAGGAGTTTGTGGAACTTGATTGTTGCTGAAGCTGTCAGCAGGAAGAGCTGGTTCAACTGACTCAACTGGAAGATGTTGAATAATATTCCTTGGAGCAGCTTATACTGGAGCATTATTTCTGATAAATGGATCAGTACACGAAGAAATATTTGTGCTCACAACAGGGAGATCAGTGGAACTATCTTTGTGATTTTTGAAAGGAAATATATGTTCATGAAAAACTACATTTCTAGAGATAAGAGTCTTTTTCTATAACAAATCATATAACAAGTAACCTTTTGTACCATTTGGGTATCCAATAAACACACATTGAATAGCCATAAGATCAAATTTAGTTCTATGGGAAGTAACAGTGGATGCATAACATAGATAGCCAAAACTTTTTAACAAATTATAGTCAGGAGTCTTGTTATATAATACCTCATAAGGACATCTGTTTTGTAAAGTCTTAGAAGGCAGTCTATTGATAATGTATGCTGCAGCAGAAACACAGAAGTGCCAAAACTTAATTGGAACATTGGACTGAAACCTTAAAGCTCTTGCTACTGGCAATAAATGATGATGTTTTCTTTCAACTAAACCATTTTGTTGTGGTGTTTCAACACAACTGGTTTGATGCGTAATACCGTACTTATCATAGAAATATTTCAGAAGGAATTATGTACCATTATCAGTTCTAATAGTTTTAATAGAAACCTGAAATTGATTGAAGACAATTTGATAGAAACTACGAAGATGGTTTTTAACTTCTGATTTCTGTTTAAGAAGATACAACCAGGTACATCTAGTAAAGTCATCTACAATAGTAAGAAAATATCTAAATCCTTCTTTAGTAGGGACACAATAAGGTCCCCATACATCATAGTGTATCAACTCGAAAGGAAATGAAGTACTAGTAATTCTAGAACTGAAAGGTAATCTCTTCTGCTTGGATAGATGGCAAACTTCACAGTGATGTTCTTTAGTGGATCCAGTGATAGAAAGATCAGATATGTCCTTAAGCTTATCTAGGGGAGCATGACCAAGTCTCACATGCCAGACATTATTAGAGGAGACAGAACTACATATAACAGTATCAGCAGTAGAGGGAGCATTTTCAAGAACATATAAGTTGTTCTGCAATTTAGCAGAACCAATCATCCTCTTGTTTATGTAGTCTTGTAATAGACATGAAGAAGCCATGAACATAATGAGTAGATGAGTATTAGAGGTCAGTCTAGAAATGGACAATAAGTTATATGTGAAAGAAGGGACATATAACACATTATGGAGAGTAAGTCCAAATAGCAAATTAACTGATCCAATTAAAGTAGCATGAGTCATACTGTTATTAGGCAAATAGATAGCAATATTCACAGGAGTAGGTGGTGTGATAAACCAGTGTTTTTGTCAGATCATATGATCTGTGGCTCATGTATCTAATATCCATTTATCACAATAAGGTGTAGAAGCAATAGAATGAGAGGGAAGAACAAGAGGGACATAAATACCAATGGCTGCTGAAGCAGCATAATGTTGAGTAGTGTCCAATCCAACAGAAGAAGTGTGAGACTACTCATGTGCTAATTTGAATGCCATGAACTGCTCAAAGAGAGCTAGATCAGTAGAGGCTGGAGACTTATTACTGGATGGAGGCTCAGAATGAGAAGAGTGAGCAATGTTGGTAGAATTAGCTGGTAACTTTCTCTTGCCTTTTGGACCTTCCCAACCAGGGGGATAGCCATGCAACTGAAAACAAGTGTCCACGTTATGTCCATTGAAACCACAATGGGTACAACGCAGCTTCTTCTTTTCCTCCTTAGAGGAGGTTTAGGGACCTTGGAGCTGGTATTTTGAACAAAGCTTATTTGTTTGCCTTGCTGTTGATAGAGCTGTGATTCTTGACCACTTCTTTGCCTAGTAAACATAGCTAGGGAATCTACTACTGTATTTTAAGTGTACAGGTCTCTCTGCTGCTCTTCTTGCAGCAGGAGTGAAAACACTTTAGAGAGAGGAGGCAGTGGACTAATCAGTAGGATGTGACTTCTAATGGCAGAGAAAGTATCATTTAAACCAACCAAGAATTTAAGAACTGAATCGTATTGTTGCATGTCAACCATTGTCCTATTGACATTACAGGTGCACAAACCACAAGTACACATAGCAATAGGCCTCTGGCTCACAAATTCATCCCAAAGGGACCCGAACATATTATAGTACTCAGCTACAGTAAGTGAACCTTGTGTGATGGTGGATAAGGATTTTTGTAACTAATACACTCTAGATCCATCAGTCATGTCATAACTATTCTTGAGTTCAAGCCACAATTCACGAGGGTTATCAAAATACATCAGACTTTGCTTTATAGGCTTCTCAATGGAGTTAAACAGCTAAGACAAAACTAGTGTGTTTGCTCTCACCCAACAAACCAGTAAAGAAGCATCATTGCCAGTAGGTTGCAACAAAGAACCATCAATAAAAGACAACTTAATCTTGATACTTAAAGCCATTATAATACTTTTACTCCAAGCAATATAATTGGAACCATTGAACTTTTCACTCACAATGGATTGGCATATGTAGTCATGGGTACCGAGGAAGTAGATGGAGGAGGAATCCTCGCTTGGATTCTTCACAGGAAGAGTAGTGGTGTTAGTAGAGGAGGCGCTCGGCTCTGTCATTGTGTCTCAACCAACGGCGCACCGGTGCAGAAAAAGAAAATTGGAGAAAAGTTGCAAAAAAGTTGCAGAGAGGAACAGGATGCAGTGATCGGAGAAGACAACCAGCAGCGGCGGTGATCAGCGATCGGAGAGAGGTGGCGGAAGCGGATTATGATCGGAAGGGTAACCGGAAAACTGATACCATGATAACTTGTGAATTCAGATTCATCAAGAAGGGAAAACAAGAAACGAACATTGCTGAAACTTTATTGAAGAAGAAGGATTCTTGAAGAGTAAAATTGTAACTGAAAATTAATTGTGGTGTGTGTGCTGGTGTATATATATACTATCATATTTGCCTAATTCCCTTGTAAATGGGATTGCGAGAAATGAAAGAAAAATTAACTAAAACTAACTAACAGTACTAACTAATATGCTAACTGCTAACTTAACTATTTCTCAAATTCTGTTAATAACAGAATTACCAGAATTACAAATACTTTCTAATAATGGAAAGTTACAAAATGTATGAATAATTTGATGATTTAACACGTATGCATGCACATATTAACAAAATATCTTCCCATGTTGTATTTTGGTGGTAAGAGAGGAAAGAGTAAAAGCATCAAACGCCTCATGGTAAAAAATTAAGTTTTTTGTTAGTGTTGCAAAATCTTTAAAAATGAGAACCTTGCTCATTGAGGGCACACACAAGAAGTAAAGTAAAAACTGTAAATTTGTAAGTAGGAATTTCAGAATTTATTCACATGTTGACAGAACAATGATCCATAAAGTGAACACTTGCTTAATGCACTACAACAAAATTGGTCTATAGGGACACAGAAAAATGTTCCAAGAACCAACTTGTTGCTACATTTACAATTTTTAGGACACATAACAACTATGTCCCATATAGTAGTGTCGCAAAAGACTATAGGACATTTTTCTTAATATCTATATGTCCCAAAGTAAACTTATGAGCAGAACTGAAATGCCTCATCAATGATTTACATTTTCATGATATATCTTTTAAGACATTTATTTGTGTCTACTGACTGAGCTTTCGAGACACAAAAAAAATGTTCAATAAGAAATTCAAATTTATGAATTGTCTCTAAGGACATTTTCTTGCGTCGCCTATTTAAACTATGAAGATACAAATAGGTGTCCTAAAAAAAGATTTATCAGAATACACGTTATTGAAACATTTACTTAAGTCTCATAAGTTCATTTTTTGAGATACAAATCATTGTATCCTATTTGATTTTTATAATATATTTCATCATGACACTTCTTTTGTTCCTCATTAGCATTCAAAAGTTGGGTTATATGATCAAAACTAAATCATCTGTATGTGTTAAAAGTGCTCATAACAATAGAGACCATTATATTCTACCAAAGTAAAATAACATCCACAAATAATCACTCAAACATAAAAACCTGAATATTTTTAAACTTGAACACAAATCGATCTAGAATTCACTGTCATATGCAAAAAATAATCAAACCTCCAGAATCACTATCATTTATTCTCGGTCAATATAGAAGAACTATTAATGTAACTAAAAACATCACCTAGTCAACTTCTAAGTAAAGGAATATGCATGAAATTTTCAAGAGACGCGATCACTCAAATTTTACGAAAACAATCGTTTCGTAACAAGCTCCAAATTGCATTAGCTCTCACCAATCATCATTGTCCAAATCCACATGCACATAATTGTATCGAAATTATAACAAAGTAAAATGACATCATCTAATAGCTTTAACAGACACCAACTTATAAGTGTAGAACTATATCAAACAAGAATATGAAAATAAGAATACAAGTAATAAAGGTCCAACTTATAAGCTTGAAACAAAATCAAACAAGAATATGAAGAAGAATAAAATGCAAGCAATGAAGGTCCAAACAGGACAAGTACAAAATAATGAAAGAGAAGCAAAGAGTTCAATAAAACATCAAGATTCTCTTTTCCTCATTTCTACTAATAAATAAATCACACAATTAAAAAACATAGAACTTGGAAACGAATATATCAACTATGGAGGCCATGCAACAGGTGTGCCAAGAGTATCTCCAATTGTTTGACAATGCTCACACGAAGAAAACAACCACTCTTCTTTTTTCATTATACCCTGGATTATTACTGAATAAAATTGAGGCCCCAAATCCATACCATTGCCCCTCACATTGTCCATCTTACTTCTGACACCATTCGCCACTACTTCGTTATCTCCAAAGTTCTTTAGGACAACATTAGACCCAACCTACATTTTTCAACTTATTACTAACTCAATGCATCAATAATTAGATCATGTATTTATTCATAATTAGCTAAAAGTTCATAATGTTTACAGTAATAACATGTTCACGGGAAGCTGATTTAGATGAACGTTGAGTGTTAGAAGTTGTAAGTGGGAGACTTTGAGAGCTATGTTGTACATTAGGATATTCTACTTGAGCTCTTTCAATCTTGGGTTATCCAATACCCTATAACTTACTGTTGACGATTGCCTTGAACTCTTCAAACTCTTTTCTCAATGTGATATTTTCCTCTGTTGCGTGATGATACTTTTCTTTGTACACTGAGTTTTCTTTAATAAGTGTTTCACGACTTGGTTTTTTCCCACAAACATCAGTTGATGTTATTCAAGTTCCATACATGCGCACTTGTCCATTCTTATCTTTCCCCATCACCGCTGAAAAGGTGTCATCTAGATCAAAAAAAGTCGCATTCGCAGTTAAATCTTTAGGATTTTTGGCAGCTTCCTCTTCCATTTGTTCCTGTAACGAAGTATATATGGTAAATCAAGTAAGATACTTTGAACAATATATTCATTTAGCGAGGAATCATATTCTAAAATTTAATATTCCACTTACTACTAGTGCAAGTATTTCATCACTTTCAAGTGTGCCATCGGGCTTGTAGTAAACTTCTTTAAACATCTCAACTCTGGTAGGACATCTACCCAACTCCTCAAACTACACAAAACACCAAATTAAAAAAGTTGATCTTTATATTTGATCTTTGAATTTCTTTAAATTATTACCATGGTTTCTTTCACTGTTGCAAGACTTTTCTTGCCCAGGCGATGGATATAGTCAACTTCTCCATGAGCTAGCTTATTCTTTTCGCTTCTCACCAGGAAAAAGTGAAAGACTATTATAGTGAATTTCAAAAATAATAGATTTGAATTAGACAAAAAGAGAATTGTTTTCATACTTCAGTTTTATCTTCCAGCCAATGCTCAACGAGTACTTTATACTGATCATGAAGCACCCTTTCTGGTACTTTAGCTAGTTGTTCTTCAATAGACTTATTTGGGTGAAAAGTCTCTTTCTTAACAAAGTTTTTCCAACTTTTCCATTTCTTATTAATAGACCTCAAGACAAAAGTATCTTGTTGTGTAGATAAGTCGAATCTACGCTGTAGGAAAATTAAAAGTCACAAGCATTATATATTTATGCATTAAATATAAATAGTACCTCTCAAAGCATAAAATTCACTTGAACAATGAAATTAACCTTGACAATTTCAAGCATGCGTTGTTTGTAGGTTTCAGGCATTATTCTCCTATCTTTATATTGGAGTGGACACAATTTCCCATTCCGTGCTATTGTGCCCAGAAAATAAGCTAATGTGCTTGTATTCTCATTAATTGGCTGCCCAAGATCATTAACTAAAACTGCAACACGTTTTCCATCTTGTACACACCAAGTTTTAGGCATCATGGTAGGTCCCCGTCCTCTTTTCTTTTTCCAAGTAGCTACATTAACAAATCCACAAACATGATAAATTTCATTCGAGAAAATGTATTTCTTAATTTTTTGAAGAGGGTCATCGTTAAAACCAGTTCTACAACATCACAAATGAAACACAACATCTTAATATCCTTCCATAATTGAAAATAACACTAATCAACATGATAATTCGTACTTAAAGAAAAGCTTGCTTAAAGAAAAGCTATATACTACAAATAGATATCAAACAAAAAGTAGGAATACTTCTAAAAACTCAAATTCTGGTATTGCAATTGCCAATGCATGAGAAAGATAGCTTTTATAAAATTGAAAGAAAAAAAAAAAGAAAAGAAAGAAAGGGAAAAAAACAAGCACACCAGGTTCCACTGCATCAAGACTAGGTTCAACTTGAGTTTGTTTGTTGTCATGACCATCACAAGAATTTGGTTGGTGTTTGAATTCGGTTGCATAGTATATCTTTCAAGCAAAGCTGAAGTCACACCAAGCCAACATGATCCTTTAAAGATAAATTAAAGATAACGAGTACGCTTAGTTAGAAAACTCGAGATTTTGATTCAAAGCATAAAATCATTGCCCTTAGATTTCACCTTTTCGAAGACTAGAAGGTGGTTGAGGTGCAGATGCTTGATGTCTCTGGAGGCATTTTCTGTAATCTATAATATACATAAATAAAATAATTATTAAATTATCCAATAACAAAAATATATAAAAAAGAATTCGTAAATTATCCAATAACAAAAAAAAGGCAAAACAGGACTTCGTATACAACGGTAACAAACAACTTACCAGGTAAATGATGTTGATCTAATACACATAAATTTAGTAAAACAAACAAAAGATGTAGCAACGTTACAAATTCAAACAATCACTAATTGAAATGACAAAGAAATATAGGCTAAAGCTAAACATAAAAACTCAATAGTCAAAATCTAAATGCCTCCTTAAAAATCTTTCAAATTATTCAATAAAAATTAATAATTTCTCAAAAAACAGCTCCTTGAGCATCTTCCCTAACCCAATTTTGTTGCTCATTCTCATTATGCAAATGCACTTCCTCACAATCATTTCGGTGAAGTGAACTTGTATCTAAGTTTAAAGTTGGATCCATTTCAAATGAGTCTCAAGGTTTTGTCTTAACAACGACGTGCCACCCTTTCTTAGTAGGATCTTCAACATAAAAGGCTTATTGCACCTGAGAAGCTAAGATAAAAGGCTCATTATGTTGCCTTAGTCGAGATAAATTGACCAATGTGAACCCCTATTCATCTACTGTTTGTGTGCTTGCTGTTGACACCCAGTCGCTTTCAAACATTACTACTTTTTTGTCGTCATCCTAATCAAGTTCAATGATATCCTTTAAGACCCCATAGTAAGTCACATCACCAACAATTGGATTGTTATCGTTTCGACTTGCAAAACTGCTATTTCAAACTTTTTGTAGGATTCCATAGCTTTTGACATTGAACCGAAATCCATTAACAACAAACCAATGTATCTATTCCCTTGTGGGTTAGGACCTCGAGCTAAGGCACTAAGATCCTTGGATACTTGAACTCCCCTAATATGTAAATCTTCAAACTATAAAGATTAGGTAATAGAAATTATTATCATATTATGCAACTTAACCAGTTAAACATAAATAATCATGATACAAAAAGAAATGTCAGTCATTTTAACTATTTGCTAACTTACATGATTATAAAACCAACTGGAAAAAGACTTTGAATGAAGTTGTTCAACATCTTTCGTGGATTTTCATGTTCAACAATTGCCTTGTGCTTTCTGCACATAATTTAAACAATAAAAAATATCAAATATCAAGTAAACTAAATGATTTAGAAAACTATTTAACTTAACATACTTACATTATGTAGGGCTCAATCGAACTGCAATTGAATAATACATATTGGTATGCCTTGTCGATCTTTTCCTTTGAAAAACTTCTAGGCTTTACCATGCTCTTGTGATCCCCAAGATTGGAGAATACTGGAAACTCATATGCAATCTCGCCACTTATACCATCATTTCTTTTAGCTTTGTTGAACTTGGTCTCCACATCATCTAAATACCTAGAACGAAAGGTCAAGCACTCTTCCATCAAGTATCCTTCAGCAATCGAACCTTTTGGATGGCTTTTATTACGTATACATGATTTCAATGTAGACAAATATGTGATAATCCATTCCAGGGTATAATTGTCTTTCAATATAATATAACAATTAATACAATAACAAACATGAAGAACAACATTACCTTTCAATGGGATACATCCAACGGTATTGTACTAGTCCTGCAACCCGAGCCTCATAGCATCCAACCGAGAAGAATCCCCACTAAGAAAGGGACTTGTAACACACTAGCATTTTGCCTCAAAATCTATTACACAATACAACATCATACATTCAAAATACCTAAAGGAATTGATCAATAGAACCTAAAATCTGAAATAGTCAACTAGAGGGATCGATTAATATTTCAATCAAAGTAAACGCGGAACACTTCAAATTTAACTCGTCCCACACCAAAGTCAAAATTCGAAATATGTACTCTAATCAGAGTTAACAATCCCATAATTAGTATAATACTACAATTTTTCCGTTTGGTATTGCAGTTAATTTTGATATAGTCTTTAGTTAAATAGTTAAGGTGCAAAACAAAATGGCAATAATATACGTTTACATTCAGATTATTTATACAAAACTATTCATTTAGAAATATAATTAACCTGCCAAAATTGATCTGATCACATGAATGATATATATACCATTACTCTTTTAGGTGTTTAAATGTCATAATGGTAAAAAGTATGATATAAAGAATCCCCTTTTTTTCTTTTAACTATCTACTTAAAACTACAAATTTTTCAAGAATTATATCAATCAATCAACAATTCCCACCACATAGGCACCAAATTGAATAAACCAAGGTATGTATATATATTGAATTCTAAATATTTCAATCTTCTCAATCCACAATCAACAACAAACCATTACAAGCCTTCGATTTGCAGAGAAAAATAAAAGGGTAGAAGATAAAGGAAAGTGTTACATACGGATGATAAAGACGTGGACGAGGAATCGAGTCTTCTCTGGTGAATCGAGCGTCCGTGGAATATTTCGAGAATTACAACCGCCAAAATTTTAAGGAGTAAAGCATCAGTGAGTTAAAAGAATATTAGGTTAAAGTTAATCTGGGAGAAAAGTAAACCAAACTAAAAGTGTGGGAACTAGATTAAGCTTTTATTAAGATATAATTCATAACTATTCTTTACTAAGACCAATTCAAATAAATGTCTCAAGAATTGAAAGTTATTAAAAGTGTCCCAAGAATTAAATTATTTTAGGACACAGCAAAATAAATGTTCCTATAATCAAAATATATTAGGACATACACTACAAGAATACAGGGCCATCTGCAACCACCCGGGCGGTTGCAGATGGCTCATGGGCGGTCGCCCCAAGGGTAACTGCGACCGCTCGGGCGGTCGTCGAGGCGGTCGCAGATACCCCTCGTCGTGGGTGCTCTGCAACCGTCTGGCGGTCGCAGATACTACTTGGCGGTTGCCATGTCCTTATAAACATGGCAACCTCCCAGCGGTTGCGAAGTCCATAAGGACCTGGCAACCGCCTAGCGATTGCAAATTCATGATTTTTGAAAGCTCGCAACCGCCCAGTGGTTGCGAAGTCCCTAAAAACATGGCAACCGCCTAGCGGTTGCGAATTCAAAATTTTCGAAAGCTCGTAACCGCCCTGCAGTTGCAAAAACTATTCATCAAAATAAAAAAAAACAATAATATTCTGGAAATTTTCCAGAATATTATTGTTTTTTTGTTGAAATTAATATAGTGAAACAAAAAGAAAATAAGAGAAACAAAAACAAAAGAAGATAAACAAAAAATAAAATAAGTGAAACAAAAAGAAAGATTTGAAAAAAAAGTGCTTGAGTTTTTTGTTGGAGATATAAAAGAAAAGAAAGTGTTTGTGTTTTTTGTTTGAGATATAAAAGAAAAGAAAGTGTTTGGTGATTTGTTTTGGAGATAAAAGAAAGTGTTTGGTGTTTCGTTTTGGAGATAAAAGAAAGTGTTTGGTGTTTATTTTGGAGATAAAGGAAAGTATTTAAGATAAAAAAAAAATAGTGTTTAGGTTTTGTGGATTGGAAAGAAGAGTGTTGAGTATGTTTGGAGAGTGTAATATTAGTGAATGAAAAATTAGAGAGAAGAATGGTGGGTATATATAAGATTTGGGGTGAAAATTTCGAATTTTCGTGAAAATTTGAATTTCCCCCCGAATCCCGCCCATTTCAGCAGAAATAGCAACCGCCGAGCGGTTGCTAGGAACCATGGCGACCGCCCGGGCGGTTGCGACATTAGGTAACGCAACCGCTGGGCGGTTGCAACAGTGGGATGCTCGAAACTGCCCAGCGGTTGCGAATAATATTCAAGTTTAAAATTAGTGATTTTTGACAAGTGCCTTGATGTGTTTGTATTTATAGACAACATATATCATTATACACAACATAAATCATCCAAAATAATAAAAATTCAAGTATGAATATTATCTACAACCGCCGAGCGGATGCAGATAACCAGTATTAACAACCGCCAAGGCGGTTGCGAGAAGCCCTCGCAACCGCCCAGGGGTTGCGAGGAGCACTGGCGACCGCTTGGGCGGTGGCGGATACTGGTTATTTGCAACCGCCTGGCGGTTGCAGATAATGTCCATATTTGAAATTATTGATTTTTGGGAAGTATCTTGATGTGTTTGTGTTTATTGAACTCAAACATCATTATTACATGTGAATAATAGTAGTAAACGTTTACAAGACTAATAATTAGGTTTGTAAAATAGTAGTTTATATGTGAGTTGGCGAGTTATCAACGATACTCCAATATATTATGTTCAACAACTAATCATTTACTTAGTCCTTAATGTTGTCCCTAAGCTTGATTTTGCAACAAAACCTTATAATTTGGCTTGTTTTAACTATCATTAGGATAATTATCAACTGATCAAACAACACGTCACAACGAATCATCCATAACAGTAAAAATTCAAGTATGACTGTTATCTGCAACCGCCAGGTGGTTGTAGATAACCAGTATTAGCAACCGCCCAGGCGGTTGCGAGAAGCCCTCGCGATCGCCCAGCGGTTGTGAGAAGCCCTCGCGACCACCCAGCGGTTGCGAGATGCCCTGGCGACTGTCCTGCGGTTGCGAGAAGCCCTCGCGACCGCCCAGGGGTTGCGAGACGCTCAGGTGACTGCACAGCGATTGCGGGAAGCCTTTATTGCAGATAACATCCATATTTGGGATAACCGCCCTTATTTGGGAAGTATCGTAATGTGTTTGTGTTTATTGAACTCAAATATAATTATTAGATGTGAATAGTAGTAGTAAATAACTACAAAACTAGTAATTGAGCTAGTAAAATAGTAGATTAGATGTGATTAGGCGAGTTATCAACGGTACTATATATATTATGCAAGGACTAATCATCATACTTAGTCCTTAATGTTGTCCCCAAACTTGATTTGGCAATGAAACCTTATACTTTGGCTTGTTTTAACTATCATTAGGGTAATTATCAATTGATCAAACAACACGCCACAACGAATCATTCATAATAGTAAAAATTCAAGTATGAATGTTATCTGCAACCATCAAGCGGTTGCAGATAACCAGAACAAGCAACTGCCCAGGCAGTTGCGAGAAGCCCTCGTCACCGCCCAGCGGTTGCGAGGAGCACTCGCAACCACTTGGGCGGTTGCGGATACTGGTTATCTGCAACCGCCTAGCGGTTGGAGATAATGTCCTTATTCGAAATTATTGATTTTTGGGGAGTATCTTGATGTGTTTGTGTTTATTGAACTCAAATATCATTATTACATGTGGATAATAGTAGTAATCGTTTACAAGACTAGTAATTGTAGTTTATATGTGAGTTGGCGAGTTATCAACGATACACCTATATATTATGTTCGACAACTAATCATTTACTTAGTCCTTAATGTAGTCCCTATGCTGATTTTGCGACGAAACCTTATAATTTGGCTTGTTTTAACTATCATTAGGTAATTATCAATTGATCAAACAACACGCCACAACGAATCATCCATAATAGTAAAAATTCAAGTATGATTGTTATCTGCAACTGACAGGCGGTTGTAGATAACCAGTATTAGCAACCGCCCAGGCGGTTGCGAGAAGCCCTCGCGACCGCCCAGTGGTTGCGAGAAGCCCTCGCGACCGCCCAGGCGGTTGCGAGAAGCCCTCGCGACCGCCCAGCGGTTGCGAGAAGCCCTCGCGACGACCCAGGGGTTGCGAGGTTTCCTAGCGACCGTCATGAGGTTGCGAGAAGCCCTCGCGACCACCCAGGGGTTGCGAGACGCTCGGGCGACCGCCCAGCGATTGCGGGAAGCCTTTGTTGCAAATAACATCCATATTTGGGATAACCGCCCTAATTTGGGAAGTATCTTAATGTGTTTGTGTTTATTGAACTCAAATATAATTATTAGATGTGAATATTAGTAGTATATAACTACAAAACTAGTAATTGAGCTAGTAAAATAATAGATTAGATGTGATTAGGCGAGTTATCAACGATACCCCAATATATTATTTTCAACAACGAATCATCATACTTAGTCCTTAATGATGTTCCAAAGCTTTATTTGGCAATGAAACTTTATAATTTAGCTTGTTTTAACTATCATTAGGGTAATTTTCAATTGATCAAATAACGCGCCACAATGAATCATCCATGATAGTAAAAATTCAAGTATGAATATCAGCAACCGCCCAAGCGGTTGTGAGAAGCCCTCGCGACCACCCTGCGGTTGCGAGAAGCCTTTGTTGCAGATAACATCCATATTTGGGATAACCCCACCTTATTTGGGAAGTATCTTGATGTGTTTATGTTTATTGAACTCAAATATCAATATTACATGCTAATAGTAGTAGTAAATAACTACAAAACTAGTAATTGAGCTCGTAAAATAGTAGATTAGATGTGATTAGGCGAGTTATCAACGGTACTATATATATTATGCAACTACTAATCATCATACTTAGTCCTTAATGCTGTCCCCAAACTTGATTTGGCAATGAAACCTTATAATTTGTCTTGTTTTAACTATCATTAGGGTAATTATCAATTGATCAAACAACGCGCCACAACGAATCATCCATAACAGTAAAGATTCAAGTATGAATGTTATCTGCAACCGCCAGGCGGTTGCAGATAACCAGAATTAGCAACCGCCCAGGCAGTTGCGAGAAGCCCTCGCGACCGCCCAGCGGTTGCAAGGAGCACTCGCGACCGCTTGGGCGATTTCGGATACTGGTTATCTGCAATAGCCTGGCGGTTGGAGATAATGTGCATATTCGAAATTATTGATTTTTGGGAAGTATCTTGATGTGTTCGTGTTTATTGAACTCAAACATCATTATTACATGTGAATAATAGTAGTAATCGTTTACAAGACTAGTAATTAGTTTTGTAATATAGTAGTTTATATGTGAATTGGTGAGTTATGAACGATACACCTATATATTATGTTCAACAACTAATCGTTTACTTAGTCCTTAATGTTGTCCCCAAACTTGATTTGGCAAGGAAACCTTATAATTTGTCTTGTTTTAACTATCATTAGGGTAATTATCAATTGATCAAACAACGCGCCACAACGAATCATCCATAACAGTAAAGATTCAAGTATGAATGTTATCTGCAACCGCCAGGCGGTTGCAGATAACCAGAATTAGCAACCGCCCAGGCAGTTGCGAGAAGCCCTCGCGACCGCCCAGCGGTTGCAAGGAGCACTCGCGACCGTCCTGCGGTTGCAAGAAGCCCTCGCGACCGCCCAGGGGTTGCGAGACGCTCGGGCGATCGCCCCGCGATTGCGGGAAGCGTTTGTTGCAGATAACATCCATATTTGGGATAACCGCCCTTATTTGGGAAGTATCTTAATGTGTTTGTGTTTATTGAACTCAAATATAATTATTAGATGTGAATAGTAGTAGTAAATAACTACAAAACTAGTAATTGAGCTAGTAAAATAGTAGATTAGATGTAATTAGGCAAGTTATCAACGATACCCCAATATATTATTTTCAACAACGAATCATCATACTAAGTCCTTAATGATGTCCCAAAGCTTGATTCGGCAATGAAACTTTATAATTTGGCTTGTTTTAACTATCATTAGGGTAATTTTCAATTGATCAAACAGCGCGACACAACGAATCATCCATAATAGTAATAATTCTTGTATGAATATCAGCAACCGCCTAGGCGGTTGCGAGAAGCCCTCGCGACCGCCCAACGGTTGCGAGAAGCCTTTGTTGCAGATAACATCCATATTTGGGATAACCCCCCTTATTTGGGATATATCTTGATGTGTTTATGTTTATTGAACTCAAATATCATTATTACATAAGAATAGGAGTAGTAAATAACTTTAAAACTAGTAATTGAGCTAGTAAAATAGTAGATTTGATGTGATTAGGCGAGTTATCAACGGAACTATATATATTATGCAACGACTAATCATCATACTTAGTCCTTAATGTTGTCCCCAAACTTGATTTTGCAATGAAACCTTATAATTTGGCTTGTTTTAACTATCATTAAGGTAATTTTCTATTAATCAAAGAACACGCCACAATCAATCATCTGAAATATAAAAAAATAAATTTTGAATGTGATCTGCAACCGAGTATCAGCAACCGCCAGGGCGGTCGCCATGGTACCAAGCGACGGCCAAGCGGTTGCGAGGCCTTATAAAAACTTCGCGACCGCCCGTGCGGTCGCCACTTCTCCATGGCGACCGCCTGGCGGTCGAGCTGCGGTCGCGGTTAATGGCGACCGCCCGAGCGGTTGGAGGGTGCGGTTGCAGATGCCCCCAAATCTTGTAGTGATAACTATATAAGTGTTCTAAAATAATGTATTTAAAACATTTACAAAATTATGTCTCAAAAATAATGTCTCTATAGACCAATTTTGTTGCAGTGATGGGTGTTCCTCTTTGTCTTTGTTTGCGCTGATCAACTTTATATCCAGGGTATCCCTCAAAATATAAACTGTTTTTGTGAAGCAAACTACTCTCCATAATATATTCTTCACCTTCACTAATTTTCCAATTATTATTCCTTATTAATTATTACCTTCAATATAATGATGCTCCAAATATTTATAGTCATTTGTTGCTAAATGTTCTCAGCTGCTTCTCTACTAATTTTGTGACACTGATAGTTGTATTAAATAAGATTGTACAAAATTTTGTAATAATTAAAGGAAATGTCAAAAGTGTAGGCGTAGTGTCTCAGTTAGACTGGCTTAACTTCTGTTTAACGTGGTCTTAATATATATTTCTGTTGTGACGTTACATCATATATATCTTCATAAAACAGGATTTGCTAACTTTTAACTAGGGGAAAAAATATCAAAACCCCAACGTTTGTGGTCGCTGCATGTTGCTCCCAACGTTTGTAACTTTGTAAATCTAACGGCTAAAATATTGACATGTTGACAATCTTACAGTTAAATTAAAATGTTGACACGTCGATAAATTCTACGGTTAAAATATGCATCAGAAAAAGGTTGAGAGGGCAAGTTGTCAAAAAACAAAGTTAGGGGGTAAGCTGCAAACGACCCCAAACGTTGGGGGTTTGATGTTTTTTCTCGTTCTATTGCACAACGGTCAAATATGAAATATCATAGGATTCATAATTTCGGATACAAGATCATAGATTCAATTTGAGCTAATAATGCTCACATGATTAAATCTTATGTTTTGGTCATTATTTCACAATTTGGATTAATAGTTGCCGCGAAGTGTTATTGATCACGTGACTAATTTTCCTATTTAGTTGGGTAAAAGTGCCATTTGCTCAATACAAATCTATTATATATATATGTTGTATATTTTTTAATTGATTTGTGTATATTTTAGATTATGTAATTTATCTTAATTAGCCTTGTACTGTATAAATAGAAGACTAATGAGAATATTCATTCAGCAAAATACTATCTTACATAGTATCACGAGTCTAAACCATAGCAGTGAACCTTCTCTCCCTCTACATAGTCCGCAGCACCCTCTCTCTTTCTCACTTCAATGGTTGAGTCAAAATTTTCCCCCGCTATCGCAATCTTCAATATTCGAAACTTTATTCCAATCACCCTCGAAGTTGAGAAAGGCAAATACTCTTTTTGGGCGGAACTTTTTCGCATTCACTGTCGTGCATACCAAGTATCACATTCATCCACGCACCCCTTCCGCACAATCAAAAACCCTGCCCCTCCCCGCCAATTCGGGTTCGAACAAAGCGGCTGACTCATCAACTTCTGCCGCCGCTCCGTCCAACCCGAAGGACGTCGACCCGGCCCTTTGGTCCCGCCTAGCGGCGATCGTCCTCCAATGGATATATGGGACAATATCCAATGACTTGTTGCACACCATTCTTGAGAAGGATTCCACCGCTCACCAAGCATGGGTCCGCTTTGAAAACATCTTCCAAGACAATAAGAACTTCAGGGCTGTCTATTTGGAGAACCAATTCTCTCAGGTACAACTGGACAATTTTTCGAATATCTCCTCTTATTGTCAAGAACTAAAAATGCTTGTAGATCAACCCTCGAATGTGGGTGCACATGTACCCAATCAACGTCTAGTTCTCTAACTCATTGCGAGCCTCAATGAGAATTATGATGGTGTTACGACTTTCATTCAGCAAAGTGATCCCCTCCCTCCGTTCTATGAGGCTCGGTCCCGCCTCATCATGGAGGAAACCCGCAAAGCGAAGCAAGCTGCCACTGTTGCCACGGCCGCTGCCATGATCCACGCCGCTCAACCCTTGGATCCACTGCCCCACAATCGCGAAACCACCCCTCCCCACCGCGGTTACTCTTCTCCCAAAAGAGGACGCCGTGGTGGCACCCGCAACCGTGATCGCGACCGCGGTCAATGCGACTCCTCATCATGGCGACCCGCGGTCTATCCGGCCAACCTATGGGCCAACTACTAGCCCTATTGTCCTATTTGCCTTGCCATTATTCGACCACTGGATGGGCTCGGCCTCCGACTTCCTCACAAACCAGAATTTTGGGTAGTTGTCCGTCACAAGCTTATACAGCTCACAGCCCGTCGTCGTCCTCCTATGCACCAACGGACATTGACAGCGCCATGCACACTATGTCCTTAAATTCTCCCGATCCATAGTGGTACTTGGACTCTAGCGCTTCCTTTCACATGACCTCGGCGGAAGGTACTCTCTCGTCTTATTTTTTTAAGCATAAATAATATTATTCTTGTTGGCAATGGCAATGAAATTCTCGTTAAAGGTCATGGTAATGCAACTCTCCCTTTTTTCTTCTTTTCCCCTCCATTCAAAAAAGGTCTTGCATGCTTCTAATCTTATTAAAAATCTTGTCTCGGTGCGCCGCCTTACTACTGATAATTCTGTGTCTAATGAATTTGACCCGTTTGGTTTCTCTGTGAAGGATTTTTGAACGGGGACACCCCTCGTGAGATGTAATAGCACCAGTGACTTATATCCCATCACTCCCTCATCCATCCCATCTAGCCGCCCTCCCACCGCTCTTGTCGCCATATCTCCCACCTTATGGCACCAACATTTGGGACATTCGGGCTTATCTACTTTACAATTTTTAAATAAGAAAAATTTTATTCATTGTAGCACTTTGGCCTTACGAACTTTATGCGAACCTTGTGTTTTGGGGAAGCATATTAAACTTCATTTTTCTTTATCATCAAATTCTTGCTTGCATCTGTTTGATATCATACATAGCAATTTGTGGACCTCGCCGGTCTTAAGTTCTAGTGGTCATAAATACTATGTTTTATTCTTGGATGACTTCTCAAATTTCTTATGGACTTTTTCTATTGGTCGCAAATCCGACGTTTCCTACATTTTTCTGCCTTTGTTACATTCATGCGTACTCAATTTGGTGCAAATATTAAAAGTTTACAATGTGACAATGGCAGGGAGTTTGATAACAAGCACTTCAAGAAGTTATGTCACACCTCGGGCATGACCCTTCGCTTCTCTTGTCCATACACATCCGCCCAAAACGCCAAGGCCGAACGTAAAATTCGGTCGATCAATAATATTGTTCGTACTCTCCTCACTCAATCATCCACGCCTCCCTCTCTATGGCCTCACGCCCTATAAATGGCAAGTTACCTTACAAATATACTTCCCCACAAAACTCTACATCAATCCTCTCATTCTCAAATACTCTATCACCAAACACCATCATATATGCACCTATGCACATTTGGGTGTCTATGATATCCTCTCTTCCCCGCCACCACTATACACAAACTCCAACACGTTCTACTCCTTGTGTCTTCCTCGGTTATTCCTCCAATCATAGGGGATACAAGCGCTACGATCTTCACTCCAATACTCATCATCTCTCGTCACGTAATATTTGACGAATCAAAATTTCCTTTCCAACATCTCCACGCCTCCTCTCGAAACACTTACTCTTTTTTCGATGACCACATCCATCCTCTATTCCTACCCACGGCCCAACCGACCGCCAACCCCACGGCCCAACAAACCTCACCCTCTCTGGTCTGGTTCAACACGGCCTCCAACACCACGGCTCAGCCACCAGCGGCCAAACACTCTGCCGCCCCTACCCTAGAGGCCCACTCACCTCCGGCCCATTCCTATCGGCCCCGACCATTTCCCCCACCTCAGGCCAGCCAAACACGGCCCAGTTCAGCGTCGCTCCTTCCACTGCAGCCTGATCTTCCTCGAGCCACACCGACGCGGCCCTTACTCCACTCCCGTCGATCGAAAACATCCATCCACCGCCTTCTCCTCCCTCTCGTACCATCATCACGGAGCATGCACATTATCCATACCCCTAAACGTACTTTCAATCTCTCCACCTGTATATCTCCCTCTTCTCTTCCTACTAACCCCAAACTTGCATTATCTGACCCTAATTGGAATCAGCCATGCTAGATGAATATAATGCTTCGATTAAGAATGAGACGTGGGAGTTAGTCCCTCGTCCGTCTAATGTGAACATTATTCGATCTATGTGGATATTACTCCATAAACTAATGCTGACGGTTCTTTTGAGCGCTATAAGGCTCGTCTTGTTGGTGATGGCAGGTCTCAGCAGGTTGGCATTGATTGTTCGGACATGTTCCGCCCGATGGTCAAACCCGCGACCATTCGCACTGTCCTTAGCATTGCTCTCTCTCGTTCTTGGAAAATCAACCAACTGGATGTCAAGAACACCTTTTTACACGTCACTCTCAATGAAACAGTCTACATGCACCAACCCCTCAGATTTTGGGATTCCAACCGTCCAGACCATGTGTGCCTTTTAAAGAAGTCACTTTATGGTCTAAAACAGGCGCATCGGGCTTGGTATCAACGGTTTGCCGATTTTGCCTTCTTAGTTGGATTCTCCCACAGTAAATTCGACCACTCTCTGTTTATCACCGGGGTAACGACATTGCTTACTTACTTCTTTATGTCGATGATATTATACTTACTGCCTCGTCTGTTTCTCTCCATCATTTCATTATTGATCAGTTTAATGCTGAATTTGCCATGAAGGACTTGGGTACCCTTCACTATTTTTTGGGCATTGTTGTTTCTCACTCTGTGGGCGGTCTTTTTCTCTCGCAAAGTAAGTATGTAGCTAAAATTATTGTGCGCGCGAGCATGACTTCTTGCAAACCCGCATCCACCCCTATTGACTCGAAACCGAAGATCAGTTCCTCGGGTTCCCCTTTTCCCGACCTGACTTGGTTTCGTAGTTTGGCTGAAGCTCTTATGTATCTCACCTTCACTCGTTTGGATATCTCCTAGGTTGTTCAACAAATTTGTCTCCGCATGCACGACCCCCGTATCGAGCACATGGCCACTCTTAAACGCACCATTCGCTATGTGCAAGGGACATCCCACCTCAGTCTTCATCTCTCTCGGTCTAGTCTCGACTCTTTTGTGTCTTACACCGATGTCGACTAGGCCGACTGCCCTGACACAAGTCGTTCTACCTCCGGCTATTGCATGTTTCTTGGGGATAATCTTATTTCTTGGTCATCCAAACGCCAACCTATTTTATCCCGTTCTAGTGTCGAAGCCGAATACCGTGCCGTTGCTAATGTCGTTTTGGAGTCTTGTTGGATTCGAAACATATTATTGGAGCTTCGCATTCCTCTCTCAAAGGCCACTTTAGTTTATTGTGATGTGTGAGTTCCATCTATCTCACCAACATTCTGGTGCAACATTAACGCACCAAGCACATTGAGCTTGACATTCACTTTGTTCGCGAAAAGGTGTCTCGGGGTCAAGTTCGAGTTCTCCATGATCCTTCTCGGTTGCAAATTGCCGACATCTTCACTAAAGGATTACCTCGATTTCTGTTTGATGATTTCCGTTTCAGTCTCACCATTCGTGAACCTCCCGATTCGACTGTGGGGGTGTATTAGATATATATGTTGTATATTATTTGATTAATTTGTGTATATCTTAGATTAGGCAATTTACCTTAATTAGCCTTGTACTGTGTCTATTTACTGATAGAAGACTAATGAGAATATTCATTCAGCAAAATACTATCTTACAAAATCAACTAGTATACATACATTAAAGAAATAATTATACTTTTGGCGCGAGAGTTGAATAATTAACTAGCTCAAGCCTGCTTACTTAGTTAAATAAAAACCATGAGCATATATTAAATAAACATTCATACTTTTGGCGAGACCCCATTTTATATCTTCGAAGAACTTTGCAATTAAAAAGTGTCCCGTTGGCGTCATCTGTCTTCCTCGTCACCTGAGGGTATCCATAATCGCATTATTGTATTAGACTGATCATATACATAAGCAGGTGATGAAGAGCCAGAAATTTGGCTTAAGAAGTGAAATTTAATTTAACCTAAATAGATAATTACTTTAAACAAAGTCCTGTAGTAGATCAAACCAAAAAGTCTTGTGGCAAATAATAAGATGAATTGATCACGAAAAAACTAGTAATTCAGTGCCTATCATAAACTTTTATTGGAAGAACCTGTAGTGGTATGGTTTTTTGATGTGAAAGTCCATTTCCACTACCGTTGAATCAATTTTTCAATATACCAACGTTGTGAATGAAAGTAAGGTGCACCATTCTCCGAGCCAACGACAACCCCGGGCATATCCTCCTCCCCTGATCTTTTTTCTTGAAGATCACCCGGGTACAACCTGATCCTCATTGTTTCTGGCGTGGGGCTGCAACGTTTTTTCTCGTTGATCTCTTACCCTTGTTGAGTTTTTATCCATACTTACTTTTCAACTTCGGTAGGTTTCTTTCAGAAGAACACCTAATTTTGAATTGTGTTGAAACCACCTGGATTAGTATGTTTAGATCAACAGATCATGTTCTGCTACGAAGCTCGTCCCACTTAAAACTTACGAATCTTTTACACCTTTGAAAGTTTTTAGAGATGGTGACATTTTGATCTGATGAAAATCTATACACGTGTTTCTTCTATTACTGCAACAAGACTGAATCTGCTCCCACTCTGACTGTCTAAGTGTCTACGGGAGCGAAATTGTCTAAGTGTCTACGGGAGCGAAATGAGCTCAAATTTATTCCAAGTACACAAATTTAAAGACGACAAATACCTTGAACAACATGAGTTTCACTACAAACTCATAATCCGAAGGCAGGGCGTTCATTGCCCCCAAAAATCATGCAACTATATGTAAGGAGGCTCGACTAACGCTTTGCTTTTCTTGTCTGATACAGGCAGACGACCTTACGCTCCGGTAAAAATAATTCAGCATAGTAAATCATTAGTTATGGGTACAACCAACTTAAAATAGAATGACAGAGACCTTGTTACTAATAAAGATATCATTTCCCCAAACCCATCTGTTTTGCAAAATTAACCTCCAAAATAAAGATTTAATTCAATTCATTTCAAAATGCTACCTCTGCAATCTGCATCATTTCTAACTGGCAAATAATCTAAAGCAAACTCAGCACAACATTACGTTATTTCTAAAGCAAACTCTGCATCATTACGTTATTTCTCAAAAATCTAAAGCAAACTCAGCACAACAACAATATTACAAACTGAAAATGCAATAAAACAGGACTATTAACGCCAAGTCGCCAACTGATCGCAACGACATTAAAATCTGAAGTCTGAGACAATGCCTTAATCCAAAGCTTATCTATCCCGTCAACAAATCAACTCCGGGAGAAATTTAACTGTTTTATTGCACTAATAGCACAACGGGGTCCTTTCCAACAAAAACAAGATATAATCATCTCTAACAGACGTTTCATATTTGGGAAAAGCGTGTGTCTCTCATGTAAGTAATCTTCTTCCATCAGAATTCCAAGTAAACCTATTAAAGCAATCACAGAATCACTCATACTTATAGTCACTCATTAAACATTGGTATACCTCGATTATATCTCATTACTAGTATTTAAACAAAGACAATATGTAACAATGACTGCAATATCAGGTACAGGTGACTAAGTAAAAACAAACAAGCCGAATCTCACCTACGGATCCTACCAGTTGAGAGGTCTTTCTTGGAGAATAGTTCCACTAGCTATGTAAGGGATTAAGAATGCTGCACCAGAAAGAAAAAAGGAATTATAAAACCAAACAACTGAATCCAAATAATAATACAGAAGAAGTATCTCAGCAAAGCTGACTGTAACGTCTCCACTAACAAAAGAAGCAAGCACTGTCGTAGAATTTGGATTTTAGTAAGAGACATTAGCAATGGATAATCTCATTTCTCTTGCTATCAACTTAAGGATTAGCTCCATCACCACCCACTAAAGCCTTTAATTATCAGGATCAATATCTATTTTTGTCAGATAAAAAGAATTTTTGTTAAAAATGCAATTTTATGACAACCCAATAATCACAAGGTCAATTCCTCACAAATCAAACCGCATGAGACTCATTCTGAGATTAGAAGAGATGGTATTTTTGAGGAACAGTGCGTCGTATTTTCCTTATAGAGCATTAAATTGCCAAACCAACATACCAAGGGGGATAACTTACAGATGTATGATTTGAACCTTGAGAAGTTCATGGAGAAGTAAGTTAGGCTCTTTTGCTTGTTTTATGCACTTTCCTCCCTTTCCCATTTAGACAATGTGATTTCACTTTTCAGTTAATCTACATGTGCTGAAATGCAGTAAATAACGGTTCGTGTTGTTTGAATCATATCCATTTTAAGTTGATTGTAAAAGCGCCTTTTTTTTTGGTTTGAAACTCCACATTCAACTATTCAGAAAATTACCTGGTATAAATTAAGCTCAACTACGCGTGTTAGAGTTTTTACTAATACTTACTTTTCATCTTCGGTATGTTTCTTTCAGAAAAACATCTGATTCTGAATTGTGCTATATACTGCAGTTATACACCACCTGGATTAGTATGTTTAGATCAACAGATCATGATCTGGTACGAAGGAAGCTACTCCGACTGAAGAATTATGAATCTACCTTGAACAACATGAGTTTCACTAAAAACTCATTATCCGAAGGCAGGGCGTTCATTACTCCCAAAATCATGCAATGCAACTCTACTTAAGGAGGCTCGACTAACGGTTTGCTTTTCTTGTGTGATGTCGGCACACGATCTTACACGACTAAAGATTAATTCAATTCATTCGAATAAATTTAACTGTTTTGTTTCACTAATAGCACAGCCAGGTCTTTTCCAACAAGAACAAGATATCTCCATCTCTAACAGATGTTTTATAATTGAGAAAGAGGTGTGTTCCTCGTAGTAAGTAATCACCTTCCATCAGAACTCTTAAGTAGACCTTCGATATGAACTATACCTTCCATCAACTATACCTTGTTATTAGTAATTAAACAAAGACAATAGGTAACAATGGCTGCAATATCATGTACAGGTAACTAAGTAAAAACAAACAAGCGGAATCTCACCTACTAATCCAAACAACTAGAGCACCACTTGAGAGCTCTTTCTCGGAGAATAGTTTCCACTAGCCTCGTTAAGACGTATAACCATGTAAGGGATTAGGAATTCTGCACCAGAAGGAAAGAACTATAAACCCAAACAACTCAATCCAAATAATAATACAGAAGAAGTATCTCAGCAAAGCTGACTTAGTAGCATTTGGGCTTATTATGCGAGCAAATATGTCGACTACTACATAATCCACAAGTTCTGGATTTAAGTAGGAAACATTAGCAATGGATAATCTCATTTCTCTTGCTATCAACTTACTGTGACATGTCACAAGACTACACATTTTTGCATAAGCAGAAATATTTTCTAATAATTTAGTTCCATCACCACCCACATGAAGACTTTAGTCATAAGGATCAATAAATGTTTTTGTCAGATCAAAATATTTTTTTGTTAACCATGCATTTTTATGACTACCCAATAATCAAAAGTTCAATTCCTCACATGAGACTTGTTCTGAAACTAGAAGAGACAGTATTTGTGAGGAACTGTGCGTCAGATTTTCCTTATAGAGCATTAAATTGCCAAACCAAAATACCAAGGGGGATAACTTACAGATGTATGATTTGAACATTGAGAAGTTCATTTCCCGTATCCTCTTGATCTACCTGAATTTTCTTCGCTGAGTTTGCAACAGAAGGGCTGCACCAAAGAACTTCGATCTTCTCCAAGGAGTTAAAGTCTCCGATGCTGGAAGGGATTTCCTCCAGCTTCTTGCAACTCTGTAAAGCCAGTTTCTTAAGACAAGGAAAATTATCGGGAGAAACAATCCATTTTTTTATGTTGAGACTTTCTAGTTTCAGGAATCTGAGTTTAGAAAACTCAACGTCTTCCAAGTCCCACAAAGCATCCACAAAAGTTCCCTCACGTAGCTTGAGAACCTCCAAGTTTGGTAGTTTGTGAAATGTTGAGATTTCACTCCATTTTACCTTGAATTTCGACAAAGTTAGTTTTTTCAAGCTTGAAGGAAGACCAAAATGGCCTGATATACATTGCATTCTACTGTCGCATATAATCTTCAGTGATTCAAGTTGATCAAGAGACTCGAGTTGAGGTAACTGGTACTCAAATTTGCCGTTGGGATTCTTTGCTTCAGCAAATATAAATCTAAACTTTCGCAGGTTTGGTACTCTTGGTGTCAACCTTTTCTCTTCTCCACAGCAAACTACAGGTGTCGAAAGTGTTTGTAGATTCTCCAACTTGGAAGAGCTCCCATGAAGCAGCGCATGACTGAAATTAGCACGGTAATTGATATGCAGGTGCCTTAATTTAACCAATTCCCAGATCTCCTCTGGCACTACAATTTGACCTCCTAATCCCTTGATAATCAATGTCTCCAAGTTCCATAGTTTGGATATCGATGATGGGATTGAGTTCCAAACTACGCGGATTGAAATGTACCTCAAGTGAACCAGCTTTATGATATGATCTAGGTACATTTTTTCATCTATAGTGAGGGCTTCGGAATGCACGATCTTCAACAATCTGAAGTCGGCAAAAATCGGTATTATATCCTCCACCGACAAGGAAACACTTCTGTTCATGGTAAAGAACAAAAAAGAACTTAGGGGTGGAACAATTGAACTCTTAGAAAGAGCTTTGCATGTAGGGAAATCAGTCCTTTGATGCCTTAGAGAAAGATTACTCCCTGTTGTTAGGGAAATGCTTAACCTTCGTTCATAAGTTGCATAATTGTGCGACTCGGCGTGGACGCTTACCAGCCGCATAAAGTTTGCTTCTTTTGCTTTCACCAAGCACATATCACGCAACATATCATGGACACGACAAGATTTCACCCTTCCGTCGGACCTTCTTTCAGCAATCATGACGAGGCTTCTGTCAATAAGATCCATCAGATTTAGTTCAGCTTGAACCTCTAAGCTGATTGTAAGGGGATCGGTCGTTTTCACGAATCCTTCACCTATCCACATCCACATCAATTTGTTTGCCGGTATTTCTGTATCCTCCGGGAAGGCTCCAAGGTAAAGAAACAATGGTTTTAAATTATCTGGTAACATCTTGTAGCTTAGTTCTAACACTATCATCAATTGTGCTTGAGCAGTATCACCAGAGATATACAAGCTCATATTTTCAGCTACTTTCTCCCAGAAATGGTGTTTCTTTTCTAACTTTGAAAGAATTCCAGCAACCACGACGATTGCAAGTGGTAAGCCATGGCATTTTTTCGCAATTTTCTCTCCAACTTGGCGCAATTGGTGAGGGCATTCTTCATTTTTCCCATAGATCTTCTGTTTCATTAAATTCCAGCTCTCCTCATCAGTTAAAAGACGGAGTTGAAGAGGATTGCTATAATCTTCTAACCTGCTCCGACTTGTCAACATGATCCGGCTTCCCTTTCTATTATCTGGAAAGAAACGCTTTAGGTACTTAGGAGCACCCATTCCCCAAATGTCATCCAAGACAATAAAGTAGCTTTTCCCAGTAAGTTGTTGGTAAAGCATTTTAGATAAATCACCCTCACTCCTTCTATAGGCATCATCGGTGAGCTTAGTTATAGAACCTAAAATTGTCAACAACAATTCTTTCGGGTTGTATTCTTGGGAAACTGTACACCACGAACGAAGTTCAAAATGGCCAACAATAGAAGGATCCTCGTACAATCTCCTTGCAAAAGTTGTTTTACCCAATCCAGCCATCCCAATGATTGAGATAACATCAAGCTTCTCCGAGTCACCGACTAATCTTTCCATTATTAATACCGTCTCATTCTCAAACCCCACCACTACATCACTTGTTGGGAGTAACGGTTTGGGCTGCCCGCTGCTCGCAACAACGTCGAAATTGTTCATCTCATTAGTTAATCTTTTCTCACTGATATCCGAAAGAGTTGATTTAATTAGCTTCACCTGCTGTTGAAAGTCAGAAAACCAAAATAACCTGCAGCAGTCAGGAATGGTTTCAGCCACATATATGTTGATAAAATATTCTGCTTCAGAAGCTGCACACTGAATACGGTTCAAAAGGTCCTTCGATTCATCATCATCTGCAGTGCTAGTATTGGCCACGGTATAATGTAGAA
Organism: Linaria vulgaris; assembly: GCA_948329865.1. Classification (NCBI taxonomy): domain Eukaryota; kingdom Viridiplantae; phylum Streptophyta; class Magnoliopsida; order Lamiales; family Plantaginaceae; genus Linaria; species Linaria vulgaris. The sequence goes on along the minus strand of OX415250.1, from coordinate 126,321,078 downwards.
ATGATCGCAGTAGAACTAAGTCCTCGTGAATAGCTTGGAACCCTCCAGTCTCATAAGTTTTCAAATTGAATGGTAAATCCTTCAACTCCCTCAAGTTGTCAATAAGATTATTCAAGTAACCGAGTTGATTAGTTTGGCAAGAATTTCGGGCAATTGTGCCCAAATTTATGCGCCAGCAGATGTGGTTGATGCGGTCTCTGAGGGGATAACCCTTTTCATGAAACTCTCGCCATATATCAAAAGTGCTCATGTTTGGCGTGTTTCCCCTCATGTCGGCAAGTTCCTCCAGGGGGTAACTGAGAAACAAGCACGCCAAAAATTGATTTGTCTCTAGCGGCGTCATCGAATTGATTGCCTCATCATTATTTGTCATCTTTGTAAGAATTTCCAGGACGAAATCCACATAGGCCTTCAAAAGTCCATCGGTCAAAGGAGGAAGATTAGCTCGAGAATCTTGTAATTTCAATACTGCAGTACTCATTTTGGACTCTACACGGTCTTTGAAATGCAAATAATACTCCGATGAAGAGAATTTGCCATACTTTTTGAGAAAGGAATAGCATGCCGCACTTTCAGCGACAAATTGAGGAAAAATCATGTTCTCTTTCAAACTTTGGCCACCCGCACAACATCCTCTTGCGAGCTCAACATAAGTTTTTATACTTTTATCTTCCAAGTCACATTGATTCAGATTCTCCAGAAGTTGATCCAAAAATTCTACCATGGATTCGCTGCTGTGCACGAAGGTCGTTGATGAGAGGAAAGAATCAGTACTAAGAATAGCAAGGTATGCATTTGAGACTCTTGCTACCATATGCTCAAAACTTCCCATGCTAAGAACCTCCCTGGCTTCTGATGGTTCTATATTCCCCCTTGATAGTAAACTTGAACAACGCTCTAGGAGAGCCACAAAGTGTGATTCAATATCCGTCAAGATACCAATCAAACTTTGATTTATCATCACCTGGGTAGTAGTAGTAGTACCATCCTCCACACACCGATTCAACATGCACCAGGTAAATGTAATCAAGAATCCAAGATCCTTTCTCAACTTATGAAATTCATGGCGAATATTTGAATGAGCCTTCGTTTGAAACACTTCATATTGAGACACGGTGGCCTTAAAGATCAAATTGAAGTTCTCGTACACATCTTTCATCAACACTTGTCGCAGATAAATATTTTCTCCATCGAACACATGCTTGTTCATTTTCTTACATATTTTGCCAAGCCCCACAGAACTACCTTTCATCTCTCTCTCTTTGTTTCTATCTACGAACAAGACAATATCCGTGACATGATATTTAAGGAGATGAGCTTGTTGGAGCAAATCAGATATCCCAAGGTCAGTCGTTCCTGTTGCCTTGGTTTTTTCATTGAAAAACAATATGACCAGAGATCCAACATCTCCCAGCAAACTTTGGAATTGGCTTCTCATGTCGGCAAGTTCCTCCAGGGGGTAATTGAGAAACAAACAAACCATAAATTGGAAGTTCACTTTGTGAAGATCTTCAAATTGATTCTTCACTAGCGATGACACAAGATTGGCTGCCGCATCATCATATATCAGCTTTGTTAGAATATCTTGGACGAAATCTGCATAGACCTTCAGAAGTCTATCAGTCAACGGAGGAAGATTATCTGTAGAATCTTGTAATCTCAATGCTGCAATATCCATTTCGGACTCCATACGGTTTTTGATCTGCAAATAATACTCCGATGAAGAGAATTTGCCATACTTTTTGAGAAAGGAATAGCATGCCGCACTTTCAGCGACAAATTGAAGAAAAATCATGTTTTCTTTCAAACTTTGGCCACCCGCACAACATCCTCTTGCGAGCTCAACATAAGTTTTTATACTTTTATCTTCCAAGTCAAATTGATTCAGATTCTCCAGAAGTTGATCCAAAAATTCTACCATCGATTCGCTGCAGTGCATGAAGCCCGTTGATGAGGGAAAAGAATCAGTACTGAAAACAGCAAGGTATGCATTTGAGACTCCCCATGCTAAGAACCTCCATGTCTTCTGATGTGTTTATTATATCCCCTCTTGATAGTAAACTTGAACTTCGATATCCGTCAAGATACCAATCAAACTTCGATTTATCACCAACCCAGTACTCTCCTCCACGCACCGACTCAACATGCACCTGGTAAATGTAACCAAGAATCCAAGCTCCTTTCTCAACTTACGAAATTCAGGGCGAATCTTTGAGAGAGTCTGACTTTCAAATTTTTCGTGTTGAGAAAAAGTGGCCTTAAAGATCAAATTGAAGTTGTCGTACACATCTTTCATCACTTGGCTCAGATCAATATTTTCACCATCGAATACATGCTCGTGCATCTTCTTACGTACTTTGGCAAGATCCACAGAACAACCTTCCATCTCTCACTCTTTTCTTTCTCTCTCTCTTTTTTTTTCCCCACTGATGTGAATTGGGAAGATGCAACTAACCACACCAAAGTTGACCATTATTTATTGCAACTTGTAGTCATTAACTAATCATTCTCACTTATTAATCATATATATATATATATGTACGACAATGTCTGACATTAATTTGACATTAATTTGTTTTGATGTTCTTCAACGGTCATATTATATACACCTTTAAAAGTTATAATTATATATGAAAACTCTTATTCACAATATAATCACTTTTTTGATGGCTTCAAAAAGCAATATCTAATAATGTCCCTAATTTGTATTTCCTGTAACCAAGAAAAAAGAGAAAAAAAAAAACCGCAAGGTAATGTAACACTTACAAAAAACATAACTTTAAAATTTAAACCAAAATTCGAATTATAGCAGTTGTCAATTTTATATTTGGTACCCCAAAGTCTTTCTGCTCTCAATTTCTATACGTTTGTTGACCCGTAATTAACTAATTATCAAATTAAATAAATGAAAGATTCCAGCTATCACAAATTGTTAAAAATAATATATGTGCGGAATTAAAGTCATTTTCTAATCAATTTTTATACGACTATTGAGTTGACCCGTAATAGTTGGTTCCTTTTCATTAATAACTTCCAAGCTAATCGCAAAATTGTTAATTAATCAAATAATTAAACAAACAATATCTGAATTTTAGTTCAACTAATTGGCGTGCAGGTATTAACAAAAAGTAAAAAGTAAAAATAAAAGCATATATATATATATATAGGACAAAAGATACGAAGAGAATAGAGGGTATTTTTCATCCACCTCCCCTGAGGTTTGGTCCTTTGGCAAACACCCCCTTGAGGTTTGGTACTTTTTTAAAGACCTCATTCTGTTAGTTGACCAGTTAGTCAACAGTTAAAAAGAAGGGCGATGATGTCATTTATCATTAACTTCAAAACAAAAAATAATTTACTATTATAATATTCATTATCTTTATTCAATTAAAAAAAATAAGAAACTTTAGGATTTATATTACGTCACTAAAAATAATTCACTTCAAATACTAAAACTAAAATTTTAGTCAACAAATTAGAGGTAAGTGATATTTTTTATTTTTATTATGTATTGAACAAAATGATTGTATGTATCGTATCCCAATATACCAAATAAAACAATGAGACAGGTAACCAAATGGTAGAAATTAACAGGGAAAAAAAATAATGAAAAGAAACTCGACTAATCTTTACTTATCTCTAATGCCTTAGAGAACAAACGTGATAAAAGTAGTCAATTAACGAAATGTTAACTAGGAAATGATATAACACGGTAAAACCAAATCGTTGGTAATTTCCTGAAATGATATAATGACATTACGTTTATTCTCTAATATTATATATATACATATATATATATATATGTATATATTAGCACAACTTCTTTTCATGATACAATACACAATAGTTTTGTTTCTTAAATGAATTTTTTAAGGACATTTATATAAATTACAAAATCTCTTATTACATTTATTATTTGAAAATCACCATAGTAGTAGTAGTAATAATAATAATAATAATAATAATAATAATAATAATAATAATAATAATAATAATAATAATAATAGTAGTAGTAATAGTAATAATAATAATAATAATAATAATAATAATGTACACCTTGAGAATTAAGAAGGAAAAATCATGTAATGTTTACATTAAATTACTAATGATTCTGTTTTTTATGTGAATAAAGATAATGAAAATTATAATAGTAAATGACTTTTTGTTTTGAAGTGAATGATAAATGACATTATTGTCCTTCTTTTTTAACTGTTGACTAACTAGTCAACTAACAGAAAATTGTCTTTAAAAAAATGTCAAACCTAAAGGGGTTGTTTGCCAAATGGCCAAACCTCAGGGGAGGTGGATGAAAAATACCCAGAGAATATACTACTATTACTTAGTACTTACAGAAGCCCAAATGACTAAAGCACCCCTCCGGCGATGAACGCGACGCCGTTTCGACTGCCTCCAGCTCAGGGAGTAAAGCACGAGCTCAGTGAAGGTGACGTGGCGTTTGATATTTTCTCTGCCCCCGCAAGTTGGAACTTATTGCTGATTTAGTCCTCACCAGTTCATCCATTAGTTACTTAATAATTGAAAAGGCGATTTTGGTCATTTTTCACTTGTCAAGGGTCATTTCTATTTAATATTTTATACTATGTATTTACTCAATGAAATTACAAAAATGGGGAGATTGTAAGATTAATATCCCGACTTTGTGTTAGTTTTTTCACTTATAGTCAAACTTTCATTACGTGTATTCTACTGTCTAAAAATTATTTCGACTACCACTTCATCGTTCCAACTTTCAAACATTACATGAATTCTCAACTTTTAAATTATTTGTTTATTGTTTCAACAATATAAAACTCACAGATGATTTGTTAATTTAACACTAACAAGCATTTAAATAAAAGAAGAAAAATATTTTAACAAAATGATTGTAAAATAAAAAAAGGTTTGGAGTTTTGAAGATATGAAGAAAGTGTTTGAGAAATGAGAAACATTTTGAAGATTTGAAGAGAGTGTTGGGTTAATTTTTTAGATTTGACAAATAGGAAATTTTGGAAGATATTAAGAAATAAAGAAATGGTATGGATAGTTTTTTACATTGGAGAAGTGAAGAATTTTTGATGATATGAATAAGTGTTGGAATTATTTTGTAGATTGAAGAATTGAGGAATATTTATAATATGAGATTGAAAATTTTGAATTTTCCGCACTTGGGCGCCCAAATTTTCAAGGTTTTGCGACCGGACATCGGTAGCTAATTGTCAAAATTTTTGATTTTTTTGGGAATGCTGTCAAATTTCTGGGTTCTGCCAAGTTGAATATTAGTAGCTAGCGCTGGCGGGTAGCTAATAACCTAGTAGCTACGGACAGGCGGTAGCTAATGTCCGTTGAATATTATTAGCTATTGTCACGCGGCAGTTAATGTCCGTTGAATATTAGTAGTTACCGCTCAGCCGTAACTAATGCTAATTTTTTGGTATTTTGTGGATTTCTTTGTCTGATTTTGATTTCTTTATGTTTTCAGTTTAGTAATATTGGTAATAATAAGTAATAATTAACTTATATATTAGTAATTGAGTTATTATTACGATTCATGTATTGTTGTGTGACGTATATATTAGTTTTACCTCTACACTTAATCATGTCTCGTATATGTGATTGAAATATCCTTGCGACGTAATGATTGATGTATCGATGAAATGTGATGATTCGTTATGATGTGAAGTTACGATCTTTATTTAGCTTTCTATTGGGAAATTCATACATATATAAAGTATTGACAAACAAACGACGCTAGGTATCATTTTTATTGTGAACTGGCATTAATAATGTCATTTGATTGTGCAATGAAATCATCATTTTGTGTTTATTAAGTTAATTATTACTTGTGATTGGCGTATTTGATACCAAACAACCAAATATATATAAAATAGTCGTCGAAAAATGGCAATTTAATAACTTAAATATTATTAGCTACCGCGCAGCGGTAGCTAATGTGGTATGTAGCTACCGACTTGTGGTAGCTACTGTTAGGGTATAAATATTAGCTACCGTCATTTGGTCGCTAATGTTAGTGTTAGGGTAAGGGGTAAAGGGTTTGATCAAATTTTTCCATTGTGCCAATGGTAAGAATCGTTAGCTACCGGTAGGCGGTAGCTAATGTCAACGGCAAAAAAGGTTAGCTACCGGCTTGCGGTAGCTAATGTTAACGGTAAGAATCGTTAGCTACTGCTATTCGGTCGCTAATGATTGTTACCGTTGTCATTAGCTACCGCATGGCGGTAGCTAATAGATGTTACCGTTGAAATTTAATGAAAGATTTTCCCCTATAAATACACCTTATCTCCCCATTTTGAGAATTCATCATTCCATTTACACACTTGTTCTAGGTACGTTTTTTTCTTACTCCTTTCAATTTTTATCACTTTTTTACACGATTTTAAGTTTTATATATTTACTTTAATGTTATTATTTTTTATTGGTTGTAGATTATATATTAGAGTGTATCATACGAGGACAAGGCTAGACGGGCTCGATATAGAAACTTGACGATCGGGTGTCTGCGAGCCAACAAGTACGTTTTATACTATGCTAATGACGTAAATTGTTATATATTTATTTAATATATATTGTTTAATTATTAGAATAACTTGTAATTCTTGTTTTTTAATTACTTAGATAAAAAATAGTTTGTCGTGGCTATAGATCATGGATGTACGACAGGGTAGATGACAACGGTTATTTGAAAGAGATATTTATTGTTGGGGTTCGGTCGTTCATAGATTTCGCTTCTCAACAAACATCGTATTTAGATCTAAAAATAAGTTTAGATGCTCGTGTCTTAAATGCGCAAACACAAAGTGGTTGGATCGAAATACAGTACGTAGTCACTTGTTTAAGTTTGGCTTCACGGGTCAATATTGGATTGGGTTGTCGCACGGCGAGAATTTTGAGCGGGGATCTACATCGTATGTAGACAACTCACCTAGCCCACCACCCACTCGTACAACTAGTCCTACACATAGCCATGTTAAATTCAATGACTTAAGAAAAATGGTCGTTGATGCATATGGTGGGCAATATGAACATGAAGCAGTGCGTGACGATGAACCAAAAATTGATGCCAAAGCATTCTTCGATTTGATCGATCTTGGAAACGTGAAGATACGTAGTTGGAAGGAGAAAATTGTACTCCGGTGGGTTTCAGAGTGTTTGACTACAAAGGTTATGCACAAAGTTAGTAATGCAGTAACTAACAAGTTCATAAGACTGAGTAAAGATGGGATGGATCCGGAGATTGTGAAGATGTTACCTGATACAGTGCATGGGTTGAATAGGATGTTGATGGGTCTAGGGTTAGGGTACACGACAATTGATGTTTGCAAAAAGAATTGTTTCTTGTACTGTGGCGAGAATACGGATAGGGAAACATGCCCTCTTTGTAAGGAGACAATGTATGAGAGCAGAAGGAAGTCAAAAGTCTCTAAGAAGAAATTGCAGTACTTCCCCGTAGGTCCTCGTCTAAAAAGGTTGTACTATTCTAAGGGCAAAAGCACATGACATGGCATTTAAAATTTCAACTGTCTACTGATAGGATGATCCATCCGGCTTCAAGAGAAACCTGACAACATTTTGATCGTTGCCATCCAGACTTTGCAACAGAGCCCCAAATCGTTTGACTAGGTTTATGTACACATGGGTTCACACTATTCAACCAATCTGGAACCAATTACTCGTGTTAGCATGTGTTTGTAACCCCTTATAACCTCCCTCCTGATCTTTGCATGCGGGTCGGAGTTCATCTTTCTAAGCCTTATTATACCTGGTCCACAAAGTCACGGGAAGAACCTTGAATTATTATTGAGACCTTTGATAGACGAGTTGAAGAATTTATGGATTGATGGTTTGAGTACGTATGATAGCTTCGAGACCCAGAACTTTTAGTTAAGAGCGTCAGTAATGTGATCGATTAGTGATTTCCCATCTTATAGAATGTTGTCTTAGTGGAGTACTCATGGGAAGTTATCTTGCCCTTATTGTATGGAGTTTACAAAGTCGTTTACCTAAAAGCAAAACCCAACTTTCTTTGACTGTCATCGTCGATTTCTACTTAAAGGACATATGTGGCGAAAAAATAAAAAGAATTTCTATTATAAGAGAGATGCACCAAAAGCTCATATTCCACGTAGAAAATGTGAGGAAATGAGAAGAATTATGGACCAACTACCACCGGTCGGATTCGGGCACACACACAGAAGATTCTGGGTTTTGGGACTACATCTCTCCAGCTCGCTCCGTCCGTCTCCCTCGCCTCCTCGTGTCGAAGCTTTTTATATATGTGCTTTTTATATATTAAATACTCACCATAAAGCTTAGCCAAATCTTATCTTTCATGTCTCCATCTAGTTTCGTCCAACATGGTACGAACTCCGTCAACAAGTTCTTTGTAATCGCCGTAATAGTCTTCATAACCCGCTGCTGATCGACAAATAGTCCCTCTGGGGTCAATAATAGTGACCTATGCTGTGAGCTATCCTGAGGCACCTGGTCTTCTCTAGCAACTCCTCTCGGAGGCCATATCTGACTAGGTCCTGATGGTAGAGTAGACGATGGGCCCGCATGATCTATACCGCGTGCCTCTCGTAGAGTAGATGATGTGCATGCGTGCTCCGTACCGCGTACCTTTGGACGCATTCTCTTGCAGCACTCGCCCCTCCCTTTATCGTTTTGGGATTTGACTTTCTCTACTGCGGTCTATCTCTATAATAGACTCTCGACAATTGTTCTTCACCGCAAGTCACCTTTTAGTGTCTTATTTGGGCACGAACTGAACTATCTCAAGCTTCGCACGTTTGGGTGCTTATGTTTCTCGTGGCTTCGTCCCAACTTTTCGGGATAACTCACGCCTCCATCTCGGGCTTGTATCTTTTTAGGTTATAGTGTCACTCAAAGTGCTTATCGATGTTTGGATGTTGAAACGGGTCGTATCTATGTATCTAGACACGTTCGTTTTGTGGAAATAGCGTTCCCAGGGTTTCAACCCCGCGCCCCTATCTCGCGGGCTGGCCCACCCAATGTTCTCTGCCCCACTTCTCTGCCCCGATATGATCGCCCTTCTCATGGGCTTGACCCTACGGGTCATGGGGCCCAGCAACTGGTTAGCGGTTAAGAGTTGACCACTCCCCGCCGCTCTCTCTTCTCTTGCGGTGATTCGAACTCATCACCGTTGCCCAGAATGCGTTCCAGCGCCCCACTGTCGTCCAAGCCGCCGTCCAGTCCCGTGTTCAATCCGACGATTAGCCCTACTTCGGAGTCTATTCCTCCGTCTGCGTCACCTTCACCTCCTACTGCACCGTGAACCGACTTAGGTCATGACCCTGCCCTTCGTACGCATATTATGACCACTCGGGCGATGAATAACATCTTTAAGCCCAAGCAAGTCAATTCGGCCACTAAGCACCCCTTTCTCAGTCCCGTTGCTCCTACTTGTGTCTCTCAAGCTTTAAAAGACCCTCTTTGGACCGCTGTTATGGCTAAAGAGATCACCTCTCTCATGCAACACGGTACATGGGATTTAGTTCCACCTCCGTTAGGGAAGAACGTTATTGGATCCAAATGGGTGTTTTGTATTAAACGTCACCCGGATGGTTCCATTGAACGGTATAAAGCTCGGCTTGTGGCCAAGGGCTTTCATCAATGAGAATGGTTAGACTTTCAAGAGACTTTTAGCCCCGTCGTCAAACCCATCACTATTCGGCTTGTTTTGTCGTTGGCAATTATGCGTAGCTGGTCTCTTCGATAATTGGATGTGAGCAACGCATTTCTTCATGGCAATCTTGTTGAAGATGTTTATATGACCCAACCGCGAGGTTTCATTGATTCCTCTTTCCCTCGTAATGTTTGTCATCTCAAGAAATCGTTGTACGGATTAAAGCAAGCACATCGGGCTTGGTTCCTTGCTTTAAGCTCCGCTCTATGTTCGGTTGGCTTTATTCAATTCAAGTCTGACACCTCCCTTTTCATCTTCTCTCGAGTTAGTGTTGTAATTTATATCCTTGTTTACGTGGATGGTATTATCGTGACGGGCAACAATGATTCTCTTTTATCGTGTGTGGTTGGTCATCTTGGTCGCAAATTTGCGGTTAAGGATTTGGGTCACTTGTCTTATTTTCTTGGTGTTGATGTTTTCTCATGTCGTAAAGGACTTTTCTTGTCTCAACACAAGTACATATGCGACATTCTTGCTCGCCACAAGATAAATGGTGCGAAGTCGTTGGCCACTCCAATGGCGTCTACTTCTTCGGTCTCCACTTCATCATCCTTGGCGGATGCTACGGAGTTTCGTCGTGTCATTGGTGCCTTGCAATACTTCACCTTGACTCGATCCGACATTGCGTTTGCTGTCAATAGGTTAACGCAACGCATGGTGCACCCACAGAAACTGATTGGTCGGCCCTTAAACGTGTATTACGTTACTTGAAGGGCACGTTATCACACGGCCTTCTCCTTCGTCGGCAAACCTTTACTTGCCTCACGGCCTATTCGGATGTGGACTTGGCTAGTGATCCGCACACCGCTGTATCCACCTCGGCTTACATTGTATTTCTCAGTGGTAATCCAATTTCTTGGTCGTCTCGCCGCCAACATGTTGTTTCGTGTTCTTCCACTGAATTCGAGTTTCGGGCGTTGGCGAATGTTGCTGCTAAAATCCGTTGGTTACAACACTTATTTGGTGAGCTTGGTGTGCCTACCTTCTCTTCCTCGCGTTCTATGCGACAATTCTGGTGTTATTCGTCTGTCTCTTCATCCCGTATTGCATTCTCGGATGAAACACATATCCATTAATCTTCACTTTGTACGTGACCTTGTCAACAAAGGATTTCTCCGTGTTTATGTGAATACCGCAGATCAACTTGCTGACCTACTCACGAAGCCGTTGCCGCGGTCTCGCTTCCTTCTTCTTCAGTCCAAAATCTCCATCGTCGATGGGACGTCGATTTTGCGGGGCCGTATTAGACAAGAGTTCTAGTCTTTGTATTTTAGGAAGATATTGTTTGTATTTATTTTTTTCCTTATAGTATTGTAAGTTGTAATTATATATACCACCATTGAGTGAAGAATAAAATCATTACTTCATAATTCTTATATTATATACGACAATTCGCTTAATTAGATTCTTAACGCATGTTAAATGCACTCGTTAAAAATAGATTTGACGCAAGATTTTAATAACAAGAGGAGATTTGGTGAATGATTTTTATGCCTAGAGGGTGTCTTTTATGCAAAAAGTTTAACCGTTAACACGAAAATGTTTGTTATACAGTTTCCGCAAAAAATAGAGGAATCATACGAAAGTTCTGTGGATTTTCCTCGTAGTAATTGTTATAGACTTTTTTTTCTCTCTTTTTCAAGTTGTATTTCGGACCTTATTAAAATTTTCCACGCTCAATAATTGACTGCAACAATTAATTATTGCATGCTTTTTTAGGGGTCCGAAGATACTTTAATGTGGGAAACGCATTTAAATAACAGTATTCGTCTTTTAAATAATCACCTTCATTAGATATACATATAATCCTATATTGTTTCTTACTTCTCGGAGTGTTAAGTCCAATTATTATTTTTTGCTCATCTATATATATATCAGTCAATCAATATATCAATCAACCGCACGTATGTAGCTTGTGGAGGTAGAGAGCTATATATACACAACAACTTTTTATATCAATTAAATTGGACTAATTACAGCGAAACTACAGCTAGCTAGCTACATACGTACATCCCTTGTGATTGTACCAAATTATAATAATCTTTTGTGTTATATCAAAATAAAAAGTTACTTAAATATTTTTAGTCGCATGACGAGTTCATGACTCATGAGTATATAAATTAATGTTAAGTTTAATATATTTTCTCCCTAAGGGTATCCATAATATATCGCATTATTGTATTAGACTGATCATATACGCAAGCAGGTGATGATGAGCCAGAAATTTGGCTTAAGAAGTAAAATATAATTTAACCTAAATACATAATTACTTTAAACAAAGTCCGGTAGTAGATCAAACCAAAAAATCTTGTGGCAAAAAAATAAGACGAATTGATCACGAAAAAACTAGCAATTGATCACTGCCTATCATAAACTTTTATTGGAAGAACCTGTAGTGGTATGGTTTTTCGTTGTGAAAGTTCATTTTTTTTTCACTCATGTCCATTTCCACTAACGTGGAATCAATTTTCCAATATACGAAAGTTGTGAATGAAAAGTAAGGTGCACCATTCTCCGAGCCAACTAGCATCCTCCTCCCCTGATCTTTTTTCTTGAAAATCACCAGGGTACAACCTGATCCTCTCATTGTTTTGGCGTGGGGCTGCAGCGTTTTTTCTCGTTGATCTCTTATGCTTGTTGAGTTTTTATCCATACTTACTTTTCAACTTCGGTAGGTTTCTTTCAGACGAACACCTAATCCGAAGGCAGGGCATTCAATACTCCCAAGTCCCAACAATCATGCAACTATACGTATGGAGTCTCGACTGACGGTTTGCTTTGCACATGACCTTAAGGTCCGGTAAAAATAACTCAGCATAGTAAATCGTTAGTTATGGGTACAGCCAACTTAAATATAACGACAGAGACCTTGTTACTAATAAAGATATCATTTCCCAAAAGTCATCTGTTGTGCAAAATTAACCTCCAAAATAAAGATTTGAATCAACTCATTTGAAAAAACTACCTCTGCATCATTCCTATCTGGTAAATAACACCTCACGGTATTTCTCAAAAATCTAAAGAAAACTCAGCACAACAACAATATGTTGATCATATTATAAACTCAAGAATAATATGACAAACTGGAAATGCAATAAAACAGGGCTATTAACGCCAACTGATTGCAACGACATTAAAATCTGAAGTCTGAGACAATGCCTCAATCCAAAGAGTATTTATCTCGTCTGAACAAATCAACTCCGGGAGAAATTTAACTGTTTTGTTGCACTAATAGCACAACGGGGTCTTTTCCAACAAAAACAAGATATCACCATCTCTAACAGACGTTTTATATTTGAGAAAAGCGTGTGTCTCTCGTGTAAGTAATCATCTTCCAACAGAATTCCAAGTAGACCTATTAAAGCAATCACAGAATCACTCATACATATCAGTCACTCATTAAACATTGGTATACCTCAATTATATCACATTATCAGTATTTAAACAAAGACAATAGGTAACAATGGCTGCACTATCAGGTACTGGTAACTGAAATTCAAAACAAACAAGCCGAATCTCACCTACGAATCCTACCAGTTGAGAGGTCTTTCTTGGAGAATAGTTCCACTAGCTATGTAAGGGATTAAGAATGCTGCACCAGAAAGAAAGAAAGAAGGAACTATAAAACCAAACAACTGAATCCAAATAATAATACAGAAGAAGTTTATCAGCAAAGCTGACTGTAACGTCTCCACTAACAAAAGAATCAAGCACTGTCGTAGCATTTGGGCTTATTACGCGAGCATAGTAAATCACTAGTTATGGGTACAACCAACTTAAAATGTGACAGAGACCTTGTTACTATAAAGATATCATTTTCCCAAACCCATCTGTTGTGCAAAATTGACCTCCAAAATAAAGATTTAAGTCAATTCATTTGAATAAAATTTAACTGTTTTGTTTCACTAATAGCACAGCCAGGTCTTTTCCACCAAGAACAAGATATCACCATCTCTAACAGACGTTTTATATATGAGAAAGAGGCGTGTCCCTTGTATTAAGTAATCACCTTCCATCAGAACTCTAAAAGTAGACCTTCGATTTGAACTTGCCTATTGAAGTAATCACAGAATACTCATAAATATCAGTCACACATAAAACATTTCTTAAGATAATAGGAAAGTCGCGTTTTAAATAACGCGTCCCTACTATACTTGGGCTGACAGAGTCGCCATTTAGGAAAAATATAAATAGTTTGTATGTAATTTTATTTCATTAATTAAATCATTTTAACAATTTCAGATAATGAGAAAAACAATGCTCTCGTCTCTCTCTTCCTCCTCTCTCAAACCCTAGCCGCCGCTCTCACAAAACTCTCGATATGGTATCAATCGCCACACGATCCTCTCTTCCGCTGTGCTAATCTTGCTCATCTCTTCCTGGTGAATCGTTTGATATCCGATTCATCACTTTATACTTTGTTTTTTTCGAAACCCTAGCCTTCCCCAGATCTTCAGATCCGCCACCTTCATGACAGAATCAGCCTCCACCGCCGCTCTCTCTGGCTCTACGTCTTCCTCTACCAAGAATCTGTGCGAAGATTCCTTGTCGGTCTACTTCCTTGGTAATCAGGACTTCACTGGATCCTCTATTGTCGGCGACAAATTCGCCGGACACAACTACATCTCGTGGAGCCAAGCAGTGGAGATGGCGCTGACAATCAAAAACAAAATCCGTTTCATCGACGGGTCTCTCCCGCAGCCTCCTGAGTCCGACGCCGTGAATCGCCAGTGCTGGATTCGGGCGAATAATTTGGTCCTGTCGTGGCTCTTGAATTCGGTCACCGGTGAGATCCGCAACACTCTTCTCTATATCAAGTCCGCTTATGAACTCTGGATAGAACTCAAACTACGGTATGGTCGCACCGATGGCTCTCGAGTTTTCCAACTTCAGAAATCTCTCTTCAACCTTACGCAAGGTAGCCTTTCTGTCACGGCCTTCTATAACTCTTTTCGCTCAATTTGGGACGAATTCACAAGCCAGAGACCTGTGGTGGCCTGCGCATGTGGTTTGTGCGCGTGTGATGTGAACCGCACTATGGTGGCGCTGCAACAAACAGATTGCGTCATGACTTTCTTGGTCGGGTTGAACGACTCTTACTCGACAATTAGGAGTCAGATTATCCTTCTCTCCCCTCTCCCTTCGCTGTCCAGGGTATATGCCATGCTCCTTCAAGAGGAAGCCCAACGCTCCATTCACTCCGCTCCTCAGAACTTTGAGCCCCTGGCGATGTTTACTCGCTCTCAGCCATCTATGGTCAACCCTAGGGCCACTGGTGGGAACCCCAAGTTCAGTAAGGCCCCTACTCGTGACAAGAAACGGTTGAAGTGCACCTATTGTGGGTTTTTAGGGCACACAGTGGATAGGTGCTATCAGATAATAGGCTACCCCCTGGCTGGGAAGGCCCTACTGGGAGAGGACAGGTTCCTAGCAATGGTGGTCCCGCAGCCAACTCTGTTACTCATTCTGAGGAGGTGGTTCTGCCAGACAGCTTCACTCTCTCTGCCCCTGCTGAGGTGTCCAACAAAGTTCTGTTTGAACAGTTCTTAGCCTTCACCAAAGCTCAAAAAGCTGCCTCCTCTGGCAACCAGCCCTCAGCTAAGCCGTTTGCTGCAACTGTCACATCCATTGCTGGTATAACTAGTTCCTTCCCTCATCTTTGTTGTTCTTCTCGCAGTGATATGTTTAAGCCTATGAATACTTGGATTCTAGATACAGGGGCGACTGATCATATGCTTTGTGACCCAAATTTTTTTCAAAAATCTATACCTGTCCATACTCCAATCTATTTGCCTAATAAGCATGTTTCCACTGCTACTGCTCTCTGTGATGTTGTTTTGCATGACAATTTTGTGCTAAAGGATGCCTTTCTTGTGCCTGATTTCAATTATAACTTGATTTCAGTTTCAAAATTGACCAAAACCACAAATATTTCTCTACATTTCTTCTCCTCTGTCTGTGTACTGCAGGACACAGCCATGAGGAGGATGATTGGTTTTGCTAGGCCTTGCAATGGTCTCTATATTTTGGACATTTCAAATTTTTTCAATAAGTCCTCTTGCAATGCTGTTTTTTCCAAAAATAAAACTGCAGTCTCTTTATGGCACCAAAGGCTTGGACATCCTTCTGCATTAAAATTGTCATATGTACCTGATTTGTCTCTAACTGATTGTAAAACTCATGACTCATGTGATATTTGCCATTTGGCCAAGCAAAAGAAACTCCATTTTCCTGTTAGTTCTTCTACTACTACTGTTGCTTTTGAAATGATACACTGTGCTGTGTGGGGGCCATACTCAGTGCCTTCTATTCATGGTCATAAATTTTTCTTAACTATAGTAGATGACTTCACTAGAACTACATGGGTTTTTTTCATGAAACATAAGTCTGAAGTTCACACTCACTTACTGCACTTTTGCAAAATGGTTGAAAGGCAATTTTCTTCAAAAATCAAAGTGTTAAGATCAGACAATGGGACTGAGTTCTTTTTAAAAGATTTTTATACTGATTTTGGTATACTCCATCAAAGGAGTTGTGTTGAGACCCCTCAACAGAATGGGCTAGTTGAAAGGAAGCATCAACATTTGCTTCAAGTAGCTAGGTCTCTAAAATTTCAATTTAATGTGCCTATTGCATACTGGACTCATTGCATCTCCGCTGCTGCATTCATCATCAATAGGCTGCCCTCATCTGTTTTGAACAATAAAACCCCCTATGAAGCCCTTTTTCAAAAGAAACCTGACTACAATCTTTTGAGAGTTTTTGGATCTTTATGCTTTGCCTCTACTTTAACATCTCATAGGCAGAAGTTTGATCCTAGAGCCCATAAATGTGTTTTTCTGGGCTACCCGCAGGGAACTAAGGGTTATATCCTGTTGAACATTGATACAAGGAAGATTTTCATTTCCAGAAATGTGATTTTTTATGAGTATGAATTTCCTTTTAAATCTGTTATGCCACTAACCCCTAGTGATTCTCCAAAAGAGAATACACCTTTGTGTACAGATACTTTCATTGTTTTACAGGAAACCCATGCTACAACCCCTGTGCCAGCTCATCCTCATCCAGCTGAGCCTGAATTGAGTGATGCCTACTCTCAAGTGCCAACTCCTCCTTTGGATGCAGACATGGACCAGGGCAATTCATTCCTTTCCAGTGATCAGGATCAGGAGCAGACCTCTGTTTGCACCCCTCTTATCTCTAACTCTTTACCTGCTACCAATTTGCCTGATATATTTGGATCTATACCTGTTGGTCCCTCTGATTCTGCTAGTAATGTTGCCCCTCCCCCCATGCATGCACCAGTTAGGAAGTCTACTAGAGCCATCACAACCCCTGCCTATTTAAAATCCTATGATTATGTTCTTCCTAACTCTCTTCATAAGGCCAACCTTAGCATCTCCAATTTTCAGTCCAAATATCCTATTGAATCTGTCTTATCTGTGTCCCAGCTTGGGAATAATCATAAAATATTTACTGCTGCTGTGTCTCAAATCACTGAACCTAGGACTTTTACTCAGGCCAACAAGTCAAAAGAATGGCAACTTGCTATGAAATGTGAACTAGATGCCCTTGAGAAAACTAATACCTGGATTTTAACAAACCTGCCAGCTAACCAACATTGTATAGGCTGTAAATGGGTTTATAAAGTTAAGTATAGGGTTGATGGTTCAATAGAAAGGTTTAAGGCTCGCCTAGTAGCAAAAGGTTACACCCAAGAAGAAGGCCTCGATTACTTCGATACTTTTTCCCCAGTTGCCAAATTAACTACTGTTCGTGTTTTACTGTCTTTGGCTGCTTCTAATGACTGGTACTTGCAACAACTTGATGTAAATAACGCGTTTTTGCACGGTGATTTAGATGAAACTATATATATGAAGCCCCCACCCGGTTACTGTTCTCCATCGGATAACCGGGTGTGCCTTTTGAAAAAGAGTCTTTACGGTCTTAAACAAGCGTCGAGACAGTGGTATTTTAAATTGACCACTTGCCTCAAAGAGTTTGGTTATGTTCAGTCCGTTTCTGATTGCTCTTTATTTGTCAAGAAATGTGATAAATCTTTTACTGCCTTATGTGTTTACGTCGATGACATTATTCTTACGGGTAACGATTTAAACGAAATAAATAATCTCAAAACCCGTCTTGACAATCGTTTTACTATAAAGGACTTGGGGGATTTAAAGTATATTCTGGGAATCGAGGTAGCTAGGAGTCGTAAAGGCATCTCTATATGCCAAAGAAAATACGGCCTGGACATCTTAACTGAGTCAGGGTACATAGGGTGCAAGCCCGCTTCTACTCCAATGGATTTTTCAACTCGCTTAAAGAAAAATGACCACCCTCTTTTATCTGACCCAACCACTTATAGACGCTTAGTGGGCCGCCTTTTATATTTAACAATAACCCGACCTGACTTAGCTTTTAGTATTCAGTGCTTAACCCAGCATATGGCTCAGCCCACTATGTTTCATTTAGCTGCGACCCACCGAGTTCTTCGCTATATTAAATCTGGGCCTGGAAAGGGTCTATTTTACCCTTCTAACTCTGAATCTCATTTGAAATCTTTTTGTGACAGCGACTGGGCCGCGTGCACGGACACCCGCCGCAGTATCACAGGCTACGCGATCTACATAGGACACTCGCTCGTATCATGGAAGGCTAAGAAACAGCCAATCGTGAGCCGATCGTCAACCGAAGCGGAATATCGAGTTGTCGCAACAACAACCTGCGAAATCCTTTGGCTCAACCAGCTTCTCACCGATCTGCACATCAAACAAACTCGGGTCCCGCTCCTCTTTACGGACAACAGGAGTGCTTTTTGCATCGCTATCAACCCCGTTCACCACGAGCGTACCAAACATATACAAATAGACTGCCATTTTGTCCGCGAGAAGGTCCAAGAGGGTTTACTAAAAGTCGCTCATATCTCCAACGAGCACCAAATTGCGGACATACTAACCAAGCCGCTTTCTCCGCAACCGTTCGAGCGGATGATGTCCAAGATGGGCATCATCGACATGCATGCCCCTCTTGAGGGGGGGTCTTAAGATAATAGGAAAGTCGCGTTTTAAATAACGCGTCCCTACTGTACTTGGGCTGACAGAGTCGCCATTTAGGAAAAGTATAAATAGTTTGTATGTAATTTTATTTCATTAATTAAATCATTTTAACAATTTCAGATAATGAGAAAAACAATGCTCTCGTCTCTCTCTTCCTCCTCTCTCAAACCCTAGCCGCCGCTCTCACAAAACTCTCGATAACATTGGTAGACCTCAACTATACCTCGTTATTAGTAATTTAACAAAGACAATAGGTAACTAAGTAAAAACAAGCAAGTCGAATCTCACCTACTAATCCAACAACTAGAGCACCACTTGAGAGGTCTTTCTCAGAGAATAGTTTCCATTAGCCTCGTTAAGAGGTATAGCCACGTACGGGATTAAGAATGCTGCACCAGAAAGAAAGAATTATAAAAACAAAAAAAAACTCAATGCAAATAATAATAAAGAAGAAGTATCTCAGCAAAGCTGACTGTAACATCTCCACTAACAAAGCAATCCAGCACTGTGGGTGGTGATATTATTATGCGAGCAAATATGTCGACTACCCCATAATCCAGAAGCTTAGTGTTTTAGTATGAGACATAGCAATCAATAATCTCATTTCTCTTGCTATCAACTTACTGTGACATGTCAAAAGTTCTTTTTTTTTTTTTTGTTAAGAACGCATTTTTATGACAACCCAATTATCAAAAGGTCAATTCCTCACAAACGAAAATACATGAGACTCGTTCTGAAAGTAGAAGAGATACTATTTGTCAGGAACAGTGCGTCGTATTTGCCTAATACAGCATTAAATTGCCAAACCAAAATACCAAGGGGGATAACTTACAGATGTATGATTTGAACCTTGAGAAGTTCATTTCCCGTATCCTCTTGATCTACATGAATTTGCTTCGCTGAGTTTGCAACAGAAGGGCTGCACCAAAGAACTTCGATCTTCTCCAGAGAGTTAAAGTTTCCGACGCTGGAAGGGATTTCCTCCAGCTTCTTGCAACTCTGTAAAACCCGTTTCTTAAGACAAGGAACATTATCTGGAGAAACAATCCATTTTTTTATGTTGAGACTTTCTAGTTTCAGGAATTTGAGTTTAGAAAACTCAACGTCTTCCATATCCCACAAAGCATCCACAAAAGTTCCCTCACGTAGCTTGAGAACCTCCAAGTTTGGTAGTTTGTGAAATGTTGAGATTTCACTCCATTTTACCTTGAATTTCGACAAAGGCAGTTTTTTCAAGCTTGAAGGAAGACCAAAATGGCCTGATATACATTGCATTCTACTGTCGCATATAATCTTCAGTGATTCAAGTTGATCAAGAGACTCGAGTTGAGGTAACTGGTACTCAAATTTTCCTTTAGGATTCTTTGCTTCAGCAGATATAAATCTAAACTTTCGCAGGTTTGGTACTCTTGGTATCAACCTTTTCTCTTCTCCACAGCAAACTACAGGTGTCGAAAGTGTTTGTAGATTCTTCAACTTGGAAGAGCTCCCATGAAGCAGCGCATGACTGAAATTAGCACGGTAATTGATATGCAGGTGCCTTAATTTAACCAATTCCCAGATCTCCTCTGGCACTACAATTTGACCTCCTAATCCCTTGATAATCAATGTCTCGAAGTTCCATAGTTTGGATATCGATGATGGGATTGAGTTCCAAACTACGCGGATCGAAATGTACCTCAAGTGAACCAGCTTTATGATATGATCTAGGTACATTTTTTCATCTATAGTGAGG
The DNA here is from genome assembly GCA_948329865.1 of Linaria vulgaris. Lineage (NCBI taxonomy): Eukaryota > Viridiplantae > Streptophyta > Magnoliopsida > Lamiales > Plantaginaceae > Linaria > Linaria vulgaris. The sequence goes on along the minus strand of OX415250.1, from coordinate 126,300,560 downwards.
GCTTCGGAATGCACGATCCTCAACAATCTGAAGTAGGCAAAAATCGGTATTATATCCTCCACCGACAAGGAAACACTTCTGTTAATGGTAAAGAACAAAAAAGAGCTTAGGGGTGGAACAACTGAACTCTTAGAAAGAGCTTTGCATGTAGGGAAATCAGTCCTTTGATGCCTTAGAGAAAGATTACTCCCTGTTGCTAGGGAAATGCTTAACCTTCGTTCATAAGTAGCATAATTGTGCGACTCGGCGTGGACGCTTACCAGCCGCATAAAGTTTGCTTCTTTTGCTTTCACCAAGCACATATCACGCAACATATCATGAAATTGGTGAGGGCATTCTTCATTTTCCTCATAGATCTTCTGTTTCATTAAATTCCAACTATCCTCATCAGTTAAGAGACGGAGTTCAAGAGGATTGCTATAATCTTCTAACCTGCTCCGACTTGTCAACATGATCCGGCTTCCCTTTCTATTATCTGGAAAGAAACGCTTTAGGTACTTAGGAGCACCCATTCCCCAAATTTCATCCAAGACAATAAAGTAGCTTTTCCCAGTAAGTTGTTGGTAAAGCATTTTAGATAAATCACCCTTACTCCTTCTATAGGCATCATCGGTGAGCTTAGTTATAGAACCTAAAATTGTCAACAACAATTCTTTCGGGTTGTATTCTTGGGAAACTGTATACCACGAACGAAGTTCAAAATGGCCAACAATAGAAGGATCCTCGTACAATTTCCTTGCAAAAGTTGTTTTACCCAATCCAGCCATCCCAATGATTGAGATAACATCAAGCTTCTCCGAGTCACCGACTAATCTTTCCAATATTAATACCGTCTCATTCTCAAACCCCACCACTACATCACTTGTTGGGAATAACGGTTTGGGCTGCCAGCTGCTCGCAACAATGTCGAAATTGTTCATCTCATTAGTTGATCTTTTCTCACTGATATCCGAAAAAGTTGATTTAATTAGCTTCACCTGCTGTTGAAAGTCAGAAAACCAAAATAACCTGCTCGACATAACCTTTTATACTTATATCTTCCAAGTGAGATTGATTCAGATTGTCCAGGAGTTGATCCAGAAATTCTACCTTGGTCTCATAGCTGTGTATGAAGCTCGTTGATGAGGGTAAAGAATCAGTAGTAAAAATAGAAAGGTACCCATTTGAAACTCTTGACACCATATTCTCAAACCTTCCCATTCTAAGAGTGTCCATATCATCTTCTTTACTTATACTCCCTCTTGATAGTAATGATGAACAACGCTGGAGGAGATCCATAAAGTGTGATTCGACATCCCTCAATATATCAACCAAGCTTCGATTTATCACCACCCTGGTATTAGTAGTAGTATCCTCCTCCACGCACCGCTTCAACATGCACCTGGTAAATGTAACCAAGAATCCAAGCTCCTTTCTCAGCGGAAGAAAATCAGGGCGATATTCTGAAAAAGCCTGCCTTTCGAATATCTCGTGTTGAGAAAAGGTGGCCTTAAAGATCAAATTGAAGTTCTCGTACATGTCCTTCATCAACACTTGTCGCAGATCAATATTTTCGCCATCGAACACATGCTTGTGCATTTTCTTACATATTTTGGCAAGCTCCACAGAACTACCTTTCAAATCTCTCTCTTTGTTTCTATCTGTGAACAATACGATGTCGGTGATCTGATATTTAAGGAGATGAGCTTGTTGGAGCAAATCAGATATCACAATGTCAGTCATTCCTGGTGCCTTGGTTTTTTCATTGAAAAACAATAAGACCAGAGATCCAACATCTCCCAGCAAACTTTGGAATTGGCTTCTCATGTCGGCAAGTTCCTCCAGGGGGTAATTGAGAAACAAACACACCATAAATTGGAAGTTCACTTTGTGAAGATCTTCGAATTGATTCTTCTCTAGTGACGACATAAGATCGGCTGCCGCATCATCATATATCAGCTTTGTTAGAATATCTTGGACGAAATCCGCATAGACCTTCAGAAGTCTATCAGTCAACGGAGGAAGATTATCAGTAGAATCTTGTAATCTCAATCCTGCAATATCCATTTCGGACTCCATACGGTTTTTGATCTGTAAATAATACTCCGATGAAGAGAATTTGCCATACTTTTTGAGAAAGGAATAGCATGCCGCGCTTTCAGTAACAAATTGAAGAAAAATCATGTTCTCTTTCAAAATTTTGGCACCCACAAAACATTCTCTTGCGAGCTCGACATAAGCTTTTATACTATTATCTTCCAAGTCACATTGATTCAGATTCTCTAGAAGTTGATCCAAAAATTCTTCCATGGATTCGCTGCGGTGCATGAAGCCCGTTGATGAGGGGAAAGAATCAGTACTAAGGTATGCATTTGAGACTCTTGATACCATATGCTCAAAACTCCCCATGCTAAGAACCTCCATGTCTTCTGATGATGATATATAATACCCGCTTGATAGAATCCCCCTTGATAGTAAACTTGAACAACGCTCGAGGAGAGCCACAAAATGTGATTCGATATCCGTCAAGATACCAATCAAACTTCGATTTATCACCAACACAGTACCCTCCTCCACGCACCGATTCAACATGCACCTGGTAAATGTAATCAAGAATCCAAGCTCCTTTCTCAACTTATGAAAATCAGAGCGATATTGTGAGCTAGCCTGCCTTTCGAATATCTCGTGTTGATAAAAGGTGGCCTTAAAGATCAAATTGAAGTTGTCGTACACGTCTTTCATCACTTGGCTCAGATCAGTATTATTTTCACCATCGAATACATGCTCGTGCATCTTCTTACGTACTTCGCCAAAACCCACAACATAACAACATTCCATCTCTCACTTAAAAGGAATTTTCTGTGTGTTTTCTCTTGATGATCGATGAGAGTATACTCAGTCTGATGCAACAGCTTTGACTTTTGGAAGATGCAACTACCACAAAATTATTTATTGCAACTTGTAGTCATTTTCACTTAATTAATAATTTTCAGCTACCACAAAATTGTTAAATATATCAACCAATAAACAAACAATATCTGAATTTTAATTCAACTCGGTCCATTTACGCCTACCTCTAAAATAAAATAAAATAAAAAAATCCAAATTTAAATTAAAGCATAAATTGGAAAAAGATACGAAGAGAGTAGTATATAGACTACTTACAGGAGCCAAAATGACTAAAGCAAGTACCCCTCCGTTTCGTCTACCTCCAGCTCAGGGAGCAAAGCACGAGCTCAGTGAAGGTGACGTGGCGTTTGATATTTTCTCTGCCCCCGCAAGTTGGAACTTATTGCTGATTTAGTCCTCACCAGTTCATCCATTCGTTACTTCATAATTGAAAAGGCGATTTAAATTTTGGTCATTTTTCACTTGTCAATGGTCATTTCTATTTAATATTTTATACTATGTATTTACTCAATGAAATTACAAAAATGGTGAAATTAAGATTAGTATTCTAACTTTGTCTGTTTTTGCATTTATATGGTCAAACTTTCATTTCGTGTGTTTCACTGTCTGAAAATTGCTCCGACTACCACTTCATCGTCCCAACTTTCAAACGCTACAAGAATTCCCAACTTTCAAATTATTTGTTTATTGTTTCACCAACATGAAAATCAATGCTGATTTGTTAATTTAACACTAACAGACATTTAAATAAAAGAAGAAAAATATTTTAACAAAATGATTGTAAAATAAAAAAGGTTTGGAGTTTTGAAAATATGAAGAAAGTGTTCGAGAATATTTTTTTAGATTTGAGAAATGAGAAACATTTTGAAGATTTAAAGAGAATGTTGGGTTAATTTTTTAGATTTGATAAATGGAAAAATTTGGAATATATGAAGAAATAAAGAAATGGTATGGATAGTTTTTTAGATTGGAGAAGTGAGAAATTTTTGATGATATGAATAAGTGTTGGGATTATTTTATAAATTGAAGAATTGAGGGATATTTATAATATGAGATTGAAAATTTTGCATATTTGAAAATTTTGAATTTCCCGCACTTGGGCACCCAAATTTTCGAGGTTTTGCGACCGAAAATCGGTAGCTAATTGACAAAAATTTTGAATTTTTTGGGAATGCCGCAAAATTTATGGGTCTGCCAAGTTGAATATTAGTAGCTACCGCTATCCGGTAGCTAATAATCTGGTAGCTACGGACAGGCGGTAGCTAATGTCCGTTGAATATTATTAACTACCGTCACGCGCTAGCTAATGTCCGTTGAATATCAGTAGCTACCACTTAACCGTAGCTAATGCTAATTTTTTTGCCATATTGTGGATTTCTTTGTATGATTTTGATTTCTTTATGTTTTCAGTTTAGTAATGTTGGTAATAATAAGTAATAATTAACTTATTTATTAGTAATTGAGAAATCATTACGATTGATGTATTATTGTGTGACGTATATAGTAGTTTTACCTCTACACTTAATCATATCTCGTATATGTGATTGAAATATCATTGCAACGTGATGATTGATGTATCGATGAAATGTGATGATTCGTTATGATGTGAAGTTACGATCTTTATTTAGCGTTCTATTGGAAGATATATATATATATATATATGGTATTGACAAACAAACGACATTAGGTATCATTGTTATTATGAACTGGCATTAGTAATGTCATTTGATTGTGCAATGAAATCATCATTTTGTGTTTATTTAGTTAATTATTACTTGTGATTGACTTAATTGATAACAAACAACTAATTATATGTAAAATAATCGTCAAAAAATGGCAATTTAAGAACTTTAATATTATTAGCTACCGCACAGTGGTAGCTAATGTGGTCTGTAGCTACCGACTTGCGGTAGCTACTGTTAGGATATAAATATTAGCTACCGTCATTTGGATGCTACTGTAGGGTAAGGGGTAAAGGGTTTGATCAAATTTTCCTGTTGTTCCAACGGTAAGAATCGTTAGCTACTGCTAGGCGGTAGCTAATGTCAACGACAAGAAAGGTTAGCTACTGGATGCGGTAGCTAATATTAACGATAAGGATTGTTAGCTACAGCTATTCGGTCGCTAATGATTGTTACCGTTGTCATTAGCTACTACGTGGCGGTAGCTAATAGATGTTACCGTTGAAATTAGCTACCGTCGGGCAATAGTTAATGAAAGATTTTGCCCTATAAATACACATTCTCTCCCCATTTTGAGAATTCCTTATTCCACTTCCACACTTGTTCTAGGTACGTTTTTTTCTTACTCCTTTCAATTTTTATCACTTTTTTACACGAATTTAAGTTTTATATATTTATTTTAATGTTATTATTTTTTCATGGTTGTATATTATATATTAGAGTTTATCATACGAGGCGACAAGGCTAGAAGGGCTCGATATAGATACTTGATGAACGGGAATCTGCGCGCCAACAAGTACATTTTATACTATGCTAATGGCGTAAATTGTTATATATTTATTTAATATATATTGTTTAATAATTAGAATACCTTGTAATTCTTTGTTTTTTAATTACTTATATAAAAAATGGCTTATCGCGGCGACAGATCATGGATGTACGATAGAGTAAATGACAACGGTTATTTGAATGAGAGTTTTATTGTTGGGGTTCGGTCGTTCATAGATTTCGCTTCTCAACAAACATCATATTTAGATCTAAAAAAAACAATATTAGGTGACAACGGTTATTTTATTTTTATTTTATATATTTATTTACCCTCTCTCACTTTCTCTCTCTTCTCTCTCTCTCGCTCAGAGCACACGCACTTTCTCTCTCTTCCAACTCTTCTTCGTTTCTCCACAGTCGCACAAAAAGAGAAATTAAAAATCAAAGACCAGCGAGAATCAACAAAACGACACTGTTTCGATTCTCGATTCATTTCCGGAGAGTTATCGATTTTCGAACTGCGCCGTTCATCACTAACACCTTCTTTATTTTTAATTTTTGTGCAGAGATGGTTGATTGATTTTGATTTTTGTTGTATTCGTGTGTGTGTTTTAAGAATAATAATAATAATAAAAACTAGGTTTTTTGAGTGGGACTGAACCGTATCGTTAATGTCGTCGTTTTGTAAATGGGGAAGGCCGGAGTGGCGGTGGCGGCGGGGTGTGCTGTGGCGGATGAGTGCCAAGCGGAGGAGGGGGTGGAATAGAGTACTGAGGGTGCTGGAGGAGCTGGAAGAGGGCTGCGCCACCCTGGTGTCGCAGCTGAGGCAGGTGGTGGATGCGATGGCGGTTGAGATGCACGCGGGGTTCAATGTCATAGTAGGGGTCTTCTGATTCTTTAGTAAGTGGGAACCCACATATCTTGTTGATGGTGTAGGGTTCAATGTTGAAGACTCTCCCCCTCACCCAAGCCTTTCCATATTTTGGAGGTCTGTAGTCCCTGATCCACTTGGAGAGATTCAGGTAGAACTCCATGACAATCTCAGGAGCATAGTCATGCAACTACATCGCAGATTGATGCATCCCTCTTGCCTCAAGCAAGTCCATCACCTTTTGTTCCTTGAAGCTGGCCATCTCTACAGCTCTTTCAGTGTGAATCTCCCTTCTCTTGAAGGAATACCACTTCTTCTCCAACTCTTGGGTAAGATAATAGGGATAAAAGTAGTCCTCCTCATCCTCAGGGTAGATCACATACAACCCATCTGTGTACTCTTCTGTCCCTGATGTTGCCTTGACATCAGCAACAACATCCTGCTCTTCTTGAGTCTTTTCCTCTTCCTTCTCCTCCTCTTCCACATCATCCTCAACATCCACCACCTCTATTTCCTCGTCCATCACTTGCTTTCCTTTCCTCTTTCTCTCAGCAGCAGCAGCAGCAGACTTTCTCTCTTCCTCAGCCTTTTTCTTAGCTAACCTCTCATTTTGCCTTTTTCTAGCCGCAACACGTTCCTTAGCAGTCTCAGACATAGTTCTCAACTTTTTCCCAGTACCCTTGCTCTTTTTCTTTTGAGCCCTAATCCATTTTCTCACCGCTTTATCCACAGACTTGTCCACGGATTTCTCCACAGATTTATCAACAGATCCACTACCCTCCCCCTCAACAGTTATATCAGCATCAATTTCAGGGTTGGGTTCAGCTGTGTTTACCTCAATTTCAGGCTCATTGTTGATTGGTGCGGTTGACTCAGCAGTTGGCTCCAGAGTAGAAGTCGATTCTCCCCGTTTAGACTTCTTTCCTTGTCGCACGTAGGGGATCTCCTTCCTTTTAGCAACAACTGGAGCATCATCTGGTTTTGCATTAGCACCTCGAGTGTGAGAACGGATGCGTGCAGCTGTGGGTTCACTGCTCAAAGTAAAATCTACAAGAGTTTGCATGGGCGACTTGCTTGCCATTGTTAGTAAGAGAGATTTGAGAGAAGTTGCAGAGAAAAACGAGAGAATTTTGAGAGTAGAGAATAAATTTTGCAGAGTAAGCACAAATAGGAAATTGTAATTACAAATAAGGAAATTAGGGCTTTAATTCCTAATATAACCGTGAATAGTGGAGAGAGAGTGAATGTCATTAGGCAGTTACGTAATTTGAATCAAATAAAATCTTCCCACTATGTTTTTCCGCGCACACGCTTTGATGTTTAAGTAACAGGTAACCAAAGCGGTTTTCAAAAATTCGAAAACTTATAAGTTCCTGTTTTCAATGTTGGCCTGCGGCAGTGCACAATGTTGGGATAACATTCAATAACATTCAAACCAGAAGGTGGAGGTACAGGCTTCGCCAAGGCTAATTCATGTGAGAGCTTGAGATACATCCAAACATACATCTGAAACTTAACCAATATAGCAAGTGAGTACCTCAGACATGATGTTCAGATCAAAATCATGAGTAAGCAACATAGATAACAAGAAACACACATAGATAAGCAGTTATGAATTCAAGGAAAAATTCACTTCCACAGCATAGAAAGTCACAGAAAAGTGTGTCACCTGCAGTATGTCACCCAAATTGTATGCCTCAACACATGAATTATACTCCCCCTAAGCCTAAACCGACACAATTCAACAACAAGAAAGAAAACAATGCAGTTCTACATGAATGCAACAATGCAATGCCAAATAGGCAGATGGTAAACTCATATGGAAACCTCCTCAAACCAGCATAGTACACATCGCTTTAAAATATTTATTATTTTCATAACTCATCTGAACCAAAAGTTGAAGGTTTCTAAACACAAGGCTAATGTCACTACTGAATGAGGGCAGCCTGAACTTCACACACCCAGTAACAACATTAACAGCAGCAAGTTAGGCAAGTACAAAGGCCTTGAATGTTGGCAATTCATTTATCATGCACCCCAACACCCCAATTCCTTATGCATACTTGTTTTCCAACCTGCATTCAAGAGAATCACTAGGTGATCAGTGCCACTAGATGCAAGAAATCTAAACCCCAAACACCCTAGTAGAAAGGATCACCCTCATGTGTTCCTTGGCCAAACAAACAAGAACATGTAAATAAGCACAACTGAGTAACACTGGAGCTTTCAACATCATGCACCCCAGCTTCTCCGCATGCCCTGTACACCTTCCATATGAATAAGACACAACTGAATAGACATCAAAGTAGTGAACTTTGTGTACTCCAGCTTCGTCATATATTAGGATATCACAACCTCAGACAAACAGAAGAGTTTTATTACTTTTTCAAAACAAAGATGTGAAACTGATAACTAAAAAGAGTTATTAATCAAAGAGTTCAACCACACAAACCAAATCTGATAAAAACAAAGATTACATGAGACTCACAAGGAAATAAATTCAACAAAGACAACAACAGAGTACCTACTACACCACAACCAATATACCAATGCTAGACAGTGGTGTTATGTCAACACTGGTTTACCCAACATTTTCACATATTGCACATGCCAAGAGATTTCCTCAAACTGAAGAATCTCTCACTATCTAAAGGTTTTGTAAACATATCAGCAAGCTGATTTGTTGTCTCAATATGTTCAATGTTGATCACTCTGTCCTCTACCATGTCTCTTAGGAAATGATGCCTTATGTCTATATGCTTAGTTCTAGAATGTTGGACAGGATTCCTATAGATACTTATGGCACTTAGATTGTCACAGAACATGAGAAGTGTATCATTATCAAGCCCATAATCTGAAAGCATGTGTTTGAGCCACACAAGTTGGGTAACACAGCTGCCAGCAGCGACATATTCTGATTCAGCTATTGATAATGAAACACATATCTGCTTCTTGCTATACCAGGAGACCAAATTATTCCCCAAATAAAAGCAGCCTCCACTTGTGGATTTCCTGTCATCCACATCACCTGCCCAGTCAGAGTCACTGAAACCAACCAAGTTAGTGTTAGTGTCATAAGAATACCAAATGCCTAAAGGTGAAGTTCCAGAGATATATCTAAGAATCCTCTTCACAACAATCAAGTGAGATTGCCTTGGCTCAGCTTGGTACCTAACACAAACACATACTGAAAACATGATGTCAGGTCTAGAGGCAGAGAGATATAGCAAACTACCAATCATGGATATGTACAATGTTGGGTCATTATTGCTGCGAGTACCATCTTTTGTTATCTTCACAGAAGAGGACATAGAAGTTTTGCAAGGCTTGGACTCTTGTAGCTCAAATCTCTTCACCAGATTCCTTGCATACTTCTCCTGGTTTAGGAAAATACCATTCTCCAGCTGCTTAACTTGTAGTCCCATAAAGTAGTTGAGCTCACCAATCATGCTCATCTCAAATGTTCCTATCATAGACTCAACAAACTTGTCTAAGGTAGACTTGTTAGTAGAGCCAAATACAATATCATCCACATAAATTTGAGCAATGCATATATCAGAGCTTTTTCTAAGGACAAACAATGTTCTATCTCCATCTCCTCTATTGAAACCTAGGCCTAACAGAAAATTAGTTAGCCTCTCATACCAAGCTCTAGGAGCCTGTTTTAAGCCATACAAAGCCTTCTCAAGTTTGTACACATGGTCAGGATGTTTAGGTTCAGCAAAACCTTTAGGTTGTTAAACATAAACCTCTTTGTCAATTAAACCATTCAGAAAGGCACCTTTAACATTCATTTGGTAAAGTTTAATCCTAAGACATCAAGTAATAGCAAGAAGTAATCTAATTGATTCTATCCTAGCTACTGGACCAAAAGTCTCATCAAAATCTATACCTTCTACCTGAGTATAACCTTGTGCAACCAACCTAGTTTTGTTCCTCATAATTACACCATTCTCATCAGTTTTATTTTTGAAAATCTATTTTGTACCTATTACATTCACATGTGATGGCCTAGGCACTAGATTCCAAACTCTGATTTTGGTGAATTGTAAGAGTTCCTCTTGTATGGCATTAATCCAGTAACTATCCTTAAGAGCTTCAGTAGCATTCTTAGGTTCAATGGAGGAAACAAAACAATATGGATTATCAACAGTACATGAAGAAGACATACAAACACACAATTTAACCATATCCTTGTAATTAACCATTTCTTTATTGCGTGTTCTAACTCTCTCAGTAATTTGTCCAATTACTTGAGTGGCTGGATGATCTCTTTGGATTCTAGCAGGAGGATCTCTTCTAGATACAGGAACAACTTCATCTTCAGAATCTGACATCACATATGTTGGCCTAACATTGGGGGTTTCTGGTGTTAAGTCAGCATTTGCTCCAGTTTCCAGTTCAGCATTTCCAGCTTCTGTGTTCAATGTTGGGTCCAATGTTGGAGCAACATCTGAACAGTGACTTCTTCAGTACCTGCAGAAACAGTTAAATCATCAAAAATGACATTAACTGGTTCTTGAACAGTATGCAATCTTGGATTGTAGACCCTGAAAGCAGCACTATTAGGAGAATATCCAACAAATATACACTTTCCACTTTTGGGATCAAATTTGCTCAAATAGTCTCTATCTTTTAGCAAATAGCAGTTAATACCAAATTCATGAAAGTGTGCTACTGTTGGTTTTGAACCCTTCAAAATTTCATAAGGTGTCATAGTAGTACCAGGTCTAAGATACACTCTATTACAAATATGACATGCAGTATTCAAAGCTTCAGCCCAGAGTTTCTTAGATAGGTTTCTAGAATTCAACATTACTCTAGCCATCTCTTGAAGTGTTCTATTCTTCCTCTTAGCAATCCCATTTTACTGAGGTGTCTTAGGTGCAGAGAACTCATGGAAAATGCCTTTAGTTTCACAAAAATTAGCAAAGATAACATTTTCAAACTCCTTTTCATGGTCAGACCTAATTCTTCCTACAAAAGTGCCATACAGATTTTTAATACTAGCATGCAAAATCTTGAATGTGTTGAACGCCTCTGATTTTTCTTTCAAAACCTTAATCCAGGTATATCTTGAAAAATCATCAAAAATAACAAAAGCATACTTCTTACCATTCAGGCTACTAACCTCAATAGGACCCATGAGATCCATATGTAGCAACTCAAAGCACTTATTAGTTCTAGGGTTAGTACTCTGTACCTGGAGTGGTGGATGGACAGCTTTTGTTTGTTTACCTTTCAGGCAGTCTTTACAAACAATTTTACCTGGGTTAGTTAACTTAGACAGTCCTCTCACAGCCTCTAACTTCTGTAGTTTCTCCAGATTTTTATAGTGCACATGTCTTAACTTCTTATGCCACATGACATATTCATCTACCTTGGCGTGGTAGCATTCAACTTCATCTTGAGCAAGATAGCAGTTGTCATTTGATCTTGTACCTGTCATGACACGGACATTGTCACTATTAAACACATCACATGAACTTTTATCAAAAGTAACTAGCAAGTTATCATCACAAAGTTGACTTATGCGAATTAAATTTTCTTTCAATCCTTCAACCAACAACACGTCATTGAGTGGTGAGAATCCATCAATATCCAGTACTCCTTTTCCAATGATTTTCCCTTTAGTGCATCCTTCATAGGTAACTGTTCCAACAGTCAAAGGGATTACATCTTTCAGGTTGTCAATGTTTCCAGTCATGTGCCTTGAACATTCACTGTCAAAATACCACTTACCTGCGAGGTTAGAGTAAACAACAGAAAAGAAAACATTGCAAACAATTTTAACCTTAGGAGTTTTTATCTTTTCTATCCAAGTTCTACTTTTATGTCCTTCAGCTTTGTTACCTAATGTTGGGATAACATTCAGATCAGAGGTTCCCCTAACATTGGTACTGCTATTTATTCCTGTTTTCTTCTCAATCAGACTTCTGAATTTTTTGCAATAAGGCTTAATGTGACCAGGTTGAAAATAATATTGACAGATAAAAGTAGGTTTTTTCACAGTGTTGACAGGAATTTCACTACTCACACTACTACTTTCCTTGATAAAACCAGCTTTTAAATAGGCAGAATTAACATCTTCAGATGGAGGTTTCTCAACATAGCCCAAACCACTTTTACCTTGATTTCCCATACTCAGCATCTCATCAAGCTTAGATGTAGAAGTGTTCCATTTGGTAATGGTTTGTTCAGCTTTATTTAATTTTACCTTTACCTCCTTCAGTTCAGTCTCAGTTTTGTCAAGGTCTTTCTCATACAGTTTCAGCATCTCCTTCATGCATCCAATCTCTTCCTTCAAGTTTTTGTTGCTCTTGATGAGTTTGTGATTCTCAAGCAGCAGTTTGTGGTAGATAGACTTTAGGTCTTCACTGATTTCCTCCTGGGACATTTTACCTTCAAGGAAATATTATTCATCTAGATCCACTGAGCCATGGAAACAATCAGAGTTAGATTCATCAAAGTAGGACGCAAGATAAGGTTCAGTATCAGTATCATATTCATCCCAATCTGCAAATAAGGTCTCATGTTCTGATGTTGGATCCTGAATGTTGGGGTAACATTGAGATCCGAAGCAGTTCATGGAGTCTTCTGGTGTCCAGTCAATCTGAGTGAGTAGCGCAGCAGTGTGAACCTCTTCTGATTGTTCTTCAGCTTCACCATAACTAAAGTCATCTTCATTGAAATCATCTACACAAACCCAATGAGAATTTCCTCTTTTTCTAAGAGTGTTAGCACATTCATTAGCCACATGACCATATCCTTTACATTCAAAACATTGAACATCTTTTAACTTATTGGCTTCTAAAGGAGTAGGTTTTGATGCCATGTACTTCACAAACTTAGGAGGTAATTTCTTATAACCTGGAGAACTATTACTAAGATTCTTTTCTTTGCCTTTTCCTTTAAAGTTCAACTTATTGAATTTCTTAATAATTTTACCATAGTTTGAAGAAATCAATTCACATTCATCATCACTTTCATTATCAAGGCTTGACCCTCTTAAAGCAACAGCCCTATGTTTACGAGGTTGTGAGGCAAGCTCCATCTCAAATTCTCTAAGAGTATTCATCAAGACTTGAAACTGAAGAATAGCAAGGTTCCTAGATTCACTCATTGCAATTTTCTTAAGAGAAAATTTAGATGACAGTGTTCTCATTGCTTTATAAACCATCTCTTGATTAGTCATAGCAAAACCTAGATTTTCACATTGGTTAGCAATATCAAGAATTTTCTCAAAATAACTATCAACACTTTCATCTTCACCCATCTCAAGTTTTTCAAATTGCTGAAGTAGTTGTCTATATTTGGAATCTTTAACAGCAGAATCCCCTTCACAATGTAATTCAAGTATATCCCAAGTATGTTTGGCTTTTGTACAATTCTGAATTAATTTGAACATATGATGATTAACCCAACTAAAAATAGCATTAAGGGCATTTTCATTAGAGTTATAGAGACTTGCCTCTGCTGTTGTCTAATCTGCTTCTGGTTTTGGAACTAGATCACCTTCACAATCTCTTGGTAATGTTGGAAGAGAGTATCCATTGATCACGAATTGCCAGGCTCGAATATCAATAGCTTTGATGTGAGACCTCATCCTGATCTTCCAGTATGCATAATTGGAGCCATCTAAAACTAGAATCCTGTTGACATTAGGATTGACACTGTCCATTGTGTTGTATCACCTCCAAACCACCAGTGTAGTCGGTGTTTGGCTCTGGCGCCAATTGAAATTTTCGGATCGTGGATTGACACAACAACTTTGAGAGTTAAGATGGCGTTGCCTTAACTCAATTGTGATCTTCTTGAATATTGAAACATGCAGCGGAATTAAAAACACATCAAGATATAATTTTAAGAAGTTTTCAATATTATTAAAAACTTCCGAGCATTAGGCCAAATAACCATAAAGGTTCTAACAAAAATGTTCCTCACAACAATTCACTCACGCTCTTTGTTGACCGGACTCAACGAAGCAGACAAGTACGAACTACTTAACTTCTATGAACTAGACGTAAATAGTTGATACAAAAACTTCGCAAAAGCAAGACGAAGACAATACAAAGTATGATTAATCTCTCAGATTTTTTTTGCACGATTGTCTTGTCTTCATCTTGATGAACTTCACATCCTTTATAGATTTCTTGAATCTTGCACGCCAAGATGTGCTGTTCACAATTTTTGGTAACTCTTGTTGTTTCCTTGTTGAATTTTGGATTCTTTGTGAACTCAATATCTTTCTTGAATATGTGTTTCATTTATTATCGATCTAGCAAGGTAACACATCTTCTTCAAATCGGAGAATCCTGGAAAGAATCAAGTTGCAGAGAACCGCCAATATTGTTTCCTTCTTTTGCAAACCGTGTTGAGTTGACTATTCAACTTAACTTGAATTATGGAAACTTCAAGTAAGGAATCATCCATAGCTCTTCCTTATGATTAATATACTTTCCTGGACATAAACATAAACAACTAAAACCGTGGAACTTGATTAATAAGTGAATAAAGGCAAAACTTAAATTTGGCAATCAAAGAACAGTTTTTGTAGAGGCTCTCTGGTTTCAATGTTATCCTCAATGTTGTCCCAACATCGTATAACATTGATTCCAGAAAACCCTGCACTTTCATCGTTGGTGATCTGAGTTTTGCCGGACTTGTGCTTTTGCAAATTTCAATTAGTTTTTATTGGGACTTCGAATTTAAATATGTCTACTGATGCGTTGTCGATCAAATTTAGGAAAAACTGTGTTGCATGAGATTTTTAGTGTAGGATGTTTCTGAAGGGTAAGGATCTTTGGGGGCATGTTGATGGGATATATGTGGCGTCATGTGAAGCCAAAGCGCACCGAAACAAAGGATGCTCACATTATCTCTTAGCTTTTGGGATCTATTGAAAACCATATGGTGAATAATTTACGGTCATTTGACACATTTAAAGCAATTTGTGAACACTTAATTAAGACGTGTCTATCATCAGGATAATACTACATGGCAATTTCAGGTTGAGCTTGATATATCCAACAACAATCAAGGTAATCTTACTATTGAACAGTATTATTCTCGATTTCTTAACCTTTGGAGCGAATATTGTGGTATCCTATATAGCAAGGTACCAAAGGAGGTCCTCCATGCTCTCCAACTTGTTCCTGAAGACATTAGGCGGGATCAAGTTTTGATGAAATTGCTCCCGAAGTTCGAAGTAGCTCGGGCAGGATTGTTGAATAGAAACCATGTTTCCTCTTTAGACACCTGCCTTGGTGAATTATTATGCGAGGAACAACGTTTATCAACTCATACAAGTATGACCACTTTCCAGGAGACATCTGAGGAGATGAACGTTGCTTATGCTGCACAAGGACTGAACCAAGGAAAGGACACTTGTCAATGCTACAAATGTCAGGAGGTTGGACATATCGCTCGCAACTGCAATAATTGTTTTTACAAGTACTATAAGAATATTGGTGACCTCATCACAAAATGTACTATTCGCCTTGAAAATCGACGTGCACATGCCTTTCAAGCAGCAACATCTCCAGGTCAACCAGTTGTTTCTAGTGCTAATCATGTTGCTCTTACTCTAGAGATGGTTCAACAAATGATCATTTCGGCCTTCTCTGCTTCAAGGTCAAGGTAACTTTATTTCTCGTCCTTGGTTTGTTGATTCTGGTGCATCCAATCACATGACACGTTCTTCACACTCGTTACACAATTTGAGGAAGTATATTGGTATGCAAACTATTTCAAATTGCTAAAGGGCGTGTTCTTCCTATTCATAAAATTGGTGATATTGGGCCTGTGAACTAGAACTAGTTTGATTTATGTGAGTTAGTTCTCTGAAAATGGTTGACTTGTGCAAGATCAGGTGTCGGGGAAATTGATCGGCGAGAGGGCCTAAGGTGGGGCGAATGTCTCTGTTGCAGTTTTTTGTTCCTCGTTCGTTGTCATTGGCATGCATGACGGTTAGCAACAAGTCAGAGGATTGGCATAGACGCTTAGGACACCCGAATTTTGAGTTTTTATCTTATATGTTAAAAACCGCATGTTGGGTCTTAAAGCACATTCTGCTACTTCTTTTAATTGCGTTGCTTGTAGACTTGGTAAAAGTCACACTTTACCTTTTCCATCTCATGGTAGTCTTGCAATTTTCATGTTTTGAGATTATACATAGTTATGTTTAGGGGCATTTCTCCCATTATTTCTCATGGACAATGTAAGCAGTTTGTGGCGTTTATTGTTGATTGTGGCCGTTTTACATGGACTTATTTTCTTCGTTCCAAAAGTTAAGTATTTATTGCTTTTCAGAAATTTTTGGCTTATGTGGATACACAAATTTCTGCTATAGTCAAAACTCTTCCTTCTAATAGTGGAGGAGAATATGTGTCTCAAACATTCAAATCTTTTCTAGCAGAAAAAGGAATCATATCCCAAAAGTTTTGCCCTTATACACCCAACAGAACGGGTTAGCTGAACGTAAAAACCTTCACTTGTTGGAGATAGCCCGAACCTTACTTATGGAGTCTTCCGCTCCATTTACATTTTGGGTAGAAGCTTTGTCCACAATTGCTTATCTTATTAATCGCTTACCCTCTCAACAATTAAACTTTGAGTCACCATATTACTGCCTTTATGAAAGTTTCCTGACTATAGTAATCTTCATACCTTTGGGTGTGTGTGCTTTGTTCTCCTACCTATGCATGGAAGTCTTAACTTGTCTGCTTAATCAGTACAAGCCGCAACCGGTTGCAGCAATCTAATTTATAGCGCAAAACTTGAAAAGACGAACCATTTTTACTTGGTGTGAATTGAAATCAATACAATGTAAACTAACGTTACATTTCTATCACAAAGAACGTAATATCTGGTATAAATATTACATTACAATTTAATCAACATCTGGAATAAGTAGTTCTACCTGTAATTCCAAGAACTGTTCCAACATCCTGAGTTGTATAACTTAACCCCCCAAGTCTTCGGGGACTCTCAGCCCATAGCGGGAATATCTGTAAACGTATTCAAAAGTTTATGGTAAATACTTCCTTGTGAATTAACCAAAATTGTAAATAGAAACCAATGGGTGTAGGACAGAAATTACAACGTAATCTTTACCTCAGAGTAAGCCATATTATGAAGTGAAAAAACACAATATACGAGGATGGACGACATCAGGGGCCAATTCTTTAGTAGGCTCGGTTTCGTCTTTGTTTCCCCGTTTTCTTGAGTCCCGGATTGAGGAGAATCATGTGAATTTTGAGATGATTTCCTCCCCGAGGTGTGTATATGTAAGGTTTCCTGCATTTCTCAAAACGGATGCAACTATAGTGTCACACAATGCAACTATAGTGTCACACAAAACGGATGATACAAATTGTAAGGAACATACCGGGATCCAAAAACAAGCAACAGTCACGACAGCCGCAAGGAGTGATATTACCAGGCAGGGCAGGAAATATGGGAATCTACATATAAGTTTATGCGTTATAAGTCAAAACTCTAGAACTTTGAGATGATAGTAACGCAATATAGAGCGGTGATAACAGAGAAATTTACCTCCCAACTAAAGAATCTGATGCAAAAATAGCAGGAAATTTTTCTGGAGGCTTGATTCAAGCATTAAAATTTACAGGAATGGAAGAAATAGTCAAGTGATATTCAGGGATTAACACCAACAATATATTAATGGTACTGGCTAGTGTACCACTTTGTAGCACGTATCGATGAAATACACTTATATAAGTACCTGAGCAAGAAAGCCTTCTAAAGCTGGTCCGATAATTAAGCCTGTGCCCCAATCGGTACCAACCTAAATAAAGTCGATAAAACAGGTGCAACAACTTTGTACTTCATTCATACTAGTCAAGGAGAATGTGGTGTATACAAGTACGTGCCATTATTTTTCAAGACGAGATACAAAACAAGTGATAGAGCATAGGTAGAAACTACACCTGTATCGAGGAGAAAATCATACCAATAAAAGAATTTTCAGGACAATACTGAAACCATCATTGTAACAGCTAAAGAGCTTACTCCTAAAATTCGAGAAAGCAGGATAGGACCCATGGGTTTCTCCATAACGGGGTAGAAGAAAAACTGGAAGGATAAAAGGCCAAATCCTGATATCGAGCAAGCCATTAGCCCAAGAATTTATCCATAAACATGAAAGGAACGAAAAGGGAAAACGTCAAAACAAGTTGTTGTATTCCAAAAACTGTTCCAACATCCTGTGTTGTATAACTCAACCCCTCAATTCTTCTGGGACTCTCGGCCCATAACGGGAAAATCTGTCAAAGCAAAAGCGTTCAAATGTTTATGGTAGATACATCCTTGTAGATTATCCAAAATCGTAAACAGATTAATCGTGTTACAGAAGTAAAAATGTAATCTTTACCTCAGCGTAAGCCATATCATGAAGCGCGAAAACACAATATACAATGATCGATGACATCAGAGGCCAGTTCCTGAAGAGGCTCGGTTTAGTCTTCGTCTCCCCTTTTTCTTGAGTCGCGGATTCAAGAACGTCTAGTGAATTTTGCGCTGATGTCGTAGGTGAGGTATGTATATGTTACGTTTCCTGCATTTCTCAAACCTTAAAAGCTAAATAACCACACGATTTTCAACATCTTCAATAGAACAATATAACTATAGTATGATATACAGTATAAGGAAAGTACCGGGATCCAAAAACAGACAACAGTCACAACAACCGCGATGAGTGATATTAATTTTACCAGGCAGGGCAAGGAGTATGGGAATCTACGTAAAATTTTGCGGGTTATACAAATCAAAATTCCAGAACTGGGAATGATAGTAAACCAAGATAAGATAGTACCGAAGATAGGGTGAATTTACCTCCCAAATAAAGAATCTAATGAAAATATGGCAGGAAATCTCTGCAGGCTTGATTCAAACATTAAAATTAACAGAAGTAAAAATACATAAATATCCTGTTTTGGATCCAAAAGACCAAAACAGTCAATTGATTATTCAGAGATTTAAACTAACAATGTTAATGATACTGGTGTACTACTTTGTATCACTTATCGATGAAATACACATATATAAGTACCTGAGCAAGAAAGCCTCCTAAAGCTGATCAGATAATTAAGCCTGCGCCCCAAGCGGTACCAACCTATAACGAAGTAGATAAATTCTCAAAAATGGCTGTACAAGAGAATTTAAACAACCTCGCAAATTAGGTGGAGCAGCTTTGTTGTGCATTACTAGTCGAAGAGAACGTGGTCTACACAAGTACATGCGATTATTTTACAAGACAAGATACAAAATAAGTGAGAGTATAAGTAGAAACTGCTTACCACTGACAGTGCTAAAGAATGATACTGTTCACGAACCAATTCGCAAGCATACACCTAGCAGTAGCACCACATGGTATGAAATACTTAACAAAAAAGTGTGAATTCATAGTAAACAATGACAAAAGAACATCGATTAAACTTATGGAAAACACCACTCGTGGCATATGGTTACATCTACGAAGAGTACCTTAATTGGTCCGAGCAAACCGTTGAAACAACCAAGAAGAATTCTCGTCGTGATAGCCATCCAATAATTTAAGCTAAGACCAAACAATGTGTTGAAAATGACGCTGTATATGAATAAAACCAATTAACCATTCTTCTCAGCATGCAGGGCGTATATCCAAAATGAACATTAACAAAAGCAAGCTAGAATACTAACACGGCAGCACTGCCTATAATGATGACCGGTTTTCGCCCGTATTTATCAGCAATTATCCCCCACAGAACAGACGTGAAAGCTCTACCGAGCAGATACGAGGAGCCTTCACGAAATTTAGATGTAATTAGGCTATATAGTTAGAATACTTGTTAACATCATAAAAATTAAAATTGACAAAAAAAAGAAACAAACAAACATTTAAGGCCTACCTATGAAACCTGAATAGTAACCAATATCTTCTTCTTTCTCTGCAATACCGAAATCCCTTTTCTATAATAAATGTCAGTGCATTTTATAACAATTAAAAAAAATATCCTGTCATTAATAATGGGAAAACAAAAACAGTTCTTCGTGAACAAATAAATGAGACAAAAAAACTAGTAAAGAAATAACAGTTTTTAACTTACCATAAAATAAAGGAACGGGAAAAGAGATGATATTGCTAGAGCTGCAGAGGTGAAATAAAGGAGATTAAAGAATTATGATTTTAGTATAAGAATCACATAATAATGGATCAAAATTTATTTGTTCACCTGATGACAGAACAATGATCCATAAAGTGAACAATTGCTTGATGGGTGTTCCTTTGTCTGTTTCTTTTTGCTGATCAACTTTACATCCAGGGCATCCCTCAAAATAGTAATTGTTATTGTTAAGCAAACTACTCTCCATATTGTATATTTCACCTTCACTAATTTTGATAAATGTTCCTTAATATGTGCCTTCAGAATAATATTGCTCCGGATATTTATGGTCATTTGTGACTAAATGTTCTCAGCTGGTTCTTTTTTTCTATGATGATTTTATTGTACATGAGATACGATTGTATTAAATAGATTGTAGAATATATATATATTTTTTCTAACGACTACGAAATGTCAAAGGTGTGGCTTAACGTGGTATTATAATTAATATAGTTAATTTTGCGTACTTGACAGCCAACTAGGACGTTACATCACGTGATTATCATAATCCATGATCGGTTAACATTTAACTATTTTACTGGCAACATGCATCCATGTGAACAAGCAATGAAGATAGTTGGATAATTAATTAACTTCAGAATAAAAATCCAAATTATTTTGAAAAGAGGAGATGCTTAGTACGAATTTCAAAAGTAACTAGGTAAAATTAATGTCTGAATTTTGAAATCTTTTATGATTATTTTTTTCTGTTGTTCCTAATTAAACAATAAAATAAACAATTTTATTAATATTTTAAAATTTCTTTTCTGAAATTGGTAATGGAAGAAGAAATAAAACAGAGACGATATTCTTTTTTCAAATATATACACATATAAATGGCAGAGAAGTTATAATAGCGACTCCAAGTATACGACAGCTCAGTCAATATCATGATAATGTAATTTCTAATATAATGTTATGTCGGTGATATAAAGTATGTTTGGGTATATTAATGTCTGTGAAAGAGGAGAGTTGATACAATGTAATGGTCAATATATAAGGTCGATATATTGAGACCAAAACTAGGTGTACATATAGTATTAAAGTAATTTTGGAGATAAAATATATAAGGGATAAAAGCACCAAACCCCCTGAAATATAACGACTTTTGGGCACCACCCCTTAAACTTTGTAAATAACCGCTTTGTCCCCTAACCTTTGCCAACCTGTTCGAGTTGCCCCCTGGTAATTTTTTGACCAAAAAATTGTCAATTTTTTTATTTTTTTTTTTCAGAATCTTCTCCTCGTCGAGACGGTTCCGGTAGCGGTGACGGCATCGGAAAATTCAAAGCTATTACACGGGAGATTTAGTTTTAATTTGTCGAATTTCTGAAAAATGTGATGAACGCCTTAAAGTGTTCTTCATTTTTTCCAGAAATTTGACGAAATAAAATAAAATTTTCCGCGTAATGTCTTTGTCTTTGAAATTTGACCACTATCGAAACCGTCTTGACGAGTAGAAAAGTCGATTAGAATTAAAAAAAATCGACAAAAGTTTTTCGGCAATCCGCGGCGTCATAGTGGTGGGTTGCGGGAATTCTTAGATTTGGACTCAATATTCTTCTCGTCAAAAAGGTTCCGTTGGTGGTGACGAAATCGAAAAATTCAAAGTCATTACATGGAAATTTAGTTTTAATTCGTCGAATTTCCGAAAAATGTGATGAACACCTTCAAGTGTTCTTAATATTTTCTGAAAATTCAACGAATTAAAACTATATTTCTCGTGTAGTGACTTTTAATTTTGCGGGTACCGTCACCACTACCGGAACTGTCTCGACAAGGAGAAGATTCTGAAAAGAAATAAAATTTTCCTTTGATTTTTTTGTCGAAAAATTGCCATGGGATAACTCGAACAGGTTGGCAAAGGTTAGGGGGCAAAGTGCTTATTTACAAAGTTTAAGGGGGTGCCCAAAAGTCATTATAGTTCACCGGGTTTGGTGCTTTTATCCCTATATATAATATTAAATGTCTACCACTCTATTAACTTAAGCTTTCAGATGAGATGAGATGAAAAGTCAATGCGGTATCAGAGCTCAGGCCAAAGAGGAGGTCTTGAGTTCTAATCCCACTGCCACCGAAAAATCAAAAAGTGACATGTGAGAGGCGTAACGAAAGATTTACAGCCTGCACGTGAGGAGGCGTATTGGAGATAATATATATAAACATTAAATGTCTACACCTGACATATGTATTTTATTTTCAACCTAGTTTTGTTCTCCATCTACTTCGACTCTTCTTTATTATCATTTATCTGTTTCGCTCTTTACAAATTTTCTATGATTATTAATTAAATTTGAATAAAAGAACTAAGAAATCTTAGTGCGATAATTAAGAATTTATAATGCGTCTCAGCACGAAGCACGGGCACTGAATGTGCCAGTGCGAGACCGGTGCGCCAAAAACATTGACGTTGTGAAGGATTATGTGACCTAGGGCGTAACGCCTCAATTAGCTGGACCGACTTAACTTCTGTTACGTTTAACGTGGTCTTATTATATATTTTGCGCTTTTGATCACCTCATGGGACGTTACATCATAAACCATGATATGTTTGGCCTGTAAATATTAAAATAAAATTGGATAAAGTTTCGAGATCTTTTCGACATATTTGAAAAAATTTATAAAGTTTGTAATTACAAAAACCTCAAAATAATATTGTTTATTTTGTTTTGACAAACCGGCCCAAAATTAAAATACATCTTCTAATATATGCTGGTGTTAAAATTAAAGAGGGATGCAACTTTGTAAAAATTAAACGGGATACAATTTAATAATCGGTTAGTTGAATAGAAATCCATTAATATATATTAAAGAAAATTCATGCCTTTGGCGAGACTCAGCTTAATATATATTTGCAATGGAAAGGTGTCCCATTGGCGTCAAACAAGTCACTTTTAATAATATGTCTCTTTGGAAATTGACAATTAGTTAGATATTTGATCTATATAATCTTTTTACTTACTTCCCCTAAGTGTTTAATTTAGTCCAATTATTAATAGGTGTAGGAGGCACCTTGCAACTCCTATACTACACGAGGTTTAACGAGATTGAGACAAAAAAGAACTAAATATATTAATCTCGACAAAAAAGCTAAATAAGAGTTAAAATGCTATTTCGCATTTCCTCTCAAACTCACTATGTCACTTTGCTGCAACAATCATCAGGCAAAACAAGACGCGACTTCGACAATCTAGCGATAGAGTAAGGGACAAAAGGCCTCGTGATGATGGTATGTCAATAACCACGCCCGAGTGTCACGAGAATCAATTTCAATGTGTTTGGTTCGCTCATAAAACACTCAGTTGTCGGAAGTTTGACTCACTCTTTATCGTTTTTGGAAATGTCAGACTACTTAACAACCGAGAAGGAACACTTTTGGAAGGTTTGATTTCGCCTCTGCGTGTGAGCAATAACTACAATTTTGAAAGCTTTGAGGAGTTTGGTGTGTGGAGAGGCCTCTGGTTCTAGTTATTTGTGGAATCTAAGAAACAAGAGCAAACTCAAAGGAGAACATGCAATGTTAGTTTAACAGTAGAGCTCTTGAAGGCTTTAGGTTCGTTTTTGGAGCTAAATTAGGCTAATTTGAAGGGTAGTTGAATTTTCTGGTTGGATCTGATGTCTCATCCCTTGCCTTGATTGTAATATATTTTAGAGTAATCATTATACTCCTACCTTCTTTTATAATACTTATTTGGCCGATCAAAAAAAATAAAAATAAAAAATGGAGTAGCCTTGTTTGCAAGAGAACCAGCGTAACCGTACTATCTCACATGCCGTAGAAGCCATCACATCATACTTTGTCTTTGTTGGAAAACAAACATATTGACACGAAAAACTGAGAAAGCATGTTCCATCACGCAACTCTCGAACGTTCGACTAAGAATGGTTTGAACGTCATCAACACTCCAATTGCTTCGATTACATTCAGGACGAAGAAAATCATGTTGTCACCTGCATTTTAGGGAACCGTTTGTGAAGAAGTTACGTACTGTCACCTAGCCTTTTAAGGCTACTAAAGTGTGGTTAGGATTGTTGTAGCTGAATCTTGATAGCACGGTATGATAACATAATTTGATTTGTACCATACACACATAAAGATCTTAGTCACTGGCAATAAATCTAGCAAACATACCTGGAAGGAAGTTAGCGTGTTGGCGCTGTTGGCCCCAAGAAAATCTGCGTAAGCGACGAGCCAAGGACATTTCGATGGCATCTTAGTTTTGTTTATTGCAAGAAAACGTATAAATTTGAGTTCAACAAATTAATATTGAAACATTATAGTTATTGTTTATGAGAAAATTACACAACTCCTCCGCCTGCTGGGCCAACAGCCTTAACAAGTGACATTAAGGTCATGGTGATACCAGTGGCAGCTCCTCTTTGGTCTTGATCCTGTCGGTTATTATGCAGAGGAGAAGCTATTGCGCATACAATACGAACACGTAATCGTGCAAGATATAATAAAACATAATGTTTAATATTAAACATAGGAAATTGAAGAGATTGATGAAGAAAGAAGTACCACAGCTCTATTTTGCAAGATGAACAATCCCGTTTCAATCGAGATCTGATGAACGTTAATGTCAGTAACAGGGAAACCAGAATAGCAAAACAGAATGCTTCGTGGTAACAGGACAATATATGTCACTTACATATAAAACGCTCATCGCCAGAGAGGCAAGATTGAGCACGATGAACAGAGTGATTCCTGATAGCATGGCTATATAGTGAAAACTCGTCAATAAAGGAATCGACAGAACCTGTATTATCGAGGAGAAAATCATACTAATAAGCGAATTTTCGGGACAATACTGAAACCAATATTTTAACAGCTAAAGAGCTTACTCCGAAAATTCGAGAAAGCATGATAGGACCCATTGTTTTCGGCATAACGGGATACACGAAAAACTGAAACGATAAAAGGCAAAATCCTGAAATCGAGCGACCATTAGCAAATTAAAGACTCTTTGTAGGAATTTGTTCATAAACGCGAAAGGAGAGGGAAAAGGTCGGAATAAGTAGTTCTACCTGTAATTCCATTAACTGTTCCAACATCCTGAGTTGTATAACTTAACCCCCCAAGTCTTCGGGGACTCTCGGCCCATAGTGGGAATATCTGTAAAAGCATTCAAAAGTTTAAGGTAAATACTTCCTTGTGGATTAACTAAAATCGTAAATAGAAACCGTAGGGCGTAGGACAGAACTAAAAACGTAATTTTTACCTCAGAGTAAGCCATATTATGAAATGAGAAAACACAATATACAAAGATGGACGACATCAGGGGCCAGTTCTTGAAGAGGCTCAGTTTAGTCTTCGCCTCCCCTTTATCTTGAGTTTCGGATTCAAGAGCGTCACGTGAATTTTGAGATGATATCCTCTCCGAGGTATGTATATGCAAGGTTTCCTGCATTTCTCAAACCTTCTGATTAATTACGATATAACATCTTCGTTGAACAATGCAACTATAGTATCATACAAAACTGAAGATACAAAATGTAAGGAACAAACCGGGATCTGAAAACAAGCAACAGTCACGACAGCCGCGAGGAGTGATATTACCAGGCAGGGCAGGAAGTATGGGAATCTACGTATAAGTTTACGCATTATACGTCAAAATTCCAGAACTTTGAGATGATAGTAACACAACATAAGATAGTATGGAAGACAGGTTAAATTTACCTCCCAAATAAAGAATCTGATGCAAATATGGCAGGAAATTCTCTGCAGGCTTGATTCAAGCATTAAAATTTAGAGTAGTGGAAGAAATAGTCAAATGATATTCAGAGACTAACACTAAAAATATTAATGGTACTGGCGTACCACTTTGTAACACGTATCAATGAAATACATGCATATAAGTACCTGAGCAAGTAAGCCTCCTAAAGCTGGTCCGATAATTAAGCCTGCGCCACAACCAGTACCAACCTAAATAAAGTCGATAAATAGGTGCAGCAACTTTGTAGTTCATTCATACTAGTCAAGGAGAATGTGGTCTATACAAGTACGTGCCATTCTTTTACAAGACAAGATACAAAATAAGTGATAGGGAAGAGGTAGAAACTGCTTACCGCTGACAGTGCCAACGAATGATACTCTTCACGAACCAATTCGCAAGCATACGCCTAGCGCCACATGGTAAAAAAAAACTTAACCAAAATGTGTGAATCCATACTAAAAAAGAAACAAAAAACCAAACTTATGGAAAAGCACCACACGTGGCATATGGTTACAACTACGAAGAGTACCTTAATTGGTCCGAACAAACCATTGAAATAACCAAGAAGAATTCTTGTCGTCATAGCCATCCAGTAGTTTAAACTAAGGCCGAACAGAATGTTGAAAACGACGCTGTACAGAAATAAAACCAATTAACCAATTCTTCCTTATGTAGGGCATCCAAAACGAACAATTAACAAAAGCTAACTAGAATACTAACACGGCGGCACTGCCTAAAATGATGACCGGTTTTCGCCCGTATTTATCAGCAATGATCCCCCACAAGACAGACGTAAAAGCTCTACCGAGCATATATGAGGAGCCTTCATATATGATTTCAAATCAATTGGGCTAAAGTTAGACTATTTGTTAAGTGTCACTGAGAATTTGGAATCGGAAAAAAACACGTAAATGCCTACCTATGAAACCGAAGTAATAACCAATATCTTCTTCTTTCTCTGCAATTCCGAAATCCCTTATCTACAATGCATGTCAGCGTATAACAACATAAACAAAAAATAAAGACACATGAGATTCTAAAAATAAAAATATCAGTTTTTAACTTACCATAAAATAAAGGAATGGGAAGCTGGATGTTATTGCTAGAGCTGCATATAGGAATACCAAACATAACTTCTTTAGTTAGGGAATTTCTTGCTTTTCATCAAAAGTAGTAGCTAGCTAGCTAGTAGGGGTATAGTAAAAAAACGGTAAATGACGTTAAGCCCCAAACGCATACTGTGTTTCTCACTTTACCCCTTAAAGTTCAAAGTAGCAATGGTCTCCTAAGGTATGCTAAATATCCTCCTAGATGAAATCTCACGAAAAAATAAAAAATACGGACACGAATCCAAAACAAACCGTTGATCAACAATGGTATGGTGAATACTCCTGGACTAATTCTCACTAACAAAAATACGGACTCTCGTGTCCAATTGATCAACGAATCAAGGCCAAGGGGGGTATGTATTCAACATAACTTAGAACATATTGCTACTTTTGAATCCTTATGAGGCAAAGCGAAAAGCTGGGGCTTAACGTGATTACCCCTGGAAAAGGAGTATAGTGAAATTGTAAATTTAAAAGTAGGAATTTCAGAATTTATTCACCTGTTGACAGAACAATGATCCATAAAGTGAACACTTGCTTAAAGGGTGTTCCTCTTTGTCTTTCTTTTTGTTGATCAACTTTACATCTAGGGCATCCCTCAAAATAGTAATTATCTTTGTGAAGCAAACTACTCTCCATAATGTATTCTTAATAACTGCCTTCAGACTAATATTGCTCCAAATATTTATAGTCAGTTGTGACTAAATGTTATCAGTTGGTTCTTCTTTTATTTTTTGTATATTATTTTATGATGAGTTTCGTGTACATGGGATACGATTTGATATGATGTCGAGACAAGAAAATTATTTTATGACACTAATACTCGTATTAAATAGATTGTAGAATATTTTATTCCAACTACACGAAATGTCAAAGGTGTGCCTTAACTTCTGTTTAGCGTGGTATTTATTATTATATGGTTTGCTTACTTGACAGCCTAGCCTAGACTAGTTTCTGTTTGTGGTGACATAAATCCCTCCTTACAACTCATCAATTAAGAATTCTGAGAACAACAAGGTCTACTCGACACGAATGAATTAGGCTTTAATAAAACCTTTCATGGGAATTTTTCACAAACTTCCCAACTAACTTGTCACGTTACATCACATGATTATCATAACCCATGATCGGTTAACATTTAACTATTTTTTGGAGTAATGTTTGATTTGTCCTGTCATGGTATTCTTTTTTTACAGCAATTGAGCGCTTATGTTGTGTTGCTTTTAAACTTTTTCTATAATTTTGATTTTGACACAAATCAAAATTCCAAAGGTGAAGAATCCAGCATTAATCTTGCTGAATCTACCTTTCGAAGTGCAATTCAGACCATGTGTCTGCAATAAAATCGTTACAAACACTCTGAACTTTTTTCTTGAAGATTATTATAGTACAGCCTGACCTTCACTGTTTCTGGCGTGGGGCTGCAACATTCTCTCTCGTTCATCTCTTACGCGTGTTGAGTTTTTATTCATACTTACTTTCCAACTTCAGTAAGTTTCTTTCAGAAAAGAAAAACATCTAATTCTGAATTGTGCTATATACACCACCTGGATTAGTATGTTTAGATAAATCGATCATGATCCGGTACGAAGCTACTCCTACTTAAGAATCATGAACCTTTTACGCATTTAAAAGTTTTTAGAGATGGTGATATCTTGATCTGATGAGAATGTATGTATGTGTTTCTTCTGTTAATGCAACAGTACTGAATCTACTCCAACTCTAACTGTCTAAGTGTCTACGGGAGCGAAATGGGCTCAAATTAATTCCAAGTACACAAATTTTAAGACGACAACTACCTTGAACAACACGCGAGTTTCACTACAAACTCATAATCCGAAGGCAGCGTTCATTACTCCCAACAATCATGCAACTATACGTATGGAGGCTCGACTGATGGTTTGCTTTGCACATGACCTTAAGCTCCGGTAGAAATAATTCAGCCTAGTAAATCATTTGTTACGGGTACAGCCAACTTAAAATATATTGACAGAGACCTTGTTACTAATAAAGATATCATTTCCCAAAACCCATCTGTTGTGCAAAATTAACCTCCAAAATAAAGATTTGAATCAATTCATTTGAAAAAACTACCTCTGCATCATTCCTATCTGGCAAATAACGCCTTACGTTATTTCTCAAAAATCTAAAGCAAACTCAGCACAACAACAATATGTTTATCATATTATAAACTCAACAATAATATGACAAACGGAAAATGCAATAAAACAGGGCTAATAACGGCAGCTGATTGCAAAGACATTAAAATTTGAAGTCTGAGACAATGCCTCAATCCAAAATGTATTTATCCCATCTGAACAAATCAACTGCGGGAGAAATTTAACTGTTTTGTTGCACTAATAGCACAACGAAGTCTTTTCCAACAAGAACAAGAAATCACCATCTCTAACAGACGTTTTATAGTTGAGAAAGAGGCGTTTCCCTCATTGTATGTAATCTGCTTCCATCAGAACTCTTAAAGTAGACCTTCGATTTGAACTTATCTATTAAAGTAATCACAGAATCACTCATAAATATCAATCACTCATTAAACATTGGTATACCTAAACTATATCTCATTATTAGTATTTAACAAAGATAATAGGTAACTAAGTGAAAACAAAGAAGCTGAATCTTACCTACTAATCCAACAACTAGAGCACCACTTCAGAGGACTTTATCGGAGAATAGTTCCCATCATCCTCGTTAAGAATACTGCACCAGAAAGAAAGAAAGAACTATAAAACCACTCAATCCAAATAATAATATAGAAGAAGTATCTCAGTAAAGCTGACTGTCAAGTCTCCTCTAACAAAAGAAGCAAGCACTGTGCTACCATTTTGGGCTTATTATGCGAGCAAATATGTCGACTACCACATAATCCACAAGTTCTGGATTTTAGTAGAAGACATTAGCAATGGATAATCTCATTTCTCTTGCTATCAACTTACTGTGACATGTCACATGAATACATAATTTTTGTAAAAGCAAAAAGATTTTCTAATAATTAGCTCCATCACCACCCACTGAAAACTTTAATTATAAGGATCAATATCTATTTTTGTCAGATCAAAAGAATTTTTTGTTAAGAATGCAATTTTATGACAACCCAATAATCAAAAGGTCAATTCGTCACAAACCAAAACGCATGAGACTCATTCTGAAATTACAAGAGATGGTATTTGTGAGGAACAGTGCAACGTATATTCCTTATTGAGCATTAAATTGCCCAGCCAACATCCCAAGGGGGATAACTTACAGATGTATAATTTGAACCTTGAGAAGTTCATGAAGAAGTAAGTTAGGCTCTTTTGCTTCTTTTTATGCACTTTCCTCCCTTTCCCATTTAGACAATGTGATTTCATTATTTCAATTTTCAGCTGTAAATAGCCTGATCTTTTTTTCTTGAAGATTACCAGAGTACAGCCTGTGGGGCTGTAACGATCTCTCTTGTTGATCTCTTATGCGTGTTGAGTTTTTATTTATACTTACTTTTCAACTTCGGTAAGTTTCTTTCAGAAAAATATCTGATTCTGAATTGTGCTCTATACTGCAGTTATACACCACCTGGATTAGTATGTTTAGATCCACAGATCATGATCTGGTACGAAGGAAGCTACTCTGACTTAAGAATTATGAATTTACCTTGAACAACATGAGTTTCACTACAAACTCATAATCCGAAGGCAGCGCATTCATTAATCCCAAAATCATGCAATGCAACTCTACTTAAGGAGGCTCGACTAACGGTTTGCTTTTCTTGTGTGATGTCGGCACACGACCTTACACGACTAAAGATTAATTCAATTCATTTGAATAAATTTAACTGTGTTGTTTCACTAATAGCACAGCCAGGTCTTTTCCAACAAGAACAAGATATCGCCATCTCTAACAGATGTTTTATAATTGAGAAAGAGGCATGTTCCTCGTAGTAAGTAATCACCTTCCAACAGAACTCTTTAAGTAGAATTTTGATATGAACTATACCTTCCATCAACTATACCTTGTTATTAGTAATTAAACAAAGACAATAGGTAACAATGGCTGCAATATCATGTACAGGTAACTAAGTAAAAACAAACAAGCGGAATCTCACCTACTAATCCAACAACTAGAGCACCACTTGAGAGCTCTTTCTCGGAGAATAGTTTCCACTAGCCTCGTTAAGACGTATAACCATGTAAGGGATTAGGAATTCTGCACCAGAAGGAAATAATTATAAACCTAAACAACTCAATCCAAATAATAACAGAAGAAGTATCTCAGCAAAGCTGACTTAGTAGCATTTGGGCTTATTACGTGAGCAAATATGTCGACTACTACATAATCCACAAGTTCTGGATTTTAGTAGGAGACATTAGCAATCAATAATCTCATTTCTCTTGCTATCAACTTACTGTGACATGTCACAAGACTACATATATTTGCATAAGCAGAAATATTTTCTAATAATTTAGTTCCATCACCACCCACATGAAGACTTTAGTCATAGAGATCAATAAATATTTTTGTCAGATCAAAATATTTTTTTGTTAACAATGCATTTTTATGACTACCCAATAATCAAAAATTCAATTCCTCACATGAGACTTGTTCTGAAACTAGAAGAAACAGTATTTGTGAGGAACTGTGCGTCGGATTTTCCTTATAGAGCATTAAATTGCCAAACCAAAATACCAAGGGGGATAACTTACAGATGTATGATTTGAACCTTGAGAAGTTCATTTCCCGTATCCTCTTGATCTACCTGAATTTTCTTCGCTGAGTTTGCAACAGAAGGGCTGCACCAAAGAACTTCGATCTTCTCCAAAGAGTTAAAGTCTCCGACGCTGGAAGGGATTTCCTCCAGCTTCTTGCAACTCTGTAAAACCAGTTTCTTAAGACAAGGAAAATTATCGGGAGAAACAATCCAATTTTTTATGTTGAGACTTTCTAGTTTCAGGAATTTGAGTTTAGAAAACTCAACGTCTTCCATATCCCACAAAGTATCCACAAAAGTTCCCTCACGTAGCTTGACAACCTCCAAGTTTGGTAGTTTGTGAAATGTTGAGATTTCACTCCATTTTAGCTTGAACTTCGACAAAGTTAGTTTTTTCAAGCTTGAAGGAAGGCCAAAATGGCCTGATATACATTGCATTCTACTGTCGCATATAATCTTCAGTGATTCAAGTTGATCAAGACACTCGAGTTGAGGTAACTGGTACTCAAATTTGCCATTGGGATTCTTTGCTTCAGCAGATATAAATCTAAACTTTCGCAGGTTTGGTACTCTTGGTATCAACCTTTTCTCTTCTCCACAGCAAACTACAGGTGTCGAAAGTGTTTGTAGATTCTCCAACTTGGAAGAGCTCCCATGAAGCAGCGCATGACTGAAATTAGCACGGTAATTGATATGCAGGTGCCTTAATTTAACCAATTCCCAGATCTCCTCTGGCACTACAATTTGACCTCCTAATCCCTTGATAATCAATGTCTCCAAGTTCCATAGTTTGGATATCGATGATGGGATTGAGTTCCAAACTACGCGGATCGAAATGTACCTCAAGTGAACCAGCTTTATGATATGATCAAGGTACATTTTTTCATCTATAGTGAGGGCTTCGGAATGCACAATCCTCAACAATCTGAAGTCGGCAAAAATCGGTATTATATCCTCCACCGACAAGGAAACACTTCTGTTCATGGTAAAGAACAAAAAAGAGCTTAGGGGTGGAACAATTGAACTCTTAGAAAGAGCTTTGCATGTAGGGAAATCAGTCCTTTGATGCCTTAGAGAAAGATTACTCCATGTTGTTAGGGAAATGCTTAACCTTCGTTCATAAGTTGCATAATTGTGCGACTCGGCATGGACGCTTACCAGCCGCATAAAGTTTGCTTCTTTTGCTTTCACCAAGCACATATCACGCAACATATCATGGACACGACAAGATTTCACCCTTCCGTCGGACCTTCTTTCAGCAATCATGACGAGGCTTCTATCAATAAGATCCATCAGATTTATTTCAGCTTGAACCTCTAAGCTGATTGTAAGGCGATCGGTCGTTTGCACGAATCCTTCACCTATCCACATCCACGCCAATTTGTTTGCCGGTATTTCTGTATCCTCCGGGAACGCTCCAAGGTAAAGAAACAATGGTTTTAAATTATCTGGTAACATCTTGTAGCTTAGTTCTAACACTGTCATCAATTGTGCTTGAGCAGTATCACCAGAGATATACAAGCTCAAATTGTCAGCTACTTTCTCCCAGAAATGGTGTTTCTTTTCTAACTTTGAAAGAATTCCAGCAACCACGACGATTGCAAGTGGTAAGCCATGGCATTTTTTCGCAATTTTCTCTCCAACTTGGCGCAATTGGTGAGGGCATTCTTCATTTTCCCCATAGATCTTCTGTTTCATTAAATTCCAGCTCTCCTCATCAGTTAAGAGACGGAGTTCAAGAGGATTGCTATAATCTTCTAACCTGCTCCGACTTGTCAACATGATCCGGCTTCCCTTTCTATTATCTGGAAAGAAACGCTTTAGGTACTTCAGAGCACCCATTCCCCAAATGTCATCCAAGAGAATGAAGTACCTTTTGCCAGTAAGTTGCTGGTAAAGCATTTTTGATAAATCACCCTCACTCCTTCTATAGGCATCATCGGTGAGCTTAGTTATAGAACCTAAAATTGTCAACACCAATTCTTTCGGGTTGTATTCTTGGGAAACTGTACACCACGAACGAAGTTCAAAATGGCCAACAATAGAAGGATCCTCGTACAATCTCCTTGCAAAAGTTGTTTTACCCAATCCAGCCATCCCAATGATTGAGATAACATCAAGCTTCTCCGAGTCACCGACTAATCTTTCCAATATTAATACCGTCTCATTCTCAAACCCCACCACTACATCACTTGTTGGGAGTAACGGTTTGGGCTGCCCGCTGCTCGCAACAATGTCGAAATTGTTCATCTCAATAGTTGATCTTTTCTCACTGATATCCGAAAAAGTTGATTTAATTAGCTTCACCTGCTGTTGAAAGTCAGAAAACCAAAATAACCTGCAGCAGTCAGGAATGGTTTCAGCCACATGTAAGTTGATAAAATATTCTGCTTCAGAAGCTGCACACTGAATACGGGTCAAAAGGTCCTTCGATTCATCATCATCTGCAGTGCTAGTATTGGCCACGGTATAATGTAGAAATG
Source organism: Linaria vulgaris (assembly GCA_948329865.1). NCBI lineage: Eukaryota > Viridiplantae > Streptophyta > Magnoliopsida > Lamiales > Plantaginaceae > Linaria > Linaria vulgaris. Next base: position 126,266,177 of record OX415250.1, on the reverse strand, counting down.
ATCGCAGTAGGACTAAGTCCTCGTGAATAGCTTGGAACCTTCCAGTCTCATAAATTTTCAAATTGAATGGTAAATCCTTCAACTCCCTCAAGTTGTCAATAAGATTATTCAAGAAACCGAGTTGATTAGGTTGGCAAGAATTTCGGGCAATTTTGCCCAAATTTATGCGCCAGTAGATGTGGTTGATGCGGTCTCTGAGGGGATAACCCTTTTCATGAAACTCTCGCCATATATCAAAACTGCTCATGTTTGGCGTGTTTCCACTCATGTCGGCAAGTTCCACCAGTGGGTAATTGAGAAACAAACACGCCAAAAATTGAGTTGTCTCTAGCGGCGTCATTGGATTGATTGCCTCATCATTATTTATCATCTTTGTAAGAAGTTCTTGGACGAAATCCACGTAGACCTTCAAAAGTCCATCGGTCAGAGGAGGAAGATTAGCTCGAGAATCTTGTAATTTCAATATTGCAATACTCATTTTGGACTCTACACGGTCTTTGAAATGCAAATAATTCTCCGACGAAGAGAATTTCACATACTTTTTGAGAAAGGAATAGCATGCTGCATTTTCAATGACAAATTCAAGAAAAATCAATTTCTCTTTCGAAATTTTGGCACCAACAAAACATTCTCTTGCAAGCTCGACATAACCTTTTATACTTATATCTTCCAAGTGAGATTGATTCAGATTGTCCAGGAGTTGATCCAGAAATTCTACCTTGGTCTCATAGCTGTGTATGAAGCTCGTTGATGAGGGTAAAGAATCAGTAGTAAAAACAGAAAGGTATGCATTTGAGACTCTTGGTACCATATGCTCAAAACTCCCCATGCTAAGAACCTCACTGTCTTCTGATGCTTCTATACTCCCCCTTGATAGTAAACTTGAACAACGCTCGAGGAGAGCCACAAAGTGTGATTCGATATCCGTCAAGATACCAGTCAAACTTCGATTTATCACCAACCCAGTACTCTCCTCCACGCACCGATTCAACATGCACCTGGTAAATGTAACCAAGAATCCAAGCTCCTTTCTCAACTTATGAAATTCAGGGCGATAGATAGCCTGCCTTTCGAATATCTCATGTTGAGAAAAGGTGGCCTTAAAGATCAGATTGAAGTTCTCGTTCACGTCTTTCATCAACACTCGTCGAAGATCAATATTTTCCCCATCGAACACATGCTTGTGCATTTTCTTACATATTTTGCCAAGCTCCATAGAACTACCTTTCATCTCTCTCTCTTTGTTTCTATCTGTGAACAAGACGATCTCCGTGATCTGATATTCAAGGAGATGAGCTTGTTGGAGCAAATCAGATATCTCACGGGCAGTCCTTCTCAAATCGAAAGATGACAAGACCAGAGATCTTACATCTTCCACCAAATTTTGGAATTGCCTTCTCAAGTCGGCAAGTTCCTCCAAGGGGTAATTGAGAAACAAACACACCATAAATTGGAAGTTCACTTTGTGAAGATCTTCGAATTGATTCTTCTCGAGTGACGGCATAAGTTCGGCTGCCTCGTGATCATGTATCAGCTTTGTTAGACTATCTTGGACAAAATCCACATAGCTCTTCAGAAGTCTATCAGTCAACGGAGGAAGATTAACAGTAGAATCTTGTAATTTCAATACTGCAGTACTCATTTTGGACTCTACACGGTCTTTGAAATGCAAATAATTCTCCGAAGAAGAGAATTTGCCATACTTTTTGAGGAACGAATAGCATGCCCCAATTTCACCAACAACCTCAACACAAATAAGAAACTCTTTCAAACTTTGGCCACTAAGGCAACATTCTGTAGTGAGCCGAAGGTAGTTTCTCAAGAATTCTAGTTTCTCGATATAAGTTTTTATACTTTTATCGTCCAAGTCACATGGATTCAGATTCTCAAGAAGTAGAGTCAGTAATTCTACCATGGATTCGCTGCTGTGCACGAAGGTCGTTGATGAGGGGAAAGAATCAGTACTATGAATAGCAAGGTATGCATTTGAGACTCTTGCTACCATATGCTCAAAACTCCCCATGCTAAGAACCTCACTGTCTTCTGATGCTTTTATACTCCCCCTTGATAGTAAACTTGAACAACGCTCGAGGAGAGCCACAAAGTGTGATTCGATATCCGTCAAGATACCAATCAAACTTCGATTTATCACCAACACAGTACCCTCCTCGACGCACCGCTTCAACATGCACCTGGTAAATGTAATCAAGAATCCAAGCTCCTTTCTCAACTTACGAAATTGAGGGCAATATTCTAAATAAGCTTGATTTTCAATTTTTTCGTGTTGAGACAAGGTGGCCTTAAAGATCAAATTGAAGTTGTCGTACACGTCTTTCATCACTTGGCTCAGATCAATATTTTCGCCTTCGAACACATGCTCGTGCATCTTCTTACTTACTTTGGCAAGATCCACAGAACAATCTTCCATCTCTCTCTCTCTCTATGTGAATTGCTTAGAATGAACAGCTTTGACTTTGGGAAGATGCAACTAACTACACCAAAGTTGACCATTATTTATTGCAACTTGTAGATCATTAACTAATCATTCTCATTATATATGTCTGACATTAATTTGACATTATTTTGTTTTGATGTTCTTCAACGGTCATATTATATACACCTTTAAAAGTTATAATTATTAATTAAAACTCTTATTCACAATATAATCACTTCTTTGATGGCTTGAAAAAGCATCTAATAATGTCCCTAATTTGTATTTTCTGTAACAAAAAGGGAAAAAAGAGAAGAAAAAAAAAACGCAAGGTAATAATAATGTAACACTTATTTCTATACGTTTGTTGACCCGTAATATTTGGGAAATTATCAAATTAAATAAACGAAAGATTCCAGCTATCACAAGTTGTTAAAATTAATATATGTGCAGAATTAAAGTCATTTTCTAATCAATTTTTATACGACTATTGAGTTGACCCGTAATATTTGGCTCCTTTTCATTAATCACAAAATTGTTAATTAATCAAATAAACAAACAATATCTGAATTTTAATTCAACTAATTGGCGTGCAGGTATTAAGAAAACGTAAAAAGTAAAAATATAAAAGCATATATATATACGAAGAGAATATATACTACTACTACTTAGTACTTACAGGAGCCCAAATGACTAAAGCACCCCTCCGGCGATGAACGCGACGCCGTTTCGTCTACCTCCAGCTCAGGGAGTAAAGCACGAGCTCAGTGAAAGGTGACGTGGCGTTTGATATTTTCTCTGCCCCACAAGTTGGAACTTATTGCTGATTTAGTCCTCACAGTTCATCCATTAGTTACTTAATTGAGAAGGCGATTTTGGTCATTTTTCACTTGTCAAGGGTCATTTCTATTTAATATTTTATACTATGTATTTACTCAATGAAATTACAAAAATGGGGAAATTGTAAGATTTGTATCCTAACTTTGTGTTAGTTTTTTCACTTATAGTCAAACTTTCATTACGTGTATTCTACATTTCTAGAGTCTGAAAATTGCTCCGGCTACCACTTCATCGTCCCAACTTTCAAACACTACAAGAATTCTCAACTTTCAAATTATTTGTTTATTGTTTCAACAATATGAAAATCAGTGCTAATTTGTTAATTTAACACTAACAAGCATTTAAATAAAAGAAGAAAAATATTTTAACAAAATAATTGTAAAATAAAAAAGGTTTGGAGTTTTGAAGATATGACGAAAGTGTTTGAGAAATGAGAAACATTTTGAAGATTTGAAGAGAGTGTTGGGTTAATTTTTTAGATTTGACAAATGGAAAAATTTGGAAGATATGAAGAAATAAAGAAATGGTATTGATAGTTTTTTAGATTGGAGAAGTGAGGAATTTTTGATGATATAAATAAGTGTTGGAATTATTTTATAGATTGAAGAATTTAGGGATATTTATAATATAAGATTGAAAATTTTGAATTTTCGGAAAATTTGAATTTTCCGCACTTGGGCGCCCAAATTTTCGAGGTTTTGCGACCGGACATCGGTAGCTAATTGTCAAATTTTTTGAATTTTTTGGGAATGCCGCCAAATTTTTGGGTTTTGCCAAGTTGAATATTACTAGCTAGCGCTGGCGGGTAGCTAATAACCTAGTAGCTACGGACGGGCGGTAGCTAATGTCCGTTGAATATTATTAGCTACTGTCACGCGGTAGTTAATGTCCGTTGAATATTAGTAGTTACCGTTCAGTCGTAGCTAATGCTAATTTTTTGCTATTTTGTGGATTTCTTTGTCTGATTTTGATTTCTTTATGTTTTCAATTTAGTAATATTGGTAATAATAAGTAATAATTAACTTATTTATTAGTAATTGAGTTATTATTACGATTCATGTATTGTTGTGTGACGTATATATTAGTTTTACCTCTACACTTAATCATGTCTTGTATATGTGATTGAAATATCCTTGCAACGTGATGATTGATGTATCGATGAAATGTGATGATTCGTTATGATGGTAAGTTACGATCTTTATTTAGCTTTCCATTGGGAAATTCATACATATATAAAGTATTGACAAACAAACGACGCTAGGTATCATTGTTATTATGAACTGGTATTAGTAATGTCATTTGATTTGCAATGAAATCATCATTTTGTGTTTATTTAGTTAATTATTACTTGTGATTGACGTACTTGATACCAAACAACCAATTATATATAAAATAATCATCGAAAAATGACAATTTAAGAACTTGAATATTATTAGCTACCGCACAGCGGTAGCTAATGTGGTATGTAGCTACCAACTTGTGGTAGCTACTGTTAGGGTATAAATATTAGCTACCGTCATTTGATCGCTACTGTTAGGGTAAGGGGTAAAGGGTTTGATCAAATTTTTCCATTGTGCCAATGGTAAAAATCGTTAGCTACCGCTAGGCGGTAGCTAATGTCAACGGCAAAAAAGGTTAGCTACCGGCTTGCGGTAGCTAATGTTAACAGTAAGAATCGTTAGCTACCGTTATTCGGTCGCTAATGATTGTTACCGTTGTCATTAGCTACCTCCAATAGATGTTACCGTGGAAATTAGCTACCGTCGGGCGGTAGTTAATGAAAGATTTTCCCCTATAAATACACCTTATCTCCCCATTTTGAGAATTCATCATTCCATTTCCACACTTGTTCTATACTCCTTTCACTTTTTATCACTTTTTTCCACGATTTAAAGTTTTATATATTTACTTTAATGTTATTATTTTCTATTGGTTGTAGATTATATATTAGAGTTTATCATACGAGGACAAGGCTAGACGGGCTTGATATAGAAACTTGACGATCGGGTGTCTGCGAGCCAACAAGTACGTTGTATACTATGCTAATGACGTAAATTGTTATATATTTATTTAACATATATTGTTTAATTATTAGAATAACTTGTAATTCTTATTTTTTAATTACTTAGATAAAAAATGGCTTATCGTGGCTATAGATCATAGATGTACGATAGGGTAGATGACAACGGTTATTTGAAGGAGATATTTATTGTTGGGGTTCGGTCGGTCATAGATTTCGCTTCTCAGTAAACATCATATTTAGATCTAAAAAATAACAAAGTGGTGGGATTGAAATACAGTACGTAGTCACTTGTTTAAGTCTGGCTTCACGGGTCAATATTGGACTGGGTTGTCGCACAGTGAGAATTTTGAGCGGGGATCTACATCGTATTTAGACAACTCACCTAGCCCACCACCTACTCGTACTACTAATCCTATACATGGCCATGTTAAATTCAATGACTTAAGATATATGGTCGTTGATGCATATGGCGGGCAATATGAACATGAAGCACTACGTGACGATGAACAAAATCCCGATGCCAAGGCATTCTTCGATTTGATCGATCTTGGAAATGTGAAGATACATAGTCAGAAGGAGAAAATTGTGCTCTGGTGGATTTCAGAGTGTTTGACTACAAAGGTTATGCACAAAGTTAGTAATGCAGCAACTAACAAGTTCATAAGACTGAGTAAAGATGGGATGGATCCGGAGATTGAGAAAATGTTACCTGATACAGTGCACGAGTTGAATAGGATGTTGATGGGTCTAGGGTTAGGGTACATGACAATTGATGTTTGCAAAAAAAAATTGTTTCTTGTACTATGGCGAGAATACGGATAGGGAAATATGCCCTCTTTGTAAGGAGACATGGTATGCGAGCGGAAGGAAGTCAAAAGTCTCTAAGAAGAAATTGCAGTACTTCCCCGTAGGTCCTCGTCTACAAAGGTTGTACTATTCTAAGGGCAAAAGCACATGACATGGCATTTAAAGTATTTACAGTCTACTGATAGGATGATCCATCCGGCTTCAAAAGAAGCCTGACAACATTTTGATCGTTGCCATCCAGACTTTGCAACAGAGCCCCAAAACGTTTGACTAGGTTTATGTACACATGGGTTCACGCTATTCAACCAATCTGGAACCAATTACTCATATTGGCATGTGTTTGTAACCCCTTATAACCTCCCTTCTGATCTTTGCATGCGGGTCGGAGTTCATCTTTCTAAGCCTTATTATACCTGGTCCACAAAGTCATGGGAAGAACCTTGACTTATTGTTGAGACCATTGATAGACGAGTTGAAGAATTTATGGATTGATGGTTTGAGTACGTATGATAACTTCGAGAGGCAGAACTTTCAGTTAAGAGCGTCAGTAATGTGGTCGATTAATCATTTCCCAATTTATGGAATGTTGACTTAGTGGAGTACTCATGGGAAGTTATCTTGCCCTTATTGTATGGAGTTTACAAAGTCGTTTACCTAGAAGCATCGTGGGAAATCAACTTTCTTTGACTGTCATCGTCGATTTCTACATGAAGGACATATGTGGCGAAAAAACAAAAAGAATTTCTATTATAAGATAGATGCACCAGAAGCCCATATTCCACGTAGAAAATGTGAGGAAATGAGAAGAATTGTGGACCAACTACCACTGGTCAGATTCGGGGCACACATACAGAAGATTCTGGGTTTTGGGACTACATCTCTCCAACTCGCTCCGTCTGTCTCCCTCGCCCCCTCGTGTCGAAGCTTTTTATATATGTGCTTTTTTATATATTAAATACTCACCCTAAAGCTTAACCAAATTTTATCTTTCATGTCTCCATCTAGTTTCGTCCAACATGGTACGAACCCCGTCAACAAGTTCTTCGTAATCGCCGTAATAGTCTTCACAACCTGCTGCTGATCGACAAATAGTCCATCGGGGGTCAATAATAGTGAATTATGCTGTGAGATATCCTGAGGCACCTGGTCTTCTCCAGCAACTCCTCTCAGAGGTCGTGTCTGACTGGGTCCTGATGGTGGAGTAGACGATGGGCCCGCATGATCTGTACCGCGTGCCTCTCGTGGAGTAGATGATGTGCATGCGTGCACCGTACTGCGTACCTTTGGTGGAGTAGAAGATGAAGGCGCTGCTTTGACATGAACGGGAGCTGGAGTAGTAGACGAACGTATACGTATGCGCCTAGGGCCTAATCTACCAATCGCAGAGGGGTCATCGTGACCCTCGGGGCGTGTATGATCGTCAAACATGTCGAAAATCTATTTCAAAACCTAAGTTAGAAACTCTAAAGGTATAATCGATTCTAAGTTATAAGGATTTCCTAAATATTTATCATGTCTAAGTTAGAGATTCCTAAAGGCATAATTACGATATCAACGAGATCTAAACTAATATACATGATAATTAATATAAAAACATGAATCAAATAAATCATAAAACTAAGTCCAATTAATCAAGTTACAAATATAATTAACGTTTAAAACTAATAGTTTCCTAAATGAATAATATATATAATCAACGTTTAATAAAAACTAACACTAAAACGAAAACTAACAATAATTTTGTAAAAGTTCCTAAAATATATAATCGACTAAACGAAGTTAAATCTAATTTCTATATATTTAACAAACGTTACCAAATTTAACGAAGTTAAAATCGAAGCATAATCTAACGAACTATAACAATTCACAAAGCAATTCATTACCAAAATCTACAATTATATAACGAAATTGCATTCGATTCCTAACATATAATTTCTAACTAATTACCAAATTTAACGATTCCTAACTAACAACAATCCTAAAGCTAAAAATTGAAGATTCCAAATTTAACGATTCCTAACTAACAAAGATCCGAAATTTAAAGTTTCCTAACTAACAACAATTCCTAACTAACTAATTTACCAAATTTAACGATTCCTAATTATACCGATTCGAATTCGTAACATGATTTCAACACCGATATATATTAAAATTCTGAACATGCATATTTCAAGATCAATTTAAGGAAATTGATGTACAATTTTACGAAAAGCTAAAAATTGAAGAACTTACATCAATCTGAAGTTACAATGGCGCGACGGTGGGTAGCGGCCGACGGCGACGACGGCCCAGGGGCAAGTTGCGACGGAAGACGCATCCGCGCGGCGAAGGGTTGCGGCGACTGAAATGGGGCGACGAGGTGTTATGTTTATGAAGAGAAGGTGTATATTTTTATACACTGGAAAGTTGGCGGCGGAATTCCCGTCGGTACTGAAAAAGTAGCGACGGGCTTTTCGTCGCCTTTTTGACCCAGCTGTGGCCGAGGGTAACCCGCGTGTTGTCCTAAATGGGGGTGACAAAATACCGTCGCTACCCTTGCATGGGCGACGAAACTTATGTCTCCAGTATGACCTAGCGACGAAACAAGCGACGGAAAGTCTGTCGCTAGCTCTCTTGGCGACTAACAGTATGTCGCCGTCCGTATTACCGATCGGTTTTCCGTCGCTACACGTCTTAGCGACCGATATTTGGTCGCTAATGAGTGGCAACGGAGTGTCGGTAGGTAATTTGCGGTAGCTAATGTTGCGAAATCTTGTAGTGAAAAGTGAGTTTTTCAGCCAAATAAAAGTTAATATGCGACTTGATCACGTCGTAATCGAGGGCAAAATAGTCCAATGACCGGAAAGATTGCTTGATCATAGATAGACCTTTGTTGTGTTTTCAATCCAAAACTTTCACAACATTTCAAAATGATTCGACCCTCTCGAATCGGGCCTTCGCCTTTCCAGTGCCGACCTTGCGAGAATCTGATGGTGGTGGTGGTGGTGGATTTTGTTTTTAAAATTCTAAAATATTTTGGGTGCAATGTGTAAAGAAAAAAAAAACTTAAGGAGTATTATTTTGGAGAATATGACATTTTTCTTATAAAAATCAAAACCTTGATCTTGATCATCGAAGACAGCCCCCCCCCCCCGCCCCCCCCCCCCCCGCGCCATCGTCACCCCTCCCTGACCTTGATCCAGACCCTACTCCTAGTCCTGCTCCTCCTGATCGGTATGGTTACTCTGCGATTTTTGAATTCTATTTCAATTCCTAATTCTTATTCTCAGGCGGTTAAAGAAGCTTGTTGGGAGAAAGCTATGCGCAAGAACTTCAGGCTCTTCAAGATAATCACACTTGGGAAATTGTCACTTGCCCAATCGGCATTAAACCAATAGGTTGCAAATGGGTTTACTCTGTTAAACTATGCTCCGATGGGTCTCTTGATCGTTACAAAGCACGTTTAGTAGCCCTTGGTAATCGACAAGAATATGGGGTCAATTATAATGAGACGTGTGCTCCAGTTGCTAAGATGACCACTGTCCGCCTCATTTTGGCTATCTCTGCTTCCAAAGGTTGGCCTCTATTACGAATGGATGTTAAAAACGCCTTTTTACATGGTGACCTTAAGGAAGAAATTTATATGACACCACCACCAGGGTTATTCTTGATCCCGTCTCCAGATGTTTGCAAGTTGAAACGCTCTTTATATGGTCTAAAACAGGCTTCTCGTGCTTGGTTTGACAAGTTTCGTGCTACTCTTCTTAGCTTCTCCTTTGTGCAGTCATTATGACTCCTCGTTGTTTCTTTGCAAATCTTCTATTGGGATTGTTTTGTTGCTAGTTTATGTTGATGATATTGTTATAACAGGAAATGATACTAGCTTGATCTCTAATCTTCAGAGACACCTTCAGAAATCTTTTCACATGAAAGATTTGGGTCCCTTACACTATTTATTGGGTTTGGAAGTGAATTCATCTGCCGCAGGTACTTTCTTAAATCAGCATAAGTACACTCAGGAGTTAATTAAGTTGGCTGGTATTCAAGATGGTCGCTCAGTTGATACGCCCTTGGAGGTCAATACAAAGTATCAATGTGAAAACGGTGAATTTCTTTCTGATCCATCTTTGTATCGACAATTGGTAGGGAGTCTCAACTACTTGACGATTACTCGACCAGATATCGCTTTTGCTGTTCAGCAAGTGAGTCAATTTATGTAGGCCTCGACACATCTTCACTTAGTCGGTGTTCGTCGTATTATTCGTTATCTGCAGGGTTCTTGCACCCGTGGTCTCTTCTTTCCTATCAACGATTCTATTAGCTTGACAGCGTATAGTGATGCTGATTGGGTCGGCTGTGCAGACACTCGACGTTCTATTTCTGGTTGGTGCATGTTTATTGGCAACTATCTTGTGTCTTGGAAGAGTAAGAAGCATGATCGTGTTTCTAAATCCTCTACTGAGTCTGAATACCCCATTTCTAAATCCTCTACTAAGTCTGAATACCGTGTTATGTCATCTGCTTGCTCTGAAATTATCTGAATACGTGGCCTACTATCTGAGCTTGGTTTTTCTCAAAATTTACCAATTCCATTACATGCAGACAATACTAGTGCCATCCAAATAGCCACTAATCTAGTATTTCACGAACGTACCAAACATATTGAGGTGGATTGTCATTCTATCAGGGAGGCTTTTGATCATAATATTATCACTCTTCCACATATCTCATCTACGCTTCAAACGCTTTAGACTGCCGATGTGTTTACGAAATCTTTAGGTCGGCAACGTCATCAATTCCTTTTGGGAAAATTGATGCTTGTTGAACAACCACCATCAATTTGAGGGGGGATGTCAACGGAGAATATAGTTGGTATCACGTGTGAATATAGTTGGTATCACGGGTGATGAATTCTCAACAATAGAGTCACGGGTGATGAATTCACCACCTACCTTAGGTTCAATTTCATGTATATATATATGTATGCTTCTTCAGCTGAATAAATCATCTTTTCTCTTTACAATCTTCACATTATATAGAATACAGAATATTGACAATTAGTCCTTTGATGCCTTAAAGAAAGATAACTCCCTCTTGTTAGAGAAATGCTTAACCTCTGGTCATAGGATGCATAATTATGCGAGTCAGCACGGGTGCTTATCAGCCGCATAAAGTTTTCTTCTTTTGCTTTCACCAAACACATATCACGCAACATATCATGGACACGACAAGATTTCACTCTTCCGTCGGACCTTCTTTCAGCAATCATGACGAGTCTTCTATCAATAAGATCCATCAGATTTAGTTCAGCTTGAACCTCTAAGCTGATTGTAAGCTGATCGGTCTTTTGCACAAACCCTTCTGCTATCCACAACCACGCCAACTTGTTTGCCGAGATTTCTGTATCCTCTGGGAATGCTCCAAGATAAAGAAACAATGGTTTTAAGTTATCTGGTAAGAGCTTGTAGGTTGTAGCTTAGTTCTAACACTGCCATCGCATGGGCTTGAGTAGTATCACCAGATATATACAAATTCAAATTTGCAGCAACTTTCTCCCAGAAATTGCGTTTCTTTTCCGACTTGGCAAGAATTCCGGCAGCCACAACTATTGCAAGAGGTAATCCTCTACATTTTTCCGCAATTTTCTTTCCAACTTGGCGCAATTGGAGAGTGCATTCTTCATTTCACCCATAGATCTTTTGTTTCATTAAATTCCAGCTCTCCTCATCAGTTAAAAGACGGAGTTCAAGAGGTTCGCTATAATATTCTAACCTATTTCGACTCGTCAGCATGATCCGGCTTCCGTTTCTATTATCTGGAAAGAAACGCTTTAGGTACTTGACAGCCAAGATACTTCACCATATATTTTGAGGAAGGAATAACATGCGACCCTTTCAGCAACAACTTCAACACAAATCAAGAACTCTTTCAAACCTTTGCTGCTCATCGAATATTCTTTCATGAATTGAAGGTAGTTTCTGAAGAGTTCTAGTTTTTTTACGAATGTTATTATGTTTTTATCTTCTATGCCACATTGCTTCAGATCCTCCAGAAGTCGATCCAGTATATCAACCGGGGATACGTAGCTGTATATGGAGCTGGTTGATGATGGTGAGGAATTGGTGGTAAAAACAGTAAGATATGCATTTGAAACTACTGACGCCATATGCTTGAAACATCCCATGGTAAGAAACTCAGTCTCTCCCAATAGACTAAAACTCCCTTTTGATAGTGCTACCGAGCAACGCTCAAGCAGATCCAAAAAGTGTGATTCGACACCAGTCAAGATATCAATCAACCTCCTATTTATCACCCCATGCTCCTCCACACACCGCCTCAATGTGCACCTGGTAAATGTAATCAAGAATCCAAGCCCCCTTTTCAATACAAGAAATTCATGGTCATAGTATATGTATATCTTACTTTCCAAACTTTCATACTGAGAAATGGTGGCCTTAAAGATCAAAGTGAAGTTCTCGTACACGTCCTTCATCAGTTGGTGCAGATTGATATTTTCTGTTGTGACGTTACATCATATATATCATCATAAACCAGGATTTGCTAACTTTTAACTAGGGGAAAAAATATCAAAACTCCCAACGTTTGTGGTCGCTGCATGTTGCTCCCAACGTTTGTAACTTTGTAAATCTAACGGCTAAAATGTTGACAGTTGACAATCTTACGGTTAAATTAAAATATTGACACATCAACAAATTCTACGGTTAAAATATGCATCATGAAAAGGTTGATGGAGCAAGTTGCCAAAAAACAAAGTTAAGGGGTAAGCTGCAAACGACCCCACATTGAGGGTTAGATGTTTTTTCTCCTTCTATTGCACAACGGTCAAATATGAAATATCATAGGATTCATCATTTCGGATACAAGATCATAGATTCAATTTGAGCTAATAATGCTCACATGATTAAATCTTAAGTTTTGGTCATTATTTCACAATTTGGATTAATAGCTGTCGCGATGTGTTATTGACTGTGATGCACCGATACCGATACTAAGTTGGCTATGCAGTACTCGATACATATCGATACCGATTTAGATACCGATACTTGTACTAACGTATCTGATACGCCACGTGGCGTATCCTTTAATTTTAAAAAATAAAAAATCCCGATACGTATCCGATACGTTTTTTTAGGCGTATCGGAACTATTGTGGATTTTTTTTTACAAACTTTTAATATTTGATAGGTTAAAATTAAAATATAAATTCCACAAACTTTATAGACTTGTCGCTTGATGAACCGGAACTTGAATCTATTATATTTTCCAAATAGTTATGTGAAGAAACAATCTAGATTGTAAATCTATGATGTTCAGTTTAATTTTGAAAGTGAATTACTTAAAAATATTATTATTAATTCACTTTTTTTTTGTTAATATGACTTTATGTAGTCATTAATCGTCGAGTATCAAACATTTTGAGTTTGTAATATTACAACAAGCTTGTTAACTTGTTGTTTAACTTGTTAGTCATAATTCACGTGTATATATTTTCTTTTAGTTAAGATGCATGGCTTTTTTTAATGTTAAACATTGTTTTGTGTATTTTCAATTATTCTTGTTTAAGTTTTAAATTCCATTGTTTGTCAAAAATAAAAAATACATATAATGAATATTAATAATTTATTATATATAGACGTATCCTTGCTGTATCGGTATCGGCTGTTTTTAAAAAATGTCGTATCGGCGTATCGGTACCGTACCCGTACCGCTGTATCCGAACCCGTGCAACATAGGTAATTGAATGTGACTAATTTTCCTATTTAGTTGGGTAAAAGTGCCATTTGCTCAATACAAATCTATTAGATATATATGTTGTATATTCTTTGATTGATTTGTGTATATTTTAGATTATGCAATTTACTTTAATTAGCCTTGTACTGTGTCTGTTTATTGATAGAAGAATAATGAGAATATTTATTCAGCAAAATACTATCTTACATGGTATCACAAGTCTAAACTCTAGTTGTGAACCTTCTCTCCCTCTACATAGCCGTCTGCCCCCTCTCTCTTTCTCTCTCTTTCTCACTTCAATGGCTGAGTCAAAATTTCACCCCGATATCGCAGTCTTCAATATTAGAAACTTTATTCCAATCACCCTTGAAGTTGAGAAAGGCCAATACTCTTCTTGGGCGAAACTTTTTCACATTCACTACCGTGCATACCAAGTATCACATTCATCCACCCACCCCTTCTGCACAATCAAAAACCCCTCCCCTCCCCGACAATTCGGGTTTGGACAAAGCGGCCGACTCATCAACTTCTGACGCCGCTCCGTCCAACCCAAAGGACGTCGACCCGGCCCTTTGGTCCCACTTCAATGCGATCGTCTACCAATGGAAATATGGGACAATATCCAACGACTTGCTGCACACCATTCTTGAGAAGGATTCCACCGCTCACCAAGCCTGGGTTCGCCTTGAAAACATCTTCCAAGACAATAAAAACTTCAGGATTGTCTACTTGGAGAACCAATTCTCTCAGGTACAATTGGACAATTTTCCGAATATCTCCTCTTATTGTCAAGAACTAAAAATGCTTCTAGATCAACCCTCGAACGTGGGCGCACCTGTACCCAATCAACGTCTAGTTCTCTAACTCATTACGGGCCTCAATGAGAACTATGATGGTGTTGCCACTTTCATTCAGCAAAGTGATCCCCTCCCTCCATTCTATAAGGCTCGGTCCCGCCTCATTATGGAGGAAACCCGCAAAGCGAAGCAAGCCGCCGCCATAATCCACACGGCTCAACCCTCGGATCCACTGCCCCACGATCGCGGAACCAGCCCTCCCCACTGCGATTACTCTTCTCCCACAAGAGGACACTGCGGTGGTCTCCGCAACCGTGGTCGCAGACGCGGTCAACACAACTCCTCATCACGGCGGCCCGCGGTCTATCCGGCCAACCTGTGGGCCAACTACCCGCCATGGCAGCCTGCCCCATGGTCCTATCCATTGTGCCCTTATCCGAGCACTGGATGGGCTCGGCCTCCGACTGCATCACAACCCAGAATTTTGGGTAGTCGTCCGTCAAAAGCTTATACAGCTCACAGTCCATCGCCGTCCTCCTATGCACCAACGGACATTGACAGTGCCATGCACACTATGTCCTTAAATTCTCCCGATCCACAGTGGTACTTGGACTCCGGCGCTTCCTCTCACATGACCTCGGCGAAAGGTACTCTCTCGTCTTATTTTTTTTCAAGCATAAATAATAATATTCTTGTTGGCAATGACAATGAAATTCCCGTTAAAGGTCATGGTAATGCAACTCTCCCTTTTTCTTCTTTTCCCCTCCATTCAAAACACGTCTTGCATGCTCATAATCTTATTAAAAATTTTGTCTCGGTGCGCTGCCTTACTACTGATAATTCTGTGTCTATTGAATTTGACCCGTTTGGTTTCTTTGTGAAGGATTTTCGGACGGGGACACCCCTCATGAGATGTAATAGCACCGGTGACATATATCCCGTCACTCCCTCATCTATCCCATCTAGCCGCCCTCCCACCGCTCTTGCCGCCATATCTCCCACCTTATGGCACCAACATTTGGGACATTCGGGCTTATCTACTTTACAATTTTTAAATAAGAATAATTTTATTCATTGTAGCACTTTGGCCTTACGAACTTTTTGTGAACCTCGCATTTTGGGGAAGCATATTAAACTTCATTTTTCTTTATCGTCGAATTCTTTCTTGCATCTGTTTGATATCATACATAGAGATTTGTGGACCTCGCCGGTCTTAAGTTCTACTTGTCATAAATACTATGTTTTATTCTTGGATGAATTCTCAAATTTCTTATGGACTTCTATTGGTCGCAAATCCGACGTTTACTCCATTTTTTCTGCCTTTGTTACATTCATATGTACTCAATTTGGTGCAAATATTAAAAGTTTGCAATGTGACAATGGCAGGGAATTTGATAACGAGCACTTCAAGAAGTTATGTCACACCTCGGGCATGACCCTTCACTTCTCTTGTCCATACACATCCGCCCAAAACGGCAAGGCCGAACGTAAAATTTGGTCCATCAGTAATATTGTTCGTACTCTCCTCAATCAATAATCCACTCCTCCCTCTCTGTGACGATCGCGCCTCACGAGCCATGCTTCGATCCGAGTTGGTTCAGTGGTGGCCAGCCACTTTACCCAATCCAGACTAAAGCGCAACTCATAGGAAGGGGTCTCACTTGTTCAGGATCAAAACCATACACGTTTTATAAATTATATTTTGATATATATAGCGGAAGCCTTGGTATTACAAATAATGTGACTATTTTAATGGTTATGCACTAATGACAAAACACGAATATTCCAAAATGCACGCTTGAACAATTATTCACTTGGTCCATGCTGCCATGTTGATTTTATCCTGAGGAATGGACAGAAGAAACGAGGAACAAGTCTTTAATGACTTAGTGAGATTCATATAAAAGAACTGGTAATGCAAGAATTAAATGTGACCTACTGGATACATTTCGGGAGTGATCTTACCGGTAGAAACAGTTCAACTAGACAATTTGATGTAGCAATGGTACTGGAGTTTTCATAGAATAATTAACGAACTTGTGCTTATCAATAAACAAATCCAGCCTTATGACTTCTACTATTCTACCTTATACCTCCCGACGAGGAGCGACCTTGCAAACAATCAAGAGACATGCTCGAGTACATGTCGATCCAGCACGCGGGTTACAGCCAACTCTTGACTGCAAGCGGCGCCTAGATAGATGGGTATCAAGCGAAATTACTTAAACCGACAGTCCTTACTGCCCGGTAGTAACTCGACTCAATCCCTGGGCCCAACTCCCAAAAGGGGTCCCAATGGGTATAACAAATAAACAAACAAGCTAGTAAACCGGATAATATACATTGCTCATGGAGCTACATGTCCCGAACATAGTTCATTGCTCTTTGCACAGTTCAAGAACCAGGAGATGAGATTATAATATTGGAGAATTATCATGATTATGAATAGATATGATAAATAATAAATGATTGGATATGATTTAACAATGAGTAAGAAAATCATGTTATGAGATGAGATGCCAAACAGGATTATGATGAAATATAGGTTGTTCGAGGTTTGGTAACGGAGTAGTGGCTTTTCTGTCCATGTTCTCAGGGCCGGATGCCAAACGGGGCTAGAACAAATCAGAAATGGAACCTCACCTTAACTCGTACGGGGGAACCTTGATGGCATTGATTAGTTCGTCAAACCTTTAACAAATTTAAATAATATTAATCAACTGAATTTATAATTTACCACAACAAATATTAGTTCCTTTTCTTCAATTCTCATGTTGGTGAAATTGAGAACGTTCTTGTTAAGAATGCTAGTTATAATGTAAATCTTAGTAAATAACGCATAAGCTTAATTTATGTCATTACATAAAACATGAAAATCTTAGATGATGAATTTAAAGAAAAACATATTACTTAACTAACTCTAGGAAAACTCATCTTTTTAGTCTTTAATCAATTCCAAACTTTTAATAACCACACACCAAATAAGTATCATACGAAATAACACCTTAAAATGTATAACTTAGTCATTTATTACTTTATTTTACATAGTAAGTTTAAAAATGCATATACTTGTTTTATAACTTAAAGGGATAAAAGCATCAAGCCCCCTGAACTATGCACGTTTTTGCGACTTGCCCCCTGAACTAAATTAATAAGCGTTTTGCCCCTTGAACTATGCTCGTCTGTTCGATTTGCCCCCTCGCCTGATTTCGCCAAATATTCCTCGGAATATTCCATTCTCGTGCGACTCACGTAAGGGTCAGAAGGGCATTTTCGGTACATATTATGGAGTGTTAAGGTCATGCATATTCCCCCTTGAACTATGCTTATGTTAGCGACATGCCCCTTAAACTATGGAAATGTGCCCCCTGAACTATTACGTTGCGATTTTTCCCCTGAGCTAATTTTGCACTGAAAATTACCCATTTATTCTATACTTTTGAGGCTCTTTTTATGTCATTTTAGTGTACATTTTTGGTGTGTTTCAAAACAGGTTATTGTGCTATTTAAAATCATTACACTTCTGCATTCATACATTTAAATCACCTAGTTTATATGACCCTCAAATGCATTGGTTCATTAGAAATATTACACCAAAATAGGATGAATTGGAACATCAAAATATTCTGGCACAGTTTGGTGCCTCTACAGAAGTAATATTATGTCCATGGGAATCAAAATCCGAAACTTGACAGAAAGAAAATATGATATCTCAGATAAACTTTAGAAATTTATACCAAATCATTAACCAAAAAAATGATACAAGTATTTGTCATCTGTCAAGACAATTCCAAAATAGGGAATAATCTAATAAATCAAACTACAAAGTTCTAAACTAGTCCTGACTTTAAGACAGTACATCTCTGAAAACAACTGGGGTCATACTATATAGCTAAACACCAGATACCATCCTCCAAAAGTTCGGAAGCTAAGACTTCGTTTACCTGCAAGAGAATACATTCAAATATATAGATTAAACCGTGCCTAAATATAAAGATTAAAGCATAGCTTAAAGCCTTCGCATTTCCATGCAGTAATATCACCACAATCACAGCACCCATCACCTGTATATATGATGGGATAATCATGACCCTTGTGGTCTCCATTCTCAAAACAAGGAACACAAATTGCACACGTCGGGTCGTGCTCACACAACCTTCATTCACATTTCCCACAAGCACTCCAATACTCGAAAGTATCTAGTAAACAAACAAACAGAAACAACCTTACGCCTTCGAATTCAAATCGAGTTACAACTCGGTAATAAAATTGAAGGTTCTACGTTGGACGTCGATCTAAGAAGTGTAGAAACGGATGATGGAGTCGTGATTGAGGGTGCCGAGAAGGCGAACCTCAGAGTAGAGTCGTTGCAAGTCATCGGGTGATTGTAGTAAGTCAACAAGTTTAACTTGGTTCCATGCTACTTCAATCCCAAGCAATTCATCAATTGCTCTGTATACAGTCTTCATTGCTCCCTTCCCCAGAACTTCATCAAACTGCCAATCGTCCATATATATGAACAGCAGTAATTAGTACAGTTTTTTTATTTAATTGTTTTACTTTCCAAATATGCCAATTCAAACCAAAAGATTTAGACAACTGTTATAATTAAGATTTAAGAGATTTATAACAACACTTCACTTCACCATAGTGAATAGTGAATAGTGAATACCAAATTCAGAAGCATAATAAATTAATAACAAAATTTGAAATAAACTAGTGAACCCAGGCAAGTATAGTTAGCTGCAAAATACTTTATAATCCACAATTGCATTCAATCCAGATTCACCAAAAGACCAATTAAAAACTTAAACTTCTCATTAAGACCCATCAAAGAAAATAACAAATTTATCAGAAAACGCAGATCAATTAACACAACAACAAAAAGAAAAATCGAATCTTTAATCACATATTCAACAATGAATTAGCTAAGCATCGAAATCATATACCAACCTGAACAGAGACTCTTTTTTCATTATAAACAGCTTCACCAGGCACCAAATTCTTAGTACAAAGTGCGTCCTCTTTCCCTTTGGCAATAAAAACAGTTCCGATTCGGTTCGATCGGTGCGCCTTTGAGGAACCGGAGGGCTCGAGCTAGGTCTTTCTCCTTAACCGCTTCCAAGCCATTTCTGTGATTTTGAAGAATGGCGATCGATTTTCCCCATTTCTGCGAATTTGAAGAACCCTAATTTGTTGGGATGTTTTTTTTTCTAAGTGTGAAGAGTGTGGAGTGTGGAGTGTGAAGAGTGATTTTTTCTAAGTCCATTTTTTTAATTTTTTTTAATTCGTGGGAAAATAAAAAAAAATAGAACTGACGAAATTACCCCGCTGACCCTCACGTGTTACGCACGTGTTGGGAATATTCCGGCGGTTTTAGGGCGGAAACCGGCGAGGGGGCAAATCGAACAGACGAGGATAGTTCAGGGGGCAAAACGCTTATTAATTTAGTTTAGGGGGCAAGTCGCAAAAATGTGTATAGTTTAGGGGCTTGATGCTTTTATCCCTAACTTAAATATAAAGATATAAACATGAGAGGTTTATCAAAACATGTGATAAGAGATGATAAATGATCTTATTTGATGGTTAGATTATGAAGTGGTAAGAATAATCTTGTAAGACTTATGAAAATAGTATGTTAAACATGATAAACCTACCATTTAAATGCTATAAATAAGATCACAAAAATGTCAATTCATGATTATAAATCATAATAATCTAATCATAACTAATATTATATCATGTTAAATTTATGTGTGTGATAAATACATTGAATTATGATGGCGATTAAACTTATAAATTAAGAAAACAAAGGTTGTGCCAAATAAACTGAAAAATCACCGGAGTTTTGGTTTTACCTTTGATCGGACATCCAAATGAACTTGGTTTTCAAATATTTTTTTGCTTTATGGTTTCTAGCATCATGAGAGATGTGTGAATCCAAGATTTTGTGAAAACACAAAGGTTTTCTATGCTAAATAATTCTTGCAACATAAGAGTTGCTATCGGATTTCCTAGCAGCAGTTTACGATTAATGGATTAGGCCCTTCTAGATCATATTATTTGAGAAAGATGTCTTCATACAAAAGATAGAAGACACCAAGGAGAGTATTCAGCCGTTGACCTTGATCAAAAAGAATATTTTTACAATTAGTTATGATTTTTCTAAGGTGCAGAATCAGCATTTCCTGCGCAGTAAAAGTTTTGGCGTCTTTTTGGGTTGAAAATGGCAAGATAAAAATCTGGAAAAATTATTTTTCGAAAGAAAACACAAAAATGAACAAGTTTTATTTCTTCTTACTTTGCAGAATCGGACTATTTTGGGCTGTAAAAAATGGTGAAGAAGGGTGAGTATTTATAGGCGAAAATAGTAGTTTAATCATACTTATTTAGGTCTCACCTTGATTATTTTATAATAAATCACAAAAAATCTTTTAATCATGCTCTTAAGGATGTTATGGCTTACCTCATCAAAAAGATGTCATGACTTACTTAATCAATTAGTTAATTGCATATCAAGTCCTTCAATTATTTATAATTAAAATTCAAATAGGTATAATTAGATTTTTTGTTACATACCTATTCATGTATGTAATTTTTCTAGATAATTCCATCATCTTGGTTAAGATTTGAAATTGAAATATATGTTTTAGGATTAGAGACCTATAAAAATAATAAAAGACTAACTTTTAAGTTTAGGGACTAAAATGCAAATTTTTCTAAATATTTAGGGTTAAAATAGAAATTTTCAAAAGTTTAAGGCTAAAGTATAAATTTATTTTCTTCCTAATTTTGGGGGCGTTACACTCTCTATGGCCTCACGCCCTTACAAATGGCAACTTACCTTACAAATATACTTCCCCACAAAATGCGACATCAATCCTCTCCTTCTCAAATACTCTATCACCAAACACCATCATATACGCACCTACGCACATTTGGATGTCTATGATATCCTCTATTCCTCGCCACCACTATACGCAAACTCCAACCACGTTCTGCTCCTTGTGTCTTCCTCGGTTATCCCTCCAATCATAGGGGATACAAGTGCTACGATCTTCACTCCAACAAACTCATCATCTCTCGTCACGTAATATTTGACGAATCAAAATTTCCTTTCCAACATCTCCACGCCTCCTCTCCAAACACTTACTATTTTCTCGATGACCACATCCATCATTTATTCCTACCGACCGCCAACCCCACGGCCCAACAAACCTCACCTACTCAGGTCCGGTCCGACACGGCCTCCAACACCACGGCCCAGCCACCCGCGGCCAAACACTCTGCCGCCCCTACCCTAGCGGCCCACTCACCTCCGGCCCATTCCCATCGGCCCCAGCCTTCGCCCCCACCTCTGGCCAGCCAAACACGGCCCAGTCCAGCGCCGCTCTTTCCACCGCGACCTGATCTTCATCGGGCCACACCGACGCAGCCCCTACTCCACTCCCGTCGATCGAAAACATCCATCCACCGCCTTTTCCTCCCTCTGGCACCATCATCACACGGAGCATGCATGGTATCCATACCCCTAAACGTCCTTTCAATCTCTCCACCTCTATATCTCCCTCTCCTCTTCCTACTAACCCAAACTTGCATTATCTGACCCTAATTGGAAATCAGCCATGCTAGATGAATATAATGCTTTGATTAAGAATGAGTCATGGAAGTTAGTCCCTCGTCCGTCTAATGTGAATATTATTCGATCTATGAGGATATTTCGCCATAAAACTAACGATGATGATTCTTTTGAGCGCTATAAGGCTCGTCTTGTTAGTGATGGCAGGTCTCATCATGTTGGCATTGATTGTTCAGACACGCTCAGCCCGGTGGTCAAACCCGCGACCATTCGCACTGTCCTTAGCATTGCTTTCTCTCGTTCTTGGCAAATCAACCAACTGGATGTCAAGAATGCCTTCTTACACGTCACTCTCAATGAAACAGTCTACATGCACCAACCCCTCGGATTTTGGGATTCCAGTCGTTCGGACCATGTGTGCCTTTTAAAGAAGTCACTTTATGGTCTAAAACAGGCGCCTCGGGCTTGGTATCAACGGTTTGTCAATTTTTCTTTCTCAGTTGGATTCTTCCACAGTAAATTCGACCACTCTCTGTTTATCACTGGGGTATCGACATTGCTTACTTACTTCTTTATATCGATGATATTATACGTACTGCCTCGTCTGTTGCTCTCCGCCGTGTCATTATTGATCAATTTAGTGCTGAATTTGCCATGAAGGACTTGGGTACCCTTCACTATTTTTTGGTCATTGTTGTTTCTCACTCTGCAGACGGTCTTTTTCTCTCGCAAAGTAAGTATGCAGCTGAAATTATTGAGCGTGTGGGTATGAATACTTGTCTCCACATGCACGACCCCCGTATAGAGCACATGGCCGCTCTTAAACGCATCATTCGCTATGTGCAAGGGACATCCCACCTCGGTCTTCATCTCTCTCGGTCAAGTTTTGACTCTCTTGTCTCATACACCGATGCCGACTGGGCCGACTGCCCAGACACGAGGCGTTCTACCTCCGGTTATTGCATATTTCTTGGGGATAATCTTATTTCTTGGTCATCCAAACGCCAACCTATTTTATCCCGTTCTAGTGTCGAAGCCGAATATCGTACCATTGCTTATGTCGTTTCGGAGTCTTGTTGGATTCGAAACTTATTATTGGAGCTTCGCATTCTTCTCTCGAATGACACTTTAGTTTATTGTGATAATGTGAGTGCCATCTATCTCACCAACATTCCGGTGTAACATTAACGCACCAAGCACATTGAGCTTGACATTCACTTTATTCGAGTTCTCCATGCTCCTTCTCGGCTGCAAATTGCCGACATCTTCACTAAAGGATTACCCCGAGTTCTGTTTGATGATTTCCATTATAGTCTCACTGTTCGTGAACCTCCCGATTCGACTGAAGGGGGTGTATTAGATATATATGTTGTATATTTTTTGATTGATTTGTGTATATCTTAGATTAGGCAATTTACCTTAATTAGCCTTGTACTGTATCTATTTACTGATAAAAGACTAATGAGCATATTCATTCAGCAAAATACTATCTTATAAAATTAACTAGTATACATACATTAAAGAAACAATTATACTTTTGGCGCGAGAGTTGAATAATTAACTAGCTCAAGCCTGCTTACTTAGTTAAATAAAAATCATGAGCATATATTAAAGAAACATTCATACTTTTGGCGAGACCCCATTTTATATCTTCGAAGAATTTTACAATTAAAAAGTGTCTCGTTGGCGTCATCTGTCTTCCTCATCAATGTTTTTCGGCCTTTATATACGACAATTCGCTTAATTAGATTCTTAACACATGTTAAATTCACTCGATAAAAAGAGATTTGATGCAAGATTTTAATAACAAGAGGAGATTTGGTGAATGATTTTTACGCCTAGAGGGAGTCTTTTATGCAAAATATTTTAACCGTTACTTACCCTTACGAGGTATCGAAGAATCTTACCCATATGAGGTATCAAAGAATCTTACCAGTATGAGGTGTCGAAGAATCTTACCCGTATAAGGTATTAAGAATCTTACCCTTATGAGGTATCGAAGAATATTACCCGTCTAAGGTATCGAAGAATATTACCTAAAAGTGGTATTGAAGAATCTTACACTTATGAGGTATCAAAGAATATTACCTGCATGAGGTATCAAGGAATCTTACCCTTATGAGGTATCGAAGAATCTTACTCGTATGAGGTATCAAAGAATCTTACCCTTATGAGGTATCAAAGAATCTTACCCGTATGAGGTATCAAAGAATCTTACCCGTATGAGGTATCGAAGAATCTTACCCGTATGAGGTATCAAAGAATCTTACCCTTATGAGGTATCGAAGAATCTTATCCGTATGAGGTATCAAAGAATCTTACCCTTATGAAGTATCAAAGAATCTTACCCGTATGAGGTATCGAATAATATTACCCAAAAGTGGTATTGAAGAATCTTACCCAAAAGTGGTATCGAAGAATCTTACCCAAAAAGGAAGAGGGGCGGAAACTATGTCCATCGTGGCACGAGATACCGCAAATCCCAAAAAAGACAATGAAGAGGGAAGGAAACTTTGTCCATCGTGGTACGAGATACCGCAAATCCCAAAAGACGATAAAGAGGGACGGAAACTCTGTCCATCGTGGCACGAGATACCGCAAATCCCAAAAAAGACAATGAAGAGGGACGAAAACTATGTCCATCATGGCACAAGATACCGCAAATCCCAAAAGACGATGAAGAAGGACGACAACTCTGTCCAAAGTGGCACGAGATACTACAAATCTCAAAAGACGATGGAGAGGGACGGAAACTCTGTCCAAAGTGGCACGAGATACCGCAAATCTCGAAAGACGATGAAGATGGACGGAAACTCTGTCCAAAGTGGCACGAGATACCGCAAATCCCAAAAGACGATGAAGAGGGACGGAAACTCTGTCCAAAGTGGCACGAGATACCACAAATCCCAAAAGACGATGAAGAGGGACGGAAACTCTGTCCAAAATGGCACAAGAATCCCAAAAGATGATGAAGAGGGATGGAAACTCTGTCCAAAGTGGCAAGTGAACCCCGTAAATCCCAAAATCTGAAAAAAAAAAAAAGAACATACACGCTATCCAAAATGGTACTCCTCATGCATCGCCAAGCGTCATGATGGAGGTACATTGGCCCAAAAGCGGTCAAATGCATAAAATTCACCCCTCATGCACCACCAAGCATCATGACGGAGGTATGATTGCCCAAAGCGGCCGAACACAAAGCTCACCCCTAGAGCACCGCAAAGCATCGCGTCAGAACTTAGAACCACAATAAACCTTAAGTAGCCACACGAGGAAGGCAACACCTCTAGAGCATACTCAGTTCAAAAGGTTCAGTAAAAGAATACGATGCATTAAATAAACATACATTTAAAATCAGACAAATTGCGATTGAACAAAGGATTAAAACCAGTCATTGATACGTTAAACTATACAGTAAAGTATAGATCATAAGACTATAATGTCAAGCCACAAAATCGATTTTATAAGAGTACCATTACAGAAGTGACAAGCAAGAATGTCAATAAACAAAAATGGCCTAATATCATCAAAATGGTATATCCAAGTATCGTTACTCGGCAGACGACTGGGGGGACTCAGAACGAAGGACAAGACCCACTAAACGAGCAAAATTGGCACAATTACCCTGAATCTGATCCTCTGTAAGCACAAGTTCATTCGCTGGCACCCAACCTTCGGGCAATGCAATTACGTTTCCCTCTGGTACGAAACAAATGTGTCTAAAACGTCTACCCGAAGTGGTATGACAAATGTGTCCAAAGTGGCATCAAAATGTCTTCCCGAAGCGGTAGGACAAACGTGTCCAAAGCGGCACCAAAACGTCTACCCGAAGTGGTACGATGCGAACATACCCGAAGTGGTACGATGCGAACCTACCCGAAGTGGTACGAAGAAAACATGTCTAAAATGGTACCAAGAATGTCCACACGAAGCGACACGATGCAAACCTACCTGAAGCGGTACGAAGTAGACTTGTCCAAAGTGGCACCAAAAGCATCAACCCGAAAAGATAAGATGTAAACCTAAAATCTCAAAAATAAAATATTGGCCCGAAATGGTCAGATAAATTCAAATGAAATATTGGCTCGGAGTGGCCAGATGAAAAATAAAATATTGGCCCGAAGCGGTCAGATGAAAATATGAAATATATCGGAAATGGACATCGGCCCATCGTGGTCAGAAAGAAACCAAAAACCACAAAGCATAGACATATGTTGGCAAAAGCATCACGCAATCAACATATTTGTATGCCTGAAAGGCTGGATATGGCAATAGACTTCACATGGCAAATTATTTACATCTATTCATCATGGTACGATGAAAATATGCTCAAATGAGTGCATATTTAGACTACTATAAAAGGATTATCACCTCAAGAGGTGCAGATATCCATTCGTCGAATGAGCCATCAACTTCGAAGAGCAATAACTTGTAACAGCACAAAGTTCTATAAACAAAATGCGAGCAATCATTGAACAAGAATGCAACAAAATATCCAAACAGTAGCGACATAATTCCGGATAGTCAAAAATTGAAATTGCATAATAGATATTTATGCCAGAGCCTTGTGATTCACATCTTTGCACAACTTCGCCACTTTTGACCGTATCCGACCTGGATAACGGCAAATCGAAGGCCTTCGTCAAGATGACCTATCGCTCAATCAAGGCGCTTAACGGTAGGACCATGCGTTATCTAAACCATCAACTTTTCAAAGTCAACAACGTTTGACTCCAGAAGTACTTGCAAAATCGTATTATGCGAATAACTTTACTCAATGTAGAGCTCCTTAAGAGTAGAGTGTCTAGTAGTCTTCTCAGAGCTGCGACTTGTGGCTAATCATTCCATTGGCTCCTAAGAAGCCAAAAAGGGTATGCACCAGACCGATAAAAAGAATCGAGAAGACTATGAACCAAAGCGGATAAACTTCTGAGCGACCAAGTCGCCGCAAAAAGGCTAATATACATTTACTCCATAGTCGAGAAGCAAAAATACTTGACATGTACGAAGTTGCACAAAATTGAGATTTCACATATCGCTCAAGAGACAAACAAAGGGCCACCAGCGCAATACACATGTTCGTGTTGTGCAAGTGAGGATGATAAAACCTACTGGTATACCGGAATTCAGCTCAACGCAAAAGTCATAGAGCTCCAAAGAAATGGACACTTCGCCTAAAACATCAAGTGCTAATCGTAAATCCTGAAAAATGAAAACGGGACATACACTCTGTCCGAAGAGACAAGTGATAACTACAAATCTCGGAAAATAGACAACGGGACACACACCAAGTCTGAGACGACATGTGTTAATCATATGTCCCAAAAACAAATACAGTGGATAGACATCTATCTAAAAAGACGGATGATAACTATACAACCACAGAGAACCAAGGATGTCACGACGGACATGATCATATAAAATATCCAATGAATGAGTGGGAAGACATAGTAACCACGCACAACGATTGACTAAAGAGAAAACATACAACCCTCCACAAGTGTGGAATGACGTTCAAATTATCAAAATAAAGTAAAATGCGATAACAGCAATTGAAAGAAAAGGCAACAAAAACGAGCTAAACAAGCAGGCAAACCATCACAAGATCGAACAAAACTCATTCGATCGCAACACCAACATTAAAAAAGGATACACATTAATTATTTGTCATAACAAACGCAAATAAAAAGAGAGGTTTCGAACAGGATTTAAAGTCCGACTCAATAGATCTGAGGCAGTATGCTTGAGATCCGCGCTTTTCAGACCTTGCATCCCAATCGGGGGCATGATTTTCAACATAAAGAAATCAGATCTTCAAGGCCCATTGAAATTGTACATTGAACATGATAAATTCGATGTTGAACAGGCATCAAACGGCTTAGATTCGATCTAAGGGATCAATCAAATCATCACAATTCAATGTACTTTCCCCAACTACCACTAGAGCCCGCAGGACGGGGGTTATAAATACTCCGTCCTTTGACATTCTGAAGGCACGTTCAAGACTAGCTCGAACCTACTCAAGATCGAATCCTTAGCATTCGATACTTATCATTCGATCGAGGTCTCTACATTCGATAGTCGCAATTCAATCGGAGCGAACCGATTCGATACTCAGCAACTCTACTCAGTCCTACATCTAAGGACACCAATTCGATACACTTATAGATCGAAGGACCCATATTTGATACTGGACCACTCACCGCTCACTGTATCGAACATACCTGATTTGATATAGCCTAGATCGAATTCCCTCAATTCGATGCATTCTAGATTTGATATAGGCCAATTCGAGATACCCTGTATCGAATCCACCCGATTCGATCGTCGTCAGATTCTATCAATCATGGATCAAAGAGCACAGATTCGACCTATCGTAGACATTTAGTCAAAACAACACCTTGAGGTAAGTGCAAGCTAGATCACTACCCATGGCGCGACGTTCATAAAACAGATCAATAGCACACAAGTGCGTGCATCGCATCAAGCTAGATAAAAGTTATTTGGCAACCGATCCTCCGGATCACGGCTCCTAGATAAGGGGCATATTTTGAAGCCACACAAGATTTTTATAATTTGGTACCCGCTCTTGAATCAAGACCGACTCCCAAATTGGGGGACTATATGATGTGGGCTTATTCGGTAAGCTACACTGGTGCATAATTACATTAATCACCCCAAAACTGAGGCGAAACGACTCTAGCACGTCATTATAGTTTGAAGTATGCTTATGTTCCAAAATCACACTCCAAACTGTGGGACTAAATGGTGTGACATAATGTGTCATGTCAAGAAGAAGCCGCGATGGCGCGAAACTGACCGATGAGTGTCGAGAAGGCTAAGAGGTAACGCTACCTTAGCCGTATTTGGGTCACCATTATAACTATATAGCCAATTATACATTGAGTAATATGTCATTGGTAATCCACATGAGTCTAGGTTGCAACTCAACAAGTGGAATGCGATTCGGAGGTCCATAGAGAAAGTTATGCTCAAAATAGTAAAGTTGCGCAGATCAGTGTCGAACTTGCGCAGTTCGATGCTGAAAAGTACATCGAACCGCCTTAGTTCGACCTAAGCCCAAAATGAACTTTAAGCCCCTCTAATCATTCCTATACATACCCCCTCACTCCTCACAAGTACGGAGGACGGACGGAGCAGCTCAACATCGAATCCAAGTGGTTCGATGTTGACCTACATCGAACCCAAGTGGTTCGATGCTTACCTACATCGAATCCAAGTGGTTCAATGCTCACCAAGATAGAACCCAAGTCTGTTCGATGCCCATTCCCTAAAATATACACGAGTCAGGGTCCCGAATCAAGAAGCGGATCGAGATTTCGATCATCCTATAAAGAGATATGATCGAAACCATGAAGTCACGCCAAGCTGTCTCGAATTCACCCGGTTCGATATTGATAGATAGAATCCAAGTGGTTCGGTGCTCACCCAGATCGAACCCATATATGGCCTAAAAGCTACGCGAGTCAGGGTCCGTAATCAAGAAGCGGATCGAGGTTTCGATCATCCTACAAAGAGATATGATTGAAACCGTGAAATCCCGCCAATGTTGAACCAATCAGCCCTACCAGCGGTCGACCTAATAGAGGCAACTCAAAAGAGACAAATGAACTACGTTCGGCTTGATTCCCTCAATGGGATACGTAGGCAGCTTGGCAAGTTTCCAAGTTCAGTCCGATATGATAAGTATCTAACGTCCACAATTCAACGTTCAAAGGGTATCGAATCTCTCACGTTCGACTGTTTCCCTCAACTTGGCCATTTAGGGATTGTTCCCGTCATCTTATATTTCCTTATGTGTAATAGGTGTTCCGGATCAAGGTAGTCCGTTCATTGTAAAAGGACGGCATTATTTTATTTAAGTCATGCCACATTGTATCGATTTCTCGGTGTATTGTAACCTAGGCGAATTAAGACAAAAACGTACAGTTTGCGCAAAAAATAGAGGAATCACACGAAAGTTTTGTGGACTTTCCTCGTAGTAATTGTTATAGACTTTTTTTTCTTTTTCTCTTTTTCAAGTTGTATTTCGGACCTTATTTAAATTTTCAACGCTCAATAATTGACTGCAACAATTAATTATTGCATCATTGCATGCTTTTTAGGGGTCCGATACTTTAACGTGGGAAACGCATTTAAATAACAGTATTGTCGTTGAAGTAATCACCTTCATAACTTCATTAGATATACATATAATCCTATATTGTTTCTTACTTCTTGGAGTGTTAAGTCCAATTATTATTTTTTGCTCATCTATATATATCTGTCAATCAATATATATCAATCAACCGCACGTGTGTAGCTTGTGGAGATGGTAGAGAGCTATATATATACACTACAACTTTTTATATCAATTAAATTGGACTAGTGCATACTTCAATGAGCGCAATGAGCGATCCTACAATCGGAGCGATCATGAGCGAGATTCAACCGGCAGCAACGGAGTTTGTCCCTCCGGACAAATTTACGTTCACAGCTAGACAACAAAAGTTTCTCGATCGGCTGCCAACGACGCATATATCACCATGCACGAATCACCGCGGTTGCTTAGTAACCCTAATTGGGGAACCCCGACCTACGCCGACGTCACCAAGGCGAAGAACAAACAGAAGGAAACACAGTTTGATGAAGCACGGACGGCGGAAATCCGCAAACGTTTAACCATACATGAACCGACTGAATCTTTCCCAATCAAGAAGGTGACCTTCTCTGACGAACTGGAGGAAAAACTTCGAAACAAGTGGAAGGACAAACTTATCATTCGGGTTATGGGAAGACCTTGGTACTATGAAGCCCTCAAATCGAAGCTTGATCTAATATGGAATTTGCATAACGAATTCGAACTTATGGACCTAGGGTACGGATGTTATTGCTTGAAAGTTTTGGACGACCTAAAACGGGAGATGATCTTGACGGAGGGACCATGGCACTTAGCGGGAAGCTTCCTCTCAATCCGGAAGTGGTTTCCAGATTTTAATGCAAGAACGGACAAGATCGAAAGCGCTATCACATGGGTTCGCTTGCTCGACATTCCTATGGAGATGATGTCCGAGGGGATTGTGCACGGTTTGGCTAGTTGCATTGGTGACCCCATTAAAATTGACACCAACACCTTAAATGCGACGAGAGGAAAATTTGCTCGCTTTTGTGTTGAAGTAAGTACGAACAGTCCGCTCACTTTAGCACTAGGAGTAAGGGATAAGGTGTACCAAGTGGTGTATGAGAACCTCCCATCGCTATGTTACAAGTGCGGCAAAGTGGGCCACATCGAGATGCATTGCGAGTTGAACTCCCAAGAATCTGCACCGAAGTCTGATTATGCGACCCCCACACCGACGCCTGTGATGCAAAAACAAGGGGACAAAGCTGCATGGCTACTTGAGAGGGCTCGTAATAACGAATACGAGGAATGGATGAAGGTTTCGAGGGGGAATAAGAACTCCACAAGAGTTGTTGCACATCCGACTAATAGTGAGGGTAAATCGTTGGATAATCCCATCCTCATATCCCTGAGTTCGCACTCCCTGAACGAAGTCAGGAGCATGTTCACGCAAAGTGAGAACAACGTTAACACAAGGGCAACTAATAATAGAAAGAGAGTGCTGCCCAAGTCGCTAACACCGTCGGATCCTATGGCGGGGAAGAAAACCCCTTCAGGAAGGAAACCTACTAAGACTAGGAAGGCAAGTACTTCCAGAATTAAAGCTCCCACGACTTCCCATAATAAATTCGATGTGCTCACGGACATTACAGAAAATGAGGACATAGGCTCTGCGCTAAATATCCGCACAAGAAATAAAGAAAACGCAGTGAATCAAAGCACGGCAAAAGATGGACGAGGACCACTGGGACAATATGTTGTTGGGACAATGGGAACTATTGGAGTTCGACACGAGGAGCCAGAGGTTCATATGCCCTTCGTGGACATCACGAATCGCTCTAGAGGAACGGATGATAGAGAGCTTGGAGATCCCAAGTTGTATTTGGGAGACCGAGACATCAGTTTACCGCACACAGAGGGCGGGGGACATAGTTGCGTGGTGGCAGAGAACATGTCTGAGCGAGTGGGAATCGAACAGGCAAACTTCCCTAGCACTGGAAGCGATGACACAGATGTATGCGACATGGAGGGGGTCCGTAGTTGAAAACCCTATTGAGCTTCACCAAATTTATCATACTAATATGAAGATTATATCTTGGAATTGTCAGGGGGCTGGACACGTCGACTTCAGAAGAAATTTCAGAGAACTGGTCCACTCACACGGACCTTCAGTTGTTTTCATTCTTGAGACAAGAGTTAGTGAAGAAAGAGCGTATGACATCGCCCCATTCCTAGGGTTCTCTAATTACGTTTTGGCGCCAACATCGGGGATGATTGGGGGGGTTTGGATGTTATGGAATGAAGTCGATACTCATGTTGCAATTCTCGACGTGGACGACCAAGCTATCCACGCCCTCATTAACCCGAACTCGCAAGAAGGGTGGCGCCTTTCGGGAGTTTATGCGCAGCCTAGGCGCAGCGCAAAAGTTAGAGTTTTTGAGAGTATGGAGAGAATGGCGCAAAATCAGACCCTACCATGGCTCGCAATGGGAGATTTCAACGAGATGTGCTATGCACATGAGAAATCAGGAGGCAACACGCTGACCCTGAGCCGCCTTAATTTTTTCCGGGGTTTCATGGAAAGGTGCGCATTCATAGACACAGGGTTTCGTGGTTCGCTCTATACTTGGTCGAATAAACGGGAGGATGGTGAATTGATTCAGGAGAGCATAGACCGTGGTATGGCCAATCAAGCTTGGTTAGACAAATTTCCGAACCATGAACTTACCCATCTCCCCAAAGTTCATTCGGACCACCACCCGATAATCATGGCTTGTGAGGGGGTCGGACCGAGGAAGGCGAAGCGTCCGTTTAGATTTGAAGTGGCATGGTTCCATCATCCGAAGTGCGTACCACTTCTTAAAAATATTTGGGAACTTAACCCGAATATCCTTGCCTCAATCGAGGCGGTCCCGAAGGTCCTTGAACCATGGAATAAGGAACGTTTTGGGAACATCTTTCACAAGAAGAAAGTACTCACCGCTCGCATTAATGGGATCCAAAAATCTCTGTCACATCGGCCGTGCAAGTATCTTGAGGACCTTGAGAAGAAATTGGTGGTTGAGTTCAATGACGTCCTTCGACAAGAGGAAACCTTTTGGTTTCAAAAATCTAAAGTTAAGTGGATTCGGGATGGCGAAAGGAACACGAAATTTTTTCACAGGTCGACTCTCGTTAGACGCAAACGTAATGAGATTACAGCCCTCAAAATCGACAACATCTGGATCAGCGAGGACGCAGTCCTTAGAAATCATGCGAATGAGTTTTTCGCTGCTTTGTTCTCGGGAAAGGACGGTGGCAACACACCGAACAACCTATCGGTGTCAATTTTTCAAGCCGTTCTCACGGAGGAACAGGGGGGCAGCTTGTCACGCCGTATGGACCTCGAGGAAGTTAAAGAGATCATATTCTCTATGAACCCCTTTAAAGCCTCGGGACCCGACGGCCTTCACGCAGGGTTTTACCACAAGGGGTGGGATTGGATTCAAAGTTTTTTGTTCGAATTTGCTGATTCGGTGTTCACAAGTAAGTGCTTCGACCCCAAGATTTGTGAGGCTTTCTTATGTCTTATACCAAAGGTGCAAAATCCCGAGACCATTACACAATTCCGCCCAATCTCCCTTTGTAACGTGTTATATAAATTCATTACAAAGAGTCTTACTTCACGTCTTCGGGGAATTATGCCGGATATTATTGCTCCAACTCAGTCGAGTTTTATTAAAGGAAGGAGCACGCAAGATAACATATTTCTCCTACAAGAGGTCCTACACTCGGTTAGAAGTAAGAAGAGAAATAAAGTTGGGTGCATGATTATGAAACTGGATTTGGAGAAGGCATACGATAAAATCAATTGGGACTTCTTGGAGGAAACGTTGGCTGCTTTCCATTTTCCTACGGCAACTATTGAACTCATCATGTTTTGCGTTAGGAATGCGGTGACACGGGTGTTGTGGAACGGATCCCCTCTCGAACCTTTTAAGCACGCTTGTGGCCTTGGACAAGGCGACCCCTTATCGCCTTATCTCTTCGTTCTATGTATCGAGCGGTTGGCGTACCTAATTCAAGAAGAAGTGGCTAAGAAGAAGTGGCAGCCTTTAGTCCCTTGCCGTGGTGGACCTAATCTCTCGCACCTCTTCTTTGCCGACGACCTAGTCTTGATGGGGAGGGCTACAAAACGGACAGCACATGCCATTAGAGGTGTTCTTGATAAATTTTGTGGCGCGTCGGGATTAAAGCTTATTGCTCAAAAGTCCAAGGTTTCTTTCTCGAAAAGCGAAGGGGCGGGATTAAAGCGAAGCATCAGCGATATATTGGGCTTCGGTCAAACGTCAAATCTAGGGCGCTATCTTGGTATCTCTCTCACTCACGGACGCACAACGAGGGCTGATTTTGCGTCGACTTTGGACCGAATCATGAAACGTTTTACGGGTTGGAAAGCGAAGCTACTCACGTTAGGGGGGGCGCGACCTTGATTCAGGCCGTGACCTCGGCCCAACCAGTGTATCAAATGCAAGCAACTTGGCTACCCGAACATATATGCATGCAACTGGATCGTCTCAATCGAGATTTCCTTTGGTCGTCGGATGTGACGAAGAAGAAACTTCACTTGGTAGGTTGGCATCGGGTTACTCGCTCGAAAAAGGAGGGAGGACTCGGTATTAGGTTGGCGCGCGTTAGCAACGAGGCTCTTCTATCTAAATTAGCATGGAGAATTATGAGCGGAGAGAATACGGTTTGGAGGGACTTGGTGGTTGCAAAATACCTCAAGCAAGAGAGAATTTTGGAGTGTGTTGCCAAGCCTACGGACAGCGCTACTTGGAAGGGGGTGTTGAGATGTGTGGGACTGATGGCTCCTTTCCTTCACTGGAAAATTGGAGATGGTAGGAAAATTCTCTTTTGGTACGACAACTGGTTGGGGGACAAGCGCCTTTGCGACGAGGGTTGTAGCATAACTCAAGCCGACGCCAAGCTTACATTGCGAGAGCTGGTGAATGACGAAGGGGAATGGAATTTCGATGCCATTACATCCAGTTTACCGGAAGTGCTGAAAACCGTGATACGCGGCAAGCATATTTCCTTTAGCGAGAACGAAGACAGATTATTATGGGATCCTAATTCGAATGGCTTGTTTAGCTGCCAATCGGCGTATAAAACGTTCTTGGAGTACTATGAGGAGGAGCAGCAGGTCGCAACGGATGTTAGTTGGGTTTGGAAGCTCAATTTGAGTAATAAGATCCAACACTTCCTTTGGCTAGTAGCGCAAGACCGTTTAGCAGCGAATGGGATGAGGAAAAGAAACGGTATCCCGTGTGATGATCACTGTCCGATATGTCTTTCTCATGTGGAAACCGCCACCCACATGCTCCGTCATTGCACTATGGCGAGGAAAATCTGGAGTCGGGTTATATCGGATGATAGCCTCCAATATTTTGATGAACTCTCGGATGACGAATGGCTTAAGGGAGCTATGCTTAGCAAAAAAATCAAGAGCAGATTTTCTAACTTAGAGGATTGGTTATTCACCTTTGCCGCGGGGTTATGGATAATTTGGAAGAATCGGAATTCAAAGGTGTTCAAGAGAACTATGGAAAGCTCGAACGCGTGTGTGTTTCAAATTAGGATGTTGTGCGAGGACCTAAAAAAGGGTAGGAGAAAGGCAGGCCTCAAGTCGAAAGTGCGATGGACGAAACCCGAGTTAGGATGGGTGAAACTTAATACCGATGGAGGAGTTAATCTAGAAGAGAACCGAGGACACGCGGCTGTAGTTCTCCGCGACACGAGAGGAGAATGGTTATGGGGATTTAAGACGGGGCTTCAATCTCCAACGGTTGACGCAGCGGAGATGGAGGCGATTAAAAGAGGCTTATCCATTGCGTGGGAAAGGAGATATCAGCGTCTCATATTGGAGATTGACTCACTAACGGTTTTCAAGAGCCTTACGGTGATTAGAGGAACAGAACAGCCTTCAGATGCTTTGGAAGAAGAATGTCGAGCACTCATGCAGCGCCCGTGGGAATTCAAGATTAAATGGGTACCGCGCGAGGCAAATAAATTGGCGGATAAACTAGGAAGACTTGATACAGAGGATAGTAGTACGGAGCACTTTTGGGAGTCTCCGCCATCTCAGTTAGCTAGTTTGTATTTAGCGGATTTGGCCTAACGGCCTAGTTTGATTCATTATCTATCAAAAAAAAAAAATTTGGACTAATTACAGCGAAACTACAGCTAGCTACATACGTACACGGTACATCCCTTGTGATTGTACCAAATTATAATAATCTTTCGTGTTATATCAAAATAAAAAGTTACTTAAATATTTTTAGTCGCGTGACGAGTTCATGAGTATATAAATTAATGTTAAGTTTAATATATTTTCTCCCTGAGGGTATCCATAATCGCAATATTGTATTAGACTGATCATATACGTAAGCAGGTGATGAAGAGCCAGAAATTTGGCTTAAGAAGTGAAATATAATTTAACCTAAATACATAGTTACTTTAAACAAAGTACTGTGGTAGATCAAACCAAAAAATCGTGTGACAAAAAATAAGACGAATTGATCACGAAAAAACTAGCAATTCTTGAAGATCGCCCGGGTACAACCTGATCCTCATTGGCTGCAGTGTTTTTTCTCGTTGATCTCTTACCCTTGTTGACTTTTTATCCATACTTACTTTTCAACTTCGGTAAGTTTCTTTCAGAAGAACACCTAATTTTGAATTGTGCTGTAACCACCTGGATTAGTATGTTTAGATCAACAGATCATGTTCTGGTACGAAGCTCGTCCTACTTAAAAATTACGAATCTTTTACGCCTTTGAAAGTTTTTAGAGATGGTGACATTTTGATCTGATGAGAATGTATACACGTGTTTCTTTTGTTACTGCAACAAGACTGGATCTGCTCCCACTCTAACTGTCTAACTCTAAGTGTCTACGGGAGCGAAATGAGCTCAAATTTATTCCAAGTACACAAATTTAAAGACGACAAATACCTTGAACAACATGAGTTTCACTACAAACTCATAATCCGAAGGCAGGGCGTTCATTGCTCCCAAAAATCATGCAACTATATGTAAGGAGGCTCGACTAACGGTTTGCTTTTCTTGTGTGATACAGGCAGACGACCTTACGCTCCGGTAAAAATAATTCAGCATAGTAAATCATTAGTTATGGGTACAACCAACTTAAAATAGAGTGACAGAGACCTTGTTACTAATAAAGATATCATTTCCCCAAATCCATCTGTTTTGCAAAATTAACCTCCAAAATAAAGATTTAATTCAATTCATTTGAAAATGCTACCTCTGCATCATTTCATTTCTAACTGGCAAATAACACCTTACGTTATTTCTCAAAATTTTAAAGCAAACTCAGCACAACAACAATATTACAAACTGAAAATGCAATAAAACAGGGCTATTAACGCCAAGTCGCCAACTGATCACAACGACATTAAAATCTGAAGTCCGAGACAATGCCTTAATCCAAAGCTTATTTATCCCGTCCGGGAGAAATTTAACTGTTTTGTTGCACTAATAGCACAACGGCGTCTTTTCCAACAAAAACAAGATATCACCATCTCTAACAGACGTTTCATATTTGAGAAAAGCGTCTGTCTCTCATGTAAGTAATCATCTTCCATCAGAACTCCAAGTAAACCTATTAAAGCAATCACAGAATCACT
The DNA here is from genome assembly GCA_948329865.1 of Linaria vulgaris. Lineage (NCBI taxonomy): Eukaryota > Viridiplantae > Streptophyta > Magnoliopsida > Lamiales > Plantaginaceae > Linaria > Linaria vulgaris. The sequence goes on along the minus strand of OX415250.1, from coordinate 126,228,162 downwards.
CATACATATAGTCACTCATTAAACATTGGTATACCTCGATTATATCTCGTTATTAGTATTTAAACAAAGACAATATGTAACAATGGCTGCAATATCAGGTACAGGTGACTAAGTAAAAACAAACAAGCCGAATCTCACCTACGGATCCTACCAGTTGAGAGGTCTTTCTTGGAGAATAGTTCCACTAGCTATGTAAGGCATTAAGAATGCTGCACCAGAAAGAAAAAAAGAATTATAAAACCAAACAACTGAATCCAAAGAATAATACAGAAGAAGTATCTCAGCAAAGCTGACTGTAACGTCTCCACTAACAAAAGAAGCAAGCACTGTCGTAGCATTTGGATTTTAGTAAGAGACATTAGCAATGGATAATCTCATTTATCTTGCTATCAACTTAAGGATTAGCTCCATCACCACCCACTAAAGCCTTTAATCATCAGATAAAAAGATTTTTTTGTTAAGAATGCAATTTTATGACAACCCAATAATCAAAAGGTCAATTCGTCACAAACCAAAACGCATGAGACTCATTCTGAAATTACAAGAGATGGTATTTGTGAGGAACAGTGCAACGTATTTTCCTTATTGAGCATTAAATTGCCCAGCCAACATCCCAAGGTGGATAACTTACAGATGTATGATTTGAACCTTGAGAAGTTCATGAAGAAGTAGGTTCTCTTTTGCTTCTTTTTATGCACTTTTGACTTTCCTCCCTTTCCCATTTAGACAGTGTGATTTCAATTTTCAGTTAATCTATATGTGGTGAAATGCAATAAAAAACGGTTCGTGTTGTTTGAATCATATCCATTTTAAGTTGATTGTAAAAGCGGCTTTTTTTTGTATTGGTTTGAAACTCCACATTCAACTACTCAGAGAATTACCTGTAAATTAAGCTTCAAGGTATCATTTTGAGGTTTCAGGTGTATATAAGATACTACTGTAAATAGCCTGATCTTTTTTTCTTGAAGATTACCAGAGTACAGCCTGTGGGGCTGTAACGATCTCTCTTGTTGATCTCTTATGCGTGTTGAGTTTTTATTTATACTTACTTTTCAACTTCGGTAAGTTTCTTTCAGAAAAACTTCTGATTCTGAATTGTGCTCTATACTGCAGTTATACACCACCTGGATTAGTATGTTTAGATCCACAGATCATGATCTGGTACGAAGGAAGCTACTCTGACTTAAGAATTAAGAATTTACCTTGAACAACATGAGTTTCACTACAAACTCATAATCCGAAGGCAGTGCGTTCATTAATCCCAAAATCATGCAATGCAACTCTACTTAAGGAGGCTCGACTAACGGTTTGCTTTTCTTGTGTGATGTCGGCACACGACCTTACACGACTAAAGATTAATTCAATTCATTTGAATAAATTTAACTGTTTTGTTTCACTAATAGCACAGCCAGGTCTTTTCCAACAAGAACAAGATATCGCCATCTCTAACAGATGTTTTATAATTGAGAAAGAGGCGTGTTCCTCGTAGTAAGTAATCACCTTCCATCAGAACTCTTTAAGTAGAATTTTGATATGAACTATACCTTCCATCAACTATACCTTGTTATTAGTAATTAAACAAAGACAATAGGTAACAATGGCTACAATATCATGTACAGGTAATTAAGTAAAAACAAACAAGCCGAATCTCACCTACTAATCCAACAACTAGAGCACCACTTGAGAGCTCTTTCTCGGAGAATAGTTTCCACTAGCCTCGTTAAGACGTATAACCATGTAAGGGATTAGGAATTCTGCACCAGAAGGAAAGAATTATAAACCGAAACAACTCAATCCAAATAATAATACGGAAGAAGTATCTCAGTAAAGCTGACTTAGTAGCATTTGGGCTTCTTACGCGAGCAAATATGTCGACTACTACATAATCCACAAGCTCTGGATTTTAGCAGGAGACATTATTAGCAATCAATAATCTCATTTCTCATGCTATCAACTTACTGTGACATGTCACAAGACTACATATTTTTGCATAAGCAGAAATATTTTCTAATAATTTAGTTCCATCACCACCCACATGAAGACTTTAGTCATAAGGATCAATAAATATTTTTTTGTTAACAATGCATTTTTATGACTACCCAATAATTAAAAGTTCAATTCCTCACATGAGACTTGTTCTGAAACTAGAAGAGACAGTATTTGTGAGGAACTGTGCGTCGGATTTTCCTTATAGAGCATTAAATTGCCAAACCAAAATACCAAGGGGGATAACTTACAGATGTATGATTTGAACCTTGAGAAGTTCATTTCCCGTATCCTCTTGATCTACCTGAATTTGCTTCGCTGAGTTTGCAACAGAAGGGCTGCACCAAATAACTTCGATCCTCTCCAAAGAGTTAAAGTCTCCGACGCTGGAAGGGATTTCCTCTAGCTTCTTGCAACTCTGTAAAACCAGTTTCTTAAGACAAGGAAAATTATCGGGAGAAACAATCCATTTTTTTATGTTGAGACTTTCTAGTTTCAGGAATCTGAGTTTAGAAAACTCAACGTCTTCCATATCCCACAAAGCATCCACAAAAGTTCCCTCACGTAGCTTGAGAACCTCCAAGTTTGGTAGTTTGTGAAATGTTGAGATTTCACTCCATTTTACCTTGAATTTCGACAAAGTTAGTTTTTTCAAGCTTGAAGGAAGACCAAAATGGCCTGATATACATTGCATTCTACTGTCGCATATAATCTTCAGTGATTCAAGTTGATCAAAAGACTCGACTTGAGGTAACTGGTACTCAAATTTGCCGTTGGGATTCTTTGCTTCAGCAGATATAAATCTAAACTTTCGCAGGTTTGGTACTCTTGGTATCAACCGTTTCTCTTCTCCACAGCAAACTACAGGTGTCGAAAGTGTTTGTAGATTCTCCAACTTGGAAGAGCTCCCATGAAGCAGCGCATGACTGAAATTAGCACGGTAATTGATATGCAGGTGCCTTAATTTAACCAATTCCCAGATCTCCTCTGGCACTACAATTCGACCTCCTAATCCCTTGATAATCAATGTCTCCAAGTTCCATAGTTTGGATATCGATGATGGGATTGAGTTCCAAACTACGCGGATCGAAATGTACCTCAAGTGAACCAGCTTTATGATATGATCTACGTACATTTTTTCATCTATAGTGAGGGCTTCGGAATGCACGATCCTCAACAATCTGAAGTCGGCAAAAATCGGTATTATATCCTCCACCGACAAGGAAACACTTCTGTTCATGGTAAAGAACAAAAAAGAGCTTAGGGGTGGAACAATTGAACTCTTAGAAAGAGCTTTGCATGTAGGGAAATCAGTCCTTTGATGCCTTAGAGAAAGATTACTCCATGTTGTTAGGGAAATGCTTAACCTTCGTTCATAAGTTGCATAATTGTGCGACTCGGCATGGACGCTTACCAGCCGCATAAAGTTTGCTTCTTTTGCTTTCACCAAGCACATATCACGCAACATATCATGGACACGACAAGATTTCACCATTCCGTCGGACCTTCTTTCAGCAATCATGACGAGGCTTCTATCAATAAGATCCATCAGATTTAGTTCAGCTTGAACCTCTAAGCTGATTGTAAGGCGATCGGTCGTTTGCACGAATCCTTCACCTATCCACATCCACGCCAATTTGTTTGCCGGTATTTCTGTATCCTCCGGGAACGCTCCAAGGTAAAGAAACAATGGTTTTAAATTATCTGGTAACATCTTGTAGCTTAGTTCTAACACTGTCATCAATTGTGCTTGAGCAGTATCACCAGAGATATACAAGCTCAAATTGTCAGCTACTTTCTCCCAGAAATGGTGTTTCTTTTCTAACTTTGAAAGAATTCCAGCAACCACGACGATTGCAAGTGGTAAGCCATGGCATTGTTTCGCAATTTTCTCTCCAACTTGGCGCAATTGGTGAGGGCATTCTTCATTTTCCCCATAGATCTTCTGTTTCATTAAATTCCAGCTCTCCTCATCAGTTAAGAGACGGAGTTCAAGAGGATTGCTATAATCTTCTAACCTGCTCCAACTTGTCAACATGATCCGGCTTCCCTTTCTATTATCTGGAAAGAAACGCTTTAGGTACTTCGGAGCACCCATTCCCCAAATGTCATCCAAGAGAATGAAGTACCTTTTCCCAGTAAGTTGCTGGTAAAGCATTTTAGATAAATCACCCTCACTCCTTCTATAGGCATCATCGGGGAGCTTAGTTATAGAACCTAAAATTGTCAACAACAATTCTTTCGGGTTGTATTCTTGAGAAACTGTACACCACGAACGAAGTTCAAAATGGCCAACAATAGAAGGATCCTCGTACAATCTCCTTGCAAAAGTTGTTTTACCCAATCCAGCCATCCCAATGATTGAGATAACATCAAGCTTCTCCGAGTCACCGACTAATCTTTCCAATATTAATACCGTCTCATTCTCAAACCCCACCACTACATCACTTGTTGGGAGTAACGGTTTGGGCTGCCCGCTGCTCGCAACAATGTCGAAATTGTTCATTTCATTAGTTGATCTTTTCTCACTGATATCCGAAAAAGTTGATTTAATTAGCTTCACCTGCTGTTGAAAGTCAGAAAACCAAAATAACCTGCAGCAGTCAGGAATGGTTTCAGCCACATGTAAGTTCATAAAATATTCTGCTTCAGAAGCTGCACACTGAATACGGGTCAAAAGGTCCTTCGATTCATCATCATCTGCAGTGCCAGTATTGGCCACGGTATAATGTAGAAATGATCGCAGTAGAACTAAGTCCTCGTGAATAGCTTGGAACCCTCCAGTCTCATAAGTTTTCAAATGGAATGGTAAATCCTTCAACTCCCTCAAGTTGTCAATAAGATTATTCAAGAAACCGAGTTGATTAGTTTGGCAAGAATTTCGGGCAATTGTGCCCAATTTTATGCGCCAGCAGATGTGGTTGATGCGGTCTCTGAGGGGATAACCCTTTTCATGAAACTCTCGCCATATATCAAAAGTGCTCATGTTTGGCGTGTTTCCCCTCATGTTGGCAAGTTCCTCCAGGGGGTAATTGAGAAACAAACACGCCAAAAATTGATTTGTCTCTAGCGGCGTCATTGGATTGATTGCCTTATCATTATTTATCATCTTTGTAAGAATTTCTTGGACGAAATCCACATAGGCCTTCGAAAGTCCATCGGTCAAAGGAGGAAGATTAGCTCGAGAATCGTTTAATTTCAATACTGCAAGACTCATTCTGGACTCTACGCGGTCTTTGAAATGCAAATAATTCTCCGACGAAGAGGATTTCCCATACTTTTTGAGAAAGGAATAGCATGCTGCATTTTCAATGACTAATTCAAGAAAAATCAAGTTCTCTTTCAAAATTTTGGCACCCACAAAACATTCTCTTGCGAGCTCGACATAACCTTTTATACTTATATCTTCCAAGTGAGATTGATTCAGATTGTCCAGGAGTTGATCCAGAAATTCTACCTTGGTCTCATAGCTGTGTATGAAGCTCGTTGATGAGAGTAAAGAATCAGTAGTAAAAATAGAAAGGTACCCATTTGAAACTCTTGACACCATATGCTCAAACCTTCCCATTCTAAGAGTGTCCATATCATCTTCTTTACTTATACTCCCTCTTGATAGTAATGATGAACAACGCTGGAGGAGATCCATAAAGTGTGATTCGACATCCCTCAATATATCAACCAAGCTTCGATTTATCACCACCCTGGTATTAGTAGTAGTACCCTCCTCGACGCACCGCTTCAACATGCACCTTGTAAATGTAACCAAGAGTCCAAGCTCCTTTCTCAGCGGAAGAAAATCAGGGCGATATTCTGAAAAAGCCTGCCTTTCGAATATCTCGTGTTGAGAAAATGTGGCCTTAAAGATCAAATTGAAGTTCTCGTACATGTCCTTCATCAACACTTGTCGCAGATCAATATTTTCGCCATCGAACACATGCTTGTGCATTTTCTTACATATTTTGCCAAGCTCCACAGAACTACCTTTCAAATCTCTCTCTTTGTTTCTATCTGTGAACAATACGATGTCGGTGATCTGATATTTAAGGAGATGAGCTTGTTGGAGCAAATCAGATATCCCAAGGTCAGTCATTCCTGTTGCCTTGGTTTTTTCATTGAAAAACAATAAGACCAGAGATCCAACATCTCCCAGCAAACTTTGGAATTGGCTTCTCATGTCGGCAAGTTCCTCCAGGGGGTAATTGAGAAACAAACACACCATAAATTGGAAGTTCACTTTGTGAAGATCTTCGAATTGATTCTTCTCTAGTGACGACATAAGATCGGCTGCCGCATCATCATATATCAGCTTTGTTAGAATATCTTGGACGAAATCCGCATAGACCTTCAGAAGTCTATCAGTCAACGGAGGAAGATTATCAGTAGAATCTTGTAATCTCAATGTTGCAATATCCATTTCGGACTCCATACGGTTTTTGATCTGCAAATAATACTCCGATGAAGAGAATTTGCCATACTTTTTGAGAAAGGAATAGCATGCCGCACTTTCAGCAACAAATTGAAGAAAAATCATGTTCTCTTTCAAAATTTTGGCACCCACAAAACATTCTCTTGCGAGCTCGACATAAGCTTTTATACTTTTATCTTCCAAGTCACATTGATTCAGATTCTCCAGAAGTTGATCCAAAAATTCTACCATGGATTCGCTGCGGTGCATGAAGCCCGTTGATGAGGGGAAAGAATCAGTACTAAGAACAGCAAGGTATGCATTTGAGACTCTTGATACCATATGCTCAAAACTCCCCATGCTAAGAACCTCCCTGTCTTCTGATGTGTTTATTATATTCCCCCTTGATAGTAAACTTGAACAACACTCGAGGAGAGCCACAAAGTGTGATTCGATATCCGTCAAGATACCAATCAAACTTCGATTTATCACCAACCCCGTACCCTCCTCCACGCACCGATTCAACATGCACCATGTAAATGTAATTAAGAATCCAAGCTCCTTTCTCAACTTATGAAAATCAGAGCGATATAGTGAGCAAGCCTGCCTTTCAAATATCTCGTGTTGATAAAAGGTGGCCTTAAAGATCAAATTAAAGTTCTCGTACACATCTTTCATCACTTGGCTCAGATCAATATTTTCGCCATCGAACACATGCTCGTGCATCTTCTTACTTACTTTGGCAAGATCCACAGAACAACCTTCCATCTCTCTCTCTCTCTATGTGAATTGCTTAGAATGAACAGCTTTGACTTTGGGAAGATGCAACTAACTACACCAAAGTTGACCATTATTTATTGCAACTTGTAGACATTAGCTAATCATTTTCACTTATTAATCATTCATATATGTATGACAATGTCTGACATTAATTTGTTTTTCACGTTCTTCAACGCTCATGTTAAGCTCCTAACGTAAATTATGTTTCTCACTTTGCCCTCTAACGTAAGCTGAATGCGCCCCCGGATTAAATCTTATGAACAAAAACATGGCCGCGTGTCCACAATAAATAGGTTGATCAATAATTCAGGTGGGTATTATCTCTATACGTTGCGGGGCACATTACTAATTTTAAAACGTTAGATAAGAAAGTGAGAAACTTAGTTTAAGTTAGGGAGCTTAAACGGGAATTTGTTTGATCAACTCAAAAAAGCATCTAATAATGACCCTAATTTGGATTTCCTGTAACAACAAAAATAAATGGAAAAACACAATTTAAATTTAATATTGTCAATTTTATATTTGGAGCCCGAAAGTTGACCCGTAATAATTGGGTAATTATCAAATTAAATAAAACAAATGAATATGATTCCTTTTCATTAATAATTTTCAGCTACCACAAAATTGTTAAATATATCAACCAATAAACAAACAATATCGATCCATTTAAAAAAATACAAATTTAAATTAAAAAAAATAAAAATATAGACTACTTACGAATAGATTAAAGCATAAATTGGAAAAAGATACGAAGAGAGTAAGTATATAGACTACTTACAGGAGCCAAAATGACTAAAGCAAGTACCCCTCCGGCGATTAACGCGACGCCGTTTCGTCTACCTCCAGCTCAGTGAGCAAAGCACGAGCTCAGTGAAGGTGACGTGGCGTTTGATATTTTCTCTGCCCCCGCAAGTTGGAACTTATTGCTGATTTAGTCCTCACCAGTTCATCCATTAGTTGTTACTTAATTGAAAAGGCGATTTAAATTTTGGTCATTTTTCACTTGTCAAGGGTCATTTCTATTTAATATTTTATACTATGTATTTACTCAATGAAATTACAAAAATGGTGAAATTAAGATTAGTATTCTAACTTTGTTTGTTTTTGCACTTATATGGTCAAACTTTCATTTCGTGTGTTCCACTGTCTGAAAATTGCTCCGACTACCACTTCATCGTCCCAACTTTCAAACGCTACAAGAATTCCCAACTTTCAAATTATTTGTTTATTGTTTCACCAACATGAAAATCAATGCTGATTTGTTAATTTAACACTAACAGGCATTTAAATAAAAGAAGAAAAATAGTTTAACAAAATGATTGTAAAATAAAAAAGGTTTGGAGTTTTGAAGATATGAAGAAAGTGTTCGAGAATATTTTTTTAGATTTGAGAAATGAGAAACATTTTGAAGATTTGAAGAGAATGTTGGGTTAATTTTTTAGATTTGATAAATGGAAAAATTTGGAATATATGAAGAAATAAAGAAATGGTATGGATAGTTTTTTAGATTGGAGAAGTGAGGAAATTTTGATGATATGAATAAGTGTTGGGATTATTTTATAAATTGAAGAATTGAGGGATATTTATAATATGAGATTGAAAATTTTGAATATTTGAAAATTTTGAATTTCCCGCACTTGGGCACCCAAATTTTCGAGGTTTTGCGACCGAAAATCGGTAGCTAATTGACAAAATTTTTGAATTTTTTGGGAATGCCGCCAAATTTCTGGGTCTGCCAAGTTGAATATTAGTAGCTACCGCTCGCCGGTAGCTAATAATCTGGTAGCTACGGACAGGCGGTAGCTAATGTCCGTTGAATATTATTAACTACCGTCACGCGCTAGCTAATGTCCGTTGAATATCAGTAGCTACCACTTAACCGTAGCTAATGCTAATTTTTTTGCCATATTGTGGATTTCTTTGTATGATTTTGATTTTGCTATATCGTGTATTCCACTGTCTGAAAATTGCTTCGACTACCACTTCATCGTCCCAACTTTCAAACACTACAAGAATTCCGAACTTTAAATTATTTGTTTATTGTTTCAACAATATGAAAATCAGTGATGATTTGTTAATTTAACACTAACAAGCATTTAAATAAAAGAAGAAAAATATTTTAACAAAATGATTGTAAAATAAAGAAGGTTTGGAGTTTTGAAGATATGAAGAAAGTGTTCGAGAATATTTTTTGATTTGAGAAATGAGAAACATTTTGAAGATTTGAAGAGAGTGTAACGTCCCAATTTTTTTTTTAACATGGATTGTAAAAATAAGAAGAACAATTGGTAAAATCATCCAAATTGTGTTGTTTATTCTCACCAAAAAGCTCCATATTTATACAACAAAATTAACCAAACTTAAGTCTCAATGTTCTCCTACATACAAGGTAATGATATCTCCTACATACAAGGTAATTATATCTTTCCATATCACCTCCAACTAATCTACATCTATCCATAATCCATATAATATACAAATATATACGCTAATACCCCCCCTCAAGTTGGAGCATGGAGATTCGAAATGCCCAATTTGACCAGCAATGTCTCGAACTGATGTTGGCCGAGAGCCTTTGTAAGAATATCGGCAAGCTGATTCGTCGTGGAAACATATGAAGGAATAATAAAACCACGCCGAACCTCGTCGCGAACCAAATGACAATCCACCTCGATATGTTTGGTGCGTTCATGAAGCACCGGGTTCTGAGCAATGTGCAAAACCAATTGGCTATCACTATAAACAGGGATAGGAGTCGAACCAGTGATCCCCAAAGTACGCAGCAGCCCTTGCAACCACTTCATCTCACACGTAGTTGCAGCAATGGATCTATACTCCGCCTCGGCAGATGATCGCGAGAAAGTCGGTTGCTTCTTTGTTTTCCACGAGATAGGAGACTCGCCTAGAAAAATAAAATAAGATGTCAAAGACCGACGGGTCAAGGGACAACTCGCCCAATCCGCGTCACAAAATGCCTTGAGAGATAAAGTAGAAGAAGACTTGAGAAGAAGTCCTTGGCCAGGATTAAGTTTCAAATAACGGACAACTCGCAAAGCGGCATCCCAATGCGCCTCATTCGGCTGTCGCATGAACTGAGACAGGATATGAACACAATATGTCAACTCCGGTCTAGTGATAGTCAAATAAATAAGGTGACCAACGAGACGACGATAGCGCTCAGGAGAGAGCAAATCCGAACCATCGGCGATAGCTAAGTGATGATTTTGTTCAATTGGAGTGCCAATTGGTTTAGAGCCCAATAGACCCATCTCCGAAATAATATCGAGGGCATATTTGCGCTGACTAAGAAAAATCCCTGTAGCAGCACGACCAACCTCGAGCCTCAAGAAATACTTGAGCTTCCCTAAATCCTTCATACGAAAACAAGAACACAAGTATGTTTTGAAACATTGAATAGCGTCGCCATTGTCACCGCCAATAACCAAATCATCAACATAAACAAGGACGGTGAGATGCACCCCGGACGTGAAAGAAGTAAATAAAGAATAATCTGATGTAGACTGAATAAAGCCATACCGAGTGAGTGATTGTCCAAGTTTAGCAAACCAACATCGAGGTGCTTGACGAAGACCATACAAGGATTTTCTCAAGCGACAAACTTGGCCCACTCCTGGCGATGCGAAACCCGGAGGAAACCGCATATATACCTCCTCATCGAGGTCCCCATGTAGGAAAGCATTGTGAACAACCATCTGATGCAACTCCCACTGCTTGATCACGGCTACAGCAAAAAAAGTACGTACCGTGACCATTTTGGCGGTAGGAGCAAAAGTCTCTGTATAATCAATCCCTTCCACTTAATGATTACCGAAAACCACCAAACAAGCCTTATGTCGCTCGAGAGAACCATCGGCGTTGTACTTAATTTTGTACACCCATTTACTCTCGAGAGCTTTCTTCCCATGCGGCAAAGTTGTCACTTCCCACGTGCCATTATCTTCTAAGGCCTTAATCTCTTGATTCATGGTTGTGCGCCAACACTCATGACGCATAACTTCTTTAAAACTAGAGGGCTCAAAACATGTAGAGATAGCAGCCAAGAAACGACGATGCAAGGCAGAAAATGTATCACAAGTGACAAAATTAGATATCAGATAACGAGTACCTGAGGATGCTTTAGGGGCTCGGTGAGTGGAAGAAGCGTCAAGCCGAGTTGTATGTGTGATATAATCCTGAAGGCGGACTGAAGGAAGTTTCTGCCTCTGTCCTCTTCCCAGCGCATTACTATCCTCAACAGGGGTTGAAGACTCTGGTGTCAATGTTGCTCCAACATCAACCTCAACATTGAAACCAGAATGTCCAGAAGAGACAGGAGCCGAAGTCAATGATTCAATGTTGCCCCAACATCGACTCCAACATTGAAACCAGAATGTCTAAAAGAGACAGGGACCACAATTTCTGGTTCTGATGTTACTGCAACATTGGGAACAACATTGGAAACAGAATCTATACCAACCAAGTCAGCCTCATCAGCGTTCGAAGGCAAAGAAAGAGGGGCTGCCTCTTGCACGTCAAAATGTCGGCTAAAAGGAAATTGTGTTTCGAGGAAAACCACATCCCGAGACTCAAAAAAGGAGTTAGATTCCAAATCATACAAGCGCCAACCCTTCTTCCCGTAGGGACACCTAAGAAAAACACATTTGCGACTCCTACTCGCAAGTTTATCCTTATCTCGATTCAAGCTTTTAGCATAACACAAACAACCAAACACACGAATATGATCAAGCGAGGGAAGCCAACCAAACAAAAGTTCATATGGGGTTTTACCGTGGAGAACGGAAGAGGGTGTGCGATTTATTAAATAACCCGCAGTTAAAATGCACTCCCCCCAAAATTCAATAGGTAGATGAGCTTGAAATCTTAAAGCCCTTCCCACGTTCAAAATATGTCTATGTTCACGCTCCACTCTCCCATTTTGTTGAGGAGTATCAACCATCGACGTTTGGTGCAAAATCCCTTTTCCATTCAAAAAACTAGTGAGACAAGTAAATTCTTTGCCGTTATCGCTACGCAAAATTTTTACTTGCTTATCAAACTGTCGTTCAGTCATGGCCAAAAAATTCTTTAGAATTTGAGGAACCTCGTGTTTTTCTTTCAATAAGTACACCCAAACAGCACGAGAAAAATCATCCACGATAGTGAGAAAATATTTTGAGCCACAAAGTGAAGCTTCACGATATGCACCCCACAAAGGCCTTTTAAGTGGAGAATGATGGGCTTCAAAAAGGCCTTGTTAAGTGGAGGGGGAACTTCTCCTTATTAACATTAATCCAAGACCATACCCAAACGATGTGGGATAATATATTCTCAACACGTCCCCTCACGTGTGGCCCGATAATTATCTTTGGTGCCATCACGTGGGTAGGTCCTTGAGCCCAACATACGTCTTGGGTTGGCTCTGATACCATGATAGAAATTGAAGCCCATCATTCTCTACTTAAAAGACTATTGGTGAAAATGTCGGCAATTTGAAGTTGTGTAGGAATGTATTGAGTACGTATTTTTCCAACACCAACAAGTTCCCGAACAAAATGATAGTCTAAGTCAATGTGCTTGGCCCGTTTATGAGCAACTGGATTATCACTGAGGAAGAGCATGCTCTTGTTGTCGCAAAAAATAAGTGGCGAAGTAGGGAGCGAAGCGCCAAGATCATGGAGCAAGTGACCAAGCCAAACAACTTCAGCGGCAGAGTTAGCTAGCGCACGATATTCCGACTCACAACTTGACCGAGAAACAGTTGGTTGCTTCTTCGAACTCCACGAGACCAGATTAGAGCCGAAAAAGATAGAGTAACCCGACGTCGAACGACGCGTGTCGCTGCAACTGGCCCAATCGGCATCGGAATAAGCGAGAACAGTAGGCGAAGAGCAAGAAGAGTAGTGAATGCCAAAACCGAGTGAACCCTTGACGTAACGAAGGATTCATTTCACCGCTTGGAAGTGATCATCAGTAGGTGATTGGAGAAATTGACTAACGGGGTTGACGGCAAAAGTGAGGTCCGGGCGCGTGATGGTGAGATATTGGAGTGCACCAACCAAAGAGCGAAAAAGAGAGGGATCGGAGAAGGGAGTACCTTCATGACTGAGGTGATGTGTCGTGACCATGGGAGTAAACACCGGTTTACTATCAAGTAATTGAGCGCGAGTAAGAATATCATGAGCATACTTAGTCTGACTTAACAACAAACCATCATTAGTGTAAGTAACCTCCAAGCCCAAGAAATAACTCAACTTCCCAAGATCCTTAATAGCAAATTCCAAACCAAGATGAGAAATAAGCGATTGAAGAAGGGAAGAGTCATTACCCGTGACCACGATGTTATCAACGTATAAGAGAAGGTAAATAATAGAATCACCACGACGAAGGATAAATAAAGATGTATCAGCGCGGCTACATAAAAAAACCAAACTTGAGCAAAAAATCACTAAATCACTGAAACCAAGCACGATGGACTTGTTTCAAACCGTAAAGCGCCTTCTTCAAACGACAAACGTGATTCGGGAACCGTGGATCAATGTAGCCAGGGGGCGCTCCATGAAGACCGAGTGAGTTAAAAACCCGTTGAGAAACGCATTTTTAACATCAAGTTGTCGCAATGGCCATTTGCGCATAACAGCGAGAGAAAGAACAACACGCACCGTAGTAGCTTTCACTACAGAACTAAAAGTGGCGGTATAGTCAAGACCCGGGACTTGGGTGAATCCTTGAGTAACCAAACGAGTTTTGTGTCGTTCAATAGAACCATCACAAAGACATTTGGTGTGAAAAACCCATTTGGAGCCGACCACGTTAGCATGAAGAGGCCGAGGAACAAGATCCCAAGTCTCGTTAGATTTTAGAACAACGATCTCTTCATCCATATCTGTCAACCATTGCGGATGCTTGGCGGCAGATTTGAACCCTTTGGGCAGATACATGGCAACATAATAGCCAGGATAATGGGGCACATGGGACGTCATGTCCTCATAGCTGATAGTTGTTTTATATTTCTTCAGCTCGGGCGAAACGCGAAAACCCCATTCGTCATACACTGCATCCTCGTTCCCGTGAAGATCAGCAGCATCTTCATCTAACCCGTCCCCCACATCATCACTAACCATCAATTACTTCCTATAATGTAGGGACTCTTGTACCACGTCATCCATGCAACGGTTGTCCATAATGATTTTTTCATCAGAGGATACCTCGAAGCTAGGTTTCGAGGTATCAATAGCTTAGGTCTTTTTAACCTATCAAGGGTCAACTGTCATCCATCATCCATCTTAGTGAAATAGTTATGATATGGGTATTTCCCGTATTGGGCCGGTCCATGGGCCAAACCCATATTTTAGCTATCCCCGACATACAGATCGAATATATCTTCGATATGGTACAGCTCACGTGTTTAACACGTGAGTGGTCCCCGCATCCCGAGGCCTATAAATACCCGCATCCCGGTAATCAAGGTAAGCTTTAATTATCTGCAATTACTGTACACCTATATCGAACATACCCGATATAGCGCTCGACATAATATTCGATATATATCTCCGATATATATCACCGACTTATCATTCGACATCATATCCGACGTCAGAAGAACATCATCCTCGACGTGGAAGGCATCCGATATCATCCTCGATATCACCTTCGACGTCATCCCCGATATACATTCGACATCCGCAGTTGTACCTAACGTCAGTTCGAGGTGTTCCGAACCAAGCCTACTCAGCACTAGCACTAGTCTAAGTATGTCTAGTTTACTGATAGATTCGTTGTACCGCACCTATAACCGACCTTATTATATAAATACGATCTATTGTTAAATTACGCTAGTTTTGATGTATTCGACAAACGGGGTAATAGTTCAAGAGATTTGTTCATTTATCTCTTTTATTAATCTTTCAAATTAGTAAGAAACATATTTCATACAATCAAATGGCACAAGTCGATTATTTGCGTTTATATAGTAGTTATTTTAATTTGAAGATTATCGAATATGAGTCATTAATTGTACCTCGTCATCAATACAATGGTTCGATAAAATAATGTTTTCACGGGTAGATCATTTAGTGTTTTTTTCCCGCCTCAAACTGAAATTCTCCACAACCGAAAGAAAAAAGAAAAAAAAAATGAGTACAACACAATACTTCTACTTCACACCCATCCAATGATGAACACATTCTCAAGTACTCAGGAATATAGACACTCTATTAAGGGGTTCAAATTAATATAACGGAGGGGTAAGTGCAAACACATGTCAAATTTGGGTCGAATGTCGAATATTGAAGCACTACATTTAGAACCGAACACATTACATGACTAAAATTGATACTTTAGAGGACCAATAGTAAGCATTGTCTTGGACACATGCAGTGCCTGTTAAGAAATACTAAAATCGATCATTTCACTTTTTAAAAGGACTAAAATTGAACCGCAACATATTACCAAACTAAGTCGGCAAACACCTCATAATAAAGGACCAAACTGAAAATAAAAAAACAATTTTTTAAAATAATTGTAGTTTCAAAATATCTTTAGTAGTGAACACTAATTCTTTTACCATAATTAGAAGAATCTTACAATATACACATGCAATATGTATAAATAATGTTGGAGTGAAAATGAGCTGTAACAAGTAATCAATTCAACGCAAGAAGTCCTACAACTGCATCAATAACATATGTTGTAAGTTGAAGATATTACAATGTTGGGCCACCAATTCTTATGATGATTGCAGCAAAAGTTTAACATATTATATCATACTGATACAACAAAGAATATATATTGTTGTACAAGAATATATTACAAGTTGGCTCTGCAGTTGAAATTAATCAATATGAAAATGCAATATATGGTACAACTAAGACTAAGCATTTTTTACTATGCAAAAAGGGGGGCTGCTTGATAGGTGAAAGAACTATTCAGCTATGTCGTCGTTCGACTAAAAATGGTTTGAACGTCATCACAACCGCAATGACTTCAATTACGTTCAGGATGAAGAATACCATTTGGTCTCCTGCAATTTACAAACCATTGTTAGCAAATAGAAGGTAACAGTAAGATACATACACATGGACTTCATAAAATGTACCAGGAAGGAAGTAAGCGTCTTGACGCTTTTGACCCCAGGAAAATCTGCATAGCCGATGGAGATACGGACAGTTTAGCAAGACAAGATAATGATACTTTGTGGCGCTTTACATAGCACAAACGATACAAGCTCTAAAGATGGTCAAAATTCTGTGAAGTGCAACTACAAGTATTGTTTGTTGTATAATCATGAGTATGAGATCAAACAAAATCGATAGGTTCATGTCACATTTATTGGTACATACGTCCTAGTGGATGCGTACACACGTCTTTAGTGTTTAAGAGAAGCTTACATTGCTCCTCCGCCTGCTGGACCAGCAGCTTTGAAAAGCGACATTAAGGTCATGGCGATACCATTGGCAGCTCCTCTTTGGTCTTGATCCTGTGGTTATTATGCAAATAAGAAACTACTTAGTCATGCGGCATGAACATATACTGGTGTAAAATGATTAAAATTGAACACTACGTATATAGGAAATCAAATATCTATATATCATGCTGGTGTATAGAAAACTGAAGAGAATGATGATTGAAGAGTTACCACAGCCCTGTTTTGCAAGATGAACAACCCCGTTACGATGGATATCTGAGGAGCATACGACTTTAATCAGAAAAGATAAAATTGAAAAGGGAAATCAGAATTGTGCATGCAGATTGCTATGCTAGTGTAGTAGAGCATAAGTAAGAGACAATAACTATACAACGGTTAGTTCACGTTCAAAAGAATAACTTGTATAAATGTTTGATGACAATATAAGAATCTCACTTACAGAAAATACATTCTTCAAGAGAGATGCACAGTTTAATACGATGGTCAATGTGATCCCCGATAGCATGGCTATATAGTGATAGCTTGTTAACAGAGGAATTGAGAGAACCTGCATTCTCGAGAAAACTTCTGAGTATATGCATCTTGTAAACCATAATTCATTTAGTAGTCTGATATTTCAAGAACTTACTCCTAGCATTCGAGAAAGACGAACTGGACCCATCATTCTCTCCACAACGGGATATAATGAAGATTGAAAGATTAAAAGGCCAAATCCTGAAAATCGAGTAAATGTTGGTGAAACATATTTCAGAAGGCACTAAAAAATGTATTCCTCAAGATATTTGAGAATGCATTCATAACAACAAAAGAGTGAAATATAGGGATAGAAGTGAGTAGACGCCATACCTGAAACTGCAAGAACTGTTCCTACATCCTGAGTCGTATAACTTAACCCTCCAAGTCTCCTGGGGCTCACGGCCCATAATGAGAATATCTGTCGCAAGATAAATAACGGTAAAGCAACTTAAAAAGTGTTGTCAGAAACGTTCAAACTGCAGAATATGCTTTCCCAATTATAAACTAGAGAACACGTAGCACATGTATCATCTAAACCATGATATGGATAACGATAAATCCCCGTAGCCTGTGGCCAAGACGTAGATTAAAGGTCCCGTATTAACAGAAAGCAATTTAAGAACTTCAGCAAGCACATAGCAAACTGTAAATAATACGATCTAGTTTTATGTTTACCTCAGTGTACGCCATATCATGAAGCGAGAAAACACAATACACAATGATGGACGACATGAGGGGCCAGTTCGTATAGATGCTCGGTTTAGACTTTGTCTCCCCTTTTGCCTGAGTTGCAGCCTCCAGATTATCATATGACATTTGAGATGCTATCTTGTCGGAGGGGTGTATGTGTAAGGTTTCCTGCATTTCGTAAACTTTAGCACTAATTACTAAAAGAATATTTGTAGAAACATAAATCAAGTAACATGAGTTTAAAAACATACCGGGATCCAAAAACAAGCGACGGTCACAACAATGGCGAAGAGCGAGATTATCATGCAGGGTAAGAAGTATGGAAATCTGCATATGTGGTCACGTTTAATACCGATCATAGTATCAGAATAATATCTATGCAATAAAGGTTGAAAAGAAGAGTTAAGTTACCTCCCAAAGAAGGAGTCTTGTGCAAATATGCCAGGAAATTTCTCTGCAGGCTTCATTTCAAACAATAAAATCAACAAACGTCGCAAAATGGCAGACAAATATATGGATAAAGAACAGGTAAGCTTATAGCATCTCACATATATATATATATATATATATATATATATAATTAGTACCTGAGCAAGAAAGCCTCCTAAAGCTGGTCCGATAATTAAGCCCGTGCCCCAAGCGGTACTGACCTAAAACGTAGTCCACGAGTTCTCAAAAACGGCTACACGATGTATATTAACATAACCGTGCGCATGAAAACATGTTATCTAGTACAAGTAAATAATTGCTCACCGCTGACAGTCCTAAAGATTGATACTCATCGCGAACCGTTTCGCATGCATATGCCTGGCCATGGATAGAGCTTAACCATTATATTTTGATTCATAACCAAACAAAAACTAAAGAAAGGAGATAAAAAAGAACTAGAAAGTATAAAATTCCATCAAAATTAGGGAAACGCGGCACAAGATCTCGTTCATCATGATTGAATAAGTTTACATCTCAAGAAAGAGTACCTTAATTGGTCCAAGTAAACCATTTAAGCTTCCTAGAAGAAATCTCGTCGTGAGAGCCATCCAATAGTTTACACTAAGACCAAACAGAGTGTTGAAAACGACGCTGTGTACAAGATATAGCCATCCATTATTAGTATAAGCAAACTACAGTCTTACAACAAGCAGAAGTAAAAGAAAAACTAAGATCACTAACACTGTGGCACAGCCGATAATTATGACAGGTTTTCGCCCGTATTTATCAGCAATGGCTCCCCAAACAACCGACGTCAAAGCTCTACCAAACATGTATGACGAGCCTTCAAGAATTGAAATCCAATCAGGGAGTATACATCAGAGTGTTTACTTATATTGAATCTAATGAACTTCATCAGAAACGTAAGATGCACGGCCTACCTATAAAACCGGCATAGTACCCAATATCTTCTTCTTTTTCTGCAATGTGGAAATCCCTTATCTACAATATAATGCAAGTATAGAGATTAAAACAATTGCATTCTAACTATCTACAACATACTGTAAAATTGGATTAAAGCTATTGACCAATAAAGTGACACTCCAAGTGTTGAATACTTACCATAAAATAAAGGAATGGGAAGAGAGATGATATTGTTAGAGCTGCAATGGTGAAGACACAAATGCAATACATAATGAGTTGTGTAAATTTTGTTGTCAGCTAATGAGATAAGAACATTATAAGTATCATATCACAGCAATAATAACATTTAACAAAGGAAATTGATCACTATCGAAGTGGAAACAGTAGTCCCTCCAAAATCACTAAGTGACCAACAAAACAGCCAAATTTTGATAAAAGACAGCCAAAACATAGTTCATCACCAAACAATTAATTGCTTAAGGCTATTAGAACTCTATTACTCTAGCAATTAAATTTACTCTTCTATATAGTCATATGAAGACCAGATTTTTACATGAGATTTGAATCTTTATGTGGTTGAATAAAAAATATATAAACTTTTAATTACAGCAAAAGGCAATCGACTTTTTGAGGAAAAAACAAAAACTGCAAAATCACTTTTAAAGCTAAAAAGCTAACTTTTTGCTTTTAAAAGTCCAACAAATACATGAAGTTCACCTACTCTTTTTCCTTCCTTTTTAGCTTCTGAAATATCCAACTAACATAAAATAAAAAAATAAAAAATAAAAAAACCCAGAAATCTTATCACTCCCACACACCCCTTTGCAGCATTATTTCAAACTTTAAAAAAAAAAAAAACTAAATAAATAAAAAAAATCAAGAATAGGTAAAAAATAAATTTTTTCTTTGGTTAATTTACCTGTCGAGAGAACAATGATCCATACAATGAAAACTTGCTTAATGGGAATCCCTCTGTTTCTCTCCTTCTGCTGATCGACTTTGCAACCAGGGCATCCCTCAAAGTAATTTATTTTTTCGAGCAAGCTCTCTGTATATTCGTGACCGTCGCTCATTTTCTCGACCTTAATAAAATTTTATTTTATATAAATCTGGCTCCAAATAATATGATTTAGAGCCAGAATTTATATGTGTAAATATGTTGTTTGACGTTGTCAATAGAAGGGAGTATTAATTTGCATGAGGTACGATGTCATGTGTCGTAAATTAAAGTGTTTGTAGATTGTACTCCCATAACCACCTTTTTTTTTTGTTATATGGGGTTGTCGGTTTGGGAGACGTGTATAAGTAAAGGACATAACATGATAGCGATTGGGCAATGATTCAATCAAGTGTTTGATAAAAACATTTTTATTTTCTTTTTGGGTATATAATTTTTGGGGAAATTACACTAAACCTCCCAACATTTGGGACCATTTGCAGTCAAACCCCTTAAGTTTGTTTGAAGCAGTCAAACCCCTATCGTTTGGAAAAAATATGCAACTTGCCCCAAGTCAACATTTTGCAGTTTTGATCAGGGGTGTTTTCATCAAACTATCTTATCCCACATTCTGATAGGTTAAATGTACCCCCTAACGTATTGCACTGTGTGCAGATTGCCCCCAACCTATTGTCTTAAAAAATTCAACATTTTTTATTAAATTCGACCCACCTTTTTAGTTTCTTATTTTTTTAAGGCCATGGAACTTAGGCTTCTTTTTCGATATTTTTTTTAAAGAAGCCTAAATTCATTTTCGACAGTTTTTAGATCAATTAATCAATCTGAAAAGGAATTTGTCTAAATATTTTTAAAAAAAATAGTAAAAACTTAGAAATGATGAAGTTGTTAAATTTTGTATCAAAATTATCCTCCAATAGAGATAACTTGATTGGCTAACATGAATCTCAAAACATATTTGGAATGGACTCATATAACTGGCCCAAAGAAATAGGACTTGGGTCGGGCTAGCCCATTAGCGAATACCTCGAAAGCTAGTTCTAAAAAATCTCTAACTCAAATCTCAATACCTCGAAAGATTCTTTGGTGATATTGATACTTTTGAGTTATTCGTGAATTTAAAAAAATTGTTCCACATATCGAGGACTATAATTTTTTGGGTTTATCGTTTTTAACCACCTACTTTTACCTCAAAAGTCTCATTCGAGCTATAATTTCTTTCTAGTTATATTACCTTTCCAGTTGTCGATTTAGCAAGTCAGGGTTTCGACCTAGTAAGGATTCAAGGTGCCTATAGTCTCAAGGTACCAGAGTTTGGAGTTACTATGAGTTTCTAGCTATCCAAGTTTCGAGTTATTTGAGGATTCGACCTACTCACTTAATCTGATCGTTCGTCGGATGTGTTTCGAACAAAGCTGATCTAGATTAGCATGTTTTTGTGTAATTAGGCTTTAGATTACCAGAGTTTCGGACGAAGCTTTAGATTAGTATAATTTTATGTAATTAGACTTGTTTGTACACGTTGATATCTTACGTGTGACCCAAACGAATTATTATCAAATTAATATTATTTGGTCTATTGGTAAAAATTACAATTTAAGTAGAAAAATGGCAAAAAGAGAATGATATTAATCTATATGATATGTTACTGCAAATTAGGGGTACTGTTGTTGATATTATTGAAAGTTAAGGGGTGTAAGTGCTATTTGATCAAACTTAAATTAAAAAGGTGTCGACATTAATATTATTCCAAATTAACATAAATAATTATCAATAACAAAAGTTTCCTGGCACTTTCATATTTGAAACATTGTATGAGGAGTCAGTAGGTGACTCGGCAATTTTTTTAATTGTAGATTAAATGTGCCATGTGCAAAATCCCCAGTGAATGTCGAATTAGGTATTATTGATTATTCCAACCTGTACATAGTTGAGAGAATCCATGTTGGATTTGTTAGATCTTTATTCTTTAGTACATCGGTGCAAATGGACGCCGCTGATTTATAGAGAGTTTGTTTTCTGAAATTTTAAATAGATTTACACGTTTATTGTTGTTTGATACAAGATCATAAATTCATAATTGTTGGGAGCCGAATCACCTCCTACATTACAAACTAATAATTGTCCCGTGTAAAAAGTTGTTATACAAAATTTAGGGATTTTTAATTTTTTTTCCAAAATAAACATGCTATTTATTTTAGGGAGAATTACGCAAACTATCTGAATTACGGGGTAATTATACAAACTACCCTTCATGTTTAGAAAACTACACAAATTATCCTTAGAGCCAATTTTTCGTATAAAAAAATATTAACTTGTTTTTGCATGCATGTAAATTCATGCTCCTCATTTATTTGAACAAAAAACGAAAAAAAAAATCAAAATTGCTGCATTAAACCACAGTTGTCTCATTTAAAAAAGAAAAAATATATATAAAATAAATAATATCTTCTGAGTAAAAATAAAATATCAGCAGATTTTAGTCTTTGTAATGATTTAAAGTTGCGAGGGTTGTCGTAATCGTTGTAATTTTTTGACATAAAAGGTGGTTTGTGTAATTTCACAAATATGAGGGGTGGTTTATATATATTATTACCATATATTATTACCATAGTTCAGGGATAGTTTGTGTAATTCTCTTTTTATTTTAATCATTGATTATATTTTATGAAAAAAAATGTTTTCTGTACGCATCTCATGAAGCTTGTATTTTATTGTAAAATTGGACAGTGCGTGATCTGTTTTACATCACTGCATATGTCACGTGATTATTGCATGTGGGCCAAGAAATTAAGAAACAAAATCTGATTAGAACTCTACTTCACAATTTGCCACACTCCATCGTTGACTGCGACAATTCTTGTTTTCTTATTTTCCTTTGTCGAACAATAGATATAAAAATGTGGAAACATTAAGCAAGTAAAAATATATAGGGCCCGTTTGGATGTATTTTCGTTGGTTTGGTTTGGTTCATTTTGGAAAAAGGTGTTTGGAAAATATTTTGAAAAACGTGTGAAAAAGCTGAAATATAATTTGGATGTATTTTGAGTGTTTGAGTGTTGGAAGAAAAGTATGTATTAAAACATCACATCAATATGATTAGTATGGGTAAAAGTAATATTTTAATTAGAGATGATTTTGGTTAATTAAAATATTATAAATATTATTATTCACAAAATGTAATTACTTGTACAGACCTTGAAAAACCGTGAACAGCTATATCCTTAAAAAAAATGTGCTTAAAAAATCATGATTCATTGTCTATATAATTATTTTGAACTAAAACTATAATTTATTATTCTTTGTGAAAAAAATTCACCACTCGCCTAAATTAAAAATAAATAATTACATAAATTATATATTTTATTAATTTAGTTTACTGTATTTCTATACACATGACTAAACACTTCATAATTATTACAAATACACACGTTATCTAAATCACTAAATAACAAAATAATTTATGAAATACATGTTTCTCAAAAGTGCGTAAGTCGCGACATACTTAACAATAACACACTTAAAGTATCACATATAGTACATAATTGGTGCGTGGAATATTGGATAGGCCATAGACAACATATAATATGCATTTTAAACATTAAATATTAACTAAGATCTTGGTGATCGACATGTGCTACTCTCCCCTTTGCCGAAAGTAGTTTCTGTGCTTCGATCACGTCGTGCCCGAAAATCTACAGAGCGTAACCAAGGGTTGACACGTGAAACCCTTGAACCTCTATCAGAGGTATCAAGATGGTCATTGCGATTAACCACATTTTGTTGTGTGACTCCTCGAGCATGTTCAGGTTGTTGTCCCCAATTGCTGCCAACAGATGAATTGTTGTCGCTTACTACTGGATCGGGAGCACTACCAAATGAATGAATGTCCTCATGTTGTGAATTGTCGAATATGTATTTCAATTCACCCCAACGAGGCTCTCCTAAATGAAAATACCTTTGTGCCTCCGGAATGTTCTGTACCAAGTAATGTGCAACTTATGTCCACTTGAAAGTGATAAGAATGAAGTATTTAATATTCTAAATAAGATATTTATTAGTACAATTTATATACGTGCCTGAAGAATGTAATGGTGCGATAATTCACAAACCTCCATGCGATTGTTTTCTGGGTCATGCCGAACTCCCTGATAACGTAACAACTGAGAGAACAAATTATACCTTTGGGACAACTTTTCCATCTTTCTTCTTAATAATGTTGGAGTAATGTGGCGTTGCAAGCGTATGGACATGTTTCGTGCAATTATTTCTAAGCAAGAATCTATTATCGACTCGTCAGTAAATGGTCGAATTGACCTGTGGCTGACCAAACCATCGATAAACATATTTTCTTCTTCATCTCCCCATTTGATACGTTCCCACAATTCCTTAAGCGTTGCGTTTCGACGACTCATTTCTATTGCAAAAAAAAATGAGGATATATAACATACAATTTTCGTTAACATTAAACAACAACTTGTTTATTTATACACAATATAACGTATAACGTCATAAATAATACATTCTTTTTACAAATATTTTATGCCTCAAACATATAATCTGCTTATTACAACATCAACAAAAGTAAACAAACCAACCATATTTTGAAAACCAAAATAAGATACTTTAAAAGCATGTAATTATTTTATGCTAATTATGATTAGCCCATATAGCATGTCTTAGTGAATCCCTAAATGCGTACATGAGATTAATCTCTTGTTGTGTCGGAGCACGGGGCGCTTTATGGAAATCTTCATTTAAATCTTCATCATCTTCAACTATGGGTTCATTAGTTGGCAAATTAAAAAAATAATCATCTTGGTCGTGTTTGCGAACCCAATTGTGAAGTGCACAACACGCAACTACTATATTAGCTTGTGTATCAACGCTAAATCGTGGCATCCGTCCTGTCAATATGGGAAACCTGGCTTTTAAAACTCCAAAAACTCTTTCGATCACATTTCGCAACTTTGCGTGTCGTTTGTTGAACAATTCATTTGGGCCTATAGGATCACCAGGCTCCCACTCGGGAATGTGGTAGCGATAGTTCTTGTATGGCGCTAGATAACCTGGACAGTTGGTGTAGCCCGAATCGACAAGATAATATTTTCCTAAAATCGAGAAAATTGATTTCATTAAGATTAGAGCCAAAGTACTACGATGAATGAAATTGTACCACGACCTCACCAGATGGAGGGTTAGGATAGGTAGGATCTGTCTCGATTGCATGCAGTAAGACCCTATTATCATGCGCAGAACCTTCAAATCCAGGATACACGTACGTGAACATCATATCAAAATCGCATATGCACATGATATTCTGCGTAATCTCTCTTTTTCTATTACCCCACGCAAGTTGGTCGTTCTTCGCTATACACGCATTAACGTGAGTGCCATCGATAGCTCCAACGCACCCCTACATGGATTTTAACGTTAGAATATACTAATAATACCCACGTAACTAAAAAGACTTGACGATATTGACAAAGATTGACTTAATCTTCATAACGTGTGCGCGAATTGATACCTCGAAATAAGGATAAAATTGGGGGTTGTTGAGAATGCAATCTGGTACTCTATTGAAGTCGGGCGGGGTGATGACTATTTTTCCAAATTGAACTAAGGCATTTAACACTCTATGAAAGTGTCTAGATATGGTTTCATTTGAATGTTGAAATCTTTCTTGGGAGTCACGACAACGATGGCTTAATCCCACAGTACGCATAAATATGCCAACAGACTCCAGTGTTGAAACTCTTGCACTAGGATCTTCCACAATTAAGCCGCGATTAACAAGCTCATCACAAAGATCAATAAAAGTATCTCTATTCATTCTCATTGCATCACGAAAGCGTTCAGGGGTTCCTAACATCAACTCTTCAATCCAATCGGCACCTTGCAATCTACTAGTGTTTCGCGGTACGGGTGGACAGAAATATCTCGGGTTTGCTTGTGAAAGACAATGAATAAGTAGTCCTTCATCATCACTATCATCATCAACCTGTTGAGGTGTCCAATTCTGATCGTGTGCCATGTTTTAAGAATTAAACACTACGAGATTAAGAGGAATGAATTAATTATAACAGCCACTGAAAATTAAAACACTACGAGATTAAGAGCAATGAATTAATTACAACAGAATTGAGAATTATTACACTAGGAGTAGGAGTTGAGATGTGATACTTCAACTGAGATAGTATTCACGCACAAATATTTTTTAGATATCATTTGACAAACATAGCACACACATGGAAGCACCTAATAAAGTGCTTAGGAATACAACATTACATAGATTAAATCCTAGTTCCCCTAACGACAGCCAAATATAGATTAAAAAACAAATCGTAGCATACTAAGTACATATTAACATTTTATAGGTTCACTAGGCATCTCACGGTAGATGATAAAAGATCAATCATAGTAGCCTTTCTATCCATTGTCTCTTTTTCTCTAGATTCATGTTAACGAACCACCAACGTTCCGCATGGTCATCGGTTAAAACTTTTTTAGCTTTGAAGTATAGACCAGTCTCCAAATCCTCAATTGACTCAAGTGCGTCAAATGCCTCTTGCATAGACACGACTGGAACATCGGCAAGCCTTCTGAGCTTGGCTTCATTTAGATCAGCCCACATTTCCATTCCTCGATCCATGCTACTCCTACTTCCACCACTCCTTGACCTCTTCGAACTACTAGTGCTCGATGAGGCACGCGATGTCCCATATGGTGGTGGAGTTGTGACGGGTGGACCGGCTCCTGGAAACCGAGGCCAACCAGACTAGGATGAATTTTCATTAGATTCGTCTTGCTCTACGGGCTCTGTATGACCTTCTCCTTCCCCAACATTTCGCGGGTTAGACGAAGATCTAGCATAACGTCCCGTTGCGGTACGCGTAGCCCACATTTCAGTACAATATGGGTACCGTGGCAGTCCTTTACTCATCAAGCTAGCATCATCTGGGTGGACCTAGACAAGTTCATTGTTGTGGTTGTTAGTGGAAAAAAAATATGATGACAAGCCTAGGAAATGTTAGAATATCCTATGACGCGTATTACCCTAACATGATCAGCCCAAGCCGCCGGTGGAGCATCGATAGTGTGTGTAACGGGATGCCATCCCCACCCTGTTTGAACTGTAAACAGATCATACATCCTTCTCCATTGTCTCTTTATCCTCCCACATTTTCCCTTAAGCTCAGCCACTGTGTATGGTCGAGGATGGGGGATCGGAGCCTCAATTTGCATACGATCAACTATTTCTTTCCATACATCTGTATGGAAGTTCTGCCCAATAAGTCGACCTTTTAAGAATTCATCATGCATTATATCGATAAAGGTTTCGACATTTTCAACAGGCCAACTTGCTATGTCAGACCTATTACGGGATTGTCCATCCCCATGAGCAAAAGACCTTGACCTTGAACCACCGGTATTAGCCATCTATGTACATGCATGAGTATACATTAGTCTTCTCATTATCAAACCACATACACCTCTTTGCATATCTATTAGTATGTCAGGCTTATGACATTTGAAGAGGCTTATGACATTTGAAGAGTAAGATATTACGTTTTTTTTTAACTATAACATTCATTATTATTACTATATATTACTTTTCGTACATAGTATTATTATTATTACTACATTACTTTTGTTTCAGGCTATTATAAAACATGATTCTTTCAATCAACAAGATACTAACGAGAGTATGATTACAAAATTACTTATACTATAATATAATGCCCTTATTTGTTTCTAGTTTTTTGAAATAATTTATTATCTAATTATGGAATTTAGAAAATATTTCCTATAGATAAGAGATGTCTAATAAGGAAAAGATTTATCACTAGTTTATATCTTATACAGTTCTACCAAATGTAATTTGAATAAGATAGGCAAAAATTAAATCCTATTTTAGTATGAAATTCAATATACCTTTGTTGTATCATTAATAATAGGAAAATTGTTTCCTCACAGGACTGTATGCCCCTTTCTATAGGTAAAAAAACATATTTGAACAAACCCGCAATCTGCTCATTAGGTTTAATAAATATTTTTGCAAAAAAAAGATATTTTAACTGACTTGGATTTCCCGCGTATTATCTTAATACAAATTGAGTCTCTAAAATAATTTCAAATGCCTTCAATTAAATATTAAATGTACATGTAAATGTTGGTATGCATTCTTATTTTTAATGCTTCAGTATTAATGGAATAGATTAATATCGATTTTTTTTCCAATTTTTTAATTACAAAACTTCATATCACCAACAATATTTAGTTGTTCCAAAATAAAGGACTTCTGATTTTGAGAGAAAGGAAAAAATTTGCTAACTCCTTCGCATATATTAGAAAGAAATCTTAGTTCTACTTTATATAATTTTTATATAGACAAATATCACTTTTATAATAACAATTATTATGAATATATAAGCTATTAACATACTCAAAAGTTTTTATTTAGTCACAGTTAGCAAAGATCACTTTTATAATAACAGTTATTATGAATATATAAGCTATTAACATACTCAATAGTTTTTATTTAGTCACAGTTAGCAAAGATTAACACATTTTCGATCAATACAATATTTTATTTGTATGGGGCGTATCTCATCATCTTTTTAAATTGATACTTGTAGATCATATATAATTAAATTCTGAAGTGTAAATTCGTAGTAATCATGTTACATGGAAAAATGGAGAAATGCAAATACAATTTTATTCCCCTAATTTATTGGACAGCTTGCTAAAAGAAGCTCATCAATAACAGGTTGTAGAACTTATAGGACTCTCAGATAAGCATAGCCCTTAATAGTAGAAGGTTTATTTGCATAATTCAAAATGACTAATTTCTACAAATATTATCCACATATTTAATCCGGGATTTGATATAATCTAAAAGTTTGCTTCTTAGACATCTAATATTTTTCCTACCAAAATTAATTATTTTATATCTCCGTGGATCTTTTTCTTCCCGTATGTGCACATCTATATTTTTGTATTTAAAGTAGTTGCAACAATTAAGGGATATTGACTAACAAACATATATTTCCAAGACTAAAATTAAAGAGAAACTAATTAGTTACCAGAATTTCCTCCTATTTTGCAAAAAGATCACCTGTAAAAAAGATAAAAAAATGTTTAGAACGTTAGCACTTAGAATAATAATAAAAAAGCATAATTGAGAAAGAAAAAAATGTACACACCTTCAGGATTATCTTAGAAGGCGTGTTGTTAACTAAGAAAATCACATTATTTATAGAAAAACTCTCTCAACTGTTAGGATCTAATAATTAAATTCACTGTTTATTAATTGATTTTTTTAATTATCAAGATGGGTTCCCCCTTTAATAAAATATGAAGAAAAAACAAAATAGAAGGCTGGAGAAACCGAGAAAGTCAGAATTACTTTATCAAATAATTCATAAAAAAATATTAATAAAAAAGAAACTGGATGGGATGTCATGCCAAAAAATCTAAGACAATGACTTGTTGAAAAAGATGAGCCAAACGGATTTGGGCTGTCCAAAGTTTCAAATGAGATCCAAACCATTTTGAAAAAATGAAATCATGAAATGGGCGGGCCAAAAGACATCCAAACAGGCCCATAGTATGACTTGTGTCGTTGAAAATCTTGGTCATATCATAATATATATACCTAATTATTATTATATGTATATATATTGTACGTACAGTATGCATGCAGTGTACATCGTAGTAGTTGGTGTTTATTTCGTGTATCTTTCAGTAAACTTGTGCATTTTTTTTTCTAATATAAAATACCTTTTTCTCTTCATAGATAGTGATATGGGTATTTTTCGTATTGGGCCGACCCATAGCCCATGTTTTTACCGATGTCCCCGACATATATATCAAATATGACATTCGATATAAAACATCTCACGTGTTTATCACGTGAGTGGTCCCCGCGTCCCGTGGCCTATAAATACCCGCGTTCCAGTAATCAATGTAAGCTTTAATTATCCGCAATTACTGTACATCTATATCGAACATACCCGATATGGTGTTCAACATAATATTCGATATATATCACCGACTTACTACCCGACGTCACCCTCGACGTCAGCAGGAGATCACCCTCAACATAGAAAGTTTCCGATGTCATCCCCGACATAACCTTCGACGTCATCTCCGACATACCTTCGACATCTGCTCTTGCATCTAACGTCAGTTTGATGTGTTTCGCACCAAGCGTACTCGACACTAGTATAGTTCAAGTAGATCTAGTTTAGTGATAGACTCGTTGTATCAAACTTGTAACCGACCATATTCTATATATACGATATATTATTAAATTAGTGGCGCAGTATGTGAGAACACCAAGTTCCCGGACGAAGAAGTCAAGATGCAAAGAAGGATGATCCGCTCGCAGTCTACTAGGCATGTGGTTGACAATTCGGTGGCAGAGAGTGCACCCCCGTCGCCTATTCCGGCCTCTAGACCAATGGTGAGGCGGAATGAACTTGTGCAACCGCCGAAGGAACCAGCACCCGCGCCCGCGGCGCCCGTCGTTTTGGCACATGAAATCATGGCGCAGATTAACGCCACAGTCCAGACAACAATGAATGCGGCCCTGGAGACACTATTGCCGCGCTTGAACAACAGAGGCCACGACTATGGGCCCCGGATCAGGACATAGAGCTGATGAACGCGAGAACACAAGAGATTCCAGAAGAGATCTACGTCGCCCAAGAACCCACGGGGTTCAGGGGCACGACCCAATGATGGACAGAAGGAACATCGCTAGGAGGATTGTAACGCCCCAAAAATTAGGAAGAAAATAAATTTATATTTTAGTTCTTAAACTTTTGAAAATTTTAATTTTTGACCCTAAATATTTAGAAAAAATTGCATTTGAGCCACTGAACTTAAAAGTTAGTCTTTTATTATATTTACAGGTCTCTATTCCTAAAATATATATTTCAACTTCAAATATTAACCAAGTTGATTGAATTACCTAGAAAAAGTACATAAGTAAATATGTATGTAACAAAGAAATCTAAGTATACCTATTTGAATTTTAACTATAAATAATTGAGGGACTTGATATGCAATTAACAAATTAATGAAGTAAGCCATGACATCCTTAAGAGCATGATTAAATTTAGATTTTTTGTGATTTATTATAAAATAATCAAGGTGTGACATAAATAGTTATGATTAAATTACTATTTTCGCCTATAAATGCTCACCATTGTTCAACATTTTATACAACCCAAAATAATCAGATTCTGCAAAAGTACCTAGAAATAAAAGTTGCTTCTTTTTGTGTTTTCATTTGGAGAATAACTTTTCCAAATTTTTATCTTGTTATTTTCTACCCAAAAAGACGCCAAAACTTTTACTGCGCAGGAAATGTCGATTCTACCCTGCACCTTAGAAAAATCATATTAAATAGTAAAAACATTATTTTACTTCCAATTTTCGGCTGCATACTCTCCTTGGTGTCTTCTATCTTTTATATGAAGACATATTTCTCAAATAATATGAGCTAGGAGGCCACAATCCATAAACCGTAAACTGCTGCCAGGAAATCCGATAGCAACTCTTATGTTGCAAGAATTATTTAGCATAGCAAACCTTTGTGCTTTCACAAAATCTTGGATTACCACATCTCTCATGATGCTAGAAACGATAAATCATATAAAGATTTGAAAACAAGTTCATTTGGATGTCCGATCAAAGGTATAACCAAAACTGCGGTGATTTTTCAGCTTATTTGCCACAAACCTTGGTTTTCTTTATTTATAAGTTTAATCACTATCATAATTCAAGTATTTATCACACATATAAATTTAACATGATATAGTATTAGTTATAATTAGATTATTATGATTTATAATCATAAATTGACATTTTTGTGATTTTATTTATAACATTTAAATTGTATATTTATTATGTTTAACATACTATTTTCATAAGTCTTACAAGATTATTCTTGCCACTTCATGACCTAACCATCAAATAAGATTATTTTTCATAATAAACATTTCTTATCACATGTTTTTATAAATTTCCCATGATTATATCTTTATCTTTAAGTTATAAAACAAGTATATGCATTTTAAGCTTACTATGTAAAATAAATTAATAAATGACGAAGTTATATCTTTTAAGGTGTTACTTCGTGTGATACTTATTTGGTGTGTGGTTATTAAAATTTTGGAATTGATTAAAGACTAAAAACACGAGTTTTTCTAGAGTTAGTTAAGTAATATGTTTTTAAGGATTGATTATGCATCGAATTGAGTAGTTAATCACACTTTACATGTTACCGTTACTTGTCGTCGAAATGACTTTAACATGAAATACTCGCAGTCATAAGTTTAAAAAATATGGTTGTTTAAGATAATTTTGAAAGATAAATAAGCTAGTTACAACAATAGATATTTGATATTCAATTTAAGCATATGTTTTTCTTTAAATTCCATCATCTAAGATTTTCATGTTTTGTGTAATGACATAAATTAAGCTTAGTTATTTACTACGATTTGCATTATAACTAGCATTCTTAACCAGAACGTTCTCAATTTCAGCAGTATCAGAACTGAAGAAAAAGTACTAATATTTGTTTTGGTAAATTATAAATTCAGTTGATTAATATTATTTAAATTTGTTAAAGGTTTGACGAACTAATCAACGACATCAAGGTTCCCCGTATGAGTAAATGTGAGGTTCCATTTCTGATTTGTTCAAGCTCGGTTTGGCATCCGGCCTTGAGAAACTTGGACAGAAAGCCACTATTCCGTTACCAAACCTCGAACAACCTATATTTTATCACAATCTTGTCTTGCATCTCATCTCATAACATGGTTTTCTTACTCATCGTTAAATCATATCCAGTCATTTATTATTTATCACATTGATTCATAATCATGGAAATTCCCCGATTTTTTAATCTCAAATTATGGTTCTTAAACTTTGCAAAGAGCAACAAACTATGTTCGGGACATGTAGCTCAAGGAGCAACAGACATTATCCGGTTTACTAGCTTATTTGTTTATCTGTTATACCCATTGGGACGCCTTTGGGAATTTAGGCCCAGGGATTGAATCGAGTTACTATCGGGCAGTAAGGACTGTCGGTTTTAGTAATTTTGCTTGATACCCATCTATCTAGGCGCCGCTTGCAGCCAGGAGTTGGCTGTAACCCGCGTGCTGGATCGACATGTACTCGAGCATGTCTCTTGATTTTTTGCGAGGTCACTCCTTGTCGGGAGGGATAAGGTAGAATATTAGAAGTCGTAAGGCCAAATTTGTTTATTGTTAAGCACAAGTTTATTAACTATTCTATGAAAATTCGAGTACCATTGCTACATCAAATTTTCTAGTTGAATTGTTTCTACCGGTAAGATCACTTCTCGAAATGTATCCAGTAGGTCACAGTTAATTCTTGAATTACCAGTTCTTTTAAATGAATCTCACTAAGTCATTAAAGACTTATTCCTCGTTTCTTCTGTCCATTCCTTGGGATAAAAATCAACATGGCAGCATGGACCAAGTGAATAATTGTTCAAGCGTGCATTTTGGAATATTCGTGTTTTGTCACTAGTGCATAACCATTAAAATAGTCACATTATTTGTAATACCAAGACCTCCGCTGTATATATCAAAATATAATTTATAAAACGTGTATGTTTTTTATCCTAAACAACTGAGACCCCTTTCTATGAGTTGCGCTTTAGTCTGGATTAGGTAAAGTGGATGGCCACCACTGAACCAACTCGGATCAGAGCATGGCTCATGGGGCGCGGTCGTCACAAGGATGGAACAATTGGAATTCAAAAAGGCAGAAGTTGGACGAAGACTAGCTTTGGCACAAGGCCGCAGTTTGACCCCATTTTCGGAGGAGATAGAGTCGGAGGTGTTAGACAAGGGAGATAAGATCCCTACCATTAAAGCGTACGATGGGAAGAGTGATCCAACTGACCATCTTCACTATGTCGACATTGTCGTAAACTTACATAGGTTTTCACGCAACACCAAGGCAAAGATTTTGGCTACAACTCTGACCGGAGCAGCCTTGGATTGGTTTACCAGGTTGGAGGTTGGGTCTATAACAAGCTACGAGCAGATGATACAGAAATTCGAGAGCCAATTCTCCATCCAGAAAAGGATGAGGACTATTATGCATCATCTGAATGCTATGCAGCAGAAAGATAAAGAGAGTTTGTGAGACTTTATCAAGAGGTTTAATGATGAACTGCTCAAGGTGGATGAGCTAAAAGGGGATCAGGCCGTCCTCATCTTATTTAATGCTACATCGCATAAGATGTTTACCTCCCAGTTGATCAAGCTTAAATTTTCAAAGATAGATCAGATCAACACGCTCGCATATGACATCATTTATGAGGACAACATGATGGCAACCAAATAGAGCCCCAATCAAAGCAAGCCTCTAGGAAATGAGCGATATAGGGATAGGTCCCCAAGAAGATATACCCCACTAAACAGAGGAATATTGGAAGTATTTTCCGTAGCGCAGAAAAACAGGTGGCTCAATGAGCCAAGAAAGATGAGGGAAAGAAAATGAATGAAATTTTCTTGGAAGTACTGTGAATATCACCTCCAAATGGGGCACGAAACAGAAGAGTGTATCGATCTGAAGAAAGATATTGAGAGGCTTATTAAGGAGGGCAAGCGAGTGGAGTTTGTAAGGAACTCAAAGAATGATCGACTTAGGGATGACAGATCCTGATCGCCTCGCATGGACCATTTTCGCTTCCCCAGTAGAGATAAACAGAAGGCAATTGAAGCTCCAACTGAACGTGGAAGGGCTATTGTCAAAGCCCCGACTCGAGGATTGATCAATGTGATCAACGAAGGATCGATAAGTGCTAATTCAGCTCGAGTACACGAGTGAATAACTCGTCGGATGCAGGTTGGGACATATATAGGCTATACTAGCTCGGTTATTGAGGAGGATTTATTGGACCAGGAGATTTCATTCACCAAGAGAGATCTGGAGCAGCTCACGCCACAAGCAATGGAGGCAGGTAAACTCGACTGCCCACTTGTTGTTACAATTGATATAGCTGAGTATCAGGTACAAAAAGCCTTCATTGACAACGGTAGCTCCTTCAATATTTTCTTTGCACACGTCCTTGCAAAAATGGTATTACCCCAAAACATGATGGAGACGGTTTCAACCTCGTTAACTGGCTTTGGAGGAGGAGAAGTAATTCCGTTGGGACAAATCATATTACACACATCATTCAGTGAGGAACAACAATTGGGGTCAAATACATCGTGGTCGACCTCTTCTTCCCCTATAATCCCATCATTGGGCATCCCACCCTCAATGAAATGAGAGCAGTGGTATCAACCTACCACTAAAAAATAAATTTTCCAACAGAAGACGAGATTGGTGAAATCACAGGGGACCGGAAAGAGGGATGGATGTGCTATGTGGCCTCACTGAGACTTCCTAGAATTAGGGAGGTACTGGAGGTGGAAGTAGTCGAGTAGAAATATATGCCATATAAGGAGTAATCACCTCGCATCAACTGGGGGCCCGGGGCCCCGACCTTCAGTTTATTTATTGTCTTTTCCTATTTCTAGAACAATTGCATTATGTCCTTTTGAATAATTTCAATTCCCTAAATTGCCCCATCGTTGGGCTGGACTGTAACTAAACAAGGAGAACTACGCCGATATGATTCCCATACATAGGATACGTAGGCGGGATAGGATTTACCTAGCCATTGACCGTTATCTATTGTTATCTCTCATTGTTCAAACTGATATAACTGCATTACAGTTATCGTATCCTACGGATATGATAAATGACATACCTCACTAGGGGGTCCCGATGAAGCATGCCCAAAAGGCACACAGATTTGGAGATATCCCTCATAGGATATCCTATGCTCAAAAGGCTATGTTGCCATATTTGTTTGCAAATATAACTGTTCACTTATCTAGAGCAGGTACACTGACATTCCCTGTCAAGGGCATGGGAGATCATAAGTCCCACCTTTCAGGATGAAAATGCATATAATGGAATTCATTTCCCAATCTTTTTTTATCAAATTTTTTTCGATACACGTTGTGTTGTCTTGATTCAAACGACAGGAAAGGAACATCTACAAATCCTGCGGGATATCAATCAACCGATGAGTGGTGAAGAATCTACAAATCCTATAGGATATCGACCACCGATGAGTGGTGAAGAATCTTCAAATCCTACGGGATATCGACCACCGATGAGTGGTGAATAATCTTCAAATCCTACGGGATATCGACCACCGATGAGAGGTGAAGAATCTACAAATCCTACGGGATATCGACCATCGATGAGTGGTGAAGAATCTACAAATCCTACGGGATATCGACCACCGATGAGTGATGAAGAATCTTCAAACCCTAGGGGATTATAACTCCCTTATCCACCGTGATAGGTAGGAGGGCACCCGGAAGAGGCAAACAACTACAAAACCTGGGGCATAACTCCACTATCCACTATGATGGGAAGGAGAGCACCCGGGATGGGAAGAACGCACCCCACGGGGTCATAACTCCCCTATCTACCGCGATAGGCAGGAGAGTACCCGAAAGGGACAAACATCTACAATTCCTGAGGAATAACTCTCTTATCAGGTGCGATAGGAAGGAGAGAACCCGAAATGGAAAGAACGCACCCCACATGGTCATAACTCCCCTATCAACCACGATAGGCATGAGAGCAACCAAAAGGCACAAGTCCTATAAATCTCTACGGTATAATTCTCCTATCCACTTTGATCGGAAGGAGAGAACCCGACAAAGGTAGCAACTTACGAATCCAAATGGATCTCGAGTAAAGAAAAAAATTATAGATCCACGATTATATATCGCAAATGCCCTACTCATAAAAACAAGGAGAAATGCAATATCAGAAATCATTCGAACACAAGACATAACGAGATAAGTCTACGAGGTCAAAGTAGTATTATTCATACAATTATTACACAACCAAACGAATAACGGGGTGATGCAACGCCAATACGAGACCATGTGACTTAGCTCAGGCAGGCCCTTTTTCCTTCTGTTAACAGGTTTGGAATTATAACCTTAATTAACTGAATTATTTATTTGGGTAGGAACACCTTTGCCTGTGGTTCAAAAGTTAAATGCTATTTAAAGGAGACAAAATAACAAGAACATTCCTTCCTTTATTCACTATATTTTACTCTTGTTGTCTGCCCTCCCCCCATTTTTTTCAATTGATTACCTCCCTTCATATAGAAATTTTTAGGGATAGGTGTCATCGTGCATGTGTTTAGAAGATACACGTGTCGCTGTGCATGTTGATATGTCTTAGAATAGGTACATGTGTTACAAGATATACCTAATTAATAAGACAATGTCTATCTTGATCCATTAAGTGCTGACTGTGCTGCTCTATCTTCTTCCGAGGGCTTTCGCCTTCTTTCCGATAGGTAGTGGGCTGTCCTCTTTGTCTCCGAGGGCTTATTGCTTCTAGTATTGACCTGAGGGCCGAGTTTGGGTGTCCTCTTAGTGATAATGCTGCTCCGATAGGGGGGTATCCGAAGTTAGTGATTCTAGACATTTGCTCCGAAGGGGTGTTCACCCATGAGTTGAACTCCGAGGGGTTTTTTAGCCTTCGTGGATAGGCTTTTTTTCTTTCCGAGTACCCGGAGAGTGTTATTCTTTGGCTCTTGCATGGTGTGCGTTTTCATTCTTTGAGTTGGCCGTCTGGGGCACTGTTCCGAGGGCATTTGTGTCGTGAGTGCATAGCAAGGAAGCGTTCATGTCAATGATCTGGGACTCGGGAGTCCGTTGGAGCCCTGCTCGGCGTCTTGATGGATATCTGAATCAGGCGGATCCACTCGGGTTTGCTTTTTATCCGATGCTGCCTTGATATCTGGTCTTGATTCATCGTGACTTTCCGAGGGACGCTAGATGCCCTCGTCGGTGGCCATTCGTACCGCTTTGGGTTAGTAACCGAGTGGTATTGGTCACACCCGATGGGCCTCCTCGTTGGGAGTGGGTACAACTCATCGGAAGTACTCGTGACAATAGTAATGTCCATTTGTTAATCCTCTTTATTTAGGACTAATATTCTCTTTAATCTCGTATTTATTTTATACGGTTAACACTAGCCCCCCCAAATTTCGATCGCCATCGTAGGGGCGAGAGAAATTTTAATCTTGGGGTTTTCGTGTTTTTTTCTCTTTGTCCATTTTTTTATGGCCATTTTACGAGGGGGCGAAGCTTCCTCCACTAATTTTTGATTTTTCCGAGGGGGTAAGAAGCCCCGAATGTTGTTTCTCCTTTTTCAAGATTTTTCCGACAGGATATGATTTGTTTCCTTTTCTTCCGAGAGGTTTTATGCCTCTCTTATTTTTTATGTCTCCGAGGGGATCACAGTGTATATAAGTATATATTTAAAATGCCGTAAGAAAATTACCTTTTTGTCCCTGAGAAGCAACGGTCCAGATAATTATAACGGCTCTTTCTGTCCGTTGGATGCCTTTAAATGGCATTTATTCATCCGTCTGTTGATCTCCTCTAACGGCTAGTGCGTGGAAAGACACGTCGCTTTATGAGTGGAGACGTGGGACGTGGAAAACGGGGCACGACTTAATTGTTTATTCCTATAAATAGGCCAGTCCGTACTCCTCTTCACTTTACCTTTATTCCATCTCCAAATTTTCTCAATCTCTCTCAATTCCTTAAGCAAGAAAACGATTTCTACATATCTCACAATTTCTTTCTCTTGCTTTTCTTCTTTATCAAATTTGCAAAATCTCTTTTCTGCCCAAAAAAGAAAATGGCTTCTTCTGCCAACACTTCCGCCGTTGATGTTCCCGTGGCTTCTGTGGCTACTGCTTCCCTCGGGGGACCTGCTGCTGCCACTCGTAAAAGGAAGTCTGCTACCGGTGAGGGGAGTGGCGCCACTTCGGCTAAGAAAGCTAGGGTTTCAAAATCGAAGAAGCCCCCCGTTCGTGATTTTTCCAAAATTGAAGGGGTTCGGTCCGTTGTCACTTATGAGCAGGTCATGGATCTGTTCAAGGCCACGGGGACCGCTATGAAGAATGTGACTGTTCACATTCCCACCGAGGACCAGAGTGCTTGCTATCCTCCCGCGGGTATGCTCAAGGTGTATTTTGCGCAGGTGAATTATGGGTGGCGTTCATTTATGCCACCCTTCTTTTGTGAGGTATTCAAGACTTGTGATATCTGTCCGAGTCAATTGGTGCCCAATGGATACGCTGCCCTCTGTATTTACGCGTTTTGGTGTCTCGTCAAAGGGTATGAGTGCGGAGTAGATCACTTCCTTTCAATTTTTGATGTGGGGGTGTAGCCCGGGGGATACCCCTTTTACCATGTCCGTCATCGGGACAACTCGGGGAATTCCACAAGAGGATTCAGGGTGCGACGATCAGCTCGCATAGCGTGTGGAAGGACAAATTCTTCTACGTGAAGCCTGTCCGAGGGAGGTGGGATGTGCCTTTCAAGTGGGGGGAGGGTGTGACTCCAATTCGCACCATGGATGAAGATACGGTGCTCTCCCCGGTGGTTGCTCAGCAGATGTTAATGGAGTCGGAAGATTTTCTGCAGTTGTTCGATAGGGCCGGGCTTCATTTCGTAGTGTTCAATGATAACAATGTGAAGAAGCCGCTCTTTGTTCCGGGTTTGCACTTGCCAGCTTTCAGTAAGTTTTCCCTCTTTTATTCTCATGCTTTCTTTTTTCGTATTTATTTTCTCCGAGTAGTTTATTTTATACTGACTTGTTTTTGTGGGGTGCAGAGGAAGTTATGGCGAGATATTATTTAGTGTCGGGTTCTGAAGAGGCAGCTCCAAGTGGGCATAGCGAAGCTTCCGAGGGGGGAGACCACGAGGGAGTAGAAGTACAGTCTCCTGGGAAGGCAGGGATGGACCCGGAGGTCGAGGAAGTTCACGAGAACGTCCCGCGTCCCTCCGAGGACGCTGAGGGGGTACCTTTGGAGGCCATTCCATTGCGACAAGTGGCTCGTATGTCTGCTTTGGCTTGGAGGTCAACTTCCGAGTCTAACACTGGCAGCTCTCTGAGGAGCTCTAAGGGGGCGCTATCTCCGAGGGCGGAAGGAGAAGAGCTCTCGTCTCCGGGGCCGGATGTTGTGCACATCTCTTCTCGGGATCCTTCCCCATCTCCTCCTCGTAAGTTTCTTCCCTCATTCATTTAATCAGTTTTTGGATTCTACCTATGTTATCACGTTTGATTTTGTCCCATATAGTTACTTGTATATCTCGTTTTCGCAGCGGTAATCAACAAGGGGAAGGCCCCTATGTTTCCGGGTGCTGATTTGTTTGCCCAGTTACTTCAATCGGACTCAGAGGAACCATCAGAGGGTCCCGGGGGGTTATTCAAGGGTCAGGCTGACTTGTTGAGGGGTCTGGAGGTGAAGAAGGAGGTGTTGGGCACCCTGCTTAGGGGAGAAGGTTCATCGGCCGCTATGGAGGTTCCAGAAGCGGTGATGACGGAGGCAGTGACGGTGACTCCTACTGCGACCGCCCCTCCTCCGACGGCTGATCTTCCGAGGGGGGCTACATTGCGGAGGTCTGCTTCCGAGGGAGGTTTCTCATCCCAGGCACCCGAGAAGGAGCCTCCGACCGTGGGGGAAGCTTACCACGAGATCCTTCACTTATTCAGGTCCGCTCTTTCTGCGCCTGCGGAGGGGTACCAGTTTCTGCGGGCCAGCACCACTTGGATGGAGGCTATCATAAGTATCTACTGTCTCTTAATTTCCTTTTACCGCGGTTTCCTTACATCCTTATTTATATTCTTCTTTCTATCACGTAGTCTAAGAAGACTCGGGAGGTTATCACTTCCGTGGAACAGCGCATTTAAAAGAGGTGGCGGAAGTGAGTACTCTTCGGGGGCAGGTGGCTTCTCTCCAAGCCCAACTCCGCGAGGCCGAGTCAGTGACTGCAGTCCGTCGTACCAAGTTGGAGGCCAGCGACTTCAAATGGAAAGAGGATCAGGAGGCAAAGGAGGTGATGCGCCTTACTCTGCAGCGGGTGCAATCGGCCTACGACCAAATGGAGGCGTCCGAGGGGATTGTCCGGGCACAACTATCTTACTTGGAGAAGGAGAAGGCAGAGTCCGAGGGAGTCCTCCGTGCTCGGATAGAGGCTCTGGAAAAGGAAAAATCCGAGGGGTTGGAGAGGGAACGGGAGCTCCAATCACGGATAAATGAGTTAGTGGAGTTGAAACTAGTCGATGTGGTGCCGTTGAAGGATGTGCGAACTCGGATTGATGAGGTTGTTCGATGTGCAACAGTGGAGGTGGAACGCCAATGCACCGCTTTGTCTGCTCGTGAGCATGCTCGGGATACTCTCGGGCACATGCTGTAGGGATATTTGGAGTG
The DNA here is from genome assembly GCA_948329865.1 of Linaria vulgaris. Classification (NCBI taxonomy): domain Eukaryota; kingdom Viridiplantae; phylum Streptophyta; class Magnoliopsida; order Lamiales; family Plantaginaceae; genus Linaria; species Linaria vulgaris. The sequence continues at coordinate 126,186,677 of OX415250.1, read as the reverse complement.
CGCCACTTTGGCCCGAGAGGTGGTGCCTTCGGGGGTGAATTTCGGCCGCATTTTTGATGTCAAGAAACTGGCTAGGCCATCTCCCGAGCAGGTTCAGAATATTCTGGAGATGTTTGAAGATGCGATGACACCAAGGGCTTCTCCTAGGCCTTCTCCGGTAGCGTTTGCTCTGGGTGCAAGTAGTTCTTGTGGGGTACGATCTCCGAGCCCGTCTGCCGGTCTACCCGATGAGTCCCTTAGCACTCTGCCCCTGTCTCCTCCGAGTGCGGGAGTTTAGAATAGGATTTATTTTGTTTTTCTGCTATGTACTTTTTATTTTATGCATTTTTAATATTCTGCCTTGTAAGTTTTTTTTCGAGGACTTCTCGGATTTTCTTAATGGATAAGCTCTTTTTCAAGCATCAATACATATATATATATATAGATATTTTTTTAAGTATCATTACTTGTTAATGATATTTATTACTTTAGAATAAACAATAGGAAAAGCTTGCTGACTAGGTTAAAAATTAAGGGTGAGGTGTCACTTAGCATGTCGTCCATTTTCTTAAATAAGAAAGTTATAGGACATGTGTACCCCATTAACTATTTTAGACAGCTCAAGCTTTCTACACTTCTTACTTTTTGAAAGAGTATAAGTAGTTGTTCAGTAATTTTCTCAAAGTTACCTAAAATTTTCACCATTAAAGGTTCATTATAATTTCTTCGAAAAGCTAAGTTTTCCTCCGAAAACCCAGTAAAGCAAGTAAATTACTTACCTTATCAAGATGATGCCTCCCTTTTTTAAACAGGATGACTCTTCCTCGTCCCGCCACTCTCCTCGGAGCCCTGCCCGGAATTCCTCCTCACTACTAGGAGTGCGTCGTGCGGCCTCAGAGAATTCTACTCAGGGGAGTAGGCATAGTGAGCGCAGGGTGCGTGGTGGGATGGGAAATTCTGCGAGGGGCTTGTCTATGTCCCCGGAGGACGATCTCTGTCGTGTTAATCATATCCGCAGTGTGTTCACGAGCCGTGATCCTTATCGGTTGGTGGACGAATCATCGGTGTATACCAGGCTTGTTTTGGAGCCCGAGCGGATGATGGGGCGAGGATGCGTTGGCACTGCCGTTGGAATGGAACTTAGCTCTTCCGTTATGACACTCTTTGCCACATACAACCTGGATATTGATAAATATGATATAATAATACCGCACCCCGAGCAGAGGGCTTATGATCCTCCCTCGGGCTACCTTACCGTATATCGGGAGCAAATGCAGTGCGGTCTGCGGGTGTTTTTCCACCCTTTCCTTCAAACTTTGTTTCAATATTGGCAAGTATGCCCGAGTCAGTTGACTCCGAACTCTTACCGTTATCTGGTAGGTTATATTTTGTGCTCCGAGTTGCTAAGGTTGCCACTATCTCCTCATCGGGTAGGGGCCATATTCAATCTTCGCCCCTGTTTGGGTGGTCTCCCTTTTTTTAGCTTGGCCCATCAGGACAAGAGGAAGGCCTTTTTAGATGTATCCAGTTTCCGTAATAATAAAACGGATTGGAAAAGGGAGTTCTTCTTTGTCCGTCCGAGGGGCCTATCCGCCAAGTTATGGGGGGTACCACTCCAGTGGGGGCTGAGTTATATTACCCCTTATGAAACGACTCTGAGGAGAGAGTGGGACACCTTGTCCGATAGCGGGTTGTTCTCGGGGGTGTACGATATCAACAGTCTATTGGAGTTCACGGAGACGTTAATTATGGCAGGCTTGCAGGAGGGGGCGGAGATTTTCAATCTTTCTCAGCGACCTCTTTTCAGCAATTTCTTCTTTCGTTAGTTTCTTCTCTTTTGCAATCTTTTCACGTCACTTTTTGATGTCTTCGTACTCATATTACTTTTTTTGTTTACCAGGGGCGGAGATGGAAGCTTTTGCCATTGAGCCTTTTGACAAGGCATTCCTAGGGAAAGCATTGAATAGTGGGTACGACGCTTCAGATGATGAATCTTCCGAGCGTCTTAGTTTTGACGTGTTAGCAGGCCCCTCGGGGGCGGGGAATTCGCCCGTGGCAGCCCCCCCAGTGAGTTATGTGACTCCTGAGTATGATCCGATAGTTGCGCTTGCGCAGGCGGATATTCCATTACCTCCGTTGGTACCGTATTCTTCCTCTTGGGGAGATACGAGGATTGTACATGATGTTGAGGAGGGTCCTTTGTCTCCAATTGTGGGAGCCTCTACGCCACTCGGAGGGGGTTTCGACCGCCTTCCGCCGCCGCCCTTCGAAGGGAATCTTCCCGTTACGGGGCCGGAGCTACTCAGAGGTGGTGTTCTGTCCCCCTCCGTCTCGGGGACGGTTAGTTTTTGTCGTAACTATTTAAGCGGTCTGTTAAACGCCAGAGATTGCAGGCTTATGGAATCTCTGCCCTTGTCGGGCCTCCAAGATTTAGCCTGCAAAGATTTATGCGAGGTAATAGTATACTTTTATTTGTGTGATACTAATCTTTATAGGCTCTTCGTAGTCATGCACTACTTTTTCTGCAGATCTATTTGGTGTTGAATGCTATCGGATCCAGGGGCGAATCATCCTCTGACACGAAGTTGGTATACTGTCGGAGGGACGAACTGGAGCAGGGTTTGCTGAAGGCCCGAGAAGAGATAGATCAATTGCAGGCCAACCGGGAGACTTCCGAGGAGGTTTATGCCGCAGTTTTACATACCGAGCGGGATAAATCCTGGGACTTGGGGAGCCGTTTGGTGATGGAAAGAGCCCGGGTGGCCGGCTTAGAGGACAGGTTGGGTGATCTCCGGGAGCAAGTTTGCTCCGTTGATGAACAATTGCTGCGTGTTGTAGGAGAGAGAGATACAGCGAACTTACGAGTGCTGGAGTTAACTCGTGCTCATGAAGTGGCGCTAGTTGTGGCCCGGGTCCAAGCGGTTTTGGGTGTGGCAGGGCCCTCTGCCTTTCGCGAATCCCTTGCGCAGGAAATGCGCGATTTAATCCGTATGGGATATCACTTGTGCCGGGGCGCAGTGGAGGCTTTGCCAGGATTTCCCTCGGGCGTGGTAATTCCATAGTTGAACATCCGTTAGGTGCTCTTAGAGGCTTCTTCTCCGCAGGGGCCAGCTGTGTCTATCGGAGATCCGAGTCATATGACCATGGAGGATCACCGTCGTCTAATCAAGGAAGGAAAGCGTCTCATGGAGGATGATTAGTTTGTATAAGTGTTTTGTTGGTATAAGGGCCTTTGTATAGGATGCGGTCCGATATACCTTTAGCATGTGGGGTTTCGTACTTTGTGTGAGATGGCCCCTAGGGTTAGATTGCCCAAAATGGCTCGTCGGCTTGGAGTCATTATTTTGTAGGGCAATCTTATCTCCCTTGTATCGTAAAGGCACCAACTATGTATAAATAACTTTTATTTATGTACAAAAGCTATTTCGTTACATTATGCATAGTACTTTCTAAGGTTAAAAGCGTTCCAAGTATTGTTGAGGATGGCGTCCTGAGAATTGGCGAGGAGATAAGTCGTAGGCCCGACAATCCCCGCTATCTTATACGGCCACTCCCATCGTGGCTCCAGTTTGCCTACGTTTTTGGAAGCTCCGACCCGTTTCAGCACTAGGTCCCCGACTTGAAAAGTTCTGGGTTTCACCTTCGCATTGTAGTATCGGGATATCCGGCCCTTGTATTCTTCATTCCGGACCGCGGCCCGCATTCTTTTTTCTTCGAGGAGATCAAGGGCAAGGGCCAAGTTAGAACTGTTAGCTACTTCCTCGTACTCCTTAACTCGCCAACTTTCTATAGAGACTTTCGAAGGTACAACAGCTTCGCAGCCATAGGCTAAGCTGAAGGGGGTTTCGCCCGTGGCGGCGCTCTGCGTGGTCCGGTAGGCCCACAGTATGCCAGGTATTTCTTCTACCCACTTGGCCTTGTGCCAGTCAAGTCGGGCCTTCATATTCTTCAAGAGGGTTCGGTTGGTCCTTTCCACTTGACCGTTTGCTTGAGGGTATCCCACCGAAGCAAAGCGGTGTTTTATCCCCCAATGGTCACACCATTTTTTTAACCCTTGATCCGTGAACTGCAGACCATTATCACTTACCAGGTTCCGAGGGACACCGAAGCGTAGGATACTTCTCCAAAGAAAGTTGATAACGACACCCGCGGTTATCCGAGCTAGGGGCTCCGCTTCTACCCATTTGGTGAAGTAATCAACGGCTACAAGGAGGAACTTCTTTTGACCGGCATCGGATACAAGGGGTCCCACTATGTCTATGCCCCACTTGGAAAATGGGCAAGGGGTCAGGTGCGGTTCCCAGGGGGTGGCGGGTTGATGAACCCGGGGGGCGTAAGCTTGGCACGGCTTGCACCTTTCGACATGGATTTTGCAATCTCTGGCCATCGTGGGCCAATAGTAGCCTTGGCGAATCAGGCGCTCGGCCATACTTTCGCCGCCCGTATGGCTGCCGCATGTACCTTCGTGGGTTTCCGCCATAGCTAGTTGAGCTTCTTCCTCATTTAGGCACCGAGCATGAGGGCATGAGTATGTCCTGCGGAATAATATCCTGTCTTTAAGGAAATACCTGACAGTTCTTCTGGCCATAAGCCGTTGCACGGCTTTATCCGCGAAATACCCTTCCGGGTCTTGCAGATAGGCTTTGATTGGGGTCACCCAGCTAAACGAGGGGTCTGTAACGGCATTCACTTCGTGGCCTTCGGCATTCTCGGACTCAGTAACTTGGGGCAGGGTGATTTTTCTGGTATGGATGGCGGCCGTTTGGGTGGCCATTTTGGACAAAGCGTCCGCCTCTTGATTCTCCTTTCGTGGGATTTGGACTATTTTGCACTCGTCGAACCATTCCTGCTTGCGGTGAACCGCTTGGAGGTATGCCTGTATCCTTTCTTCCTTGGCTTCGTACGAGCCATTGACTTGTTGAACAATTAGTTGCGAGTCGCTGTGAACGATTATTTTTTTGATGCCGCCTTCTCGGGCAAGTCTCATCCCTATGAGTAAGGACTCATATTCAGCTTTGTTATTCAACAAGGGGTGGTCGATTCTGACCGCGAAGCGGAGTATCTCTTCTTCTACTTCTTGGTTTGCTAGAACTATCCCAGCCCCCTGTGTGTGCTCACAGAGGAGTCGTCCACGTAGAGGTGCCACAAGGGCATCTTTTCTTCAGCTCCGACGCCCGTCATCTCAGTCACAAAATCCGCTAGGACTTGAGCTTTGACGGAGGGTCTCGGGGCGTAAGAAATGTCGTACTCGGTGAGCTCCACGACCCACTTTATCAATCTTCCAGAGGTCTCGGGCTTGTTAAGAATTGCTCGTAACAGTTGTTTAGTTAACACAGTTACGGGGTGGGAGAGAAAGTATGGACGGAGCTTCCGAGCCGTGGTAATCAAAGTTAAGACAAGTTTTTCGGTTTGGGTATACCTGGTTTCGGCCCTGAGAAGGGTCTTGCTCACATAGTACACATGGTGGTGTTCCTTGTCTTGATCCTTGACTAGTACCGCACTTACGGCCTCCTCTCCGACCGATATGTACACAAAGAGTTCTTCATGTGGCGTCGGTTTCACTAGTAAAGGAGGTTTCACCATATAATCCTTCAGCCGTTGGAGAGCTTCCTCGCATTGCGGGGTCCATTGGAACTCCTTGATGTTGCGCAACACCTTGAAGAATGGAAGTCCTTTTTCGGCCGATTTGGAGACGAATTGGCTTAGAGAGGCCATTCGACCTGTAAGCTTTTGTAAATCTTTAACTGTCTTAGGGGTAGGTAACCCCAGGATAGCTTCAGCCTTTTCGGGATTGACTTCTATCCCTCTCTCTGTAACCATATATCCTAGGAACTTGCCCCTTCTGATACCAAAGGAACATTTCGTAGGGTTAACCTTCATCCCGAATCGGTCCATGATGACTAATGCCTTTCGTAGGTCCCCGGGGTGGTCCTCGGCGGAGTGGCTTTTAACGACCATATCATCCACATAGACTTCCACCGTGTTTACGATGAGTCCTGCAAACATTAAGATTACCAATCGCTGATAAGTGGCCCATGCATTCTTGAGTCCGAAGGGCATCACCATGTAGCAAAAGGTGCCGGCATCAGTGATAAAACTAGTTTTGTCTTGATCCACGACAACCATCGGGATTTGGTTATATCCCTGGTTCCCATCTAGGGTGGATAAGAGTGCACAGCCTGCTGTTGAGTCTACCAGCTGGTCAATGCTCGGGAGAGGATAGCAATCCTTGGGGCATGCGTCGTTGAGGTACGTGAAATCCACGCACATTCTCCATTTACCCCCATGCTTTGGGACTAGGACCGCGTTAGCCAACCACTCGGGGTAGATGACTTCTCGGATTTGCCTTAGGTTGAGGAGTCGCTGAATTTCCGACCGGATGATTTTATTGCGCTCCGGGCCCATCTTCCTCTTTTTCTGTTGGACTGGCTTGGCCCCGGGTTTCACATTAAGGAAATGTTGACATACCTTATTGCTGATTTGCCATGGCGGTCCGCCTTCCCATGCGAAAATGTGGCTGAACTCTTTCAAGATGAGGATCAGTTGGGCTTCCACTTCTAGCTCCATTTTGGTACCTACTTTGACCGCTTTCTCCGGGCTTCCCTCTACGAGTTCCACCAATTTTAGCTCTTCTACGGGTTGTACTCGTACTTCCTCTGCTTTTCGCTTTTTGCTGCCTCCGAGGATAGGTTCGTCCTCTCCAGCAGGGAGAGCATTCACACGGCACTACCGGGCCTTTGCCTGATTTCCTCGGACTTCTCCGATACCTGAAAAGGTTGGGAATTTTACCCTGAGATGAAGGGTTGAAGGGATCGCTTCGAAGGCCCGAATGGACGGTCGCCCACAGATTGCGTTGTACGTTCTTGATGACGCCTATACCACCCAAAATTTTATGGGTTCCATTCTTCGAGGGGCCCCTTCTCCCCATGACGTTGGAAGTGTCACGGTTCCGAGTATTTTGGAGGCTTCTCCCGAAAAGCCTATCAACGGAACTTCAGCTGCTTCCAGTCGCTCTTTCTTCAACCCCATGGCCAGATAAGTGGGGAGAAATAGGACGTCCACGGAGCTACCGGTATCAACCAGTATTCTCTGGATGTCTATCCCATAGATCACGGCTTCTATTACCAGGGGGCCTCGTGGGGATAAATCACTCCTTTTAAATCTTCGGGTCCAAAGGTGATGCTAGGAAGCTTTGCACCCTGAATGGATCCTATGAACAATCCTTGCTCCGCACGCCTAGCTTCTTTCAAATACTGCTTCTTTTTTCCTTGTAGTGTAACGGAGAGATCTCCTCCTTCTATCATACTGATGGTACGCCCTAATGAGGGGTTATCTTCATATGCTTCCGGGGGAGGGGGCGGGTTCCGCTGTCCCGCCGTTCTTTCTCGTGACCTCCGAGGGGGAGTCATATGATCTTCTTCCTTTTCTTCTTCTTCCCTACGAGGCCTCTTGTAGGTATACCGAGGGGGATTCTCTGGGTTGTTTGCCTTGAGATAGTTCCTCAGGTACCCGGCTTCCAAGAGGCGGAGCACCTCCCTTTACAGTGTAGTACACTCTTCGGTAGTATGCCCATAGGTTTTATGGTATTTACAATACTTACCCGTATTCTTGCTTCTATCTGGAAATCGGGCTTCTCTTGGCCACCGTAGCTCGGTGCTACCCCGCATCACATTGAGTACCTCTACGGGGGCAATGGTCATCGGGGGCAAGGGTACTGGTTTGAGAAATTTCTTGATCGGGCCACTCTCGTCTTTTCGTTGGGCTGGCTTCCCTTCCCGGCTCTTTTCCTTGGCCTTTACCTCCCGTTCAGTGCGCTCGTGATGTTCATTGTCATCACCCTCCAAACGTCTTTTCGAGCCTTCCGCTTCCTCCATCAGGATATAAGTCTCCGCTTGATGCATAGGTTCGTTCATATCTGTGATGTGATTTCCCGTGAGGTAGCGGAAGAATTTTCCTGCCCGGAGTCCTTGTGTAAGTATATCCGCCAAAATGGTGGTACTAACATTCGGGACATCCAGCGCTTCATCCGTAAAGCGTTTTATGTATGCTCGTAGGGGTTCATTCTTCTTCTGCTTAACGGTGAAGAGATGTGTGGCGGATTTAGGGTACCTCCTGTTGCAAGTAAACTGCCTCACGAATAGGTGGGCCAGTCGATCAAAACTGTCGATGGAGCCGGGCGTACGGTGGGTAAACCACGATTGGGCCCGTCCTCCGAGGGTCACCGGGAATACCCAACAAAGCACATGGTCCGGGGTGGAATTGAGATCCATCCCGACTAGGTATTGATGTATATGATCTTGAGGATCCTTTCCATCCGCCTCCCCCATATACAGGGGACCATTTACGGGCCGCATCCCCGCGGGGATAGAGGCTAAGGCTATTTCGGGGATAAAAGGGGAGGTTTTAAAGGTAGGATCCTCCTTGGGGCCCATAGTCTTCTTAATATCGCCCATCTCCTTCCTAAGGCCATCAAGAATTCCCCATATAGTATGGTCCTCACCCGGGGATGGGAATGATGTAGGACGGTCCGGAGGAGCCATTCCTCCTTCCGGCTGGCCAACCCGATGGGCGTCCCGGCAGTTGTGGTGCCTTCAGGTATCTTGCGGGGGTCATTGGCGCCATGGATTGGAGACGGGGCTCCATCTAGCTCGAACTCCCCCTTCTCTGGCCCGGGGGTTCTGGGGGCGGGAGGACCGAAGGGATAAGTCGTGATGGTTCACGTATCCGGGCGATGCCCTACGGGCCCTAGTCTCCATAAATCTCTCCAAGGCGGAGCGAGGGATGTTGATAAAACCCCTCTCCTCGGATTGGCGGTTGGACAGAGTTTCTTCCGAATTTTGAGATTGGCTAGGACGACTTTTGCTGTAGAATAGATTCTCCATAATAGGCATCGTTCTCGAACGCTCTCAAAGGCAGACTTTATGGTGTTCCCACAGACGGCGCCATTTTGTTAACAGGTTTGGGATTATAACCTTAATTAACTGAATTATTTATTTGGGTTGGAACACCTTTGCCCGTGGTTCAAAAGCTAAATGTTATTAAAAGGAGACAAAATAACAAGAACATTCCTTCCTTTATTCACTATATTTTACTCATGTTGTCTGCCCTCCCCCCATTTTTTCAATTGATCACCTCCCTTCATATAGAAATTTTTAGGGATAGGTGTCATCGTGCATGTGTTTAGAAGATACACGTGTCGTTGTGCATGTTGGTATGTTTTAGAATAGGTACATGTGTTACAAGATATACCTAATTAATAAGACAATGTCTATCTTGATCCATTAAGTGCTGACTGTGCTGCTTTATCTTCTTCTGAGGGCTTTCGCCTTCTTTCCGATAGGTAGTGGGCTGTCCTCTTTGTCTCTGAGGGCTTATTGCTTCTAGTATTGACCTGAGGGCCGAGTTTGGGTGTCCTCTTAGTGATAATGCTGCTCCGATAGGGGGTATTCAAAGTGAGTGATTCTGGACATTTGCTCCGAGGGGGTGTTCACCCATGAGTTGAACTCCGAGGGGTTTTTTAGCCTTCGTGGATAGGCTTTTTTCTTTCCGAGTACCCGGAGAGTGTTGTTCTTTGGCTCTTGCATGGTGTGCGTTTTCATTCTTTGAGTTCGTCGTCTGGGGCACTGTTCCGAGGGCATTTGTGTCGTGAGTGCATAGCAAGGAAGCGTTCTTGTCAAGGATCTGGGACTCGGGAGTCCGTTGGGGCCCTGCTCGGCGTCTTGATGGATATCTGAATCAGGCGGATCCACTCGGGTTTGCTTTTTATCTGATGCCGCCTTGATATCTGGTCTTGATTCATCGTGACTTTCCGAGGGACACTAGATGCCCTCGTCGGATGGCCATTCGTACCGCTTTGGGTTAATAACCGAGTGGTATTGGTCACACCCGATGGGCCTCCTCGTTGGGAGTGGGTACAACTCATCGAAAGTACTCGTGACAATAGTATTGTCCATTTATTAATCCTCTTTATTTAGGACTAATATTCTCTTTAATATCGTATTTATTTTATACGGTTAACACCTTCAATAGGGAAGAAAATGGGTCGGGCTTCTTAGAGGCAGCGTCCATAGACTCAGGGTCCTCAAGGGGCAATCCTGACTAAACATGGCATCGAGTTCCATGAACTTGAACCCTTCCTTGAATCCCTTCTTGGCACCTGCCTTATCAACATCTTGAAGGCTCTTTCCCGCTCCATGACAGCACGCTCCGCCAGGAGCTGTTGCGTAACGCCCCAAAAATTAAGAAGAAAATAAATTTATACTTTAGTCCTTGAACTTTTGAAAATTTCCATTTTGACCCTAAATGTTTAGAAAAAATTATCTTTTAGTCCCTAAACTTAATTGTTAGTCTTTTATTATTTTTATAGGTCTATAATTCTAAAACATATATTTCAGTTTCAAATATTAACCAAGATGATGGAATTATCTAGAAAAATTACATAAGTAAATATGTATGTAACAAAGAAATCTAATTATACGTATTTGAATTTTAATTATAAATAATTGAGGGACTTGATATGCAATTAACCAATTGATGAGGTAAGCCATGGCATCTTTTTGATGAGGTAAGCCATGACATATTTAAGAGCATGATTGAAGTTATATTTTTTGTGATTTATTACCATGGTGGAACATGAATATTAATTATTAAACTATAATTTTTGCCTATAAATACTCACCATTATTCAACATTTTATAAGCCCAAAATCATCTGATTCAAAAAATTTTCCCTAAAATAAGAGTTGTTCATCTTTGTGTTTTCGTTCGGAAAATAATTTTTTCAGATTTTTATCTTATTATTTTCTACTAAAAAAGATGCCAAAACTTTTACTGCGCAGGAAATGTTGATTCTGCCCTTACACCTTAAAAAAATCATATCAAATAGTAGAAACATTATTTTATTACCTATTTTTGGATACATACGCTTTTTGGTGTCTTCTATCTTTGTATGAAGACATCTTTGCCAAATAATATGATCTAGAAGGCCGTAATACATAAACCGTGAACTACTACCAAGAAATCCGATAGCAACTCTTATGTTGCAAGAATTTTTTAGCATAGCAAACCTTTGTGTTTTCACAAAATTTTGGATTCCACATCTCTCGTGATGCTAGAAACCACAAACCATAAAAAGGTTTGAAACCAAGTTGATTTAAATGTCCGATCAAAGATAAAACCAAAACTACGGTGATTTTTCAGTTTATCTGGCACAACTTTTGTTTTCTTAATTTATAAGTTTAATCACCATCACAATTCAAGTATTTATCACACACATAAATTTAACACGATATAGTATTAGTTGTAATTAGATTATTATGATTTATAATCATGAATTGACATTTTTATGATTTTATTTAGATCATTTAAATGGTAGATTTATCATGTTTAACATACTAACCATCAAATAAGACTAATGTATGTTTATTATGATAAATAGTCTTATTTGATGGTTAGTTTATAAGACTATTTATCATAATAAACATTCCTTATCACATGTTTTGAAAAATCTCCCATGTTTATATCTTTATATTTAAGTTATAAAACAAATATATGCATTTTAAACTTACTATGTAAAATAAATTAATAAATGACGAAGTTATATCTTTTGAAGGTGTTACTTCGTATGATACTTATTTGGTGTATGGTTATTAAAAGTTTGAAATTGATTAAAAAATAAAAAGACGAGTTTTCCTAGAGTTACTTAAGTAATATGTTTTTAAGGATTGATTATGCATAAAATTGGATAGTTAATCAAACTTTACTTGTTACCGTTACTTGTCGTCGAAATGACTTTAAAATGAATACTAGCAGTCATAAGTTCAAAAAATATGGTTGTTTAAGATAATTTTGAAAGATAAATAAACTGGTTAAAACAATAGATATTTGATATTCAATTTAAGCATATGTTTTTCTTTAAATTCCATCATCTAAGATTTTCATGTTTTGTGTAATGACATAAATTAAGCTTATGTGTTATTTACTAAGATTTACATTATAACTAGCATTCTTAACCAAAAGGTTCTCAATTTCACCAATATCAGAACTGAAGAAAATGTACTAATATTTGTTTTGGTAAATTATAAATTCAGTTGATTAATATTATTTAAATTTGTTAAAGGTTTGACGAACTAATCAACGACCTCAAGGTTCCACGCACGAGTAAATGTGAGGTTCCATCTCTGATTTGTTCTAGCGCCGTTTGGCATCCAGCCCTGAGGAACTTGGATAGAAAACCCACTACTCCGTTACAAAATCTCGAACAACCTATATTCCATCATAATCTTGTTTTTGGCATGTCATCCCATAATATGATTTTCCTACTCATCGTTGAATCGTATCCAATCATTTATTATTTATCATATTGATTCATAAGCATGGTAATTCTCTGATATTTTAATCTCATATGCTGGTTCTTGAACTGTGCAAAGAGCAACGAACTATGTTCGGTATATGTAGCTCAAGGAGCAACGGATATTATCCGGTTACTAGCTTATTTGTTTATCTGTTATACCAATTGGGACGCATTTGGGAAGTTGGGCCCTGAGACTGAGTCGAGTTACTGCTAGGCAGTAAGGACTACCGATTTAAGTAATTTTACTTATTACCCATCTATCTAGGCGCCGCTTGCAGTCGGTAGTTGGCTGTAACCTGCGTGCTGGATCGACATGTACTCGAGCATGTCTCTTGATTGTTTACGAGGTCGCTCCTCGTCAGGAGGTATAGAATATTAGATATTCATAAGGTTAGATTCATTTATTGTTAAGCACAAGTTCATTAACTATTCTATGAAAATTCCAGTACCATTGCTACATCAAATTATCTAGTTAAACTATTTCTACAGGTAAGATTACGCCTTGAAATGTATCCATTAAATTGCAGTTAACTCTTGCATTGCCAGTTCTTTTATATGAATCTCACTAAGTCATTACAGACTTATTCCTCGTTTCTTCTGTCCATTCCTCAAGATAAAAATCAACATGGCAGCATGGATCAAGTGAATAATTGTTCAAGCGTGCATTTTGGAATATTTGTGTTTTGTCAATATTGCATAACCATTAAAAAGATCACATTGTTTGTAATACAAGACTTCTGCTGTATATATCAAAATATATTTTATAAAACGTGCATGGGTTTGATCCTGAACAAGTGAGACCCCTTCCTATGAGTTACGCTTTAGTTTGAGTTGTGTAAAGCCGCTGATCACCACCGAACCAACTCGGATCGGAGCATGGCTCGTGGGGCGCGGTCGTCACATCTTGATAGGTCCCACTTGCGAGAAACTTCTTGGCAACTCGCATCATGATTTTGGGAGATTCATCCTACACATATGAAATACAAATTATCATTTGTTCTACGAAGATATGTAATGAACAAGTGCACACATACCGCATTCTACAGATCAAATCGAGCCTTTGCTAGATCAGCCTTTGCTAGATCAGCCTGCAGACACTTGTTTTCTGCTTGCACTTTCTGAAGCTCGTGCTAAGTCGCTCAACATTGCTCCCGCTTCTTAAGAGCATGATCCTTCAAAGCAAGTCCCTTACTAACAAGTGTTTCAGCATCAGCACGGAGGTCATTATACTCATCCTTTAGCGTCCGACACTTACGCAACGCTTCCTCTTTTTTAGCCTGAAGCTTCTCTATGGCCATCGGGTTGAAATCATCCATTTTCTCGATGTCTGCCTCGAGTTGGGAAATGATGGCATCCTTGTCACCCTCAGACTGACTGTAAGTCTTCATGGAGGTAACCAACATTTTTCTGAGCTGCCGAAACAATGACCATAAATACAAAGCACTTGAGAGAAATATACGAAACACTGCAAGGTCTCAAAAACTCACATTTTGGTAAACGTGCATATTTCGACACACGTTCTGCGCCCGCTCCATTTTGGTCAAAACAGGGACCCTAGCTGGTGGAGGGAAGGCTCGCGTCATGCCACGGACCGCGTCAGCCTTCCAGAATTCCACCCTTTTACCTTGGACACTAGGTCCAGGCCTCTCTCGCCCTTACCCAGTAGCGGGATGTGGCACTGAGGAGCAGATTGCGGGGCAGTCGGGGCAGACGGTCTTTGAGCAGGGTTACTCCCAAAACCTTGAGAAAAAGGCATCTGCGAAGCAATGCTGATAGCAGGACCCTTTATTTTAGCCGCAGTAGCGACCGGGTCAGGAGTATCTTTATCTAATGATATAGGGACCTCAGACAAACGTACCGGTTCTGCCTCATCAGTTGCCGCGACAGGCTTAGCTCTGGCTGCAACACTTACAAATGCCAGATTATTTTCGACAACATAACTAACTACAACTGCAGTCAGAACAGTTCCCCCAACTGCGGGGGGGCATTATTCAATCTGCTCCACCGGCGAAGACCGAACTTGGGAAGACCCAACAATATCCTTGGCCATAGATACTGCCTTGAGCAACGCATCAGCTCTGGCCACCCCCCAACAATGTCAAGGACACTCTCACCACCAACCCCGATAGCAACATAAGAAACTTCCTCCAGGACACTAACACTCCCTACAGTAGATTGATCATCACCAGCCATGGAGGCCCCAACGATTGGGACGGTTTGTTCCACTATCGCCGAAGAAGCGACCACACCCTCTAGAACACCAGCTCCCACACCAGAAGCAGACAAGGCTTATTCTTCTCTCGCTGTTAACGCAACAGCCTCTTCCACCCGGTGCTCCAAAATTCTCTGCATACGGGCGCGAATCCCAGCCATGTCCTTTGAAAAGTAAGGAAATGAGCAAGCAAGAAGGTTTGAAATCTGGAAAATAATAATAACTAAAGTAAAAATCCAAAATCCAGAGACATATCGAATATCATATCGAATGTCATATCGAAACACATACCGGATATCAAAATAAAAGACGAAAAACATATCGAAGAAACTATAAAACACTCATATTGAGCATCATATCAATGACGCATATCGAAACCTATATCGGGTATCCCCGACATACCTGTCTGAAGAGGATCTGAATTCGCTAAAGGACAAAATGAACTCTTCTCTCTCCAAAGTAGCTACTATTTATGGGCGCAAACCCTACAGATACGCACTAAATGCTCAATATATCGAAATTCAAATTCGATATAAATATCAAAGGAAATTCGATATAAAATGAGTCCACAGAAATACAAGAATTCAAATGATGATCTCTTAGATTCGCAAATTGCATTAGGGGGTCCACCAACATTTCTTCAAACACAATGAATTCCCGCATCCGAGATCCATCATTTGAACTGGCGGGACGAGAGGTACTGGTAATTCAAAAGCTTAGATTTAATTTGAAAAATCATTATCCTCAAATAATAATTCTCAATTTGGGGACTACATGATATAAGTATTTCTCGTTTTGGACCGGCCCATGGGCTAGCCCAAGTTTTTACCTATGCCGGGGATCATCCCCGACATATATATCAAATATGACATTCGATATAGTACAACTCACGTGTTTATCACGTGAGTGGTTCCCGCGTCCCGAGGCCTATAAATACCCGCGTCCAAATAACCAAGGTAAGCTTTAATTATCCGCAATTGCTATACATCTATATCGAACATACCCGATATAGAGCTCGACATAATATTGTATATATATCTTCGATATATATCACCGACTTACTACCCGACGTGACCCTCGACGTCAGCAAGAGATCACCCTTGACATAGAAAGTTTTCGATGTCATCTCCGACATAACCTTCGACGTCATCTCCGACATACCTTCGATATCTGCCCTTGCATATAACGTCAGTTCGAGGTGTTTCGGACTAAGTCTACTCGACACTAGTATAATTGAAGTAGGTTTAATTTAGTGATAGACTCGTTCTATAACATTTGTAACTGACCGTATTCTATATATATGACCTATTGTTAAATTAGATAGCAGCCACATTTTATCAACCACTGGAGCACGTAGATGTGTGGTCATAGAGATTTTTGATTCAATATTATTTTCGTAATAAGTTAAGTTAGAGTCTATCAATTTGGATTTATTTCCTATGCACATATGATTAGGTGACTTTTCAAGGAAATATGTACTGTACACCCTATATAGGCAATATTACTGTGTCTTCTTGTCGCATATGGCAGATTCCATCATCACCATTCACCACATAAATTAAATATACAATTTCATCATCATCGCCATCATCATCATGTATTTAATACAAGTGGGAAGTATTGGTTGGACTTCAGTTGTGGTGTTAGAATATATAAAAATCTATCGTATCTCTATTCTCTCCTAAGTTTTTTTTTTTTTTTTTTTTGTATAGAGAGATGAACATATATTATTATTGATAAAATTCAACAGCCTCCCTTGCCTGTAGATCGAAACCAACATCGGAACCTTTCACGTAAGTTATATTGTGGAAAGAACTCATCGATTTGGGTGGACTTTAATACCATATGCAATAAAACTTAGATCATTCCGGATCATAAAGGACATATTATATATGTGAGATGACACATGAATGATATACACAAGCACAAATTGGTTTTCAAACGATACGAATTCTTATTCGGCAATATTGATATCTAGGCGTACATCACATTATTTAGACGAACCAGAGTATTTCGATCAACGTTAAGAACATCGGTTGGATTGATTTTCAGAAAGTATATACTAGCTCTTGGAAATTAAATGTGAAAGATCTTTGATATATATTACCTGTAACCAAATACAGTTGCACTTGACAATAGTTACAACTGTACTCGTAAGTAAGACAGGCGATAGTTCTTTAACCTTTAAAACCTGTTTTACTGTTGCAATTGTGATAAAAGACAGTTAAATATAAAGCGATAAAGAACACAAAGGTTTTTACGTGATTTGGTCCAAATGGTCTTATTCCACGGGATTTGCACCCAAATGTTGACTCAAACAGTACCCTACTTAAGAATTACAATGAAAGGGTTACTTTAACTCAAATCTAAACTCCCTATAATTTGCAGTTACAATACTTAACTCTTAACTATTTTCGGTGTACTCGATTGAGTAGGAGAACTTCAAGATACTCCAAAGTTCCTTTGACTTGAAGTTCTCACTAGAAGACTTTGACTCGATACATGTCTAAAATCATAAACTATATTTTTCAAAGCTTGGCCTCTAAAGTGTCGAGTCTTCTCCTTATATAGAATCTCTGCGAATCTCCAGTTGTAATTCTCGCAGATCTTCATTCCTTATCTGATAAGTTCTACGTATCTCCAGTTGCAATCCATGCAGATCTTCTTTTCTTATCTAATATATTATGCACAATAAATCTGAATATATCCAATGTACATGCCTATTAAAATTTCTAGATACATGATAAGGAGATAATATTAAACAAAGATAATCTTAGAAGATCTTGAAAGTCTATCTTAAAAAGATAAGAATAAAAGACCAGATCAAACAAAGATAATCTTGGAAGATATTGAAAGTCTATCTTTAAAGGATAAGGAAAATATCTAAAATATATTCCATAAAAACATTTGACTTTCTATATCTCAACAAAAGATATTTGACGAAGATTCTTCCCTTAACGATTAGATATCAAATTATATTTCTAAAGAAAAACAAAATATTTTCCTTTTAAATATAATTTCCAGAATACAGAATCAAGGGATATTCCGTTTCGCCAAAATGTTGATTTACGTTGTTGCAACTGAGCTGTCTGGATGACGTTGCAACTTACAGATTCATTGTCCTAAAATAGTGTGACTTTCCTGCATAAACAGACATTGAATACTTTCCAACATATAATCAATCAACATGATTTAGGAAAGATATGCAACACAACAAGGAAAGTCAATTACATCACAATTCAAAGGACAAGTCAATTAAAAGAAAAATTTCCTTCATTCAAGATTATCACAATAATAAACATAAAAACATTTGACCTGCAAAAAAGATAATATTCCATAAATTAAATTTCTAAATAAGCTAATCAAATATTTCATTCAATTAATGGAAACTATATCTCACTTAATTTCTTTTATTAAATCAATTGACATTGATTTAAATAATTTCCAAAACGGTGTCAACATAATCTCCAATTTATTTACGAATTTATTTACGTGGAAATAACATTGGTCCAATGTTTAACTTTCTGAGATACTTTTTATATAGCCAATGAAATATCAAAATTTTGTTATAATTATTCTTTTATAAAGTTTGATTACTCTGACACGATGTTTTCCAAAATGTGACTGGAAATTTATTTTGATGTAAACATTTCTAAACATAAATTGTTGATATATGAAGATTACTACACACTGATTGATATTTGATATAGACTTTAGAGGTTCATGCATTAATGATTTGAGAGGGATTTTACAAATCTTATGTTAGCACTAGTTTTAATTTCTAAATTTTTTTACACTTTGATGTTCTCCTTGTATTGTAAATTTGTAATATTGCATTCTAATGAATGGAAATTAAAACCTTTTACTCATGAGAGAGTAAAATCATTCTTTAATATAAAATAAAAATAAATGAGAAGCTCCAAAGAAGAATTGTTTTAGTCAATCACGATTTCACAAGAGGGACTCATTTCAACAATAGTGTCACAAAATAATATAGATTATTAAGTCTGACAAATAAATTATAACCATATGGGGAAAAGAGGCGAGTGGACATTGTGGTTCCGTTTTAATAACATGTCGGGACGAATTCTATAAATTAAATTAACGGATGAAAAGATTGAAAGTTTTTAATTGTTTCCAATGCCTACGCCAGCAAAAAAAAATCCCACACTGTATTGTTATCATTGTATAATTTTGAGTAATCAAATTGCATTTGAACTGTGATTCCTCGAGTGTAAAAATGAAGAGACGTGAACGGACCATATCCAATACGTAAGTTATAGCAGTTTTTTTTTCTAAATAAAGAATGAAACAAATCTATTGTATTCTTTTTAAAACGATGTACGGACACTGACACGGCGACATGAACACGAGGCGACATGAACATGAGATAGACACGAAACTACACAAAATATTTAATAAACAAATTCTTACAGCACGTGTGTTGAATACGTTAGCACGCAACACAACGTGGATACCTATAATGTTTTGAAGACACAATATAAAAGAAAACATATAATGTTTTGAAGAGTCTTATGCATCTAAGTCTTTTCTTGCATTAAAAAACATAAACTCAACTAAAACTTTAAATATAACAAATAACTTTTGGAGTCACGCATCTGCATTTTAATTACACTTATAAGACTTAAAGAAAGTATCATGCATTGCAATGGGGCCTATATTATTGTACCAACAAGTTTATATCACAAGGTATAAAATAGACTTGGTCTAAGTATTTAATTTCCATACATAAGTATATATGTGTGTAGTGTGTACATTATCTACTATGTTTAAGTCACAATAAACCAAATTAATAAGTTGTACAAATGATCATTTAAGGGGAAAAAAGAAAACAACATCAAATAGACTAAACAGTAGAGTCTGGTGATGATTCATTCTGCTGAGTTTCCACCTGAACTTCAGGTTGAGAGACTTCTGGAGCAACGGCGGCGGCTTCCGTTTCTACCGGTGCCGGGGTTTCGTCCACGACGGGTGGTGCAGCAACTTCGATGATCTCTTCGGGCTTAAACTTGTTGATGTAGTAGCTAAGAGATGGCCCCGAGTATTCTGCAGTTTGCACTTGCGGAGGTGGACTATTCTTGCTCACTTGGAGAAGAACCGACGAAGCGACGGCCACGGAGATCAAAGCAAGGCCGCCGAATATAGCAGCCGTGTTCTCTGATCCATCCGAAGATGAACCAGCAGTTCCTGAACTGAGCACGCTTTCCGCCACGTAAACTACAGGCTGAGAAGGTGGAAGAGCATCCAGTTTAATGCTTAACATTCAATGTTAATAGTAAATATATTATAAAGAAATTTGACAAGGAAAAGACGAAGTAACAACAATGCTTCTAGATTCGATATCCTCGGGTAAACATAAGAAACGAAGAATTTAATTGTAGTGGAAGAAAACTATTCTTCTTAGGAAACGCACAGATTTAGTCAAGTTACATAAACCCCGTCGTCTATTATTAGAGAAAGAACAAAAGCACTCGTTAAAAGCTAAAAGCTATATGTAACTTCTCATAAAGTTTGAATAACTACAGAGACACTGTTGACGTCTGAGTAAAAATCACATATAAAACCTCCTACGTTTTAGTATTTTTAAGATTCTCAAGGGGCTGCTCTGTCGTTATTTAGACAGTGGCTGAGTTTTTTTGTAATAAGACCAAACCTCAAGGGTGCCGATGCAATCATCATTGTTTCTGAACAATTCAGGAGCATTATTTAGTTATTAACTAGCTCATGTAGCCTTTAAATAGCCTTAGCGAACCAAATTTACGGTAGACATACATTGCTAGTCAGCTATATCTTACGAGAAATAATATACTGAGATTCCATGGGTTTTTAACAAATAAATATTATACCTTAGTCTGAATATTTTTTCCAACTCATAACTTTTGTTTGAAAGATTTTTTAAGTTGTTACCTCGACCGAGTATATGTTGGTCTGTCCCGCTGTGTCCTTCTCCACATAACCAGTCCAACCACGTTTTTTGGGTGGAAATGTACCAGCCACTTTTGTCTTCTCCCCAGCTAGCCATTCCATGCTCAGTGAGCCGACCTGCTTCAGTGTTAAAAGAGAGTACAATCTAAGATACGTTCCATGACAAATGCGGTATTCCATCACATTGCTAGTGCGTTAAGAGACCTTGGCTGTATTATTCGCAGTCGCAGAAAAAGATAAGAGACCGGAGAATAATGTACCGCAACTGCGTAAGTTTGCAACATAGCAACACAAACAATTTTGATACATTTTTAAAGCTGAATGATAGTCAGAAGGACTTGTGTTAGTATGCGTTTATATATTGACTAGTCTGTTAAAATTCAAAGTTTGTTGCAGCAAAGCACGATGAACGTGGGACAAAGTGTCACAAACTACTCCAAGTATGATTACTCAGTGATGAAATGTTCACTAAAATCTTGGTAACATGGTAAATGATAAGCTTGTAACGTATTCATCTGAAGAAAAGATTACTGATCTTAATTTCGAAGATCGACAATCTGGAATTTCGCCTACAATCACGCTTTTGGATTTCGAAATTGTCTATTTTATGTCATGTATCACGCTACAACATTATTCTACATCTCTATATATCTCGAAGATTTATTCGTAAAGCATGGCTAACTTCATAAGATTCTTCTTCACTTATATCATCCATTAGTAGCCAACTTTATCTGGTTATCAACCTCCGAGCCTTTTTTCCTACCATTTTACTCATCAAAATCCCCGTAACCATGAGGGGATGTTAGAAATTCTCAGATGAAATGAACTGACATGAGCATAACCATTCATATTATGCCAAAGAATCCCAATTCTCGTGCCACAACATAGCTGCCACTTTACATCTCACTATCCTACTCCCACAACGAAATCACCGATCAAAGTTTCTAACCGTTTTCTCTTAAAAGTTCCGAAAGGTGTCCAATTTCGACTCTAACCACACAAAGCATGAACAATGCTTTCCACTTGCATCGCAACAAGAATCTCTACGAATTCGTCAAAACATAACGAAAAGATTTCGAAACATTACCGAAAAGAGTTTCTAATATTTTGCAGACCTCGGAATCCAAGCAACATTCAATGAAGCATAAAGAGATATGACATAAATATGTATTCCTAACACATACACAGACAGAGTCAGAAAAAAATAAAAGCTCATCACAATAAAGGTCACCTCTTTTCAAGTGGAGTACTCAATACAAAAATCCCACAAAAACCCACTTTCCAAAATTGCTGAAACATACACATAATTCTTCAAAATCACACACAAACAAAAAAAAAAGAAACTAATTAAAAAAATGGGAGCTTTAAAAAAAAAAAAAAAGATGACCTCTTTATCAGGGGCACATTCCTCAGTATTACAGTCATCAGCATCTTCAGAATTAGCTCTCACACTGAATAAAAATTGCTTCTTTCTGTGCTGCTGCTGCTTCTCTTTATGGTAATTGTTGAAAAACAATCTGCTAGTACTAGCTGATAATGTGCATGCCATCATTTATCAAAATAATATTAATAAAGATTGAAACTTTAAAGGTAAAATTCTTTTTTGTTGCTTTATTAAGCAACAAGATACAGAGTGTATGTGTGTGTGAAGGAAATTGTGACAGAAAGTTTGGTTTTTGAGTTTTTATTTATTTATTTTTTTTGGTGTGTTGGGGGATGACTCTTCCTTTTTTTGTGGTTGAATTTCAGTGGAGGTTATGTTTTGTTGGATGTTCATGAATTCTTTTATATTTTATTTCATAATTTTAATGGGCTATTATTGATTGTTGGATAGCTAGTTTTAGTTTTGCTTTAGCCCAAAAGAATTAGGCCCAATTAGGTTCTTTTTACTTCTCATTGGGCTTTGGAATTGGGAAGAGACTTTAAATTTAGTGTGCATCCATCTTTGTACAAAAAAAAACTTTATTTCATGCAACTGTCGGACTGCTGGTTCGTTTCAGCCAACGATGTAGATTAAAATACTTCTCTTGAAAATAGGAAAGACACCCCGTAATTGCATTTCAACTTTTATTAATAGTTATTTCACAATGTCAACAATATATCGATATAGATATTGATATTGCATTAGTTTAAAATACTTCATTGTGTTAAATTAGATTCATATCGATGATGTAAATCTGCTACTAAATGCGTAGAAATGTAACCTCAATTCACCTTATTCGATCACGATAGTCTTGACTAGAAGATTAAATCCACAAAATGTGCCTCTTGGGTAGATGAGATGTAATTCTTTAACTAGATAGAATAGTATAGTAATATGACGCGAGAGCAACTTGTGTATTTGTGAGATCAAAGGTTGTTGTTGGTGAAACAAGTAGGTCGTAGATGTGAGATAAGAAGTCTCATTGGTGAGCCGCGTGACGGTAATAGCGCGAGAAAAGGGTGCTAAGGTGATGCACAATTACTAATTAGAGTTGGGAAAATTCTAAATTAACTACATATCCCACGAACAGAATAAAGTTGTTGACTTAGTTCAGTTGGGAGCATGTGGAATAAAGGCTCCTTTATATGAACTTGGTGCTGGGTAACTGTGCACGGGTACTAATGTGATAAGGAGTAACACGTGTAGCACGAAATGACTTTCGTTACTGAGAATTAATGACCAATTATCATTTATTTAGTACCATCCTACGCCTTGTAGCATCTGTTGGTAATTGAATCATAAATTTATATATTTACTTCTTGTTGAATTTGGCTTACATTGCTTTGAAATTATTTGGGACTTCTGTATATTAATGCTTTTACTATGGCCTTTTAGAAGAAATACAAGAGAGCTCTAACTTCAACATGGTATCAGTTGTACCCATGTCAATATTGGCTTCGCTCATTTATTCCCCATGTGTTAGGCTTAGATGTTCATTTTGGCCTACACGTGAGGAGCGTGTTGAGCTTATCGCGCATCATTTGATAATTATTTTAGGCTTATGTTTATTAATGATTTTCCACTTTCCTCTGCCAAGACTTTAAATGACAGAAGAATGAGAAACAAAATAGTAGATCCATAAGTGCTTAGTTTTTAGTACATTTACAATTCACCATATGTTGTGTCTATGTGTCGGTGAATCCAACAATAGTCAAAAGAATGAGAAACAAAATATTAAATCACTCTCCTTTTAAGTTTTTGGACTAATTTATGACACACTGACCTTTCACTTCTCTCGTGGTTGACTGTGACTTACGTTGCACTTTGGCTATATGAAAAAATATTTTGCCCAATAGGATAACATTTACCACCCAATATAACTATTATATACTGGTCGCCATTAAGCTCTCCTAAGAAAAATAAAGCTCAACATGAAACATATAACGGAACGGCAAATTGTCCTAAAGGTTTATAGTATTACTAGGAAAAAAGGAACGTGCGTTTTTCTTATCACTTCTTTATAATGTTAAGCAAGATTCAAACACAATTCTTTTCTTTAATTTTATTTAACAACTATGTTGGCCACTTTACTGATGTGAGTGCTACAAATCAAATGATGTACTCCGACACAAGTGTTATATTTTGACTACAAATATGGCAACCAAAAGAAAGAAAAAGTTTTGCAAAATATAAAAAATATGACAAACTGGTAAAATAAAGCATCCACGTATATGCTAGTAGAATAGACACTTAATTCATAACGCATAAATAGACCAAAAATCTTAAGAATACTTTTGAAAATATCATTACTCCTTAACCACTAGATTAATTTTCGTAAGATGTCATTTTTGTGTATAAACAAGATATGTTTTTGTTAAAGTTCAAAAGTAATTTACTGTAATGACATTCAAAGGCAGTGACCGAGTATTTTAGGAGAGGTCCAATATTCGGCCCACGAATAAAGGCCCATAAAATTGAACACCGAATGCGCATGATTCGAATGCGCATGATTCGATCTAAGAGATAGATCGAATCAGCCCGATTCGATACTCATTACCCAACTATCACTGGGGCCCGCGGGACAAGGTCTATAAATACCTCGTCCTCTGACATTCTCAACACACATTCAAGACCAGCTCTCACCTACTCAACATTGAAGCACTCGTATTCGATATTCACCGATCGCACGAGACTTCTGTGTTTGATACTCAGCATTCGATCCAAGAAACGGAAGCAACTTCAGTCAATCCTACATCGAAGCATCACAATTCGATACACAACTCATTCCCATATCGAAGGATCGAGATTCAATATTAGACAACTTAGCATTCCTTGTATTGAACTTATCCAATTCGATACTCCCTAGATCGAAGCTCTATAATTCGATATACTTTAAAGATATTGTAATTTCATTCGTACTGCCCAATCAACTTGTAATAGGTGTTCCGGACTTAGCTAGTCTAATTTATATTTGATTAACATTATTTTGGCATAAGACAGGCCCATTGTAACAGTAAAGGGTATTTTGTAACCCGGACGAAATAAGACCAAAATATTGGCGCCGTATGTGGGAACACCACATTTCCCAGTTTATTAGGCATGGCATCTAGAGTTACCAGATCGCGAAGTAGAGTAGTGGAAAGCAACAATGATGAAGTTGAACGAGCAACGTCGAGTCAGACTATCCCAGTAGCTGAAGGACCAACAACATTACCCGTTGGGGTACCAAAGCCCGCGAGGCGGGAGATGCCTGGACCACTAGGAGAGGACCGACCAGCACCCAGCGCAGGCGCCACATGAGCGAC
Organism: Linaria vulgaris; assembly: GCA_948329865.1. Lineage (NCBI taxonomy): Eukaryota > Viridiplantae > Streptophyta > Magnoliopsida > Lamiales > Plantaginaceae > Linaria > Linaria vulgaris. Next base: position 126,161,461 of record OX415250.1, on the reverse strand, counting down.
AACTACGATAGCTTCGCTTCCAAGTAATCTGAGAGAGGAAATTATGGCAATGGCCTGATTTGCGGTGGCCGCAGTAGTGCCCGTCGCGTCACCAATGCAAACGCCGCCACCTACGGGTCGTGCTGAGGCCCTGCGGGAACAAGGATATATGGCCAAAGGCCAAGATGGGGGAAACAAGGAGAAGGCCCATGCAGATGATGGTAGGAGGAGACCTAACTCGATGGAGGTGCAATCAAAGAGGAACCACGACACAAGAAGAAGAGAAGAAAGCCGACACGACAAACTGAAAAGGCAAGAGGATAACGACGAGAGATTAGAACTGGCCAGAACCTCACTTCATAGTTTTGGAAGTCCAGAAATAGTGCCCCGTGGAATGGTTTCCCTCCCGACTTCACTGGGAACGGCACCCCGAAGAAGAACACTGCTGGCTGATTATACCGTGATTGACAGGCATTTCCCATACAACACTATTTTGGGCACGCCGGCGTTGAATGCGTTCCGGGCACTACCCTCAACCTACCATCAAATGGTAAACTTCCCAACTCATGCAAGAACATGTGAAGTAATAGCGGATCACATAGATAGTTTACAATACTATGTGGCATCGCTCCGACTACGGCCACAAGAGGAGCAAGAAGCCATGGAAGCTATGGGACCCATGGAGATGGAGCAGATTGATTGAACCGCTCTTTTCTCATTATACAAGTCTTTAGTGTTCTGCACCTTTTGAACAACTTTTATTCGTCCCCTCTACCTCGACGAGTATGAAGGGAAGATATGTACTAACCTAAAACAGGGATAACGAAGACTTGAGTCCCGAGGACACCCTCGGGAAACATAGGAGACTGAGCTTTAAAGTCAAGCTCCCACTATTTTTAATATGATTATATCTCCACGCAAGACACTTTGATTTAATTTGTTGCGTTATTGTATTAACAAGCACAGTAAAATACATGACACTGATAAAATGCAGGACCCAAGGAGGTTTGAGACGAAGAAAGTGGACAAACACTCTGTCTAAAATGACAAGTGATAACCGCGAGTCCCTAAAGACGAAGAACGGGATGACAAGTGCTAATTGTAAATCCCGTAGGACGAAGAACGGGATGAACACTATGTCTAAAATCACAAGTGCTAATCGTAAATCCCAAAAAAGTACGGGACGAACACTATGTCAGAAATGACAAGTGCTAATCGTAAATCCCGAGAAATGAAGAATGTGACGAACACTATGTCTAAAATGACAAGTGCTAATGGCAAATCCCTAAAGACAAAGGCAAGGGTCGTAAGCTCTGTCTAAAATGACAAGTGTAAACTGTAAATCCGGGAAGAAGATACAGTGGGCGGACACTCTGTCTAAAATGACAAGTGATAATTTTAAACCGCTAAACAAAGCAACAACGGGTACTCTATCTAGAAGGACAAGAGCCTGTGTGATATCCAACAAAATGATTGGGAGAACATAACAACCGATCAATGCGGTAGGTATGAACGGAACACGTACAAAACTCCACAAATGCAGTACGACATATAAGTTGTCAAAATAAAAAGTAAATTGTGAAAATCTCACTTGAAACAAAAGGCAAGCGGAAGTGCAAGCAAGTAAGCGAATAAACTATTGCGAAATTAAACGAGAAATGTACGAAAAGGAGTTCAAGTAATCAAATTGTTCGCAATAAACGGGCGACGCAGCGACAAACCAAATTAAAACATTATTCATAAAAACAGAAACTTAAGACCAAAGCCTTTAGGCATCGGCGTCATGTTCATCCTCCGAAGAGGGATAAGTGAAAGGCATTGGAGGTGGCAGAGACATTCCCTGGAAAACAATGCTCTCGCTTTCAAGCACACTCGCGAATTTGTCTGCAATGGTAGGTTGATCATCCTCGACTGCCGGAAGCATCTCTCTGTTAGGCCCCAAGGACAGGTCCAACAACTGCGGGTTAAAATTGCCGCGAAGATATCGAGTGTTGTGGATCTGCTGAACAGTAAGCACTTGGACTTTCTTCGCACCCCACGCCCCTCGTTGGGCGCTGATTTCTTGAAAGGTGTTGCTCCGGAGAAACTCCTCGGCAATTTCCACCTTTTGCTAAGCAGTGGGAACCTAGTCAAATAATAAAACCAGATTAACAAGGAAGAATAGAAAAGTATATATTAAAAGGTCATATAAAAGACATTAACTGTCTGAGACCTCAGGCATATCCGACCTCCTCAGTGTGTGCGCTCTTCTCCTTCTCGGCAGCGAGCTCCTTCTCAAGCTTATCGACTCGCCTCTCCAGCGCAGTCTTACTAGACTGCACGTGGTGAGCTGCAACTCTAGTCGATCAACGGTCTCCTCTGCCAGCTTCACCGCATCCATATCTTTGGCAGACCGGGTAGCATAATCCCTCACCTGCTACATAGCCTTGTCCTTCTCTTCCAATGCCGCTCTCAGAGCATCAGGATTACTATCCCAGAATTCAGCCCTCAAGCACTCCTGCCCGCTCACCCTCTCCTCGTGGGCCTGTTTCAACCCCTCGATCATAGCATCCACAACCCCTCCAGTCTGTGAGAGAGAGAGAGAGAGAGAGAGAAAGACATAAAAATGGTTCAATAATGAATCATAAATAAGATATTACATCCGATGAATATAGCATTTGTAACGCTCCAAAAATTAGGAAGAAAATATATTTATACTTTAGTCCTTGAACTTTCGAAAATTTCTATTTTTGACCATAAATGTTTAGAAAAATTTGCATTTGAGCCCCTGAACTTAAAAGTTAGTTTTTTATTATATTTACAGGTCTCTAATCCTAAAACATTATTTCAATTTCAAATATTAACCAAGTTGATTGAATTACCTAGAAAAATTACATAAGTAAATATGTATGTAACAAAGAAATCTAATTATAACTATTTGAATTTTAATTATAAATAATTGAAGGACTTGATATGCAATTAACTAATTAATGAAGTAAGCCATGACATCTTTTTGATAAGGTAAGCCATGACATCCTTAAGAGCATGATTAAATTCAATTTTTTGTAATTTATTATAAAATAATCAAAGTGGTACTTTAATTAAAAGTATTTTAACATGATTTTTTGCCTATAAATAGTAGACTTTCTACCAACAATTTTCACACCCAAAATCGTTTCGAGTTTCCTTCTTTCTTCATATGAATATCTAAGTTAGTGAGTCTGCTTTGAGGAAAAAATCATCCCAAGTTCTTATTTCATCATTTTCTACCCGAAAATACCCCAAAACGTTTATTGCGCAGAAATTATCCATTCAGCCCTGCACCTTAGAAAAATTATAACTAATCGTAGAAAAATCCTTTTTGATCAAGGACAACGGCCAAATACTCCTCATGATGTCCTCTAACTTTCATATGAATAAATGTTTTTTCAGAAGGTCGAAATTCCTAAACCGTAGACAACTGTCTGAAAATCCGAAAATAGGTTCTATGTTTTCAAGAATTATTTAGCATAGCAAACCTTTGGATTTTCCTTCCCATTTGGGTACACATGTTCCTATTGATGTTAAGGATCAGTTGCCACAAGAATATGTGGAAACAAAGTTCATTTGGATATCCGATCAAAGGTTTGATGAACTAATCAATGCCATCAAGGTTCCCCGTACGAGTTAAGGTTATGTTCCATTTCTAATTTGTTCTAGCCTCGTTTGACATCCGGCCCTGAGGAACTAAGACAGAAAAGCCACTACTCCATTACCAAACTTCAAATAACTTATATTTCATCATAATCCTGTTTGGCATCTCATCTCATAACATGATTTTCTTACTCGTCGTTAAATCATATTTTCTTACTCGTCGTTAAATCATTTTTTATTTATCATATCTTTTCATAATCATGATAATTCTCCAATATTATAATCTCATCTGATGGTTCTTGAATTGTGCAAAGAGCAACAAACTATGTTCGAGACATGTAGCTCAAGTAGCAACGGATATTATTCGGTTTATTAGCTTATTTGTTTATTTGTTATACCCATTGGGACGCCTTTGGAAAGTTGGGCCCAGGGATTGAGTCGAGTTACTGCCGGGCAATAAGGACTGTCGATTTAAGTAATTTCACTTGATACCCATCTATCTAGGCACTGCTTGCAGTCAGGAGTTGGTTGTTACCCGCATGCTGGATCGACATGTACTCAAGCATGTTTCTTGATTGTTTGCGAGGTTGCTCCTCATCGGGAGGTATAAGGTAGAATAATAGAAGTCACAAGGCTGTATTTGTTTATTGTTAAGCATATGTTCATTAACTATTCAATGAAAACTCCAGTGCCATTGCTACATCAAATTGTCTAGTTAAACTGTTTCTACCGGTAAGATCACTCCCGAAATGTATCTAGTAGGTCACAGTTAATTCTTGCATTACCAGTTCTTTTAAATGAATCTCACTAAGTCATTAAAGACTTATTCCTCATTTCTTTTGTCCATTCCTCAGGATAAAATCAACATGGCAGCATGGACCAAGTGAATAATTGTTCAAGCGTGCATTTTGGAATATTCGTGTTTGCCACTAGTGCATAACCATTAAAATAGTCACATTATTTGTAATACCAAGACTTCCACTATATATATCAAAATATAATTTATAAAATGTGTATGGTTGTGATCATGAACAAGTGAGACCCTTTTCTATGAGTTGTGCTTTAGTCTGTATTGGGTAAAGTGGCTAGCCACCACTGAACCAACTCGGATCGGAGCATGGCTCGTGGGGCGCGATCGTCACAGCATTACCGCGCAGACCATGTGGAGCACATTACGCTCTACCATCTTTCTCTCCTCGGCGGAAGCCGCGTAGGGAACTGCAAGATTCAGGAGAAGGATTTTTAGAGCCTTAATCGCATCCTCCTTGGAAAGCTCGTAATTCGCTACGCGGGCCCGTGGACTGTGGCTTGGCTCAACCCTCACACTCGCCCCGTCAACGGGAGGCAAACCACTAGCAGGTACCGGACCAACCGTGCGCGGCACACACCCTAGTTTGAGAATGAATCTGGGAACCTTTCTTCATTTAGCATGCGCTCCAACCTCAGTATGCTCGACATTCTCACTCTGATCCGTAACAACGCCATCAAAACCTCCTGCATGACTGAATATCGCAGGGGTAGGGGTATTTGCACGACCCTCACCCATAATTTCCTCGGAAGGATCGAGCGGCGTGTCGGCCCGGGCAGATGCGGAAGCCTCCCATGTGGTCTTCTTACCCTTGTTCTTCCTCTTCCTAGGGTGTGGCACTGGAACAGTGGCAGTAGTTTGAGAACCTTCGTTCTCCGCGGCCAGAACTCGACTCATGCGGGCGTGATGGTTCATAATGAATTCGCCTGAGACAAATAAAACGAATATTAATAACGTCATAAAATTGAAAGTAGGACGACATCATCAACTAAAGACATAATCTATACCGAACGAAAATCTCCCATTATATAGAACTAGAGACAGCCTGTCGATGGGCAACACACAATTTTCTACATGTTTTTAAGGTTAAACTGATGGTCACGAAGTTCGCGACAAAATTACAATCCCAAAATGGAGCACCAACACCCTGAGGAATCGTAATTTTTTCCACGTCTACCCAGTCACGACGATACATTGCGAACTCATCCTCATACCTTTCCTCGATGTAGAAGTACTGTCTTTTCCAATCCTTCCCATAACTAGAGGCCTCGCCTCTAAGAAACTTGTGGTGTCTTAGTGATTTAACATGGTAAAAGCCTACCTCCCTCTTGCAAACGTCGAAAAGTGCCCAAAACTCGTTGGGACTGCACGCATGGCCTAATCCTTTCATCAGGGTAATAAAACCAACTATATGCCCGAACGAATTCGGGGTCAGCTGGCTCGACACAAGCCCGATAGACCTAAGAATGTGTCTAACTTCGACTGGTATGAGAAACCGTAATCCGTTAGTCAGCTAACCCACAAACACGATGAGATGACCAGGGGGAGCAGTATCCATGCGCTCGTCTTGACCCGAGATAACTACCTTATAATTACTCCTTATGCTGTACATTTCGCGTAAGAAAAAAGGGCGACTATGCTGCAGCCGTGACACATAAGCATTATACGCCATCCCCGGAACCTCAACGTAGTCATCAATCTCCCTATTGATGACTTCATTTTCTTCGCCTGCTTCACTGGCAGCATGATTATCCTCAATTAAAAAAGACGAAAAATATTCTTCCCCAACTTGCGAGGACGGTTGATCATCATTCTCGTCAAGGTGATCACCCCCAACCGAATCGACAGAATCGATGTCAAATACCTCATTATCATCTCCTCGGGGTAAATTCAAACCCGGAGGAGCACCTGCAGGACCCACTATAGAGTTAACAGAACCGGAGCTTGAGCTGCTACTAGACTCACTCCCTGACGTACATTCAGAACTCACCATCTCAATTGACACAAATTGAAATAAAATGAAAAAGAAATTAGAGCTGACTATGCATATACATCACTCTTGATACTTACGACAACTATGCGATATGTTAAAGCACCGTTAACCAAGCAAATAATGAGATGCAAAATTAAGCAAATAATCAACTACCTTGATTATAGCTACAAAATCACTAATTGATTGCGAAGAAAACTGCCAAGAAAGAAAAAGAAAAGACGAAGTTAGAAACACGAAACTACATTTTCAACAAAAATGCAGAAATTTTTTCTAAGGCATTAGATCGAATGATCTTCGTTCGATACACCCAACATCGAATCAATCACATGCGATGCTGGGAATATCGAACCGTGCTCATTCGATGTTACTCACTTATAAGCATGAACTCTGCGGAAGGAAGAATGAGCTATTCGCCCCCTTTTCCCCTTTATATAGAATGAAGAAAAGCCCACTTAATTATCCTTAGTGCATACATATGAGATATTACTGCAAAATCGAACGAGAAAATTTCAATATGGTTTAAGGTCGAACTCAGCAGATCCAAAGAAAATATATTTGGGACCCACGTTCTCTAAATTCTGGCTCCAAATCGGGGGCATGATTTTCAACATTATGAAGACTGAAAGACATGTGGCGACATAATTGAGGTAGAGTTTTAAAGTTTGGCACCCGTTCTCTTGTCGAGATCGCCTCCCAAACTGGGGGGACTATATGGTGGGCATATATTAGGAGAGGCCCAATATAAATATTGGGCCGGCCCACGGAGAAAAACCCATAAAGTTGTACATCGAACCAGAAGAATTCAATATAGAATTAGTATCGAATGCGCATGATTCGATCTAAAAGATATATCGAATCAACACAATTCGATACTCATTCCCCAACTACCACTGGGGCCCGTGGGAAGGGGTCTATAAATACTTCGTCCGCTGACATTCTCAGCACGTATTCAAGATCAGCTCTCACCTTCGAAGCACTCGTATTCGATCGAGGCTCCTCTGTTCGATACTCAGTGTTTTATCCAAGCAACGAAATTCGATACTCAACAACTTCAATCAATCCTGCATTGAAGCATCACAATTCGATACATAACTCATTCCCATATCGAAGGATCCAGATTCGATATTGGACAACTCAACATTCCCTGTATCGAACTTATCCGATTCGATACTCCCTAGATCGAATCTTTGTAATTGGATATACTTTAAAGAAATTATAATTTTATTTGTACTGCCAAATCAACTTGTAATAGGTGTTCCGGACTTAGGTAGTCTGGTTTATATTTAAAATACATTATTTTGGTATAAGACAGACCCATTGTAACAGTAAATGGTGTTTTGTAATCCAGACGAAATAAGACCAAAATAGGCGTTAATAGTACTAAGGCTTCGTATTTAAAATCCGATGTAAGCAGTTTTGCATTTTCTTAGGCTTGCATAAAATAAATTTTAGAAACTCAATAATTATCGATTAGTATAAATAGACTTTTTTGAGATTTTTAATAAATTACTTCTATTAGATTTAATCTTGTAAGGTTGCTTGCATAATTAGAAATATGTGTGACACACTCCATAAAAATGGCGAGATGCATAAAATTTTCCAAATATGAGAGCATATTCTTCAAATTACAACATTGTAGTGCTTTGTGATTCTCCCTTAAAAAGAAAAAAAAAGAGAAAAGGAAAAATAAAATAAAATAAGGAACGCTGCAGCCAAAAATTAAGGGTTTTTTAACCTTTTTTTTTTTTTTTTGTTCTTTTTACCAATAGCCGAAGTCGTGGTGGCCTGGTTGACCCTTAGATTCTTAGGTTAAATAAAAATGACACATAACTTCTTCGTGTAATAGACACCTACTCAAACTTCAACAAAAGCAAAGATATGATGGATTTTGGTAAGAACTTTGAAAAGAAGGGGCATATTGACAATAAGGGGCCAATTTTATTATTAAATAAAGAAGGTGAGCTGCAAAAAATCATAGAGAGGAAAGGGTACTACTTGGTCCTACTTCTAACTATTGAAGTATTGAAATTTGGTAGAAAATTGACCAAAGGTAAATGGCAAAATTGGAACCAAACAATTAACGGTCTCCAACTTTCACAGTTATATATATTATAGGGATAATTACAGTTACACCCCTTGAGGTTTGGTGTAATTACAAAGACCTCCCCTGAGGTTTGAGTAATTATAATGACCTCCCCTCAATTGTAAGGGTTGGTTACAATTACACCCCCTGAGGTTTGATGTAATTACAAAGACCTCCCCTGAGGTTTGAGTAATTACAATGACCTCCCCTCAATTGTAAGGGATGGTTACAATTACACCCCCTGAAGTTTGGTGTAATTACAAAAACCTCCCCTCAGGTTACAATATTATTTTTAAAAATAATATAAATAACAAAAATACTAAAAAATATATTAAAAATAATTTTATTTTGCTTTCGGTATTTTGGATTTTTTTTTAGTTTTTTTTTTCTTGATAATTTTTTTTGTGTATTTTTGACTTATTTTGTTGTTTATTTTTTTAATAATTTTAAAAAATGATATTTTTGATTTTTTTTCATTAAATCATCATTTTATATTATATTTAAAATTTATTTATATTTAGAAAATAAAAACTGATTCCACATCACTCAATTAGTCTAGGTTTATTACAAACTTAAATATATAAGAAAAAATTAATATATTTTTAAATTGAGAAATGTATTACATTAATCTCCATTTTAAGTTTGTTAAAAGTTTAAAAATAAAATTATATGTATCTACAAAATTATAAATATACAACAGGACTCTTTTGAGCTTATATTTTAGAATTGACAGAAAATTATTTAATTAGTTAATAAATAAATATTTTTGTAATTTTTTTGTATATGTTTTAGCTTTTTTAAGTGAATATATAAATTTATGTAAATATATAACAAATGGGGGCTTTTTACTAAAAAAAATTCCTAAATACAGAAAGCAAAATAAAATTATTTTTAATATATTTTTTAGTATTTTTGTTATTTATATTATTTTTAAAAATAATATTGTAACCTGAGGGGAGGTCTTTGTAATTACACCAAACTTCAGGGGGTGTAATTGTAACCATCCATTACAATTGAGGGGAGGTCATTGTAATTACTCAAACCTCAGGGGAGGTCTTTGTAATTACACCAAACCTCAGGGGGTGTAATTGTAACCAACCCTTACAATTGAGGGGAGGTCATTGTAATTACTCAATCCTCATGGGAGGTCTTTGTAATTACACCAAACCTCAAGGGGTGTAGCTGTAATTATCCCTATATTATATAAAGAGAAGATATAGATCTTGAATATGAATATAAAATTGAACACGTAAACATGATTTTAAGCATATAATTATTGACAAGCCAGATCCCTAGGACGGAATCCTCCAACTTATTTTACTTAGCATTTATGATTACCACATGGTCCTACATACCTTGATGATAAATTTTCTCCCTAAATTACTCAACTTCTCTAAAACCAAGAAAAGAATTTATCCTTTCCCTAAATCCTCTCATAATATAAACCATTCTAGCTTAACCCCAAATGACTTCTCTCTTCTATTTCCAATCTAACAAACAATATGTCCTCTCCTACATCGCCGGAATCCGTTGGCGGTGTCAGCCTAGGCTACGGTATAGCTATTGTCGCCGCCGTTCTGGTCCTCATTTCCACCATCATGCTCGTTTCTTACGTCTGCATGCGAATCCAAGGTCGCGACGATAGTAGTGATGGCGAGGAAAGAGGAGAAGAACGCAACGACTATACGACGAGGCCGGGAGTCCAATCCCAACAGCCTATCGTATTGTTTATGGGCCTTAAGAAGAAGACCGATATAGACTCGTACCCGACGTTTGAATTGGGCCAAAGTTGTAGACTGCCGAAGCCCAACAACGGCCCATGTTCAATTTGCTTGTGTGAGTACTATGAAAAGGAGAAATTGAGGTGCATTCCGGAATGCAACCATTGTTTTCATTCAAGTTGCATCGACACGTGGCTTGAAGTGAATGCATCATGTCCACTTTGTAGGAATTCACCCGCTACAACTCCTCTTGCTACTCCATTGTCTGAGTTAGTACCACTCGCTTTTCATTCTAGAAGATGACACGAGCTTTACCAATATATATATATATATATATATATTTTTTTTTTTGATATTGTTGTATTTGTTGTGAGATTATTAAATCTAGAGTTATTAAGGGAAATTATTGAGATGCGGGAAAGAGCAAATAAATATTCATCTTATATAAATATATGGAACTCGAGAATTGTGCAAATTAGTAGAGTGATAGGCATTTATTATGGAGCTTAGAAGTTAAAAGTCAACTATCATCATTGACTATTTTAATAATTAATATTCGTCTTTTGATTTTATACAATATTAATTAGGTTATTGTTCAAAGAACGATACAGTCACGGTTTAATATAAGGAAAATGATTTCCATAACGTCTGACGTCTGTACAAGTGCATTACTTGTACAGACAAATCACAGCCGTAAATAATGTCATAATAATAATGATTCTACATATAAGTCATAATATAACATATTTTGAACGCTACAAAAAAATCGGGTCATTTCTAACCGGAAATAACCCGAATCCGGTCGGGAAAGACCTTTTCCTGACCACACTCCGGTCGAAAAAGTCCGATCGGGGATGCTTCGGTCGAAAAACTTTTCCCGACTAGAGTTCGGTCGGACATCAGTTTTTTCGACCGGACTCCGGTCGAGACCTTTACCGACCGGGCTGCGGTCGAAAAATTATATTTCGACCGGAGTCCGGTCGATCAAAACAATATTCCGACCGGGCCGTGGTCGGAACATTTGCTACCGGTACGGTGGCAAATTTTCCGATCGCGGTCCGGTCGAAAATCTTTTTTTATCGACCGGACTCCGGTCAGAAAATATCTTTCACCTTTTTTCGACTGGATACCGGTCGAAAATAACATTTAAGGTATTTCCGACCGGAATTCGGTCGGAAATAATATTCAACCGAATTTAAAAAATATTTCGGTAATAATTACCGGAATATTATTTTTTTTGGTTTTTTAAAATATTTCGATTTATTGCACCAATCTAAAATCTAAAAAGTGATTGTTAGTCAAAAAATGTTTATTTAAAGATGAAAGGAGGAAAAAACGTTTATTTTAAAGATGAAAAGAAAAAAAAATTATTTAAGATGAAAGAAAGAAAAAGTGTTTGTTTTAAAGATGAAAGTAAGAAACAAGTGTTTTATTTGAAGATGAATCATTGAAATATTTGTGTTTCGAGAGTATTTAAAGATGAATAAAATGTTTAAGTTTGAAATTTGTTGGTGAAATATTTGTGTTTGGAGAGTATTTAAAGATGAAGAGAGTATTTTGATGAAAATGAGGTGAAAAATGAAGTGTATATATAGAATTTGGAGAAAATATTTGAATTTTCGGAAAATTTGAATTTCCCACCTAAGGCCGCCTAAATTTTCGATTTTTTTCGACCGAATTCCGGTCAGAAAAAGTTTGAAATTTGAAAATTTCGAAAATGCGCCAAATTCTTTGAAATTTCCGACCAGAATCCGGTCAGAAATTATTTTCGGCCCAGATTTCTGATAGGAATCCGATCGAAAATAATTATGAATATTATTTTCGACCGAATTTCGGTCGAAAATAATCATGAAAATTATTTTCGACCGGAATCCGGTCGGAAATAGTGTATTTTTTATTTTTTATTTTTTTGCTTGATTTTAGAAAAATGTTGATATGTTTGTGAGTTTAACTATAGAATTTCACTAAAAATACATTAATTGAAATAATACTTACTTAGTTTAATGTTCTTTTGAACTAGTATTTAGTTAATATTGATTAACATAGTAAGCCTACTATTGGATTTGTTTGAAGTTCTACATATATTAATCATACGTAGTATAGAGTAATATCTCATTTGCGATTACCATTCTTTAGAAACGTTAGTATAGATAAGGCAAATGGTATATATATATATATATATATATATATATATATATAGATGTTACATTCAATTAACATAATCATAAGTAGTTAATTAGCAAAATATACTAATGTATTTACAAGTGACATTATGAACCGACACTTTAAATAATTATTCAATGTGCTAGAAAATAAGTTTTTTTTATTTATTTTTTATTTTGTAACTTATATATAACTAATGTTGTAATTGATCATTAAACCAACGATTTATCTAAAATTGGAGAGCAAAATGGAAAATAAAAAATATTAATATTAATACTGACTGCATTCCGACCGAAAATTCAAGCATTTCCAACCGCAATGCGGTCGAAAAAAGGACTAAACCCTAAACCCTAATATTTCCGACCGCATTGTGGTCGGAAATAACAACGATTAGTTGTTATTTCCGACCGGAATGCGGTCGAAAAGTGGTCGGATGTCCCTATAAATACCCAGCTCATTCCAATTGTCAAATCATTCCATTCTTCCTCATTTGCAAGGTTTTCACGATTTTCCCTTGTTATAACTATTTTGTGTTTGTTTTCTCAATAATTTCTTATTAAAACGATCACTCTTAACTTTTTTATATATATGTTTGTTTGTGTATTATTAGATATTGCGGTAATTGCAACGAGGGGCGTGAGTGTGCAAAAAACACTTGATCTAAGTATTTTCTACGCTACAACAAGTAAGTATTTCTTTGACTTCTATGTACTCATGTTTTAAAAATTTAATATAGATTGGTGGAATTAATTGTTACAATTTCTTTTTAATTTTCTTAAATTAGAAATGGATTATCTTGCCGATAGATCTTGGATGTACGATATGATAGATAGTAATACTGGTTATTTGAATCAACATTACGTGGTTGGGGTTCGTGAATTCATACAATTTGCATCGCAACAGAGAGATTACTTAGATCTAAGAAATTAGGTGTCTGTGGCAGAAATGCAACAATTTAAAGTTTTTTGATCGAAACGGGATCATCTGCATAAGTTGAGCTTTACGTATCAATATTGGGTATGTGTGTTGCATAGAGAGGAGGTGGGCGGGGCATCCACATCGTATGTACCTGAATCACCATCCACTAGTATTCACGTGGAAAGTACGGTTCATGTTGATACTTCGTTTATAGAATTGGTGGTGGATGCATATGGGGGTCGATTTGTTGAGGGAGGGGTGTGCAACGAAGATCCAAGTACCGAGGCGAAAGAATTCTACAAATTGATGCATTTGGGAGGCATACAAATGTACCGCAAGAAGCCGAAGACTGTGCTCCAGTGGTTTGCTGAGTTCTTGACTACCAAGACAATGCACAGAGTACCAAATGTCGCTTTCGAAAAGTACTTAAGGTTGTTTAAAGATCTTATGGACCCAGAGATTGAGGAAATGTTACCTAATACGGTTTCTGGCATGAATAAGATGCTCGCGTGTTCGTGTTTAGATTACAAAAAGATCGACATCTGTTGGAATTTTTGTTTCTTGTACTACGGCGAGAATGCCAACAAGGATCTCACATCGTGTCCGATATGCAAGACATAAGTTCGAGGCTGGTAGAAAGTCCAGGGTCGCAAGGAAGAAATTGTGGTACTTCCCCCTAGGCACTCGATTACAGAGGCTATTCTATACTGTAGGCACTTCAAGATATATGACTTGGTATTTGAAGTGTCGACAGTCCACTAAAAATGTTCGACTCGGTCTCTGTACGGGTGGGTTCACACCGTTTGGGAAATCTGGGAAGAACTACTCTTATTGGCCCGTGTTTGTGACCCGTTATAACCTCCCGCCAGATTTATGCATGCGACCAGAGTTTATTTTTCTAAGCCTTATTATACCCGAAGGGAGGCCCGCAACCTTCCCCTTCTTCACTCCTCCAGACGGCCGACTCCACAACTCCTGATCAATGAAGGGCCAGTCAGTACGATCCGCCGTGTAGCTCTCGGTCATCAAGCCTATGTAGGCATCCTGTTCATTTTGATAGAATAGTTAGTACATAATTAATAGTGCATATGTTAATATAGTAATCAAAAAATGCTTTACAAGTTAAATATTTACGTAGATAGCCCTATACACGGGGTCTAGCCTAACGCGGCGACGTCGAACTCCCTCTGGCAGATCCTCGAGAACATGTGTATGCTGATATCGATACATCTCATCATGCCGAGGCGCAGGGGCCTCTCGAGGTCTCGAACGCGCCTGCATATTGACATAAAATTTTTGTTAAACTATTTAAATTTAAGACAAAAGTTATTCGTATAGAACCAAATTTAATAAGACATACCATCCTACACTGGATCTCTGTGTAGCTAAGGGACCCACTAGCATGAGTTCCTTGTAAAGGACGATCAGGGTATGGGTCCTCTCCTCCTTGCCTGTTCCTCTGTCCTGTCTCTGATTTCTTCACATGGCCCTCTGACTCCCAATGCTTCACAAACTTAGCCTCCAACTTGTCGTTCATCCACCCAGTCCTCGGACGCCCCACCCACTTCGGATCATCCTTCCTCGCATAGTAGTTCTTCTTCGCATTGTACACAATTTCCTTGTAACTCTTCCTGGCCTTAGCTTCGTAGGCAATATGTGCCAGACCCAACTCATCCGGACCAATGTTGTATGTTCTCTGCAATTAATTAAGATTTTTTATGTTTTGAGACATGGTTTTAATTAAGATTTGTTAAATAAAAATCCTACTATGTGTGTGTGTATATATATATATATATATATATATACAAACATATATATATATATATATATATATATATATATGTGTGTGTGTGTGTGTGTGTGTGTGTGTTCAGAAAACTCACCCTAAACTTAGTCCACATCTCACCTTTGACGTCGTCATCGACCTCATTGTATGAAGGGACACACGTCTTCATAAATGACCTAATGATCTCAGTAATCGTCATCGATATTTTGTGCCCCTTCAAAAATACGTCGTGCTCATCCAAAAAAACTCTACGGCGGCCTCTACCGTCAGACGGAACCTGATCGCCTCTAGACAAGCCTCGGCCCGGTCGCTGCTGCGTCGCTGTAGATGGTCCTGCACCGACGACGTCTATCGGGGAAGAAGTGTTGGGACCTACTATTGTAGAATCAGTAGATGGTGGCCTAGGTGCCCTACGCCTCGACCCATATGACGTAGGTGGCGTCAAAGCTGCGTGATCATAATATAGTCGATGTGGTACTACTCGATCTGGTGGAGTACCGCCGCTCGATCCGGTAGTACGCCTAGGTGGCTGGGAAATAGAAGGGGCCTCGACAGGAACGGTAGCAGGGGCATCGACAACATCGGGTGGTGTAGCTCCAGAATGAACAAATCGAAGACGAGGACCTAATCTCGGTGGAGCACTAGGCCCTCTGGCACTTGGCGGACCACTACGCCCTCTCTTCGAGGACTGGCCATGACCGGTATCACGAGACGAGCGTGGATGATCGCCCGACATGTCGTCGACTAAAGTGCTACGTACTAAGTAAAATCATCTAAGTTAGAATGTTTCTAATTATAGAGATGACCTAAATATAATCATTACTAAGTTATACAATTTTCCTAAAGTCATGAACTATGTTATAAAAACTATAATTTCTAAGATATCTAACAACATTTCATAAAATTAACGCCATAATAACTAAAATGTCACATATAAAAACCATATAAAAGAAAACAATGCTAAGATAAATAATATTACCTAAAAAAGACATATAGATATTTCGAGAGTAGCTAAAAACATAAATTTCAAGTAGATATTCTAAAAATTTAATCCTTTATACTTTATGGTAATTCCCTAAAAGCATCATGAATTCTAATTTACAAATCGATTTTCTAAAGGGCATAAACAATGTTGAAGGACTAACAATAACACAATATCAAATAATCCTTAAAGACATAAATATAGTTGAAAGACTAACAATGCATAAAGAAATACATACTATTTAAAGTCTAATTGCATAATAATTTTTAAAGGCATAAATAATTACTAAACTCTAATATTTCTCAAAGCCTAACAATTCCTAAAGACATTTTCTAATTAAAGCACAATAATTTCTACAATATCTAAAAATTAAACATATAAAATAACTCTTAAAACAATAAAAATAACATAAAAATGAGAAAAGACGAAAAAACTTATCTAATCCGGATTTTCGACTGAAATCCGATCTCGAAAGACAGCTGGGCGCTCGAAAATGAGAGGGGGAGATAGAGAGAGTGGGGTGTGAGAAATGAGGAGGAGGAGGGAGGTATTCCTCATTCCCAACCGCATTGCAGTCGGGAATGCAGCTATTGCGGTCGGCAATACTCGGCCCAGCTGGGCCGAGTTTAGGGCGACGCCCTTTGGCGGGAAAAATTTCCGCCAAAGAGTCCCGACCGGATCCCGGTCGGGAAATTTTATAATAAGATTTTCGACCGAATTTCGGTCGGAAGCGGTCAAAATTTTTTCCGACGGTCGGGAAAAGTGCCCAATTCTTGTAGTGGAAGTAAAAGAATGATGCTATATAGAAATTATTTTCTAATAGATTAAATATAAATTGGGATGTGGTCACATCTTGGTTTTCAACTTATTATTTAAATAATAAATATTTTAACTTTATTTTACTCTACTTTATTTTCTCATTTTCACTTTTATTTTTTATTTTTATATAGGGCTCATAAAACTTTTATGGTGTTTCTATAATTTGGTAATTTACGAGGACTTACGATAATAGAATCTGTAAATAATATTTTTTAAAAGGAAATTGTAATATAAGTAATGTCTGTATAAGTATACAGGCTGTACGTTTATCACTACTCTATATTTAGCCAAAAAGTTAGTCTAATGTAAATTGATTTAAATCACGCGCGAAAAGTATTTTGGTATCAATTGACCGGTGTACCGTGTCCCGCATTTAAAATCGACAAATAAGTTTTATTTACAAAATAAGGAGATGAGGGAGCCACGCCCTAGTTTTATATATGTGGTAAATAAAATGACATGTGCTATATAAGATTCATTCACGATTTAAATAATGTCCATACAGATAAATTTCACGCGTATGTTTGAATGGCATTACTATGATGCCGAAAGATGTATAGACGACAACTCATCATAAAAAAAAAAAGGATGTATAGAGACATTCACTTACCGATAAAGCACAAAAGTACATTTGTTGAACTAAAAAACGGCACGTTAGCTATAAGCAAGTATATATACGTGTGTGTGTGTGTGTTACGTTAGATGTGCATTATTGAAGTTTTGGACCCCGTACGATCGGGATTATACGAGTAGTGTGCGTAAGGATTACACTGTCCGTTCGTGATGCTACATCATCCCGACTCCAGCAGGGGCGTATCCAGGAATCGTATATGGGGGTGGGGGGGGAGGGCTAATTTTTTTTTGGAGAACAGTATAAGAGAAAAAAATCGAAATACTAAGTAAAGAAAAAAATATTATTTTGAACCGATTTTTTGGAGTTTTTAGAGAAGATATGCGTACAAGAATTTTTTTGGATCAACTTTTAGTTTTTAACCGAAAAATTCCCTAATAAATATTTACAATAACAACAACGATAACCAAACAAATATATTTTTTTTATCAAGGTAAATATTATAGACTATGTTATAAATTTTTTTGACATATTTGAACGAGATAAAAGCAAACGAAAATATAATACACTTTGTATATATGTTTTTACATATTTTGAAGCTAATGTTCTCTTCACAAATATGATAAAAGGTATTCATATATTTAATTTGAACAACATTGATTCTTTGCGTATCGAAGAAATATGTTAAGATAAGATTAAATTCAACACGTACGAATTAATTAAATGTAAAATAAATTGTTTGCTATTTTTTTACACACAAGATTTTTTTTGCAAATTAAAATAACAAATAAATTATTTTCTTACTAAATATTACAAAAGGGGAGTTTGCAATTTACTATTTGATTGAACTTTTAAATGTAAATATCACCTTTTCTCTTTCCCTAATACTACATATATATTCGTATCAAAAAAATAATACTACATATATATATATATATTCCATTTTTTTTAAAAAAAATGTGGGGGGGGGGGGGACCAGACCATTATCGTTTTCGATAGTAATAGATTTAGACCACATGTCATGACCACGGACTCGTATATTTCGTAAAATACTTTTTAACTTTTGATAATAACCATATATATGTTATCATGATCAATTTTTAAGTATCGTCACATATAGACAAATACATAACAATTATATATATATGTGTGTGTGTGTGTGCGCGTGCGTGCCTATATATATATATATTACTTTGTATCAATTGATGTCGCGTATCATCAAAAAATGAAACTTAAAGTGCATCTAAGATACAATATATGAACGAAAAGTTTTTAAACTTTTGATCTATAATATAGTATCTTTAGCAATAAGAAGATGACAACAATATACTGTTTAAGAGATTGCAATAGAGGAAACGTTATCTAGGAGGCTAGAGAAAGTATAGATTTGTTTCTTTGTCACCGCCTTTTTTTTCTTTGAAATAATGTTTATATATTATGTTAGTCGTTCTTGAATCTAACCATTTTTGAAATATATCATGTTGGATTTTGCAGAAATTTAAATTATTTACTATAATTAATAATGCATAAAACTCTTACATTTTGTATATATGTTATATTTGTATTCTATAGTCTGGCTCCGAGTTAAAAATGCATATAAAGCGACAGTGGCCTATATGGTCGTTAATTACCCATCATCATGCACAATCTAATTTGATGAGTCAGCAACAAAAGAACTTAGAACTAAAAATTTGGTTTCGTTTATAATATTCTGAAATAAAACATGATCTAACTTAAAATGTTAAATTTAAAATTTAATTGATATTTTGTAGCAACAAAATTAAATCTCATATCTTTAAAATATAAGACAAGAAGAATACAGTAAAAGTATATTTATATTTATTCGAAAACAATACTCAACCTGACATTAAAGTAGAGGTCATATTAGTAGCATGACTTTGCTTTAAACGCTAGTTAAAGCCTAAAGGCTTATGAACATAATATTGGATAGATGAGTTTTAACTTCACTTAATTATGGAGAAGAATATTGATTTTCGTCTGATGCGACTTCTTGCATTACTGAATGTCATCTTTTTTAGAGGAATCAAATTATTAGAGCTAATAGCTTATTTGATTGGTCGAGGTCTAATAGGGGCTCCAGCATAGTACATTTCCATGTGCAGTAGTGGGATTTCATGGTACTATGCCTTTGGAAAAATGTGACAAAAACAAAAAATTAATTGATTACATGACAAGCTGATGTTTACAACTTGCTATTCATGCATATATAAAGGTGCCCACTCTAGACTCAACAATGTATGCACAAATTACTTGTTTTTCCTTCTAAATACTTAGTTCCAAAAAAATCATGTTGATCTTGATATTATATACAACAGTACTGATTTGCCCTATTCTGTGGATTTTAATCATGATGATTAATAAAGGTACTAATAGAGCAAATATTGCGAAAAATCCGCCGGGTCCCGTAGGGCTCCCGTTCATTGGGAACCTAAACCAATTCGATTCAGCCAAACCTCATGTGTACCTATGGGAGCTCTCCAAGAAATACGGGCCCTTAACGTACTTGAAACACGGGTCCACCCCGATACTCGTGGTGAATTCTACGAAGATGGCGTTGGAAGTTCTAAAGTCTCACGACCTCTCGTTCTGCAGTAGGCCCTCGGTCGTTGGCCAGAAGAAGCTCGCATACCAAGGCATAGACATCGCGTTTTCCCCTTACAATCACCACTGGAGAAATATGAAGAAATTGTGTGTCCTCCACTTGTTTTCTCCAAAGCAAGTCCTCATGTTTCGTCCCGTTCGTGAAGACGAAGTGTCTCGCATGATCACCAAAATTTCAAACTTAAGTTCTTCTAATTTACCCGTGAACTTGAGCGAACTAGCCATGTCCGTTGCCAGCAACTTCATTTGCAGAGTTGCCTTTGGGAGAAGGTACTGACAAAACAAGTCAATACTTAACATATATTCCAACACTCTAAAGGAGTGGACGAACAATACTTATTATATTACATAACTCTAATTAGCTTGTTACAAAATAATAACTACAAGAATTTCGGGTCATTCCCGACCGCAAAGTCGGTCGGGAATGACCCTTTTTCGGTTGAAAATAACCCTTTTCCGACCGAAAATCGGTTGGGAAGGCCCGGTCAGCATTGCTTCGGTCGAAAATATTTTTCCGACCGAAATTCGGTCGTCCCGGGTTTTTCTCGACCGGCCAATCTCGACCGAAAACCGGTCGGTAGTTTCCCGACCGAATTTCGGTCGGGAATAGTTTAAATATTATTCCCGACCGAAATTCGATCGGGAATAATATAAACCGAATTTCTGTCGGGAGTAGTATTTATATTTCGGTCGGGAGTAATATTTATATTATTCTCGACCGAAAATCGGTCGGGAGTAATATTTAAACTATTCCAGATCGAATTTCGGTCAGGAATAAAACTCGTCAGAATAAAAAAAAAATTTCCGGTAATAATTATTGGTTTTTTTTTTAATATTTTGAAATATTTTCGATTTATTACCCAATCTAAAACATTCTTTAGCTTTTTTGTGTTTTAGATGGACAATTAAATTTTGGATTTATTGCTCAATCTAAAGCACAAAAAAGTTAAATAAGTATTTATTTAAAATAGAAAAAAATGATTGTTTCAAGTTGAAAAAAGAAGAGAAAAAATATTTTTTGTGGAAAAAAGTGTTTGAAGATAAAAGAATAAATTGTGTTTGTAGAAAAAAAAGTTTTGAACTAAAGAGAAAGTTGAAGAAATAATGTAAAGTATATGAAAAAATGAGGAGAATAATGAAGTGTATTTATAGGGAAAAGTTAAAAATTTTGAATTTTCATAAAATTTGAATTTACCCCCAAGTCCCGCCAATTTTTTCGACTATTCCCAACTGAATTTCGGTCGGGAAAAGTTTGAAATTTAAATATTTTGCCAACCCGCCAAATTCGGCAAATTATTTCTCCCCAGAAACGCCCAAATTCCCGACCGAAATTCGGTCGGGAATACTTATTCTCGACCGAATTTCGGTCGAGAATACCTATGAATATTATTCCCGACAGAATTTCGGTCGGGAATACTTATGAATATTATTCCCGACCGAAATTCGGTCGGGAAAAGAGTAAATTTTACTTTTTTTTGATTTCTGAAAAATCTTGATGTTTTTGTTAAGTATAACTATAGAATCTCACTAAATACATGAATTGCACTAACATTTAGTTAATTTAATGTTCTTTTAATTATAAAATTAGTATAGATTAACATATAAGTTAAGTTAGTTTGGAGTTTCACATATATATTAATCATACGTAATATAGAGTATTCCCAATTGACGATTAACATTTGTTATAAACGTTAGTATAGAGAGGCTAATTGTGATATATATTAACATATGTTTAACATAATCGTAAGTAGTTACGTTATTAGCAGCCACATATACCAATCTATTTATAAGTGACAATATGAATTGACGCTTCAAACGATTCATCAACGTGCAACTATTTTTTTATTTTATTTTTATTTTTCAGTAATATATAACTAATATTGATGTACTTGATCATTAAATCAACGATTTATCTAAAATGAAGAGCGAAATTGGGAAATTAAAAATATGAATATTATTCCCTACCGAAAATCGGTCGCCAATACCCCTAATTCCCTACCGAATTTCGGTCGCGAATAAGTATTCCCGACCGAGAATACTTATGAATATTATTCCCGAACGAAATTCGGTCGGGAAAAAGAGTAAATTTTACTTTTTTCTCGATCTTTTGGAAAATATTGATGTGTTTGTTAAGTATAACTATAGAATCTCACTAAATACATGAATTGCACTAACATTTAGTTAGTTTAATGTTCTTTTAATTATGAAATTAGTATAGATTAACATATAAGTTAAGTTAGTTTGGAGTTTCACATATATGTTAATCATACGTAGTATAGAGTATTCACAATTGGCGATTAACATTTGTTACAAACGTTAGTATAAAGAGGATAATTGTGATATATATTAACATATGTTTAACATAATCGTAAGTAGTTACGTTATTAGCAGCTACATATACCAATCTATTTATAAGTGACAATATGAATCGACGCTTCAAACGATTCATCAACGTGCAACTGATTTTTTATTTGTTTTTTATTTTTTCAGTAATATATAACTAATATTGATGTACTTGATCATTAAATCAAGGATTTATCTAAAATGGAGAGCGAAATTGTGAAATTAAAAAATATGAATATTATTCCCTACCGAAAATCGGTCGCCAATACCCCTAATTCCCTGCCGAATTGCGGTCGCGAATAGTAACGGCCACTTTCCCGACCGAATTTCGGTCGGGAAAAGTATTCCTGACCGAAATTCGGTCGGAAAAAGTATTCCCGACCGAACCGCGGTGGGGAATGCTCTTTTAAAACTTCCCGACCGAATATCGATCGGGAATACTTTTCCCGACCGATATTCGGTCGGGAATGCTCCCGACCGAAATCCGGTCGGGAGTTTCCGGTCGGGAAAACACCCGAATTCTTGTACTGAATTAAATTACATATGTATTTATAGATCTTTTTTTACGATGAACCTAGTCTAATTCACGTTTGTTTACATAAATACAACAACTAACTTACTTTTGTACATAAACGTCATGATGTACTTTATTAATCCATACTTATAATTATTCATGAATTTTACAAATTTATGAATTAAGCTTATAATCCAACAGGTACGACGATGACGAGTATGACAAGATAAGGTTCGATAGACTAATAATGGAAGCTCAAGCTTTGATGGTGAGCTTCTACTTCTCCGATCATTTTCCGACATTCGGTTACTGGATCGATAGGTTGTCAGGATTGCTGAGCCGTCTCGACAAGAATTGCAAGGAGTTGGATGTATTTTACCAACAACTCATCGACGAGCATGTAGATCCCTCCAGGCCAAAATTGCCCGAAACATCACTTGACATTATCGATCTCATGATCCAATTGAAGGACCAAAAATCATCATCCTTAGATTTGACTTGGGATCATATAAAAGCACTGCTCATGGTATACCCTTTCTTTACGTGTGATCTCATCTAAATTTTCACAACATGCATGCATGCCGCATGTCACTTAGTAAATAGTGCTCCTAAGTCAATGTGTGATCAATTTATGAATTAAAATGATAATTCCAATTATAAAGAATGACGAAATAAAGCTGATATGTTTTACCTTCAATTGGACATCAAAATGGATATGGCCGGATTCCAAAATTGGGTGATGAACTTTTGTAGAAGCAGTATTTTTTTTCTCTTTTTTGGTTTAAAATGGTTTTAGTTATTTTAATCGAAATCATTAGTTAAATGTACAAGAGTAGATGTTTAATGGAACATAGCTAGATTGGGACCCCAAAAGTGGGATTGATCGAGGATCCTTGCCATATATTAAGACAAGTGGAAACAAAAGGCAGTTATACGAATACTAAAGAAATTATTCATGCAAGGACAAAGTTTAACAAGTCTTTTTTATATGCATTTGCAAAACTAATAGTTCGTATAACGATTTTTCTACAGGATCTAATTGTCGCCGGAACAGACACCGTGGCAGCTTCAATAGTTTGGGCAATGACAGCTCTTATGTCCAATCCTTCAATCATGAAAAAGGTCCAGCTCGAAATCAGGCAATTTATCGGGGCAAATCGAAGAGTCCACGAAGACGATATCGAGAAACTACCGTTCCTCAAGGCGGTGGTGCTGGAATCCTTGAGAATGTATCCACCAGCTCCACTCATATACCGAACGCAAATAGCCCAAGACACGTGCCTGATCGATGGACATCACGAGATCCGTCCTGGGACTTCAGTCATCGTTAACGGATGGGCCATGGCAAGAGATCCAGATACGTGGGAGAATCCGGATGAGTTCTTACCCGAAAGATTCCTCGTCTCGAGGGGAACAAATAGTACCGATCATGATAATGAAAATAATGAAGTTGTGCGAGTACTGTTCGAGAATAATTTTGAGATGATCCCCTTCGGGGGAGGAAGGAGGAGATGCCCCGGAATGGGAATGGGGTTGATATCAATAGAGCTAGCATTGGCAAATCTTCTCTATGCGTTTGATTGGACATTGCCTGATGGTGCACAAGACATTGAGTTTGATGCATTGCCAGGCCTCACCATGCATAAGAAGATTCCACTTATTCTTATGCCGAGCCCCAATTACAGCTATTGTGCACGGTTCTAAGTAAACTGCCGCAAGGAAATGACGAGAATACCCCTGACAGGCATGTGCTTATAATTAAGATATATATGATATGAACGAGAAGCTTCTTGAACTTTTGGTTTTATAGTATTGTTTAGCAAAACGAAGATGACAACAGTAGTTAAATTTTAAGCAAACGCGTGCAATATATAGAGAAAAACGGGAATTATTTTTAGTAAAGTATATATATTTTTCTCACTGATCTTTTCAAATGGTTATATATATGTTATGTTAATCATTTTTGAATATAAACATGTTTGAAGTTTATAATATATGCTGATGTTGCAAGATACTAAACCAGTTATTATTAATAACGCATCAAACTCCTACAGTGGTACAGTCGTTAATAATCCTCTGATTGTTTCTAGAAATGGTCTCGAAATTTTATAGACGTTACAGTAGAGTTGATATTGATATCATCCACACGACATTGATTTAACATTAATTGATGAAGGGCCTTTGAGTTATTTATGTTCATGTGATCTTGAATCCGTGAGTTTAAGTCAAACAACTTAGACCCCGTTTGGATTTAGTTTCACTCGTTTCGCCCATTTGATGTTTGGTTGGGGATTTTGAAGATTCTTTTGAAAAACGTGCAAATCATTTTGAATTATGTTTGGATGTAATTTGAGTGTTGGAGTTGTAGGAAAAAATAGGTATATAAGAGTCAAATCAATAGATTGTGAATATAAAAAATTAATATGGTAACTATTGCACCTTTGACTTGGAGTTAATTTCTTTATGTAATTTTAATTTCTTATATTAATAGCACCAAAAATCAGTTATGTATTATATAAATCAAGTTACTTATAATAGCTATATAAAATCATTAATTATAAGTATAATTTTAGAGCCGATCAATTATTAGTTTGTCAATTTGTTGATACATAGTTTTCCATACTTATAATAGTATGTAATAGTAATAATAATATTAATGTATCTAAAGTATAATCAAGTAACTCCTGCCACGAAATAATAAATATATAGTAGCAATAGTAATAATAATATAGATAACTCTGATTACAATCAAGTAACTACTACCGCTAAAATAATAATGTACATGGTAGTACCGAGTATGTGAGTCATAATAATAATAATCATAATAATAATAATAATAATAATAATAATAATAATCATAATAATAATAATAATAATAATAATAATAAAAAAGATGATGATTATGATTATGATTACCACAAATTGATTATAAACCTAACTTATTAACACATATATCCATGATAGTTTAATTTACTGTACTGGTCTGAATATATAAAGCTACAATATTATATTAACTTTAATGTTTGCTATACATATATAAACTATTAAATTTGTAGATTCAAAGCGAAAACACAACAAAAATAATCACACAAAAATACTAACCGATGTGTCCTCTTAGGGGGCGTGTGTTACATGATCTGCCACGTCGATTATTAATCTGTGGTGGCCCATATTGTGCCATGTTGTGAATTGACGAGCCCCTTTTTGGGGGCTTACGTTGTCCGACGTGCCACGTAGATAAGAATCGACATGGCACATCGTTTTCGAGTCAACGTATCTTCGTGTTGGGCTTTTCGCCACAGCTTTATGTCTTCTTGAGGATCGTGTCGTTCGAACATTGTCTCGTCATATTCTTAGTCTTTTGAATCGGTAGAGAATTGTCTTCTTGTCCCCTTAATTTCGAGTATTGTCAAATATAACTTCGTATTTTTGAGGTGTCATAATTATGGCACACGAATATGCAAAACAATTTATGATTTCTATATAATTGGTAATTTATTAATATGTTAAAATGTATACTTACCTATATATAAGTAAATATTTATGTGTCATTTGGAACTTTGTAACAAAACATTTTATTCCCAATCCTTGTGATAAAATTAAAAATAATAAATGTATTTATTGTATCAAAATCTCATTTACATACATTACACATAGTACACATACATATAATAAGTTGAAGAATGAATCTACTTGTAAAAGTGTAAGTAACGAGTATGTCAATACATACATCTATATATGTTCCAGAAACTTGCATATATAATCCCTCTAACAAAAATTAAAATAAAAGAAGTTGTTATTGCGTAATTCATGTGTAATTTATATTAAATCTCAAATTTTAGATATTACATCTAACGTACATTTTATTATAGAAATAAGCATGATTTACTATGACATTTGAGTATATAAACTTCAAAAAAGTTATAAACTACAACATTAACCCACAACGAAACTATGTAAATTAAGATGGTAATTTCTATAATAAATCTCAATTGAAAAACACAATCAGCAAAAATTCGAAAGCTACAGTAATTGTCTTGGAAAAAAATTTAACAGAGAAATTAAAAAGGGAGAAAGAGAGATATGGTAAAGCATGCGAAATTTGAAAAACAGCTATGAAGTAGTCTTTACTCTCATTGGACTTGGTAGGGTCAAGTGTTTGACTATTTCAAAAATTGAAAGTTTTGAAACAATACAATTTTAAGCCAAACTTTCGAAAAGCCTTTCAAACCATTTTGGGCCAGCCAAACCTTGAAAAATCCGGGCCAAATTCGATCCAAACGGGGTCTTAATTTTCGACTCAACCTCTTTAATTTAATAAGGAACTATTCCATAAACCCTAAACTATATCCACTTTATGCATTGATGGTCAGAATATTCTTTTTTTTTGCTTTCCGCAAGGTATAAACTTTGATCGTTTGTGCAAGTTGCCATATTAATATTTTCTATTTTCGACCAAAAACCGCCAGAAAAGTTATTAAAAATTTGCATAGAATATTTTTCTCGCCGAGGCAGTTTTGATAGTGGCAACGGTGTCGCAAAAAATTCAAAATCATTACACAAGAATTTTGTTTTAAGTTCAATACACTTCAATTAAATTTTACGTGTAATGACTTTGAATTTTGCGACACTCTCACCACCATCAGAACCGTCTTAACGAGTAAAAGACTTTGGTTAAATTTCAAATAATTTTTTTGGCAATTTAAAGAACACAAGAAGATAATTTTTAAAAGATTATAAGTAATTATAATCTTCCTAGCTTAGGCGAAAACATTTCTCACAACAAAATCACTCTTGCTCTCTTGTTGCTTGAACTTAGCAAAGCAAACAAAAACTAACACTCTAAATCTATAAACTAGATCTATCCAGTTAATCTAACCTTTGATAAATAAGACAAAACAATCCAACTCTAATGATCTAATCACGCAGATTGTTTGAGCTTTAATGACTTGTATTTGTCTTGATGTACTTCACCCTTTTATATAGTCTTGAATTGCAACTCCAAGGTGTTGTACACGTTTGGTACTTGCTGATAATGTGCTTGGCATCATTTGTGGGAAATGATAGTAATAGTAAAAATTGAAACTTTAATTGACAAATGTTATGAAATATAATTGTATTGTGAATGTTGTTTGTCCCACATTGGAAAATTGTGAAGACATTCATCCTAGTCTTTCTATAAATAGAAGGTCTATCACCTTTGTAATATACACTTTTACATTATGGAATAAGAAAGAGTTTGATAAATAATATTACTCTCTTTTATTTTCCTTTGAGTTCTAAACATTTATAACACTTTATCAGCACGAGAGGCTTGATATTTTGTCGACATTCTTGTTTGAGTTCTAAAAAGAAAAAGGTACACAATTGTTATTTTTATTAATTATTATCCTTGTTATAAATAAGGATGGTTATGCCTCCATTTATAATATTGCGGTTATTACTAAATTATTATGGAAGGCTAAAGCCTCCTATATATATGGCAGGCTTTGCCTCCTCTTTATTATGTTATTAATTACATGGACGACTTTGTCGCCTCTATATCATATTATATGAATGGCTTAACTGCCGGCTTATTTGGCGTATTTGAAATATATATATATATATATATATGTTTTATATGCAAGCAAAAAAATTTCAAAATTATTGAATTAATTATTATAAAATTATATCATTATAGACATCGGTAGTTGCTCATTAACGCCCAACAAACAATTGCATTTTTTCAGTATATAATTGCAAAGTCTTGATCGTATTCTTCATTCACGTTTATGATCTAAAATCTTTATTACCAAAGAAAAAAAAATGATGACTAAAATATTCCACACTTTTTCGCCATCGTTCCACTAATCATGCTTTTCATTGGTGAATACTCTCGAACAGAATACCCAATTCTTGTTACTCTCTATGTTGGGATAATTTTACCTCTTTGGCTTGTAGCAATGACATTCAACTAATATTGTTATTTTTATTCATGTAATAATGTTTGTATTATTTCTTGAAATAATAAAATTATAATTCTAATGTTATTTTGTTTGCATTATAGTCATCATGTCAAACATTACAAGCGTAAACTTTACTCCATTTGATGCATCTGGTGAAAATTATTTACGTTGGATACTACATGTAGAATTGCACTTGGATACTAAAGGCCTTGGCGATGCTACTAAAACTGGTAACAAATTACCGAAAAATAAAAGGTCAAGGGCTATGATTTTTATACTTCACCATCTTTCTTCAAATTTACAAGATGAATATGTATCACTTAGAGATCCTGCAGAACTCTGGGCTTGTCTCAAAGATAGGTATGAGCATCAGAAGGTTGTTATCCTTCCTAAAGCTCGATATGATTGGATACACCTTCAATTACAAGATTTTAAAACTATGGGAGAATACAACTCCGCAATATTTAAAATTACTCAGCGACTGAAATTATGTGCCAAAACTATTACTGATGCTGATATGCTCGAAAAATTATTCTCTACTTTTCACGCCACGAATATTATTCTTCAACAGCAATATCGTGAAAAAGGTTTTAAAGAATATTATGAACTTGTTTCATATCCTTTGGTGGCTGAACAAAATAATGAGCTGTTAATGAAGAACCATGAATCTCGTCCTACTGGTTCTGCCCCATTCCCTAAAGTGAATGCAACATCACACAATACTTTTGTCCATGGTTCTTACCGTGGTCGCGGTAATGGTTGTGGCTATGGTAGTGGACGTGGATATGGACGTGGTCGTGGACGAGGTCAAGGCCGAGGAAGAGGTCGTTATAACCATTTTAAATATGGCTATAACAAAACAGTATATAATGAGACCAAAAAAAATGGAGATGATGGCTCAACGAAAAGGGTTCGTGAAAGCACTTGTCACCGATGTGGTATGAAAGGCCATTGGTCAAGAACTTGCAAAGTAGCAAAATATCTTGTTGACCTTTACCAAGCATCAAAGGCGAGGGGTGAAAATATCGAAACAAATTATGTTCAAGATGCAAATGAACACGGACTGTTTGACATGGCACAACTTGATTTTTCCGACTATCTTGACCGCCCTGAAAGTGGAATAGGACACATGGTGTTTTCTGAGAATAACTAAATGGTCTTGAAGTTTAGTTTTTCCATTTCAGCATGTTGTTTTGTTTTAAGTTCAATATTATCTTATATGTACCTTTGTTTGTTGTCATGTGTGTTTTTTGAATTTTCTTGTAACCGTTTCTTAAGTTCAATAAAAGTTTTTAACATATATCTCTTTACTCTTTTATTTTTAGAAACATGGAAATTGATTTGGCAACATCTTCAAACAACGAAGGAGAAATATGTCTAGTAGATTGCGCTACTATTCACTCCATATTCAATGATAGAAAATATTTTTCTCAATTAAATATGGAAAATGAAAATGTCAGTACTATAGCTAGTACTACAAAATTAATTGAATGTTCCGGAAGAGCAACTATTTTACTACCGAAAGGAACAAAGTTGGTAATGAAATATGCATTATTTTCTCAAAAGGCTCGAAGAAATTTATTGAGTGTTAAAGATATTCGTTTGAATGGATATTGAAAGTGCAGGGTTTTCTGGAATCAATGTTATGCGATGTTGGGACAACAATGAGGATAACATTGAAACCAAAGAGTCTGTACGAAAACTATTCTTTAATTGCCAAATTTAAGTTTTGCCTTTATTCACTTATTAATCAAGTTCCACGGTTTTAGTTGTTTATGTTTATGTCCAGGAAAGTTTATTAATCATAAAGAAGAGATATGGATGATTCCTTACTTGAAGTTTCCATAATTCAAGTTAAGTTGAATAGTCAACTCAACACGGTTTGCAAAAGAAGGAAACAATATTGGCGGTTCTCTGCAACTTGATTCTTTCCAGGATTCTGCGATTTGAAGAAGACGTGTTACCTTGCTAGATCGATAATAAAGGAAACACATATTCAAGAAAGATATCGAGTTCACAAAGAATCCAAAAATTCACCAAAGGAAACAACAAGAGTTACCAAAAACTGTGAACAACACATCTTGGCATGCAAGATTCAAGAAATCTATAAAGGATGTGAAGTTCATCAAGATGAAGACAATACAATTGTGCAAAACAATCTGAGAGATTAATCATATGTTGTATTGTCTTCGTCTTGCTTTTGCGAAGTTTTTGTATCAACTATTGACGTCTAGTTCATAGAAGTTAAGTAGTTCGTACTTGCCTGCTTCGTTGAGTCCGATCAACAAAGAGCGGTAGATAATTGTTGTGAGGAACATTTTTGTTAAAACCTTTATGGTTATTTGGCCTAAGGCTCGGAGTTTTTAATAATAATGAAAACTTCTTAAAATTATATCTTCTTGTGTTTTTAATTCCGCTGCACGTTACAATATTCAAGAAGATCACAACTGAGTTAAAGCAATGCCCGCTTAACTCTGAAAGCTGTTGTGTCAATCCACGATCCGACAATTTCAATTAGCGTCCGAGCCAAACACCGACTACACTTGTGGTTTGGAGGTGATATAACACAATGGACAGTGTCAATCCTAATGTCAACAGGATTCCAGTTTTGGATGGCTCCAATTATGCATACTGGAAGATCAGGATGAGGTCTCACATCAAAGCTATTGATATTTGAGCCTGGTAATCCATGATCAATGGATACTCTCTTCCAACATTACCAAGAGATGGTGAAGGTGATCTAGTACCAAAACCAGAAGCAGATTGGACATCAACAGAGGTAAGTCTCTATAACTCTAATGAAAAGGCTCTTAATGCTATCTTTAGTTGGGTAAATCATCACATGTTCAAGTTAATCCAGAATTGTACAAAAGCCAAACATGCTTGGGATATACTTGAATTACATTGTGAAGGAGATTCTGCTGTTAAAGATTCTAAATATAGACAACTGCTTCAGCAATTTGAAAAACTTGAGATGGGTGAAGATGAGAGTGTTGACAGTTATTTTGAGAAAATTCTTGATATTGCTAACCAAGGTGAAAACCTAGGTTTTGCTATGACTAATCAAGAAATGGTTTATAAAGCTATGAGAATACTGTCATCTAAATTTGCTCTCAAGAAAATTGCAATTAGTGAATCTAAGAACCTTGCTAATCTACAGTTTCAAGTCTTGATGAATACTCTTAGAGAATTTGAGATGGAGCTTGCCTCACAACCTAGCAAACATATGGCTGTTGCTTTAAGAGGATCAAGTCTTGACAATGAAAGTGATGATGAATATGATTTAATTTCTTCAAACTATGGTAAAATTACTAAGAAGTTCAATAGGCTGAACCTTAAAGGAAAAGGTAAAGAAAAGAATCTTACTAATAGTTCCCAAGGTTATAAGAAATTACTTCCTAAGTTTGTGAAGTACATGGCATCAAAACCTACTCCTTTTGAATGTAAAGAATATGGTCATATGGCTAATGAATGTGCTAACACTATTAGAAAAAGAGGAAATTTTCATTGGGTTTGTGTAGATGATTTCAATGAAGATGACTTCAGTTCTGGAGTAGCTGAAGAACAATCAGAAGAGATTCAAACTGCTGTGCTACTCACTCAGATTGACTGGACACCAGAAGACTCCCTAAACTGCTTCGGATCTCAATGTTACCCCAACATTCAGGATCCAACATCAGAACATGAGACATTCTTTATAGATTGGGATGAATATGATACTAATACTGAACCTTATCTTGCGTCCTACTATGATGAATCTAACTTTAATTGTTTTCATGGCTCAGTGGATCTAAATGAAGAATATTTCTTTGAAGGTGAAATGTCCTATGAGGAAATCATTGAAGACTTGAAGTCTATCTACCACAAACCGCTGCTTGAGAATCACAAACTCATCAAGAGCAACAAAAACTTGAAGGAAGAGATTGGATGCATGAAGGAGATGCTGAAACTGTATGAGAAAAACCTTGACAAAACTGAGACTGAGCTGAATGAGGTAAAGGTAAAATTAAATAAAGCTGAACAAACCATTTCCAAATGGAACTCTTCTACAATCTAAGCTTGATGAGATGCTGAGTATGGGAAATCAAGGTAAAAGTGGTTTGGGCTATGTTGAAGAACCTCCCTCTGAAGATGTTGATCCTGCCTATTTAAAAGCTGGTTTTATCAAGGAAAGTAGTAGTGTGAGTAGTAAAATTCATGTCAACACTGTGAAAAAGCCTACTTTGATCTGTCAATATTGTTTTCAACCTGGTCACATTAAGCCTTATTGCAAAAAATTCAGAAGTGTGATTGAGAAGAAAACAAGAATTAATAGTAGTACCAATGTTAGGAGAACCTCTGATCTGAATGTTATCCCAACATTAGGTAACAAAGCTGAAGGACATAAAAGTAGAACTTGGATAGAAAAGATAAAAACTCCTAAGGTTAAAATTGTTTGCAATGTTGTCTTTTCCGCTGTTTACTCTAACTTCGCAGGTAAGTGGTATTTTGACAGTTAATGTTCAAGGCACATGACTGGAAACATTGACAACCTGAAAGATGTAATCCCTTTGACTGTTGGAACAGTTACCTATGGAGGAGGCACTAAAAGGAAAATCATTGGAAAATGAGTATTGGATGTTGAAGGATTTCCACCACTCAAGGATGTGTTGTTGGTTGAAGGATTGAAAGCAAATTTAATTAGCATAAGTCAACTTTGTGATGATAACTTGCTAGTTACTTTTGATAAAAGTTAATGTGATGTGTTTAATAATGACAATTTTCGTGTCATGACAGGTACAAGATCATAGGACAACTGCTATCTTGCTCAAGATGAAGCTGAATGCTATCATGCCAAGGTAGATGAATCTGTCATGTGGCACAAGAAGTTAGGACATGTGCACTATAGAAATCTGGAGAAAATACAGAAGTTAGAAGCTGTGAGAGGACTGTCTAAGTTGACTAGCCCAGGTAAAATTGTTTGTGAAGACTGCCTGAAAGGTAAACAAACAAAAGTTGTCCATCCACCACTTCAGGTACAAAGTACTAACCGCAGAACTAATAAGTGCTTTGAATTGCTACATATGGATCTCATGGGTCCTATTGAGGTTAGTAGCCTGAATGGTAAGAAGTATGTTTTTGTTATAGTTGATGATTTTTCAAGATATATCTGGACTAAGCTTTTGAACGAAAAATCAGAGGCATTCAACACATTCAAGATTTTGCATGCTAGTATCAAAAATCTGTATGGCACTTTGGTATGAAGAATTATGTCTGACCATGAAAAAGAATTTGAAAATGTAAGCTTTGCTAATTTTTGTGAAACTAAAGGCATTTTGCATGATTTCTCTGCACCTAAGACACCTCAGCAAAATGGTATTGCTGAGAGGAAGAATAGAACACTTCAAGAGATGTCTAGAGTAATGTTGAATTCTATAAACCTATCTAACAAACTATGGGCTGAAGCTTTGAATATTGCATGTCATATTAGTAATATAATTTATCTTAGACCTGATACTACTATGACACCTTATGAAATCTTGAAGGGTTCAAAACCAACAGGTGCACACTTTCATGAGTTTGGTATTAACTGCTATTTGCTAAAAGATAAAGACTATTTGAGCAAATTTGATCCCAAAAGTGAAAAGTGTATATTTGTTGGATATTCTCCTAATAGTGCTTCTTTTAGGGTCTATAATCCAAGATTGCATACTGTACAAGAATCAGTTAATGTCATTTTTGATGAGCTGAATGTTTCCGCAGGTACTGAAAAAGTCACTATTTCGGATGTTGCTCCAACATTGGACCCAACATTGAACACGGAAGCTAGAAATGCTGAACTGGAAACTGGAGCAAATGCTGACTTAACACCAGAAACCCCCAATGTTAGGCCAACATATGTGCTGTCAGATTCTGAAGATGAAGTTGTTCCTGTATCCAGAAGAGATCCTCTTGCTAGGATCCAAAGAAAATCATCCAGCCACTCAAGAAACCGGACAAATTACTGAGAGAGTTAGAACATGCAATAAAAAAAGGGTTAATTACAAGGATATGGTTAAATTGTGTGTCCGTATGTCTTCTTCATGTACTATTGTTAATGCATCTTGTTTTGTGTCCTCCATTGAACTTAAGAATGTAACTGAAGCTCTTAAGGATAGTTACTGGATTAATGCCATGCAAGAGGAACTCTTACAATTCACAAAAAACAGAGTTTGGAATCTAGTGCCTAGGTCATCACATGTGAATGTAATAGGTACAAAATGGATTTTCAAAAATAAAACTGATGAGAATGGTGTGATTATGAGGAACAAAGCTAGGTTAGTTGCACAAGGTTATACTCAGGTAGAAGGTATAGATTTTGATGAGACTTTTGCTCCAATATCTAGGATAGAATCAATTAGATTACTTCTTGCTATTGCTTGCTGTCTTAGGATTAAACTTTACCAAATGGATGTTAAAGGTACCTTTTTGAATGGTTTAATTGACAAAGAGATTTATGTAGAACAACCTAAAGGCTTTGCTGATTCTAAACATCATGTCCATGTGTACAAACTTGAGAAGGCTTTGTAAAGCTTAAAACAAGCTCCTAGAGCTTGGTATGAGAGGCTAACTGGTTTTCTGTTAGGCTTAGGTTTCAATAGAGGAGATGGAGATAGAACATTGTTTGTCCTTAGAAAAAGCTCTGATATATGCATTGCTCAAATTTATGTGGATGATATTGTATTTGGCTCTACTAACAAGTCTACCTTAGACAAGTTTGTTGAGTCTATGACAGGAACATTTGAGATGAGCATGATTGGTGAGCTCAACTACATTATGGGACTACAAGTTAAGCCGCTGGAGAATGGTATCTTCCTGAACCAGAAGAAGTATGCAAGGAATATGGTGAAGAGATTTGAGCTACAAGAGTCCAAGACTTGCAAAACTCCTATGCCCTCTTCAGTGAAGATAACAAAAGATGGCACTGGCAGCAATGCTGACCCAACATTGTACAGATCCATGATTGGTAGTTTGCTATATCTCTCTGCCTCTAGACCTGACATCATGTTTTCAGTATGTGTTTGTGCTAGGTACCAAGCTAAGCCAAGGAAATCTCACTTGATTGTTGTGAAGAGGATTCTTAGATAAAGGCATTTGGTATTCTTATGACACTAACACTAACGTGGTTGGTTTCAGTGACTCTGACTGGGCAGGTGATGTGGATGACAGGAAATTCACAAGTGGAGGCTGTTTTTATTTGGGGAATAATTTCGTCTCTTGGTATAGCAAGAAGCAGAATTGTGTTTCATTATCAACATCTGAATCAGAATATGTAGCTGCTGGAAGCTGTGTTACCCAACTTGTGTGGCTCAAACACATGCTTTCAGATTATGGGCTAGATAGTGATACACTTCTCATGTTTTGTGACAATCTAAGTTCCATAAGTATCTCTAGGAATCCTGTCCAACACTCTAGAACTAAGCATATAGACATCAGACATCATTTCCTAAGAGATATGGTAGAGGACAAATTGATCAACATTGAACATATTGAGACAACAAATTAGCTTGCTGATATGTTTACAAAACCCTTAGATAGTGAGATATTTTTCAGCTTGAGGAAATCTCTTGGCATGTGCAGTATGTGAAAATGTTGAGGAAACCATTGTTGACATAACACCACTGTCTAGCATTGGTATATTTTTTGTGGTGTAGTAGGTATTCTGTTGTTTTCATTTGTTGATATGTTTTTTGAGTTTCATTTAATCATTGTTTTGTCATATTTGGTTTGTGTGGTTGAACTCTTTGATTAACAACTCTTTCTAGTTAAGTTTCACATCTTTGTTTTGAAAAAGTAATAAAACTCTTATGTTTGTCTGAGGTTGTGATAGCCTAACATATGAAGAAGCTGGGGGTACATAAAGTTCAATACTTTGATGTCTATTCAGTTGTGTCTCATTCATATGAAAGGTGTACATGACATGGGGAGAAGCTGGGGTGCATGATGTTGACAGCTTCAGTGTTACTTAGTTGTGCTTATTTACATGTTCCTGTTTGTTTGGCCAAGGAACACATGGGGGTGATCCTTTCTAATAGGATGTTTGAGGTTTAGATTTCTTACATTTAGTAGCACTGATCACTTGATGATTCTCTTGAATGCAGGTTGGTAAACAAGTATGCATGAGGAATTGGGGTGTTGGGGTGGATGATAAATGAATTGCCAACATTCAAGGCCTTTGTACTTGCCTAACTTGTTGCTATTAATGTTATTACTGGGGTGTGTGGAGTTTAGGCTGCCCTCATTCAGTAGTGACATTAGCTTTGTGTTTAACAACCTTAAGCTTTTGGTTCAGCTTTTGTGTTTCCTTGAATTCATAACTGCTTATCTCTATGTGTTTCTTGTTATATATGTTACTTACTTATCTGAACAATATGTCTGAGGTACTCACTTGCTATATTGGTTAAGTTTCAGATGTATTTTTGGATGTATCTCAAGCTCTCACATGAATTTTCCTTGGTGAATCATGTACCTCCACCTTCTGGTTTGAATGTTATCAAATGTTATCCCAACATTGTGCACTGTCGCAGGCCAACATTGAAAACATCTTATAATTTTTCAAATTTTTGAAAACCGCTCTGGTTACCAGTCACTTAAACATTGACGCGTGTGCGCGGGAAAACATAGTGGAAAGATTTTATTTGATTCAAATTCAGTAACTACCCACTAATATTCATTCCATCTCTCCTCTATTCACGGTTAGATTAGGAATTAAAGCCCTAATTTCCTTATTTGTGCTTATAACTTTCTTATTTGTATTTGTGCTTACTCTGCAAAATTACTCTCTCTACTCTCAAAATTCTCTCGATTTTCTCTGCAAATTCTCTCAAATCTCTTTTACTAACAATGGCAAGCAAGTCTCCCATGCAAACTCTTGCAGATGTTGCTCTGAGTAGTGAACCCACAGCTGCGCGCACCCGTTCTCACACTCGGGGTGCTGTTGCAAAATCATATGATGCTCTAGTTGTTCCTAAAAGGAAGGCGATCCCCTACGTGCGACAAGGAAAGAATCTTAAACAATGAGAATCGACCTCCAATGTTGAGCCAACTGCTGAGTCAACCGCTTCCATCATCAATGAGCCTGAAATTGAGGTAAACATGGTTGAACCCAACACTGAAATTGATGCTGATATAACTGTTGAGAGGGAGGGTAGTGAATCTATTGATAAATCTGTGGAGAAATCCGTGGAGAAGTTTGTGGATAAATTGGCGAGGAAGTGTATTAGGTCTAAAAAGAAAAGGAGCAAGGGTTCTGAGGAGAAGTTGAGAACTATGTCTGAGACTGCTAAAGTACGTGCTGAGGGGAGGAAGAGGCAAAATGAGAGGTTAGCCAGCAAGAAGGCTGAGGAAGAGTGGAAGTCTGCTGCTGCTGAAAGGAAGAGAAAAGGAAAGCAAGGGATGGAAGAGGAAATAGAGGTGGTGGATGCTGAGGATGAAGGGGAAGAGGAGGAGAAGGAAGAGGAAAAGACTGAGGAAAAGAAGGATGTTGCTACTGATGTTGTTGCTGATGTTAAGGCAACATCAGGGACAGAAGAGTACACAGATGGGCTGTATGTGATCTACCCTGAGGATGAGGAGGACTAATTATCCCCCTATTATCTCACCAAAGAATTGGAGAAGAAGTGGGATTCCTTCAAGAGAATGGAGATTCACACTGAAAGAGCTATAGAGATGGCCAGCTTCAAGGAACACAAGGTGATGGACTTGCTTGAGGCAAGAGGGATGCATCAATCAGTGATGGAGCTGAGTGACTATGCTCCTGAGATTGTCATGGAGTTCTACCTGAATCTCTCCAAGTGGATCAGGGACTATAGATCTCCAAAATATGGAAAAGCTTGGGTGAGGGGGAGAGTCTTCAACATTGAATCTTACACCATCAACAAGATCTGTGGATTCCTACTTACTGAAGAATCAGAGGACCCCTACTATGATGATGTGATGGAAGACTTGACTGGAGGGTTGGTCAAAATCTGGAGAGATGCTCTGCCAACCACAAAACTCACCTCTCTTAGTGCTGTCTTGCACAAGATAGCTTGCTTCAACTGGCTGCCAAGCAAGAATGTCACTATACTGACCAAGGAATCAGCACTCTTGGTGTACACAATCAAGAATGGGCTAGCTGTGAATATGGGGGAGAGGATTTTGAAGCCAATGTCAGAAGTTGCTGGAAGGAAGAATGGCATGTTTCCTTCTCCCTCACTCATCTGCAGAATCCTTAGCAAGCAAGGATTGAAGACAAGTGTCACTGTGGGCTGGAGGAAGAATGATGCTGAACTGACAATTCTCCCAAGCTACTTGTCTGGAGAAAGAGTGAGAGATCTTCCTTGGAACCCAAAAGGAGTGGTGAGACCAAGAACTGAGAAGAAGAAGGCTCATGAGTTTGCTGGAACTTCAGTGCCTATGTCCAAAGAGGAAGAGTGCATGGTCATAACCTCTACATTTGTGGATCATCTACTGAACTGTTATAGGGGGCAAATTGTTGATACTCAGAGGGTGATTGAGGAAAGTAAGGAGCATCTCAAAGAACTGGAGGACATGGTGAAAGATTTGGAGAAACTCCATTCTTCACAAAAAGGGGGAGAATAGTTCCAAGTTTTTTAAAATTTTAGTCTTCTAGTTTATGTTTTGCTTCTTATGAACTGCTGATATGGTTGTGTTGCTGGTGTAGACAAATAAATATTGTCTACTCCAATTAAATATTGACAAGTGTCGAATTAAATTTTTAAGAAATTAAATTGATTATTTCTATTTTTTAATTTGGAATTTTACTAAATTAAATTCTAATTATTAATAGGTTAATTAATTGATTTTCTAATATCTATTTGATTGGCCAATCAAATAAATCCACATGGAAAAGATGGAGATTTGCAACTAGTCAAATAAAGCCACGTGGGAAAAAAATGATGAAGCGGGTCAACCAATCAAACAAGGCCGTGTGGAAAAGATGATGTATTTCAACCAATCACATTATTACACATGGAAATATGACGTGTTCTAAATATTTATTGATAAGCAAGACTAAATTAAATCCATGCTTATCTTGAAATAAAACCGACCAATCACAAGCAAGAAGCTCTAGGTTTTTACAACTATAAATAGAGGTCCTCTCATAAAGAAAAAAGGACACACAAATATTCACAAGTTTGAAGAAGGAAAAGCTCAAGTATTTTCTCTCCATCAAGTCCACCAATCTTCAAGGTGTTCTTCGCGAAAACCTCCATTTGATCCGGTTTCAAGCTCCAAGTCCATCAAATAACTATTTTTGAAGATCGCACTTTCGCCAAGGAGGATCGAGCTTCAACAGTTTCAACAAATCCAAGTCAAGTTCATACCGCTCTTCAACAATCTTGAAGCAAGAAAGTTCGTTTGATTCGAGAACAAGCTGCAAGGCCCTCGAAAAACTATTTTTGAAGATCAAGTCCCTTTCAAAGAAGATCAAAAGTCCACATATCCAAAGAACTGAAGACGAAGATCATACCAATCTTCATCAACCTTCAAATCAAATTCCAAATCAAGTTTCCGTTCGATCCGAGATCAAGCTGCCAAGCTCTCGCATCAACGTTTGTCAAATATCCATGTACTTTGAAGATCAAGATTCCTCCAAAGAAGATTGACATTCAACAAGTTCAGGACAAAGATCAAATTGTTCGTCACAAATATCAAGTCAAATAGATCGTCAATTCAAGATCAAGCCTAACGCCATTGGATTAACGTTCAACTCAAATATACGTGGAAGAGATCAAAATCAAATCCACTTAAGTCAACCAAATTTTAAAATCATCTGTTGTAGAAAAGAATCAGAGGATTACTAGAGATTGTAATCACATATTGTTTGAAGAAATACAAATTTTATTTGTACTTAACTTTTCTTGTCTTTTTGTTTTAAAGACATAATTTTTAACGCTACAGCTGGTGCATTTATCTCTATTTGGTTTATTTTGATAAAAGGGACATGTCCTTGATATATTGCTATGGCCTGTAACTCTAAGTACTACTATTTTTGAACTGCTCTAACTGCTATTTCTTATGAAAGCACATTTTGAACTGCTTGTCTGGTTAACCTTTTATGCAAGAAACTCACTGGTATCAATGTTGAGGCAACATTGATGAATGTTGGGGTCTGAACATCTTTTGATGTAGTGATTACCTTAATGCTTGTCTTTGCTAATTTAACTTTGAACATGTTAGCTTGTATTGAGGGGGAGCAGTGTAGTAGTTTAATGTGTTTCTTGTTGATTCTAACCTTCTGGATATAGGACTTGATTGGCACAGGTGTTGGTTGTGAAGAAAGGAAAAAATGGGGAGATTGAAAGTGCAGGGTTTTCTGGAATCAATGTTATATGATGTTGGGACAACATTGATGATAACATTAAAACCAGAGAGCATGTACAAAAACTGTTCTTTAATTGCCAAATTTAAGTTTTGCCTTTATTCACTTATTAATCAAGTTCCACAGTTTTAGTTGTTTATGTTTATGTCCAGGAAGGTATCTTAATCATAAGGAAGAGCTATGGAAGATTCCTTACTTGAAGTTTCCATAATTCAAGTTAAGTTGAATAGTCAACTCAACACGGTTTCAAAAAAAGGAAACAATATTGGCGGTTCTCTGCAACTTGATTCTTTCCAGGATTCTCCGATTAGAAGAAGACGTGTTACCTTGCTAGATCAGTAATAAATGAGACACATATTCAAGAAAGATATTGAGTTCACAAAGAATCCAAAATTCAACAAGGAAACAACAAGAGTTACCAAAACTGTGAACAACACATCTTGGCGTGCAAGATTCAAGAAATCTATAAAGGATGTGAAGTTCATCAAGATGATGACAAGACAATCGTGCAAAACAATCCGAGTGATTAATCATACGTTGTATTATCTTCGTCTTTCTTTTGCAAAGTTTTTGTATCAACTATTTACGTCTAGTTCATAGAAGTTAAGTAGTTCTTACTTGTCTTCTTCGTTGAGTCCAATCAACAAAGAGCGTGAGTGAATTGTTGTGAGGAACATTTTTGTTAAAACCTTTATTGGTTATTTGGCCTAAGGCTCAGAAGTTTTTAATAATATTAAAAACTTCTTAAAAATTATATCTTCTTGTGTTTTAATTCCGCTGCATGTTACATTGTTCAAGAAGATCACAATTGAGTTAAAGCAACCCAGCTTAACTCTCAAAGTTGTTGTGTCATTTCACGATCCGATAATTTTAGCTCTAACTCAGAATAACCATCACAACGCTATGATGCAACTGCTGTTACTGGTATCTCATGTTCCGATCTCTCTTTAGTACTTAATGCTAACACTATTACAAGTAGAAATAGTCAGCGTTGTTGGATTCTTGATACATAAGCCACATATCATTTGATTAGCTATATGGATTTCTTCGTAGAACCTCATCAACATGCTAATGTTGTCATTCAATTACCAAACAAAAGTTTCACTCATGCCACTCATTGGGACTGTTAAACTATTTGATATATCTTACTGCATAATGTTCTTTTTGTTCTTGCTTTTAACATAATATTTTATCCATCTGTAAAATAACAAAGTCTACTAACATTTCTGTGATTTTTGAGTCTTCTCCGTGTACTTTGTAGGACAAAATCACGAGGAAGATGATTGATTCTGCTAGCTTAGTGGACTCTCTATACATCTTGGATTCTCCTTACTTCTTTAACTGCTTGTTAGATAAGAATATTATTCCTCATTATAATAAGAATATTGTTTCTGCTTGCAACTCCACCAGCACTATTGGTTTCAATTGGCATATGAGATTAGGTCACTTCCCTGTTTCTAAACTTTGTAACATTCAAGGCATTACTGCCTCAAAATGTAGTATTAATATTGCATGTGATATATGCCATTTTGCAAAGTAAAGTAGACTGAAATTTCCTTTAAGCACAACCAATTCTTCTGCTATTTTTGAAATCCTTCACTGTGATGTTTGGGTCCCCGTTTCTCAAGTTTCTCATGATGGTTTTAGATTTTGTTTTTTAACTATAGTACATGATTACATTAGGTGTACATGGGTGTTTCTTATGAAACGTAAATCTGAGGTCAAGGATTCACCTTATTCATTTTCACAACCTGGTTCTAACTCAGTTTACTTGTAATATTAAATGTATTAGAACTGATAATGGAACTGAGTTTTTGCTTAAAGTATTCTATTCTAAGAATGGCATTATCCACGAAAAGAGCTATGTTGAGACTCCTCAACAAAATAGCTTAGTATAAAGAAAACACCAGCACTTGTTACAAGTTGCAAGGGCTCTCAGATTTCAGTGCAATGTTTCAATACGATATTGGAGTAACTGTGTTTCAACAACAGCTTTTTTGATTAATAGATGGCCCTCTAAGGCCATAGATAACAAATCTCCTTATGAGATGCTATACAACAAGTTCCTGATTATAAGTTATTGAAAACCTTTGGATGTCTTGCGTTTGCCAGCACCTTAGCTGCTCACTAGCACAATTTTGCACCTAGAGCAAGTAAATGTATTTTTCTTGGTTATCCTAGATGTACAAATGGCTATATATTGTTAAATCTAGAAACAAAGATGATTCTCATATCAAGAAATGTTGTATTTTATGAGAATGTTTTCCCTTTCAAAGAAAGCTCACATTTATTGAACACCAATGAGCACACAAGTTAGATTTGCACTTACTCCTTTATTAATAATAATCATGTGTCTGAGTATCCTGCAGTTGAGCAACATGTTCAGGTAAACAACCATGACCATGATATCTCAGAAAACAACAATCACATCTATGGAGTACCATTAACTCCTGAGATTGAACAAGATACACAAGCAGTTGATAATCTTTCAGCGGAATCAACATCTCAACCAACACTCCCTTCTTCTGGTTCTTAGCAATGCAGGTACCATTGACCTTCCTATCAGAAAGTCTACTAGACACACTGCTTCTCCTGCATACTTACAAATATATGATTATGCCCTACCCATTCTCTACATAAGGCTAATCATGTTAACACATTCACTTCAAGAAAACATTATCCTATCTCTGATTATCTATCTACTAAACATACAATCATAAAGCATTCACTGATGCTATTTCTGCCATCATTGAACCTAAAACTTTTTCGCAAGCTAACAAAGTTCCTGAATGCAGGTTATCTATGAGAAATGAGCTTGATGCACTAGAGATGACCAAAACTTAGGAACTTACCACTATGCCGCAGGGACACAATTGTATTGGGTGCAAGTGGGTTTACAAAGTCAAATATAAGTCTGATGGGTCAATAGAGAGATACAAGGCAAGACTTGTAGCAAAAGGCTACACATAAGAGGAAGGATTAGACTACTTAGATACTTTATCTCCTTTTTCAAAACTTACAACTCTTGGCACTTACATCAACAAAATTGTACGTAGAAACATTAATTTTGTGTCTAATTAAATTAAATGATGGTAACTCTTAAGATGCAAGAAATATAAAATATATTTATTTAATCTTAATATTTTGAGGGATTAAAATAAATATATCAATTAAATCTTAAGAGAAGGAAATAATTGCTCATCAAATCTCAAGACATG
The DNA here is from genome assembly GCA_948329865.1 of Linaria vulgaris. Classification (NCBI taxonomy): domain Eukaryota; kingdom Viridiplantae; phylum Streptophyta; class Magnoliopsida; order Lamiales; family Plantaginaceae; genus Linaria; species Linaria vulgaris. The sequence goes on along the minus strand of OX415250.1, from coordinate 126,117,038 downwards.
GAAATTCTTCTCCTCCAAGTCTCAATCTTAGAGATATGGAAAGAATTCTCCACCAAATCTCAACATAAGGAAAGAATTCCCCACCAAGTCTCAATCTTCAAGAGATGGAAAGAAGATTCACTTAGATAAAGTCTTCTAAATCAAGAAATCGTAGACGCGATCACAACTGTTCATCTCATCAGGAGATTCAAATTGAGATTCACTCCACAACTATAAATAGAGGTGGTCTTGAAGAAGAAAAATCACAATTCAACATTCAAGAATTCAGAGCAAGGAAGCTTAACAAATCCTTTCCACCAAGTCCATCAATGTTCAAGGCGTTCTTAACAATCCTCAAGGTGTTTTTCGTAAAGAACTCATTTCAATCCGATATCAAGTCTCAATTCCATCCAAAACCCGTTTATGAAGATCGCACTTCTGCCGAGGAAGATCAAACTCCAAGAAGTTCAATAAATTCAAAACCAAGTTCATACCGTTCTTCATTCATCTTCAAGTCAAAATTCGTTAATCCGAGATCAAGTCACAAGATCCTCAAAAAACCCATTATGAAGATTGAAGTCCTGGCAAAGAAGATCAAAGCCCAACATATCCAAAGAGCTGAAGACGAAGATCATATTTGTCTTCATCAAACCTTCAAGTCAAATTCCAAATCAAATTTCTATTCGATCCGAGATCAAGCCGTCAAGCCCTCGAATCAATGTTTGTCAAATATCCAAGGATTATGAAAATCAAAATTCCTCCAAAGAAGATTGATATTCAACAAATCCAAGACGAATATCAAATTGTTCGTCGCGAATATCAAGTCAATTAGATTGCTAATTCAAGATCAAGCTCAAAATCCATTGAATTAACGCTCAACTTAAATACACGTGGAAGAGATCAAAATCAAATCCACTCAAGTCAACCAAATATCAAATTCATTTGTTTGGGAAAAGAATCATAGGATCAAATAGAGATTGAATCACAAATTGTTCTTTAATTTTATCAAATTTATTTTGTAAACTTTTTTTGTCGTTTTACAGAGATCAAGAATTGTCATTACAAGAACCATTCTAGCATTAGCTGCTTCACACAATTGGCACTTACACCAACTAGATGTAAATAATGTTTTCTTTCATAGAGATTTGAATGAGATCATTTATATGTAAACCACCTCCTAGTTACTGTGCACCAAATGACACCAGAGTGTGCTTAATCAAGAATAGTTTATATGGCCTTAAACAAGCCTCAAGACATCGATTTTACAAACTCACTAATTGTCTTTTATCTTATGGCTTTACTAAAACTATCTCTTTCCTTCTGGTTTATTAAGAAATCTGATGATAAACTAACTATACTTTGTGTTTATGTAGATGATATAATCTTAACACGGAATGATCTCATTGAAATCACTCATATCAAGGAACATCTGGATCAACAGTTCACTGTCAAAGACTTAGTTCATGTAAAATACATATTAGGAGTTGAGATTGCTAGAAGTAAGAAGGATATCACCCTATGTCCTAGATATACTAACATAATCAGGCTACTTGAGATGTAAACCAAGCAGCACATTAATGGATTCAAGTATTAGACTTAAGAATTCAGATTCTGGACCTCTATCTGATGCTACTTTTTATAGAAGTTTGGTTGGGAGATTGTTGTATCTCACAATAACCAGACAAGATCTCAACTACAAGATTCAGTGCCTCACACAATATATGTCTAATCCTACTACCTCCTACATAGCTGCTATACACAAAGTGCTCGGATATCTGAAAACAATACCAGGTAAAGACCTTTTCTATTATGTTAATTTTGACACTAACTTAAGGTATTTTGAGATAGTGATTGGGCTAATGATCCAAACACAAGGAGGAGCATTACTGGATGTGTTATGTATCTAGGAGAGTCCCTGACATACTGGAAGGCAAAAAAACAATAAACTGTTGGCATATCATCCACTAAAGCATAATACAGAGCTATTGCCACCACCACTTGTGAGGTCATCTGGTTGCAACACCTACTTAGTGATCTTCATGTTACTAAAAGAAAAATTCGTATCCTATTCACATACAACAAGGGAGCTTCATGCATAACCAATAATTCAGTCCACCATGAGCGCCCTAAACACATCCAAGTTGATTGTCACTTTATAAGGGAGAAAGTGAATCAAGACTTGATCAAAATTCTTCAAATCTCCGATGTTCATCAAATAGCAGACATCTTGACAAAACCATTGTCACTGGAACCTTTCAAAAACACGATGTCCAAGATGGGAGTTATTAACATACACTCACATCTTCAAGGGTTGGGGGGGGTTCTTAGCACACAAAATAAAATTGTTTCTATTTTGGGAAAATATTTAAAAGTTAGTTTAAAATCTACTTAACTACTTTCGAGATTTGGTAGCTTTCTCTAATCAAGTTGTAATTAGTTTAATCACTAACTAATTGAGTGGTATAGTCCGTACACTCCAACGGTAACATTCTGTATTATATATACACAACACAATGCGCAGGCACACTTTTGGAGAATCACAATAACAAAATTCTCTCCAATTCTGATTTGTAAAGTTCGTACAGTTTTATGAATGAAATCTTTCAATCCTTTGGTTATTTGATCCGATTGCGACGAATCGCCATTGTTGTATGAATTTCGATAGACGTCAAAGTAGGATTGATATTTATAGCTTCCATTTGACTTTGATTTAAACGTTTAATTCAAGCTAGGTCTTCTGATATTGTATAGTTGAGTTTAATTAACTTCACTTATGGGACGAACGATTTGATTTTTGTCTCGAATGCCACAATTTGGTGGATGTCATGCACTTATTTCGACGAGTCACTATATCTTCACAAAGTTTTGTGAATGGAATCAAAAGAGCTATGATTGAGGTTTGATGGGGCTAGCTCCAATATAGTGCAACCATATTATTTCCCTTTTAATTTGCATGTGCAGAAGTGGGATATCATGGCACCACCATGCGTTGAAAGTAGGTGACAAAAAACAAAATTAAACGATGACCACATAACTAGCTGATGTTTAATTCCACCACGTTATGAACAAACGATGCATTTCATTCTTACATACATATAAAGTGGCACTCGTGATTCAACAATGTATGTAGTATGTACCAATTACTTCAGTTTTCCTTTTTATAACTTATAATTTCTCCCTTCCAAAAATCATGTCGATCTTGATATTGTTTACAGCATCACTAGTTTGCCCTCTTCTATGGATATTAGTCATGATGATTAATAGTAATAGTAATAATAAAAGAGCAAACCCACCCGGTCCCGTTGGGCTTCCATTTATCGGGAACTTGCACCAATTCGATGCAGCCAAACCTCATGTTTACATGTGGGAGCTATCGAAGATATACGGCCCACTAACGTACTTGAAACACGGATCCACCCCGATACTCGTGGTTAATTCTACGAAGATGGCGTTGGAAGTTCTAAAGTCTCACGATCTATCGTTCTGTAGTAGGCCTTCGGTCGTTGGCCAGAAGAAGCTTGCGTACCAAGGCATAGACATTGCGTTTTCCCCTTACAACCACCATTGGAGAAATATGAAGAAAATGTGCGTCCTCCACTTGTTTTCTCCAAAGCAAGTCCTCACGTTTCGTCCCGTTCGTGAAGACGAAGTCATTCGCATGATCACCAAAATTTCAAACTTTAGTTCTTCTAATTTACCCGTGAATTTGAGTGAACTAGCCATATCCATTGCCAGCAACCTCATTTGCAGAGTCGCCTTTGGGAGAAGGTACTGACAAAACAAGTCAAAACTTATCACTCTGACACTCTAAAAGAGTGGACGGAAAAATGCTTAGTATATTGCATAACTCTAATTAACTTGTTACAAAATGAATAAATTACATATCTTTTTATAGAACATTTTTTAGATGAGCCTAGCCTAATACGCGTTTATTTACTTAAATGCATACAACTAACTTGCTACTTTTATATATGAACTTCATGTACTTTTCTTTTTGTTAGCAAATGAAAGTTTATTATTTAAAAAACGGAGTATAAGCGATCCTTCGGAGGAAATGTTACTCAATACAATCAAGTGGGTTGCTAACCCAGTTGACGACAACTAAAAAAGAAAAACTTACCTTCATAACTCTAATTCGTTTCCATGCTCTATACATAATTGTCTCAACTAAACGATCCGCGTCAATGTCACTTTCTGTGAAGACCATTTTGTTTTTCTGCGGACCAAATTGTCCAAAAAGCTATGTACCAAATCATGTACTTTATTATTCCATACTTATAGTTATTCATGCATTTATGAATAAATTAATGAATAAAACCTATAATTCAACAGGTATGACGATGACGAGTATGACAAGATAAGGTTCGACAAACTAATAATTGAAGCTCAGGCCTTGATGGTGAGCTTCTACTTCTCCGATCATTTTCCGACATTCGGTTATTGGATCGATAGGCTGTCGGGGTTGCTGGGCCGACTCGACAAGAACTGCAAGGAGTTGGATGTGCTTTACCAGCAACTCATCGATGTGCTTTACAAGAACTCAAGGCCAAAATTGCCCGAGGCATTACTAGACATTATTGATCTCATGATCCAATTGAAGGATCAAAAATCATCATCCTTAGATTTGACTTGGGATCATATAAAAGCATTGCTCATGGTTAGTCGGATAGTCTTTTTTTACGTGTGATCGATCTCATTTACATTTTCCCAGTTATGCATGCCGCCTATTACTTCTTACTAGATACTATTCCTATATAAAATTTAAAATACACTCGTTATAGAAGCAGTTTTTTTACGCAATTATATATGCTCCAATAACTCTAGTTTAGACAGCCTGTAGTCAGGTATAACATGCTGGTTCCTCTACATGTTTTGAAATATGAGCAGTGATGACGTGTGCTCAGTAATGCCGTGTGTTTAGGGAGGACCAGTTTCCTATGACTATATAGACGTGTCAGAGTCATATGCTCATTAACTAAGACTCTTCGTCTACTTTCGTTAGCCGTCCTTTAATTCATGGAACATTTCTTACAACTTTTTCCTTCATTTCTTGTTTAAAATTACATTTGACTAAAAGTTAAGAGTACATGTTTTCATTATTTTAAGGACGAATTATAAAAAATGGGCGTTACCTTTTTTTAAAAAGTCAAAATGACCGTTTTTCTCGGGTCTTGCCAAAATGCCTCATATGTTTAAAAAAATTATCAAAATGTCCTCTGCCCTTATTCGGCCAAAATTGCCTACTTGGCGGTACAGTCAATGCTATGTCAATAAGTTGCTCCACCACATCATATTTTCCACCAAAATATTTTTTAAACAAACCCTTCTAATTTTAAATATTGTATTTGCACCCCAAAATAAATTGCACTTTGCACCCCAATATATATATATATATATATATATATATATATATATAAATAATAAACACATATATATATAAATATATATAACTATTTTGTAAAAATAATAAATATATATAAAAATGCTAATAATAATTAAGATATATATAATAATAATAAAGATATATATATATATATATATCTTTATAAATATATAATAATAATAAAGATATATATATATCTTTATATATATATATATATATAAATATAATTAAAAAAACTAAAAAAGGAAAAGAAAATTTCATCTTCTTAATAAACACATATACATATAAACATATATATAAATAATAATATTAATATTAAACATATATATATCTTTATTATATATATATATATATATATATATATATATATATATATATATATGTTCATCCCCTTCTCGTACCCTCCCCCCCCCCCCCCTCCCCCCTCGGCGCCGCCGCTTACCACCACCGAGCAGGAATTTGAAATTGCTGGAAGTTGCCGAATCTCGCCAAAAATCGATGGAAATTGCCGGATATCGATGGAAATCGAGAACAATCGATGGAAATTGCCGGATATCGATGGAAATCGAGAACAATCGATGAAAATCACTAGAATCGCCCGAAAATTGAACTCTTTCGAAATGAATATCGCCGGAAATCGAGCTCACTCTAACACGCCAGAGATTTGTATGATGAAGATGATAACGACGACGGGGGTGGAGGTGACGCGAGGTGGGCAGGTGGTGAAGGTGATGCTTATTTTATTTTTTTAACTGTCTTTTTTTTGTTGTTTTTATTTTTTTATATATTATTAAAATATTTATTATTTTATAAACACTTATATATATATATATATGTTTATTATTATAATTTATATATACATATGTTTATTATTATTATTATTATTATTTATATGTATCTTTATTATTAATATATATATATATATATATTGGGGTGCAAAGTATAATTTACTATGGTGTGTAAGTATAATTTTTAAAATTACAAGGGTTTGTGTAAAAAAGATTTTTTGGCTGAAAATTCCGAGGTGGCGGAGCACTTATTGACGTTGTAGCCACTGTACCGCCACGTATGCAATTTCAGCCCGAATAAGGGTCGAGGGCATTTTCTACAAAAAAAATAAAACATATGGGGCATTTTGGCAAGGCCTGAGAAAAATGGCATTTTAACTTTTTAAAAAAAATTAGCGGATTTTTTTAATATTTCGTCCTTATTTTAACTTTAAACAATTAATTAAGTGTTTACAAGACACAGTAGTAAACAATTCTCCCTTGTACTTAGAAAGAATTAGCAATTGCTTGTGCTTTTCTATACATATTTTAAGATAAATGGAAACAAAAGTTATGCGAATACTAAAAAGTATTCATGTAAACGCAAAATCTAACAAGTCATGATTTTTATATATAAGCATTTGCAAAACTAATAGTCGTCGTTTAACGATTTGTCTACAGAATCTAATTGTAGCAGGAACGGACACCGTGGGAGGTTCAATAGTTTGGGCAATGACAGCCCTTATGACCAATCCTTCAATCATGAAAAAAGTCCAGCTCGAAATTAGGCAATTTATTGGTAAAAATGGAAGAGTCCACGAAGACGATATCGAGAAACTGCCGTTCCTCAAGGCGGTGGTGTTGGAATCCTTGAGAATGTACCCGCCAGCTCCGCTCATATACCGAACGCAAATAACGCAAGGCGTGTGCCTGATTGATGGACGCTACGAGATCCATCCTGGGACCTCGGTCATTGTGAACGGATGGGCCATGGCAAGAGATCCGGAGACGTGGGAGAATCCTGATGAGTTCTTGCCGGAAAGATTCTTCGTCTCTAGGAGAGAAATTAGTAGTGAAGTTAATAATGAAAATTATGAAGTCATGCGAGGACCAGTGTTCGATAATAATTTTGGGATGATCCCGTTCGGGGGAGGAAGGAGGGGATGCCCCGGAATGGGAATGGGGTTGATATCAATAGAGCTAGCATTGGCAAATCTTCTATATGCATTTGACTGGACATTGCCTGATGGTGTACAAGACATTGAGTTTGATGCATTGCCAGGGCTCACCATGCATAAGAAGGATCCACTTATTCTTATGGCCAAAAGCTACATACATTCCTAAATATATATGTATTTTCATTATATCTATTAGGACAAATTATTATTTGTGCCCTGTAAGTTTGTCCTTTTGAGAAAAATGCCTAATAAGTTTCGAGTGTTAAGAAATGCCATGTAATTATGCTATTTGGTGATTTTTTTTGCCCCGTGTTCGCCAACCGTAAAAAAATGTGTTACGTGGCTGCCACATGAAAAAAACGCCATTCCACGCGTTATAAACGCTATGCCACATCAATATATTAAAAATAATATGTTATTTAATTCCATAATATATATAAATATATATAAAAAATATCTTTATATATTAAAAACAATAAGATATTTAATTTCCTAATATATATAAATATATAAAAAAATATATCTTTATTTATTAAAAACAATAAGAAATTTAATTCTTTAATATATATATTAAGACATAAATAAAAGTATTTCTTATTGAAATTGAAATCCAAATAAAAGAAAATATTAAGATACATAATTTTATTATTTAAAAAAAAAGACCCATCTTCCTCACCAGGAACCCCCTCCCCACCCCCCCCCCCCCCCCAACCCCGTCGCCATCTTCATCACCATCGCTACCACCACCACGCTCGCCTTCACCTCGCCGCCATCTTCATCACTAGCGCTACCACCACCACGCTCGCCCTCAGATTCAGAAATCGAAATCAAAATCGAATTTGAAGATGACGACGAGGGTGGGGGGGTTGCGGCGGGATTCGAAATCGAAATCAAATTCTTTATCGAAATTAAAGAAGGGGCATGGTGAGGGCGAGTGTGGTGGTGGTGAGGTGGTGATGAAGATGGCGACGGGGGCAGGGTGGGGGGATCCCCCCCCCCCCCCCCCCAACCCCGCCGCCATCTTCATCACCATCGTTACCACCACCACGCTCGCCTTCACCTCGCCGCTATCTTCATCACTAGCGCTACCACCACCACGCTCGCCCTCAGATTCAGAAATCGAAATCAAAATCGAATTTGAAGATGACGGCAAGGGTGGGGGGGGGGGGTTGCGGCGGGATTCGAAATCGAAATCAAATTCTTTATCGAAATTAAAGAAGGGGCATGGTGAGGGCGAGTGTGATGGTGGGGAGGTGGTGATGAAGATGGCGACGGGGGCAGGGTGGGGGGATCCCCCCCCCCCCCCCAACCCCGCCACCATCTTCATCACCATCGCTACCACCACCACGCTCGCCTTCACCTCGCCGCCATCTTCATCACTAGCACTAAACACACGCACAAACGACTAAAGTTTAGGGGGCACTAGAGCTAAAATGAAAGTTCTGACATCGTCCGGTAAAAGGTACCATAGTTAGGGGGGTTTGGTGAAATTATCCCTTTATAAAACCCGGAACTTATTTTGTAATTTTTTTTAAAAAGGCAAACTTACATGGCACAAATAATAATTTGTCCTATCTTCTACATAACGTACAATAAATGCTAGAATCATATATAGTTACAGAAAAGACTAAACAATAACGGTATTGTTGAAGCTTATATCATGTCGTCGGAAATTCCATAATGTTACTGAATTGTTTTGTTGTAACTAGGAAACATGATTTTTCTTTGAGATTGTATGCTTTTGTTTAAGTTACATATATATATATATATATATATATATATATATATATGCATCTTTTGTTTTATTTAATTTTACCCTTTTTCTAAATATATATACATATATATATACACACATACATATATACGCATAAATTAAGGCCTAAAAAGAAAGAAAAAAATAAATGATGATGTATTCATCAATTTGTGCTCAAGAATTTAAATCATATGTACCGGAGCGGTTGGACATTATAATCATGAATCGGTCACTAATTGAAATAATGTATTGCATGAATTAATGGTCTTTATGACATTCTTAAACGAAGTTAAGTTAAATTTTGTTGTCTGATGGGTAAATCTTTCATCAAACTCAAGGTAAAAAGTACAACCAAGAGCCAAATGAACAACCGACTAGAACAATCGCATAAACTAGTCTAACAAACATGCACTAACAATAGAAACATAAGGGAAATAAAAAGTGGGACAACAACCCCACAGCTCTACGTAAATAAGAACCAACAGACCAACAACAATAATCAACAATGATGACGAAGATAGACAGGTCGCTCTCAGTGGCGGAGCCGGTTGAGGGGTGCATGCAGGGGCGGAACCAGGATTTTTTTCTCACCTGGGCTGCTTTTATACTCAAGTAAGATAAGAAAAAAATTAAAAAACTTAAGTGCGAATATATTAAACAAAATGAGAAATAGTCATTGTTCAATACAAAATCATAAAATTAAAAATTTCATACTACTAAACACCTCAAATAATAAAACTATCGGAGGTGAGCTCTTCGATTTTTCTTGGAATAAAATTCATCAATTATCGAATCTACATGTATATTTGTTTTTAATAGTAATGTAGATAATCATATTATTTGTCAAATACTATTTAGGGGTGTTATGGGCCGGGGTCCCGCCGGGACGGGACCCCGGCCCATCGGGAATTGCCGGGGCGGGAGCTGATGAATAGCTCCCGTACCTCCCGCCGAGAACACTGTTCCCGGCTGAACGGGATTCCCGCCGGGACGGGAGGGCTCCCGTGCTCCCGTGTCCCGGCCGGCAGTAAGCACATGTGGGGCTGGAAATTTCCAGCCCCTTTTTTTTTTGTTTTCCGGCAGTAAGCACAAGCGGCGTGGTGGTGACTGGTGAGGCGGCGCAGCGGTGGTGAAAAATTACCTCTAAATTTTGAGGTGGTCAGGTGGCGCAGCGCCGTGGTGGTGACTGGTGAGGCGGGGCAGTGGCGGCGTGGTGAGGCGGGGGGGCGGCCTGAGTTGTGCGTGTGAGTTGTGTGTGTGTTTGATGTTCTGTGTGTGTGTGTGTTTGATGTTCTGTGTGTGTGTGTGTGTGTGTTTGATGTTCTCTGTGTGTGTGTTGTGTGTGTGTTGCGTGTTCTGTGTGTGTGTTGTGTGTGATATAGAAAGAAAAAAAAAAGAAGAGCAGCAGAGGCAGTATTGATATTCAATTAAGCTCACAAATCCCTTCCCCAAATCCCTAAATCGAATCCAATCTCACCATCATCAATGGCGTCTCTTCTCGCCAACGGAATCTCCTCCTTCTCCCCACACTATATAAAATACAAAAAAAAATAACTACCCCTCATAACTCCCAGGATCCCGCGGGAGGGAACGGTATCCGGGGAGTCAAACCGGGAGCAAATTCCCGGTTTGACCGGGAGGGAATTTGCCGGGTTTTTCCCGGTTCGGGGAAAACCCGGCGGGTCGGGTCAGATTCCAAGATCCCGACCCGACCCAAACATCCCTAATACTATTCTTCTATTTTATAGCGCAGAACTGTTTTAAGAATCTTCATTGTTGAGAATGCTCGTTTCGTTGTTACCGTAGAAACATGAAGAGTCAAAACAAGATGAATTAACCTATTAATCAAAATGATAATGTTAACCTTAGAAAAAATAAATAAGGGATTATACGAGTTAAACAAAAGATTAACCCTTAAATTAGGGATTAATCCCAAGGACGATATTATCGTCCCGAACACTCTCGTATGTCACATACCCTACTATGGTATGACGTGGCACCCGAAGAGACACTAGAGTCCCTCGGATCTCACATACCCGATTGTGGTACGACGTGACATCCGAGTGAACACCAAAGCGTCCCTTGGAAAGTCAAGATGAATAAAAATAAGATATCAACGTGGCATCGGAAAAAGAGTAAACCCCGATGGATCCACGCGACTCTGATATCCATCACTGCGCCAAGAAGGACCACTGTGCGAGAATACTTCCTTGCTGAACACTCCCAAAGCCCTCGGAATCATCACCCCAAAGGCTAAATTCACAAAACAAAGCCTTACTCAAAACACAAATCATCAAAGTCACTTACCCCAAAGGCCCGAGCCAAGAAAGTTACTCAGCCAAGGCCAAGAAGCCCTCGGAGAATTGTTCTCGAAGGGACCACTACTCTAATGACGACAAGAAACGCTCGGAACCCATACTACGAATATCCAGATGCAAGAACACTGCCTTACTTGCATGCTGATGCCCTCAGAGCCCACCTTAAGAGCTTGGAGAAGCAAATCTGCCCCTCGGAAAACCTTACCAAAAGAAGACGATGAGAAAATAACCGTCCCCGGAGCAGAAACCCCCTCGGACACTCACTTCACCTCAACTAGTGAACCTCCTCATAAAATTCAGTCCCTCGGAGAAAGGAAAACAGAAGATTCGAGAAGAAAACAGAAGAAGCAACCCCTCGGACCTCCTTGAAGCCATCGGACAAGATAAAGATCAGCCTAGTTAGCGCCTTGTCAATAAGATATACCTTATCTTATGGAAAGACACTTGTAACACATGCAACATTACACTTGTAACACATGCATAGTGACACCAACACCCTCCCATACCTATATAAGGGAAAACTAGAAAAGAAAAAGGGGGACACACAAAAACTCACTTGGAAAAAAGCACAAGGTCATACTTTGGTCTTCAGGAGTAAGGATTTCAGTGAATAAAGGAAGGATATTCTCGTAATTTTCCGAAACCATCATTTACTTTCTTTGAACCACGGATAACGGCGTTCCAACCCAAATAAATATCTTCTGTTAAATAGGGAATAATTCCAAACCCGTTAAGAAAATGGCGCCGTCTGTGGGAACGCCATAGAAGTTGTCCTCGAGCGTGTTCAGGAAAGCGAACCAACTATGGAAAATTTGTTTCACAGTGAAATCCACCCGCCCCATCTGGACAATTCGGAGGAAACCGTAGCGAATCGCCATTCCGACGAAAGGGATTTCATCAATGTTCCCCGATCCGTTTTTGAAAGACTAGTGGAAGCCACCACTCGAGTTAATCACCAAGAATTCGAGAGTCCCCTAGAAACAGTCCCAGGATCTCCGCACCGAGGAGATTACCCCTCGGAAGAAGGCGAATTTTATGCAAGAGGGGCACAATGCCCTACCCAATCTCGTGGTACCAGGGAACTCCTCGGAGGACGCCAAGGCGTTATGATCATCTAGAGGCTCCGAGGATAATCCAAAGGGAAGAAAGGTCTCTCCCCGTATATCGCCCCCCCCCCCCCATTATCACTCCCAACGGAGAGCCAACCTTATGGGGAATCCTTGAAGATCTACGAAAGGAAGTAGGAGATCTCAAGAGGACTGTAGGACCCAAGGAAGATCCGACGTTTAAGACATCTCCTTTCATTCCCGAAATAGCTTCTACTCCGATTCCTTTAGGAATGCGGCCCATTAATGTGCCATTATATACAGGAGAAGCCGATGGGAGAGATCCGCAAGATCATATACACCAATATTTGGTAGGAATGGACCTATCGTCTGCCCCGGACTATGTTCTATGCCGAGTGTTCCCCGTTACCCTCGGAGGACGAGCCCAATCCTGGTTTACCCATCTCCCTCCCAATTCAGTGGTCAACTTTGACCGATTGGCTCACCTGTTTGTACGCCACTTCGCCTGTAATCGTAGATATCCCAAATCGGCCACTCATCTTTTTACCATCAAGCAACGAAAGGATGAATCCCTTCGAGAATATATAAAACGCTTCACGGACGAAGCGCTAGATGTTCCGAATGTCAGCCCAACCATTATGGCCGATATTCTGACACAGGGACTCCGAGCGGGAGAATTCTTCCGATACCTGATGGGGAATCATGTCACGGACATGAATGAACTCATGCAACAAGCTGAAACTCATATTCTGATGGAAGAGGCTGACCATACAAAGAGAGGGCTAGAAAAGGATGACAATGAGCGTCACGAGCAGAAGGAAAAGGAAACTAAGACCAAAGAAAAGGGCAAAGAAGGAAAACCACCCCCTCGGAAGGACAATGGGGAGACGGTCAAGAAATTCCTTAAACCCGTGCCCCTTCCTCCGATGACCCTAGCTCCCGTGGAAGTACTCAACGTAATGCGGGACAATGAAGAATTGCGTTGGCCCCGACCCGCCAAATTTCCCAACAAAGATAAGGATACGGGTAAGTACTGTAAATTCCATAAAACTTATGGACACACTACCGAGGAGTGTACTACCCTGCGAAAAGAGATACTTCGCCTCCTGGAGGCAGGATATCTGCACAACTACCTGAAAAGAAATAATCCCGAAGAGCCCAAAGCGCATGTATGGAAGAGGCCCCGAGAAGGACCTGACGGGGAAAAAGATACTCTCCACCGACAGTCACGAGAGCAAACCTCGGAACATCGGCGGAAGTCCCAAGAAAGGACCATAAAGCGTCAAAGATCCCCTCGAGAAAGAATTGCCGCGTCTCCGCGGCGATCACGGGAAAGGACCACAGGGTATCGGAACTTACCTCCTCCTCCCGACACGTACGAGGTCAATCCTTCCTCGGGACGGACGATCAACATGATAGAGGGAGGAGATATTTCCAAAATACCCCGGGGTAAGAAGACAAAATATCTCAAAGAAGCCGGACGAGCGGGACAAGGGCTCCCGGTATGCTCCGCCCAAGGGGGCAGATTACCAAATATTACTTTCAGACCCGAAGACCTGAAAGGTATAGTCTATCCCCACGAAGATCCTTTGGTAATTGAAGCTACTATCTACGGATTTGGGATCCAGCGTATCCTCATAGATACGGGCAGCTCTGTGGACGTCTTGTTTTTTCCCACTTATCTAGCCATGGGATTGAAGAAGGAGCAACTGGAGGTGGCTGAAGTCCCTCTAGTACGCTTCTCTGGCGAAGCCTGTAACACCCTCGGAACCGTGATCCTGCCAATGTCGTGGGGAGAAGGAGCCCTCCGAAGAACGGAACCCACCAAATTTTGGGTGGTGGAGGCTTCGTCAAGGACGTACAACGCTATATGCGGAAGGCCCTCCATTCGGTCATTCGAAGTGATCCCTTCTACCCTCCACCTTAAGGTAAAATTTCCTACGTTAGCAGGCATCGGAGAAGTCCGGGGAAATCAGGCTAGAGCCAGAGAATGCCGAATGAATGCCCTACTCCCCAAAGAAGACAAAAACCCCTTGGATAGTAGCAAAAAACAGAAAGTAGAAGAAACCCGAGTCCAACCCATTGAAGAACTCAAGATGATAGAACTCGTGGAAGGAAACCCCGCTAGGGCAATCAAGATGGGCACTAATATGGAATCTGAGTTGGAGGCCCAACTGATATCCGTTCTAAAGGAATTTTGTCACCTTTTCGCATGGGAAGGAGGCCCTCCGGACGGATCAGCAATAAGGTATGCCAACACTTCCTCAATGTGAAGCCGGGGGCCAAACCCATTCAACAAAAGAAGAGAAAAATGGGGCCCGAACGCAACAAGATTATCCGATCAGAAATCCAACGGCTTCTCAGCCTACAACAAATCCGAGAGGTCGTGTATCCTGAATGGATGGCCAACGTGGTCTTGGTCCCTAAATCAGGAGGAATGTGGAGGATGTGCGTGGACTTTACAAATCTCAATGATGCTTGCCCGAAGGATTGCTATCCCTTACCAAGCATAGACCAAATGGTTGATTCCACGGCTGGTTGTGCACTCCTATCGACTCTGGATGGGGACCAAGGATACAATCAAATCCCGATGGCATGCCCGGACCAGGACAAGACCAGCTTCATTACGGATGCAGGTACTTTTTGCTATTTAGTCATGCCCTTTGGACTTAAGAACGCGAGAGCTACCTACCAACGATTAGTGAACCTCATGTTTGCGGGGCTAATCGGAAAAACGGTGGAGGTATATGTTGACGACACGGTCGTCTAAAGTCGCTACGAGAGAGACCATCCCGAGGATCTACGAAAGGCACTGGCTATCATGGATCGCTTTGGGATGAAGGTAAACCCTAGGAAATGCTCATTCGGGATCCGAGGAGGCAAATTCTTGGGATTCATGGTTACCGAAAAGGGAATAGAAGTTAACCCCGAGAAAGCTGAAGCAATTATTGGGTTACCAACTCCGAAATCCATAAAGGACGTACAAAGACTGACCGGGCGAATGGCCTCCCTCAGCCGATTTGTCTCCAAATCAGCGGAGAAGGGACTCCCGTTCTTTAAAATCCTTCGGAATATCAAAGAATTCCAGTGGACCTCACAATGTGAAGAAGCTCTCCAAGAATTGAAAAGCTATATGGTAAGACCACCCTTGCTGGTCAAACCTACGCCCCAGGAAGAACTCTTTGTGTATTTGTCCGTAGGAGAGGAGGCTATCGGAGCAGTATTGGTCAAAGAGCACGATGGGGAGCATCATCCGGTCTACTATGTTAGCAAGACTCTTCTCGGAGCGGAAACCAGGTATACTCTGATAGAAAAACTTGTACTCACTTTGATCACCACGGCCCGTAGACTACGCCCGTATTTTCTCTCCCACCCGATCACTGTCCTGACTAAGCATCCTCTACGAGTAATTCTCAACAAACCCGAGACCTCGGGGAGACTGATAAAATGGGTCGTCGAGCTAACGGAGTATGATATCTCCTACGCCCCGAGACCTTCCATCAAGGCCCAAGTGCTAGCGGACTTTGTAGTAGAACTTACGGGAATCGGAGTTGAAAGAAAAGAACCTTTGTGGCATGTCTACGTGGACGGTTCCTCCGTAAGTACACATGGTGGAGCCGGAGTAATCTTGATTAACACGGAAGCCGAGGAGGAGGCGCTACATTTCGCGGTTAGAATTGATTACCCCGTATCCAACAACGAAGCCGAATATGAAGCCCTCCTCGTCGGAATGAGACTAGCCCGAGAAGGTGGAATACAGAAAGTCCGCCTGCATAGCGACTCTCAGTTAATTGTCCAGCAAGTTCAAGGCACATACGAAGCCAAAGAAGAAAGGATGTAGAGTTACCTTCGGGTGGTTCATCGGGCCAAGGCGTGGTTTGACGAGTATCAATTAGTGCAGATTCCCCGAGGGGGGAATCAAGAGGCTGATGCCCTATCCAAGATGGCTACACAGATGGCCACCATTCGTACTCGGAAAATTACTCTGCTACATATCAGTGAATCGGAGAGAGCTGAACTGGAAGAGGTGAACGCCACCACTACGAACCCTCCGATAAGTTGGATAACGTCTATCAGAGCATATTTGCAAGATCCTGAAGGTTACTCCGAGGACAAATCTGTCCGACGAACGATGTCTAAAAAGACCATCTGATACTTCCTCAAAGACGGAATACTATTCCGAAGGACATACTCTTATCCTCATGCCCGATGCTTAAATGAAGATGAAGCTCAACTTGTCCTGGCGGAAACTCACGAGGGGGTGTGCGGTAGCCATACCAGTGGCGGAAGTATGGCTGGACGGATAATCCGGCAAGGTTATTATTGGCCCACGATGGTCAAGGATTGCAAAAACCACGCGAGAAAGTGCAAGCCATGTCAAGCTTACGCCCCTCGGGTTTACCAACCGGCGGCTCCGTGGGAACCCCATTTGACCGCATGTCCGTTCGCCAAATGGGGAATAGATATAGTGGGTCCCCTTATTCCCGATGCTGGTCAAAAGAAGTTCTTACTCGTGCCAGTAGAATACTTCACCAAATGGGTAGAGGCGGAGCCCTTAGCACGAATAACTGCAGGTGCGGTCATTAACTTCTTGTGGAGAAACATTATGTGCCATTTTGGGGTCCCTCGGAGCCTAGTAAGTGACAATGGCCTGCAATTTACTGACCAAGGGTTAGAAAAGTGGTGTGATCA
Source organism: Linaria vulgaris (assembly GCA_948329865.1). NCBI lineage: Eukaryota > Viridiplantae > Streptophyta > Magnoliopsida > Lamiales > Plantaginaceae > Linaria > Linaria vulgaris. Next base: position 126,099,901 of record OX415250.1, on the reverse strand, counting down.
TTGGGAGATTAAGCACTGTTTCGCTTCGGTGGGATACCCTCAAGCCAACGGGCAAGTTGAGAGAACTAACCGCACTCTCCTGAAAAATATGAAGGCCCGACTCGACTGGCACAAAGCCAAATGGGTTGAAGAAATACCCGGCATATTATGGGCCTATCGGACCACACAGAATACTGCCACAGGCGAAACCCCTTTCAGCCTATCTTATGGTTGCGAAGCGGTGGTCCCCTCCGAAGTCTCGATTGAGAGTTGGCCAGTCAAAGAATACGAGGAAGTGGCCAACAGTGCTAACTTAGCTCTGGCCCTTGATCTCCTGGAAGAGAGAAGAATCCGAGCCACCATTCGGGTTGAGGAATACAAAACTCGGATGGCACGACACTATAACGCCAAGGTAAAGCTTAGAACTTTTCAAGTGGGTGATTTAGTGCTAAAATGAGTCGGAGCCTCCAAAAACATAGGCAAGCTTGAGCCCCGATGGGAAGGACCCTACAAGATAGCAGGAATTGTCGGACCCGCAACTTATCTACTTGCCAACTCCGAAGGCGCCACTCTTCGCAATACGTGGAATTCCTTCAATCTTAGAAAATACTATGCTTAATGTAACATCATCATTGTTACATAAATAAGACTGTTTGTTCATAAATAGATGGTTACGATACATCCGAATCCGATAGGGTACATAGGTTTGCAAAACAAAAATGGTAGCCTTACACAGGAAATCATTACAAGCAACCTAACCCCGATGAGCCATCTACTATAACTAAACAGTCATCGGACCCCAAAGGACCACCTACTACAAGTTAAATACTACCTACTACAAACTACTCCTCTCGCAAAGGGCGCTTCCTTTCTCGGATAAGGCGACGACGCTGCTCCTCGGATAAGGTTATTGGATCCGTCAATAACACGCCCTCGGACGCCACGGGACTATTTTCAGGAAAGATGGGATGAAGATTAAGCTCGGGAATGACCAAGTCCCTGGGGCACTCTGGCAATGTTTGAACCGCATCCGTACCAAGTTGATACCCGATGCGGACCAGATCACGCATCTCCTTTTGTAAAGACTCCCTCAAAGCTGAAGGACCCGCGATATCCAAAACAGCCCGGACCCGGGCCATCACCAAAGCAACGTCGTGGGCACGAGTAATCTCCAGCACCTGATGAGTTGCCGCATCCCGTTCCCGAACCGTCTGCAGTAATTGGCCATCGGAGTAGCGAAGCTGACCCTTCAACTCCTCCAAACTCGCCTGAAAACTCGTCACCCGGGTCCTCTCTAGCATCAACTGGCGCTCCACCTCCCAAGACTTATCCCTCTCAATCTGAAGGACCATCTCGTGAATCGCTTTAGCAGCTTCATGCTCTTCCTGCAAGCGGGAAATCTCCGTCTGAGCCTCCAACAAACCATGTTCTAACTCGTCCCGACGGCGATATACCAGGCCAGGATCTGAAGAGGAACACCCCCGAGATCCGATGTCTAGCACCATATAAATGTGAATGGAGACGAATGAATCACTACCGAAGAAATAAAAGGTAAGTAACCAAAGTTTGCAAATAAAATGAGCATTTACCTCACACAGGTTTTTACAAACCAAGTCCTGAAGACGAGAGGAAGGAAGGGTCCTCATGAGCTCACAATCCGTAACATTCAGTAGACCGCTAAGAAAATTTCGGCAAAACCCCGATACCTCTCCGAGGGGAGAAAACCCTGGGTCAGCACCCGGAGGAGAGAAGCCCACGGGAGGAGGATTCCCTCCGGACAGCGACACGGGTATGCGCTCGGGACCTCCTTCCACAACATTCGCGATATCGGAAATCCGAGGAAATGGTTGCGACACCAAATGAGGCACTGGGTAGTCTATCGGAGAAAGAGCCGTAACCGAATTTTCTACCCTAAGAGGAATCACAAAGCTTACTGGGGGGGCTGCCACGGGCGAACCCTCCGATTCCTGCCTCTCCGAGGAAGAGTCAACCCTCGTAACCGCCATGAAGGTATCGGAAACGCCCTCCGACGCCCGCCGCATACCGTGCAGAGCTCGCCCCAGAAAAACACCATTAAATGGATCTATAGAAAAAGCCGCCATTTCAGCACCTATAGACAAGTATAGAATATATGATGATCCCGAGGGCACACAGGTTAATAAAAGAGAAGTCGACAAGTCTACAGACTTACGGAAATAGAAGTTGCCATGAAGAGGACGAATTGGCGAGTTCTCTCTCCTTATTCCCTCTTGAAGACCTGCCAGAATAAGAGCTTCAGGATGCGCAAGCAGGCCGGTAATATCGTACGAGCCAGAAAATAACCCGGAATGACTCAGTTCCTCCCATTCCCGCCCCAACGTCTCGGATAGGGGCGAAACGTATCCCAAGCCCCATCGGATGGGCACTCCCCACGATCGTGCCGAATGACCTTTCGAACGGACGAAGAAAAACCTCCGCATCCAGTCCCCCCTACGAGTACGAGGACTGGATGTACCAGTGAAGGCTTTCTCGACGTCCCGATAGGCCAGGCTGAAAAGGGGGACTCCTTCCGAACAAGGCCGAAGGATGAAAATTGCCCCCACCCGATACGGGGACAGGGGAAAGTTAAGGAGCTCGCAGCATAAAACGTATCCCACTAAGAGGCGATACGAGTTGGGTGTTAACTGGCTCGGACAGATTTGCCAGTACTGGAAGAGCGATCGAAGAAAATGGTGAAAAAATACCTGTAATCCACAGTGCATTTGGTCACAATAGACAGTTAAGAATCCAGAGGGAGGATTATATGCTCTCTGATCCGGAGAGGGCACAATCACATCAAAATCATCGAAATTCAGATTGAATTCCGTAAAAAGAGTTACTAGAGACTCTCCGTACACGGTACTAACGGCGGAACCAACTCGTCCCCGACCTATCAACCTTGAGGGGCTCAAAGGTATTAAGTTAAATACAGAACGCTCATCGACAAGAGAATACGGTTCTCTACCTAAGAACACATCCCTTATATGGTTCATCCTTCGAGAATCCGTGTACGATGACCTATTCCCCACCCTTGAAGACGAGCTTGTCCCAATGGTCACTTGATTCTCGGCCAGCCTATTCCGCTGTCCCGGGGAAGAACTTTCCGAGGACGCACTATAAACCTGGGATCCAGGGACAACTCGGGCACGACTCCGAGAAGAACTATCTGATGATGTGGACCCCCCATGCCTGTGATGTGGTGGCATCATCTTTAATAGTAGGTTTTCCGTTTACTCTTATACGAAAGTCGAAGAAAAAGTATTGAGTACAACTACGAAAGCAAACCCTAAGTCCTTCGAGAATAGATTTCTAAAGGAAGAAATTAAAATGATTTATCTGCTAAATCAAGATAGATTTTAATGATGAGTATAAATACCACTATTAGCATATTATATGTGATAAGCTAATCCCGTGGAAAGAAGCTGGAGCTGTCCCACCCACTCCCAGAGGCATGACACGTGCTAATGAGTGTCCTTAATTAGGATAAATAACTCTTAAGCATGCATATAATTTGTCACGTCCTGCTAAGCTATGTACTTAGTCAGCAAATAAAGGATTTTGTCTCTAGCTCACTTTTTTAAAAGAAGATTAAAGGGAATAAGTTTTGTATATATAAACATGCTAATAGTTTATTACTATCTCAAGCTAGTGGACAAATAAGACAAAATAGAAAGAAAAGAATAGGACAAATTGTTCATTCATAAGTCCGAGAAGTTCTCGGAAAAGTCTACAAAAGCATAAAAAAAAGAGAGAAATGAGAAAGAAGGAATCCTATTCTAAATCCCTGTACTCGGAGGGGGCGGGGGCGGATTAATAGCAGACCCCCCGGGGAGACTAACAAAGGAACTCGGAGGCAAAACTCCGCTCGAGCCAGTAGCACCAAGATTGGACGCAGTCTGAAGAGGAGCAGGGGAGCCCCTGAGCGTCATCACCGCATCATACATCTCAAGAAGGTTCTGAACCTGCTCGGGAGACGGCTTGGCAAGCTTCCTGACATCAAAAATGCCGCCAAAATTCACCCCCGAGGGCACCACTCCACGGGCTACAGTGGCACACTCTAGCCATCCCCATAGCATATGCCCAAGGGATTCCCGGGTGGACAAGGAAGTGTATTGACGCTCCGCCTCCGCTGCTGCGTACCGAACGGCCTCGTCAATCCGAGCTTGCACCTCCTCCTGTGGCACTACCATGGCTAGCTTCAAATCCACCAACTCCTTGACGCGAGATTGAAGCTCCTGTTCTCGCTCCAACCACTCCGATTTCTCCTTCTCCAAAGCTTCCACCCGAGCACGAAGAATCTCCCCGGACTCCACCTTCTCCTTCCTCAGAAGAGTCAACTGAACTCGGACAGCCCCTCGGACGCCTCCAGCTTATCGTATGCCGACTGCATCCTTTGCAAAGTAAGGCGCATCACCTCCTTAGCCCTCTGATCTTCCCTCCAGATGAAGTCGTTGGCTTCCAACTTCGTCCGGAAAACATCCCTCATTGATTCGGCCTCATAGAGTTGGGCCCGGAGAGAAGTCACTTGTCTTCGGAGAGATCCTATTTCAGCCACTTCCCTCGAATGGCGCTGCTCCACTGCAGTAATAACCTCCCGGGACTTTTTGGACTGCATGACAAGAAAAGAAATGTAATGAAGAATGCGGGAAAATTACCTAAAAATAAAACAACCGGAGGACAAGTACTTACGATGGTTTCCATCCAAACCATGCTGGCCCGCAAAAATTGATACCCCTCCGCGGGCGCAGTAAGAGAAGATCCGAAAAAGTGGAGAATCTCGTGGTATGCCTCCCCTACAGTCGAAGGCTCCTTCTCGGGTACATGAGATGAAAAATCTCCCTCAGAAGCTGACCTCCGCAGAGGAACCCTCTTCGAAAGATCTCCTATCGGAGAAGGAATAGCGGTAGCGGGAGTCGCGGCCACCGCCTCCGTCATAACCGCTTCAGGAAATTTTGTAGTGGCCGAGGGACCCTCTCCTCGGAGCAAAGTATCCCACACTTCCCTCTTCGCCTCCAAATCCTTCAATAAATCTGCAGGACCTTGGCCGATTCCATCGGATGGCTCCTCCGAGTCCTGATGAAGTAATTGAGCGAATAAATCCGCATCCGGAAACATAGGGGCTTTTCCCTTATCTACATCTACGAAAGCAAAATACGCAGCCAGATAATGTCAACAAAACTCGAATAGATTAACATAAATAAAACACTGAAGCAAAAAAGAGAAAGAAGCTTACGAGGACGAATGGGGGAAGGGTCAGGAATAGTGGGCGAAGGATCCTGATAAGAGATCAAAACAACATCTGGCCCCTGAGAGGAAAACTCTTCTCCTTCTGCCCTCGGAGATTGCACTCCCTGCGAGCTCCTCGGAAGACTGCCAGTGTTGGACTCGGAAGCAGACCTCCAAGTCAGAACAGACGAGGGAGCCACCTGCCGCAACGGAATAACCTCCAAGGGTGCTCCCCCAACATCCTCGGAGGGAGATGGGATATTTTCATAAACTTTCTCGGCCTCTGTATCCATCCCATCCTTCTCCTCGGACTGTGCCTCTACTCCCTCGTGGTCTCCCCCCTCGGAAGCTTCGCTACGAGCGCTAGGGGTTACTTCCTCAACCCCTGGTGCTAGGTAATATCTGGCCATGACCTCCTCTACATCACACACAAGCAAGTCAGTATAAACAATGGAAAATACAAAAAACCTATTCGGAAAAATAAGTACTAAAAAGAAAAGAGGAAAAACTTACTGAAAGCTGCTATATGCCAATCCCCGACAGAAAGTGGTTTCTTCACCCTGTCATCAGTAACCACCACATGATGAAGCCCGACCCTATCGAACAACCACAAAAAATCTTCTGACTCCATTAGCGCATGTTGGGCAATCACTGGAGAAAGCACCATATCTTCAGCCAGGGTGTGAATTGGAGTCAAACCCTCCCCCCACTTGAAGGGCACATCCCACTTCCCTCGGACGGGCTTCACATAAAAGAATTTGTCCTTCCAAACGCCGTGCGAGCTTATCGTCGCACCCAAAATCCTCTTCGTGGAGTTAGCCGAGTGATCCCGGTGGTGGACGTGATAAAAGGGATATCCCCCAGGCGACACTCCCACATCGAAAATAGAAAGAAAGTGGTCCACATTGCACTCGTAACCCTTGACGGTACACCAAAACACATAGATACAGAGGGCGGCGTAGCCATTGGGCACCAGCTGACTCGGACAAATTCCACAAGTCTTGAAGACCTCGCAGAAAAAAGCTGGCATAAAGGAACGCCACCCGTAATTCACCTGTGCGAAATACACAGTGAGCATACCCGTGGGAGGATAACACGACCTCTGATTTTCCGAGGGAATGTGAACCGTCACATTCTTCATAGCCGTCCCCGTGACCCGAAACAACTCCATAACCTGCTCGTATGTGACAACGGACCGAACATTCTCAATTTTAGAGAAGTCACGGACGGGGGGTTTCTTCGATTTCGAAACCCTAGTTTTTTTTGCGGAAGCGGCGCCACTCCCTTCGGCGACGGCAGCTCTTCTCTTACGAGTGGCAGCAGCAGGTCCCACGAGGGGAGCCGTAGTCGCAGCAGAAACGGGAACATCAACAGGAGCATTGGCGGCGGAAGACGTATTTGCAGAGGAAGCCATCTTCTTTTGGAGCAAGAGAAGAAATTTTATGAAATTGATAAAAGAAAAAGAAGCGAAAAGAAGAAACTTTAGGAGAAGCAAAAATCCCTCTTTTCTGCTTAAGAGAATTAGAAGAGTAGAGAGAATTGGGAGCTTGAAGATTTCGTGAAGAGAATGGGGAAGAAAGAGTACGGACGGAGGTATTTATAGGCGAACCGCCATTAAAGACGTGCCTCGTTCCCCGCACCCCACGTCTCCACTCAGGAAGCGACGTGTCGCTCCACGCGCTAGCCGTTGCTACAGATTAACGGACGGATGAATAAATATCATTTAAGACATCCAACGGCTAGAAAGAGCCGTTATAAAAGTAACTTTTCATCTGAACCGCTGCTTCCCAAGAATATAAAGGTAAATTTACTTTACGGTATTTTAAGTATATATTTATATACATATAATACCCCCGTAAATCATAAAAAAGAATGGAGAAACTCCAATCCCCTCGGAAAAATCACCAAAAAATAAAGAAAAAACCCTTTTTGCCATATTAAGGCCACGAAATAAAATTTCACTCGTCTCTACGAGAACGATCGAAATTTGGGGGGGCTAGTGTTAACCCTAGAAAAAATAAATAAGGGATTATACGAGTTAAACAAAAGATTAACCCTTAAATTAGGGATTAATCCCAAGGACGATACTATCGTCCCGAACACTCTCGTATGTCACATACCCTACTATGGTATGACGTGGCACCCGAAGAGATACTAGAGTCCCTCGGATCTCACATACCCGATTGTGGTACGACGTGACATCCGAGTGAACACCAAAGCGTCCCTTGGAAAGTCAAGATGAATAAAAATAAGATATCAACGTGGCATCGGAAAAAGAGTAAACCCCGATGGATCCACGCGACTCTGATATCCATCACTGCGCCAAGAAGGACCACTGTGCGAGAATACTTCCTTGCTGAACACTCCCAAAGCCCTCAGAATCATCACCCCAAAGGCTAAATTCACAAAACAACGCCTTACTCAAAACACAAATCATCAAAGTCACTTACCCCAAAGGCCCGAGCCAAGAAAGTTACTCAGCCAAGGCCAAGAAGCCCTCAGAGAATTGTTCTCGAAGGGACCACTACTCTAATGACGACAAGAAACGCTCGGAACCCATACTACGAATATCCAGATGCAAGAACACAGCCTTACTTGCATGCTGATGCCCTCGGAGCCCACCTTAAGAGCTTGGAGAAGCAAATCTGCCCCTCGGAAAACCTTACCAAAAGAAGACGATGAGAAAATAACCGTCCCCGGAGCAGAAACCCCCTCGGACACTCACTTCACCTCAACTAGTGAACCTCCTCATAAAATCCAGTCCCTCGGAGAAAGGAAAACAGAAGATTCGAGAAGAAAACAGAAGAAGCAACCCCTCGGACCTCTTTGAAGCCATCGGACAAGATAAAGATCAGCCTAGTTAGCGCCTTGTCAATAAGATATACCTTATCTTATGGAAAGACACTTGTAACACATGCAACATTACACTTGTAACACATGCATAGTGACACCAACACCCTCCCATACCTATATAAGGGAAAACTAGAAAAGAAAAAGGGGGACACACAAAAACTCACTGGGAAAAAAGCACAAGGTCATACTTTGGTCTTCAGGAGTAATGATTTCAGTGAATAAAGGAAGGATATTCTCGTAATTTTCCGAAACCATCATTTACTTTCTTTGAACCACGGATAACGGCGTTCCAACCCAAATAATTATCTTCTGTTAAATAGGGAATAATTCCAAACCCGTTAACAGATAAGTTTTTTCTCTTATTTTCGCAAATAATCGTTGGCATAACTCAAAAATTGTTGAAATATTTGAAACTTCTCATTTCGAATAATATCACATTTATAATGGTCTAACTGAATCCCCAAATAACGTAAATCTTGTTCAAAAAAGAGCAAGACAGTTAAGACGATAGATTTGGATACAAAATTAATTGGGGTTTATGTCATCTAAAAGTACCAAACTACCAATAATCTAAAAAAAAGTTTTGGGACTAAATAATAAGAAGCAATTATCTCTTTGGTATATTGTGTAATTTCTCAATTATTTGGAATCTAAAACAATAAATAATAATCAATTCAGCCCCATTTTCATTGGCGCATGAGCTGCTATGCCTTCTGCTCTACCAAAGGTAAACACTTTTGTTTTATTATTTTGTTATTTTATTATTTTAACATGTCAGGTTTTTGAGCACACGGGCCAAAAGCAAAAGCTTTCTATTTGAACGGAATTGTGATGATGGACTGTTAAAGGCTTAAAAGTTGTGGGCATTTCTTTACACATCTTCTTTCTTTTTTTAATCTTTTTCTTGGGCCTTTCATTATTCTTTAAAATCAAATATGTCAAGATATATGGACGGACTACTACTAGTGGATTCGAGAAATTCTCACCCCGGCTTCAGCCCAAGTGAGCCTTTCACTGGTTCCGCTCCTGGGTGCATGTAGGGGTGACTGTACCCAACCACTCTCAAATCGTTAAATTTGTTGGCACGTGGAGTTGAAATTCTTCTAAATATTGCAGTTTGCCCCCCTCGTTCTACAGCAGGCCGCGGGATTATACCAAGGTATACGCATCGAATTTTCCCTCTACACATTACCCCCTTTTTGGGTGGATTCGTACTTCAAGTAAGTTAGATACACTTGGTAATGTGTTATATAATCATTGATTAAGTAAGTTAGATACACTTGGTAATGTGTTATATAATCATTGATTTAACATAGTGATGTATACCATAGTAGTAGTGTCTATCAAAATTTCCAACGTTAAAACTTAAAAACAAATTAGGTATATATATGTTCTGACTTTCATCATGGCGACATGCATCCCATTATTGTCTATACTATATAAAAGCAAAAGAAGGCATATATGCATCGTGCATAGTAGGCCCCGTGCAACCTCAACCACAGTTTATTCTTGTAATTTGTAATAGAAAATTAAAGTACAAATATTTCTCCGAGTCTATATATACTCTATACTACTCTTTAATTACATTATTAAAAGTTAAAGTAGATATGGTTCAGTTATTAGTTATCACTCACCACTGAGGCAGTTTTATGCAAATTACAGGTAATTTATGTATCCCCAATAGTTCACATGATTACACTTATTAATCTGGAAAAACACTTACGTACCTATTTATAGTTATTTCAAATTTTGCAACCCCATTTATTAAAAAGTTTTGCCACCTTGTCTATTTTATGTTTTCCACGTTGTCATCCAAGCTTCTAAAAGTCATATTTTGACAAGTTTAAAGATTGAGGATATTGCAAAATACATAAATTTATCGTATCCTAAATATATTTTTTATACATATCACCTTAATTCTTTACATTTTATGCATTGCACCATTTTTCTTTTTCTTTTTTTGTAATTGCATCTTAATATATATACGTGCGAACATTGTATTTCTGCTCAATCATCTTGTTGTGTGGACACTGGACCATAGCTGAAATTGTGTAGTGCTCATTGTATATGTATTGGTCTACCAAAGAAAAGTGTAAAACAATATATCTTAAGATACGGACACAAACATTCCGATACATATTCAACACAATAGGGTCAAGGCGACCTAGAATCTTTAAACAAGTTCATATTACTTTGTGTGACCAACAAACCAATAAAACGCTACACAACACCAAGACAAATGGTTTTTCGGAGCGTCATTGCATCACAAATATATCTAAAGCCCTCAAACTCATACATTGAAAGATAAAAACAATTACCTTAAACTTAAATTATAAAAAAAAAAATCAGACTCTCACGACGAAGATACTAAGTTCCGACCTACATCCTCTCTTCGGATTCACCATTCAATACGCTCCGAGCCGTGTCCTTTGCTGCGTGTACTTATACTTCTGCTTGTTCTCATTTGACGAGGTGACTCGTCCTTTTAAGGCAAAAGGTCATTTCGACGTGATGTGGCTTCGAGAGCACACCTACCCTCTTTTGAGGTCCGTACTAACGCTAATTATCACGTTCTCTACGGAAGACAAAAAATGTATAACAATGTATACTACAATGCACATATGCACAAATATGACCACAAAAAAAAAAAAACAAAACGACAAGAGTTTTCATACTACTAAGTGCATCAGACACGCCAATACGACACGACACGATTAAACACGTACGAAGAAGATACTGAGCTCGGGCCCACTACTCCCGTCGGGATTCATCATATAATAAGTCTCCGAGTCTCTTGACCCCACCACCCTCTCAAAATTCGCTCTCATATAAGTTAACTCCCCCTCCCCCTTCCCCCTCCCCCCCCTTCGACGAAGCCGACCCCGGCGACTCACCCACCCCCTCCCCCGCCGGCAAAACCCCCGCCCCCGCCGACTGCGCGTGCAAAAGCTGAATCACCTTCAAATCCTCGTCGGTCGCCTCCCTCCTCACCGCGTACCCGACCTTCCTCCCGTTGCAATACATTGTCCAAATCGGCTCCTCGATCAACCGCAACTTCTCCGAGGGATTCTTCTCGCACTCCAACGCGATCCTCACTAACCCTAACCCCATGTCCTGCAACAACTTCGAGGTCAAAATCGACAATTCGAGGATCAGCATCGGCAAGAATCTCGGGTTCTCCTGAATCGCCAAGTTGATCCGCGATTTCCGGTGGCCGAATAAGGTTCCCGTCATCTGCTTCGCGCCGTGGATGTGGTTGGCGCCGCCGGCTCCGCTGTGGAAGTGGTGGTTGTGGGCGGTCGCCGGCATCTTGCACGGTGGATTGATGATGGGGAAGGAGCGGAAGACGGACCGGAAGCGGCGGAGGAGCTTGGTGGATGTTGAGGGGCCTTTTTTCTTGGAGGGTTGACGGAGGAAAATTGGGGAGGGGGACGACGGCGCTACGGTGGCGGAGGAGGGTGGTGGTGGGAGGGGTGGGTGGCGCTTGGGGGTCCATAATCTGTATCTTGGGGTGGGCATTTTGGTAATTAGTTGAGTTAATTAAGGTGTTAATGGAAGATTAATGAGCTATGGAAATGTAATTAATTAGTGTGGGTGATTTATGGTGGTGGCGGTGGGAGGAGTGTAAGTGGTAGAGTGTGTTGTGTTGTGTTGTGTTGTGTTGTGGGAGGCACGTTTTTTTTTTATTTTTTAAACATTTTTTAATTGCTTAATATGTTGGACTTAATTGATTTTAGACTTTTTGGTGTGTATAATATAGTTATTTTATTACTTAGTCAATGGGAAATTGTTAAATTGTGGTTGACCCTAAGATTTAGGCTTGCAACTCTAGTTTTTGTTGGGATTTGAGAGAGGGTGGGAATCATGTAGTATCTAGTATGTAGGGACTTTAGATGCTAGGGACAAGAGCACTACTCCTTTTGGACTAATTTACCGAAATATCCTTCTATCTTTCTTGCAAAAGGTTGCCAATTTTATGAAATTAGAATTTTACCCCAATAAATTAAATAGTTCCTATTTTTAGTGTTCTTTTCAATGGATATAGTCCATTACGACCATATCAGGCCCATCATGCTTCCGTACAGAACTTAATAAATTATAACCGTAAAAGATACCTCCTTTTGACCGTATCACCGTCGGGTATTCTGCCAGGTTTTACGAAGACTCCTCGCCCTCAACCACTCGATCGCAACCGATGGTTCTGCAACAGCTCCTTCAACGGTAATCAGCACAACCCTGGTTCGTTTCCTACTCCGGGTGTAAAAGGCAACTAAAACGGAATTCTTTAAAAACTCAACTTCGACATACTCAAGCGAAAGCAAATCTTTATTTATTTATGTGGAGATTTATTTATTACAATACACTCATATCTCCTTAGAGAGGAGCAACCTGTTTAGCTACACATGGTAGCTGGGTAACTCTCGTACATACACTCACTAACTATAACAATCGTACTAGAATTTAAACACTCGGAATTGAAAAACTTCAAGATAAAAAGACTTAGACTATTTTACAGACTCTCTTGTTATAAGAAAACTAAGGGAAATGCTCGATGCCTTTAGCTTTCTTCAGCTTGTGTATTTATAGGTGAAGACCCGGATTTGAATCGCGAATTTCAGCTACATCCTGATGCTTTTTCTTCCACTAGCGTAGTGGCCTGACCCTCATGTCATTTTAGTGGAATCTTTTCCACCGCAGCTTGTTGTCTTTTTCCTTCCCACTATGATAGTGGTCTGGCCCTCCACTTATCATTCTGTCATTGTAGTGGAGATGGTCCTGATTCGATCACATGGCCACTTTAGCTTTGCCAGTTGTAGTAGCCCACTTGCCTATCCCACGCGGCATCTTTCCTTGTCTCGCATGGCCCTCTTTGTCGTTATCCTCTTTGTCACGTTTCATCGGGAATCCTTTTCCAAAAAGGGGTTCCTTCTGCTCTTGACACTTTGGACAGATCCTCTCCTTCCATTGGCCGACGTGTGCCATATTGCAGAATTTTCTGCTGGTTTCAGCCGTCGATGGAATCTCGTTCCTCCACAATGTTCTTCGTTTGTTTTCGAACATTGATTCAGCGAACCTTGTCGTGGTGTTGGTCATGCTGTTAAGCATGAACGTTCCCTTTTCCTTTTCTTGGAAAATCTTGAATGCGAACTTGACCTTGTCCATCTCTGTGAGACAGACCCAGAGTCCCCAAGCTCTCCTTGTTGAAACGTCATCTTCTGAGAGTGGGGCGACTAACATCTGCCCTTCTGGTGGAGGCTTGATGTAGTACAAAGCTTTCCAATTGGGTCTTTGGATTTTGATAAAATGAAAACATGGTAAAGACCATTTTCCTGCGATTTCTGGGGCTGCGGATATGAACTTCATTTCAAGAACGTCGCCCCTTCCAAGTGTATGATTGTTTTGCCATGTCTCATACACATTTTTCTGGATCCATTCCGGTAACTAGGCAATTTCCGGAAAGCTCGGTGATGCGGTAAAGATTGAGGCTATACAGCCAAAATCAAACCATTCTCGTGTCTGCTCGGGTTTTGATCCAGGTAGTATCCAAACCCTTGGATATTTTCCTGACCAATCTGCAATAGTTTTTCCAGGGACAAGTCCCATCCTCGTGTTCAATCTTTCCCACGTTCTCTGATATTCAATCAAAGGTGGGGTTTTCTCGTTTTTGTTTTTCTTAGATGGTCCCGTTTGGGGTCTAAGATTAACCTCGTCCTCTTTATTTTTAGAGGTATTTTTTGATTCCTTTGGTATTTCTACCTCTGGATCATCTTACTTCTGGCTCGTTGATTCTTTAGGTATTTCTACCTTTGAATCAGCTTGCTTCTGGCTCGTAGATTCTTTAGGTATTTCTACCCCCGAATCAGCTCGTCCTTGGGTGTTTTCCTCGAAAGGATCACCTGCTGGTCCAGTTTTACTTGGATCATCACACTCGTATGTGTTTGCTCGTATTTCCACTTCCAGTTTTGAAAGTGAAGCATCTCAAAATAGTGGAATCGCGAGGCAATCCCACAAACTCGTACTACCCAATAAAGTTGCCTTCATTGAGTTCTGAACCTTAGAAAGGTCCCTTTCCTGTACATGACCGGAAGCCTGAGCATTGATTGTCAGACCCTCGATCGCCTTGCGGAGCTCGTCTAGGTTATCCCTGTGGTGTCTCCATCTCGTGAGGATGGTATCGGCCTCATGTACCTCCATCCCTAGTTAAGAAATCTGCAAGAACATTCTCATGAGATTTAATAACTTGAACATCAAAATTATAATACTGACATTCAGCTTGCCATCTTAATAACCTAGCTTTCTCGGGTTTGCTTTCTATCTTATTTTTTAAGAAAGCTTTGACGCTAGTGTTATCAATCTTAAGTGTGAATTTTTTAGCTAGTAAGAATAAAGGCCATTTTTTGAAGGCCCTTCGAACTGTAAAGAATTCCTTCTCGTTGATGTGCCATCTCGCTGCCTCGTCTTTCGAAAAGAGACAGCTGCAGTATCTGCATGGCACTTCTCCTTTTGACTCGACTTTGGTAAGAACCGCCGCCCACCAATGGTCGCTTGCATCCGTATAAAGTATCAACTCATCCTCGTCATTGGGGATAGCAAGCTTGGGGAGATTTTGACAGATAGCTTTAAGCTTCTGTACTGTTATCTTGTGTTCACCCGTCCATCTGAACTCTGCGTCCTTCTTCAGCAATGGACTAAACGCTTTCCTGTAACTTGCCAGATTGTTAATAAACATTCCAGCAAAATTAACCAACCCCATAAAACTTTGGAGTTGTTTAACCGTCTTGAGGTCGTCGGGAAAGTCACGTACCTTTTCCACCAAATGATTTTGGAGGATAATACCTGACTCGTCAATCTCGACTCCGAGGAATTCGATCTTCCTAGTAAGAATTACTGCCTTCTTCTGTGACAGCACTAATCCTTCCTTGTGGCAAACATCTGAGAAGATCTCCAAATGTTTGATGTGCTCTTGGACGTTCTTCGAGGCGATGAGGATATCATCGACGTAGACTAACATGAACTTGAAATAATCTTTAAAAAGATTATCCATTTTCCTCTGATATATCTGGGGCGCATTAGCCAAACCCATCGGCATAACATTCCAAATATAGTGACCTTGCGGTGTGGAAAAAGCTGTAAACTTCTTACTCTCTTCTTCCATCTTGATTTGGTAAAAACCTGATTTGTAGTCAAACTTAGAAAAGACTTTCGCGTTCTGAACGCAGTTGATCAGGTGTTCTCGGTTCGGAATGTAATATCCGTCGAACTCCAAGATCTTGTTGATCCCTTGGTAGTTGATCACCAATCTCGGCTTTCCCCTCTTGATCTCTCCATGGTTCCTGACTAAGAACCCCGGACTGCTGTAAGGAGAGACTCCTGGTGAGATGAGCTTCAGATCCAGATGTTCTTTGAGAATCATCTGCATATCCTTTCGATCCTTCTGATTCATGAGGATGGGTCTATATCTGACCAGCTCGTTTTCCTTTCCCTTTTGAACTCTTAGAGTAGCCTTGAGTTCATTCTTGTTCCACCACACCAGAGGATCTTCTTCGTAGTTCCTCCGAATCTTTTCCTTGACATCTTCAATTGAAATATGTTCTTCATTGGTGATGTCAATATGAGGACTTGGTTCAAGGCTGGCCTTGAGGATCTCGATCGTTTCATCTCTGATCCTTTTGGTCTTTTGTCCGCCCAAGCTTTCATTTCTAAGCTGTAGGATTGCCTTACCATACTTCCTCTGGTCCTGCATTTTTGGGTGTAGAAGTCATCCTTCATCACCACGCTTGCTGCGAAATTGAATCGGCAGTCTTCGGTGAAACGCCTGCGTCAATCGCTGCACCAAGATCTTATGATCACAAGTTGTTGTGAGGATAAGACGCCTTGTTTCATTGTCCTGCGTAACACGCTTGAATGTTTGCAGGAAATTGTTGCCGAGTAAGATATCGGCTCCGGTATCATGGAAATAAATTGGGGGCGTCTTCACTTTGTACCATGGGGTACCACCTGCTCCTCCAATTAATATTTCTGCTTGTTTTATCCCTCGTCTGAAGACGATGATTTTCTTCGCGAAATCTCTCCCAGCAATTGCTGGTAAATCTTCTTCGAGTTCTTCTGGAAAGATTCCTGGTTTAGCTGTGCAAATACCTGCACCTGAGTCGATATATACTGCAAAGTATTCGGCTCGATATTTCTCGTACAACATCCCAACCGAGATGTAGATTGAGAATGGACTGGTGGTCATTTGAGCCGGTATCTTCTTCCTTCCACCGTAAACTCCATTCCTTCCGGCACCTTTTCCCAAGGTTTGTGATCCTCGAGAAATTCGATTCCAAGAACAAGTTGTTATGGGATCTTTCCTGCTCGACCGTTGATAATGAAATCAAGTCCACCTAGCTTTAGATTTCCTTGATACCTTCCAACAAATGGCTGCTTGAGATAATACAATGCGTCGCACGGTAGCGTATTATCTTTCTGGGTGGTGTCGAAGATGACTTCGACTTCTCCCCATCCTCCTGGGCATTGCAGCTCTCCTTTGGTTATGAACTTCTTTGGTTCAATCACAACCTCCATAATAGGTTTCTTTCCCCAGGTGAGGCTTTGCATCCTGTTCTCCCGGAAAGAGACCGTTCTCGGCTCGAATCTTTGGCTTGTGTCCTTGCCAAACACTGGTTGGTCGCGGATGATTAAATCCATTTCATGAATATGTGGCAGGCTGGAAATCTCTGGCCTGACTGCATGTGCGACCTTCTCAAAGATCTCCGGTATCTCAACAAACTCATTCCTCTGGAAGAGATCAGAATGGTGAGTATTTGAGAGTGCATAGGAGATACTGTATGTAATGGAGTAAGGACGGTTTCCTTCCTTCATTAACTCCTTGTTTTTGAAATCCTGATGTAGAGTTAGGACTCTACTGAAATCTTTATCGGCTAGGTTAAAGGCGATCTTTGGATAAATGAATGTCGCCACCTTTCCAGCAAATAGATTTCCTGAAATACCTCCGAGACAGGCATCTCGTAGGTTCTGGATCCTTCGATCAAAGACGGCAATGTCAATTGGGGAATTGATTCCTTCATTGAAAGTTGCTTTGAGCAGAATCCTTATGGCTCCGATATGGATCCATGACATTTTCTGCGCAACCTCTGGCCTGAGTCTTTTTAGTTCCTCTTTGATTTCGTTCATAGGAACTAGCTGCATCTCCATCACATTACTGGTCAGCTCCATTGGGATAGCAATTTCTCCCGCTGTGACCTTGTAGATGATGTGATGTTTCCTCTTTCTGAAGCTTAGCTGAGCTAAGGCTCTCTCCATTTTTCCGATGGTGAATCCATCGTAGACTCTCAACTTTGGATCCTCTCGCATAATTCTCATCAAGGCTTTGTGAGAAATGCTGGTTTGTGAGAAAAATCCTGTCCTGTCTTCTTGAACTTCCTGATGGAAGATCTCCTCGTCTTCAGTCTGATTCTGATTCTGACTCTGAAGACTCATCTGGTCCTTCGTCTTCCTCATATATACTTTCGTCTGAAGGGATATCTTCAAACCGGTATACCTGAACAAGGTCCTGAAAGTAGACAGCTTCTTCGAACTCTGGCGTAGCCTCGAACTGTCTAACTCCTCTTTTTTGGTTCTCCGGACAATCTGTAGAGATGTGTCCTTTGGCACCACACGTCCAACAGTTGCAGTCTTTGAAGCTTTCATTAGCACGTGTTTGTGCTCTCCTGAAAGTTCGCCTAACTGGTGGTCTACTGGTACTTCCTTGACTGGACGACATCCTTCCACGACTGGGTCCTGGTCTTTGCCCTGATTTGTAACTTCGGGCCTTTTGTTTTGACCAGAATCTTCTTGGTTTCCACGAAGATTTTCTAGTAAACTTGCTTCTTCGCTCATAGGGATGATCCCTATGCTTCTTCTTTTGATGTCTCTCTGGTGCTCCAACGACTGTTGGGACGTCATCATCGTTGCAGCAAAGCCGGGCTGATTTATTGATTCGTTTCAGCCTCTTGAAATTCTTTTGAATTGCTGCCTTCTGGCACCATTCACTCAATTTTGCTTTGAGGAAAGACATCCTCTGAGCCACCGTGTCTATCCCTAGAGGGATATATTCACGTAGTAACATTTCTCGCCATGGACTTGGAATTTTGGCGAAGAAAAGGGGAAGCGCCGTGTCCTCAGCAATCCGGCTCTTCCATCTATACTCTGTGAACAGCTTGATGTATAGATCAACGCTACATATGTCATGTAGCTCCAGGCTATACAGTGCTTGCTCATATCTCTTGACTTTCTCTTGGTCACCTCCTCCGGTCTGGGGATCAACAAAGTATCCTTCTCCGATGAAGTAGATTTTGAAAAGCCTCGCCATTCTATCGACGATATCTTTGAAGGACTCGCCAGATAGGACCCCACTTCTAATTTCTGGAGTTCCATGTTCCCATCCGACCTTGACCGAACCTTCGAGACTCATCTGTAACATCATGATGAATCCTTCTTTGTCGAGTTCAAGCGTCGCCGCCGCAATTCTCATTGCTGTTGCCCACTCATCGATCAGGGCTTCGCGGTTCTTGAAATCCAAAATATCCAGATTGAGCATAAGCCCATACGGGTGGATTGGATCGAGTTGAGATTTTCCGTATGGTGTTCCATGAACATCTGGCCTTCTGGCTCTAGCTCGGGTTGGGATACGATTGTACATATTTCCCGCAATAAAGTCATGCTGGTGTGGCATGGCTTCTTCTCGAACTGGCTCTTCCCGGAGTGGGTCTGGATTAGGGATGGAAGATCCGGCACCTTCGGTAACTGTTGATTGTCCCGGTGGAGGACCTTGCTTGATTGTCCTGGTGGAGGACCTTGACTTGGTACAATTGCACCAAACGTCTGCACGTTTTCCAGGCTGAGGCCTGAAAGTGACTCCGCCAGATCGGCAAGGTCTCGCCCAATCTCGAAGTTGAAATCGTCAATCCTGAATCTGGACATGATCTCTCTTCGTGCTAGGTTCTCCCCTTATCCGGGCTTCCAGCTTCTCGTTCGTGGTCATCTCCCTTTTGACCTGGACTGCTTTGCCCTTTTGATGTAATAGGGGCTCTCTTCCGAAAGATGGTGGTAACCATCCAACTTTTCTTCTTTCGGACGACCCTAGTATGGATTCCAAGCTCTTAACTCGTTGCTGGATATCTTGTAAAATCCCCAAGATCTCCTTCTGTCGTTGAGACATGGCTACAAGTTTGTCTCTGATTTCATGTATCAGCTCGGGCACATGGTGTTGGCGATTGCCATATGCTTGCACCGTCTTCTGGACTTCCCTGAGGTCCTGGGATAGCTTGGAGCTCTCTGGCACGAGCTCGTGGAAATCTGGCAAAACTAGATTACTCATGAAGAACGGTTATTACGTTCAGTGATTAATCTATTAATTCTCGCAATACTTGCCAAGAGACCATTAACTCTAATGAATTTGACTCTAATGGCATGTAGGTCGTCTGGTCTATAACTAGCTAGGTCATCTAACTTAGTTATCAAGATCTGAAGCTCTCGTTCAAGTGTAATACCAGGCATTTTACAGGCTTAGTATATAACTTTGTTTTTTAGCTTTTTCAAGGCTAATCTCGATCAGCTTGATTTGTTCAAGTCTGGTTACCTGGATAGGACAAATTCCTCCTGTTTGTTCCATGCTACAACGTAGAACATCATGGTTTCTTAATTCCCTTTTGTGAAAATTAAGGTATCTCGTTAGGACGGCAATTCGCCATTTAATACTCGTACACGCGTTTCCTTTCATAGGAGCCCATATGATGAGATCCCATATGTCATCCATCACTGGATCACTCATGTTTTTGAAAAACTCCTCTCATAAGGTAATAAAGAGTTGAAATAAATAAATAAATAACCACATAAAATAAATAAACCATGCTCTGATACCATTTTTAAAGGCACCAAAAATAGAGACTTTTAACCTATGGGGTATAAGTGAAATAACATAATTCTTTGAGGAAAATAGAGAAAATGGCATAATAGTAAAAAAGTGGGAAAAGACCACTGCTCTTGGGAGTAGCATCTAATTTCTCCTAGTATGTATGTGTAAAATAAAAGCATATATTTGGCGGGTGATAGGTATAGACTGTGCAAATCTCCTAAATACAAAGAAAAATTAATGAAATCTCTATATTAGCTTTCCCAAAATCAAAAGAAGAGAGATTATGAAAATTTTAATCTACCATCTATAATTAATTAAAAGAAGAGAGATTATAAAATTTTTAATCTACCATCTAAAATTAAGGAGGATACATCCCCTGATTGTAAGAGTAATACACCAGGAAAATTTCCACCTGCACTCGTATGAATTCTACTTCCTTTTTTCAATATAAATTTTGATGGGTGTAATTTAAGATTGGCCTAATACATCGTTATTGGGCCGGCCCATAAGCGCATCGAATTGAGAGAATTCGATGCGCGTATCGAATCAACTGTCCAATGCTCCTTTATTGGGCCAGCCCATTAGCACATCGAATAGCCCTGATTCGATGCGCACATCGAACAACCACTATTCGATGTCCTTTTCTATATTGAGTAGTGGGCTCCATGGGACGGTTTCTATAAATAGCAATCGTCCCCTTGATTTCAGAGAGAGCTCGGGAAGTGAACCACCTCAGCACAGTCAGCATCAAATCGCCTCTCATTCGACTCGTATCGGATCGAACCGTCTCACATTCGATACGTATTTAAACAATGTTCTAACATTAGACACGCCAAGATACGCATCGAATTCGACATCTACTGCACGCATCGAATTCGATACCTTCCAGAACTACTTGGAATCGGTATTAACTCTACCGCATCGAACGAAGACATTCGACACGTCAGCATCGAATACCTACAATTTGATACGCTACATTAATATTGTAATTTAGTTATTCTTCCTAATAAGCTTGTAATAAGTGTTTCGGACCAAGCTAGTCCGTTAATAAAGTTGGATGGCATTGTTTTGATCTCATTTTGTAATCTTTTACTGTGTTCTATTACCGTGACGAAATAAGACCAAAATATTGGCGCCGTCTGTGGAAACACTAAGCTTATTAGTTTGTTAGGCAGTATGTCTAGAATTACCAGATCCCAAAGTAAAGCTATGGAGGGAAATATGGAAGAAGCAGGACAAAGCACACCTGAACGAATGACGCAATATATTGCTGGACCATCAACAGCACCAGCTGCAGTACCAACTCCAGCAAGGAAGGAGAATCAAGTACCTCAAGGAGAGAAAATACCTGCCGTTGAAGCAACTGCAATTGGAGCAACAACATTGAGTGCCTCGATTCCACATAATCTGAAGAATGAATTAATAGCAATGATGAAGGTCGTTGTGGCTGAAGCACTGACTACAGCACCACCAGTTTTAATACCATCCCCGGTTGAACGTCCGGAAGCCTTGAAAGAGCAAGGATCTGTCGCTCGGATGAAAAAGGGAAAGGAGAAGGAAAAATCCCAGCAAGATGACAGAAGAAGCAGACATGTTTCGGAAGAAATAAAAAGCAAGGAAAAATCCTCCCGAGATCAACAAGGAAAGAAGTTAGCGTCAGTCGAGGTACAATCAAGAAAGCATCTTGAAATTAAAGAAAGGGAAAAGGAGGAAGAACGTGTTACTAAACGAAGAAAAAGAGAAGATAGGAGACATTCAGAAAGTCATGATTCCAGAAGGGAACGAAATGAGGAAGAGGGCCAAAGAGAAGAACTGCGAAGAAGAAGAAATAGAGATGATAGAACACGTCCAGATGGTCATGATTCACGCGGTGAGCATGATAGAATGGCCAGGGATAAAGAAAGGCTGACGAAAGGAAAAGCTACAATTGAGGTTCAAGCGGTACAAGAGAATAATACTTATAGCCGCAGTCCATTCTGTCAAGAGATAGAGTCAGAATCTTGGGACACGGAGATAAGCTCCCATAATTGAAAACGTATGATGGGAAGACTGATCCCCGAGATCATCTTTCTCGGCTAGATAGGAAGTTGTCCCTTTTCGTTTTTAAAGACAATATCCCCCTTTCAGGAGTAGCCGTGGATTGGTTTAATCGCATTCCATCAGGAGTGATCAAAATCTACAACCAACTCAGGAAAATGTTTGAAGACCAATTCTCTAGTCAATCCAGACTGGTTCTGGATCATTCCCATATTTACACAATGAAGCAAGAAACTAATGAAAGTCTAAAGGACTTTATGAAACACTTCAATACCGAGCTATTAAGGATAGATAGCCCGTCAGGAGAAATGATTGCAAGCATACTTTTCTGAGCAACCACCAATACAATGTTCGGGGGGGATCTACTCAGACGAAAGTCCACCGCTATTGAAGAGATTAACAAAATAGCACAAGAGGTGGTTCATTTCGAGGAAATGATGGCGACTAAAGTACCTGTTGTTACAATTGTGAAAGAAAAGGAAAGAGGCAGAGAAGATCACAATCGTAACAATTACAATAATAGGAATAAAAATTACAAAATGGACAGTTCGCCTAGAAGGTACACCCCACTTAATGCTCACATCATGGCAGTCTTTGGGGCATCAAAGAGAAAATGATGGTTGAAGGATCCCAGACCAATGAGGGAGTCCAAGGCAACGATGTACTCAAATCAATTCTACAAATATCACAATCAGAAGGGGCATGATACTGAGGAGTGTATAAATCTGATGGATGAAATTGAACGGCTAATAAAGGATGGCAAACTTGTGGAGTTTGTCAAGAAGGTGCAAGAACAAGAAAACAATTTCAATCGGAAGAGAACTCCATCTCCTAGGAAAGATAAGCAGAGGGCAGTTGATGAACCGCAACTTTTCCAATACCCCCAGATTGAGGATGGGAACACCAGAAAAGGTATGATCAATATGATATCAGGAGGACCGGGGGGAGCAGATTCTACTAATGGTCGGAGAAAGATCACAAGACTGGTTGAATCGAATAATTTCGTCGATATGGCCAGTATACTGAGAATTGAGCAAATGCCGCATGAAGAGGTTACTTTTTCTACAGCAGACCTAAGAAAGCTGAGTCCACAGGCTTTACAAATGGCCGATTTAAATTTCCCTTTGGTGATTACAGTGGATATAGCTAACTATGGAGTCACCAAGATGCTAGTGGACCATGGAAGTTCAGTAAACGTACTGTTCAATTCTACGTTGGTTAAAATGGGACTGAATAATCAGATACTAGAACCAGTGAGAACATCTCTACACGGATTTAGAGGTCCAGAGATAGTCCCACTCGGAATGCTCAAACTCCCAACGTCATTAGGTACAACTCCACAGAGAAAGACGCTTCTGAAAAAGTATGTGATCGTCGACATGCATTTTGCTTACAACGGAATTATAGGGAGGCCAGCATTGAATGCTTTTCGAGCTTTACCATCAACTTACCATCAAATGGTGAAGTTTCCAACTCCTAGCGGCACATGTGAGGTCATAGCAGACCATATCGAAGGATGGAAATGCTACGTGACATCACTCTGGGTTCCGCCACAACAAGAAGAAGCAGCGGCAAGGGCGTTGGCTCCAACGCAAATGGAGCATATTGATTAAAGATTCCATTTTTATTTACAAGTATATTTAGAATTTAGAATATTTTGAACAAGTTTTTATTCGTTCTCTCTGCTATGACATGCATGAGGGACAAAAATGTATGAATTAAAAACCGGTACCCCAAACTATGGATATGGAGGACAACACTGGAAGTCAGGCAAATGAGCAATGACCCAAGCTCATACATATTTATATAATCTAATTTGAATTATTCAAAGAAGATTACGTCTAATTATATGGTTTGCATGAATTTTATCTACAATGCATAATAGAAATCTATGCAGGACCAAAGAAAGCAGAAGAACGGAGACTCTGCCCCAAAGTGGCACGAGATACCGATAAAAGCTCAAGACAAAGGGGATGGAAACTCTGCCCCAAAGTGGCACGAAATACCGAAAATCCCTAAAGAAATTAGAAGAACGGAGACTCTGCCCCAAAGTGGCATGAGATACTGAAAGAAGTCAGAAGTGACAAAAAGGACGGAAACTCTGCCTCAAAGTGGCACGAGATACCGAAAATCCCTAAAGAAATTAGAAGAACGGAGACCCTGCCCCAAAGTGGCACGAGATACCGATAAAAGCTCAAGACAAAAGGGACGGAAACTCTGCCCCAAAGTGGCACGAAATACCGAAAATCCCTAAAGAAATTAGAAGAACGGAGACTCTGCCCCAAAGTGGCATGAGATACCGAAAGAAGTCAAAAGTGACAAAAGGGACGAAAACTCTGCCCCAAAGTGGCACGAGATACCAAAAATCACTAGGGTGACCAGAAGAAAGGAGATTCTGCCCAATGTGTTATGAAATACTGTAATTCCCAAATAATACAAGGAAGGGACGGACATTCTATACTACAAGACACTCAAAATGTCAAGAACAAAGAATTGAAACAAACAACCATGTCCAGAATGGCAAAGGTCACCGTGACAGGAGACAGACACTACGAATAACATTGGTAAACAATTTTCATTGAACAACAGTGAACCAGCAGGTTGCCAAAATAATGTAAAGAACGTAAATAAAAAATTGAAATAAAAGGCAACATATATGAGCATAATAAATAATTAAACAACTAAAGACGAACATTCGAGGATGTGATTGCACTAAGCATAAAATATTTGAGCTGATAAAAACGACGCAGCGCCATGCACGAATTGAATTAAGAATAAAAATTGTTCATAAACAAGGAAATATAGAACAGCCTTAGCAGCATTCAGGCATCTTCTTCATCCTTAGATGAGGGATATGGTTCAGGCATATCTAGCGGTGGTGATAATCCTCCGAGAAGAAGATCCTCCTTTTATAGCAGTGAGGCGAACTCATCAGGTTCTGCAGGCTCAGAAGTTTGACGAGGTGGCAGTTTTTCTCGATTTGGCCCTAGGGACAGGTCTAACCATTCTGGTTTGAAACCGCCACGAACATACTTACTGGCGTAAAACTGATGCACAGTTAGAACCTGAGCATTCCGAGCCTCGAGCTGACCTCGACGAGGGCAGATTTCTCGAAATGTGCTGCTTTGGAGAAACTCTTCAGCTATCTCCACTTTCCGCTGGGGAGTAACCTATCAGAAAAATATATATTAATATGATAATATGGGATGTGAAACGCCATGAAAAAGAATGTATATTACCTCTTTCAGACCGCACAGGTAACCGTTGAGATCGGCATTATGGGCTTCTTCTTTAGCTGCACACACTTCCAACTTAAGCTCAGTGATTTGCTTACTAAGCTCTTCCTTGAGCGTCTCAGCCTCCTCCCGAGCCTTTTTAGCTGCCTCCCTGTCAGCATGAGCCTGCGCAGCATAGTCTTTGGCTAGTTGCAGAGCTTTCTCCTTGTCATCAAGGGCAGTCTGTAAAACAGAACTATCACCACCGCTGGCTGTCTCCCAAAATTCCATCAGGGCAGAGAACATGGTGTCCACGAAACCTCCAGCCTAACAATTAATAAATAGTTAGATAATAATTTACAAAGTCAAATCAGAAAAAATAAAACTCAAGCGAGGAAATCATTACCGCTGTTAGCAAATGCAGCGTGTTCCGCTCCACCATTTTCCTTTCTTCGGCAGAGATTGGGAGAGGAACTGTGTGACCAGGCAAAAGTGCCCTTAAATGCTCGATGGCTTCGGACTCCGCGATCTCATGCCCAGCGGCCCGAGCCCGAGGGCTTTCGCTAGGCCCAGCCCCAGCATTTGGCCCAACTGCACTGGCAGGAGCATTGGAGGCACTCAGCCTGCTTGTTTGGCCTACCGAGGGAGCAACCCCTTCGGTTTGCGACCGATTTTGAGGCATCCTTCTTCTCTTGCGTTGGACAAGGTTTTCAACATCCTCGCCTGTTCCAGCTGCCATGCTTTCAGACGCTTCAGCACCGCCTTGAACTTCCTCAGGTTTATCCCCCAATAATTCCTCGAAAGGATCAGCTGGTGGGTCAGCAACAACAGCAGTAGAGGGACCGGCAAGGTTCTTTTTTCCCTTGTGTTTTCTCTTTCTGGGGGGAGGAATTTCGGGCACGGTGTCAGTCTGGGAGCTCGCCAAATCAGCAGCAACTGCTCGATTCATTCTGGCGTGACGGCTCATGAAGTACTTGGCTGCAAGAAAGATAAATCGTTAGAATACATAATGAGCATAAATCGAAAATATCAAGAAAGTTGCGTTATTATACCAAGGGTCATCCTCCCATTATATTTCACTGGAGACAACCCAGCTAAAGAAAGGACTCGATTTTCCACAAGTTTTTTAACATCAAATTGATGTTCACGAACTAAGTTCGGGATAAACTCGCAATCCCATGAAGTTATACTAACTTCCCCGGGAATCATTACCCTATCCCCGGTATACCATTCACGGTGAAATCGTCCAAATTCGCCTTCGTAACTCTCTTTGATATAGAAATATCTTCTTTTCCAATCTTTTCCATACCCGGTCGCCCCACTGTTCAAGAATTTGCAATTTATTTGTGCTTTAATATGATAAAATCCCTCTTCACGCCTCGCAATCTCGAATAATGTGTAAAACTCATTAGGACTATGTGGTTGTTGCAACGCCTTCATGACTATGATAAAGCCAATCAAACTCCCATAAGAGTTTGGCATAAGTTGCACAGGCACAAGATTTATCATTCTCAAGAGCCATCTTAGCTCGAACGGAATTGGGAAGCGTAGACCATTGAGGAGATGACCAATAAATACAGTCATATGCCCGGGGGGTGGGGTATGCATCCGATCATTTGGGCCCGGGAGGACGATCTTATACTTATCAGGTATATCGAACTTCTTACGAAGTCCCTTACGAATGTGTTGGAGACGAGAGATATATTGATCATAGGCCATTCCTGGGACCTCGACATGATCGTCGAATTGCTTATTGATATAATCTACGTCCTCTTCACCCTCGCTTGGAGCGCGGTTATCTTTATAGGATGACGTATACGAGTCATCACTGTCCACTTCGGGCGCTGTTTGTTCAATATTTGCAGCGGGGACGTTACCCGCAGGTGAGTCAACCGTTATTATATCTATTAAATCGAATACATCTACGTCGCCTGTGTTCGGGCCCGTGGGTGCACCCGAAGGGTTCCCCTTATTAATGGAACTGGAGCTAGAGCCAGTACTCGACTCACTCCCAGTAGTGGATTCACCGCTCACCATCTTTGACAAGAATGAACTGAAATAAATTAAACACGGAGACTGACTAAAGACGAACAAGTCACTCCATACTCTTGCGTATCTCGCAAACATACAAAAGGAATTACTTAAAAAAAATTAATATAGCAACATGCAAACAAAATTTTACCTTGATTGAATATCCGGTAAAAAAAGCTTTAGCTTGATTACAATATATCCTAGCCAAAAGGAAAATCAAGTTATAAAAAGGAAGAAAAATAAACAGAGTTATTATAATAATCGCATCGAACAATTACAATTTGATGCTGACCGCATCGAATTGGAAACCGTTCGATGCAAAACGCATCGAATAACGAAAATTCGATGCGTCTCACCTGAGGAGCGGAGTGCGTGGGCTGTGAAATGAACTCCTCACAGCAGAACTCCACTTATATAGGGAGCGCGCGACCCATCAGGCCCAGTTCAGAGGCCGCATCGAATAACCGCATCGAATGAACAGAATTCGATGTGGTTCAATGTGCGCATCGAATTGGTACTGTTCGATGTGTTAGGTTAATGTTCAATGAACTACTGTGCACTGCTCCGAACTCACATATGAGTAGGAATATCCCAAATCAGTACAAATATATTCTTTAAAGTTTGGAAGACGATCTCTAAGTTGATATTGTCTCCCAAACTGGGGGGACTATATGATGGGTGTAATTTAAGATTGGCCCAATACATCGTTATTGGGCCGGCCCATAAGCGCATCGAATTGAGAGAATTCGATGCGCGTATCGAATCACCTGTCCAATGCTCCTTTATTGGGCCAACCCATTAGGGCATCGAATAGCCCTGATTCGATGCGCACATCGAACAACCACTATTCGATGTCCTTTTCTATATTGAGTAGTGGGCTCCATGGGACGGTTTCTATAAATAGCAACCGTCCCCTTGATTTCAGAGAGAGCTCGGGAAGTGAACCACCTTAGCAAAGTCAGCATCGAATCGCCTCTCATTCGACTCGTATCGATTCGAACCGTCTCACATTCGATACGTATTTAAACAGTGTTCTAACATTCGACACGCCAAGATACGCATCGAATTCGACATCTACTGCACGCATCGAATTCGATACCTTCCAGAACTACTTGGAATCAGTATTAACTGTACCGCTTCGAACGAAGACATTCGACACGTCAACATCGAATACCTACAACTCGATACGCTAAATTAATATTGTAATTTAGTTATTCTTCCTAATAAGCTTGTAATAAGTGTTCCGGACCAAGCTAGTCCGCTAATAAAGTTGGATAGCATTGTTTTGATCTCATTTTGTAATCTTTTACTGTGTTCTATTACCGTGACGAAATAAGACCAAAATAAATTTATTTTAAATTAATGAACACCATTAAGATATTATCTCCTTTACTAATATATATATTATCTATTTTTTTCTGAGGACTTAACTTTTTCCATATCGATCTATATACAAATTAATAATAAAGTTACGAATATTTATAATATATTCATAAATTCTTTTTTCATATTTAACTTTAAAGTAATTTGGCATTTAACATGTAAAAGTTATATCGGTTTAACTTGAAAAATCATGGAAAAAGAGCTCTTGAAATTGTTATCTAAATATTTCGTAAAATTAAACACAAAAAATAATAATTATTAAATATTTAGGGACTTTTTTCTTTCAAACGGGTAATACAATGTAAATATAGTTCAGCTATCTAATAAAATAATTTCATTCTATATGCATATACATGTATGTAATAATGTAAATATTTCATAATCAGCATTAAAATCTCCTAACAAAATGATTATAATATTTAAATTTTACTTGTATTATTTCTTTTGGCGTGAAGTGATTTGCCAAAAAAAAAAATCACGAAAGGTATTATTATTATAGAAATGACCACCATTCTAGGAAATAATGATATGGAAATAACCTATTTCCTTTTTTTTTTTGAAAGATCTCTTTCTTTTCTAATACATCGAGTTATACAAAAAAAGGTAGATTTTATTATTTCCTAGAATTATGGGAAAAATCTCCCTTAATTGTGGTTGCTAAATTAGATATTATTTTATGCTTCTATTCTTTTAATTTTGAGAAGGGTATAAGAGGTATTTAATTAATTTTGCTCTATTTTTAGGAGATGTGCTCTGTCTATATCATTTGCCTATTTGGTCGGATGGGTGGAATTTGAGTACTTGAAAGAGTTATTTTTTATTTTTTTCAAAAAAGTTATGCCAAACAATAGATTAGCCGTGACTAGAGAGGGACTGCTAACAGAAAACCATACGTCACAAAAAAGTTTTCATGTTACTCAAAAACCAGAATAAAATCGGTCAAGAGGACTTCACGAGCCCATGCTGTTTGATTTTGTGAGCAACTTAATTGTTTGTTCTAGTACAAAGCAAAATCGCCATTTTGGTCAAAGTACTGAAAAACGTCTGATTTAGAAGACATAGGGCTCGTTTGGATGTATTTTCGTCAATATGGTTTAGTTCGGGTGTTTGGAAAATATTTTGAAAAACGTGTTAGAAAGTTGAAATTTAATTTGGATGTAATTTGGATGTTTGAATGTTGGAAGAAAAGTAAGTATCTAAACATCAAATCAATGTGATAGATATGTATAAAAATAATATTTTAATTAATAATGATTCTTTAATTAATATATTTAGATATTAACACATAAATAAGCTTGGAATATAATAAATAATAAAATATAAAAATATATAAGATTACAATTATTATTATATAAAAGGAATTAATGTACTTTCTTATACATGAATATATCAGAAGGGGTTAGCAAGTATTTTCTCCCTAAAAATCAAATCCTTAAGTCCCTAAAAAAGTTAGTAAATGTTGTTCGTGATTTTAATTTTGCTAAACATCATTCTGAAAATAATAAAGCAATGAAAAACTTACTATATATTTATCATACTACTGCTAGATGGAGAAATTCGGAGAAATTCAAAGCAATCGAAATTGATGTTAATCACATTAAAATATGATAATTATCTTTCTTATTATTGTAGCTTTATCAACACAACCAACTATCCACTATATTAGAAGAAACCTTTGGAAGCCAATTTTTGTGTAAGAAAAATTTGTTTAATTAAACTTTTAACGGCCAATATAATTAACTGGAATAAGATATGAATTAAGATTTCAATCTATTTTAATTCCTGTGTTTGTGCCGAATTTTAAACAAGTGTTATCCTAAATCATAGGAGGCTTATTGCCTAATTCAAAGGATATTTTTACGAGCAGAATTACCCACAGAATTCATCCGTGATGAGAAGTTGAGAACTGATCAAAAATTCTAATTATACTAACTTTAATCTGCTCACACGGATTTTATGCTAAATCTCTTCTTCTTCTTCTTCTTCTTCTTCTTCTTCTTCTTCTTCTTCTTCTTCTTCTTCTTCTTCTTCTTCTTCTTCTTCTTCTTCTTCTTCTTTTTTTCTTTTTTGTATGTCTACATCCAAATTCTAATGACGTTACGTTGCTTAATTTTTTTAAAGAAATTATATTGCAATCAGCTTTTGGTAGATTGCTCATAATTGACTGACATAAGGAAGGAAAAGCAATCAGATAATTAATCAAAATTGTTATTGTAATAACGAATTCTTGATCTTCAGAAACTAAAAGACAAGAAAAAGATTACAAATTAAATATAAATAAATATAAAATACAATGTGTGGTTCAATCTCTATTCGATCCTCTGATTCAATTCGACAAGAACGATGATCTTGAATGTTTAAAGATTTATGGTGGAAATCTTCGGTTTGATCTTCACCAAAATGATTTAGACTTGAAAAAACGTTAATTCAAGGGTACTTGGACTTGATCCCGAATCAAAAGTTAAACCTTGTGATGAACTTGATGATCTTCGTTGAGAAAATTTGAATACGATGAACACCAATCTTCTTTCGAGGAGGATTGATCTCCAAAAACAGTTCGTCGAGGGCCTCGTGGCTTGTTCTCGAATCAAAATGGACTTTTCCTTCAATCTTCGCGATGAACACCTCGAATTTTGTGATGAACGCCTTAAAGATGAAGAACTTTGGTGGAGAGAATTTGCTAGCCTTCTTTGCTCCAAAATGCTTGAGTGTTGAATTGTGTCTTTCTTCTTCAAGAAGACTACTATTTATAGTTGTAGAGTGAATCTTGATGAGAATCTCCTGATGAGATGAACGGTTGAGATCGCGTCTACATATTCTTGATTTGGAAGACTTTGATTAATTGAATCTTCTTTCCATTTCTTGAGATTTGGGGGTTGGTGGATGAATCTTTCCATGTCTTGAGATTTGATTTGTAATCATTTCCATATTGCAAGATTTGATAAATATTTATTTATTTAATTTTTTAAATATTAGGATTAAATAATATATGTATTTTTGTATTTCTTGTATTGTAAGATTTGTCATTATTTTATTTAATTGGATATTTTAACTCCAACTAGTAAATAAGACATTATTTGATTTATCCTCTACACACACACACACACACACACACACACATATATATATATATATATACACACATGTATATATATTAATGAATTTAACCATTTTACTTTGGATATAAATTTGTTATAAATCCAAAATAAAATAGAAAATAAATTAATAATTAATACATTATTTCCACGTGTCGACAATTAAGTAGACACTAATTTTAAGTGTTTACAAAATGTCCCCTTGTGACTTGTTCGCGGAGTCGTAGTGAAAACATGACGCGGAGGAATCACAAATAAGTACTTTTGACATGGCAAGATTGCAACAATAATTTGTTGAGTAATACAGGGCTAACGAGATGATTAATTTAAACGTAATGTCGCCATTCACCTCATCATTTATCCACAAACATAATGTCTTGGGAAGCCCAATTTATTTGGCCCATTTGTTTGAAGGCTTAGGAGGACTCATTTATCCACCAACATAATGTCTTGGGAAGCCCAATTTATTTGGCCCATTTGTTTGAAGGCTTAGGAGGACTCATTTATCCACCAACATAATGTCTTGGGAAGCCCAATGTATTTGGCCCATTTGTTTGAAGGCTTAGGAGGACTCATTTATCCACCAACATAATGTCTTGGGAAGCCCAATTTATTTGGCCCATTTGTTTGAAGGCTTAGGAGGACAACTTTACTTCTTTGGGAATTGACGGAAGTGAGGGATCCTTCTCTCTTATTCTCATTTTGTTTTTGTTCCTTTTTCCTTTTCCTTTTATTTTGTTAGGGCCCACGGTTTATGGTCTATGTAGACCGGCCTCATTTGAAAATTCTTTTCATCTTCCTTATTTGAAATTAACGTATCTATTTGCAGGAATAAGAGATTTTCTCTTTCTTCTTCTCAGGCGCGCCTTTTGGAAAGCTAGAAGCATATATATATATATATATATATATTTTCTTTTTCCTGCTACTCAAAAGGCAATAGAGATTTTGGAGATATCGTTTCGTCAAGCTTGTTTTTCACGAAACAGAGTATTATTTCCTTCCCTTATAGCAAAATCTGTACATACACATTCTTGTTCCCTTTTTGTTTTCTTTTGCTAGAGTTTCTTTCCTTTCTCGCAGTAATGAGATTTCTCGAAAATATGCAGGATTCGTATTTGTATCTTGTTTCCTTCACTTGGGTTTTTAAGAGAAGTAACTTTCTAATATCGCCTCTGAACCTCACCTATAAAAGAAGGCTTGGGTCGTGCACTTTTCTTCACCAACACAAACAATATTTCACTCTCGTTAAATTCTTTCTCGAGTAACTTAGTTTTGCGCCTTCGTATTTGCCGCGATTTCTTCCAGTTTACAGTACGGCAAGAAAAGAATAAAAGAAACAGTCCTTTTTCCCTTTTTTTTTTTAGGCATAAATGTCAAAAATGCCCGTTATCTTTTGTCAACTTTACTTTTTGTCCGTTATCTTTTTAAGCTACTGAAAATGACCGCTATCTTTGCCAAAAATGCCCGATTCACTGTTCATTGCCATTTGTTCGCCAAATCATCCAATTGTGTCCTATGTGGCTACCATGTCATCTTTATATATATATATATATTTGTATTTATATTATTAACTATATTATATATAAAAAAACATATATTAAAAAACAAAATATTATAATTTTGATTTAAAGATAATACCTTTTAATAACTAATAATTCTTTTAAAAAACAGAAAAATAATAATAAAAAAGGTAAATACCCCCCCCCCCCTTTATTTTTGTGTTATATATAATTCTAAATTAATTTTTTTTAATAACTTATAAATTAAAAAACATATATTAAAAAACAAATTATTACAAAATTTAAAAATAGAAAAATGAAAAAAAAAAAGAAACCCCCCGTCACTACCCCTACCCCCACCCCCGCGGTACCTGGAGGTGATGGTGGTGGTGGATTGGGTGGGGGAAAGTGATGAGGTGGTGGTGGTCGTGGGCTGGGTGGGGATTTGGGGGGGGGGGAGGTGCGGCGGGATTTGGAGGGGGTGAAGCGCCGACGGGATTTTGAGGGGGGGGGTGCGCCGGCGGCTGTGGGGTGGAAGCGACGACGATTGTGGGGTGGAGGTGACGATGGCTGTGGAGGTGGGGGTGGAGGTGACGACGGCTGTGGAGGTGGAGGTGACGACGGCGAGATTTTTTTTTGGGGGGGGGGGGGGGGGGGTGGGTGGGGGGGGGGGTGCGTGGAAGAGATGATCAATTTTTTTTTTCTTTTTTTTTTTCAAGTTCTTTTTTAAGTTTTTTAATTTAAATGAATAAAGTTTTACATTTTTTTGTTTTTTTAAAGTTTTTTCTGTTTTTATTTTTCTGTTTTTATAACTTTTTAATTTTTTCTGTTTTTTAATATATGTTTTTTAATTTATAAGTTATTAAATTTTTTTTAATTTAGAATTATATTTAACACAAAAATAAAAGGGGGGGGGTATTTACCTTTTTATTATTATTTTTCTGTTTTTTAAAAAAATTATTAGTTATTAAAAGTTATTATTTTTAAATCAAAATTATAATATTTTGTTTTTTAATATATGTTTTTTTTATATATAATATAGTTAATAATATAAATATAAATATATATATAAAGATGACATGGTAGCCACGTAGGACACAATTGGATGATTTGGCGAACAAATGGCAATGAACAGTGAATCGGGCATTTTTGGCAAAGATAGCGGGCATTTTCAGTAGCTTAAAAAGATAACGGGTAAAAAGTAAAGTTGGCAAAAGATAACGGGCATTTTTGACATTTCTGCCTTTTTTTAATGCCGATGAGCTAATTTGTGCCCTCCTTTTTGCAGTATCGGGAGTAAATCGTGTTACAGGTACCGAGAAACAAATTATTATTTTTTTGGTTTCGCGACGAAAGACCTGTTCATCCGACCTCATAATCTTCACGGAGCTTTTTTTGGTTAGCAAAGTGCGACTGCCTTCGTTACTTTTCCTCATCCATTCGTGAATTTGGCAAAGTTTATTTTTTTTTTATACATATATACATATATATATATATATATATATACACGTTAACAGCAGCAGTAACTTTCTTTTTTTTTTCTTCTTTTTTTTTTTCTTACATAAGAGAAACTGTCTCAAATATTTTTTGTTTTGTCTTTTTACTAACTCCATTTTATTTCCTTGTTTTAAATCAGCATAATGGTTTCGTTCAAGAAGGGCTTCTCTTCGTCCGGCACGGAGAACTTGATCATTATTGATAATGAGGACCAATCGAGCAAGCGAGATACAATCTTCAGTGTAGGCACTCCGATGATTGGGCATTATGCGGGTAGATGGCCAGCCTTGGTGAACAACACCGCGATGAAAGAATGGACCGAGGAGTTTTCGAAACCTGCCAACAAATCATCGAGGATGTGGGTACTTCGTGGTGCGCACTATCAATCTTCAACTGACGTGACTCAATTTTCAACTTTGGGGCGGCGAATCATTGAAGGCAAAGCTAAGTGGGATGACGCTCCCCTTTCCTTCCCCAGCGAGTTCCACTATTACCCTGGATATTGGGAGTGGACGGAGGACATACTTGGTCGATGCCGCAGTAAACTCACATCAACAAGGCTCTATGAGGTAGTTCACGCGTCGTTGTTCTCGTATGATCGTAACTCGGACGTCATCAAAGCCTTTTGCGAAGCGTGGTCCCCCTCGACGAACACTCTCATCACTTCATATGGCGAACTATCGATTTCACTATGGGATCTGGACTATCTCGCTGGCCTCCCGGTACTAGGATCTTTGTATGACGAGGTTGTACCCGGCGAAGAGGAGCTTTTGGGCGTAGACGTGAAAGGGGATCCATATGTTCCTCGTACTTGTAGGACACTATTTGAGGCGTTTCACTTGCTTCGAGCAAAAGGCGACCACGGAGACGAGCCGCGTGTATCGGTGAAGGAGTGGATTAGATTTTGGTCAAAGCAAGACGAAAGGTACAAAAGACCCCCACCTCGCAAGGAAAAGAAGAGCGTTCGTCCTCAATCAACACACAACCCCCTTGGCGGCATTGATGAATCCAAGACATGGTCGTCAAGAGAAGAGCGCTTATTTTCTAGGCTTGGTGTTAGAGAAAGCTTGAAAGATGAAGTTTTCCTTGCTGCTTATTTGACTTGTTGGTTGTGTGTTTTCGTCCTTCCGGTGAATGATGTTGGCTTTATTCGGCCGGGCACTTTTAAGATGGCGAGCCTAATGGCAAATGGACGGCGGGTGGGTCTTGCGATTCCAGTGCTAGCATCCATCTACAAAGGACTCAATGCTATATCAAGGTCTATCGAGCCTTCCAAAGAGCGGACTCCTTTTCCAATTCATTTTGTCTACGGTTGGTTGGCGGACTACTTCAAAACTCACTATCTAGTTTACCAAGAGTTGCGCGGGCCTCACATGACAAAATTTTCTGGAGAAGGCGGGGCGGGGTACTTTGATCCTAGAGATGCTCACAAAAAGATCTTTAAAGGAGATTATGCTATGTGGACGTGTAACATAATCAAACAAGGCAAGGAGCATTTATTTGTGGATAACGATTCAGTTACCGATGCCGATCGAGGTTATTTCATCAGTATTCGTTCGTGTTATCTCACTTTGAGGCAAGGCGAAGCCTTTATCGTTGAGCCTTATAGTCCTCATAGATTTAGTCGGCAGTTTGGGTACTACCAAGATGTCCCGGGTAAACTCAAATATGACCGGAGAGAAGCTTCGTTGGCTGAAGGACTTCAATTTTGGAGAATAAGTACTTTACACAAGTCCTTTTCAGAAGCTTGGATTCCGGGCAAACCTCTCAATCCAAGAAGGTTTCATTCGGGTGGTTACAAGAAATGGTTAACCGATGTTCAAATGGCTTACCTTGATGAGGAAATGGCCTCTTTGCTCAATTCCAAACCACGTACGGCGTCCGGAGAGGGAGAAAGTGGCGCGTGTTATCGAAACAAAAAGGATGCTCAGGAAAGCGTGCAAAACTCAACCCAAAATGAAAGTCGAGAGTTGGGTAATGTTGATTCTCATGATGAGACTTATGTGATTCCTAGTGGTTCGACCGTCGTAGTTGGTGCCGATGATCGAGTAATCGGTGATTCTTCAAAGAGGAAGTCTATTGCTCGTGATCCGGAAGAGAGTGGTAGTAGCAATGTCGATCGTCACTGGAAGAGATCAAAGAAGGACCTAAGCTCTTCAAAGCAAGGAAAGGTTGACATTTCCAGCGACGCTCCTTGCAAACCAAAATCAGGATCCAATCGAACTGAAAAGGTATTGAACTTCGCTTGATTTCCAGTTTACTTCACTCCCTAGATTCCCGCGCTTATTGTTTCTTTTCTTTTGCAGTTTGGGGATGATACTACCTCGATTGGAGACGATAAACAACCTGTCTTGGTGAGGAAACATAGCCCGCATGTTCCCGATGTTTTTTTCTTTATAGGTAGGAGTTTTCTAAACTCCTATCAAAAGGGCTACGTCACCAATTTGTGGAAAGAACTTGGCGAAAGGATCTCGCGCACTCGTCCTGATGCTGTTTCTGCTTTGAAAGGCGAATTTCAAGT
Source organism: Linaria vulgaris (assembly GCA_948329865.1). Classification (NCBI taxonomy): domain Eukaryota; kingdom Viridiplantae; phylum Streptophyta; class Magnoliopsida; order Lamiales; family Plantaginaceae; genus Linaria; species Linaria vulgaris. The sequence continues at coordinate 126,062,651 of OX415250.1, read as the reverse complement.
CGTCCTTGATGAATTGAAGGACTCTATAAAGGGTTTGGACGTTTCTCCTCTAGAAGCTTTGTTAGACTCTTTATTTGAGAAGGCTTCTACATTCGATGAGGTGAACTCCAAGTCGATTGAGACAGTAGAGGTACAAGTTCGTGAAGTAGAAGATCGTCTTCTTGGGGCCAAAGAAAGAGAGGAGAAGGAAGAAAAACATATCCAATCCACCAAAGACGAACTTGAAAATGTCAAGAAAGGGTTGGAAGACTTGAAGAAGAAGCAAAAGGGGCTTAACCTTTCCTTGAAACGCCAAGAAGAGTTGCTTAACGTCGCCAAGGGTGAGGTCTCCACTTTTGAAAAAGAGCTAAGGGTGCTTAAGGATCAAACTAACAATGAAGACTTGGTCGCTGCGAGAGCAGAGCTGAAAGCCATGCAACGCCACTTGAAGGATGCGAGACCTTTTGCTTGAGAGTTATTTGTTCTTTTCTTTATTTGTTTTCTTTATTTTTCTTTGGTTTGTTTTTCTTCTTTGGATTTGTAGTATCATCGAACTTTGAGATTAATAAAAGATTTACCTTTATTTATCTCTTTTTAAGTTATATTTAGCATTATCCTGCTTTTTCATGAGCAATGTAGCATAACGCAATAAAACCAACTTAAGCAGATTTCATGACTGAACTTAGAAAACTTCTAAGCTGCCTACGTACCTTAATAAAAAAAGGATCAAGTCATAACGTAGTTCAAAACAAATCAGAATTGATTTAAGGGGGGTGTCGTGCACAGTTTATACTCATGCGGGCCAGTAGTATTCATTCTTTAATCACTTTGAACAAAGTGGGGTATTTAAAATTTAACCACATAAAATACCATTAGTGGGGTAAGTTATCATTTTAACCACATAATTTACCATTGGTGGTTGCCATTCACAGTTTATACTCGTGCGGGCCAGAAGTACGTTCCATCACTCACGGATAGTATTGTTTTAAGAATTTTCTGTTGATGGGACCAATTCTTAATCCATCTTCGGCGACCAACTTATAAGCGCCATTTGTGTATGCCTCCAGGATTACATAAGGGCCATCCCACTTTGAATTGAACTTGCTTCCAGTTCGATGAGTGATAATGATGGGCCTTCTCACTGCAAGTACTAGATCACCGACTTGAAAAGAGCGTCGACGAACTTTCTTATTGAAAGACTTGGAGATACGAGCTTGATAGCACTCAATTTTTTGTTGTGCTTCTAGTCTTCTTTCATCAAGGGCATCCAACTCTTGCAAGCGCAAACGAGCATTCTCTTCTTCGGTGAGTCCTTCTTGTAGGGCTATCCTTAGAGATGGGATTTGTTGCTCAAGAGGTAGGACTGCTTCTACTCCATAAACCAGTGCATACGGGGTTGCTTGTGTTGGTGTTCTGTGAGTAGTTCTATAGGCCCATAAAGCTTCTCCAATCCTCTCGTGCCAATCTTTCTTCGACTTTTCCACCACTTTCTTTAACAAGTTGCAAAGAGTTTTGTTAAATGCTTCGGCGAGGCCATTGGAAGCGGCATAATACATGGAAGAGTTTCTTTGATTAAATTCGAACTTCTCACATAGCTTGTCCACCAAACCATTGCAAAAGGGCTTCCCATTATCAGTGATGATGCATCGAGGGACTCCATAGCGGTAAATGATATTGGTGCGGATAAAGTTAACAACATTTTCCTTCTTGACTTCTTTGAGAGGCACAGCTTCAACCCATTTTGAGAAGTAATCGGTTGCAGCCAAAATATATAAGTGTCCGCCAGAAGATTTTGTCATGGGACCGACAACGTCCAAACCCCACGAATCAAAAGGCCAAGAATCCACGATTGGATGTAAAGGTTCCGGCGGTTGATGGATAAAGTTTGCATGGAACTGACAAGCTTGACACCTTTGTGCGTATTTCATACAATCAATGACCATGGTAGGCCAATAGTAGCCCATCCTCTTGATGCGAAAATGTAACTTCGGACCAGACTGGTGAGCTCCACAGATTCCGGAATGTCCTTCTTCCATAGCTTGCATAGCTTCTTCTTTGCCTAGACAACGCAAGAAAACTCCCTCAAATGAGCGTCTGTAGAGCGTTCCTTTATAGAATATGAAGCGAGCTGCACGACGTCTAACATCAATCTTTTGACGTACATCATCAGGCAATTTTCCATACTTCAAGTAATCTACGAACGATTGTCGCCAATCTTCCAATTCAATTTCGTAGACCTCCACCGCGTGGCTTTCCTCATCATCACTTTGCTCATCGTTGTTGTCTAGAACAGGCGGAAGTATCCATCTTTGGCATACTGGTACGCAAGTCTTCTCTTCCGAGGTAACCAACATAGAAGCAAGCTTAGCTAATGCATCAGCCTACCCATTATCATTCCTTGGCACATGCTCCACTGAGACATCGCCGAGACTTTTGATCAATTTTCTTGCATACTTCACATATGGGAGTAACTCTGGCTTCTTAACCTCATATTCGCCATATAACTGATTGACAACCAACTTTGAGTCGCCATACACCCTTAAGTGAGACTGCTTTAGCTCCATTGCCATTTCTAGCCCAAGTATCAAGGCTTGATATTCCGCAACGTTGTTTGAGCAATTTTGGGTTAGTGTGAAGGAATATGGCAACGCCTCTCCATTAGGTGTGAGAAAGATGACGCCAGCGCCAACTCCATTTCTATGTGCGGCACCATCAAAGTACATTTCCCATGGAGGAGCAACTTCAACCACGAGCGCGTCTTCATCAGGCAAGTCATCAACTAAATCCCACTCGGCAGGGATGGGGTGATCAGCTAGGAAATCCGCCAATACTTGTCCTTTTACAGCCTTTTGAGGGATATATGCAATCTCAAATTGTTGCAGTTGAAGATACCACCTTGCAAGTCGATCAGACAACACAGGTCTAGACATGACATACTTTAAAGGGTTTGCTCTGGATACAAGTCGAACGATATGAGCTTGAAAGTAATGCTTTAATTTTTGAATCGAGAACACGAGAGCCAAGCATAGCTTTTCAATCGGAGTGTACTTCAACTCATTTGGCGTCATCGTTCGACTCAAGTAGTAAATTACATTTTCTTTCCCTTCGTCATTTTCTTGGGCAAGAAATGCCCCCACAGATCTTTCTTGCGCGGCAATATATAGAACTAAGGGACGTCCCGGCACAGGAGCAGCCAAAATGGGAGGTTTCATTAGATACGACTTGATTCGTTCAAAAGCGTTGTGGCAAGATTCATCCCATCTGAACGAAATGTTTTTCTTCATCAAATGATTGAATGGTTGACAACAGCCAGCCAAATTTGAGATGAACCTTCGGAGATACGCCAATTTTCCTTGTAAACTTTTGAGCTCATGAATATTTCGTGGCTCTGGCATCTTAACTATCGCGTCAATCTTGGCTTGCTCGATCTCAATGCCTCGCCGACGAACAATGAAGCCAAGGAACTTTCCTGATGTTACACCGAACGCACACTTTAGTGGGTTCATCCTTAATTGATATTTTCGTAGTCGCTCAAAGACTTTCTGCAAGTGATTGATGTGATCTTTTCGGTCTCTTGACTTTACCACAAGATCATCCACATAACATTCAACATTCTTGTGCAACATGTCGTCGAAGATATTTTGCATCGCCCTTTGATAGGTGGCACCCGCATTCTTCAACCCAAAGGGCATCACCTTGTAGCAATATATACCTTTTGGGGTACGAAAAGCTGTCAATTCTTCGTCTCTAGGGGCCATGAGAATTTGATTGTATCCGGAAGATCCGTCCATAAAAGATAAAGCCTCGTGTCCCATAGTAGCATCAATCATGAGTTTAGCAATTGGCAGAGGGAAGTCATCCTTAGGGCATGCACCATTGAGGTCTCTAAAGTCAACACAAACTCTGATTTGACCATTCTTCTTTCTTACCGGTACAATGCTAGAGATCCAAGTTGGATATTTGACTTCTCTGATGAATCCAGCTTCAATGAGTTTATTAACTTCAGCTTCGAGCAACGGTACCAAATCAGGTCGAAACCTTCGTTGAGCTTGTTTGATAGGACGAGCATCTTTCTTCACTGACAAGTTATGCACCGCCACTTTTGGGTCCAAACCTGGCATTTCCTTATAGGACCAAGCGAATACATCTTTGAACTCGTGCAGTAACTCAATGTAGTTTTGCTCCTCATCGGGTCCCAATGATGCGCTTATGTAAATTGGTCTCGGGTCATTGACACTTTCCAAGTTTATCTCTTTTAACTCATCAACAGTGGCCTTGACACCTTCCTCTAACTCAACAGGTGCATCTTCGGCATCTTCTTCAACGTCTTCTTCATGAGAAGTGATATGCCATGATGATCCCACGCTCTCTTCATCTTTCTCCTTAGTTCTCGTGAGTACCGTGGTCCGCCACTTGACTTTGAGTACTTCATCACAAGACACTATCAAGTCTTCATGACGGGTCATACGAGATGGAATCAGACTTTGAACTTTCTTAGGGTTCAATGATTTGTGGGCCTTTTTAGTGTGCGTCGACATATGCGAAACACCCAATCTTCTCCAATCAAACTTTCTAGTTGGGTCGAGCCTATCCAAAACTGTTTTGTTCAAACCAAGCCTATTGAAGACCGACATGCGTGGTCCCCTCTCTTCATAGCTTGTTGTTGAACCCTCTACTTCACCTATGTAGTTGGCGCTAGCCCTCTTTATGGTGATGCGAACCGGCTTTGGTGACTTATAGTCAAAGGCTATCCGACTTTTCGGAGTAACGTGCTCTTTTTCCTTTGGCGTAACTTTCTCGACACCGAGTCCATGCGACTTCTCTGTGACAACATCAAGAGCGAGATTCTTCGGTTGCGGTTCTTGAAGCGGAGGGGAGGGCCCTTTTCTTTCAAGTGTTGTAAGAGGAAATGTAAGTTCCTTCAATAGTCTGCCCTCAACAAGCGGCGTGTAAAATTTACTTTTCTCCATGTCATTAGAATCATCAGAAGGGAATCCACTTGCACTTTGTTTCCCCAATTGCTCGACTCCTTCGAGGCTCAGGGCGCTCTTTCCTTCGATATAGTATTTTGCATCTGCAAAATGTGATTCAACATCAGCAAAAGGCTTTGCATCACCATGTACCTTTCTTTCGACCCCGTTTTGATAATATCCAAAGCATTGGTGTAACGTTGAAGGAACAACACCATTCTCGTGTATCCAAGGTCGACCCAATAACATGTTGTAAGATGTGTGAGATTCGATGACATAGAATAGTGTACTAGACGACATATCTTCGATAAGTAGTTCTAATCTTATCATCTCGATGGCTCTTTGCCCCCCTTGGTTGAAACCTTGGATCATTAAGCGACAACTTGAAAGTTCATTCACCAAGATCCCTAGTTCATTCAAAGTGCGTAGAGGTAAGATATTGATTGCGGAACCTCTATCGATCAACATTCTATTGACTCTTTGCTTGCGGATATATCCGGTGACAAACAACGGTCGATTATGGAGCTTGGAACCTAGTACAAGATCTTCATCTGTGAAGCAGATAGTCGACATGCATTGGTTCGTGACATGAAAAGACTTCGGAGTGGAGTCCGCAACTTCCTCCCCTTTGTGTGTCGTATTGCATGAAGCCATGACATGGATGTCTTGTAAACCATCTATCTGGCTTGAGAGTGCGACAAGGTTTGCTGAGACCACATCCTCTTCTAGAGATATTTTTCCTCCACGAGCCAATCGCATTACTCTATCTTTGAATATAAAGCAATCATGGATTGGGTGTCCAACAAGACGATGATACTTGCAATACTTAGGGTCATCAGAACGGCTAGCTTCTTCTGGCCTCTTCATCTCAGGTAATTCAATCAAATTGGCCTTGAGCAAATCGTCAAATATTCCAGAAACATCAGAGTCAAGGAATGGAAATTGTTTTGATCGCATCTCCTTGAGGGTCGCCTTCCTTTGCTCATTAACTTGTGAAGTATTGGCCCCAACATTCTTTCGCTGGTCATTCTTGTCATTTTCCTTGGCCTGAATTCTGAATGGAGTAACATTCACCGCCATAGATTCTTTGGCATGCGTTTTGCTAAAAGGTTTGCCTCCTTTCTTCACGTCTTGCTTGTCTTTAAAACTTCGCGAATCTTGCATGGGCGGTCCATTGACTCCACTCGCGGCTATACTCAACTCCATGTCATGAGCACGAGTTGCTAACTCTTCAAACGTCCTTGGTTGTATTCCTTGGAGGATGTAACGGAGCCCCCATTGCATTCCTTGGATGCACATCTCTATAGCCGAAGTCTCAGACAGCCGATCTTTACAATTGAGACTCAAGTTTCTCCAACGATTTATATAATCAATCACAGGCTCTTCATCCCATTGGCGAGCATTTGTGAGTTCAATCATGCTAACGGTCCTTCGAGTACTATAGAAGCGGTTAAGGAATTCTTGCTCCATCTCGTCCCAACTATCGATTGAGTTTGCCTCCAAGTCGGTGTACCAATCAAACGCGTTTCCCTTTAACGAACGAACAAATTGCTTGACAAGACGGTCACCATAGGTTCCAGCATTGTTGCAAGTCTCAACAAAATGAGCTACATGTTGCTTTGGGTTGCCTATGCCATCAAATTGTTGAAACTTTGGTGGTTGATATCCGTTTGGCATCTTCAAGCTATCTATCCTTTGGGTATATGGCTTGGAGTAGGAGAAGGATGATTTAAAGCCTCCGTCGAACTTGTTCTTGATAGTTCCCATGATGAACTCTTTCAGTTGATCAGCGGGAATCATGCCATTTGAGGAGACTTGAAACTCTTTGGCAGTAGACTTCTCCTTCTCACTAGATAGTTGCCTTATGGATGTCTCGCCCTCTTCAAATCCTCCAAACTTCACTTTTTTCCCACGACTCTCTTCGGCCTTGTCTTCCTTACTCAATAGCTTTTCTATCTTGGAATCTTGTTCTTGCACATGTTTGTTCAACATTTCTATGGCCTTAGTCAGCATTCCAAGTTGTTCTTCCAAAGTTGTACTACTTGTTGTCAATGCAAACACCGTGTCTGGTGGAGAACAAAGACCCGAAGTGGAGCGAGGAGTTGATGGGGAAGAGTTATCATTATCAACACCTTCGTTATCATTGACTTCGTTGAAGATAGAGAAGTCGCCTTGAACAATGTCTTGGACATCTTTACTTAGAATCTTGGTGGATGGATCAGACAATAAATCGGACATAGTTCTCATCTTGATCGGAGCCATATGGTTGATTCCTTGTTCTTGATGAAGAGAGATGAGAGGTAGAGAGGGTCCCACTGGGCGTGCCAAATTTGTAATAACGAATTCTTGATCTTCAGAAACTAAAAGACAAGAAAAAGATTATAAATTAAATATAAATAAATATAAAATACAATTTGTGGTTCAATCTCTATTCGATCCTCTGATTCAATTCGACAAGAACGATGATCTTGAATGTTTAAAGATTTATGGTGGAAATCTTCGGTTTGATCTTCACCAAAATGATTTAGACTTGAAAAAACGTTAATTCGAGGGTACTTGGACTTGATCCCGAATCAAAAGTTAAACCTTGTGATGAACTTGATGATCTTCGTTGAGAAAATTTGAATATGATGAACACCAATCTTCTTTCGAGGAGGATTGATCTTCAAAAACAGTTCGTCGAGGGCCTCGTGGCTTGTTCTCGAATCAAAATGGACTTTTCCTTCAATCTTCGCGATGAACACCTCGAATTTTGTGATGAACGCCTTAAAGATGAAGAACTTTGGTGGAGAGAATTTGCTAGCCTTCTTTGCTCCAAAATGCTTGAGTGTTGAATTGTGTCTTTCTTCTTCAAGAAGACCACTATTTATAGTTGTAGAGTGAATCTTGATGAGAATCTTCTGATGAGATGAACGGTTGAGATCGCGTCTACATATTCTTGATTTGGAAGACTTTAATTAATTGAATCTTCTTTCCATTTCTTGAGATTTGGGGTTTGGTGGATGAATCTTTCCATGTCTTGAGATTTGATTTGTAATCATTTCCATATTGCAAGATTTGATAAATATTTATTTATTTAATCTTTTAAATATTAGGATTAAATAATATATGTATTTTTGTATTTCTTGTATTGTAAGATTTGTCATTATTTTATTTAATTGGATATTTTAACTCCAACTAGTAAATAAGACATTATTTGATTTATCCTCCACACACACACACACACACACACACACACACACACACATATATATATACATGTATATATATTAATGAATTTAACCATTTTACTTTGGATATAAATCCAAAATAAAATAGAAAATAAATTAATAATTAATACATTATTTCCACGTGTCGACAATTAAGTAGACACTAATTTTAAGTGTCTACAGTTATAATAACCAACTTTATATATTAATTAAGTATCTGAAGTTAATCCATATATTGGTACGTATTAATATTTGAAGTTAGTTACTATTATTAAAATATATCAATTAATATATATATATATATATATTATTAGATTAAAAGGAAAATTAGTTGTCAATGAAATTATTCTCTTTTTGGATAATCACACATGTGCCAAATCAAATATATATATATATATATATATATAACTCAGATTATATGAAGAAAGCACGAGTGTGAATTTTTTTTATTGAAAGCATACAAATATTAAGGTACTATTGAAGTCAAACAAAGATTGAAAAAGTCCCTAGCTTTGATATTTGAAATGGACGAAAATAATTTCAATGTCTAAACAATGAAAAGTGTTCCAAATAAAATTCAAAGATTGAAATTTTGAAACGGATGGGCCAAAGGACATCCAAATAGGCCCATAACCACTCGAACTCCAAAAATTACTCAAGTTTGGATTGTTGAGGATCTGGATAATATCGAGGCAATCGAATTCAAAAATTACCTTAATTATTTTTGAAGTGTTTAGCGCAAGACCACGCTTTCAAAAGAACTTTAGCTTCAGACATTGTAGGGTCAAGATTGTGGAAAGTATTAGTTCAGTAGTTATTTATACTATTATGCAATTTGTGCGCGCGGAAGTTTGGCGAAGTTCTTCATGTTATTTTACATATGAATTTGTCAGCTAATGTTTATATGCACGCGATAAAAGTTAATTGCTTTATTTTTTTGAGGGCTAAGGAAAATCATGAACTACAAATCATGTTTTTTTTGAATCAAAGAATGCCTTTATATCATCAAGTAAAACCACCTCCAATTACAAGGTGTCCAAGAAGGTCCTAACAAAACGCTAAAAAATCAAACGATTAAACACATCAAAGCCCAAAAAAACAAAACAAACTACCCACTCTCCTAATGCTAATTCTCAAACCCGTACGCATCATTAATCGCATTCCTAGCAAGAGCATGCGCCACCGAATTCGACTTCCTTCCCACCCAAAGAACAAAAAACCCCGTATGCATGCAAATTAATTCCCAAATGTCGTGCAACACGTTCACCACATTGATGTCGCCCAATGTATTATGTATCACGTCGTGCACAGTATTTAGGCAATCCCCTTCAAAGAGTACGTATGGCCATCCCTTTTCCACCGCCCATCGAACCGCTTCCAAGGCCGCTAATGCTTTAAAACCCGTCGAGTTCAAGTGAGACGTTAGACGTTGTTGTCTCCATGCTACAATAAGTCGGTCTTTGTCATGCGCAACCATTCCTAGAACAATAGCCTCTTCATTAGTAAATTGCGCACCGTCAAAGTTAACTTTGATCACTTCCCCCGTTGGAGCTCTCCATCCCACGTTGCGTACCAATCTGCGCCCTTTTCTTCCGTTATACGCAACCCAAGTTGACACATAAGTGTGCACAAACGTAGCCACCTCATCTGATCTCCGTGCCCTTTCGCCCACTAGCACACTATTCTGATTTCCCCCACAATGCCTAACAAGTCGTGACCATAGTGTTGATCATATGCCCTAGTATATCCTGAAAATCAAACACAACCGATCACACAACGATTCAGACTCCCCCATCCACGTACTCATGGGTATGTTTGAGAGCGCCCAAACTTGCCTTGCAAACGGGCACTCAAATAAATAATGGTGAATCGTCTCAATACACGAGTTACAAACAACACATTGTGTTTCCACGCAAATTCGTCTCCTTGTCAACTTCCACTACATTGGCAAGATATCCATACAACACCGCCAAGTGAACAATTTGATTTTGTTCGCGCAATCCATCTTCCACAATGTTAACAGGGTAAAAATTCACGTGCTTAAAAGATACTATAATTCAATTATTAAAATTGCCAGGTATATTATTATATAATTTTGTACTCGCAATCGTAAATACCTGTGCCATACAGTGAAGACCCCGAGTCCCCCGGGATACATGATCACCTCCTATCAGAGTACACATCGGAAGAAGGCATCCCGAAGATAAACCGCTATCGGAACCGCAAAACAAGCATCGGATGAGCATCCCCCACTTACACAATATTTCCGATAGATACCGCCCAGCGGAGGGAAGAAAACTAAGGAATTAGCCTATCGGAGCCTATCGGAGCCCATGAAAGCTATCGGAAAGGATAAATCATCCTCGTCAGCGCCCAGTCAGCAGATATACCCCAAATTAAAATCTATTCCTTAAACACATGCGTATCCACACGTGTTTCTACTAAACGCATGCACGTTGGCACCTACCCCTAAAAAACTTCTATAAAGAACAGAAGCAGCAAATCATAAGGAGGAGGGCGCGCCCAAGGGAACTGATGTTCTCTATAGAATTAAAAATAAAGGCTCCAGGAGAGAAGGAGAATTCTTGTCTTTCTGGAGGCTTCAAAATGGTCAACTCTCTCAACAGATAAAATCCACCCAGTCATTAAAATCGACATACTCCAAATTAATCAACACCAAGAACAGGAACTACGAGTGGCTTGATTCCCAATTGGGGGATACGTAGGCACCTCGAAAGATATCCGAGTCCAGCCCCAAACTAATAAAAACCAACGATCCCTTCGGGTCAGGATTGGCGTTCCGACCCAATAAATAACTCGTTAAATAAGGGAATAATTCCAACCCGTTAACAAAGTGGCGCCGTCTGTGGGAACGTCATTGAATCTTTGAGCAAGTCCGAAGGGATCGCCGCCAAGCGCCAAACGGAAAGCAGGTGCTACAGCCACGGGGCGAGACGCTCCGAAGATAAGTTTTTTCTCCTTTCAAGCTTGCGTGACTCGATTATACTCTTGAACATTTCAGAATCTTAAGATTCTCTTATCACTATATAAGTATATACGCGAAGTCTGTAAGGGACTTGCAAAGGAAAGAGAGATGACCCGGAATCCTCGTAGAGGTTCCCCGTGAGCATCCCACCCGGAGAACCTTTGTTCGTATCCCCTTCTCCGGAGGCTTTCGAAGTCTTTATAATAGTCGCGAGGATGATCCTATCGGAGGGATTCTTTAAAAGTACGTGAGAATATTCACTAAACTCCAAGCACCTATGTATACACGGGAATCTTTCCTCGGATGACCAAATTAAGGTTGAGCTGTCCAAACTATGTTATAGCCGCGAAGGCGTGTCAGGGAATACCTCTATTTAGAGTGAATGCATCTTCAAAGTTTGCACTGCAAACGGGCACGCTATGCCAAGTAACTTTTTTGGCCAGTAAGAATGAACTTCATTTCTCAATATTAATTTCAACAATTAAAGGAAAGGACTCATGTATTCATAACATGCTGAAAAGTTACGATGACTATTGACACGGGAAAAGTAAATTTCATTCCACTAGAAAACAAGTACAATTGTGCGTAGAGTAAAATAATAGAGTACAACGGTAAAGGTCCCTAAGATGTAGGGGTAGATCGCTCGGGGAGGTAACGGTTGGCCCTGTAGCGGGGGGAGGAATCGGCGCACTTGTAAGAGGAGCATTAGAAGGGCCAGTTTGAGCCCCCGGGCCAGGCGGGGGATGAGCTGTAGGCAGAGGAATCACGGCAGTTACAGGAACCCGACTCGGAGCAGCAGAGGAAGGTGGAAGCTGAGTACTACTCTTGATAAAGAGGTCGTAGGCTTGTTCCAATGTAGGCTTTTCTATCTCCGCTATATTTACGACCCGCGGGTCTAAGTTAGGAGCCACCTTCTTGCACACTTGCCCTAAACATTGGAGGAATCCCCACATTACGTGCCCGACCATATATCCTTGATTTTTGCGGACATATAATTCCTTGACCTGCAGGGTGGCCTCCCCTTGAGCTTGTTTCACTGCAGCAGATATCCTCTGTTGCACCTCCTCGGATGAAATGCCACCCGAAATTGGAGTTTTCGACAGCTCCTCGTTGAGAGCATCCACCTTGCCCAGCGCTTGGTGCAAGTCATGATCCAATTCTTTTTGTTTGGCCTCCAAAACAGTCTTCCCTTCTTCCAGAGAGGTAACCTTGTCCTTCAGAACTAGCCCCGAGGCCTCCCTCTCCGTTACGTAAGAGTGGAGCCGCTTGTTTTCCACCCTCAGCTCTCTGTCCTGCTGAGTGAGTTTAGCCCACGCTTTGTTGTACTTCCCCATCCTCCCTCGGAGATCTTTATTCTCCTCCTCCGTCTTCCGAGACCTTTCCTCGGCTTCGGCCGCCAGCTTTTGCAACTTCTCAACCTCGAGTAATAGAAGAGGAAGCATTTTAGGCGCCTAGAAAGCAAGATAGATGGATAAAGATCCAAACGGTGGGGGCTAAAGGAAGTAGATAAGTAGAGATTAGATCTTACCAGCGTGGCCATCCAATTTGTACAAGTCTGGACAAATTGCCATCCCCCCAACGGTAGAGAGTTGGCAGCCGACAGGAACCGGGTAACTGTATCGAGGGCCACCTTAGCCTCCTCCGAACTGGGCTCTCGCCCCGAAGCAGGAATGCCCGAAGTCGAAGCTCCCCCTAGAGTTACTCCCCTCGATATGGGTGCTTAAGTAGCGGCAAGGCTGTCTGACTAGATGGCGGCAAATGAACTCGGAGCGGGGTGGCCCGAGAAAGAAGGAGCTGCAGCCAACATCTCCTCCAGTAAGGCCATCGAATCATCCAAAGCTGAAGGGGCGTAAGGATCCGAAGGAAAGGATCCACCTTCAGAATTGAATAAATTAACGCCCCCTGTGAATCAAATTTCCCGAATAAGCAAACTATTCCCTAAAGGGGAATCTAAATAGATAAGTACTTAAACTTAGGAAACCTACCCAAACTCAGAGCATCCTTCTGAGATACTCCCTCGTTCTCAGCAGGGAGGGCCTCTCCTTTGTCTGGCAAAGATAGAATCTCATATAAGTAAGTATGTAAACATCTCGGTATTACTTGAGATTAAGAGGAGAGAAAGTACCTTTGGGAGGAGTCGCCAAGAGAATTTCTATAGAATCCCCCGATACCTCCGCAGGGGAAGATATGTTGACAGCACCTGGGGGGGGGGGGGGGGGGGGGGGTAGAGATAACCCCTTTATCCCTACATCCTCATCTCCCTCTTCTAGGAAGAAAGTTCCCGCGAGGACAGTGTCCGCGGAGGTCACGGCCAACCCCATTTCTTCCGGGGTGTCGGATGTCCCACTAGAGGATCGGGATAAGGCTATCGGAGTCACTAGACGAATCCTCGAGGGCTCGGTGTCACCCTCCGTAGCCCCGGAAGTGTCGCCTTCCCCCAACGTCGACTTCCCTTTCTGAGTTCCCCCCGCATCTTTATCACCCAAACCGATGGCACTTTCCACCATGAACGATCGTAGAACGTCCATTGCAGAAATGGCTACGAGTTGGATAACACAAAAGAAATACCTATAAGGGAAAAGGTATAAGCATGAGAACTTACCAAAGGTATTGAAGAGCTTCTCGGGGACAGCCAGAGGGGTCTCGATTCTCTCTACCAGAGCGATGTGCCTCAAACCCGCAGTCCGATAGAGACGAACAAAATCCTTGGACTCCACCAGAGGCTTCGCGGAAAAGACAGGAGAGAACACCAGTGTATCGTCTAGCACCCTCTCGGGGAATGTGGGCTCCCTCCAAGTTAGAGGCATGTTCCATTCCCCTTTAGCAGGACAAATGAAGAAAAACTTGTCCTTCCACGTGCTGTGAGAACTGATGTTGCCCTCGGAAATACGGTCATCTTTAACCCGATGACTGAAGCAGTAGAAGGGAGCCCCCCGGAGACACCTTCAGTTCGAAGATCGAAAAGAACCTATCCCTAGTACACTTTATCCCCTTCACCAGGCACCAGAAGACGAATAGAGCCAAGGCCGTGAAAGAGTTGGGGGTAAGTTGACTAGGGCATAGGTTGCAGTAGTTGAAAATCTCGCAATAGAGAGGCGGGAAGAAAGAACGTAGTCCCGCCTTGACCTGGGGGTAGTACACCGTCACGTGATTGGGTGGAGGAGAATCACCCCGTTGGTCTGCTGCCGAAATTGTCACCGCCACGTTCTGGCCAGAAGCACCGTAGTCGGTGAACAACCGGCGAACCTCCTCCTCTGTAGCAGTACTCGTCATTGATTCCACTTTCTGGGTGGCCCGCGGAGCACCACCCTTATCCTTCTTCTTCTTCGGCTTTTTTGTTATCCTAGCACCGCCACTACCGCTCGCCCCCACCGCCGCCGCCGCCGCACACCTCTTTCGAGAAGACAGAAGGATAGACCCCGTCGCTCCGCCGGTACCAGAAGCGGCAGACACCAAGTTGGTGGTAGATTGAGACGCCATTGAAAGAAGTTTTGAGAGAATTGAGAAGCTTTTTGCAGAAAGAGAGAAACGGGAATATTTTTTGCTTAAGGTTGCAAGTGAGAATTGGGAGTGGGAGTGAAGGGTTTATAAACCCTAGGCCTATTAAAAGCATTAACTACCCACTAACCCACTTTACACCCCACGATTGGAAATCGTGCCTAGTGGAGTATGAACCGCCACGCCTCTTCGATTAGAGTAACGGTCCGAATACCTAGAACCACGTACTGAACACGACATTAAATCACCATTAACTGCATTTAAACCACAGTTAATTAAATACAACGACATTAATTATCATTAATTCCCCGATACTAATCCCACGAGAGCACACTTCGAAGGCATCAGAAACATCTCATTATGAAGAAAGCAGCCACGATACTCCACATCTCTTCAAAGGCAAAGTCAAAAACTCGAGAGACGTGTCAAACCACACTACGGTACCATCCCAAAATTCTCCGAGTCCTGGATGCCACCTGAACCCTTTCTAAGAAATCTACGATACTTAAAACGGTCGAGGCAACCCCTACGATGCCTAAACGGGCACTAAAGTGTCCTGATACTACGTACGATACTTCGAGAACCCGAAATCAAAGTCGGTACTTTCGATAACCACCGCGACTGCAAACTACGATGCCAGGACCATCGCGACTTTCGACCTTTTGAGTTTCAAGTGCAGTCAACTGCCCCAGAAACTGGGGAGGTTTGTTAACAGGGTAAAAATTCACGTGCTTAAAAGATACTATAATTCAATTATTAAAATTGCCAGGTATATTATTATATGATTTTGTACTCGCAATCGTAAATACCTGTGCCGTACAGTGAAGACCCCGAGTCCCCCGGGATACGTGATCACCTCATATCAGAGTACACATCGGAAGAAGGCATCTCGAAGATAAACCGCTATCGGAACCGCAAAACAAGCATCGGATGAGCATCCCCCACTTACACAACATTTCCGATAGATACCGCCCAGCGGAGGGAAGAAAACTAAGGAATTAGCCTATCGGAGCCCATGAAAGCTATCGGAAAGGATAAATCATCCTCGTCAGCGCCCAGTCAGTAGATATACCCCAAATTAAAATCTATTCTTTAAACACATGCGTATCGACACGTGTTTCTACTAAACGCATGCACGTTGGCACTTGCCCCTAAAAAACTTATATAAAGAGCAGAAGCAGCAAATCACAAGGAGGAGGGCGCACCCAAGGGAACTGATGTTCTCTATAGAATTAAAAATAAAGGCTCCAGGAGAGAAGGAGAATTCTTGTCTTTCTGGAGGCTTCACAAGGGTCAACTCTCTCAACAGATAAAATCCACCCAGTCATTAAAATCGACATACTCCAAATTAATCAACACCAAGAACAGGAACTACGAGTGGCTTGATTCCCAATCGGGGGATACGTAGGCACCTCGGAAGATATCCGAGTCCAGCCCCAAACTAATAAAAACCAACGATCCCTTCGGGTCAGGATTGGCGTTCCGACCCAATAAATAACTCGTTAAATAAGGGAATAATTCCAACCCGTTAACACACAATTCGACCAAGATTCGTGCACCGTCGAACTCGAACCCGACCCCCTCGTATTTTTAACTAATCCCCATTCCATCACAACGTGATATGCACTTTGGACCGAAAAAACTCCATTATTCTCATAGTGCCAAACCAACCGATCCTCGTTACTCGCATTCCCCAACGGTATCGTCAAAACCACCTCAACATCCACCTCCCACAAATACTCGCGCATCACGTCGATGTCCCACCACCCCGTCGTGTTATCAATTAACGCACTAACCCTAAGGAACAACTCCTCCATGCAAACAACAGTGATAGAACGAAAGGAGATCGGTCGGGGAAGCCATGTGCCATGCCACACAAGAATGGATTTGCCGTTTCCCACATGCCAACAACCTCTTCACAACCGGAATAGACTCCCAAATACATCTCCAAGAAATGGACAGGGCCGCTCCAAGTCGTGCACCACAAAGCGCCATGTTGGGGTAGTACTTCGCCTTATATATCCGACTCACTAAGCTCTCCAGAATTACCAACAACCGCCATGCTTGCTTTGCAAGTAATGCCAAATTGAATGCCCTAAGATCACGAAACCCGAGACCGCCCTTCGTTTTCCTTCGACACATCCTATCCAAGCAACCCAATGGATTTTGTTTTGCTCCCTACTACTCTCCACCAATAATACCTAATGATCGATTCGATTTCTCGTATCAATGTATCGGGTAAACGGAAACAGCGCATCAAAAAGGTCGGAATCGATCGCAAGAACGCTTTCACTAAAACCTCATTCCCCGCGCCCGATAGAGTTTTGCCTTTATATCCTTGCACCCTCTTCCAAATCCGTTCTCGTGTTGCTTCATAGTAATACGAAAGAAAATCTTATATTATTCTAGAAGAATCATGTTATATTGCATATAAATCTTATAAGTTCATATATAATATAATCTCAGTAGAACTATTGGTAATGATTCAGTTTCTTTTCCTACCATAATTTCATCTTTAACCATTATGTTGTTACCATTCAAAAGCGATCAAACTATTACACCATTTGTGAAAGTGCAGGTTTTCTGGAATCAATGTTAGACGGTGCAATGTTAGACGATGTTGGGTTAACATTGGATAACATTGAAAGCCGAGAGCTTTTGTGAAAACTGTTCTTTAGTTGCCAAAATTAAGTTTTGCCTTTATTCACCTATTAATCAAGTTTCACGGTTTTAGTTGTTTATGTTTATGTCCAGGAAAGTATCTTAAACATAAGGAAGAGCTTTGGAAGATTCCTTACTTGAAGTTTCCATAATTCAAGCTAAGTTGAATAGTCAACTCACACGGTTTCAAAAGAAGGAAACAATATTGGATTCTCTGCAACTGTGATTCTTTCCAAGATTCTGCGAATTGAAGAAGTTGTGTTGCCTTGTTAAATCAGTAACAATGGAAACACGTTCTCAGGAAAGATTTGAAGTTCACAAAGAAGGCAATATTCAACAAGGAAACAACAAGAGTTACCAAAACTGTGAACAACACATCTTGGCGTTCAAGACTCAAGAAATCTATAAAGATGTGAAGTTCATCAAGATGAAGACAAGACAATCGTGCCAATAATCCAAGGGATTAATTATTCTTTGTATTGTCTTCATTTTGTTTTGCGAAGTTTTTGTATCAACTGCTTAAGTCTAGTCCATAGAAGTTAAGTAGTTCTTACTTGTCTGCTTCGTTGAGTCCGATCAACAAAGAGCGTGAGTGAATTGTTGTGAGGAACGTTTTTGATAAAACCTTTATGGTTATTTCGCCTAAGGCTCGGAAGTTTTTAATTATATTGAAAACTTCTTAAAATTATATCTTCTTGTGTTCTTACTTCCGCTGCATATTATTATTATCAAGAAGATCAAAATAGAGTTAAGGCAATTCCAACTTAACTTTCAAAAATTGTTGTGTCAATCCACAGTCCTACATTTTCAATTTGCTTTTTTGAGTTCTGTTAAAATAATAAATTTCTTCCCTTCAATTCTTTTCTGAAATATATATAACTCCTTTGCCGCATATCGCAACATTATATTGTTATTACCTTCACCACATACACAAATTGGGATTTGTTGCTCGTTGTGATGAGAAACAATTGAATTCAGAAATCAGAACCCATTTACAGAGATAAGCAGACTTGTGGGATGAAGTCAATCCGATTGATATGTTAAAACAGTACTATTGTTAAAACTTCAATTATATAATACTGAAGCTCCATTAACAAGAATGAGACAAATGATTATTGATTGATTTTGTTATTTTGCAAAAACGTAATCTTATTATACTACATAGTTAGTTTAAAAGAACTTGATATCTTCATGAAAATTTAACAAGAAAATGATGACACCCCGCTATTTTACAAACATAATGGGTTTATTGCATATGATACAAGAAATTAAGGCTTCAAAAAATTACATATTAGAGATATTACCGAATCTCCCGATCCTCCTTCCATCGCTAAGAGATAGTGTGTGATTTAGTTTTATCCTCTTACCTTGTGTAACTTATCTCTTCCTTGTAGCCTAAGTATAGCTTTATATATATAGGTGATACAAACTTTTGTACAATTAAGTCATCAATAATACACTTCTATTAAAACTATACATGGTATCAAAAAGCCATATATAATCTTACGATTAATATCGATCCTCCTTCTGTTTTTTCCCGTCATCAACGTCTCAAATCATCACCACCTAACTCTCCGCCTTACGCCCATAAACTACCAATCACGGAGACTTCTTGCTGGCTTGAATCTTCTTCGCTATCTTCAGGGCACTCACCCACGCCCTCCTCTTTCAAACGTTGTCAGCCATATGTTTTGGTTCCAACGGGACCAACTCATATTCTCTGCACCAACGGGACCATCGACTCTATGTCCACGGAGATTATCTCGCTCATCCATTGTTCGAAGACTTCGTCTGAAGCTTGGGTTCTCCTCATGGGCGCCTTTGCTCGCTCCGACCGGACCCGCATTATGGCGTTAAAAGACTCCTTGAACAATGCCTCACTTGGCAACCGTTCTGTCACTGAATATCTGACGAACATCGAATCAAAAAGGTGGACGAAATTGCCATGTTGGACCGTCCCCTCAATCCCGACGATGTCCCCCTCTACGTCCTCAACGAACTTGGCGCCAATTATTGTGCCTTCGCAACATCCATTCACCTTTGCGAGCAGCCCCTCTCTTTTGTCAAACTCCACAATGCACTCGTCACGCAAGAATCATACATCAAATGATTCGAGGTTGAATCTGCAACCTTCGTTGCTACCGTCAACACGACCTCAAACGAGGACCTCAAACTATGCGTCGACTGCATTAGGGGGTCCATCGAAGTTCATCACAAAGTGCATTCCCTGCAAATTTGATCTCTATCATTTGAACTGGCGGGACGAAGGGTACAGGTAACCCAAAAATTCAAAATTAAATTTGCAAATTCTTATCTCTAAGATAAAAGTCCCCAAATTGGGGGACTGCATGTGTTAACGGGTTTGGGATTATTTCCTATTAACTGAATTATTTATTCGGGTTGGAACGCCTTTGCCCGTGGTTCAAAAACTAAATGCTATACTAATAAGAGAGAAAAATTGACAAGGACCTTCCTTCCTTTTATTAAACTATAATCCACTCTCTCTTTCCGAGTTGGTTTCTTTCTCTCCGAGTCTGTATCCCTTTCGTGAGTTTCTGTCAAGTTGAGTTAAGTTCCCCCTCTTTTCTTCTATTGATACCTCCCTTTATATAGACTTTGGTAAGGGCATGTGTCATTGTGCATGCTTTTACAGGTGTCGTTATGCATGTGGTGGTGTTCACACGTGTTACAATGTTTATTCAACCAATAAGATAACGTGTTTGTCTTGAGTGCTGACTGTATTTTTCCTTCTTCCGAGGGCTTTGGTCTTCTTTGGGATACGGGGTAGACTGCCTTCTTTGCTTCCGATAGCTTATTGTTTCTAATGGTGACTCGAGGGCCGAGTTTGAGTGTTCTCTTAGTGATGGTGCTTCTCCGAGAGGTGTGTATTCTGGAGTAAGTGGTTCAGGATATTTTCCAAGAGGGTGTTGGTGAGTTGATCTCTGAGAGATTTTGAGCTATCGTGGGTAGGTGTTTTCCTTCTTCGAGTGCCCGGAGAGAGTTGTTCTGTAGTTTGTTGAGTTATTGTAAAGTTCTGACTTCTGGGCTGGTCGTCGGGAGTAGTGTTTCGAGAGCTTTCGTGTTTGGAGTGTATAGCAAGGAAGGCTTTTTGTCATGGTTCTGGGACTCTGTTGTCCATTGGGACCATGCTCGGTGTCGTGATGGATATCTTAATCAGGTGGATTCCTCCGGGTTTGCTTTTTATCCGAGGCCACCATGATATCTGGTTTTGAGTCATCGTGACTTTCCGAGGGACGCTTAGGTGCCCTCGTCGGATGGCCAATCATACCGCTTTGAGTTAGTAACCGAGCGATATTGGTCACACCCGATGGGCCTCCTCGTTGGGAGTGGGTACAACTCATCGGAGGTACTCGTGACAATATTATTGTCCATTTATTAGCCCTTTTGGTTTAGGACTAATATTCTCTTTAATCTTGTATTTTTATTTTATACGGTTAACAGCATGATATGGGCATTTTCCGCATATTGGGCCTGGCCCAAACCAGACCCGTATTGGACCATATCGGAGGTCACTTTCAATCTCATATCGGTGATAATCACCGATATGGTACTGTGGTCCCCGGATCCCGAGGTCTATAAATAACGCGATGTCCGGATCCCAAAGCAAGCAATTATTACCCCTCGACTACCACGCATCACATTGAAAGATATCACCGATCTTACTCTCGATATCGTGTTCGATATCGGGATAACCAACGTGCTCCACTAACACGTCATACCATTGCACTACCGATATCACATCGAAGATGGTCACCGATATACATCACACATGATTACCGATATACCCCTGTCGTCCATGCATCGAGGCGTTAGTTCGAGGTGTTCCGGACTAAGCCTAATCGAGACACCTAGATTAGGCCTAGTTTGTTAGGATAGATTCGTTGTATTTCACTTGTACTGCATTGTAACCGACCCATACTTATATAAACGATCTATTGTCAAACTAGATTTGATATTGAGACGCGCATACACGGGCAGTTATTTGTATCAAACTGTGGCATATATCAAGAGTCTTGTCGATGTGCGACCACAGTGACGTCGATTCTGATTAGTTTAACGTTTCGTTTTCGCTATAGGCCCAGAAAAGTATCGTTATGTCACGGTATTTTCTATCTTTTTTTATCTCAAGGTTAATAGTTTTTGATTGGTTAACGATATTGTCAAAGCTGTTGGGACCAGAGCAATTTTTTTATTCCTTCTTAACAATAATTGATTTGGCTATAATCTCTTATTC
Source organism: Linaria vulgaris (assembly GCA_948329865.1). NCBI lineage: Eukaryota > Viridiplantae > Streptophyta > Magnoliopsida > Lamiales > Plantaginaceae > Linaria > Linaria vulgaris. The sequence goes on along the minus strand of OX415250.1, from coordinate 126,041,093 downwards.
ATGTTATACTACATATAAATTGTTAGTGCAAACACGTACATTAATGTCATGCACTTTGATGCTGTTCCATAATAGCTACTAAATCTATAAAAAGGGAATTCCCGGGTATTTTTTAGCCGATACATGAGTAGAAATTATACTCGAGTTAATGGTGGTGGTGATAATTCATCTCGTGACTGAGAAATTGAGAGTGCCGCCCATTGTTGTGATGATGAATATGATAATAATTATTATTATTATTATTATTATTATTATTATTATTATTATTATTATTATTATTATTATCTGATTCTATGTTGTTGTTCACATTATCTGATTGATAATCTGCCATATTATTAGTCCAAACACTTGATGGATCTCGTGTTAGCTCAAGCAAAGATTTCCTTACATGATCAGCTTGGACAATGTCCTCGTTCTTCCTCTGCGACAAATAAGAAAAGATGAACAATTTGTTAGTGGTGATTATACACGTGTGTTTTGTTTCTTGTAGATAGACAAAGACAGACACATTTTGGTATTTTTCGAGGAAAGAAAAATAATCTTTCATCCATGTACAGAGTTGTCGCGGGTTGTTCGATCCCAGTCCCAGCTTCTTTATTCCTCGGGTTCTCTCGTAAGAGACTTCAAATCTCAACACACCATACACCCTATTGATCATTCACACCCATGACCCACCCTCAACAATGCACATGTGTTCTTTACTCATGTGACACATTACAATGAGATTTCTAATATGTAAATGTCGCTCAGTTGTCAATGCAATTTATAAAGAAATTAAATTTGCAGGTACTGTAATATTGTTGGTGTGCTTTAAAACAAGAAAGTACAGGGTTTGAATAATTTATTCAAGATTTAATTAAAAAAAAATAAAAATGTTACCTCTACTTTGAAGAGACGTGACTCTAGGCATGTATGTCTTGTTGTAGTCACATCCGTCACTTCTAACCCCAAAGAATTCAATGCCTCCAATAGCCTCACAAATCCACCTGATTTATGCTCGCAAAACACTTTTACCAAGAACTCGTTTCCTTCCAATTCAAAGACTTCCACTTGAGGCTAAAATTTAAAAATCAAATAAACCAAAAAAGCTAATTAATTAATTTGTAATAGTAATTAGAGTTTGCAATAATACAATTCAAATATAAATGTATAATTAATTGATGGTGTACCTCCATTTGCTGCACTTTGTCATTTGCATTGTCTAGTTCATGGTTCTGTTCGGACATGTTTTCCGTAGTGCCATTTTGATTTATAATACTTTTTGGTGGGATTTTGTTTTGGACATTATTTCTAATTCTTGTTGTGCTTATAATTCCATCCTCATCATCTGAACTATTTTCTTCAAGTTCAATCTGTAAGTCTTTCACTTGCTTTTGCAAATCCTTCACATAATCTATTGCATCTCCAAGAATTGAAGCTCTGTCCAACTATGATGTACTGAACTTGCATAAGTACTATTATTATCATGTATATTTGGAAGTTAGAGTAAATTGTAAATAGCACAAGAATTTTTTCCTAAAAAGATAAGTATAATAACGAAGATTTTAGCCAAGTTAAAAAAGCATCTGCAACTTGAAAAAAATCTTATTGTACCTTAGAAATGTTGGGAACCAAAGCTCTAAGAGAATAAAGCCTATCATTAAGCTTCTTTCTTCTTTTCCTCTCAGCCACAAGGTTCTTAGATTGAGGCCCTTTCCCATTTCTTCTTCTATACTTAGCGTCGTCCTCATCCTCGTTTTGGTCGGATTCATCCGAACCTTTGTTTTCGCACATGTACGACTCATCATTCATATGATCTTCTACCACACCTGATGGTTCCCTCCACCGACTTACACTCGACAAATTGCTCATAACATTATTCTGTGATGAGGCGAATAGGTTCGACTCATCATACATAGTTCCTTCCAAGAGAATGCCGTTACAAGTGTTTCTATTTCCTGAATTGTTACTAAAATCCATGTTTTCGTTGGAATGGTCAAGGAATACGTCGCATTGAGCCCTGATGAAGTCTATTACTTGTTGATCTTCAGGAACCTTGAAAATAAGCAATAACATTATAGAGAAATATAATATAAGACATGGAATTTGATTGTTGAACAAGGTATAGTCAAAGAATCATACTTGTCTAGTCACAAAAAGCTCGAGTAATCCGATAGGTAACGGAATCAAAACTCGAGTGCCAATAGTATCCTATAAATAACGTCAATTCATAAAACGTGTGTACGAAAAAGGTTCCATTTACATGAAATAGGGAAATATTACAAGATTGTAGCATGTACAAAATAACTCAACCTATGTATATACGTACATCCGATATCATTAAATCCGAGTTGTGTGAGAAGTTGAGCCAACCAGCTTGGTTAGATAACAAGGCCTGTGAGTGAACTCTGCCAGTGTAGAATCATCCTCACATCAGAAATTTGGGTTTTCTTTTTTTCTTTTGTTATTTTATTTTATTGGAATTGACAATAACATACATCATGACAACGTTGTGATAGGTAATTATTGTACAAAATAAAAAGAAAGAAAAAAACTGACTTACCCTGAGTCCAGTATTATTGAAGTAGGAAGTTGGTCCAATAATTCACAACATTTGATCCTTGGATGTGGAAATATGATATCTCTGCAAGGATTAATAGTACTACTAGCACAACAATTTTGAAAAGTGATGAAACTTTCTTCACCATTTTCTGTAGAAATTTGTGTTCCACCACAACAGCAATCCATCCACTCAATACACCTACACAAAAATTAAACCTTTAAACAACATAAATAATTTAGTTCTCATAAAGTTTAATTAACTAATATTACCTGTGGTCATTTCTTAACTTCCACATAACAATGTAATCCCAACTTTTGATCCCCACCAGGGGTCTTAATCTCTCTACAAAACTTTGTACCATCATCTTTTCCTGTAAAACCATATGATTTAATAATGATGATATATAAGTGCAAATGGATTTCACATAGAACAAAAAGACAACAATAATTTTATTGGAAGTTAGAGAAAACATTCATCATTTTACTATGTGATCATATGTTTAGCTCTACAAAGTAAAGAAACTAACAAAGAAAGTGTGCTACCTACCCAAACTTTGCAATATTAATTAGAAAATTGAATCTACGAAATTAATTGCTAAACTGAAGTATATATAATTAATTAATTTGTTAATAACAAGTTGAAGTTGGAAAGTATTTTTCTCCTACAATTATGTAAGGATTGATTTGCATGAGCGGGTGTCTTAAGTATTTTAAGAATGTTATCTACCTCGAAACGTCTTCTTTGGTTTGATTTTTATTTTTTTCATAATTTTTAGGAAGAATTACACACAAGCCTAGGGGTATGCGGTAATTATAGAGATGTCTCCCCTATTTAGAAATGGGTGAATACTACCCATTTCCGTTCTCATTTCTTGTTAAAATGTACTAAAACAGTACATGTTGATTTTGTATTTGCAACATGAGATCCTTACACAAATAGTCTATAAGTCTAAGAAGTATTTGATTGAAAACTTATTAAGTTGTGAGGGCAACTCTCGAATTTTTCCTTACTGTTATTAAAAGAATTACTTAATTAAGCATGTAAAAAAGAAAAATCTTTAGAAAGTATAAAATCTTAAAAGGTGAGAAGAGTTTTCCAACACTTAGTACAAATGTGTAGATATTCATTTGGAACTGTCAAATCAAATTGACTTCCAATATCTATTCATAAAGTGCTAGTATAAATTGGGGGATACAATTTCATGCGCAAATCATATTTTAAACAACAGTTGAAAGTCAAATAACAAGTAAAAAAAACAAAAAAAAATAGGAGGAACATTGCCGAGTTTCTCCATTTAAATACCATTCGGCAACGACGTCTATTTGTGTTCTGCATAATCGAGAAATGTTGCCTTACTCTCTCTCTCTCTCTCTCAGACAATCAAAAAACCATAATTTAGTGCCAATTTAAATGAACTAATAAACAGAATTTTGGTTGTCATCAAGAAAATCAAGCAACCAGAACTCAATTCAGTTACTTCATATACTCAACAATGTATACATATATTACTTTTATATCATAATAATCACCACTTCAGCTCATGGTCCTATCCCTATCTCTTGTGCTAGTGGGATCTGACATTTGTTGTTGTTTTGAATGTAAGTATGTAACGGTCACGATGTCGCTTGTGTTTTTAAAAAATAATTGAAAAAAAGTAATTTGGTCGTCTTTTTCAAACCATTTATACCCCAAAAAATATTGTTACTTAAAAGTTAAAACCAAGAAAATGTCATTTGATGTATCCTTTTTTTCAATATAAAAATGTAGTTTTATTTAATATTGTACTAGGTAAAATTGATAATTAAGTTTAAGTTTTAGTGGTTAAATTTCTTTCTTAAAGAAAAACAACATTAATCATCCATCTTCTTTATCATACCCTGCAGCGCACCCCCTCCCCCCAGCACCACCAACAACTTCAAAATTAACCTTCGATGCACCCCACCCCACCACCACACCAAACCAACCACCACCCAGCCCAACGATCAACCCGACTAAATCATCGCTGCCAACTTTGTGTCTCTGTCAGTCGCTCGCAACCGTCGTGCTTCTCTGGTGCAACCCTTATACTTCAACTCAAACCATTAATGCACAAAGAAGGAATTAGCTCGATATCTCACATCTCAGTCGGGTTGTATGCTAACGAGTCGGGTTGTATGCCAACGAGTGGCATATCTAGATCGAAGATTTGAAAACTTGATTCGGATAAGATCGCCGAGTTGTTCATGACCACGATGCGTGAAAATAACCAACGACATACACTATGAGTGGGATTATCTTCATCATTTCGCCACCCAAGGCGAATCATTAATTATACAACATTCTTTACGCATATACATTGAGTACCTATAAATGACATAGAGCCTGATATAGTACATTCGACATACCTTGCCCGGTGTGTCATGCACTTGACATCTTAGGAAAGTTGACATCACAATTTTTAATCGACATCCTAGAATACTCGGAATACTCGACATCCCCAACAAGCTTGACATCCTTAGACTCGACATACCAGACAACCCCAACTTTCTAGCTTGACATGTATTTCGGACAAAGCTAATCAAAGATCAAGCCAAGGAGCCTACATTAGCATAGTAAGTGTACTGGTTATGTATTGTGGTAACTTACGTGTGCAAAAACCACGTGCCTAGATGAAGGCCATTGGATGACACTTGTAACTCGATTGCGATCACATGGAGAAGCTATAGAAAACTCAACAGCACGGAACCAACCAGGCAACATTGGCAAGACCGTTTCACCGACTGGCCATAAAATTCGACAACAATCGCAACCTTCCACCAAAGTCCAGCAGCAGCCATAGGCTGAAGCAGAACAATAACCATTAGCGGAGGGCTAAGGTACTCAGCAGCAACATACCCTTGGGACACTTGAGTCACCCTTAGGGCTGACTAGATCAACTATCTTGTCTCCCGAGATGGTGGCATAGATTATAGCCATGATGCGAGTTGCATTGGCATCTGTTATCCCAACCTTTCATGCTCAAGGGGTGACTACACTTCCACCTCGTCCCAAGAGTCTCAAGCCAGAAGCTCACACGAAAGGACTATGGCCCATAATGAGAATGATGAGGGTGGGCCAGACACCAGAGTTTCAGAGAAAAGGATGGAGATGGTGGCAGACCCACAAACAAATCTGAGAGAGATAGAAATGAGAATGAAATATTTAAACCAGAAAGAGAAGAGGTACAGAGAAAATTTGTCCATGCAGTAGTACATCAAAGGCGTGCTCCAAATCTGAAGGCCTACAATGGAAAGAGTGACCCCTCCCAGAACATTTATTCTCCAAAGATTGAATACTCGCCATTTACGAGTTTTCTAAAAACCTACATACTCGAATTTTTGCCACTATGTCGACAGGTGCAACCCTTGATTGGTTTGCAAGGATACCACTTGGATCAATAGTCAGTTATGACCAAATCAAAAGGAAGTTTGAGAATCAATTCTCCAGCCAGAAAAGATCTACAACCAACAATAACCATCTTTACTCCTTTAAGAAGGATGTAAAAGAGAGCCTCGAAGAGTTCAGGAAGAGGTTCAGCGAGTAGCTTTTGAAGGTAGATGAGCCAAACTGGGAGTTCGTCGCTAGCATCCTCTTTATAGCAACTAGGCACAAGCGATTTGTCGCGGCTTTGCTTGATTAAGACCCAGCGTCCATCGATCAAGTCAATAAACTCGCTTACAATACAATGATCATAAAAGCTGGTTGAACGAACTAATGAGGATGAAGGATTCACGATCCACGAGATACTCGAAGAAATATTGCAAGTACCATCGCCAGAACGACCATGATACTAAAGAATGTAAGGACCTCAATGAAGAGATTAAAAGGTTGATCCGAGAAGGAAAGTTGGCTGAATATGTCAGGAACCTAAAAGATTTGGATGACCAAAGTGACAGATACCACTTGCCAAGTCACTACAGTCAGGGAGTGGTCAATGCCCCAAACAGAGGAATGATAAGCATGATGTCGGGGGATCAATGGGAGTAGACTCTGCCAAGGGTCGCAAAAGGATCACCAAGAAATAGAGGTCGACGGGTTTGTGAGTTTCAAAATCTTGTTGGAGATAAAGGGGATGCCAGAAGAGGCAATAACATTCACCAAGAAGGATCTCACACAACTCACACCACAAGCCATTTAGATATGTAATCTTAACTGTTTACTTGTGGTTATAATTGATATCGCTAGCTACAGTGTCATGAATGCGTTAATTGACAATGGAAGCTTCTCGAATGTGATATTCTCGGGTACTCTGGAAAAGATGGCCTTGGACTAAAATGTCTGTTAACCTTAAAAATAAAATAAAGAAGATCACTCCTACTTGGAAAAAACAATATGTGGACAATACAATTGTCACGAGTACTTCCGATGAGATGTACCTATAAGGAAAACCCCTCGGAGGGTTGCCCTACCTTTCGGTCACTGACCCGAAAAGGTTTACAAGAGCACCCGAGGAGGAACATAAGCGTCCCTTGGAAAGTCAAACGGTGAATGAAAAGCAGATATCAATACGGCATCGGAAAAAGAGCAAACCCCGATGGACCCTTATGACTCCGATATCCACCAAATGCGCCAAGAGGGACCAAGATGGACTCCGAGTCCTATGAACTTACAAGAAAACTTCCTTGCTGAACACTCCTCGGGAAAGACGGCACTCGGACTCATCCGAGGACCCAATTTTGGAGAAAATCAAGAAATAAATACAAGAACATCCCGTGAATACAGTCCGAGAACTCTGGTGAAGAAATCTCACTTTCAGTAAAGCAAATGCAGCCCTCGGACACAAAATCACAGCCCTCGGAAGTTGTACCAAACCCTCGGAGATCACATTTACACCCGTAGAAATCACTCCTGATTGTTGAAGAAAATACCCGAATCAAGAAGGAGGGATAAAAGCCCTCGGAAGAATAGCTCTACCAAAACAATCTACATCAGAAGCCCTCGGAGAAATCAGAAGACACAAAAGCTAATCCAGTCAGCGCCTAGTAGATAAGAGATAAACATTATCCTAATTTTCACACCTGTATCAGTATAACAACGACATCTGTCCTTACCAAAACGCATGCACAATGACACCTGCCCCTACCAAAGTCTATATAAAGGGAGGTGATCAGTAGAAGAAAGACAAGCTGAAAAGGCGGAAACAACTTAACTTACTTACTACAAATTAACACTCAAATACGTAGGAGAGGAGGAAATATTCAGTGAATAAAGGAAGGGAATATTTCGTGGGACCTGTTAATGGTGAATGGGATGTGCCTTTTGATTGGCGAGAGGGCACTACCCCCGTGCATGCCTTGGACCAGGATGCAGTTTTATCTCCGATAATTTCCCAGCATAAATTGATGGAGTCGGAGGATTTCACGATGTTATACGAGACCTCTGGGCTTCACCACGTAGTTTTCACTGATGACGCCGTGGAGAGGCCCTTGTCACTGTCTCCCGTTGCGAGGAGTCTCTTTCGTAAGTCTCTTTATTCGTTCTTTTATTCTTTTATTCTTTTTCCGAGCACAGTGGTAAATTGTGCTTATACACGTTATTGATGGGATGATGCAGGGGATGTCATGGCGAACTACTATCTGCAGTCGAGTCCGAGGGAGCCTACTTCTAGTGGTGTCTCAGAGATACCAGAGGAGGGCGATCACGAGGAGGAAGTGGAGGTTAATGCTCCCGAGAGTAGGTATATGGGTTCAGAGAAGGGTGGATTTCACGAGGACCATTCTCTTCTATGCATGGATATGGCGGGGGTCGTGAGGAGCGCTGTTCCCTTGCGTCAAGTAGCACCTTGGGATTTGGCTTTGGTGCCCGTTTCTAAATCCGAGTCGGGGAGTTTACCTGTTTCTGAATCTAATATAGGAACTTCTCCGAGAGTTTCAGAGGAGGGGATCTTTCCGAGTGTTACCGAGGAAGAATCTGCTCGGAAGGTTACTGAAGTAATAGACTTATCTTCCGAGGGTCCTTCTCCTCAGCCTCCGATAGTTTCCGAATCCGCTCCTCGTGGTGAGTTTCTATGAAATTTTAATAAGATTTTCATACCTTACTTGTGACATTTGATGACGTGTTGACATTCTTCCTTTTGATGTAGTAGCTATGGATAAGGGAAAAGCTCCGATGGTAGAAGAACCTTCATTATACGGTGAGTATTCCTTATCTGTTCTTTTTGCATAATTTTTTCTAGTTTCATTCTTTCTCTCACTGTCAGTTTGTATCTTTTGTAGAAGAAGAGTTTCTGGCCCAATTCAACATTCCCGAGCAAGAAGATTTACGAGGGGACTCCGAAGACACCCAAGGGGAGTTTGATCCTTCTTCAGAGGACCGAGATGTGAAGGAAGGGATTCTGCAATCATTGCTGGGAAAGACTAGCCCCTCCACCACAGTGGGTGGTTCACCGGCCATATTTACAAATTCAGAAGTGACGACTCCCGTAAAGGATACGACTCCTCTGAGGGGGCATGTTCCGGTGACTTTGTCTCCGAGGGGTCATACATTCCAGGAGCCTATTCCTCCTAGTGGATCCGGGGGGCAATTTTCATCTCGGTCAGTGGGGGAAGCTTATCAAGACATCCTCCGATTTTTCGCCTCCTCCAGTTCAACACCCGCCGAGGGGTATCAATTTTTGTACACCAGTCTTAACTGGGTGGGGCTCATGGTAAGCTTTTCTAAATTAAGCTTCTGAAATTACACAATACATCTCTGTTAAATTCCTTATTGTGGACTTTTCTCCAGATTGGAAAGACTCGGGAGGCGGTTACTGCCGTAGAAGAGCACGGTCGGAAAGACAAAGAAGAGTTAGAAGTACTCCGAGCACAATTGGCACCTCTCTTAGTCCGAGATAAAGAGAGTCAAACTAGGGAGGACCTTCTTCAAACCAAGATTTCCGACTACGAATTTGCTCTTAATGAATCAGAGAAGGCGAGGGCGAATTTGCAAGATAATTTAAGTGCTGCCGAGTCCGCTTATAAGAAGATGGAGAAGGAAAGGAAAGACTCCGAGGGGGTCTTTACTGCTCGTATTGTAGCTCTCGAGAAGGCGGTGGCAGATGGGAATGAGAGAGAGAGGATTCTCCAGGAGACACTGGGCCAGGCTACTGATAGGGCAGAGTCAGCTGAGGGGAAGTTAGCAAATTTTCTCTCTCCCGAGGACGTGCAGGCTAAGGTGGATGCAGCTGTTCAATTTGCCCAGCGAGAGATTTCACGGCAGCAATCAGGAGTATCCGAGGCGCCTTCTCATGAGCTCTTAATGGGCCACCTTCTGTGGGGTTATTTGGAGTGTGCGAAGGTGGCGAAATCTTTGATAAGGTCGGATGTTAACTTCTCCAAGTCTTTCGATCTTCGCAAGTTAAAGAAGCCAACTCCCGACGACTGCCATTATTTTGTGGGGAGGTTTGGGGGTTTGCTATCCTCTCGGGATTCTCCGACACCGTCTCCGATGCGCTCTACCACAAGTCCGAGTCCGAGAGCTAGTGGTTCCGAGGGAGTATTTTCTCCAATTTCTCGTCTTGCTCCATTGGGTACTTCCATCGAGGAGACAACTTCTTCCCTCCCTCCTTCCACGGGGGCTTAATTTTATTCTTTGTAATTTTTTACTTTTAAAATAAACGTTCTTTGTACTTATTATCCCTTCCGAGGGCTCTTCGGCTTAAATAAATATTTTTGTTCAATTTCCCCTTTTTCTACTTTTTGTTTGTATAGTTAAATTTCAATTAGCATGGATAATGATAATTCTCAAAAAGTTGCTGACTAAGTAGATTTCCTAAGTAGGAGGTGTTGCTTTGCATGTTTAAATAGGGTACGTGTCATTCTTAATCAATAAGTTTTTCAACACGTGTCCCTTAGTTAACATAATAAAAGTCTAAACTTCTTCTTTTAACTCTGATTTAAAGAGTATATATGCACGTAGGGTCTTTATCAATTATGCACTTATCTCCTAATCCTTATTAGTCTTTGATTTTCTTTCATAATTGCAAGTACGAAAATAATACTTACTTGATACTTACTAGACCAAATTCTTTTTCCTTCTGTGCAATTCCGTTTTCTTTTTTTTTTAAGGCATGTAGTAATAATATTATATTATTATAATATGCATGTTTTGACACTTGTCCACTTCACACTTGGACATGTGCCTTTATACTTTTTTTCTCTTTTTTTTTTATCCTTTCTCTTCCGTTTCCAGTTGCCATTTTAGAATTCTGCCATTACAGACTTTCTCTGCAAGTCTCAAGCAACAAGGAAAATAATCCGCAGATCATAAAATTTCTTTCAACCTTTACCCAAGTCTTTCACTGACTTCATATATATATTTATATATATTATATAGCAATTAGAAAATCATATAATTTTCACGGAGATCTCCAAGATTGGAATGGAATCACGCAATTGTGGAGAAAGAAAAACTTAGCTTCGGAGCGTATCGCCTCATAGCAGTAGTAGCTGTTCTCTGTTTTGATCTTGGTGGCGATCCCCTCGGGCTTTCTCAAGGATTCAACGACGTTCCCACAGACGGCGCCATTTTGTTAACGGGTTTGGAATTATTCCCTATTTAACGGAAGATATTTATTTGGGTTGGAACGCCGATCCCGACCCGAGGAGATTGTTGGTTTTTATTGATTTGCGGCTGGACTCAGATATTTTCCGAGATGCCTACGTATCCCCCGATTGGGAATCAAGCCACTCGTAGTTCTTGTTTTTGTTGGATTCTTGGTGTTGATTAATTTGGAGTTTCGGTTTTATTGATTGTATTGGTTTGTATATGTTGGAGGGGTTGCCTTCGTGAAATAATAAAGAGAAAGAGAGGAGTCCGAGGGGAGGAGTTGTTCTCCTGCCGAGAACATCCGTCCTCTTTTTCTACTGCACTTGTCCCCTTTTTATAGAAATACAGTCTTGCTCCTTAAGTTTGGAATCTTTATTATTTTAATATTAGTTATTTTTATGTTATTATATGTACTGTTATTTATCTGTTCAAGCAGCACAGTAATTAACTTATCTATTTAAGATGTGTCAGCAGACACGTGTTGTGTTCTTTGGGTATTAGTCATGTTACCAGGACGAATATAAAATCGTACGCGTAATAATATATTGAGTCGAACATAATCCGGGTAGTATTTTAGTTATAAATCCGGCCGATAACTGTGTGTCGTGATTTACGATATACGAATAGTATAATTTTTTAACGAAGTAAACCGGTATTTAAACCGTGTTATAATGCGATGTCGTTAATGAATATAAATCATATAATAATATACCAAGTAATTTTGGTAATTGAATAATCGCTTATTTTAAGCAGGTGATTTTCTATCCTGTTAACAAAGCCCCCCAGTTTTTAGTGCAGTCGGTTATTATGACTGCACTAGAAACTCAAAAAGTCGAGAGTTACGAGTATCGCGGATTTTTTAGAGAGGTATCGTAGCCTCTCGTAACGAGGTCGTTTAAGGCATTGTTTCGAGCCTTTTAAAGTGTTGTCTTTCTCGCTTTTTCCGGTCGGAGATATCATAGTGTATGTCCAATAATAGCTATTAATATTTTTAACGTTTCTTTTGAGGTATAGTAAAGTTATTTAGAACCTTGTAGGTCCTTGTCGGTTATCGTATCGTGAATGTCCCGTAGATCCTTGAAAGGCATTTGTAGATCTTCGAAAGGCATCCGAGTCTCATATAGGACTTGGAAAGCCTCGGTAAGGTATCGGGGAACTATTTTGGGGTATCGTAGACTTTCTTCGTTCGATGTTTATATATGTTTAATACAAGCCTCCCCAGTTTTTTGCTTGCCTTTGAAGAGGTGAGGGGTATATCGTGGTTGCCTTCTTCAAGGCGAGAGGTTTTTTTATTTACGATGCCTTCGTTGATATTTTATCCGTCGTGACTTTTCAAGGAATGTTTAAGTGCCTCTTCGAATACCACGCGTTACCGCCTCGGGTATGCGAATTCGATGGACTTTAGTATTTCCTCGGGTGCTGTACTGCACTCGGGTAGGTGACCCGCGAGAAGCTTCCTTATCGGGAGTGGAACGATAGTATCATCATGCCTCTTCGGGTATCACGTCGTACCGCATCGGGTATGGACACTCGGTGGGCCTCCTCATCGGGAGTGGGACGATAGTATCGTCATGCCTCTTCGGGTATCACGTCGTACCGCATCGGGTATGTGACACTCGGTGGGCCTCCTCATCGGGAGTGGGACGATAGTATCGTCATGCCTCTTCGGGTATCACGTCGTACCGCATCGGGTATGTGACACTCGGTGGGCCTCCTCATCGGGAGTGGGACGATAGTATCGTCGTGCCTTTTCGGGTATCACGTCATACCGCATCGGGTATGTGACACTCGGTGGGCCTCCTCATCGGGAGTGGGACGATAGTATCGTCATGCCTCTTCGGGTATCACGTCGTACCGCATCGGGTATGTGACACTCGGTGGGCCTCCTCATCGGGAGTGGGACGATAGTATCGTCATGCCTCTTCGGGTATCACATCATACCGCATCGGGTATGTGACACTCGGTGGGCCTCCTCATCGGGAGTGTGCATTTCTCATCGGAAATGCATGTGACGATAGTATCGTCCAAGGGGATAATCCCTATTTTTAGGGTTAACATTTTAGTTAATCCCTATATATTATTTTTAGAATTTTGAACTTTTTACTTCGCATTCATGCTTTGTAGGCATTTTTTCGAGGAGTCATCGGTTTTTGATAGATGTGCAATTATTTTGTCATTCATTCTATTTTGTCTTTTCCGTGCTAATATTCATCATAACTTTTCAGCACTTATAAATACTTGGACCCTCTCCTTTAATTGTAGGATTTAAGATTGAGTTTAAAGAGATGAGATAGTATCCCATTCTTACTGGCCAAGCAAATTACTTAGCATGACGTGTCCGTTTGCAGTGCAAACTTTGGAGATTTTTCTCTAAATAGAGGTATCACCCGACACGTAACCGTGGCTGTAATAGAGCTTGGACAGCTCAAACTTAATTCGGTCATCCGAGGAAAGATTCCTAAGTATATATATAGGTGCTTTGGAGTTTAGTGAATATTCTCACTTACTTCCAAAAAATCTTTTCCGTTGAGTTGTTTACTCATTTCTTTCTTCGGGGAGTTTTACATTTCCGTTATTTTGCGCAAGCAATGCCTTGGAAAATATTTTACAGTTTATTCTTTCACGGCCGCACGGTTCTCGGAGTAGGGTCTTCCTACCCGGAGGGGGAGAGGGTGGTTTAGGACGTTGGCTGCGATTCTGCCTCGCCCTCCTCGTGGGAGTTCATATGCTCCCAAGGAGGATGAGATTTTTAAAGAGGACCAACCGTCCGAGGGGGATGATGTTCTCGAATATGAGACCGATGCATCCGAGGATTAGGATCATAATCTGATGGAGGAGGATAGCTCTACTTTACGGCTTTATTTGCTTATAAATCTTTTTGTGGATATTCCCTTAGTATATATATTCGGATTAGTGAATGTTTTCACCTAATCCTAATAGTTTCCGTTGCAAGCTTTCACTTTTGGACTTTGCTTGTTTGGAAAGGTAAAGTTATGTCTCTCTGTTGAATTTTATACTTAGAGTATAAGTTTATCGAAATCAAAATTGCATAAGAGGTTCGTAGCACTTATCTGGAGTCCAGGTCGTTCCGTGCATGCCAATTCGTTATCGTCAAGCAATTTTCCTCGGAACTCCGCTCGGAATGGCGTTCGTTAGGCTTCATCCGAGGGGTTGTTGGCTATCGGAGGGAACTCTTCGGGGGTTCCGACTATAATATCTGCATATAGCTTAAGCAAAAATAGCCAACTTTGCTCGAAGTTTCCTTCGGCGAAGTTAGTGTTCAAAAATATGTAGAGCATAGTCCATATTTAAGCACGAAGACCTCATGGATTATAGATTTTGGGTATATTTATACTCTCTTCGTGTTTCCGATGGAAAAACTATTTATCTCATGATAAAATTATACAACCATCTTGGTGAACGGGTGCGTATTCCTCGTAAAGTCCGAGAATAAGACCCGTTGTATTTGGTTTGGGAAGAAGTACATATTGGCAATAATTTGTACTTTTTCCGCCATATTTAGAGAGTTTTTGATACCTCGTGTAAATACCCGTGAATCACTCTCGATTTCCCGCGTGGGTAGCCGTAGTCATCGTATTTTATATATATATATATATATATATATATATATATATATATATTTTTTTTTTTTTTTTTTTTACTCCTTTGGGGGTGGTCACCTGCGAACCTCGTGGTCGGGGTCGTTGCGAGCTCCCGTTTACCTCGTGGGTAGGGGTCGTCGCGAGCTCCCATTTTGAGTGTTCGTAAGTGCCATGCCCTGAGAGTGCTTAGTCCTTGTTCCGATGCTCCAAGCTACCACACTTAGAAAAGTTCGATTTCATACACAGATACTCGTGAGTATCATAAACTTTACTCCTAAATATAGGGTTTAGTATTGTTATAAAGCAATAGAAGCTTGTCCCACTGGTATTAGCAGGAAATTTTATTAAAGAGGTCTCGTGTTCGAACTCCTCTAGGAGCAACTTTTGTTCTCTTTATTTTATTTATTTTTTTCTTTTTACTGGAAAAGCGAAAAATAAAATGAAAATTCCCAATCGCCAAATGGAGGATTCGAACTTGGGCCATTGAAGTAGCAGCCATCGGAATAAACCACTGGGCTATGTCCATTTTTGGTTGTATAGAGATTATTTCTATTATATATATCATAGCAGAATCTTAATAATAAAAAAGGTTTTCACACGATGGACTCGATCCCGAGTTCCTCTACCCGAACTCGGAGAACTATAACCATTAGGCCATTCTCGCTTTCGTTTATAAGTATATTACATTCGCTATATATCACATATCAGAAAATTAATATTAATAAAAAGGGTCGCGAGAGGGCTCGATCCCGCGTCCTTCAGTTAGATGGCCTCGGAACTGCTCTCTTACCACTGGACCACGACCTCTTCTTGGATAAGAAGAGATTTTTTTTAATTTTTATTATATTCTGGCAGCACCTTAACTATTAAAAAAAATATGCTCGGAGAGTCCGAGGACCGCTGGAGCAGCCCCTTTTTTTTTATGAAAGACCTTTTATTGTTTTTATTATATTTTGGCTGCGTTTTAACAAAAAATGCTATCGGAGGTGGGAATTGATCCCGGGTTACTCGGGAAAACGCCCTCGGAGAACTTCTCCGAGGACCGCTGGGACATCCCTTTTTGCTGTTAATAACAAGAGGTTTTTGCTACATATATGTAGTAGTCCTAATAACCAAAAAAAAGCAATCGTAGGTGGGATTCGAACTCGGGCTCCTCTGGTAGAGGCCCCTCGGAGAGTTCCTCCGACCACTGGACCAAGTCCCTTTTTTGTTTATAACAAGAGCATTTTTAGTTTTTATTATATTGGCTCTTCATAATAACAAAAAAAAAAATGCAATCGGATGTGGGACTCGAACCCGTGTGCTTCAGGTAGAGCCCCTCGGAGAGCCGCTCCAAAGACTCATCCGCCAAAGGATATGGTTCCCTACTCATGAATATCTCCCTGATATGATTGACTCTACGTGAATTTGTAGATGGAGTCCTACGAGCCACTCCAAGAGAGGAACTAGCACCAAGTGTCGTTTGATTCTCGGATGGATTGCCCCTCGGAGGAACCCTTAATGATCCCGAAGGACTCCGAGCGGTATCCCGAGAAAAACTACAAGACGAAGCTGAACCACATCTTCTATAATAAGGGGGCATCATCGTATCAAGTAAGTATTATTTTCGTACTTGCAATTATGAAAGAAAATCAAAGACTAATAAGGATTAGGAGATAAGTGCATAATTGATAAAGACCCTACGTGCATATATACTCTTTAAATCAGAGTTAAAAGAAGAAGTTTAGACTTTTATTATGTTAACTAAGGGACACGTGTTGAAAAACTTATTGATTAAGAATGACACGTACCCTATTTAAACATGCAAAGCAACACCTCCTACTTAGGAAATCTACTTAGTCAGCAACTTTTTGAGAATTATCATTATCCATGCTAATTGAAATTTAACTATACAAACAAAAAGTAGAAAAAGGGGAAATTGAACAAAAATATTTATTTAAGCCGAAGAGCCCTCGGAAGGGATAATAAGTACAAAGAACGTTTATTTTAAAAGTAAAAAATTACAAAGAATAAAATTAAGCCCCCGTGGAAGGAGGGAGGGAAGAAGTTGTCTCCTCGATGGAAGTACCCAATGGAGCAAGACGAGAAATTGGAGAAAATACTCCCTCGGAACCACTAGCTCTCGGACTCGGACTTGTGGTAGAGCGCATCGGAGACGGTGTCGGAGAATCCCGAGAGGATAGCAAACCCCCAAACCTCCCCACAAAATAATGGCAGTCGTCGGGAGTTGGCTTCTTTAACTTGCGAAGATCGAAAGACTTGGAGAAGTTAACATCCGACCTTATCAAAGATTTCGCCACCTTCGCACACTCCAAATAACCCCACAGAAGGTGGCCCATTAAGAGCTCATGAGAAGGCGCCTCGGATACTCCTGATTGCTGCCGTGAAATCTCTCGCTGGGCAAATTGAACAGCTGCATCCACCTTAGCCTGCACGTCCTCGGGAGAGAGAAAATTTGCTAACTTCCCCTCAGCTGACTCTGCCCTATCAGTAGCCTGGCCCAGTGTCTCCTGGAGAATCCTCTCTCTCTCATTCCCATCTGCCACCGCCTTCTCGAGAGCTACAATACGAGCAGTAAAGACCCCCTCGGAGTCTTTCCTTTCCTTCTCCATCTTCTTATAAGCGGACTCGGCAGCACTTAAATTATCTTGCAAATTCGCCCTCGCCTTCTCTGATTCATTAAGAGCAAATTCGTAGTCGGAAATCTTGGTTTGAAGAAGGTCCTCCCTAGTTTGACTCTCTTTATCTCGGACTAAGAGAGGTGCCAATTGTGCTCGGAGTACTTCTAACTCTTCTTTGTCTTTCCGACCGTGCTCTTCTACGGCAGTAACCGCCTCCCGAGTCTTTCCAATCTGGAGAAAAGTCCACAATAAGGAATTTAACAGAGATGTATTGTGTAATTTCAGAAGCTTAATTTAGAAAAGCTTACCATGAGCCCCACCCAGTTAAGACTGGTGTACAAAAATTGATACCCCTCGGCGGGTGTTGAACTGGAGGAGGCGAAAAATCGGAGGATGTCTTGATAAGCTTCCCCCACTGACCGAGATGAAAATTGCCCCCCGGATCCACTAGGAGGAATAGGCTCCTGGAATGTATGACCCCTCGGAGACAAAGTCACCGGAACATGCCCCCTCAGAGGAGTCGTATCCTTTACGGGAGTCGTCACTTCTGAATTTGTAAATATGGCCGGTGAACCACCCACTGTGGTGGAGGGGCTAGTCTTTCCCAGCAATGATTGCAGAATCCCTTCCTTCACATCTCGGTCCTCTGAAGAAGGATCAAACTCCCCTTGGGTGTCTTCGGAGTCCCCTCGTAAATCTTCTTGCTCGGGAATGTTGAATTGGGCCAGAAACTCTTCTTCTACAAAAGATACAAACTGACAGTGAGAGAAAGAATGAAACTAGAAAAAATTATGCAAAAAGAACAGATAAGGAATACTCACCGTATAATGAAGGTTCTTCTACCATCGGAGCTTTTCCCTTATCCATAGCTACTACATCAAAAGGAAGAATGTCAACACGTCATCAAATGTCACAAGTAAGGTATGAAAATCTTATTAAAATTTCATAGAAACTCACCACGAGGAGCGGATCCGGAAACTATCGGAGGCTGAGGAGAAGGACCCTCGGAAGATAAGTCTATTACTTCAGTAACCTTCCGAGCAGATTCTTCCTCGGTAACACTCGGAAAGATCCCCTCCTCTGAAACTCTCGGAGAAGTTCCTATATTAGATTCAGAAACAGGTAAACTCCCCGACTCGGATTTAGAAACGGGCACCAAAGCCAAATCCCAAGGTGCTACTTGACGCAAGGGAACAGCGCTCCTCACGACCCCCGCCATATCCATGCATAGAAGAGAATGGTCCTCGTGAAATACACCCTTCTCTGAACCCATATACCTACTCTCGGGAGCATTAACCTCCTCTTCCTCCTCGTGATCGCCCTCCTCTGGTATCTCTGAGACACCACTAGGAGTAGGCTCCCTCGGACTCGACTGCAGATAGTAGTTCGCCATGACATCCCCTGCATCATCCCATCAATAACGTGTATAAGCACAATTTACCACTGTGCTCGGAAAAAGAATAAAAGAATAAAAGAACGAATAAAGAGACTTACGAAAGAGACTCCTCGCAACGGGAGACAGTGACAAGGGCCTCTCCACGGCGTCATCAGTGAAAACTACGTGGTGAAGCCCAGAGGTCTCGTATAACATCGTGAAATCCTCCGACTCCATCAATTTATGCTGGGAAATTATCGGAGATAAAACTGCATCCTGGTCCAAGGCATGCACGGGGGTAGTGCCCTCTTGCCAATCAAAAGGCACATCCCATTCACCATTAACAGGTCCCACGAAGAAGTATCTGTTCTTCCATACGCTATGTGAGGAAATAGCAGCACCCAAGATCCTCTTCGTGGAGTCACCCGAGTTGTCCCGGTGACGAACATTGTAAAAAGGATATCCCCCGGGCGACACCGCCACATCAAAAATGTAAAGGAAATGAGTCACCGAGCACTCCAGTCCATTCACGTGACACCAAAAGACATAAATACAAATGGCGGCAAACCCATTCGGCACCATTTGACTTGGGTTGATATTACAAGTTTTAAAGAGCTCACAGAAAAAGGGGGACATAAACGAGCGCCACCCATACTTCACCTGAGCAAAAAATACTGTCAACATACCCGGAGGAGGATAGCACGCCCTCTCATCCTTCGTCGGGATTCGGAAGACCATATTCTTCTGAAGGACTCCGGTTGAGGTAAACATATCCGCTACCTGCTTACGAGTAGCAATATTCCTCATCTTTTCCACCTTAGCAAAAGTCCGAAGAGGTGGTTCCTTTGATTTGGGAACCCTAGCTTTTTTCGAGGAAGTGGCGCCGCCCTCAGCAGCAGCAGCGATTTCTCCCTTGCGTTTACGAGTAACAACTCCCACCGGAATACCCCTCACACTCGTAGAAGTGTCAATCGGAACAGTAACTCCCGAGGAGGTAACAGCAGCGACAGGATTCACATCGGCAGAAGAAGCCATAGATATAAAAAGAGGAAAGTTTTTTTTTACTGAAACTGAGAATTGCGAGAGAATAAGAGAAGAAATTTGTAGCTCTGGGAGAGAATTATCGCGAATTACACTTGTGTGAATGAAGAAAAAGAAGAGCTACAGTACCCTATTTATAACCAAAAATTACAACGGTCAGATGCCCATAAAGACGTGGCATTTATTCGTGACTCCACGTAACCGTTGCCTGCTCATGCCACGCCGTCCAGATTCTGCCCGTTGCCAACGGTAAGATACTTCAAATCCCTAAGCTGGTCAAACGGCAGTCCACAACCTGCTCTCCCGAGATCTTCGCCTGCTTAATGACAATACCCTAGGGGTATTCAGGTAAAATCGCTTGCAAAACTCTAAATATACGTATTTACCTCTTGGATAAATATCAAAAAAGGAAAAAAATAAATATAGGGACACTAAGCAAAAAATAACCCCTCACCTCACTGAGGACGATGATTTAAAATTCCGCTTGTCTCTACGAGGACAATCGAAATTTGGGGGGGCTAGTGTTAACCTTAAAAATAAAATAAAGAAGATCACTCCTACTTGGAAAAAACAATATGTGGACAATACAATTGTCACGAGTACTTCCGATGAGATGTACCTATAAGGAAAACCCCTCGGAGGATTGCCCTACCTTTCGGTCACTGACCCGAAAAGGTTTACAAGAGCACCCGAGGAGGAACATAAGCGTCCCTTGGAAAGTCAAACGGTGAATGAAAAGCAGATATCAATACGGCATCGGAAAAAGAGCAAACCCCGATGGACCCTTATGACTCCGATATCCACCAAATGCGCCAAGAGGGACCAAGATGGACTCCGAGTCCTATGAACTTACAAGAAAACTTCCTTGCTGAACACTCCTCGGGAAAGACGGCACTCGGACTCATCCGAGGACCCAATTTTGGAGAAAATCAAGAAATAAATACAAGAACATCCCGTGAATACAGTCCGAGAACTCTGGTGAAGAAATCTCACTTTCAGTAAAGCAAATGCAGCCCTCGGACACAAAATCACAGCCCTCGGAAGTTGTACCAAACCCTCGGAGATCACATTTACACCCGTAGAAATCACTCCTGATTGTTGAAGAAAATACCCGAATCAAGAAGGAGGGATAAAAGCCCTCGGAAGAATAGCTCTACCAAAACAATCTACATCAGAAGCCCTCGGAGAAATCAGAAGACACAAAAGCTAATCCAGTCAGCGCCTAGTAGATAAGAGATAAACATTATCCTAATTTTCACACCTGTATCAGTATAACAACGACATCTGTCCTTACCAAAACGCATGCACAATGACACCTGCCCCTACCAAAGTCTATATAAAGGGAGGTGATCAGTAGAAGAAAGACAAGCTGAAAAGGCGGAAACAACTTAGCTTACTTACTACAAATTAACACTCAAATACGTAGGAGAGGAGGAAATGTTCAGTGAATAAAGGAAGGGAATATTCTTAATCTTATTAGGTCCATCTATCATTGCCTCTGAATCACGGACAGGGCGTTCGAACCCAAAATAAATATCTTCCGTTAAATAGGGAATAATTCCAAACCCGTTAACAATGTCATTGCTTGAAGATAATTTAATTATATCTGTCAAATTTTGTAGATCTTCTTAAATTTTTCACCGAATAACAATATGTCAAGTCAATTAGAAGCCTTCATCTCTTTAAACTCCAACCGTGAGTTGCTTGAAGATAATTTTGTTATATCTGTCAAACTGCTTCTTGAGGGTTGCTTTATGTTGATTTTTTGAGTTATGTTAGTCAATACGATATTTACGACGCAACTTCTGATTTGCTTAAGCTCTGCATGCTATGTGCAGTCATTGCTAAAATACGTGTTGCATATTGGACTATTGGAGTATAGGTTTGAGTTTGCGTAGTTATAGTGTGTCAATGGATTCACTATGAAAGTTGGAGGTAATATGTGAGTCGATCACCTTCAATTCTTTTATGTTCATTCATATTCTTTCGTAGATTACATTGAACAATAAAGGGCGAATTATTTTTCTGCCCTATTATTTTTTATTTTTCTACAAAGAAATGTCCAATTTCTCTTATTCGGGTTAAATTGCTACACCTAGTCAATAAGTTGTCGCGCCAAGTCATATTTTTCAGCCCAAAAAATATTTTTTCGACTAATCCTTGTAATATTAAAAATTGCAGTTGCATCCCATAATAAATTGCAATTTGCACCCCCAAAACACACATATTATATATATATATATATTTATATATAAATATTCATTTTTTATATCTATAACAATTTAGAAGAATGATAAGACAACACAAAAAAACAAAAGAAAATATGAAGTAATCATCTTTAACAATATATATATATATATATATCTTTTTTATATCTTCAATAATTTATAACATTCATAAATTATAAAAAAAGAAACATTAAAAAAATTCATCATCTCCTTCCCGTACCCCCTTCCCCCACCCCCACCCCACCCCCTCCCCTAACCCCGCGCTACCACCAGTCTTTCCGTACATCACTGCCACTCACCATTGTCGCTGCTACGAATGGTAGTGCTTCCCGTACCCTACCCCTTCCCTTCGAAATCACCGATAATCACGGCTACTGCTACGAATTTGAAATCAAATTCAGATTCAGAAAATATATATCGAATTCAGATTCAAAATCAAAATCGAATTTCTCATCGAAATTGTGACTTAAAAAGGGGCTAGGGTGAAGGCGAGCGTGGTGGTGGTGAGGTGGTGATGAATATGGCGGCGGGGTGTGGGTGGGGGGGGGGGGGGGGTGCAGGCAGCGGCAGGATTCAATTGCATTGTTATTTTTTTAATTAATGTATTTTTTTTTACAATTTTTAGAAATTATGAAATCTTTACTATTTTTACAAATAGATTTTAAGATATAAAAAATGGATATATATATATATATATAAACATATATATATACATATTCTGGGGTTTAATGTGCAATTTATTATGGGATGCAAGTGCAATTTTTAATATTACAAGGATTAATCCAAAAAATATTTTTTTAGCTAAAAAATATGACGTGGCGCGACAACTTACTGACTAGGCGTAGCAACTTATTGACTGGGCAGCCACATCAGTAATTTGGCCGGAATAAGAGCAATGGACGTTTTTAGTCGAAATTTTGAAAGTTATGAGGCAGAAAAAGTCGGCCCGAAAAAATAACACAAAGTAATATTAGGAAAAGTTAAAGGGCTGAAATTATAATTCCCACAACAATAAAATACAAACACACTCTAACCTTAACTATTATTATTATCATTATTATTTTCGAGAATATTAGCCGAGAAATTATTAATTAACTAATATTAAATATTTATATATAAGCAAACTCTAACCTAATAAACAAGAAATATTATCAGTTAAAAAGCTAAATCTATATACAAAAAAGATAATAATAATAATAATAATAATAATAATAATAATAATATATTTAATAAGTTGAAGCTTAGTTATCTAACGAGAAGCCCAACACAATGTGTGCATTGGGTTGGGTCCTTAATTTATTTCAGAACATGAACCACTAGTGAAAGTTACTTCGCAGAAAACAATAATCAGGATATGGGTTTTTATCAAACTTAGCCCACTAAGTTGGCACATTTTTAAATTACACCCACTATGTTGGCACTCGTCAAACTTAACCCACTATATTGGCGCTGGTGTCAAAACTCACCCACTATTGACACATGTCACTGGATTTGGCCACGTAGACAGCGCGTGGTGTCACGCGCGACAACTATTTACACGTGGCATTTTTAATTCTTTTTTTTCATTTTCCAGGTTATTCTTTTTATTTTTTTCTCCTATTTTCGTTTTTACTTTATTAATTAAAAAAAAATAAAAAAAAAAAACAAAAAAGGGGGAACTTACGGGGAGAGAGAAATCTACCACAAAACATTCCATCTTTTCTCTCTCTCTCTCACACCATAACACTTTCACTCCCAATTCACCAAAGCATGAACCCTAAATCCCCAAATCAAACATAAATCCCCAATTTACTAAATCATGAACCCTAATCCCCCAATTCAAACATGAACCCGTGAATCGGCCAATTTTGTGTCAAATCTTTCGGATTTCCACCACCTTTTGTTCTCTTTTTCCCACTCACCCTCAAATCGCCCCCAATTTGCCTCGTCTAAATCCGCCCGCAATTTCTTAATTTTTTTTTTACGGAAGATTAAACAATTCTGACGATAATCCGTAAGCTCCGGTGATATCGTTGCTTCCACGTGTCGTGAAGAAAATGAAGAAAGAAGACGAGAAGATTTGAATGTTGTTTAATAAATTGTACGAATCTTAGTAAATATTACGAATGTTAATAAAAACTGAATATATTGGGCCGATTTTCTGAATTTATGTTTGATTTGGGGATTTAGGGTTCATGCTTTGGTGAATTGGGGGTGAAAGTGTTATGGTGTGAGAGAGAAAAAAGATGGACTGTTTTGTGGTAGATTTCTCTCTCCCCGTAAGTTCCCCCTTTTTTGTTTTTCTTTTTCTTTTTTTTTTAATTAATAAAGTAAAAACGAAATTAGGAGGAAAAATAAATAATAAATTACCTGGAAAATGAAAAAAAAAAAAGAATTAAAAATGCCACGTGTAAATAGTTGTCGCACGTGGCACCACGCGTTGTCCACGTGGGCAAATCCAGTGACATGTGTCAACAGTGGGTGAGTTTTGACACCAACGCCAATATAGTGGGTTAAGTTTGACGAGTGTCAACATAGTGGGTGTAATTTAAAAATATGCCAACTTAGTGGGCTAAGTTTGATAAAAACCCATCAGGATATACCAAACTTAAATTAAACTACTAGTGAAAGTTACGTCGCAAAAAAAAAAAAAAAAAAACATCAGGAAATACAAATTAAATTAAACTACACATTATTTATTCCTTGGAACAAGGATCAATGGCTTTTCCTTCTGCACTGGAACTCCATATTTCTCACTCATGTCCAACTTGGACAAATCCTCGTTGTTCGGAAGCGACCAATCAAAGTAACGAACTAAAGCGGCCACAATGTAATGAACTTGCTTGTCCGCAAACTGTATACCAGGACACATTCTTCTTCCAGCACCATACGGCAAATATAAATATCCGTCCCCAAGATCGAGATTCGAATCCAAGAATCTTTCGGGTTGGAACGTAAACGGATCTTTCCACGTATTTGGGTCGTGTCCTAAAGCCCAAAGGTTCACCATAACTAATGACCCTTTTGGGACCGTGTAACTCAAGACATTGCACGCGGAACTCGCGAGATGCGGCACAAATGCAATCGGAGGGTGTAATCTTAATGTTTCTTTGATACAAGCATTTAGATAGGGGAGTTGTGAAATTTGAGATTCTTTGAGGGAATAATTTGAGTCATTGGGAATATTTCTTTGGAGTTCTAAAATGAGTTTGTTCATGGCTTGTTTGTTTTTAATCAGCTCTGCCATTGCCCATTCTATTGTTGCTGTTATGTTGCCACAGGCTGGTGGGAATATCTCCTGAAAGGACAATAATTAATACTCGATCATTAATTCAATCTTTATCAGTACACACATATATATATAGCACGCAGCTTCAAAAATGAAAATGATATAGACCGTATTTTACTCTCTCTAGTTGTCATGATAAATATTCACTTTGTGAAAATTAGTTAATATGCATTATCCTATATGAAGAAAACTTGGCAAATAAACTTAATGATGTGATTTTGAGTTGTTCAGGGTTTGCAAAAATACTTTAAAAGTCTCAGATCTCAGGATTCCTTCAATTAAATATTAGAAACTAACTTGTAAGCTAGTGTGAATTTATATATAAACGAAACTCTTAAAAAAGTTATTTGACCATGGACCATTATGTGATGTGTTTACCGATAAGACTTCAGGTATAATAAAATGAATAGAGTAGAGATTACAATTACATACCAGAAGCATGTGGAGCATTTTATCATGCGAGTATCCATGTGCAAGCATAAACTCCAAGAAGTCTCCCCTCCTTTTCTTCATCATTATATCATTATTAATATTATTATTATCAATATTAATTTCTTTTCTACGCTTAATGATAATCTCTTCCCATTTTGCAAACAACCTCTTTGAATACTTCATCGTCGTACTTTGCTGAGCACAAGCATGAAGATCCAACCCACCCAACATGGGAAAGAAATCCCCTACAACCGGTCCATATAGTCTCCTTCCAATCCTTCACACTCCCCTCATCTCCCAAACTCACCATATCACTCGAAAAACAATGGTTCCCCATTGTATTATAAACCGTACCAAACACCAAATCACCAATACTCACCACTTCACCTTCCTCACTCCCACGTAAAAACTCCACCATTTCGTCTACTTTCTTCTCCCTCATCATCGTTTGAAATCTCAAACTCTCCTCCCCGAACAACTCTCCTCGCCAAACAGCCTGTAACGACTTCCACTCTTCGGTGCATTCGGTTGACCAAAGGATGGAGAATCTCTTTAGGTCTTCTTCTTTTATGGGAGTTATTGCTTTGGCGGTGTAACGAGCCGAGAGATGACGGTCGTTGGTTTTCAGTATCTCGGTCGCGGCTTGCGGGGAAGAGCCCATGATTAGGAGCTGAATGCCTAGTTTGAGGGAGATTAGAGGGCCGTGGAGTTTGGATAAATTTGTGACTATGATGTGAGGATTTTTGCCTATGAGTTGAGGAATGTTGCCGATTATTGGCCATTGGTATGGGCCTGGTGGGAGATTATTTGCAACTTTATTTGATGATGGTCGGAGAGGTATCAAAATGGAGTACATGTTATTAGAAATTCTGAGGAAGAATGGTAAGGGTTACAAATTTTGTGATCAACCTAATAAGATACATATATATGTGTAATAAGGGTTCAAATATAATGGAAAATGGAAAATGGTATACACAAAAAGCAATAAACTACACAAGGATATATTTACCCCCCCATTCGTCATGTTGACTACTTGAAAGAGCGCCAACCAGCCACAAGGATATATATTTATTTTTCGATAAAAATGATCTTAGTTTCTCCAGTAGTGAATTTCTTAACGTACGTACAGTAGTGAATTTTAGAAATTAATTCGTACACGCATGCTATGTGACTATGTGTCACAGGGCGTCTTTTCATTATGCAAATAAAAGCGTCACACGGCTATTAGCTCAACAACTGACTACCTTACCTTCGTTGTACGTCGCACTAGCTCAACAGCGTTTTAGAGGAACAAATCAACTTTGCCAACAAGCATAACAATTATTTATCTTTTCAACCTAAATGAAAGTGTTACTTCGGATGTCAATAGTAAGAATATTATTACTTCTGTATACTGATATTTACATTTTTACTACAGAAGAAACCTCACATCAAGTGGCAAGGAACCTCAACTATGGCAGAGAGTGCAGTCTCATTTCTGCTCGACAACTTATCACGCTTGCACAAATACGAGGTAAAACTTCTGGGAGGACTTGTACCAGAGGTCAAGTCTATTCTCGATGAATTAGAGCACATGAGGGCGTTCCTTAGAGTTGCTGATTCCAAAGAACAAGATGATCCCTAGCTCGAGGTATGGACGAGGCAAGTGCGTGAGATAGCTTATGACTTTGAAGATGTTATTGACGAATATAAGCTTCTACTTGCAAATCATGGGACAAATGGATTCACAGCGCGCAATAGAAAAGTATATGATTGGATAAAAGGATTAAAACCCCGCCACGAAATTGCGTCACAAATACAAACAATCAAGTCAAGAGTAGAAAATGCTTCCAAAAGTTATCATAAAATACAAGGACATGTATCCTATCATGGATCAAGGCCCGAGCTACGATGGTCGAGGGGATGCACTTTTACTTGAAGAAGCTGATGAGGTCGGGGGCATTGAAAATCCAAAGAGACAACTATTTCATTGGCTAAAATCTACTGAGGATGGACTCAAAGTCATTTCAGTAGTAGGCATGGGAGGGATGGGTAAGACCACCCTCGTTAAAAAGGTCTACGATGATAAATCATTGAGAGATTCTTTTCACCACCATGTTTGGATTACTGTTTCAGAGGCATATAATAAGATTGAGGATCTCTTGGCAAAGATCATAAAATTGCTTGTTGATGAAGTAAAGCAACCAATGCCTGAACGACTGGAGTCTATGAATGCCGATGAAATGAGATAATTTATCTATGGATTTCTCCGAGATAAAACTTATATAGTTGTCCTAGATGATGTTTGGAATTTAGATGCCTGGCAAGCAATCAGATATGCATTTCCAAAACAAATGACCAACTGTCGAGGTTGTATCATTATCATGACACGCTTTAACAACATTGCAAAGGCTGCCAGTTCCGATACTAGAAGCCATGTTTACAATTTAGCACCTTTAACTGATGAAGATGCAAAATTGTTATTCTACGTACAAAAAGGCATTTCAGAGGAATCATGCTTTCTTCATTTGAAGGAAATCTCTGAAATCATCTTAGATAGATGCGAAGGGTTGCCGCTTGCTATTGTTGTAATAGGTGGCCTTCTAGCTACTAAGAACACCAATATTCAAGAATGGGAAACGTTCAACTGCAGCATTGGTGATGAATTAGAAGGAGATAACTTAAAGGGATTGAAGAAACTAATCGCTCTGAGTTTTTATGACCTGCCATACTATCTGAAGTCTTGTTTCCTATATCTGGGTATTTTCTCAAGAGATGAAGTGCTAAATAAATGGGTAATTGTTCAATTATGGAGTGCAGAAGGATTTGTGCAAGTAAAAACAAGGAAAGACCGTGGAAGAAGTGGCAGACGGTTATCTCAATGAGCTTGTGAACCGAAGTCTACTTCAAGTAGTGGAGATAGATCACGATGGAACATCAAGATCTTTCCATATCCATGACCTTTTACGAGAGTATATTATTTCAAAATCAAGGCATGAAAACCTTATTGCAAGGGACGAAGGAGATGTCAGGTGGACTGACACTTGACACTTCATCCAAAAGCATGCCAGAAACTTGCTATTTTGATCATCTACGTTCTCTGGTGTGGTTTGTTTCCGGAGATTCATCTTGTGTAGAAATCTTACACAAGTAATTGAGCAGAAGGTGCAGGCTGCTAAAAGTGTTGGACTTAGGAGAAGCTCCACTAGTAACAATTCCACGTGAAGTTTTCAAATTATATCATCTCAAGTATTTGAGTTTGAAGAGAACAAAGGTAAAACTCATTCCAAAGTCTATCAAAAATCTTGTCAGTCTCGAGGCATTAGATCTCTATAATACCAGAGTGAGACAATTGCCTACTGAAATTGTGAAGCTCAAAAAACTTCGGCATCTATCAGTGGGCCGTTTCACACCGTACAAATTTAAAAGCAGTCAAGGTCCCAAGGATATGGGGAGCATGTCATCCCTGCAATTTGTGCTGCTTTTGAATGTCAGAGCATGTTATAGAAATAGGGAAGCTTACTCAACTTCGTATACTGGGATTGGCAAAAATAGAAAGAAAAGATGGAAAGGACCTTTGCTCCTCTATTTCCATGTTGTTTAATTTACGACAACTATATCTTTGTTCAAGTGAGGGTGAGGTGCTTCACCTAGAGCAGCCTATGCGGCAATGCCTACTTCTAGTTTCCGGTCTCTGTGATGCCTCTATCTGCATTGGGCAACTTCTCTTGGTGGGCTGACAGAGTTGAAATTGATACGGAGCAGATTAAGGGTTGGGGATCAAGACCCACTAGAGTGCATTCAAAGTTTGCCCAATCTCCTATCCCTGAATATGGATTCAGCTTATGAAGGCGAGGGATTGATATTTAGAACCGAAGGATTTCAGAGACTTAAACGGTTGGAATTGGTGTGGTTAGAGAATTTGAGACGGGTGAAAGTGGAAGAGGGCTGTATGCCCTATCTCGAAACACTGAACATACGGGACTGCAAATTCATGGCGGAGCTGCCTGAAGGTCTCCGACATCTGTTTGGTCTTCAAAGTGTGCAATTTCTGGGAATGTCAGAAGAATTGTCGAATGTTGTTGCCGATCAGAAACGAAATGAAAAAGACTGGGAGCTCGGCCATGTTCCCAAAGTGGACATATGAACTAAGGTGGGTGATAAATGGCTTAAAAGGTAGACGGTTAATTGTAGAAATCGCATCATTAACTTTCCCGTGAAATGAATGTCGTTGGCGGTTCTGTTTTTTCCCTTGTTCTCAGTTTCATTTTGATCAATAGGATTACATTTACTACAACATTTTCTTAACTTTCCTTGAATTCAGTGTTTTTTGCTTCTGTTTCTCTTGAACAATTGTCGTGACTAAAGTATTACCAGCTTGTGTTTTCTAGCTATGGAAAAAAGAATCTCAATTGAGATGGAAAGAGATATGCTAGAGAAGAAAGGTTTATGAAATGATTCCTAGTCGAGAGTGCGTAGCGTAGTCTTTGTTACTTCAGTGTGCAAGTAGCAAAATACAATTTAAGCCGATAAAAACCATTACCTTGAACAAAGCACAATGGCTGCATTCAATTGCTCGCAAATTATTTACACTGGATTGTCATAAAGGATTGAAATGAAACTTGATCAGTTAGGACCTGCAAGCACGTGCGCGCAACAACCAACACGTTTGTTAGGACCTGAAAGGTGCATTGCACTACCAACAATACGCGCAACAACTAGATCATACTTTTCCACCTCAATGGAGAGCTGTTCTAAACAATCAAACACAATACTGTTCAACATACTAATTATACAAAGTCATATTAACAGCAGAATTTTGATAGTCTCGAAAATATTTCAATCAGATAAATCCACTTCATTTGATGTATGCTCAACTCAAAAAGTGAAACGGCATTGCTTATGAACTGGTCACGAATGCTCAAACAACCATCGATTCTGTTTTGGGAACATTTCATCTCTTCATGGGTTGTAACAACTGGAGTTTGATTATCGTTAAATGGTGAAGAAATGATAGCTATTATCAATCAATACGTTATCTTTTGAATATATAAATCTTGTGTATGCAATACAAAGGAGTTACAAAGTATATACGCAATCCATGGGAAGATATAGTTGCGGCTTCATTTCTGTGACACAGCAAAATTATGTGCTAAAATATATTCTGCAATATTTAATTGTCTATTACTCTCCATCAAGCAGAGAATGCTAATTATTTTTCTGTTAATTCATATGAACTATTCAGACATGTTAGTACCAAAACTGATTGTTTCTTTTCTATCAGATAGGTTGTTTCTCTTGCATGTATTCGTCAGAAAATGCAGTCCAGTTCACTTGATGATGCTCAATTCAAAAATGAAATACAAAAGCCACCCGGCCGGCATTGCTTTTGAACTGGACATAAATGCTCAAGTCATCATCATATCCATGACTTCTAAGAACGCCCTGCCAAGCTATATTTTTCACTATATTTGATGAGAGTTTTAGTTATAACTAGACATAAATCGACTCTAGATTTTCATATTAGAAACGCAAGTGCGCACGAACTCCTAATTCTAGTTTTACATAAATGCCTAAAATGATCAGATAAATAGTAAACCGCGGCTACGAAAAATGATTTACAGTATTTTAGGCTCCACAACTTAAGAAAACGTTGCCGCTAACGAACTTGAATAGAATCAAATTATATACATATGTGGCTAACTAATTAACTCGATCTTTCTCTTTATTGTGA
Source organism: Linaria vulgaris (assembly GCA_948329865.1). Classification (NCBI taxonomy): domain Eukaryota; kingdom Viridiplantae; phylum Streptophyta; class Magnoliopsida; order Lamiales; family Plantaginaceae; genus Linaria; species Linaria vulgaris. Next base: position 126,009,727 of record OX415250.1, on the reverse strand, counting down.
TTTATGATCAATTATATTGCAGCAATGACGTGAAATGTGAACCAATTGGTAAAACTCCTCCAATGTTATTTAGTAAGTTAGTGAAGTATTATATCATCTTTTTGTAATTCAAAGTGAGAATAATATAAAATAACAAAATGAAGTTAATCTCACCCTCAACTTTTGGCAATTGAGAGTTACAAATACCCCTCTTTTGCATACTATAACGGGTGACATGCCAAAAACCCATAAATTAATAACATTTCACGTCCAAATTTAATTTCTGTATTACAGGTTGTACAAACTAGAGCACGTTAATGACTATTTGTATAGTGCCACTTGACATAAAAGACAAATTACTAGTCTTTAAGCATTGGTATTATATATAGTTTAATGCATGTTGGTTTCAATAGTTGTCATTATTAATTGACTAATATATATAGTTGACAGAAGAAAGATATAGTCTACAAGTCTACATAAATAAAGATGGCTTTTATTATAGAAAACTAGTTCCATCAAGTTTGGCGGGCGTGTTGTGTTGTATTATGTCGTGTCTTAATCAGTGAACTAAAATTGGATCTTTTCACTTCACACGCCGCAGGCCGCAGCTCATAAGGTCAGATCTATTTACATGAATTTTGTTTATGATCTTTATTATCATTGTGATAACTTTTGAGATTGCTTTTGTAATTAGTAAACATGTGTGTCTGAATCTCTCGATCAATCAGTTCCGTATCTCAGAGAAATAGTTATAAGTTCAATGTGGGGGAAAAGGTCAATGTGGGGGAAATGTACGCAATGGTTGAGTTATTTGGTTACCCTATATAAGGGAAAACTAATAGATTAGAGAAACTTATCATTGCAGAAGTGGCAAGGAATCTTTGACTATGGCAGAGAGTGCAGTCTCATATCTGCTCGACAACTTCTCTAGCTTGCTTCGTTACGAGGTAAACCTTCTGGGAGGACTTGGACCAGAAGTCAAGTCTATTCTCGATGAACTAGAGCACATGAGAGCGTTTCTTAGAGTTGCTGATTCAAAAGAACAAGATGATCCCCAGCTCGAAGTATGGACGAGGCAAGTGCGTGAGATAGCTTATGACTTTGAAGATGTTATTGACGAGTATAAGCTCCTGCTTGCAAATCATGGGACAAATGGATTCACAGCGCGCATTAGAAAAGTATATGGTTGGATAAAAGGATTAAAACCCCGCCACGAAATTGCTTCACAAATACGAACAATCAAGTCAAGAGTAGAAAATGCTTCCAAAAGTTATCAAAGATACAATGACATGTATCCTATCATGGATCAAAGACCGAGCTACGATGGTCGAGGGGATGCACTTTTACTAGAAGAAGCTGAGGTTGTGGGCATTGAAAATCAAAAGAGACAGCTTCTTCAATGGATGCAATCTACTGGTGGTGGGCTCAGAGTTATTTCAGTAGTAGGCATGGCGGGGATGGGTAAAACGACCCTCGTTAAAAAGGTCTACGATGATAAATCAATGAAGGGCAATTTTGATCACCACGCATGGATTACTGTTTCAGAGTCATACAAGACTCAAAATCTCTTGGCAGGGATGATTAAGTTACTCCTTGATGAAGTAAATCAACCATTGCCTGAAAGACTTGAGTCCATGAATGACGATGAAATGAGAGAATATATCTACAAATTTCTCCAAGATAAAACTTTTGTAGTTGTGCTAGATGATGTCTGGAGAATAGATGCCTGGGAAGCAGTCAAATATGCATTTCCAAGAACCACGGCCCAAAGTCAAGGTTGTGTCATCATCACCACACGCTTTAACAGCATTGCAGATGCTGCGAGTTCTGATACCAAAGGACATTTTTACAGATTAGCACCTTTAAATCCGGAAGATTCAAAATTGTTGTTCTACAAAAAGGCATTTCCGAGGAACTCATGCCCACTTCATTTGAAAGAAATCTCTGAGAGCATCTTAAAGAGATGCGAAGGATTGCCGCTTGCCATTGTTGTAATAGGTGGCCTTCTAGCTACTAAGAACAACAACATTCAAGAATGGGAAATATTCAGCCGCAGCATTGGTGATGAATTAGAAGGAGATAACTTAAAGAGACTGAAAAAATTAATCTCTCTCAGTTTTTATGACCTGCCATACTATTTGAAGTCGTGTTTCTTATATCTGAGTATTTTCCCAGAAGACGAAGAGCTTCAAAGATTGCTACTGGTTCAATTATGGACTACAGAAGGATTTGTGCAAGAAAAACAAGGAAAGACAGTGGAAGAAGTGGCAGAGGGCTGTCTGAATGAGCTTGTGAACCGAAGTCTAGTTCAAGTAGTGAAGACATATCCTGATGGAACAACGCCAATAGCTTTCCGCATCCATGACCTTGTACGAGAGTATATTATTTCAAAATCAAGGCACGAAGGTTTTATTGCAAGCAATAGAGGAGATGGCAGGTGGACTAACAAGATTCGCCGGATTGTACTTGATGCTTCATCCATCAATATGCCAGAATCATGCGATTTTGAACATCTTCGTTCTCTATTATGGGTCGGTTCCGAAGATTCGTCTTGTGTAGTAATATTACAGCAGATATTGGGCAAAAGATGCAGGCTGCTTAAAGTGTTGTACTTAGTAGGAGCTCCAATAGAATCCATCCCAGATGGAGTTTTCAAGCTATATCATCTAAAGTACTTGGATTTGAACGGAACAAAGGTAAAACTCATTCCAAAATCCATCAAAAATCTTGTCAATCTGGAGAGGTTAAATCTTTGGAATACTAGAGTGACACAATTACCTACTGAAGTTGTGAAGCTAAAAAAACTTAAACATCTAACGGTGGGTAATTTTGAAGATGGCAGGCTCATAGGCTTTCATGGTCCAAATGAAATAGGGAGCATTTCGTCCCTGCAAGATCTTATGTTTTTGGATGCCAATGAAGTTGGTGGTGTTAAAATAGTTGTAGAAATAGGTAAGCTTACGCAACTACGTAAACTGGGCTTGACAAAAATAGAAAGAAAAGATGGAAAGGACCTTTGCTCCTCTATTTCCAGGCTATATAATTTACAAAAACTATTTCTTGTTTCAAACAACGACGAGGTGATTGACCTAGACCACTCTATGCCTACTTCCAGTTTTCCATCTCTGCGATATCTCTTTCTATACGGGTGCTTAGTGAAGATACCACAATGGGCACCTTCTCTTGTTGGGCTGACCGAGCTGTACCTGAAAAGGAGCAAATTAAGGGGGGATGAGGACCCTCTCGAGCACATTCAAGGTCTGCCCAATCTCCTATCCCTGTGGCTAGATTCAGCTTATGAAGGCGAGGGATTGATATTTAGAACCGAAGGATTTGAAAGACTCAAGCAATTGAAATTGATGATGTTAGAAAAGTTGAGATGGGTGAAAGTGGAAGAGGGTTGTATGCCCCATCTCGAAATGCTGAACATGTGGGACTGCAAACTGATGTCGGAGCTGCCGGAAGGCCTCCAACATTTGCGCGATCTTCAACATGTGCAACTTGATGATATGTCTGAAGAATTTGTGAAGAGAGTTGCTGATCATAAACGAAAAGGAGAGGACTGGGAGCTCCGTCATGTTCCGAAAGTGGACATATACAGTTTGGTGCGTGGTGAATGGATAAAACGGTAGATGCATGGTTACTTTTTGAAATACCATCAAAATGGTAAGAATGATTACCAAATTAAACAAGTATAAGTAAATATTACTTGTGGCATTTTTCGGATTTCTTGCAACCCAGTTTTGTTTTCTATATTTAACTTTGGAATAAAGAAATTTATTTTTCAATTGAGATGAGATGGAAATAGAGAATGGCGCGATTGTTATCCAGAGTTGGGAAAAGAAATAAGATTTGCGTTTCTTCATTTTTCCAATTTTGTTTTTGTTAAGTTAGTGAAATGATACCCATTTATATCTTGGGGTGAACTAGTTGCTCGCTGAGAGTGCACAAGAACTAACTATGTTCTATTTACCGAAACAAAAAGACAATTAAATAAAAGTTATTGCAAGCAATGCAACTCTGATTTAATTTTTCTCCATAGAAAAAGGTACAGTTTTGAACAGTTGGAAAGGTGACGATCTCCCCATAGTATGCGAGAACGAGATCCAAGCGTCTCCGCCTCAAAAGATATCAGAGCAGCGTGCACTTTATCTACACAATTGTCCAGCCGATCACGAAACGACTAGATATGAGCTCATCCTAAAATATTGGTCGCGCCCAGGATACATAAACAGTTCCCTATTTTCACTGGGTAACTGAAAAATATAACAGGACATATTCTAAGAAGCATAGAGCAACAGTTGGATATTAATTCACCACCTAGTGGGTATTCTGTTTGGCTTGTTATATAGCAAGAAAAACGGATCATGTGCGGGGCTTCCAGTTGCGATCAGTACATATGGCGTGATGACTATTCTGTTTGGTTTTAAACACACTTTTTTATTTCACACAAATAAGAATTTACAACACTCAAATACTTATATTTTCACACAAAATAAGTATTTTAGATTCTCTCTCTTTTTCTTCTTTTCTTGTTTTCTCTCTCTCGTTGTATTTTCCTCTCTTGCTATCGCAGCATGTTATATGAGGAGGAGAAAAGGTTGAGATGTCCTAGTCTTGCCATCACCATCGTGTAGTTGGCTTTGTCGGATCATGAAACACGAGGGGAAGTGTTGGCAAGGTTGTGGCTGGACAAAACTGACTTTTCAACATATTCTTCAGTATGTATTTTTTGCATAAAAGGAAGTATGGTACATCATGATTCAGATTTGATAACTTGATGGTTGCATCTTCGACTATTGTATTATAATATCGGTGCACCACACACCAGCAACATCTAATGTAACGTGCGACATATATGCTTACAAAAGCAATCAGGACCCTCTCGAGCGCATTCATGGTTTGTTCGGTCTCCTATCCCTGCTGGCCGATTTAGCTTATGAAGGCGAGGAATTGAAATTTAGGGCCGAAGGATCTCAGAGACTCCAGTTATTGAAGGCTTGCTATTAAGCCACATGAATGAAGAATTTGTGAACAGTGCTGTCGATCAGAATCGAAAAGGAAACAAGTCGGAGCTCAGCCATGTTCCTAAAGTGGCCATTGACAGTTTGTTTGGTGGTACTGAATAGAAGACTAGATGGTTGTATAAGCACTCCATTTATTAAATTGTACAAATAAGTATGCATATGCTTTGCGCCCAATATGAAAGTATAGGTAAGCAGCTTCTCAGTGTGGTGTTTCTTTTAATCTTAATTTTGTTTCTATTTATTTTGGAGAATAGTCGTTACAACTTACTGCAAACAAATTTTAGACTTCTCTATACATGCGTTTCGGCTCAAGATTAATATTTCGTGATGGAAAGAGACACGTGAGAGAAGAAAGGTACACGATCTTATTTGACATGCAACAACCGTGACTACATCTTTTACTTAAACCGATAAAAAATATGAGTGTGAATTACTTAATGTTTAATCAGGGAGACCATACGACTTTTTGGATAGTTGAGGAACAAACGTTCTGTTTGCAAAGATAATGTCTCAATTTTACATTTTTTGATCTAATCTTTCCACTATTTACATCTTCTCTTTTAAGTGATAAAGATGATTTTTCACTTGTCATCATGCACAACCCACAACTACAAGGTTAGGTCTTCTAATTAACATGAATTCAATCATGACCATTGTCATAATTGTGATACAGTACTTTTCTTCCCAATTAGTAAACCTGCTGGATGTATACGAGTAAAAATTCGACTAGTTAATTAGTGGTTGGTTCTATTCTCTTTTTTATTTATTTTTCGATAAAAATCATTTTAGTTTTCCCGGTAGTGGGATTTTTAACAGTAGGTGAATATTAGAAATTAATTCGTACATCACATACTATGCCTAGTCTAACATTGTCCAAAGAATCTTCAATAACTGAGTCTGACAAGAAATTGTGGCTCGATTATTGTAACTCTGATAGTTTTTTCTCAATAGCGAAAAGCACAATTTTAATTTGTCAATAAGATAAAAGACTTTATATTGCTAACTTTTTGTTGATTAAAAGCTGGCATAAAAAGATCTATTTAACTTCATGAACATGATAGCATGATGTGGGAATACTCTGGGAGTTCTTGCAATATGGGAGTCATGCACTTGCAGTCATTGAACGAGAATCGACAAAAGTCGACAGAGAAATATGGAAAACAGTACGTTGTTGTGTATGTTACAAAGTGAACTCAAGTTTTTCAAAGATGCACTTCTTTACGGCACAAAATGTTTTGAAGGGATTAGAGATAGATATTGAAGCTCGTATTTCTCCAATGCCTTATTAAGTGGAAGAAAAACTTCTCTTTATTAAGCATAATCTAAGACCATACCCATGCGATGTGTGGTATTTTCTCAACAATTAGCACAGTTGAACCGGTCAAACTACTGGACCATGAATTTGACACAATGGTCGAGATCAGAAAGTTAAATATGGTCCCCACGGCACGTGGCCACCCAAGCATTCATGAATGCCACAAGAGTGACGCCATATCCTATACAATGGCATGAGCACACTCCCCCCACAATCGAAGAAATTGACTTGCAAGGCGAGAACAATGCAATCCTCGTGATCACCATGTTTACATGTAACCAAATCTGGTTTAAGTTGGTCGATCAAGTAAAACAAATCTTCTAAATATCACGAGAAATTACAAATCTTTGTCTTTTTTTTATATATTTCTTTATGATGCATTCTTTGTCTGGTTCGCTGCAATGTAGAATAGATCTCCTAAAATTAAATTCATGCACTTTTTGCCGTGATTAAGAAGGTTATAAATTATTGAATTTGTGAAGGTCATCACCAATCCAAACCCAATTAATCTTAAATATTCTCTTATTTAATCACCATCGGTGGTGAGTAAGTATTTCACGGAAAAATAGTAAAAGAAAAAAAATAAGATCATGAACAGCAAAGATCTCTCATGTCAATTTTATCATTATTTGATATTTTGTCTAGTAAATGGCGATGAGGTCATTAAGCTATAGAGATCATGAAAATTCTTGATGAACCCTAACCTCAAATCCCCAAATTCTTGAAGAACTCTAATTCTTCAATTCATCCCTAAATCCCCAAATTCTTGAAGAACCCTAACCCTAACCAGTGCGACAATGGATGCTTAACTTTCCACAACCGCGAAAATCGTCGTGAAGCTTAGAATGAGCATCCCAATGAGTGCGCCTCTAGAAGAATTGTTGTTTGTTGGCGCTCCATCATCAAACCCCATTGTGCGCCGGGAGAGCCTTCTAGAACCATCGTCGACGGCACGTGCATACCTGTATCCTCCAAAACTGGTAATTATCATGAATCACATTTCCTAATAACATAGCCTTGTATTGATCTGTGTGTGCATTGTGAGATGTAGGCATGAGGTTAGAATGTGTGCTTTTATGTGTAGTCATTGAGGAGACTCTTCTGTTTGGCATTGAGGGTAAAAATGAAACCAGTTTATATTGCATACAATTGATAGTTGAACAAACCAGCTTATATTTTGATAAAGGATTCTAGGAAATACCTTGTTTTGATGATGTATATACATGTTGCATTGTGCAGCATGGTACGAGGGTGAAAACACTGAGCACTGAACTGAAAGGTACTTTTTGGGATGATGAATTTGAGAGAAGGTTGTGTGATGTCTTATGTGATTTTTCTACGGTGAGGAAAGTACGAACAAAGGATGGGGTACTAGATGCAGTAGCACATGCAGCAACAGTCCTGTCATCTATCCCAGGAAAAAAGATTCATCGAAAAGGTCCATGTGTTTGAGAAGGTCATCAAAATGCGAGCTCTGTTCTACACATTCTATAACTTTGTAATCAATTTCCAACTGCCCCTAGATATAGCGACTGGGAAAATTACGAGGAACGATTCGTACAATGCACTACAGCGGAATGTAATGACATTCTTCTTTCTTATTACCTATTCCTATTATGTTGTACCTATAGTATATGTACTGATTGTCTCTCTGTAAGAGAGTGATTTGGACAGGCTTTTCTTCATCCATGGTTTACCAGCCTTCCACCTTAAACACAAATTCTTCATCAAAGCAGACGCAACATTTTTCAAAGAAGAACATTTGTATTACTATGAACAGGGAGACAAGGCACTACACTTGATGGATAGTGTCATCTGTCGTTAAGATAAGGATGTACATTGCTTCAAAGTCTTAGCTCGGCTTGCAAGTGAAATGGACGTAACCACGGAGGATGGGCTATTTCAGGCCATTCGTGCAACAAGCAATGAGGATGGAAAATCTGAAGATAGTATCCGGAGACTAGTGAGGACTTGTAGGCGCCCTTTTATGCGACTCTTCGTTCCCTTGCATAAGACTGGTCGCACGCCAACTTTGGACACGGGGAAATTTGATTTGGTCGAGGCTGATAAACATCAATCTCCAGCGGTTAGTGTTTTATCTACTAAAGTAAGTAGCTGATAATAGTTTAACCAATTATTAGTTTCCAGAAACTAATAGTCATTGTATTCCCTAATTTGTCGCAGTGTTTCGGCGACTTATCCCACTATAGTGCTCATTGTTACTCATGTTTCCAACATCAGACTATTTTCTACCTTCGGTATAAGGTTGCCGCATTACTTGAGGAGAAAATCTTTGCATTTTCTGATCCGACTACTCAGTCGTGTGATGTAGGGGACTTGCTAAGGGGGATCTCGCCACACACCAAAACAGAATTAGTCAAGGAACTAACAATCTGCCATGGCAGAGTGGTCACTAGGGCGCGGTCTCTTAATCTAGCTTAATGCGTCGTGAACTTTAATTTTATGGTGTATTTTACTGTTAATATAGCCTGATTTGATCATATTTTTGATTTTTTGGAATGATCATATAACTCAATTGCTAACATTGTGAGGTCAAGGCTGTTTTATTCATCATGTAACTTATTTGTTGGGATTTGCTTATGTTTTATTGTTAACCTATATTTGATGCTGATTTCGTTACTCATTTGATAAGTACAACAAAACAGGGCAAAGCAGGACAAAGCATTACAAAACAGTGCAAAACTACACTAATATCATATTACTCTCTATAGTCCTATCATTAACTAAGATATTTGCAGTTTTCTTCGACATTTCATACACCGTTGCTCGCTGGATTCTACTCGGATTCGCAGGTCTAATAGTAGTAAAAATTTCTTCAAAATCCGTATGATGAATTTCAACGTCAACTACAAAATCGTTCCATAACATCCAAATCCCTCCAAACATATCACTCATTGGCGCAATCTCATAACGATTGAAACCCAAGTAAGGAAAGTCCTTTCGATAAAAATCAATAAGACTTGCTCCATGACAATTCCATGAAACGACCTTCATAAAGGAAGTAGAAATGTGTTTTGGATACACAGTGCTGCAACACATCCATTGTTAAGACTCGTTGTCGCATTGTTTCCCATTGAGTGAGACAGAGTACCGTCTGTGATTGCCATCAACCCAATTCAATCGTCGCACTCCCATTCTAAACTCCCAAATAAAACCATGAATCGTCGTCACCAATAACATCCTCACCCCAAGTCTCTATATGGAAATCAAACAGGGACCCCAAACGGTTGAAGAAAGTATCATAGCCCCATGCATCATTCTCATTAGCTGCCACCATTTCATTATGAGCATTCATTTTCTCTAAAGTATGTTTTCTGTGGTGAGGAGGACGGATTAAGAAGTTCACTCATTTATAAGAGTTTGTAGTAATTAGTGACTCTTCATATACTCAACTAACAACTTTTAAACTAATTAATGGCGGCATATTTGAGATGTGCGACTGCTGGAAATCAGTCCAATCAGATTAAATCATTAATTGCTGTTAGAACATCTAAAGGAAATTAGTCAACACAATTGAAATAATAAACATAAAACCAGATTCATTACAACACAAACCCTAAACAAACTAAAACCATTAACTTAGATAGTAACAACATTCATAAAAACTTAACAAATCACTCTTCTTTAAAGCTCACAACAAAAACACAAATAACTAGGAAACAAAACAAAAGACATAACAACCTAACACACTAAACTCCACAATCACTTGTCCCAATTGCAACAAGTGCATTTCATTGGTGGCAGCCATCCCATCCATTTCATCACAAACAAGTCATGGAGCAACGCCGCGTTCTTACAGTCGTACAAGCGGAAATACTTATCCTCATCACTCTCCTACAAAACAAATAAGTGTATCAAAATCAGCAAATATTGGTAACAAAATAAAGGCAACAAAGGAACAAGTTTACAAGGCAATACTTGGCGAGGTATGGCATGATAAGGAGCCGATATGGTAACCCTAAAATCTGGCATATGAGCACGAACTCCAGTCTTAGACAGGAACGCCAGGAATGAGTAAAATTTCTGCCTCAGTTCATAGAGCTTACTGTAGATAACCCTCATATCCCACTCACCTCATTCCCAACGCATCGTATCCAACTCAGGCTTGAGAATCCTTAATCCATTTTCAAGCGCAAGCACGTCATTCAATCGGTGCCTTCGGCCATACTCCACCAACTTTGTCAACAACTGAGTCTCCAAGTGTTGATTAAAGTTGCCATCATGATACAACAAGGAAACATCATTTTCATTTGGAATCTCCATGGATTTTCTCAGCTTCTTTAAGACGGAGTAGAAAATAGATTAATAGAGAGAGTGAAGTATTTTTAGTAATAGATTTGCAAAAGATTTGGGGGTTTTATAGCCCAACGGGCGACCGTTCACATAGAACTCACACTTCGGTCCAATTAAGACATTAACCAATGCAATCAGTTAACAATTATCTAAAAGCCACAATCCATTAAAATGGCAACAAACACAACGTTTTGAAATTGTACATTACATGCACTGGTCAATCTAATCAAGACATAAACAGACAACCAAACACATCATTTGGCCATGTAAAACAAGGCATAAAACAGTGACAAAAAACTGAATCAACCCGTGACTAAACAGTGAGTATAACACTACTATAATCCTTGATAAAATCAAACCTAAAGATTGTCTGTGTCACTTGAAACCGGGCAATAATCTTCACCAGCAATTGATGCAAGCAATGTAGCTATACCCTGCGTAATGTGAAAAAATAGGGATTTGGTAGAACTTAGGGATTAGCCTAGGGCTTTGGTAGAATTTAGGGATGAATTGGTTTGGGTTAGGGTTCTTCAAGAATTTTCTGATTTTGACCAAATGTGTTGGATTTGATTTGACCATCACATATACTTTTGTAAATGTACTGATTGTAATTGACTTTGGTCGCGGGGTTTTTTTGCAAATAGCCCATCTTCGAAAATAATGTTAAAAAAAATTCAAGATGTGGCGATGACGTGGAGGTGTTGTACCAGTACAGTCAGCCTCCAAGTCATCGTCAATGGACTCCAGGCCTGAAAAAAGCCCGTCGGCATATTTTGTAAAAAAAATGAAAGATAGCGGGTATCCAATTAATTTCGAGAGTTATCGGGTAATAGTGAATAATAATAAAAGTTAACGGGCAGAAAATTGAATTTGCCCTAAAAGCTTTATGTAGTTAATTCTTTGTTGATTAAAAGCTCTCATGACAGTATCTATTATATTAAACTTCACGAGCCGGAAAGCATAGTGTGGGAAATACTTGTGGCAGTTTAGGATTCACTCTCTTGCATTCATGTTAGAATTTAGAAAGTGATCTGAAGCATTTAAGGATGCGATTCTCTGTAATAGAAAATATTTTGACGGGATTGGTATGGTTGAATCGATCGAACCACTGGAACGGGAGTTTGATTAGTGGACAAATTATATTTATCTTTGAAATGGGGAAAATCTGCATCAGTACATAATTTAACACAACGGTCAAGATCAGATGACGTTGAGATAGTGAAGAAAAAGATGTGGAGTGGCTTAAAATCAAAATGATACTGAGTTCATTGATATTAGATATATTAGATGTATATTTGGTAATTATTGTAAATTGATACATATCTTTAGTGATAGATAGTTACCTTATTAATGAGGATCTCCTTTGTATATATATTGAACATTACTCATTGAATAATACAGGGAATTCATTATCTTACATGGTATCAAGCGTTTTCTTCTTTTTCATTCTCTCCTAAAATCATGTCTAACCCTAGCGATGATACCGCCGGCTCCAAGCCGCCGTCCTTCGATGGCAAAATTGACGCGCCTCTTCATGAGGCCGCCTATCAAAAATTTCCCCCCGCCCTCACCGTCACTAACATCAAGAACTTTATTCCAATCTTGTTGGACGTTGAATCCGGGTAATACTCTACTTGGTCTGAGTTGTTCAAAATCCATGCGCAGTCTTACCTCGTTCTCAACCACATCATACCACCCTCTGTTGTGGTCGCCCCATTTGACCCTGAGATGTGGGACCGATTGGATGCCATCGTACTATAGTGGATTTATGGCACCATCACGAACGATCTTCTCCACACAATCATGGAAAATGACTCTACTGCCCTAATTGCATGAACGAATCTTGAGGAGTACTTCCAAGACAATAGGGACTCTAGGGCCGTACATCTAGAAAATCAATTCTCCTCCACCACTCTTGATGATTTTTCGAATGTCGGTGCTTATTGTCAAAGGTTGAAGATGCTCGCTGACCAATAGGCTAACGTTGGGTCTCTTGTCTCTAACCATCGTTTAGTTTTACAATTGGTCATAGGTCTTACCGATGCATACGGAGGCATTGCGACCCTCATTCAGCAAAGTGATCCACTCCCTCTCTTCTTTAAAGCCCGTTCCATGTTGTCTTGAGAAGAGACGAGTCTTGCCAAGTGTACCACCCGCCAAACCGATGTTGCCCTAGTCACGCATCACGCCCCGCCAACAGCATCCAGCAACTCGGCTTTGCATCACGACCCGCATCAACCTGCATACTGCTGACGAGGTCGGGGACGCGGTCGTGGCCGCTTCACAAGTCAGCAGGGTCGCGGCGGCCGCCACAACTGTCGTGGTGCACCTCCACCGTATCAATGGTCGTGGCCTTATTCACCTTGGGCCTACCCTACACAGCAGTCATGGGCCGCCCATCTACCAAAATGGGCCGCTCCGCTAGCCCCTTACCCTATGGCCCAGCTGCGTCCACCCAACCCTAACCCACACAGATAGGGTATCCTCGTCCCACGTCCCCAACATACGTACCACACTGAGGTGGCTCCATATGCACCTACGAATATTGACTCGGCGATGCATACAATGTCCCTCGGCCAACCAGATGACAATTGGTACATGGACTTGGGTGCCTCGTCTCACATTACCTCAAACCAAGGTCATCTCACGTCCTACTTTAATTTGCGTACCAAATGTGATATAATTGTTGGTAATGGTCACTCTCTTCCGATTAAGGGTTCGGGTCACTCCTCTCTCTCTCCCCCCCATTCCCCCCTCTTCACCTCCATAACGTCCTCCATGCTCCTCATCTTATCAAAAACTTGATCTCCGTTAGAAAATTTACCACTGATAACTCTATTTCTATCTCTTTTGATCCTTTTAGTTTTTCTGTGAAGGATTTTCGGACGGGCACTCCCATCATGAGATGCAATAGCTCGGGTGATCTCTACCCCCTTCTACCACCCGCCGCCTCTCGTTTCGCCTCGTCCCCCTCCACCTTTCTCTCTCTCTCTCTCGACCGATCGATGGCACGCACGGCTTGGCTACCCTGGCGATCACGTTTTTTTATTTTCTTAGGCGTAGTTCTCATATTTATTGTAATAAACTCTTCTCTAGTTCGTTTTGTCATTCTTGTCCCATGGGGAAACATGTTAAATTGTCGTTTTATGATTTGCTTACTACGACTCGTTTACCGTTTGATTTAGTTCATAGTGATGTTTGGAAATCTCCCGTTTTGAGCTCCCTGTGGCGTCGTTACTATGTTTTATTTCTAGATGATTATAGGGGTTTCTTGTAGACGTTTCCTTTATCTCAAAAAAATGGTGTTTTTCCTAGTTTTTAATCTTTTCGTGCTTATGTCAACAAACAATTTGAACGTGATATTAAAATTCTACGAAGTGACAATGGCACGGAATATAAAAACGCCTATTTCTCTACCTTTTACAAAACATATGGCATGCATCAACACTTTTCTTGCCCATACACCTCTTCTCAAAATGGAAAATCTAGACGCAAGATCCGTATGATAAATAATATAATTCGTACTTTCCTCTCCCATGCTTCCGTTCCGCCGACTTTTTGGCCTCACGCCTTGCAAGTCGCCACATATCTTTACAACATATATTACACCACTACAACTTCTCTACCATAAAACTCCCTCTTACGCCCATCTCAAAATTTTTGGGTGTCTTTGCTATCCTCTCATCCCCTCTACTCAAATCCATAAGCTACAACCGCGGTCTACTCCTTGTGTCTTCCTCGGTTCTCCCCCTAATCATCGTGGCTATAAATATTTCGACCTCTCCACCAACAAAATCATTATTTGTCGGCATGTTCTCTTCGATGAAAACTCCTTCCCCTTCTCGAAGATAGCTTCCTCTCCCCCCCCCCCCAATCTTACTTGTTCCTCGATGATGATCGATCACCACTCCTCACTCCTTAACTTCTCACTCCAAACCCGGATCCCCCATGGGCCGCTCCACCTTCTCCCCCTCATGTGGCGCCACAATCACCAGTAGCGTCCCCACCCGCACTGCCCGCGTCCCCTATACTGCGCGGCAGCCCATCTCCACCCCGTGCGCCATCTCAGGCGACACCGCCCTCTTCTTGCGCGCCAACTTAGGCGACACTGCCTCCATCTCGTGCGCCACGTCAGGAGACACCGCCCCCTACTCACCCCATGACCACTCGCAGCCAACATGGCATCTTCAAGCTAAACCGCCTCTTCAATATCCACTCTTTCTCTTCTCACTCTTCTCTTCCACGTAATCATATAGCGGCGTTATCCGACCCTAATTGGAAATTGGCCATGGCTGATGAGTTTGATGTTTTTATTAAAAATAAGACGTGGGAGTTGGTACCCTGTCCTACTAATGTCAATATTATTCAGTCTATGTGGATTTTTTGTCACAAGTTTCATTATGATGGGTCTTTTGAGAGGCATAAGGCTCGTCTTGTAGGTGATGGAATGTCTCAACAGGTTGGCGTTGATTGTAATGAAACTTTCAGTTCCGTGGTTAAGCCCGTGACTATTAGGGTGGTTCTCAGTATTACAGTGTCCAAGGCTTGGGATATTCATCAGCTCGACATGAAGAATGCTTTTTTACACGGTCATCTTCACAAAACCGTGTATATGCACCAACCCCTCGGTTTTCGTGACTCATCTTGATCGGATTATGTGTGCTTATTGAAGCATTCTCTTTACGGCCTTAAACAGTCCCTCGGGCTTGGTATCAATGGTTTCTGATTTTGTTGCTACTATTGGGTTCTCACACAGTGCCTCGGATCACTCTCTCTTTATCTTGCGTCATGGCTTTGATACTACTTATATCCTTCTTTATGTGGATGATATCTTGAAGGCTACCTCTCCTCCTTCTTTGCGACAGTCTATTATGTCTGAGCTTGGTCGGGAATTTACTATGAAGGATTTGGGATCTTTGAGTTTCTTTTTGGGGATTGCCGTTAAACGCGGCACTGATGGACTCTTCTTATCTCAGAGGAAGTATGTCGAGGATATTATTCGCCGTGCCAGTATGGAATCGTGTAAACCCAGTCACACTCTGGTTGACACAAAATCCAAGTTTGGCGCAATGACCGAGAGTGCCAAGTTCTCGGACCCCACCCACTATCGCAGCTTAGCGGGCGCCCTTCAGTATCTCACTTTCACACGACCGAATATCTCTTATGTCGTTCAGTAGATTTGTCTCTTCATGCATGATCCCCGGAATGCTCACATGTTGGCCCTTAAACGGGTCATCTACTACATTCAGGGGACTCTTGATCTTGGTCTTCTTATCTCTCCCTCTTGGGTTAAGGGATTGACCGTATATACTAATGATGATTGGGGTGGGTGCCCTGACACACGCTGTTCGACTTTGGGATATTGTGTCTTTCTTAGTGACAACTTGATTTCTTGGTCCGCCAAGAGACAGCAGACCCTATCACGTTCCAGTGCCGAAGCGGAGTATCGCGGCGTGGCTAATTCCTTGTCATGTTGCATTCAGAACTTACTCTTGGAACTTCATTGTCCTCTTTCTACAGCAACAGTAGTATAATATGACAATGTAAGTGCCATCTACTTCTCGAGTAATCCGGTTCAACATCAACGAACCAAACACATTGAAATGGACATTTACTTTGTTCGGTAAAAAGTAGCTTGTGGTGAGGTGCGTGTTCGTCATGTTCCGTCACGTTATCAGATCGCCGACATTATTACGAAGGGACTTCCACGGGTTCTTTTTGACGACTTTAGGTCCAGTCTCAACGTTCGTCCTCCTTCCGTTTCGACTGCGGTGGTGTATTAGATATATTAGATGTATATTTGGTAATTAATATAGATTGATACATATCCTTAGTGATAGTAGCTACCTTATTAGAGAGGGTCTCATTTGTATATATATTGGACATTACTCATTGAATAATACAGATAATTCATTATCTTACAATTGCGGTGAAGCATAGAGAATTTAATGTCATATAAACTATATATTGGAATTCTCTACCACAATATAAAGTGTAAATCTAATTCTCAACTTATTGGAATTTCGTGTTGTAATGTGTTTGTATTTTTATATGATGATGATATGATATGTCGCACCTTTAATAATGAACATATATGGCCCAAGCTTGTACGTACGAAGAGATGAGGACCGTTCCTTTTGATTCTAGTAAGGTTGTATATCGTTTTTCACATTCCATTTTTCTTGCGAGCTACCTAACAATAAGTCCATTATTTATGTCTATTTATGTTGAAAGCTAGAGTTGAGTTTTTCACATCTATAATATTCTAATTACCAAAAGAAAAGAAGTTGAGTTTTACACCTAATACGCCACAGTCCAAAAGGTTAGATCTACTTACATGAATTTCATTTATAGTCTTTTATTATAATTGTGATTCAGCTTTTTTAATTATCAAACTTACGAATATACAGGAGGGAGAATTTGACTTGTTAGTAGTTTGGTTCTGCTCTCTTTGTAGTTTTTACAGTAGTGAATTTTTTAGTATGGAGCTAAATATTCAACTTTGTTCACTACAAAAAAAGGGGTCATTCGCAACCGCCTGACGGTCATCGACGACCGGTCGCGAAAGCCCTCGATCGTGGGTCCTCCGTGACCGCTCAGCGGTCACAGATGATCCCACAGGCGACCGTCAAGCGGTCACAGCTGACGTTTTGGTCATCCGTGACCGCCAGGCGATCGCGGAGGTCATTCGTGACTGCCAGGCGGTCACGGCGTACATCCGTGACCGCCCGGAGGTCACGAGCACCACCGTGACCGCTCAGCGGTCACGGATGATCCCGATAGCATCCGTGAACGCCCGGCGGTCACGAGCACCGTGACCGCTCAACGGTCACGGATGATCCCGGGGTCGTCCGTGACTGCCTAGAGGTCACGAGCACCACCATGACCGCCCGGCGGTCGCGGATGACCTAGGTAGCATCCGTGACCGCCCGACGGTCACCAATGACGTTGGGGTCATCCGTGAACACTTGGCGGTCATGGATGCTTCCTGGGTCATCCGTGATCGCCCGTAGGTCACGGATAACATTCAAACCTTCGTGACCGTCCGGCGGTCACGAATACCACCGAACGAAATAAAAAAAAATATATTACGGTAGTTTACCGGAATATTTTTTTTTGCGAATATAATGTATGGTTGGTCGATTTTTTGATATAAAATATCAGTTAAGAGAAAAAAAAATTGGTTTTTATATTGGCTTATAAGAAAAGAAAAAAAGAGAATAAGATAGTTGGTGTTTTGTTTTTGAGGATATAAGGAAAGAGAAGAAGTAAATGTTGGTGTTTTTGTTTTGGATTTGGAAAATGAAGAAATGAGGAGAAAGTGTTAGGTTTTTTAGAGAAGATAATTTGAGTTTAGTGAAAATTAGTGTGTGGAATGGTGGGTATATATAGAATTTGGGTGAAAATTATGAATTTTCGGAAAATTTGAATTCAACCCCCCCCCCCCTCGATCCTGCCAAATTCTAAGGTCTTTCGCGACCGCCGAGCGATCACGAAATATTTGAATTTTCAAAACTTTTTAAATTTTCTGGGGTCACAATATCATCCGCAACCGCCTGCCGGTCACGAGGGGTCATTCGTGACCGCCAGGCGGTCGCCCCATATTCTTCGTGACCATCGGCGGTCACGAAAGACCCTTATTCGTGACCGCTAGGCGGTCACGAATAACCTTCATTCTATATTTTTTTATTTTTGTTTGTTTATTTAAGGTGCGTTGTTTGTTAAATTGATAAAATAGTTACTACTAAGTAAATTATAAGGTTTTATCACAAAATCACATATAACATCTAAAACAACTTGGTATATATGATGATTAGTTATAGAACATGAAATAGATTATTCGTTCATAACTCGCCTAATCACATCTAATCTACTATTTAAGTATGTTAATTTCTAATGTTATATTAATTTATTACTTTAATTCACATGTAGTAATGAAATTTATTGTTAAAAATCATAAGCACATCAAAATCGCTCCATAAAATTAATTTTTTTTTATAAATATTATTAGTGACCGTCCGACGGTACACATACGTCCTTGTCTAAAAATTAAAGATAGTGTCTTTTCTAAAGTAAAAGGTGAAAAGGGAACAACGGTACAATGATTCTGATCCCTATCAACTTTCATTGGTCTCATGCACATGCATATGATTTGTCACTCTCAGCTATAATCATGTACACTTTTTTGAATTAGGACCCATTGTATTAAAAAAAAAAAAAGTTGATTCACGGTAGCTTCTCGCGTTTAAATTAAATAATTGTAATTCATGCTGCAACAATATAGAAAAAACCTAAAATAGATAACTAACAACTTATAAGTAGTTAGCAGTTAAGTAATTAACGTGGCAAATACTGTTACATGAACTCTATCTATAGCTCTTGATTTAAGTCTCATTATTGCTCCTGGAATTTTCGGTCTACATGATTAACTTGATGTTCAAGCTTAAGTTCATTTTACGATTTACTTGATGTTATGCCGTACTTGCTTGAAATAACTTCAATTCATTGATTTATAATAATAGTTATAATTAATTTAATCATGTTTCCCTTAGGCCTAGTTTGTTTCCACGGAAAATGGGGAAAAAGGAAAAAAAATAAAAAAAAAATGAGGGAAAACAAGGTTTTCCAGGAAATTCATTAGGAAAAATAAAATATTTTCCTTTCTTTTCCTGTGTTTGGCTCATAATGACTTTTTAGGGAAAAGTCTTAAGCTTTTTTGTATTTCTTATAATCTAACCGTTTAAAATTCATAATTATACTTTATACTTTGAAATATGCATTAAAAACAAAAAACAAGTTATATTAATTTCGTTAATATTTTTATTTTTGAAGTTCTCCTTGAAACTACTTTATGTAAAATATCAATAACTTGCATAAGTTTATTTCATACGTACTATGATAATTATCTTTAAATATATGTGTTATATATAATATAATTAAAACAGAAAAATTTGTGCAGCGGAAATAAAAATAAAATTGAGATATTTACTCACCTTGTGTAGATGAAAAAGATTGATATGTATAATTAACATGATACAATTTAGTTTATATAGAGACTAACAAATGAAAATTTTGTTTAAATTATTGGTGGGAAAACAAAACTTTTTAAATTTTTAGAAGAGATTGGGAATGTTTTGATGAAAAGTTCCCACCGTTTTTTGTAGGAAGTGAGATAAAATTTTAAAATGGGAGATAAGATTTCACCCGGTTTCCTCTCATTTCCAAGATTTTCCCTTATTTTCCTCTCTTTTCCAAGATTTCATTTCTTTTCCAGGAAAATCTTAAATTACCAAAGAGTAGAAAAAAAAGATTTTCCTTCAAGATTTTGCTTTTCCCCTATTTTCCGGGGAAACAAACTAGGCCTTAGCTTGACATATTTACGTACAGTATACTTAATTAGTCTTAGTCTCATCAGTAGCTTCGTACTTGGCATGCAGTAATAATAAGCTGACAAGTAACTATCAGATTAACTAACTAACTAACTACAATTTAACAAGCAACAAACTAGTAAGTAACAATCAAATCAAATAACAAGTAACAGACTAGAAGGTACTGTTCAAATCACCTAACTAGCTACAAACTAGTAAGTAACTCTGGAATCAACTACCAAGTGTATCAAACAAACATTCGAATAATTTTATTCATCTTATGAACTTATGAACTTATGAACTTTTAATTGAGTATAAAATATTTATTTGCTTAAAGTCTCTCATCTTTTTCTAAAAGATAAGTAATTTATAAATTTAATACATCGCAGACCAATTTTCTTAATACGTCCTTGTCCAAGTTATCAAAATATAATAATACGTCCTTGTCCATAACATAAAGATCTTTCCTAAAGGAAAGGGAAAAGAAAAAGAAGTGATTGTTGTACTAGTCCATTGTTGTGTATGATGATTACTATAAAATTTCAACTAAAATCATGTATACTTTTTGAATTAGGACCCATTGTATGCTTGTATTAGAAAAATAAAATGAGATCCTTCTTTCTTTTTTATAATGTTATTCGCTATGTAACCATATGAAAATAGATATAAGCATAACTACTGAATTAAAATTTATTTCTTACTTGACATTATGCCGAGTTGTTTTTCAGTGTGAATTTCTAAAATAAATGAGTTGTAAGTTGTAACAATTATAAAGAATTCAATATAATGTGGCTCTTAAAGCATGGGATTCACTTTGTCTGCCTAAAGCTTTGGGAGGTCTCGGTTTTAATAATGAGGAAAACAGGGAGGAATCCCATACCAATAATGAGGAAAACAGGGAGGAATTTGTTATTTTTTTCGTTTGTTGTATTGAATCTATTTGGTTTTCTCGGAATAAAGTCTTACATGAAAATATTCCTGTTGATGCAGAAACTTTGGCTAAAGAGATTTCGGGTAAAGCGGCCGACCATTTTCGAGCTCAACGACAAAAGACAATCATGAATGAAGCAAGCTTTGCCCCAACTGTCTGGAAGCCTCCTCGGAATGGAAAGCTAAAATTCAATACGGATGCAGCCTTTGCTCACGGCAAAACCACAGCAGCAGGAATCCTTAGGAATCACAACGGCACAGTTTTATTCGCCTTTGCACATGGAAGAGAATGCCACTCACCTGTGGCAGCAGAAGCCTTTGCCATTCGACAAGCATGTTTTTGGCTTAATCATCTCAAGATCGAGGATGCAACAATCGAAAGTGACAATAGCAATGCTATATTTTTCATTTGCAATCCAAATATCGAGCCCGAATGGACAGCCAAACAACTTATTCGAGAGATTCGAAGGTTCTGGAACAATTGGCCAAAATGGAGGTTCAAGTTTGTCACTCGGAATTGCAACAACTCAGCGCATAATTTGGCCAATTGGGCATCTAATTCTAATTTTTTTGGTCCGATTCGACCCAATGTGTTGCCGTTAAATGTTTTTTGTGATGGGGGTCACCCCCTCTTTTTGTAATTTGGTATCCTTAAACTTTGGAATTGCTCTGGCATTCCTACTTATTTATCTATCAAAAAAAAAAATATATAATGTTCCTTTCTCAATACACTCGATTTTTTTATTGCGTACCATATTTATGTTTCAGTCATTAGCTTCGTACTCTCAGTCTCTCACATGTAGTAATTATAGAGACCACCCTTCATATTTGTGAAATGATACAAACACCCCTAATTGGAATTGTTTTTTTTTTTACCTAACAATTGTATAAATACCACCCTTCCTTTCCTCTCTTCAACACCAAAATAAACACAGAGCTCTTTCTTTCTTCAACAAATACATTCTTTTTACTTCAAGAATTATCAGTTCTTTTTCCGACAAGGATCCAACAATGGAGTTGATACACTTGTGGTCTTCACCGAGGTCTGCTAGCACAAGCCTCATGTACTCCTTTGCTCAGGTGGGTGCCAATTTTAAGCTAAAAATAAAAGATTTTCATTTCTTGATTGCTGTTGGGAGAAAAATGGTCGGGTGAGTTTGTAATTTTGTAAAAGTTGTAAAGTTCTCACCTTTTTTATGATTTTTGCAGAGGAATGATACCGAAGTGGTTGATGAGCCCTTGCATCCGTATTTCTTGAAAATGAACACTGAAGTTCAAAGGCCGTACAGAGAGGAGCTTCTCTCAAAAATGGTATTGTTGACTTGTTTATTTTTGAGCCTTTGGAAGAAAAAAAAATGTGATCTTTTGTGATAAAAATGATGAAATGTGTATCAGGCTTGCTTATTTGGATCAAGTGTTAATAATGGTGAACTATATATGTTTAAGATTTGCTTATTTGGATAAAAAATATGATCTTTTGTGTTATTGAGTGATAATAATGGTGAAATGTGTTATCAAGTGATAAAAATGGTGACGTGTATCGGATTTGTTTATTTGGATCAAAATTGTAATCTTTTGTGTGATAATTATGTTGAGATGTGTTATAACTTATAAGTGATCAAATGGTGAAATGTGTATCAGATTTGCTTATTTGGATCAAAAATGCAATCTTTTGTGTTATCAAGTGATACTAATGGTGGTCTATGTTGATTTGTTGATGAAACAGGAATCGGACGGAGATAAGATCGTGAAGGAAATTATTTTCGGTCCTGGTCAAAAGAAGTACAGATTCTGCAAGGTAAGTCGTTTTTTCGTTACACGGGTTGCATTTCCAAGCTACGTGTAGGACGTATACTTCTAATTATTGTCTTGTAATTGTATTTCTTGAAACTATGGGTGACTGTCAAATTTCAAATGGTTCCCGATTAAGGGAGCTTTAATAAATAAATGCTTCTTGGCTTCTGTGTTTAAGGTTCCTTGTAACTCTAAAAGCTATTTATAATTTTGTCTCCAATAATAAATAACAGACTATGTTTTACTTTATTTTTCCCTTGTTCTATTGCAGCACATGGCCAGTCAGTGTTTGCCTGGTCTAAGCGACGAGCTTATGAAGAGAGGAAAGCACTTGATATTGATTAGGAAACCCTTTGATCTTTTGGTAAATCATCTTATCATGTATCTGCATACGAACTGAAATATGTTAGTGTTACATATTTATCAAGAAAAGGAAAGCTTATTATGAGAGTGACTGCAATATTAAGGCATGTGAAAATTTACACGGAAATAATGGAATGATGCATATTTTTTATGGATATATTTTTTCTGACTTAAAAGTTTTTGTGCCATGACAGAGATCATATGACGAGGTCTGGGTATGCGAGCATGCTCTCCATTTACAGAGAGCTGAAAAGTCTAGGGAAGCCGCTGCCGCCGATTATCAACTCGGATCTACTAAGAGAAGATCCAGAGGTTTCAAACAGTTATCAGATAATTTGGATTTTACATGCTGCATCTTTTACCTCTTTTGTTACTTTATCTTCGATTATGTGTGTTGTCTTCATAAAACTTGTGAGATTTCAGTAATATTTTTTTAAGAACTTGTTTGGCTTCTTTGTAGTATGATTATTCATGAAATTAATTATTTATTGCATTACTAAACTTGGATTATGTGTCACTTGCTTCATTGGTTATACGATTTATGCTCGCGTCTGGGTATAGTAGTTCCATCATGCATTCCTGTGTATTGTTATTATTGCAGAAACGATAAGTTGATGGTTATATGATATAAACTGTTAAGTGCAATAATTTTTCACAGTTGTCCTTAATTATCTAAGAAAAATTCTTTTTAGGACAATGTTTGGGCTTTAGCACAAATACTTTACTCACTATTTCATTTTAGCACATTTTAGTGACTGGCATGAGTTTGTAGAGTTTTGAGCTTAAAATGCTTTAGGATTCAACTGGTTGTAAAGATGTTTTATCCCAATTTTATTTCCTTATTTCATTGTTCATTTTTTCCGTATGCAGGGTACTCTACGTGGTTTATGTGATGATCTTGATATCCCGTTTCAAGAAGCAATGCTCAAGTAAGGCCGACCCGGAATTTATAATTTCCCTTTATGTAGACTCCTATGACTGCACCCAATTGCTATGATTGATTCGTAAACCTTTTGGTGGGTGGTACATTGGAAATCGGAAACAATGCATGTGAAATTAAAAAAATTGTTGCGTAACTTTATTACCAGAAGGTGTGGAACGAACTTGATAAAAGTGGGGATGCAGAATCTGTTGTTTCCAGAGTGTATGTCCATTTCGCGTGAACTGTGATAAATAATTTTGGCCTAGAAAAATTGAAATTTATGGTCATTGCACCCTTATTTCACAATATTCTATTTGTATTTATGTTAAGCTGTTTCTCAAGATACCTCACGGTAAACAAACTTCGAGGCTACAATTATGTTAGCTGATTTTTATGCAGTGACTGATATAGTTGTTTTTCCCATAGTAAGTTTTGAGATGTTATTTGATCTTTATGAAAATTGGTTGTCGGTTGTCAGATGGGAATCTGGACCAAGGCCATTTGATGGCATGTGGGCTCCTTATCGGTATAAGACTGCTCATCAATCGACAGGATTTGAACCACGAAGAAAGTGTTATACTGTAAGTAAAAGAGCCTGCATTTCCACTTCTTGAGGCGTATATTATATTTTAATTAGTTAAACAAGCTATCATAAACTGCTCATTTCTAATTTGCATGGCATGGGATATTATGTCTGTTGAAATATGGAATTTAGAATGAACATTGGGAATAATTATTATGAAGCCAAGTTGTGTATTCGCAATTCAATTTGCTAACAGGATAATTCAATTTACTCCATTATTTATATTTTCAGCCATTCCCATCGTCTTTGTACGAATTGCTGGAGGACAGTCGTCTTTTTTACGACTTGCTTACACGCCATGTGAAGCCGACTACCAAACGTTCCCTCCAACCCAGCCTTCCATTTCCTGCCAATAAGAAGTTGCATGCGTGGGTTGGTGATGAGATTGTGCCTCGGAAAAGTGCAAAGGTAAAATGCAATCAGTTTTTTAAAAGATTTCATTTTTCCTTGAATAATATGAAGCTCTCAACTCCATTATGTGATGTGCATGTTATTTCATTTTCTTATTTTGCAACATTTTAGGTTTCAGTGTTTGACTCAATTGTGCAAGGAGGTGACGGAGTTTGGGAAGGTCTTCGTGTTTATAAAGGGAAGGTTTTTAAACTTGAGGAGCATTTGGACAGGTAACTGAAGCAATAAGTCATAGTGTAGTTATGACTTTTGTGATTCCACATCATTGTATCAACCAAGAACCGTAACTACACAGGGTTATTTAATTCTGGAATTTCCTTAAAATCTTATTAACTTTCTGTTTCGACACCATACAAAGTTTACAAATATGATCTTGAAAGGAAATCTGAAATTCCAAAGGCTTTTTTACACTCATACATGTGGAAATGTTGTGTGTAGTAGTGTGATACATGTTGTATTCTATTTTATAGGTTGTTTGCCTCGGCAACACGCTTGAAGTTTGCCAATGTACCAACTCGTGACGAGGTGATCTTTTACCCAAACCCTTTACTCATTTTATCTACAAATGTTGAATGTCTTGGCCTATGTGATTGTTTTCTACATTAGTGTTTAGGCTCATGGTGGTGCTGTATATTTTAACTCATACTTGATTGTATATTCAACATGTTGCAGGTGAAGGAAGCCATTTTTCAAACTCTCACAGCAAATGGAATGTTTGATAATGCACATATTAGAATAACATTGACTCGTGGAGAGAAGGTAGTACATGTTTGTTCTTTTGGTAGTCTCTTTCTTGATTACTAGAGAAGCTTCGAGATAGTAAAATGGTCGGTGAATATAACGAATATGTACCACTTACAGTCACGTAAACACATTGCAAATAACGCTTGAAAATGAAAGTCAAACTAGTTCAACTTGGCAGGCTTTTATGTTGGCAATGCGTTGCATACTTATAACAATAATACACGACAAGTAACTAACGTTTATTCATGATCTTGATCATCAAAATAAATACATATTACGAACAATAAAATTTACCGAACGAATGGATTGACGAATGAATTTAGGACGAGTTGAAAGCAAGCCTTCTCCCCTTAAGATCGAATTCCTCGGCTATCCTTCAAGCCCTCGTAAGGAAGAGATCTCCCAAGGTACAACGTCCACTCAAGTAAACAGCAAGTGAAGGACAATGCTGTTTTTCAATTGCGAACACGAACGATATTTGCAAACTCTCTGAAATTGTATATGAAAATGCAAATACAAAATGATATGTTTTTCACTTCTCGAATTCCTCTGCGCAGAGGTCTAATTTTTATAGCATGAAAAAAGATATGTAACAGCCAACCAATCAAGGGAATTTATTCAGAATTAAAAACGTTTTGACTCAATTCAAAAACGCCTTATTTAATTCACGAATTTAATCTGCAGATTTAATTTTGTCATTAAATCCGTAGCCATTAAGTGTGTACTAATTTCCATGAATTCAAAATCAGAATTCAGATTTTTTTTCCTTATGCATTTTATTTAACAAAAGATATTTACTGCCTTCCCGGCAGGGACACGCGCGACGAGGCGAGTCGAGACGGACGGACGACGACGACTGCGCGAGGAGTCCCATATCTTCTAGTTCACTACACTCTCTAATTTGTTATCTCAATATAACTAATAGAGTTTGTAGGTATTTTCCCAATGTGGGACAAAGTCCCTTACCTTTTGCTTAAGTCAATACACATTCACACTTACTTACTTGGGCTTACTCACTTAAGCCCAAATATCTTAAAATTCTCCAACAATCCCCCACATGAATGTAATTGGCTGAAATGCACGTGAGCCTAACGATGCTAAATGCAATTTCAGAGTTCTGCCGGAACTTGTTGCATCAGGATAGGTGGTTTTTGGCCTTGAACCTTCCTTAGTGAAATACCATCGGATATACTTGCCAACCAGTGGACGTGATGCCTTGAACTGTTCGGCGTTTTGTGTATACCAAGACAATGGTACTCACACAACTCATTCCAATACCGTATTGGTTCTCGTTGTTGTCCGTTTCGGCCCTGGACTGCCTTGGCGATATTCATCGAATGCTCTAGAGATTTAGCCCTTTAACTCATCTCAACGAAGCGGCCCCTTCACATTCGACATAGGTGATCTCTCATAAAGGGTATCCTGCAATACCCCGCTTGTGTTCACAAGACATAAGGATCATTAGAACCTCAAGTTCTCCTTAACCTGTACAGGTCCATCACTCTTTCATCATAGAAATGGGTTGGGAACTCAGTTTCCCGAGTGCTTTGTTCGACTCGCCCCCACAATTCGGTTGTCCCTTTGAACCTGCAAATTGGGGTTTACAATTCAGGTAGGGTTTCCATCATGGGGTTGATGTCTTATTGGTGGGCTCAGATTTCCCATTTCCCTCGATAAATTTGCTACTCAGTCTCTCGCTAGACCTTTCGTCAATCGCCTTCAATATTTTCTTTAACTTCTTCAAGTATTCGGAAAATATTATGATTATTATTCAACTTAAAAGTTTGGAATAATCTTAACCATCACTTTCTTCTTCAAGCAAAAATTGTTGGCAATGCGTTGCATACGTATAACAATAATACACGACAAGTAACTAACGTTTATTCATGATCTTGATCATCAAAATAAATACATATTACGAACAATAAAATTTACCGAACGAATGGATTGACGAATGAATTTAGGACGAGTTGAAAGCAAGCCTTCTCCCCTTAAGATCGAATTCCTCGGCTATCCTTCAAGCCCTCGTAAGGAAGAGATCTCCCAAGGTACAACGTCCACTCAAGTAAACAGCAAGTGAAGGACAATGCTGTTTTTCAATTGCGAACACGAACGATATTTGCAAACTCTCTGAAATTGTATATGAAAATGCAAATACAAAATGATATGTTTTTCACTTCTCGAATTCCTCTGCGCAGAGGTCTAATTTTTATAGCATGAAAAAAGATATGTAACAGCCAACCAATCAAGGGAATTTATTCAGAATTAAAAACGTTTTGACTCAATTCAAAAACGCCTTATTTAATTCACGAATTTAATCTGCAGATTTAATTTTGTCATTAAATCCGTAGCCATTAAGTGTGTACTAATTTCCATGAATTCAAAATCAGAATTCAGATTTTTTTCCTTAAGCATTTTATTTAACAAAAGATATTTACTGCCTTCCCGGCAGGGACACGCGCGACGAGGCGAGTCGAGACGGACGGACGACGACGACTGCGCGAGGAGTCCCATATCTTCTAGTTCACTACACTCTCTAATTTGTTATCTCAATATAACCAATAGAGTTTGTAGGTATTTTCCCAATGTGGG
Source organism: Linaria vulgaris (assembly GCA_948329865.1). Lineage (NCBI taxonomy): Eukaryota > Viridiplantae > Streptophyta > Magnoliopsida > Lamiales > Plantaginaceae > Linaria > Linaria vulgaris. The sequence continues at coordinate 125,981,385 of OX415250.1, read as the reverse complement.
ACAAAGTCCCTTACCTTTTGCTTAAGTCAATACACATTCACACACTTACTTACTTGGGCTTACTCACTTAAGCCCAAATATCTTAAAATTCTCCAACAATCCCCCACATGAATGTAATTGGCTGAAATGCACGTGAGCCTAACGATGCTAAATGCAATTTCAGAGTTCTGCCGGAACTTGTTGCATCAGGATAGGTGGTTTTTGGCCTTGAACCTTCCTTAGTGAAATACCATCGGATATACTTGCCAACCAGTGGACGTGATGCCTTGAACTGTTCGGCGTTTTGTGTATACCAAGACAATGGTACTCACACAACTCATTCCAATACCGTATTGGTTCTCGTTGTTGTCCGTTTCGGCCCTGGACTGCCTTGGCGATATTCATCGAATGCTCTAGAGATTTAGCCCTTTAACTCATCTCAACGAAGCGGCCCCTTCACATTCGACATAGGTGATCTCTCATAAAGGGTATCCTGCAATACCCCGCTTGTGTTCACAAGACATAAGGATCATTAGAACCTCAAGTTCTCCTTAACCTGTACAGGCCCATCACTCTTTCATCATAGAAATGGGTTGGGAACTCAGTTTCCCGAGTGCTTTGTTCGACTCGCCCCCACAATTCGGTTGTCCCTTTGAACCTGCAAATTGGGGTTTACAATTCAGGTAGGGTTTCCATCATGGGGTTGATGTCTTATTGGTGGGCTCAGATTTCCCATTTCCCTCGATAAATTTGCTACTCAGTCTCTCGCTAGACCTTTCGTCAATCGCCTTCAATATTTTCTTTAACTTCTTCAAGTATTCGGAAAATATTATGATTATTATTCAACTTAAAAGTTTGGAATAATCTTAATCATCACTTTCTTCTTCAAGCAAAAATTGTTGGCAATGCGTTGCATACGTATAACAATAATACACGACAAGTAACTAACGTTTATTCATGATCTTGATCATCAAAATAAATACATATTACGAACAATAAAATTTACCGAACGAATGGATTGACGAATGAATTTAGGACGAGTTGAAAGCAAGCCTTCTCCCCTTAAGATCGAATTCCTCGGCTATCATTCAAGCCCTCGTAAGGAAGAGATCTCCCAAAGTACAACGTCCACTCAAGTAAACAGCAAGTGAAGGACAATGCTGTTTTTCAATTGCGAACACGAACGATATTTGCAAACTCTCTGAAATTGTATATGAAAATGCAAATACAAAATGATATGTTTTTCACTTCTCGAATTCCTCTGCGCAGAGGTCTAATTTTTATAGCATGAAAAAAGATATGTAACAGCCAACCAATCAAGGGAATTTATTCAGAATTAAAAACGTTTTGACTCAATTCAAAAACGCCTTATTTAATTCACGAATTTAATCTGCAGATTTAATTTTGTCATTAAATCCGTAGCCATTAAGTGTGTACTAATTTCCATGAATTCAAAATCAGAATTCAGATTTTTTTCCTTAAGCATTTTATTTAACAAAAGATATTTACTGCCTTCCCGGCAGGGACACGCGCAACGCGACGAGACGAGGCGAGTCGAGACGGACGGACGACGACGACTGCGCGAGGAGTCCCATATCTTCTAGTTCACTACACTCTCTAATTTGTTATCTCAATATAACCAATAGAGTTTGTAGGTATTTTCCCAATGTGGGACAAAGTCCCTTACCTTTTGCTTAAGTCAATACACATTCACACACTTACTTACTTGGGCTTACTCACTTAAGCCCAAATATCTTAAAATTCTCCAACAATCCCCCACATGAATGTAATTGGCTGAAATGCACGTGAGCCTAACGATGCTAAATGCAATTTCAGAGTTCTGCCGGAACTTGTTGCATCAGGATAGGTGGTTTTTGGCCTTGAACCTTCCTTAGTGAAATACCATCGGATATACTTGCCAACCAGTGGACGTGATGCCTTGAACTGTTCGGCGTTTTGTGTATACCAAGACAATGGTACTCACACAACTCATTCCAATACCGTATTGGTTCTCGTTGTTGTCCGTTTCGGCCCTGGACTGCCTTGGCGATATTCATCGAATGCTCTAGAGATTTAGCCCTTTAACTCATCTCAACGAAGCGGCCCCTTCACATTCGACATAGGTGATCTCTCATAAAGGGTATCCTGCAATACCCCGCTTGTGTTCACAAGACATAAGGATCATTAGAACCTCAAGTTCTCCTTAACCTGTACAGGCCCATCACTCTTTCATCATAGAAATGGGTTGGGAACTCAGTTTCCCGAGTGCTTTGTTCGACTCGCCCCCACAATTCGGTTGTCCCTTTGAACCTGCAAATTGGGGTTTACAATTCAGGTAGGGTTTCCATCATGAGGTTGATGTCTTATTGGTGGGCTCAGATTTCCCATTTCCCTCGATAAATTTGCTACTCAGTCTCTCGCTAGACCTTTCGTCAATCGCCTTCAATATTTTCTTTAACTTCTTCAAGTATTCGGAAAATATTATGATTATTATTCAACTTAAAAGTTTGGAATAATCTTAACCATCACTTTCTTCTTCAAGCAAAAATTGTTGGCAATGCGTTGCATACGTATAACAATAATGCACGACAAGTAACTAACGTTTATTCATGATCTTGATCATCAAAATAAATACATATTACGAACAATAAAATTTACCGAACGAATGAATTTAGGACGAGTTGAAAGCAAGCCTTCTCCCCTTAAGATCGAATTCCTCGGCTATCCTTCAAGCCCTCGTAAGGAAGAGATCTCCCAAGGTACAACGTCCACTCAAGTAAACAGCAAGTGAAGGACAATGCTGTTTTTCAATTGCGAACACGAACGATATTTGCAAACTCTCTGAAATTGTATATGAAAATGCAAATACAAAATGATATGTTTTTCACTTCTCGAATTCCTCTGCGCAGAGGTCTAATTTTTATAGCATGAAAAAAGATATGTAACAGCCAACCAATCAAGGGAATTTATTCAGAATTAAAAACGTTTTGACTCAATTCAAAAACGCCTTATTTAATTCACGAATTTAATCTGCAGATTTAATTTTGTCATTAAATCCGTAGCCATTAAGTGTGTACTAATTTCCATGAATTCAAAATCAGAATTCAGATTTTTTTCCTTAAGCATTTTATTTAACAAAAGATATTTACTGCCTTCCCGACAGGCACACGCGCGACGCGACGCGACGAGGCGAGTCGAGACGGACGGACGACGACGACTGCGCGAGGAGTCCCATATCTTCTAGTTCACTACACTCTCTAATTTGTTATCTCAATATAACCAATAGAGTTTGTAGGTATTTTCCCAATGTGGGACAAAGTCCCTTACCTTTTGCTTAAGTCAATACACATTCACACACTTACTTACTTGGGCTTACTCACTTAAGCCCAAATATCTTAAAATTCTACAACAATCCCCCAAATGAATGTAATTGGCTGAAATGCACGTGAGCCTAACGATGCTAAATGCAATTTCAGAGTTCTGCCGGAACTTGTTGCATCAGGATAGGTGGTTTTTGGCCTTGAACCTTCCTTAGTGAAATACCATCGGATATACTTGCCAACCAGTGGACGTGATGCCTTGAACTGTTCGGCGTTTTGTGTATACCAAGACAATGGTACTCACACAACTCATTCCAATACCGTATTGGTTCTCGTTGTTGTCCGTTTCGGCCCTGGACTGCCTTGGCGATATTCATCGAATGCTCTAGAGATTTAGCCCTTTAACTCATCTCAACGAAGCGGCCCCTTCACATTCGACATAGGTGATCTCTCATAAAGGGTATCCTGCAATACCCCGCTTGTGTTCACAAGACATAAGGATCATTAGAACCTCAAGTTCTCCTTAACCTGTACAGGTCCATCACTCTTTCATCATAGAAATGGGTTGGGAACTCAGTTTCCCGAGTGCTTTGTTCGACTCGCCCCCACAATTCGGTTGTCCCTTTGAACCTGCAAATTGGGGTTTACAATTCAGGTAGGGTTTCCATCATGGGGTTGGTGTCTTATTGGTGGGCTCAGATTTCCCATTTCCCTCGATAAATTTGCTACTCAGTCTCTCGCTAGACCTTTCGTCAATCGCCTTCAATATTTTCTCTAACTTCTTCAAGTATTCGGAAAATATTATGATTATTATTCAACTTAAAAGTTTGGAATAATCTTAACCATCACTTTCTTCTTCAAGCAAAAATTGTTGGCAATGCGTTGCATACGTATAACAATAATACACGACAAGTAACTAACGTTTATTCATGATCTTGATCATCAAAATAAATACATATTACGAACAATAAAATTTACCGAACGAATGGATTGACGAATGAATTTAGGACGAGTTGAAAGCAAGCCTTCTCCCCTTAAGATCGAATTCCTCGGCTATCCTTCAAGCCATCGTAAGGAAGAGATCTCCCAAGGTACAACGTCCACTCAAGTAAACAGCAAGTGAAGGACAATGCTGTTTTTCAATTGCGAACACGAACGATATTTGCAAACTCTCTGAAATTGTATATGAAAATGCAAATACAAAATGATATGTTTTTCACTTCTCGAATTCCTCTGCGCAGAGGTCTAATTTTTATAGCATGAAAAAAGATATGTAACAGCCAACCAATCAAGGGAATTTATTCAGAATTAAAAACGTTTTGACTCAATTCAAAAACGCCTTATTTAATTCACGAATTTAATCTGCAGATTTAATTTTGTCATTAAATCCGTAGCCATTAAGTGTGTACTAATTTCCATGAATTCAAAATCAGAATTCAGATTTTTTTCCTTAAGCATTTTATTTAACAAAAGATATTTACTGCCTTCCCGGCAGGGACACGCGCGACGCGACGCGACGAGGCGAGTCGAGACGGACAGACGACGACGACTGCGCGAGGAGTCCCATATCTTCTAGTTCACTACACTCTCTAATTTGTTATCTCAATATAACCAATAGAGTTTGTAGGTATTTTCCCAATGTGGGACAAAGTCCCTTACCTTTTGCTTAAGTCAATACACATTCACACACTTACTTACTTGGGCTTACTCACTTAAGCCCAAATATCTTAAAATTCTCCAACAATCCCCCAAACGAATGTAATTGGCTGAAATGCACGTGAGCCTAACGATGCTAAATGCAATTTCAGAGTTCTGCCGGAACTTGTTGCATCAGGATAGGTGGTTTTTGGCCTTGAACCTTCCTTAGTGAAATACCATCGGATATACTTGCCAACCAGTGGACGTGATGCCTTGAACTGTTCGGCGTTTTGTGTATACCATGACAATGGTACTCACACAACTCATTCCAATACCGTATTGGTTCTCGTTGTTGTCCGTTTCGGCCCTGGACTGCCTTGGCGATATTCATCGAATGCTCTAGAGATTTAGCCCTTTAACTCATCTCAACGAAGCGGCCCCTTCACATTCGACATAGGTGATCTCTCATAAAGGGTATCCTGCAATACCCCGCTTGTGTTCACAAGACATAAGGATCATTAGAACCTCAAGTTCTCCTTAACCTGTACAGGTCCATCACTCTTTCATCATAGAAATGGGTTGGGAACTCAGTTTCCCGAGTGCTTTGTTCGACTCGCCCCCACAATTCGGTTGTCCCTTTGAACCTGCAAATTGGGGTTTACAATTCAGGTAGGGTTTCCATCATGGGGTTGGTGTCTTATTGGTGGGCTCAGATTTCCCATTTCCCTCGATAAATTTGCTACTCAGTCTCTCGCTAGACCTTTCGTCAATCGCCTTCAATATTTTCTCTAACTTCTTCAAGTATTCGGAAAATATTATGATTATTATTCAACTTAAAAGTTTGGAATAATCTTAACCATCACTTTCTTCTTCAAGCAAAAATTGTTGGCAATGCGTTGCATACGTATAACAATAATACACGACAAGTAACTAACGTTTATTCATGATCTTGATCATCAAAATAAATACATATTACGAACAATAAAATTTACCGAACGAATGGATTGACGAATGAATTTAGGACGAGTTGAAAGCAAGCCTTCTCCCCTTAAGATCGAATTCCTCGGCTATCCTTCAAGCCCTCGTAAGGAAGAGATCTCCCAAGGTACAACGTCCACTCAAGTAAACAGCAAGTGAAGGACAATGCTGTTTTTCAATTGCGAACACGAACGATATTTGCAAACTCTCTGAAATTGTATATGAAAATGCAAATACAAAATGATATGTTTTTCACTTCTCGAATTCCTCTGCGCAGAGGTCTAATTTTTATAGCATGAAAAAAGATATGTAACAGCCAACCAATCAAGGGAATTTATTCAGAATTAAAAACGTTTTGACTCAATTCAAAAACGCCTTATTTAATTCACGAATTTAATCTGCAGATTTAATTTTGTCATTAAATCCGTAGCCATTAAGTGTGTACTAATTTCCATGAATTCAAAATCAGAATTCAGATTTTTTTCCTTAAGCATTTTATTTAACAAAAGATATTTACTGCCTTCCCGGCAGGGACACGCGCGACGCGACGCGACGAGGCGAGTCGAGACGGACGGACGACGATGACTGCGCGAGGAGTCCCATATCTTCTAGTTCACTACACTCTCTAATTTGTTATCTCAATATAACCAATAGAGTTTGTAGGTATTTTCCCAAGGTGGGACAAAGTCCCTTACCTTTTGCTTAAGTCAATACACATTCACGCACTTACTTACTTGGGCTTACTCACTTAAGCCCAAATATCTTAAAATTCTCCAACAATCCCCCACACGAATGTAATTGGCTGAAATGCACGTGAGCCTAACGATGCTAAATGCAATTTCAGAGTTCTGCCGGAACTTGTTGCATCAGGATAGGTGGTTTTTGGCCTTGAACCTTCCTTAGTGAAATACCATCGGATATACTTGCCAACCAGTGGACGTGATGCCTTGAACTGTTCGGTGTTTTTTGTATACCAAGACAATGGTACTCACACAACTCATTCCAATACCGTATTGGTTCTCGTTGTTGTCCGTTTCGGCCCTGGACTGCCTTGGCGATATTCATCGAATGCTCTAGAGATTTAGCCCTTTAACTCATCTCAACGAAGCGGCCCCTTCACATTCGACATAGGTGATCTCTCATAAAGGGTATCCTGCAATACCCCGCTTGTGTTCACAAGACATAAGGATCATTAGAACCTCAAGTTCTCCTTAACCTGTACAGGTCCATCACTCTTTCATCATAGAAATGGGTTGGGAACTCAGTTTCCCGAGTGCTTTGTTCGACTCGCCCCCACAATTCGGTTGTCCCTTTGAACCTGCAAATTGGGGTTTACAATTCAGGTAGGGTTTCCATCATGGGGTTGATGTCTTATTGGTGGGCTCAGATTTCCCATTTCCCTCGATAAATTTGCTACTCAGTCTCTCGCTAGACCTTTCGTCAATCGCCTTCAATATTTTCTCTAACTTCTTCAAGTATTCGGAAAATATTATGATTATTATTCAACTTAAAAGTTTGGAATAATCTTAACCATCACTTTCTTCTTCAAGCAAAAATTGTTGGCAATGCGTTGCATACGTATAACAATAATACACGACAAGTAACTAACGTTTATTCATGATCTTGATCATCAAAATAAATACATATTACGAACAATAAAATTTACCGAACGAATGGATTGACGAATGAATTTAGGACGAGTTGAAAGCAAGCCTTCTCCCCTTAAGATCGAATTCCTCGGCTATCCTTCAAGCCCTCGTAAGGAAGAGATCTCCCAAGGTACAACGTCCACTCAAGTAAACAGCAAGTGAAGGACAATGCTGTTTTTCAATTGCGAACACGAACGATATTTGCAAACTCTCTGAAATTGTATATGAAAATGCAAATACAAAATGATATGTTTTTCACTTCTCGAATTCCTCTGCGCAGAGGTCTAATTTTTATAGCATGAAAAAAGATATGTAACAGCCAACCAATCAAGGGAATTTATTCAGAATTAAAAACGTTTTGACTCAATTCAAAAACGCCTTATTTAATTCACGAATTTAATCTGCAGATTTAATTTTGTCATTAAATCCGTAGCCATTAAGTGTGTACTAATTTCCATGAATTCAAAATCAGAATTCAGATTTTTTTCCTTAAGCATTTTATTTAACAAAAGATATTTACTGCCTTCCCGGCAGGGACACGCGCGACGCGACGCGACGAGGCGAGTCGAGACGGACAGACGACGACGACTGCGCGAGGAGTCCCATATCTTCTAGTTCACTACACTCTCTAATTTGTTATCTCAATATAACCAATAGAGTTTGTAGGTATTTTCCCAATGTGGGACAAAGTCCCTTACCTTTTGCTTAAGTCAATACACATTCACACACTTACTTACTTGGGCTTACTCACTTAAGCCCAAATATCTTAAAATTCTACAACAATCCCCCAAATGAATGTAATTGGCTGAAATGCACGTGAGCCTAACGATGCTAAATGCAATTTCAGAGTTCTGCCGGAACTTGTTGCATCAGGATAGGTGGTTTTTGGCCTTGAACCTTCCTTAGTGAAATACCATCGGATATACTTGCCAACCAGTGGACGTGATGCCTTGAACTGTTCGGCGTTTTGTGTATACCAAGACAATGGTACTCACACAACTCATTCCAATACCGTATTGGTTCTCGTTGTTGTCCGTTTCGGCCCTGGACTGCCTTGGCGATATTCATCGAATGCTCTAGAGATTTAGCCCTTTAACTCATCTCAACGAAGCGGCCCCTTCACATTCGACATAGGTGATCTCTCATAAAGGGTATCCTGCAATACCCCGCTTGTGTTCACAAGACATAAGGATCATTAGAACCTCAAGTTCTCCTTAACCTGTACAGGTCCATCACTCTTTCATCATAGAAATGGGTTGGGAACTCAGTTTCCCGAGTGCTTTGTTCGACTCGCCCCCACAATTCGGTTGTCCCTTTGAACCTGCAAATTGGGGTTTACAATTCAGGTAGGGTTTCCATCATGGGGTTGGTGTCTTATTGGTGGGCTCAGATTTCCCATTTCCCTCGATAAATTTGCTACTCAGTCTCTCGCTAGACCTTTCGTCAATCGCCTTCAATATTTTCTCTAACTTCTTCAAGTATTCGGAAAATATTATGATTATTATTCAACTTAAAAGTTTGGAATAATCTTAACCATCACTTTCTTCTTCAAGCAAAAATTGTTGGCAATGCGTTGCATACGTATAACAATAATACACGACAAGTAACTAACGTTTATTCATGATCTTGATCATCAAAATAAATACATATTACGAACAATAAAATTTACCGAACGAATGGATTGACGAATGAATTTAGGACGAGTTGAAAGCAAGCCTTCTCCCCTTAAGATCGAATTCCTCGGCTATCCTTCAAGCCATCGTAAGGAAGAGATCTCCCAAGGTACAACGTCCACTCAAGTAAACAGCAAGTGAAGGACAATGCTGTTTTTCAATTGCGAACACGAACGATATTTGCAAACTCTCTGAAATTGTATATGAAAATGCAAATACAAAATGATATGTTTTTCACTTCTCGAATTCCTCTGCGCAGAGGTCTAATTTTTATAGCATGAAAAAAGATATGTAACAGCCAACCAATCAAGGGAATTTATTCAGAATTAAAAACGTTTTGACTCAATTCAAAAACGCCTTATTTAATTCACGAATTTAATCTGCAGATTTAATTTTGTCATTAAATCCGTAGCCATTAAGTGTGTACTAATTTCCATGAATTCAAAATCAGAATTCAGATTTTTTTCCTTAAGCATTTTATTTAACAAAAGATATTTACTGCCTTCCCGGCAGGGACACGCGCGACGCGACGCGACGAGGCGAGTCGAGACGGACAGACGACGACGACTGCGCGAGGAGTCCCATATCTTCTAGTTCACTACACTCTCTAATTTGTTATCTCAATATAACCAATAGAGTTTGTAGGTATTTTCCCAATGTGGGACAAAGTCCCTTACCTTTTGCTTAAGTCAATACACATTCACACACTTACTTACTTGGGCTTACTCACTTAAGCCCAAATATCTTAAAATTCTCCAACAATCCCCCAAACGAATGTAATTGGCTGAAATGCACGTGAGCCTAACGATGCTAAATGCAATTTCAGAGTTCTGCCGGAACTTGTTGCATCAGGATAGGTGGTTTTTGGCCTTGAACCTTCCTTAGTGAAATACCATCGGATATACTTGCCAACCAGTGGACGTGATGCCTTGAACTGTTCGGCGTTTTGTGTATACCATGACAATGGTACTCACACAACTCATTCCAATACCGTATTGGTTCTCGTTGTTGTCCGTTTCGGCCCTGGACTGCCTTGGCGATATTCATCGAATGCTCTAGAGATTTAGCCCTTTAACTCATCTCAACGAAGCGGCCCCTTCACATTCGACATAGGTGATCTCTCATAAAGGGTATCCTGCAATACCCCGCTTGTGTTCACAAGACATAAGGATCATTAGAACCTCAAGTTCTCCTTAACCTGTACAGGTCCATCACTCTTTCATCATAGAAATGGGTTGGGAACTCAGTTTCCCGAGTGCTTTGTTCGACTCGCCCCCACAATTCGGTTGTCCCTTTGAACCTGCAAATTGGGGTTTACAATTCAGGTAGGGTTTCCATCATGGGGTTGGTGTCTTATTGGTGGGCTCAGATTTCCCATTTCCCTCGATAAATTTGCTACTCAGTCTCTCGCTAGACCTTTCGTCAATCGCCTTCAATATTTTCTCTAACTTCTTCAAGTATTCGGAAAATATTATGATTATTATTCAACTTAAAAGTTTGGAATAATCTTAACCATCACTTTCTTCTTCAAGCAAAAATTGTTGGCAATGCGTTGCATACGTATAACAATAATACACGACAAGTAACTAACGTTTATTCATGATCTTGATCATCAAAATAAATACATATTACGAACAATAAAATTTACCGAACGAATGGATTGACGAATGAATTTAGGACGAGTTGAAAGCAAGCCTTCTCCCCTTAAGATCGAATTCCTCGGCTATCCTTCAAGCCCTCGTAAGGAAGAGATCTCCCAAGGTACAACGTCCACTCAAGTAAACAGCAAGTGAAGGACAATGCTGTTTTTCAATTGCGAACACGAACGATATTTGCAAACTCTCTGAAATTGTATATGAAAATGCAAATACAAAATGATATGTTTTTCACTTCTCGAATTCCTCTGCGCAGAGGTCTAATTTTTATAGCATGAAAAAAGATATGTAACAGCCAACCAATCAAGGGAATTTATTCAGAATTAAAAACGTTTTGACTCAATTCAAAAACGCCTTATTTAATTCACGAATTTAATCTGCAGATTTAATTTTGTCATTAAATCCGTAGCCATTAAGTGTGTACTAATTTCCATGAATTCAAAATCAGAATTCAGATTTTTTTCCTTAAGCATTTTATTTAACAAAAGATATTTACTGCCTTCCCGGCAGGGACACGCGCGACGCGACGCGACGAGGCGAGTCGAGACGGACGGACGACGACGACTGCGCGAGGAGTCCCATATCTTCTAGTTCACTACACTCTCTAATTTGTTATCTCAATATAACCAATAGAGTTTGTAGGTATTTTCCCAATGTGGGACAAAGTCCCTTACCTTTTGCTTAAGTCAATACACATTCACGCACTTACTTACTTGGGCTTACTCACTTAAGCCCAAATATCTTAAAATTCTCCAACAATCCCCCACACGAATGTAATTGGCTGAAATGCACGTGAGCCTAACGATGCTAAATGCAATTTCAGAGTTCTGCCGGAACTTGTTGCATCAGGATAGGTGGTTTTTGGCCTTGAACCTTCCTTAGTGAAATACCATCGGATATACTTGCCAACCAGTGGACGTGATGCCTTGAACTGTTCGGCGTTTTTTGTATACCAAGACAATGGTACTCACACAACTCATTCCAATACCGTATTGGTTCTCGTTGTTGTCCGTTTCGGCCCTGGACTGCCTTGGCGATATTCATCGAATGCTCTAGAGATTTAGCCCTTTAACTCATCTCAACGAAGCGGCCCCTTCACATTCGACATAGGTGATCTCTCATAAAGGGTATCCTGCAATACCCCGCTTGTGTTCACAAGACATAAGGATCATTAGAACCTCAAGTTCTCCTTAACCTGTACAGGTCCATCACTCTTTCATCATAGAAATGGGTTGGGAACTCAGTTTCCCGAGTGCTTTGTTCGACTCGCCCCCACAATTCGGTTGTCCCTTTGAACCTGCAAATTGGGGTTTACAATTCAGGTAGGGTTTCCATCATGGGGTTGATGTCTTATTGGTGGGCTCAGATTTCCCATTTCCCTCGATAAATTTGCTACTCAGTCTCTCGCTAGACCTTTCGTCAATCGCCTTCAATATTTTCTCTAACTTCTTCAAGTATTCGGAAAATATTATGATTATTATTCAACTTAAAAGTTTGGAATAATCTTAACCATCACTTTCTTCTTCAAGCAAAAATTGTTGGCAATGCGTTGCATACGTATAACAATAATACACGACAAGTAACTAACGTTTATTCATGATCTTGATCATCAAAATAAATACATATTACGAACAATAAAATTTACCGAACGAATGGATTGACGAATGAATTTAGGACGAGTTGAAAGCAAGCCTTCTCCCCTTAAGATCGAATTCCTCGGCTATCCTTCAAGCCCTCGTAAGGAAGAGATCTCCCAAGGTACAACGTCCACTCAAGTAAACAGCAAGTGAAGGACAATGCTGTTTTTCAATTGCGAACACGAACGATATTTGCAAACTCTCTGAAATTGTATATGAAAATGCAAATACAAAATGATATGTTTTTCACTTCTCGAATTCCTCTGCGCAGAGGTCTAATTTTTATAGCATGAAAAAAGATATGTAACAGCCAACCAATCAAGGGAATTTATTCAGAATTAAAAACGTTTTGACTCAATTCAAAAACGCCTTATTTAATTCACGAATTTAATCTGCAGATTTAATTTTGTCATTAAATCCGTAGCCATTAAGTGTGTACTAATTTCCATGAATTCAAAATCAGAATTCAGATTTTTTTCCTTAAGCATTTTATTTAACAAAAGATATTTACTGCCTTCCCGGCAGGGACACGCGCGACGCGACGCGACGAGGCGAGTCGAGACGGACGGACGACGACGACTGCGCGAGGAGTCCCATATCTTCTAGTTCACTACACTCTCTAATTTGTTATCTCAATATAACCAATAGAGTTTGTAGGTATTTTCCCAATGTGGGACAAAGTCCCTTACCTTTTGCTTAAGTCAATACACATTCACGCACTTACTTACTTGGGCTTACTCACTTAAGCCCAAATATCTTAAAATTCTCCAACAATTCCCCACATGAATGTAATTGGCTGAAATGCACGTGAGCCTAACGATGCTAAATGCAATTTCAGAGTTCTGCCGGAACTTGTTGCATCAGGATAGGTGGTTTTTGGCCTTGAACCTTCCTTAGTGAAATACCATCGGATATACTTGCCAACCAGTGGACGTGATGCCTTGAACTGTCCGGCGTTTTTTGTATACCAAGACAATGGTACTCACACAACTCATTCCAATACCGTATTGGTTCTCGTTGTTGTCCGTTTCGGCCCTGGACTGCCTTGGCGATATTCATCGAATGCTCTAGAGATTTAGCCCTTTAACTCATCTCAACGAAGCGGCCCCTTCACATTCGACATAGGTGATCTCTCATAAAGGGTATCCTGCAATACCCCGCTTGTGTTCACAAGACATAAGGATCATTAGAACCTCAAGGTCTCCTTAACCTGTACAGGCCCATCACTCTTTCATCATAGAAATGGGTTGGGAACTCAGTTTCCCGAGTGCTTTGTTCGACTCGCCCCCACAATTCGGTTGTCCCTTTGAACCTGCAAATTGGGGTTTACAATTCAGGTAGGGTTTCCATCATGGGGTTGATGTCTTATTGGTGGGCTCAGATTTCCCATTTCCCTCGATAAATTTGCTAATCAGTCTCTCGCTAGACCTTTCGTCAATCGCCTTCAATATTTTCTTTAACTTCTTCAAGTATTCGGAAAATATTATGATTATTATTCAACTTAAAAGTTTGGAATAATCTTAACCATCACTTTCTTCTTCAAGCAAAAATTGTTGGCAATGCGTTGCATACGTATAACAATAATACACGACAAGTAACTAACGTTTATTCATGATCTTGATCATCAAAATAAATACATATTACGAACAATAAAATTTACCGAACGAATGGATTGACGAATGAATTTAGGACGAGTTGAAAGCAAGCCTTCTCCCCTTAAGATCGAATTCCTCGGCTATCCTTCAAGCCCTCGTAAGGAAGAGATCTCCCAAGGTACAACGTCCACTCAAGTAAACAGCAAGTGAAGGACAATGCTGTTTTTCAATTGCGAACACGAACGATATTTGCAAACTCTCTGAAATTGTATATGAAAATGCAAATACAAAATGATATGTTTTTCACTTCTCGAATTCCTCTGCGCAGAGGTCTAATTTTTATAGCATGAAAAAAGATATGTAACATCCAACCAATCAAGGGAATTTATTCAGAATTAAAAACGTTTTGACTCAATTCAAAAACGCCTTATTTAATTCACGAATTTAATCTGCAGATTTAATTTTGTCATTAAATCCGTAGCCATTAAGTGTGTACTAATTTCCATGAATTCAAAATCAGAATTCAGATTTTTTTCCTTAAGCATTTTATTTAACAAAAGATATTTACTGCCTTCCCGGCAGGGACACGCGCGACGAGGCGAGTCGAGACGGACGGACGACGACGACTGCGCGAGGAGTCCCATATCTTCTAGTTCACTACACTCTCTAATTTGTTATCTCAATATAACCAATAGAGTTTGTAGGTATTTTCCCAATGTGGGACAAAGTCCCTTACCTTTTGCTTAAGTCAATACACATTCACACACTTACTTACTTGGGCTTACTCACTTAAGCCCAAATATCTTAAAATTCTCCAACAATCCCCCACATGAATGTAATTGGCTGAAATGCACGTGAGCCTAACGATGCTAAATGCAATTTCAGAGTTCTGCCGGAACTTGTTGCATCAGGATAGGTGGTTTTTGGCCTTGAACCTTCCTTAGTGAAATACCATCGGATATACTTGCCAACCAGTGGACGTGATGCCTTGAACTGTTCGGCGTTTTGTGTATACCAAGACAATGGTACTCACACAACTCATTCCAATACCGTATTGGTTCTCGTTGTTGTCCGTTTCGGCCCTGGACTGCCTTGGCGATATTCATCGAATGCTCTAGAGATTTAGCCCTTTAACTCATCTCAACGAAGCGGCCCCTTCACATTCGACATAGGTGATCTCTCATAAAGGGTATCCTGCAATACCCCGCTTGTGTTCACAAGACATAAGGATCATTAGAACCTCAAGTTCTCCTTAACCTGTACAGGTCCATCACTCTTTCATCATAGAAATGGGTTGGGAACTCAGTTTCCCGAGTGCTTTGTTCGACTCGCCCCCACAATTGGGTTGTCCCTTTGAACCTGCAAATTGGGGTTTACAATTCAGGTAGGGTTCCATCATGGGGTTGATGTCTTATTGGTGGGCTCAGATTTCCCATTTCCCTCGATAAATTTGCTACTCAGTCTCTCGCTAGACCTTTCGTCAATCGCCTTCAATATTTTCTTTAACTTCTTCAAGTATTCGGAAAATATTATGATTATTATTCAACTTAAAAGTTTGGAATAATCTTAACCATCACTTTCTTCTTCTAGCAAAAATTGTTGGCAATGCGTTGCATACGTATAACAATAATACACGACAAGTAACTAACGTTTATTCATGATCTTGATCATCAAAATAAATACATATTACGAACAATAAAATTTACCGAACGAATGGATTGACGAATGAATTTAGGACGAGTTGAAAGCAAGCCTTCTCCCCTTAAGATCGAATTCCTCGGCTATCCTTCAAGCCCTCGTAAGGAAGAGATCTCCCAAGGTACAACGTCCACTCAAGTAAACAGCAAGTGAAGGACAATGCTGTTTTTCAATTGCGAACACGAACGATATTTGCAAACTCTCTGAAATTGTATATGAAAATGCAAATACAAAATGATATGTTTTTCACTTCTCGAATTCCTCTGCGCAGAGGTCTAATTTTTATAGCATGAAAAAAGATATGTAACAGCCAACCAATCAAGGGAATTTATTCAGAATTAAAAACGTTTTGACTCAATTCAAAAACGCCTTATTTAATTCACGAATTTAATCTGCAGATTTAATTTTGTCATTAAATCCGTAGCCATTAAGTGTGTACTAATTTCCATGAATTCAAAATCAGAATTCAGATTTTTTTCCTTAAGCATTTTATTTAACAAAAGATATTTACTGCCTTCCCGGCAGGGACACGCGCGACGCGACGAGACGAGGCGAGTCGAGACGGACGGACGACGACGACTGCGCGAGGAGTCCCATATCTTCTAGTTCACTACACTCTCTAATTTGTTATCTCAATATAACCAATAGAGTTTGTAGGTATTTTCCCAATGTGGGACAAAGTCCCTTACCTTTTGCTTAAGTCAATACACATTCACGCACTTACTTACTTGGGCTTACTCACTTAAGCCCAAATATCTTAAAATTCTCCAACAATTCCCCACATGAATGTAATTGGCTGAAATGCACGTGAGCCTAACGATGCTAAATGCAATTTCAGAGTTCTGCCGGAACTTGTTGCATCAGGATAGGTGGTTTTTGGCCTTGAACCTTCCTTAGTGAAATACCATCGGATATACTTGCCAACCAGTGGACGTGATGCCTTGAACTGTTCGGCGTTTTTTGTATACCAAGACAATGGTACTCACACAACTCATTCCAATACCGTATTGGTTCTCGTTGTTGTCCGTTTCGGCCCTGGACTGCCTTGGCGATATTCATCGAATGCTCTAGAGATTTAGCCCTTTAACTCATCTCAACGAAGCGGCCCCTTCACATTCGACATAGGTGATCTCTCATAAAGGGTATCCTGCAATACCCCGCTTGTGTTCACAAGACATAAGGATCATTAGAACCTCAAGTTCTCCTTAACCTGTACAGGTCCATCACTCTTTCATCATAGAAATGGGTTGGGAACTCAGTTTCCCGAGTGCTTTGTTCGACTCGCCCCCACAATTGGGTTGTCCCTTTGAACCTGCAAATTGGGGTTTACAATTCAGGTAGGGTTTCCATCATGGGGTTGATTTCTTATTGGTGGGCTCAGATTTCCCATTTCCCTCGATAAATTTGCTACTCAGTCTCTCGCTAGACCTTTCGTCAATCGCCTTCAATATTTTCTTTAACTTCTTCAAGTATTCGGAAAATATTATGATTATTATTCAACTTAAAAGTTTGGAATAATCTTAACCATCACTTTCTTCTTCTAGCAAAAATTGTTGGCAATGCGTTGCATACGTATAACAATAATACACGACAAGTAACTAACGTTTATTCATGATCTTGATCATCAAAATAAATACATATTACGAACAATAAAATTTACCGAACGAATGGATTGACGAATGAATTTAGGACGAGTTGAAAGCAAGCCTTCTCCCCTTAAGATCGAATTCCTCGGCTATCCTTCAAGCCCTCGTAAGGAAGAGATCTCCCAAGGTACAACGTCCACTCAAGTAAACAGCAAGTGAAGGACAATGCTGTTTTTCAATTGCGAACACGAACGATATTTGCAAACTCTCTGAAATTGTATATGAAAATGCAAATACAAAATGATATGTTTTTCACTTCTCGAATTCCTCTGCGCAGAGGTCTAATTTTTATAGCATGAAAAAAGATATGTAACAGCCAACCAATCAAGGGAATTTATTCAGAATTAAAAACGTTTTGACTCAATTCAAAAACGCCTTATTTAATTCACGAATTTAATCTGCAGATTTAATTTTGTCATTAAATCCGTAGCCATTAAGTGTGTACTAATTTCCATGAATTCAAAATCAGAATTCAGATTTTTTTCCTTAAGCATTTTATTTAACAAAAGATATTTACTGCCTTCCCGGCAGGGACACGCGCGACGCGACGAGACGAGACGAGGCGAGTCGAGACGGACGGACGACGACGACTGCGCGAGGAGTCCCATATCTTCTAGTTCACTACACTCTCTAATTTGTTATCTCAATATAACCAATAGAGTTTGTAGGTATTTTCCCAATGTGGGACAAAGTCCCTTACCTTTTGCTTAAGTCAATACACATTCACACACTTACTTACTTGGGCTTACTCACTTAAGCCCAAATATCTTAAAATTCTCCAACAATCCCCCACATGAATGTAATTGGCTGAAATGCACGTGAGCCTAACGATGCTAAATGCAATTTCAGAGTTCTGCCGGAACTTGTTGCATCAGGATAGGTGGTTTTTGGCCTTGAACCTTCCTTAGTGAAATACCATCGGATATACTTGCCAACCAGTGGACGTGATGCCTTGAACTGTTCGGCGTTTTGTGTATACCAAGACAATGGTACTCACACAACTCATTCCAATACCGTATTGGTTCTCGTTGTTGTCCGTTTCGGCCCTGGACTGCCTTGGCGATATTCATCGAATGCTCTAGAGATTTAGCCCTTTAACTCATCTCAACGAAGCGGCCCCTTCACATTCGACATAGGTGATCTCTCATAAAGGGTATCCTGCAATACCCCGCTTGTGTTCACAAGACATAAGGATCATTAGAACCTCAAGGTCTCCTTAACCTGTACAGGCCCATCACTCTTTCATCATAGAAATGGGTTGGGAACTCAGTTTCCCGAGTGCTTTGTTCGACTCGCCCCCACAATTCGGTTGTCCCTTTGAACCTGCAAATTGGGGTTTACAATTCAGGTAGGGTTTCCATCATGGGGTTGATGTCTTATTGGTGGGCTCAGATTTCCCATTTCCCTCGATAAATTTGCTAATCAGTCTCTCGCTAGACCTTTCGTCAATCGCCTTCAATATTTTCTTTAACTTCTTCAAGTATTCGGAAAATATTATGATTATTATTCAACTTAAAAGTTTGGAATAATCTTAACCATCACTTTCTTCTTCAAGCAAAAATTGTTGGCAATGCGTTGCATACGTATAACAATAATACACGACAAGTAACTAACGTTTATTCATGATCTTGATCATCAAAATAAATACATATTACGAACAATAAAATTTACCGAACGAATGGATTGACGAATGAATTTAGGACGAGTTGAAAGCAAGCCTTCTCCCCTTAAGATCGAATTCCTCGGCTATCCTTCAAGCCCTCGTAAGGAAGAGATCTCCCAAGGTACAACGTCCACTCAAGTAAACAGCAAGTGAAGGACAATGCTGTTTTTCAATTGCGAACACGAACGATATTTGCAAACTCTCTGAAATTGTATATGAAAATGCAAATACAAAATGATATGTTTTTCACTTCTCGAATTCCTCTGCGCAGAGGTCTAATTTTTATAGCATGAAAAAAGATATGTAACAGCCAACCAATCAAGGGAATTTATTCAGAATTAAAAACGTTTTGACTCAATTCAAAAACGCCTTATTTAATTCACGAATTTAATCTGCAGATTTAATTTTGTCATTAAATCCGTAGCCATTAAGTGTGTACTAATTTCCATGAATTCAAAATCAGAATTCAGATTTTTTTCCTTAAGCATTTTATTTAACAAAAGATATTTACTGCCTTCCCGGCAGGGACACGCGCGACGCGACGAGACGAGGCGAGTCGAGACGGACGGACGACGACGACTGCGCGAGGAGTCCCATATCTTCTAGTTCACTACACTCTCTAATTTGTTATCTCAATATAACCAATAGAGTTTGTAGGTATTTTCCCAATGTGGGACAAAGTCCCTTACCTTTTGCTTAAGTCAATACACATTCACACACTTACTTACTTGGGCTTACTCACTTAAGCCCAAATATCTTAAAATTCTCCAACAATCCCCCACATGAATGTAATTGGCTGAAATGCACGTGAGCCTAACGATGCTAAATGCAATTTCAGAGTTCTGCCGGAACTTGTTGCATCAGGATAGGTGGTTTTTGGCCTTGAACCTTCCTTAGTGAAATACCATCGGATATAATTGCCAACCAGTGGACGTGATGCCTTGAACTGTTCGGCGTTTTGTGTATACCAAGACAATGGTACTCACACAACTCATTCCAATACCGTATTGGTTCTCGTTGTTGTCCGTTTCGGCCCTGGACTGCCTTGGCGATATTCATCGAATGCTCTAGAGATTTAGCCCTTTAACTCATCTCAACGAAGCGGCCCCTTCACATTCGACATAGGTGATCTCTCATAAAGGGTATCCTGCAATACCCCGCTTGTGTTCACAAGACATAAGGATCATTAGAACCTCAAGTTCTCCTTAACCTGTACAGGTCCATCACTCTTTCATCATAGAAATGGGTTGGGAACTCAGTTTCCCGAGTGCTTTGTTCGACTCGCCCCCACAATTGGGTTGTCCCTTTGAACCTGCAAATTGGGGTTTACAATTCAGGTAGGGTTTCCATCATGGGGTTGATGTCTTATTGGTGGGCTCAGATTTCCCATTTCCCTCGATAAATTTGCTACTCAGTCTCTCGCTAGACCTTTCGTCAATCGCCTTCAATATTTTCTTTAACTTCTTCAAGTATTCGGAAAATATTATGATTATTATTCAACTTAAAAGTTTGGAATAATCTTAACCATCACTTTCTTCTTCAAGCAAAAATTGTTGGCAATGCGTTGCATACGTATAACAATAATACACGACAAGTAACTAACGTTTATTCATGATCTTGATCATCAAAATAAATACATATTACGAACAATAAAATTTACCGAACGAATGGATTGACGAATGAATTTAGGACGAGTTGAAAGCAAGCCTTCTCCCCTTAAGATCGAATTCCTCGGCTATCCTTCAAGCCCTCGTAAGGAAGAGATCTCCCAAGGTACAACGTCCACTCAAGTAAACAGCAAGTGAAGGACAATGCTGTTTTTCAATTGCGAACACGAACGATATTTGCAAACTCTCTGAAATTGTATATGAAAATGCAAATACAAAATGATATGTTTTTCACTTCTCGAATTCCTCTGCGCAGAGGTCTAATTTTTATAGCATGAAAAAAGATATGTAACAGCCAACCAATCAAGGGAATTTATTCAGAATTAAAAACGTTTTGACTCAATTCAAAAACGCCTTATTTAATTCACGAATTTAATCTGCAGATTTAATTTTGTCATTAAATCCGTAGCCATTAAGTGTGTAGTAATTTCCATGAATTCAAAATCAGAATTCAGATTTTTTTCCTTAAGCATTTTATTTAACAAAAGATATTTACTGCCTTCCCGGCAGGGACACGCGCGACGCGACGAGACGAGGCGAGTCGAGACGGACGGACGACGACGACTGCGCGAGGAGTCCCATATCTTCTAGTTCACTACACTCTCTAATTTGTTATCTCAATATAACCAATAGAGTTTGTAGGTATTTTCCCAATGTGGGACAAAGTCCCTTACCTTTTGCTTAAGTCAATACACATTCACGCACTTACTTACTTGGGCTTACTCACTTAAGCCCAAATATCTTAAAATTCTCCAACAATTCCCCACATGAATGTAATTGGCTGAAATGCACGTGAGCCTAACGATGCTAAATGCAATTTCAGAATTCTGCCGGAACTTGTTGCATCAGGATAGGTGGTTTTTGGCCTTGAACCTTCCTTAGTGAAATACCATCGGATATACTTGCCAACCAGTGGACGTGATGCCTTGAACTGTTCGGCGTTTTTTGTATACCAAGACAATGGTACTCACACAACTCATTCCAATACCGTATTGGTTCTCGTTGTTGTCTGTTTCGGCCCTGGACTGCCTTGGCGATATTCATCGAATGCTCTAGAGATTTAGCCCTTTAACTCATCTCAACGAAGCGGCCCCTTCACATTCGACATAGGTGATCTCTCATAAAGGGTATCCTGCAATACCCCGCTTGTGTTCACAAGACATAAGGATCATTAGAACCTCAAGTTCTCCTTAACCTGTACAGGTCCATCACTCTTTCATCATAGAAATGGGTTGGGAACTCAGTTTCCCGAGTGCTTTGTTCGACTCGCCCCCACAATTGGGTTGTCCCTTTGAACCTGCAAATTGGGGTTTACAATTCAGGTAGGGTTTCCATCATGGGGTTGATGTCTTATTGGTGGGCTCAGATTTCCCATTTCCCTCGATAAATTTGCTACTCAGTCTCTCGCTAGACCTTTCGTCAATCGCCTTCAATATTTTCTTTAACTTCTTCAAGTATTCGGAAAATATTATGATTATTATTCAACTTAAAAGTTTGGAATAATCTTAACCATCACTTTCTTCTTCTAGCAAAAATTGTTGGCAATGCGTTGCATACGTATAACAATAATACACGACAAGTAACTAACGTTTATTCATGATCTTGATCATCAAAATAAATACATATTACGAACAATAAAATTTACCGAACGAATGGATTGACGAATGAATTTAGGACGAGTTGAAAGCAAGCCTTCTCCCCTTAAGATCGAATTCCTCGGCTATCCTTCAAGCCCTCGTAAGGAAGAGATCTCCCAAGGTACAACGTCCACTCAAGTAAACAGCAAGTGAAGGACAATGCTGTTTTTCAATTGCGAACACGAACGATATTTGCAAACTCTCTGAAATTGTATATGAAAATGCAAATACAAAATGATATGTTTTTCACTTCTCGAATTCCTCTGCGCAGAGGTCTAATTTTTATAGCATGAAAAAAGATATGTAACAGCCAACCAATCAAGGGAATTTATTCAGAATTAAAAACGTTTTGACTCAATTCAAAAACGCCTTATTTAATTCACGAATTTAATCTGCAGATTTAATTTTGTCATTAAATCCGTAGCCATTAAGTGTGTACTAATTTCCATGAATTCAAAATCAGAATTCAGATTTTTTTCCTTAAGCATTTTATTTAACAAAAGATATTTACTGCCTTCCCGGCAGGGACACGCGCGATGCGACGAGACGAGGCGAGTCGAGACGGACGGACGACGACGACTGCGCGAGGAGTCCCATATCTTCTAGTTCACTACACTCTCTAATTTGTTATCTCAATATAACCAATAGAGTTTGTAGGTATTTTCCCAATGTGGGACAAAGTCCCTTACCTTTTGCTTAAGTCAATACACATTCACGCACTTACTTACTTGGGCTTACTCACTTAAGCCCAAATATCTTAAAATTCTCCAACAATCCCCCACATGAATGTAATTGGCTGAAATGCACGTGAGCCTAACGATGCTAAATGCAATTTCAGAGTTCTGCCGGAACTTGTTGCATCAGGATAGGTGGTTTTTGGCCTTGAACCTTCCTTAGTGAAATACCATCGGATATACTTGCCAACCAGTGGACGTGATGCCTTGAACTGTTCGGCGTTTTTTGTATACCAAGACAATGGTACTCACACAACTCATTCCAATACCGTATTGGTTCTCGTTGTTGTCCGTTTCGGCCCTGGACTGCCTTGGCGATATTCATCGAATGCTCTAGAGATTTAGCCCTTTAACTCATCTCAACGAAGCGGCCCCTTCACATTCGACATAGGTGATCTCTCATAAAGGGTATCCTGCAATACCCCGCTTGTGTTCACAAGACATAAGGATCATTAGAACCTCAAGTTCTCCTTAACCTGTACAGGCCCATCACTCTTTCATCATAGAAATGGGTTGGGAACTCAGTTTCCCGAGTGCTTTGTTCGACTCGCCCCCACAATTCGGTTGTCCCTTTGAACCTGCAAACTGGGGTTTACAATTCAGGTAGGGTTTCCATCATGGGGTTGATGTCTTATTGGTGGGCTCAGATTTCCCATTTCCCTCGATAAATTTGCTAATCAGTCTCTCGCTAGACCTTTCGTCAATCGCCTTCAATATTTTCTTTAACTTCTTCAAGTATTCGGAAAATATTATGATTATTATTCAACTTAAAAGTTTGGAATAATCTTAACCATCACTTTCTTCTTCAAGCAAAAATTGTTGGCAATGCGTTGCATACGTATAACAATAATACACGACAAGTAACTAACGTTTATTCATGATCTTGATCATCAAAATAAATACATATTACGAACAATAAAATTTACCGAACGAATGGATTGACGAATGAATTTAGGACGAGTTGAAAGCAAGCCTTCTCCCCTTAAGATCGAATTCCTCGGCTATCCTTCAAGCCCTCGTAAGGAAGAGATCTCCCAAGGTACAACGTCCACTCAAGTAAACAGCAAGTGAAGGACAATACTGTTTTTCAATTGCGAACACGAACGATATTTGCAAACTCTCTGAAATTGTATATGAAAATGCAAATACAAAATGATATGTTTTTCACTTCTCGAATTCCTCTGCGCAGAGGTCTAATTTTTATAGCATGAAAAAAGATATGTAACAGCCAACCAATCAAGGGAATTTATTCAGAATTAAAAACGTTTTGACTCAATTCAAAAACGCCTTATTTAATTCACGAATTTAATCTGCAGATTTAATTTTGTCATTAAATCCGTAGCCATTAAGTGTGTACTAATTTCCATGAATTCAAAATCAGAATTCAGATTTTTTTCCTTAAGCATTTTATTTAACAAAAGATATTTACTGCCTTCCCGGCAGGGACACGCGCGACGCGACGAGACGAGGCGAGTCGAGACGGACGGACGACGACGACTGCGCGAGGAGTCCCATATCTTCTAGTTCACTACACTCTCTAATTTGTTATCTCAATATAACCAATAGAGTTTGTAGGTATTTTCCCAATGTGGGACAAAGTCCCTTACCTTTTGCTTAAGTCAATACACATTCACGCACTTACTTACTTGGGCTTACTCACTTAAGCCCAAATATCTTAAAATTCTCCAACAATTCCCCACATGAATGTAATTGGCTGAAATGCACGTGAGCCTAACGATGCTAAATGCAATTTCAGAGTTCTGCCGGAACTTGTTGCATCAGGATAGGTGGTTTTTGGCCTTGAACCTTCCTTAGTGAAATACCATCGGATATACTTGCCAACCAGTGGACGTGATGCCTTGAACTGTTCGGCGTTTTTTGTATACCAAGACAATGGTACTCACACAACTCATTCCAATACCGTATTGGTTCTTGTTGTTGTCCGTTTCGGCCCTGGACTGCCTTGGCGATATTCATCGAATGCTCTAGAGATTTAGCCCTTTAACTCATCTCAACGAAGCGGCCCCTTCACATTCGACATAGGTGATCTCTCATAAAGGGTATCCTGCAATACCCCGCTTGTGTTCACAAGACATAAGGATCATTAGAACCTCAAGTTCTCCTTAACCTGTACAGGTCCATCACTCTTTCATCATAGAAATGGGTTGGGAACTCAGTTTCCCGAGTGCTTTGTTCGACTCGCCCCCACAATTGGGTTGTCCCTTTGAACCTGCAAATTGGGGTTTACAATTCAGGTAGGGTTTCCATCATGGGGTTGATGTCTTATTGGTGGGCTCAGATTTCCCATTTCCCTCGATAAATTTGCTACTCAGTCTCTCGCTAGACCTTTCGTCAATCGCCTTCAATATTTTCTTTAACTTCTTCAAGTATTCGGAAAATATTATGATTATTATTCAACTTAAAAGTTTGGAATAATCTTAACCATCACTTTCTTCTTCTAGCAAAAATTGTTGGCAATGCGTTGCATACGTATAACAATAATACACGACAAGTAACTAACGTTTATTCATGATCTTGATCATCAAAATAAATACATATTACGAACAATAAAATTTACCGAACGAATGGATTGACGAATGAATTTAGGACGAGTTGAAAGCAAGCCTTCTCCCCTTAAGATCGAATTCCTCGGCTATCCTTCAAGCCCTCGTAAGGAAGAGATCTCCCAAGGTACAACGTCCACTCAAGTAAACAGCAAGTGAAGGACAATGCTGCTTTTCAATTGCGAACACGAACGATATTTGCAAACTCTCTGAAATTGTATATGAAAATGCAAATACAAAATGATATGTTTTTCACTTCTCGAATTCCTCTGCGCAGAGGTCTAATTTTTATAGCATGAAAAAAGATATGTAACAGCCAACCAATCAAGGGAATTTATTCAGAATTAAAAACGTTTTGACTCAATTCAAAAACGCCTTATTTAATTCACGAATTTAATCTGCAGATTTAATTTTGTCATTAAATCCGTAGCCATTAAGTGTGTACTAATTTCCATGAATTCAAAATCAGAATTCAGATTTTTTTCCTTAAGCATTTTATTTAACAAAAGATATTTACTGCCTTCCCGGCAGGGACACGCGTGACACGACGCGACGAGGCGAGTCGAGACGGACGGACGACGACGACTGCGCGAGGAGTCCCATATCTTCTAGTTCACTACACTCTCTAATTTGTTATCTCAATATAACCAATAGAGTTTGTAGGTATTTTCCCAATGTGGGACAAAGTCCCTTACCTTTTGCTTAAGTCAATACACATTCACACACTTACTTACTTGGGCTTACTCACTTAAGCCCAAATATCTTAAAATTCTCCAACAATCCCCCACATGAATGTAATTGGCTGAAATGCACGTGAGCCTAACGATGCTAAATGCAATTTCAGAGTTCTGCCGGAACTTGTTGCATCAGGATAGGTGGTTTTTGGCCTTGAACCTTCCTTAGTGAAATACCATCGGATATACTTGCCAACCAGTGGACGTGATGCCTTGAACTGTTCGGCGTTTTGTGTATACCAAGACAATGGTACCCACACAACTCATTCCAATACCGTATTGGTTCTCGTTGCTGTCCGTTTCGGCCCTGGACTGCCTTGGCGATATTCATCGAATGCTCTAGAGATTTAGCCCTTTAACTCATCTCAACGAAGCGGCCCCTTCACATTCGACATAGGTGATCTCTCATAAAGGGTATCCTGCAATACCCCGCTTGTGTTCACAAGACATAAGGATCATTAGAACCTCAAGTTCTCCTTAACCTGTACAGGTCCATCACTCTTTCATCATAGAAATGGGTTGGGAACTCAGTTTCCCGAGTGCTTTGTTCGACTCGCCCCCACAATTCGGTTGTCCCTTTGAACCTGCAAATTGGGGTTTACAATTCAGGTAGGGTTTCCATCATGGGGTTGATGTCTTATTGGTGGGCTCAGATTTCCCATTTCCCTCGATAAATTTGCTACTCAGTCTCTCGCTAGACCTTTCGTCAATCGCCTTCAATATTTTCTTTAACACTTTCAAGTATTCGGAAAATATTATGATTATTATTCAACTTAAAAGTTTGGAATAATCTTAACCATCACTTTCTTCTTCAAGCAAAAATTGTTGGCAATGCGTTGCATACGTATAACAATAATACACGACAAGTAACTAACGTTTATTCATGATCTTGATCATCAAAATAAATACATATTACGAACAATAAAATTTACCGAACCAATGGATTGACGAATGAATTTAGGACGAGTTGAAAGCAAGCCTTCTCCCCTTAAGATCGAATTCCTCGGCTATCCTTCAAGCCCTCGTAAGGAAGAGATCTCCCAAGGTACAACGTCCACTCAAGTAAACCGCAAGTGAAGGACAATGCTAACACGAACGATATTTGCAAACTCTCTGAAATTGTATATGAAAATGCAAATACAAAATGATATGTTTTTCACTTCTCGAATTCCTCTGCGCAGAGGTCTAATTTTTATAGCATGAAAAAAGATATGTAACAGCCAACCAATCAAGGGAATTTATTCAGAATTAAAAACGTTTTGACTCAATTCAAAAACGCCTTATTTAATTCACGAATTTAATCTGCAGATTTAATTTTGTCATTAAATCCG
Organism: Linaria vulgaris; assembly: GCA_948329865.1. Lineage (NCBI taxonomy): Eukaryota > Viridiplantae > Streptophyta > Magnoliopsida > Lamiales > Plantaginaceae > Linaria > Linaria vulgaris. The sequence continues at coordinate 125,953,587 of OX415250.1, read as the reverse complement.
TAGCCATTAAGTGTGTACTAATTTCCATGAATTCAAAATCAGAATTCAGATTTTTTTCCTTAAGCATTTTATTTAACAAAAGATATTTACTGCCTTCCCGGCAGGGACACGCGCGACGCGACGGGACGCGACGAGTCGAGACGGACGGACGACGACCACTGCGCGAGGAGTCCCATATCTTCTAGTTCACTACACTCTCTAATTTGTTATCTCAATATAACCAATAGAGTTTGTAGGTATTTTCCCAATGTGGGACAAAGTCCCTTACCTTTTTGCTTAAGTCAATACACATTCACACACTTACTTACTTGGGCTTACTCACTTAAGCCCAAATATCTTAAAATTCTCCAACAATCCCCCACATGAATGTAATTGGCTGAAATGCACGTGAGCCTAACGATGCTAAATGCAATTTCAGAGTTCTGCCGGAACTTGTTGCATCAGGATAGGTGGTTTTTGGCCTTGAACCTTCCTTAGTGAAATACCATCGGATATACTTGCCAACCAGTGGACGTGATGCCTTGAACTGTTCGGCGTTTTGTGTATACCAAGACAATGGTACTCACACAACTCATTCCAATACCGTATTGGTTCTCGTTGTTGTCCGTTTCGGCCCTGGACTGCCTTGGCGATATTCATCGAATGCTCTAGAGATTTAGCCCTTTAACTCATCTCAACGAAGCGGCCCCTTCACATTCGACATAGGTGATCTCTCATAAAGGGTATCCTGCAATACCCCGCTTGTGTTCACAAGACATAAGGATCATTAGAACCTCAAGTTCTCCTTAACCTGTACAGGTCCATCACTCTTTCATCATAGAAATGGGTTGGGAACTCAGTTTCCCAAGTGCTTTGTTCGACTCGCCCCCACAATTCGGTTGTCCCTTTGAACCTGCAAATTGGGGTTTACAATTCAGGTAGGGTTTCCATCATGGGGTTGATGTCTTATTGGTGGGCTCAGATTTCCCATTTCCCTCGATAAATTTGCTACTCAGTCTCTCGCTAGACCTTTCGTCAATCGCCTTCAATATTTTCTTTAACTTCTTCAAGTATTCGGAAAATATTATGATTATTATTCAACTTAAAAGTTTGGAATAATCTTAACCATCACTTTCTTCTTCAAGCAAAAATTGTTGGCAATGCGTTGCATACGTATAACAATAATACACGACAAGTAACTAACGTTTATTCATGATCTTGATCATCAAAATAAATACATATTACGAACAATAAAATTTACCGAACGAATGGATTGACGAATGAATTTAGGACGAGTTGAAAGCAAGCCTTCTCCCCTTAAGATCGAATTCCTCGGCTATCCTTCAAGCCCTCGTAAGGAAGAGATCTCCCAAGGTACAACGTCCACTCAAGTAAACAGCAAGTGAAGGACAATGCTGTTTTTCAATTGCGAACACGAACGATATTTGCAAACTCTCTGAAATTGTATATGAAAATGCAAATACAAAATGATATGTTTTTCACTTCTCGAATTCCTCTGCGCAGAGGTCTAATTTTTATAGCATGAAAAAAGATATGTAACAGCCAACCAATCAAGGGAATTTATTCAGAATTAAAAACGTTTTGACTCAATTCAAAAACGCCTTATTTAATTCACGAATTTAATCTGCAGATTTAATTTTGTCATTAAATCCGTAGCCATTAAGTGTGTACTAATTTCCATGAATTCAAAATCAGAATTCAGATTTTTTTCCTTAAGCATTTTATTTAACAAAAGATATTTACTGCCTTCCCGGCAGGGACACGCGCGACGCGACGAGACGAGGCGAGTCGAGACGGACGGACGACGACGACTGCGCGAGGAGTCCCATATCTTCTAGTTCACTACACTCTCTAATTTGTTATCTCAATATAACCAATAGAGTTTGTAGATATTTTCCCAATGTGGGACAAAGTCCCTTACCTTTTGCTTAAGTCAATACACATTCACACACTTACTTACTTGGGCTTACTCACTTAAGCCCAAATATCTTAAAATTCTCCAACAATCCCCCACATGAATGTAATTGGCTGAAATGCACGTGAGCCTAACGATGCTAAATGCAATTTCAGAGTTCTGCCGGAACTTGTTGCATCAGGATAGGTGGTTTTTGGCCTTGAACCTTCCTTAGTGAAATACCATCGGATATAATTGCCAACCAGTGGACGTGATGCCTTGAACTGTTCGGCGTTTTGTGTATACCAAGACAATGGTACTCACACAACTCATTCCAATACCGTATTGGTTCTCGTTGTTGTCCGTTTCGGCCCTGGACTGCCTTGGCGATATTCATCGAATGCTCTAGAGATTTAGCCCTTTAACTCATCTCAACGAAGCGGCCCCTTCACATTCGACATAGGTGATCTCTCATAAAGGGTATCCTGCAATACCCCGCTTGTGTTCACAAGACATAAGGATCATTAGAACCTCAAGTTCTCCTTAACCTGTACAGGTCCATCACTCTTTCATCATAGAAATGGGTTGGGAACTCAGTTTCCCGAGTGCTTTGTTCGACTCGCCCCCACAATTGGGTTGTCCCTTTGAACCTGCAAATTGGGGTTTACAATTCAGGTAGGGTTTCCATCATGGGGTTGATGTCTTATTGGTGGGCTCAGATTTCCCATTTCCCTCGATAAATTTGCTACTCAGTCTCTCGCTAGACCTTTCGTCAATCGCCTTCAATATTTTCTTTAACTTCTTCAAGTATTCGGAAAATATTATGATTATTATTCAACTTAAAAGTTTGGAATAATCTTAACCATCACTTTCCTCTTCAAGCAAAAATTGTTGGCAATGCGTTGCATACGTATAACAATAATACACGACAAGTAACTAACGTTTATTCATGATCTTGATCATCAAAATAAATACATATTACGAACAATAAAATTTACCGAACGAATGGATTGACGAATGAATTTAGGACGAGTTGAAAGCAAGCCTTCTCCCCTTAAGATCGAATTCCTCGGCTATCCTTCAAGCCCTCGTAAGGAAGAGATCTCCCAAGGTACAACGTCCACTCAAGTAAACAGCAAGTGAAGGACAATGCTGTTTTTCAATTGCGAACACGAACGATATTTGCAAACTCTCTGAAATTGTATATGAAAATGCAAATACAAAATGATATGTTTTTCACTTCTCGAATTCCTCTGCGCAGAGGTCTAATTTTTATAGCATGAAAAAAGATATGTAACAGCCAACCAATCAAGGGAATTTATTCAGAATTAAAAACGTTTTGACTCAATTCAAAAACGCCTTATTTAATTCACGAATTTAATCTGCAGATTTAATTTTGTCATTAAATCCGTAGCCATTAAGTGTGTACTAATTTCCATGAATTCAAAATCAGAATTCAGATTTTTTTCCTTAAGCATTTTATTTAACAAAAGATATTTACTGACTTCCCGGCAGGGACACGCGCGACGCGACGCGACGCGACGAGTCGAGACGGACGGACGACGACGACTGCGCGAGGAGTCCCATATCTTCTAGTTCACTACACTCTCTAATTTGTTATCTCAATATAACCAATAGAGTTTGTAGGTATTTTCCCAATGTGGGACAAAGTCCCTTACCTTTTGCTTAAGTCAATACACATTCACACACTTACTTACTTGGGCTTACTCACTTAAGCCCAAATATCTTAAAATTCTCCAACAATCCCCCACATGAATGTAATTGGCTGAAATGCACGTGAGCCTAACGATGCTAAATGCAATTTCAGAGTTCTGTCGGAACTTGTTGCATCAGGATAGGTGGTTTTTGGCCTTGAACCTTCCTTAGTGAAATACCATCGGATATACTTGCCAACCAGTGGACGTGATGCCTTGAACTGTTCGGCGTTTTGTGTATACCAAGACAATGGTACTCACACAACTCATTCCAATACCGTATTGGTTCTCGTTGTTGTCCGTTTCGGCCCTGGACTGCCTTGGCGATATTCATCGAATGCTCTAGAGATTTAGCCCTTTAACTCATCTCAACGAAGCGGCCCCTTCACATTCGACATAGGTGATCTCTCATAGAGGGTATCCTGCAATACCCCGCTTGTGTTCACAAGACATAAGGATCATTAGAACCTCAAGTTCTCCTTAACCTGTACAGGTCCATCACTCGTTCATCATAGAAATGGGTTGGGAACTCAGTTTCCCGAGTGCTTTGTTCGACTCGCCCCCACAATTCGGTTGTCCCTTTGAACCTGCAAATTGGGGTTTACAATTCAGGTAGGGTTTCCATCATGGGGTTGATGTCTTATTGGTGGGCTCAGATTTCCCATTTCCCTCGATAAATTTGCTACTCAGTCTCTCGCTAGACCTTTCGTCAATCGCCTTCAATATTTTCTTTAACTTCTTCAAGTATTCGGAAAATATTATGATTATTATTCAACTTAAAAGTTTGGAATAATCATAACCATCACTTTCTTCTTCAAGCAAAAATTGTTGGCAATGCGTTGCATACGTATAACAATAATACACGACAAGTAACTAACGTTTATTCATGATCTTGATCATCAAACTAAATACATATTACGAACAATAAAATTTACTGAACGAATGGATTGACGAATGAATTTAGGACGAGTTGAAAGCAAGCCTTCTCCCCTTAAGATCGAATTCCTCGGCTATCCTTCAAGCCCTCGTAAGGAAGAGATCTCCCAAGGTACAACGTCCACTCAAGTAAACAGCAAGTGAAGGACAATGCTGTTTTTCAATTGCGAACACGAACGATATTTGCAAACTCTCTGAAATTGTATATGAAAATGCAAATACAAAATGATATGTTTTTCACTTCTCGAATTCCTCTGCGCAGAGGTCTAATTTTTATAGCATGAAAAAAGATATGTAACAGCCAACCAATCAAGGGAATTTATTCAGAATTAAAAACGTTTTGACTCAATTCAAAAACGCCTTATTTAATTCACGAATTTAATCTGCAGATTTAATTTTGTCATTAAATCCGTAGCCATTAAGTGTGTACTAATTTCCATGAATTCAAAATCAGAATTCAGATTTTTTTCCTTAAGCATTTTATTTAACAAAAGATATTTACTGCCTTCCCGGCAGGGACACGCGCGACGCGACGGGACGCGACGAGTCGAGACGGACGGACGACGACGACTGCGCGAGGAGTCCCATATCTTCTAGTTCACTACACTCTCTAATTTGTTATCTCAATATAACCAATAGAGTTTGTAGGTATTTTCCCAATGTGGGACAAAGTCCCTTACCTTTTGCTTAAGTCAATACACATTCACACACTTACTTACTTGGGCTTACTCACTTAAGCCCAAATATCTTAAAATTCTCCAACAATCCCCCACATGAATGTAATTGGCTGAAATGCACGTGAGCCTAACGATGCTAAATGCAATTTCAGAGTTCTGCCGGAACTTGTTGCATCAGGATAGGTGGTTTTTGGCCTTGAACCTTCCTTAGTGAAATACCATCGGATATACTTGCCAACCAGTGGACGTGATGCCTTGAACTGTTCGGCGTTTTGTGTATACCAAGACAATGGTACTCACACAACTCATTCCAATACCGTATTGGTTCTCGTTGTTGTCCGTTTCGGCCCTGGACTGCCTTGGCGATATTCATCGAATGCTCTAGAGATTTAGCCCTTTAACTCATCTCAACGAAGCGGCCCCTTCACATTCGACATAGGTGATCTCTCATAGAGGGTATCCTGCAATACCCCGCTTGTGTTCACAAGACATAAGGATCATTAGAACCTCAAGTTCTCCTTAACCTGTACAGGTCCATCACTCTTTCATCATAGAAATGGGTTGGGAACTCAGTTTCCCGAGTGCTTTGTTCGACTCGCCCCCACAATTCGGTTGTCCCTTTGAACCTGCAAATTGGGGTTTACAATTCAGGTAGGGTTTCCATCATGGGGTTGATGTCTTATTGGTGGGCTCAGATTTCCCATTTCCCTCGATAAATTTGCTACTCAGTCTCTCGCTAGACCTTTCGTCAATCGCCTTCAATATTTTCTTTAACTTCTTCAAGTATTCGGAAAATATTATGATTATTATTCAACTTAAAAGTTTGGAATAATCATAACCATCACTTTCTTCTTCAAGCAAAAATTGTTGGCAATGCGTTGCATACGTATAACAATAATACACGACAAGTAACTAACGTTTATTCATGATCTTGATCATCAAACTAAATACATATTACGAACAATAAAATTTACCGAACGAATGGATTGACGAATGAATTTAGGACGAGTTGAAAGCAAGCCTTCTCCCCTTAAGATCGAATTCCTCGGCTATCCTTCAAGCCCTCGTAAGGAAGAGATCTCCCAAGGTACAACGTCCACTCAAGTAAACAGCAAGTGAAGGACAATGCTGTTTTTCAATTGCGAACACGAACGATATTTGCAAACTCTCTGAAATTGTATATGAAAATGCAAATACAAAATGATATGTTTTTCACTTCTCGAATTCCTCTGCGCAGAGGTCTAATTTTAATAGCATGAAAAAAGATATGTAACAGCCAACCAATCAAGGGAATTTATTCAGAATTAAAAACGTTTTGACTCAATTCAAAAACGCCTTATTTAATTCACGAATTTAATCTGCAGATTTAATTTTGTCATTAAATCCGTAGCCATTAAGTGTGTACTAATTTCCATGAATTCAAAATCAGAATTCAGATTTTTTTCCTTAAGCATTTTATTTAACAAAAGATATTTACTGCCTTCCCGGCAGGGACACGCGCGACGCGACGGGACGCGACGAGTCGAGACGGACGGACGACGACGACTGCGCGAGGAGTCCCATATCTTCTAGTTCACTACACTCTCTAATTTGTTATCTCAATATAACCAATAGAGTTTGTAGGTATTTTCCCAATGTGGGACAAAGTCCCTTACCTTTTGCTTAAGTCAATACACATTCACACACTTACTTACTTGGGCTTACTCACTTAAGCCCAAATATCTTAAAATTCTCCAACAATCCCCCACATGAATGTAATTGGCTGAAATGCACGTGAGCCTAACGATGCTAAATGCAATTTCAGAGTTCTGCCGGAACTTGTTGCATCAGGATAGGTGGTTTTTGGCCTTGAACCTTCCTTAGTGAAATACCATCGGATATACTTGCCAACCAGTGGACGTGATGCCTTGAACTGTTCGGCGTTTTGTGTATACCAAGACAATGGTACTCACACAACTCATTCCAATACCGTATTGGTTCTCGTTGTTGTCCGTTTCGGCCCTGGACTGCCTTGGCGATATTCATCGAATGCTCTAGAGATTTAGCCCTTTAACTCATCTCAACGAAGCGGCCCCTTCACATTCGACATAGGTGATCTCTCATAGAGGGTATCCTGCAATACCCCGCTTGTGTTCACAAGACATAAGGATCATTAGAACCTCAAGTTCTCCTTAACCTGTACAGGTCCATCACTCTTTCATCATAGAAATGGGTTGGGAACTCAGTTTCCCGAGTGCTTTGTTCGACTCGCCCCCACAATTCGGTTGTCCCTTTGAACCTGCAAATTGGGGTTTACAATTCAGGTAGGGTTTCCATCATGGGGTTGATGTCTTATTGGTGGGCTCAGATTTCCCATTTCCCTCGATAAATTTGCTACTCAGTCTCTCGCTAGACCTTTCGTCAATCGCCTTCAATATTTTCTTTAACTTCTTCAAGTATTCGGAAAATATTATGATTATTATTCAACTTAAAAGTTTGGAATAATCTTAACCATCACTTTCTTCTTCAAGCAAAAATTGTTGGCAATGCGTTGCATACGTATAACAATAATACACGACAAGTAACTAACGTTTATTCATGATCTTGATCATCAAAATAAATACATATTACGAACAATAAAATTTACCGAACGAATGGATTGACGAATGAATTTAGGACGAGTTGAAAGCAAGCCTTCTCCCCTTAAGATCGAATTCCTCGGCTATCCTTCAAGCCCTCGTAAGGAAGAGATCTCCCAAGGTACAACGTCCACTCAAGTAAACAGCAAGTGAAGGACAATGCTGTTTTTCAATTGCGAACACGAACGATATTTGCAAACTCTCTGAAATTGTATATGAAAATGCAAATACAAAATGATATGTTTTTCACTTCTCGAATTCCTCTGCGCAGAGGTCTAATTTTTATAGCATGAAAAAAGATATGTAACAGCCAACCAATCAAGGGAATTTATTCAGAATTAAAAACGTTTTGACTCAATTCAAAAACGCCATATTTAATTCACGAATTTAATCTGCAGATTTAATTTTGTCATTAAATCCGTAGCCATTAAGTGTGTACTAATTTCCATGAATTCAAAATCAGAATTCAGATTTTTTTCCTTAAGCATTTTATTTAACAAAAGATATTTACTGCCTTCCCGGCAGGGACACGCGCGACGCGACGGGACGCGACGAGTCGAGACGGACGGACGACGACGACTGCGCGAAAAGTCCCATATCTTCTAGTTCACTACACTCTCTAATTTGTTATCTCAATATAACCAATAGAGTTTGTAGGTATTTTCCCAATGTGGGACAAAGTCCCTTACCTTTTGCGTAAGTCAATACACATTCACACACTTACTTACTTGGGCTTACTCACTTAAGCCCAAATATCTTAAAATTCTCCAACAATCTCCCACATGAATGTAATTGGCTGAAATGCACGTGAGCCTAACGATGCTAAATGCAATTTCAGAGTTCTGCCGGAACTTGTTGCATCAGGATAGGTGGTTTTTGGCCTTGAACCTTCCTTAGTGAAATACCATCGGATATACTTGCCAACCAGTGGACGTGATGCCTTGAACTGTTCGGCGTTTTGTGTATACCAAGACAATGGTACTCACACAACTCATTCCAATACCGTATTGGTTATCGTTGTTGTCCGTTTCGGCCCTGGACTGCCTTGGCGATATTCATCGAATGCTCTAGAGATTTAGCCCTTTAACTCATCTCAACGAAGCGGCCCCTTCACATTCGACATAGGTGATCTCTCATAAAGGGTATCCTGCAATACCCCGCTTGTGTTCACAAGACATAAGGATCATTAGAACCTCAAGTTCTCCTTAACCTGTACAGGTCCATCACTCTTTCATCATAGAAATGGGTTGGGAACTCAGTTTCCCGAGTGCTTTGTTCGACTCGCCCCCACAATTCGGTTGTCCCTTTGAACCTGCAAATTGGGGTTTACAATTCAGGTAGGGTTTCCATCATGGGGTTGATGTCTTATTGGTGGGCTCAGATTTCCCATTTCCCTCGATAAATTTGCTACTCAGTCTCTCGCTAGACCTTTCGTCAATCGCCTTCAATATTTTCTTTAACTTCTTCAAGTATTCGGAAAATATTATGATTATTATTCAACTTAATAGTTTGGAATAATCTTAACCATCACTTTCTTCTTCAAGCAAAAATTGTTGGCAATGCGTTGCATACGTATAACAATAATACACGACAAGTAACTAACGTTTATTCATGATCTTGATCATCAAACTAAATACATATTACGAACAATAAAATTTACCGAACGAATGGATTGACGAATGAATTTAGGACGAGTTGAAAGCAAGCCTTCTCCCCTTAAGATCGAATTCCTCGGCTATCCTTCAAGCCCTCGTAAGGAAGAGATCTCCCAAGGTACAACGTCCACTCAAGTAAACAACAAGTGAAGGACAATGCTGTTTTTCAATTGCGAACACGAACGATATTTGCAAACTCTCTGAAATTGTATATGAAAATGCAAATACAAAATGATATGTTTTTCACTTCTCGAATTCCTCTGCGCAGAGGTCTAATTTTTATAGCATGAAAAAAGATATGTAACAGCCAACCAATCAAGGGAATTTATTCAGAATTAAAAACGTTTTGACTCAATTCAAAAACGCCATATTTAATTCACGAATTTAATCTGCAGATTTAATTTTGTCATTAAATCCGTAGCCATTAAGTGTGTACTAATTTCCATGAATTCAAAATCAGAATTCAGATTTTTTTCCTTAAGCATTTTATTTAACAAAAGATATTTACTGCCTTCCCGGCAGGGACACGCGCGACGCGACGGGACGCGACGAGTCGAGACGGACGGACGACGACGACTGCGCGAAAAGTCCCATATCTTCTAGTTCACTACACTCTCTAATTTGTTATCTCAATATAACCAATAGAGTTTGTAGGTATTTTCCCAATGTGGGACAAAGTCCCTTACCTTTTGCGTAAGTCAATACACATTCACACACTTACTTACTTGGGCTTACTCACTTAAGCCCAAATATCTTAAAATTCTCCAACAATCTCCCACATGAATGTAATTGGCTGAAATGCACGTGAGCCTAACGATGCTAAATGCAATTTCAGAGTTCTGCCGGAACTTGTTGCATCAGGATAGGTGATTTTTGGCCTTGAACCTTCCTTAGTGAAATACCATCGGATATACTTGCCAACCAGTGGACGTGATGCCTTGAACTGTTCGGCGTTTTGTGTATACCAAGACAATGGTACTCACACAACTCATTCCAATACCGTATTGGTTATCGTTGTTGTCCGTTTCGGCCCTGGACTGCCTTGGCGATATTCATCGAATGCTCTAGAGATTTAGCCCTTTAACTCATCTCAACGAAGCGGCCCCTTCACATTCGACATAGGTGATCTCTCATAAAGGGTATCCTGCAATACCCCGCTTGTGTTCACAAGACATAAGGATCATTAGAACCTCAAGTTCTCCTTAACCTGTACAGGTCCATCACTCTTTCATCATAGAAATGGGTTGGGAACTCAGTTTCCCGAGTGCTTTGTTCGACTCGCCCCCACAATTCGGTTGTCCCTTTGAACCTGCAAATTGGGGTTTACAATTCAGGTAGGGTTTCCATCATGGGGTTGATGTCTTATTGGTGGGCTCAGATTTCCCATTTCCCTCGATAAATTTGCTACTCAGTCTCTCGCTAGACCTTTCGTCAATCGCCTTCAATATTTTCTTTAACTTCTTCAAGTATTCGGAAAATATTATGATTATTATTCAACTTAAAAGTTTGGAATAATCTTAACCATCACTTTCTTCTTCAAGCAAAAATTGTTGGCAATGCGTTGCATACGTATAACAATAATACACGACAAGTAACTAACGTTTATTCATGATCTTGATCATCAAACTAAATACATATTACGAACAATAAAATTTACCGAACGAATGGATTGACGAATGAATTTAGGACGAGTTGAAAGCAAGCCTTCTCCCCTTAAGATCGAATTCCTCGGCTATCCTTCAAGCCCTCGTAAGGAAGAGATCTCCCAAGGTACAACGTCCACTCAAGTAAACAACAAGTGAAGGACAATGCTGTTTTTCAATTGCGAACACGAACGATATTTGCAAACTCTCTGAAATTGTATATGAAAATGCAAATACAAAATGATATGTTTTTCACTTCTCGAATTCCTCTGCGCAGAGGTCTAATTTTTATAGCATGAAAAAAGATATGTAAAAGCCAACCAATCAAGGGAATTTATTCAGAATTAAAAACGTTTTGACTCAATTCAAAAACGCCTTATTTAATTCACGAATTTAATCTGCAGATTTAATTTTGTCATTAAATCCGTAGCCATTAAGTGTGTACTAATTTCCATGAATTCAAAATCAGAATTCAGATTTTTTTCCTTAAGCATTTTATTTAACAAAAGATATTTACTGCCTTCCCGGCAGGGACACGCGCGACGCGACGCGACGAGGCGAGTCGAGACGGACGGACGACGACGACTGCGCGAGGAGTCCCATATCTTCTAGTTCACTACACTCTCTAATTTGTTATCTCAATATAACCAATAGAGTTTGTAGGTATTTTCCCAATGTGGGACAAAGTCCCTTACCTTTTGCGTAAGTCAATACACATTCACACACTTACTTACTTGGGCTTACTCACTTAAGCCCAAATATCTTAAAATTCTCCAACAATCCCCCACATGAATGTAATTGGCTGAAATGCACGTGAGCCTAACGATGCTAAATGCAATTTCAGAGTTCTGCCGGAACTTGTTGCATCAGGATAGGTGATTTTTGGCCTTGAACCTTCCTTAGTGAAATACCATCGGATATACTTGCCAACCAGTGGACGTGATGCCTTGAACTGTTCGGCGTTTTGTGTATACCAAGACAATGGTACTCACACAACTCATTCCAATACCGTATTGGTTCTCGTTGTTGTCCGTTTCGGCCCTGGACTGCCTTGGCGATATTCATCGAATGCTCTAGAGATTTAGCCCTTTAACTCATATCAACGAAGCGGCCCCTTCACATTCGACATAGGTGATCTCTCATAGAGGGTATCCTGCAATACCCCGCTTGTGTTCACAAGACATAAGGATCATTAGAACCTCAAGTTCTCCTTAACCTGTACAGGTCCATCACTCTTTCATCATAGAAATGGGTTGGGAACTCAGTTTCCCGAGTGCTTTGTTCGACTCGCCCCCACAATTCGGTTGTCCCTTTGAACCTGCAAATTGGGGTTTACAATTCAGGTAGGGTTTCCATCATGGGGTTGATGTCTTATTGGTGGGCTCAGATTTCCCATTTCCCTCGATAAATTTGCTACTCAGTCTCTCGCTAGACCTTTCGTCAATCGCCTTCAATATTTTCTTTAACTTCTTCAAGTATTCGGAAAATATTATGATTATTATTCAACTTAAAAGTTTGGAATAATCTTAACCATCACTTTCTTCTTCAAGCAAAAATTGTTGGCAATGCGTTGCATACGTATAACAATAATACACGACAAGTAACTAACGTTTATTCATGATCTTGATCATCAAACTAAATACATATTACGAACAATAAAATTTACCGAACGAATGGATTGACGAATGAATTTAGGACGAGTTGAAAGCAAGCCTTCTCCCCTTAAGATCGAATTCCTCGGCTATCCTTCAAGCCCTCGTAAGGAAGAGATCTCCCAAGGTACAACGTCCACTCAAGTAAACAACAAGTGAAGGACAATGCTGTTTTTCAATTGCGAACACGAACGATATTTGCAAACTCTCTGAAATTGTATATGAAAATGCAAATACAAAATGATATGTTTTTCACTTCTCGAATTCCTCTGCGCAGAGGTCTAATTTTTATAGCATGAAAAAAGATATGTAACAGCCAACCAATCAAGGGAATTTATTCAGAATTAAAAACGTTTTGACTCAATTCAAAAACGCCTTATTTAATTCACGAATTTAATCTGCAGATTTAATTTTGTCATTAAATCCGTAGCCATTAAGTGTGTACTAATTTCCATGAATTCAAAATCAGAATTCAGATTTTTTTCCTTAAGCATTTTATTTAACAAAAGATATTTACTGCCTTCCCGGCAGGGACACGCGCGACGCGACGCGACGAGGCGAGTCGAGACGGACGGACGACGACGACTGCGCGAGGAGTCCCATATCTTCTAGTTCACTACACTCTCTAATTTGTTATCTCAATATAACCAATAGAGTTTGTAGGTATTTTCCCAATGTGGGACAAAGTCCCTTACCTTTTGCGTAAGTCAATACACATTCACACACTTACTTACTTGGGCTTACTCACTTAAGCCCAAATATCTTAAAATTCTCCAACAATCCCCCACATGAATGTAATTGGCTGAAATGCACGTGAGCCTAACGATGCTAAATGCAATTTCAGAGTTCTGCCGGAACTTGTTGCATCAGGATAGGTGATTTTTGGCCTTGAACCTTCCTTAGTGAAATACCATCGGATATACTTGCCAACCAGTGGACGTGATGCCTTGAACTGTTCGGCGTTTTGTGTATACCAAGACAATGGTACTCACACAACTCATTCCAATACCGTATTGGTTCTCGTTGTTGTCCGTTTCGGCCCTGGACTGCCTTGGCGATATTCATCGAATGCTCTAGAGATTTAGCCCTTTAACTCATATCAACGAAGCGGCCCCTTCACATTCGACATAGGTGATCTCTCATAGAGGGTATCCTGCAATACCCCGCTTGTGTTCACAAGACATAAGGATCATTAGAACCTCAAGTTCTCCTTAACCTGTACAGGTCCATCACTCTTTCATCATAGAAATGGGTTGGGAACTCAGTTTCCCGAGTGCTTTGTTCGACTCGCCCCCACAATTCGGTTGTCCCTTTGAACCTGCAAATTGGGGTTTACAATTCAGGTAGGGTTTCCATCATGGGGTTGATGTCTTATTGGTGGGCTCAGATTTCCCATTTCCCTCGATAAATTTGCTACTCAGTCTCTCGCTAGACCTTTCGTCAATCGCCTTCAATATTTTCTTTAACTTCTTCAAGTATTCGGAAAATATTATGATTATTATTCAACTTAATAGTTTGGAATAATCTTAACCATCACTTTCTTCTTCAAGCAAAAATTGTTGGCAATGCGTTGCATACGTATAACAATAATACACGACAAGTAACTAACGTTTATTCATGATCTTGATCATCAAACTAAATACATATTACGAACAATAAAATTTACCGAACGAATGGATTGACGAATGAATTTAGGACGAGTTGAAAGCAAGCCTTCTCCCCTTAAGATCGAATTCCTCGGCTATCCTTCAAGCCCTCGTAAGGAAGAGATCTCCCAAGGTACAACGTCCACTCAAGTAAACAACAAGTGAAGGACAATGCTGTTTTTCAATTGCGAACACGAACGATATTTGCAAACTCTCTGAAATTGTATATGAAAATGCAAATACAAAATGATATGTTTTTCACTTCTCGAATTCCTCTGCGCAGAGGTCTAATTTTTATAGCATGAAAAAAGATATGTAACAGCCAACCAATCAAGGGAATTTATTCAGAATTAAAAACGTTTTGACTCAATTCAAAAACGCCTTATTTAATTCACGAATTTAATCTGCAGATTTAATTTTGTCATTAAATCCGTAGCCATTAAGTGTGTACTAATTTCCATGAATTCAAAATCAGAATTCAGATTTTTTTCCTTAAGCATTTTATTTAACAAAAGATATTTACTGCCTTCCCGGCAGGGACACGCGCGACGCGACGCGACGAGGCGAGTCGAGACGGACGGACGACGACGACTGCGCGAGGAGTCCCATATCTTCTAGTTCACTACACTCTCTAATTTGTTATCTCAATATAACCAATAGAGTTTGTAGGTATTTTCCCAATGTGGGACAAAGTCCCTTACCTTTTGCGTAAGTCAATACACATTCACACACTTACTTACTTGGGCTTACTCACTTAAGCCCAAATATCTTAAAATTCTCCAACAATCCCCCACATGAATGTAATTGGCTGAAATGCACGTGAGCCTAACGATGCTAAATGCAATTTCAGAGTTCTGCCGGAACTTGTTGCATCAGGATAGGTGATTTTTGGCCTTGAACCTTCCTTAGTGAAATACCATCGGATATACTTGCCAACCAGTGGACGTGATGCCTTGAACTGTTCGGCGTTTTGTGTATACCAAGACAATGGTACTCACACAACTCATTCCAATACCGTATTGGTTCTCGTTGTTGTCCGTTTCGGCCCTGGACTGCCTTGGCGATATTCATCGAATGCTCTAGAGATTTAGCCCTTTAACTCATATCAACGAAGCGGCCCCTTCACATTCGACATAGGTGATCTCTCATAGAGGGTATCCTGCAATACCCCGCTTGTGTTCACAAGACATAAGGATCATTAGAACCTCAAGTTCTCCTTAACCTGTACAGGTCCATCACTCTTTCATCATAGAAATGGGTTGGGAACTCAGTTTCCCGAGTGCTTTGTTCGACTCGCCCCCACAATTCGGTTGTCCCTTTGAACCTGCAAATTGGGGTTTACAATTCAGGTAGGGTTTCCATCATGGGGTTGATGTCTTATTGGTGGGCTCAGATTTCCCATTTCCCTCGATAAATTTGCTACTCAGTCTCTCGCTAGACCTTTCGTCAATCGCCTTCAATATTTTCTTTAACTTCTTCAAGTATTCGGAAAATATTATGATTATTATTCAACTTAAAAGTTTGGAATAATCATAACCATCACTTTCTTCTTCAAGCAAAAATTGTTGGCAATGCGTTGCATACGTATAACAATAATACACGACAAGTAACTAACGTTTATTCATGATCTTGATCATCAAACTAAATACATATTACGAACAATAAAATTTACCGAACGAATGGATTGACGAATGAATTTAGGACGAGTTGAAAGCAAGCCTTCTCCCCTTAAGATCGAATTCCTCGGCTATCCTTCAAGCCCTCGTAAGGAAGAGATCTCCCAAGGTACAACGTCCACTCAAGTAAACAGCAAGTGAAGGACAATGCTGTTTTTCAATTGCGAACACGAACGATATTTGCAAACTCTCTGAAATTGTATATGAAAATGCAAATACAAAATGATATGTTTTTCACTTCTCGAATTCCTCTGCGCAGAGGTCTAATTTTTATAGCATGAAAAAAGATATGTAACAGCCAACCAATCAAGGGAATTTATTCAGAATTAAAAACGTTTTGACTCAATTCAAAAACGCCTTATTTAATTCACGAATTTAAAATTCTGGCTTTCTCGGGTTTACTTTCTATTTTATTTTTTAAGAAAGCTTTAACACTTGTATTATCAATTTTTAAGATAAATTTCTTTGCGAGTAGAAACAGGGGCCATTTTTTAAATGCACTGCGAACTGCAAAGAATTCCTTCTCGTTGATATGCCATCTTGCAGCATTATTATATGCAAATAATCCACTACAATATCTGCACGGGGCTTCTCTTGTTGGTTCTACTTTCGTTAGAACGGCTGCCCACCAATGATCACTAGCATATGTGTATAGAACCAGATCATCTTCATCGTTAGGTATCACAAGTTTGGGCAGATTTTGACACACATTCTTTAGTTGTTGGACTGCTCCTGTATGTTCCTCTGTCCATTTAAATTCTACATCCTTTTTAAGCAGAGGACTAAACATTTTCTTGTAACTTGCAAGATTGTTAATAAACATTCCTGCAAAATTAACTAACCCCAAAAAACTTTGAAGTTGTTTAACCGTTTGGAGATTGTTAGGGCAATCACATACCTTTTCAACCAAATGCGTTTGGAGGATGATACCTGATTCGTCAATCTCAATACCAAGAATTTCAATTTTCCTTGTTAGGATTATTGCCTTCTTTTCGGATAGCACCAATCCTTCCTTGTGACAAACATCTGAGAATATTTCCAGATGTTTAACATGTTCTTTGATATTTCTTGAGGTGATGAGGATATCATCGACATAAACAAACATGAAGCTGAAGTAATCTTTGAAAAGATTATCCATTTTCCTTTGATATATCTGAGGTGCATTTGCCAATTCCATTGGCATAAAATTCCAGATATAATGTCCTTGCGGTGTAGAGAAAGCCGTATACTTCTTGTTTTCTTTCTCCATCTTGATTTGATAAAAGCCCGATTTGCAATCGAACTTTGAGAAGACCTTCGCGTTTTGGACGCATTTGATAAGGTGCTCTCGGCTTGGGATGTAGTATCCGTCGAATTCCAAGATTTTGTTAATCCCTTGGTAGTTGATCACCAATCTCTGCTTTCTTCTTTTGATTTCTTCATGGTTCTCGACTAATAATCCAGGACTGCTATATGGAGATACTCTTGGGGAGATGAGCTTAAGGTCAATATGCTCCTTAAGAATCTTCTGGATATCCTTCTGATCATTATGATTCATCAGGATAGGCTTGTATCTAACAAACTCATTTTCCTTTCCCTTTTAATTTTCTAGGACGCTTTGAGTTCGTTCTTGTTCCACCATGCCAAAGGATCTTCATTGAAGTTTCTTCGAATCTTGGTTTTGACATCTTCTAGTGAAATATGTTCTTCATTAGTGATGTCCAAGTGAGGACTTGGTTCTAAGATGGCCTTTAGGATCTCGATTGTTTCGTTTTGATCCTTTCATTTTTTCGACCACCTAGGCTGTCAATCCGCAGTTGAAGGATTGCCTTGCCATATCTCCTCTGATCGCTCATCTTTGGGTGTCGAAGTTTTCCTTCATCACCACGCTTGCTGCGAAATTGAATAGG
Organism: Linaria vulgaris; assembly: GCA_948329865.1. Lineage (NCBI taxonomy): Eukaryota > Viridiplantae > Streptophyta > Magnoliopsida > Lamiales > Plantaginaceae > Linaria > Linaria vulgaris. The sequence goes on along the minus strand of OX415250.1, from coordinate 125,935,586 downwards.
CAATTTTCTGCAAAATGCTTGTGTCAACCGCTGCACCAAAATCTTATGATCACAAAGTGTTGTGAGAATAAGACATCTTGTTTCATTATCCTGAGTAAAACGTTTAAACGTTTGCAGGAAATTGTTACCAAGTAGAATATCGGCTCCGGTGTCATGAAAATAGATTGGTGGCATTTTAACTTTATACCATGGGGTACCTCCTGCTCCGCCAATCAATATCTATGCTTGTCTTATTCCTCTTTTGAAGATAATAATCTTTTTTGAGAAATCTCTTCCAGCAACTACTGGTAGATTTTCTCCGATATCTTCGGGGAAGACTCCTGGTTTGGCTGTGCATATTCCAGCCCCAAAATCGATATACACCGTGAAGTATTCGGCTCGATATTTTCTCTTATATCATCCCCACCGAGATGTAAATTGAGAATGGACTAGTGGTCATTTGAATCTATATAGTTTCCCTTCCACGGTGAACTCCATTCCTTCTGGTAATCTTTCCTAAGGTTTGTGATCCTCTAGAAATTCAATTTCCAAAATTAATTGTTCTGGGATTTTCCCTGGTCGCCCACTGATAGTGAAATTCATTCCACCCATTTTTAGGTTTCCTTGATATCTTCCCACTATGGGATGCTTCAGATAATATAAGGCATCACAAGGTAGTGTATTATCCATCTGAGTAATGTCGAAGATTACCTCAACCTCGCACCATCCTCCTGGACATTGGAGTTCTCCTTTAGTTGTAAACCTCGCACCATCCTCGCACCATCTTCCTGGTTCGATTACAACTTCAACGATTGGTTTCTTTCCCCATGTTAGACTGTGCATCCTATTTTCGTGGAAAGAACTCTTCTTGGCTCAAACCTTTGACTAGTATTCTTGTTGAACACTGACTGATCTCGTATTATCATATCCATTTCATGGATATGTGGTAGGTCAGAAATCTCTGGTTTAACCGCATGGGCAACCTTATCAAAGATTTCGGGTATCTCAACAAATTCTTTTCTTCGGAAAAGGTCAGAATGATGAGTATTGGAGAGGCATAGGAAATAATGTAGGTAATATAGTATGGCCTATTTCCTTCCTTCATTAACTTCTTGTTTTTGAAATCCTGATGGAGTGTAAGAACCCTGTTGAAATCTCGATCTGCTAGATTATAGGCAATCTTTGTATAAACAAACATTGCCACTTTCCCAGCAAATAAATTCCCTGAAATTCCTCCAAGACAGGCGTCTCGTAAGTTCTGAATTCTTCTGTCAAAGATGGCAATGGCAATTGGCGAATTGATTCCTTCTTTGAATGTTGCCTTGATCAAGATTCTTATGGCTCCGATATGGATCCATGACATCTTCTGAGCATCTTCTGTATTGAGTCGACTTAGTTCCTCTTTTATCTCATTCATAGGAACTACTTGCATTTCCATCACATTACTTGTTAGTTCCATTGGGATTGTTATTTCTCCCTCCGTAACTTTGTAGATGAAGTGATGCTTTCGCTGTCTGAGGCTTAGCTGAGCTAAGGCTCTCTCCATTTTTTCGATAGAAAACCCATCGCAAACTCGAAGCTTTGGGTCTTCTCGCATAATTTTCATTAATGCTTTATGAGATACGCTCGTTTGTGAGAAGAATCCTGGTAGATCTTCTTGTACCTGCTGGTGGAAGATCTCCTCGTCTTCAGTTTGATTCTGATTCAGATTCCGAAGACTCATCTTGGCCTTCTTCTTCTTCTTCATATATGCTTTCGTCTGAAGGAATGTCCTCAAACTGGTATACTTGAATCAGGTTTTGAAAATAGACAACTTCTTCGAATTCCGGCGTAGCCTCGAACTGTCTGATTCCTCTTTTTTGGTTATGCGGATAGTCTGTCGAAATGTGTCCCTTGGCACCACATGTCCAATAGTTACAGTCCTTAAAACTTTCATTGGCACATGTATGTGCTCTCCTGAAAGTCCTCCTTGTTGGTGGTCTGCTTGTACTACCTTGGCTGGAAGACATTCTCCCACGGCTAGGTCCTATCTCTGCCCTGATTTGTAACTTCGGGCCTTTTGTTTTGACCAGAATCTTCTTGGTCTCCAGGACGATCTTCTGGAAAACCTGTTTCTTCTTTGTTCATATGGCTGATCCCGATGCTTCTTTCTCTTGTGTCTTTCGGGTACTCCTATAACCGTTGGGAAGTTATTGTCGTCACAACATAATCTGACTGATTTGTTGACTTTTCTCAATCTCTTGTAGTTTTTCTGGAACACTGCCTTCTAGCACCATTCGCCCAGTTTTGCCTTGAGAAAGGACATCCTTCGGGCTACTTATCCATTTCGACAGGTGCATATTCTCGTAGGAGCATTTCTCTCCATGGGCTATGTATCTTGGTGAGGAACAATGGAATCGTTGTGTCTTCATTGATTCGACTCTTCCATTTATACTCAGTAAAGAGTTTGATGTACAAATCGGCGTTACATATATCATGTAACTCTAGGTTGTACAAAGCCTGCTCATATCTCCTAGCCTTTTCTTGGTCACCTCCTCCGGTTTGGGGATCAACAAAGTATCCCTCTCCGATGAAGTAGATTTTGAAAAGTCTGGCCATTCTGTCAACAATGTCTTTGAGGGCTTCGCCAGATTGAACACCATCTCTTATTTCGGGGGTGGCATGTTCCTATCCGATCTTGACCGATCCCTCGAGGCTCATTTGTAGCATCATTATGAACCCTTCCTTGTTAAGCTCTAGTGTTGCTGCTGCAATTTTCATCGTCGACGCCCATTCATCGATCAGCGCTTCTCGGTTTCTAAAATCCAATATATCCAGATTGAGCATGAGCCCATAAGGATGTATCGGATCCAATTGGGATCTCCCGTAGGGCGTTCCATGAACATCTGGCCTTCTTGTTCTCGATCTGGCTGGCATTGCTGGGAACATAGATCCTGCCACGAAATCATTCTGTTGTGGCATGGGTTCGTCTCGAAATGGATTTGGATTTGGATTACGAGATCCAAAACTCTCTGTCACTGTTGAATGCTCATGGGGAGGATTTTGTCTTGGCACGATCGAGTCTTCCAAAGCCTGGACGTTAACTAGTTTTAAACCCGAAAATGATTCTGCTAGATCAGAAAGATCTTGCAGGTTTCCATAGTTGATCTCATCTAACTGGATTCTGGACATGATCTTAAGAAGTGTTGGGTTTTCCTCGTATCAAGGCCTTCAGTTTCTCGTTTCTGGTCAATTCCTTATTGACCTCTATTGCTTTACCCTTTTGATGTAATAAAGGTTCATTTCCAAAAGATGGCGGTAGCCATCCTCCTCTCCTTCTTTCTGATGGTCTTGGAAGGGATTCCAGGTTCTTCATGCGTCGTTGGATGTCTTGAAGATCTTCAAGAATCTCTTTCTAACGTCGCGACATAGTTTCCAATTTAGTCTGGATTTCTTGAAGGTGCTCGGACACCTGGTATTGGTGATTGCCATATGATTGGACCGTTTTTTGGATTTCTCTAAGGTCCTAAGACAACTTAGAGTCATCGGTCTCGAGCTCCTGAAAATTTGGCAAAGCCAGATTACTCATCTATTATTTCTTTCGACAATTAATCTGGTTATCCTAGTTATTTCAGTTGTGAGGCCATTAACAGCTAGGTACTTGACTCTAATGCTAGAGATGTTGTCCGGTCGTTGACTAGCTAGAAGTTCTAACTTAGTCTTCAAGAGTTGGAGCTCTTGTTCTAGGGTAATACCAGTCATAATTAAAGGCTTAGTATTGAACTTTGCTTATTAGCCTTTTCAAGGCTAATTTTTATCTGCTTGACTATTTATAGCCTAGCATTCTTGATAGGACAAATATTTCCTTGTTGTTCTATGTCTCAACAAAGGACATCATGATGTTTGATTTCTGTTTTATGGAACTCAAGGTATCTTGTTAAAGCAACGATTTGCTTCTTAATACTTGAACATCTATGTCCTCTGAAAGAGAAATTATATAGGAGATCCCATATATTATCCATTACTGGATTATTCATGTTTATGAAATACTCTTCTCACAAAAGGATGAAGTATAATAAATAATATTTCCATATAAATAAACCTAGGCTCTGATACCAAATTTTGTGTGGTCTAAAATTCAAATAAATGAAACTTTTGGGCTAGAATTAAATTACTCTTTAATTTAAAAACCTTTCTACATGTCATAATCTTGGGTGGGCAGCGCACAAGACATTGGCGCAACATGGAATAAATTGTCCTTTAAAGCAAACCATTTGTCTAGTCGTGTCCTGGCTCCTGACAAGCCACTCTCTTTTGTAGAGTTCTCTCTATAGCTTTTTGCTTTTTTTTCCTGGTGTCTTCTGTTCACATCTGTCTGGTGTTTCTTTTTCTTCTCTTCTTTTGATTTTTCTCAGCTCCTCGATGGTGATCATCAATGAAATCAATCCACCCATGGATTCACCTCAAAACAACCAAAACAATGTCTCCCCTCCAAAAACCAATACACTCACTCTGATAGGGGTTAAGGTATTAAGGTATTTTATTCCTAATTAAAGCTATGAATCAACTCCAGAATTGGGGATGAGAAAATTAAATAAACTTTAAAACAAATTCTTCATTAATTGAAGAGCAACAACCGCGCACAACTCTATATAAAAAGGAAAGGAATTAACTAACTTTGACCACTAACACTTACTAATTAACATGAGTGAAAATAAATAATTAAATAAACAAACTAATAATTACTAATAATGCTAATAAGTTGGACTTAGGAGCTTAAGGTTCGTATCACACTCTCATCGGAAAGGCGATTTCACGAAAATCATTGAACCTAGCGGCGGGGAAAGCGACTCTCCTCCATTCGTGGAAGCTAAAACACCCGATTGAAATCAACGAAATGGAAGTTAACACCTTGGCTTTTGTGTTCCAAAATGCGGACGAGGCAGTCCAAATCATTGATTCGGCCCCATGGAACTTTTGAGGAACTCTTATAGCACTTGCAATCTGGTCAGAGGAGCTGGTCTTTAACGAAATCAACATCACTACTCAAGAATTCTGGGTACAAGCGTCTAATATTCCAGCAAAATTCGCCACACTCGACACTGCTAAGGCTATTGCGAGTCAGTTGGGAATCCTCGTCCAAACAGATAACGACACAGCAAAAGCTAATTGGAAAGCTGAGTTGCACTTTAAGGCTAAAATCCATATTACCAGCCCACTAAAACAGTAAAACCTAACATTTCCACCAAGCTACCTGGTAAGGATCTCAAATTGATCAAACTTGCATATGAGACACTGGGGAATGTATGCTACAATTGTGGAATGATAGATCATAAAGACAGCCTCTGTCCTAAGTACCTCTGCAACATTTCAAACTCTCTGATCACTGCTTGCTCAGAAGAAACAGCGGATAAGTACCAATCTAATATAGTTGAAGACATGTCGAAATTTGTTTACTGACATTGGATAATCCTTCATGTTCGGAACTCAACAAGATCTTCAACTCCAAGTCAAGGCTCTCAAAGCAGGAATTCTAATGTTGAATCAAACTTGAAAACTCCTAGCTCTGCAGGGGCTAGGGAGTCCCAATGAATCTCATTTCATGGAATTGCCGAGGGATGTCAAATCCCAAGGCAAAGAAGGCCTTAACAGCGCCCCTAAAAAAGAATCACCTCTCTATCTTGTTCCTTTGTGAAGTGAAACTTAAAAACCAATATCATCTTAATAAATTATTGACTGGATGCTCTTCTTCCTAATCTCATATTTGTCCCGGCTATTGGGAAGTAGGGCGGTATTTGTTTTGCTTGGTCTAACAATGTTGTTGTTCAATGTGTTCACCAATGCTCCTAGAATATTTCTGCTTTTTTGAGTTCTAATTTGCAAACTAACATGTGGTTTCTTTCAGCTATTTACTGCCCGCCTAATCCGCTTCTCAAAGTTGCGTTTTGGAATCAAATGGATACTATTGCTCCGAGTATCAATCACCCTTGGTTAGTTTGTGGCGATTTTAACGATATTTTGTCACAAGGTAAGAGAACTGGTGGGCGTGTGCCTCTTCTTTGATTCATAATTTGCAGAATAACCTTGCAAGTTTTAATCTTGTGGACTTGAGTTTCCACGGTCATGCCTTTACGTGGAACAATAAAAGGATAGGTCAAGACAATATTTAAGAAAGACTTGATCGTGCGGTCGCAACACCGAATTAGATTTCTCTCTTCCCTCAAGCTGTTGTTCGTCATCTAGCCGCATTAAAATCAGACTATAAACCGATTTTGGTGGACATTGATCCACCCCTCCTTTTCGGGCCTAAACCGTTCAGATTTAATACTATGTGGAATGACCATCCAGATTGTAAAAGGATCATTAACCAAGCTTGGAATTTCAGCGTTGTTGGATATCTTTTGTTTCAGTTTTTTGCCAAGAACCGTAACACTAAACAACAGCTAGTGAAATGGAACAAGAATTATCTTGGTCGGGTTCAATCCAGAATCTTGGAGATCACTCACAAAATTGATTCTTTTTAGAATTTAGAGCTGACTATGCATAACATGGAAACTGAAGCCAACCTTCAAATTAATTTGGATCCGATGCTTAAAGTCGAGGCTAATTTGTGGAACCAAAAATCTCGCTCCAACTGGATCAAATTGGGAGATGCTAACACTCTCTTTTTCCATATGACCGCGATTTTCCATCGTAAGATAAATACTATTTTGCGCATCAAAGTGGGTGATGATTCCTTTGTTGACACGTGGAATGGGATGGAAAGTCAGTTCTTTAACTACTTCAGGAACCTGTTTTCCTCTTCGCAAAATTGTGGCACCATTGCTATGGATGACCAAATCCAAGATCTTTTCCAGAATTGCATAACTGTGGAAGATAACAATCAGATCATGAATAGTCCTTCTCCTAGGGAAATTAAATAGGCGTTGTTTTCTATGGACTCGTACTCCGCCCCCGGTCTGGATGGCTTTCCACCATGCTTCTACAAAACTTACTGGAATACCACTTCGAAGCTCTTATTCAGGCGGTTTAGGATTTCTTTAACAGGGGCCATATGCTACGAGCTCTTAACCACACATTTATCACTTTGATCCCGAAAAAGGATAATACAAATCAAATGGGACATTTTCGATCGACCAGCTTGTGTAATGTGATATATAAAGTTATCACAAAAATCCTTACCAACCGAGTGAAATCTCTTCTTGATAAAATCATCTCTCCCTTGTGCCAGGCAGATTCATTGCTGAAAATTCTATTCTTACGAGTGAAATCCTTAATTTCCTCAACACAAAAAGGAGGGAAAAGTTCATGGTTGTTAAGATTGATATGGCCAAAGCTTATGATCATGTTGAATGGCCGGTTTTATGCTCCATCCTCAGATGTTTGAATTTCCAGGATTCATTGGTTGACAGAATCACTCAATGCATCTCAACATCTTCTTACTCGATTCTCATCAATGGTTCTCCATTCGGCCACTTCAAAGCATCTCTTGGAATTAGACAGGGAGATCCCCTTTTCCCATCTCTTTTTATCTTATACTTTGATCTTCTTTCTTGTCTTTTGAATCGTGAGAATAGTCGAGGTTTGCGTAATGGCATTAAAATCTCTCGTAATGCACCTTACATTAACCACCTTATGTTTGCAGACGATCTGGTGATTTTTTGCAAAGCATCCGAAGACGAAGCCCAAGATCTTGTTGATGTACTCATCCAACTATACGAATGGACTCGGTTATCGGCCAACCAAACCAAATCAGTAGTGTATTTCAGCAAAAAATGTGGAAAGAATGATAAAGAACTTATACTTGATATCCTTAATTTTAAGGAATGCGACCACAATAAAAAACACAACCAAGCTTTTTGCAAAAAATCTAATTCCATTGAACAACACGCACACATGTTACTCAAGATTGATAAGAAGATGGCTCTTTGGAAATCTCCATGCTTAGCACAAGCGGGCAAATTTGTCATGGTAAAAAACGTGGCCCAAGCAGCTCCTATCTACTCAATGAGTACTCAACTTCTCTCGCTTAAAATCTGTCGTGCCATGTGAACTTTTTGGTGGTCACATGGTAAAGATAAGAAGACGCTTTACCTCAAGGCTTGGGATAGTTTCTGCAAACCCAAGTCGTGCGGAGGACTTGGACTCCGACGTTCAGAGGACATGAACCAAACTCTCATTGCTAAAATGGCGTGGCATATTTGTTCAAATCGAATGATAAACTCTTCTCCCGAACCTTGGCTGCCAAATATCTCTCTAACAATAATCTGATCTTCTCTTTTAAATCCTTCTCAGGTTGCTCTTGGATTTGGAGAAGCATTATCAAGTGTCTTGATATCATACACAAAGGAGCATGTTTCAAAGTACCGATCGAATCTCATATTAAAATGTGGGAGGAGCCGTGGATCCCATCACTCCCTAACTTCAAACCGTCTTTTTCTCAAGTCAGTTCATATTTGATTAACCAATTCAGTAGAGTGGGAGAATTGATCGATGGTGTCACGGCTCAATGGAAATGCGATGTTTTGGCTGTTCTGTTTGATTACCACACTTGCAAGGAAATCACCAAGATTCTAGTTATTCCTTTCGAGGAACACCCGTGTTTGGTTTGGATTCCCTCGAGTAAAGGAGCCATTTTGACCAAGAGCGCGTAGCGGACTGACCAAGAAGCTCGATTCCACCACAATGATCAACAGTGCACCGTTACATGCAACATGATTTGGCAATCCAAAGAGCATAATCGAACTAAAATCTTCTTGTGGAAAATTATTAATAATTGCTTGCCTACTCGTTCTAAACTTGAGTCTTTTTTTTTCCTATCTAGGATACCTCGTGTGTGCTCTGCAATAACCAGAAGGAATCATTACATCATTTACTGCTGGAATGTGATTTCAGAAGGAGATTATGGTTCCAATCGCCGTGGAATTTCAGAATTGATGCATTCACTACTCTTTCAACGAATGAATGGATTTTGAAACTGCTTCGAATGGAGGTTGGTCCCCATAACAATAGGGAAGAAACAGCTAAATTCTCTAAGTTTGCTTTCATTACTATGGAATCGTGTTGGAATCTCAGAAATCAAGTGATCTTTTCAAATGCCAGCCCTCAAACATTCGTGATTCTCAAACAATGCTGGAAGAAAACATTGGAGTTGATGAACAATTTTAATCCATCTCCTTCCATGGATCGGATTTTAGCTTCAAACTGGCACCAACCGGATCCTGGTTGGATGAAAGTTAATACTGATGCTGCCTTTAACCTGGAGTAAGGTGAAACATGGGGTGATTTGATCGGACATAACAATGATAGTCGTCCAATTCTTAAACAGATTTTTTACTATACTATAATGGACGCTACTACTGCTGAAGCGTCAATCCTTCTCGATGCCATGGAAATTGCGCATGCCCTCAAAAATCATCTGGTGCACTTCGATCCGACGCGAAGAAGGTGGTGGAACAAGTCAACGACACGTCAGCTCCCATTAACTGGTTCTGTGACCATATCATCACCAATATTCGCAATATTTTGTCGAATTGCATTTTTTAAATACTCTCATTAATCCCTCGAGAGGCCCACACTGATGCGCACAACCTCGCATAATGGGGCCGTCAAAAGAAGTGGAGAGGACCAGTTCCTTTTGAAATGCCCCCCAAGGATTGGGGCTGAATCTTTTGCATCCTTTGGATGATAATGTTGTTTAGTTTATTTTTATATTTTCTTGTTTTGTTGTTCATTTATATTTCTTTTTAGTTTTTAATGCATATTTATTGCAAAAAGAAAAAAAAACGCTTGTCAATTTTAGTTCTTTAAAGCACAAATGGTCATAGTTTGAAAATTCGCTACGTTTCGGCCAAAATGGGCGAAATACTTCGGCAAATGAAGCCACCGAAACGATTCCAACATAGAATTTCGAAACTAATAATTATTTATTGAACTATGTGCTAAATGCTAATCCTATTTAATCTGCTGCCAGTTCGGGTGGTTAATGAGCCATATTGTGATTTCCAACTTTCTTCTAGGTCGTGCACTTGCTTTTACAAACGACATTGTTTCATTTTTTATTTTTTATATATAATGTTAACTCTTGCTAAAATTGTTATAGTTTTTATAAAAACAAACCAAGCGTTCTTTTATTGGATTTTGTTAGTTTCTATATACAAATTATAATAATTATTTTCTATTAACAATTAAATAAATTGAAAAACTAACGAATTGACTTTTTCTTTTAAATATTTTAATGAGTTTCAGTTCATATCTTCTTTTAATCTCGTATCTTTTACGAAACACTTTCGAAAAATCTCGAAATGTTTCTGATACTTCTCGAAACGTTTCTACTATTTAATTTATCGAACATAACACGAAATCGAAATTTTGATCCATGTAAATGGCACATTTTAGTCTTTTAAAGTAACCACTATGGTCGATCCTTCCGTGATGAATTTCTGAATTTGTCTTGAATTTGGCATGTGAGTTGCACATGATTTCTCATAGCCATATTTAATATTTTCACCCAAATCTTTTGGATTATCATAAAGACACCCATTATTTTATAATAAATATATTTAATATTTAAAAAAAATCCACATAATTTTTTTTTCATTGTATTAAAATTATGGAATAATTAAACAAACTTGGTTAAAGTTTTATTTGTAATGAGTTATTTATAAAAATGCTTCATAAAATATAAATTCAAATTTATAATCTCATTTAATATTATTTTTCTCATTCTCGTTTCCATTAAAAAATCTCAAAAGAAAAAGAATATGAATTTATCGATTTAAATCACTTCAATATATTTAAAATGACTTATTTAATTATTTTATAATTTAATCTAACAAATAGCTTTTCTGCAATTAATAATTACAAAAAAGAAGAAAGATCATCATCTTCTTCAACAACCCAACCCCCGCACCCCTGCACCACCATCAACCAATAATCGTTATCGCCTCATATCTAAATACCCTATCGCCTCATATTTTTTGCCGGAAATCGTCGATCGCATCAAGCTCGCGGTGGCAGAATTTCGTCAGACCCTTGCACACTTGAGGAATTCGAAAAGGTAAATCATTTTGCTTTCATTATCTTCCATTAACATATTTGTGAAAATAATCATTGAATATCAGATTCAGTTGTGGTGAGTTTTGTGGGGGTTGAAGGGGTTGGCTAGTGTGTGTGACATAGAAGACAGTACGTTTTCTTTTTATTACTAATTATTAATTATTAAAGAAATTTATTTTATTTTAAACTGCAATCATAAAAATAATCATTTAAAACAAATTTACGTTTCAATAATTCATATTTTTTTACTTTTGGAATCTCATTATTGGAAATGAGAATAAGAAACAAAATATTAGTTGAAATTATGAAATACTTTTATAAGTAACTCATAAGAAATGAATTTATGTACTTGTTTTACCATAAGGACATTTATGTCGTCATTTTTCTTAATTTAATTCAATTAGCTGGAAGGACATTAATTTAGGAGTTTGGAAGTATCCAAGCAAACACATATATAGTTATATTAATAAATGGGCATAATTTGAGGGGTAGAAAGAACACGACCATGTGTAGATTAAGCTTTTTTTATTGTATATTAAACTGGTGGTTTAATACATGCATGGTGATTTATTTTATATGAAACCAAACGAGCCCTTACTAGTTTGTAGCTAGTTAGTTGATTTGAACAATACTAATACTTTTTGGTCTGTTACTTGTTATTTAATTAGATTGTTACTTGCTAGTTTGTTGCTTGTTACTTATTAATTAGTTTGTAGCTAGTTGGTTGATTTGGTGATCAGTTTAGTCTGCTATTTGTTATTTGATTTAAGTGACTGGTTTGTTGCTTGTTGAATTGGAGATAGTTAATCTGATAATTGCTAATTACTAAGTACCTAGTGAAATAAAAAGACTTAAGTATATTGTACTTAAAAATCTCAAGTATTTGTGTCAATTTTTGAGGTTTGACTTGATTATTTCGGAAAATGTAATAATTTTTAAGAACGAATTAAAAATGTGGGATATATTTTTATTCATAGAAGTGCTAATTAATTAGCTAATTAATAGGGCATTACGTTACTGACATTGTGAGCACGCAGAATTAATTCTTGCTTAATTCGCTCCCACGTGTTGTGGACTTCTGGATCAGTTTGGAAAAAATGAAAACTCAGTAATTATGTTATTTTGTTACACTGCCCTCAGTTACATGTACATGTAAACTATGTTTAACATTAATTGAGCAAAAAGCATTTGTTTGCAATTTTTTATGTTTTTCTAGAAGACAAATTAATCATTATTTAAATAATTGCAATTTGCAGAGCAAATTTCTGGTACGTCCTTGCCTATAACTCGAATAGTGTTTACAGTTTTTTATTTTTATGTGATGAACTCCACCATTCAAATATTTTCTTTTATTGTTGAGTAACAGTACTATCATATTTTCCACACTCTATGTACTATGTTTCAACTTTTTTGCAGTTAACAATTTTCTTTTGTTATAATTTCTGGATACGTCTTTGTCCATAACATGATAGTATCTTTTATAAAGGAAAAAGGGAAAAGGAAAAAAGGTAAGCGATTCTGATCCCTAGCAAAAGTCATAAATTTCATGCATACATCGACTTTATGTGATCGTCACTTTGTTAATAGAACCTTTTGTGTACGAGTATTAAAAAGGTCTCAACCAATTGAACATGGTATTCTTGACTTTTTAATTTAAGCTGAAACAAATTAATGATAATTGTGCATAAATTCCAACCGCCTCTCAGTTATGAATCATTTAATCTCAATTATATATTTTCTACCAATAACGGAGATGCACTAAATTCTTCAGAAATAAATTGCCCGCATTCGTTGGTTGGTTTTTAAGTTCAGTTGCAACTTGCAACCTATAAACCACATAAGTTGGTAACTAGAGATGATTAATTAGATATAAACACCGATTTTCAATGAATTATTGTCCGAATTATTTTCCAATTAATACACACAAAATCGAACTTTTTCCACGTTTTATGCCAATTCTCCTTCCAAGACAATGTGCTAATGTTTGGTATAATATAATCGTACCTCTTTTCATTTCACGTGAAATAATTTTGCAAAAACTTTATCAATTACCTCTCTCTCTCCCTCTCTCTCTCTCCCTTCTTGGGGATGTTGACATTACAATATTTTTCAACTTTCTGTTCTATGCTCATAAAAATTGATAACCCATGTATATGTGGTGAATCATGACCCAACCTAATTAAGGCAAATGAAAATTAAATGAACCTTCTTGCATTTTAATATGCAATGTCAGTCTCACACTGCAAATTTACAATAACAATTAATAACGTAACACACTAGTTTTCTACATAATAAAAGTATAATAATCATATATCCAAATGTTGCTCTCTGAATATTTGGTCATAATAATAAACTTGAGTTGACTAGCTTGTTGTTCAAACTTATAATTGTTTTTTATTAAGTATCAACTTCAGCTTAATTAATTTGTTTTTCCAATTTGAACAACTTAAATGAAATTACTTCTAACCATAATCAATCCAAATTTATGTGTGCCCTATCCCAGTTAGCTTGCTATTTTAAACATAATATAACGAAAGGGTGCATGCTAATTCAGTGAGAAACTTAGAATCATGGATTAATTTTTTAAACTGAAAATATTGACACGCATGTCCGCATGATTAAGAACTCAATTTAAGTATAATATAATTAATTTGGATGGTAAAGATTATAACTTAAATATATAAAGATTAAACATGTAAAGATAGAAAAATCTATATATCTTAAACCTTCTTCTTATTTAAGAGATTAAGTAATTATCTATCAAAAAAAAAAAAGATTAAGTAATAATTTTTATTTTAATAAAAAGCTTAAGTAATGTTAAATCTAAAATAAATTACTTAATTAATAACAAAATTTAATAGTGTATTGAGGTGTAAATAAGAAAATTAAAATATTAGTGTCAACATAGCTTCCTTTATATAATTGTATATATATTATAATTTCTTTGTAATATTTCGAGATTTTTTCGTGTTTCAAAATATTCGTAAAATTTGTAATTGCAATGAACATGTGTGCTTTTTTCTGATATAATGAAAAAAAAATCAGTACTTTCAAGAAAATGTAAAGCAATTTTGATCCATACTTAGAACTTAGAAGTGATAAATTATGCATAACAAAAGATTTTAACAAGAAAGCACACACAACAGATTTTTATGGAATCTTTGTCCTAAACTAAAAAACAACACGATTTTTATGGAAAAGATTCTTCCTTTATTTTAGGTGAATAAATTTCGGGAGTAGATTTCTTTTGCAGATTACCATTTTGTTAAAAAAAAGATACTGATGGAAAGGATCACGAGTTTAATTTGTCCTTACAACAGAATCTTTTACCATTTTACCACACGTGCAAGTTTGACAGTTGTACTTAACAACAGTCCTTGATGCTCTTATATATATAATATATATATATATATATATAACTATAACTATTAATCTATTATAACAACACTACACTCAATAGTTATATAACAACAAATTGGTTTTGAGTTTTGACAAAAAAATAAATTTATTTTCATTTCTTCAAGAATGGCTCAGAGTAATGGAGAGGTGCAGGTGATCCACCTATGGTCTTGCCCGAGGGCCGTTAGCACAAGTCTCATGTATTCATTTGCTCAGGTACAACCCTTTAATGCACAAAATAAAGGCTTGATATACCATGTTCTGTATTTTCTTTGTGTTTTTTAATGATTCATTTGGGTTTACGTTTCGGGACTCTGTAGCCTGAGTTGAGGAATTTACCTAGACTGTTTTTGCTGGATTTATAAGAAGATTGATTGATAACTAAAGTGAAATTTATATGAAAAGAAGGCAGTATGTGTTCGGGAAGCAAATGTTATATAAATCTGTTGACTTGTTGATTTTCTGTTTAATCTGCACAGAGGGACGACACGGAAGTGATCGACGAGCCTCTCTATCCGCATTATTTGCGTGTGACGGGAGCGGAAAGGCCATACAGAGAGGAACTCTTGTCCAAAATGGTAAGTAGAATGAACCTCGTGTCTTTCATTTGCTATGATGCGCTGTGAGAGGTGGTTAATTAACATCATTTGATCAGCTTAACGGTATTGTTATTTATATATTTAGTATGTCAAAAATGTTGCTCTATTTGTGCTAATATTCGCCTGCAAAGGACATCATAAATTATTTTATTGGCTTCTGTATCTTCTTTCATTTTACTGTGTTTTCACTTTTATACGGTTACTGAGTCGTGGCTGAGTATGATCTTGACTATCTCACTTGCTTATTTGCACTTAATCTGATGTTGAGCTTCTCGCATGAAATAGGAAACAGACGGAAATAAGATTGTAAAGGAGATTATATTCGGCCCCGCACAGAGCAAGTACAGATTCTGTAAGGTAAATTTTTCTACTCGCGAATGCATTTATCTCTGTAGTCATAGTTCTTTGTCAATCGCAGGAGTTTGCTTTCGTGATCGTCATCTTTCCCACCTTCTTTGTCATTGTTGAAAACACAGTGTTTTATGGTTTTTAAGGAAGCAAGAAATATCGTTAAACCCCTAATATATAAAAAGAATAGCAAGCTTATACTTTACATGTACTCTTTTCTTCTACAGCACATGGCTAGTCAGCGTTTACCTGATCTAAGTGATGAGCTCATGAAGAGAGGAAAACATTGCATATTGATAAGGAACCCCCTTGATGTATTGGTAAGTCGTTCTACTTTGTGCATATGATTACGAATTGAGGTACTTTGGTTTTATTATGCCAAAACTGATAGGGGGAGGGTGGGGGGTAATGATGCATTTTGATTTTATTATGCAATCCTGCAAACTTGATGCTGATTTTAGATTTGATTTTTTATTTGCCAGACATCATATGACAAGGTAGTTCCTCCGACAATGGTCGACCTGGGGTACGAAAGCTTGGTCTCTATTTACAGAGAGCTCTCCGATCTAGGGAAATCCCCACCCGTTATTGACTCGGACTTGCTCCGAGAAAATCCAGAGGTCAGAAGTTATTTTACTTCTTTGAGGCATGATTTCAATTAAATTGGCCTTCTATATTATTCTGCCATGCTCTGTATTATGTCTATAAGTTTTGTATTAGTGTTTTTGCTTCTTTTCTGCATCTTTACTGAACAATTCCCTTGTATTTCATATTCGCTGACATAAATGGTCATATTTACTCTGTGCAGGCTACTTTACGTGGTTTATGCGATGAGCTCGATATCCCATTTCAAGCGGCAATGCTCAAGTAAGGCCAAAAATAGAAGATGGTTTATATTTCAGCAGCCTGCATAAAACCTATTCTATCTGAGCTCTATCGATATAGCTTTCAGTAATTCCAACAATCTAGGAAATCTCTACGTGTTGTTGATCTTTGACTGGTTGCAGCAAATACAATTTTAGACGTCCAACTAGCTTTTGGCTAGCTTGGCTTTGTTAGTTAATTTTTTAAATATTGGAGCCCTTAATGCATCTTGTGTTTATAGAATCAAACCAAATTAGTTAATGGAATCTAATATATATAATCCACTCAAGAATTGTCAGTGCAGCTAAAAGGTATTGAAGTTCAGGAAATTTAACCATGATTAGAATATGTAAATTGTCCCATGACAAAATAGCAAACTCATACTTTGAATTATTAAGCGAGATCTGTGGCAATGAATTGTTAGCCAAGGTGAATTGGTACTGTACTCGTAACTTTCCACTCTCACAAATCTCTTCAGAAGTTTTTGTTAAGCTGCTTCGCAAGATCTCTAGGACTAGCAGAGTTGAAAGTCCACGAAAGAAAGAACAAAGCTTAGTTGATGATTGACGTAGCTGTTTTTGCCTTTTGCAATAGTATTTGTCAGTTGATTAAATCCACGATGCTAGATTTTATACGTTTGTCTTTCTGAAGTCTTTTTGATGTTTATTGCCAGATGGCAACCTGGACCAAGGCCATTTGATGGAATGTGGGCTCCGTATTGGTATGAAACTACGCATAAGTCTACTGGATTTACACCACAGAGAAAGTATCCTCCTGTAAGTATAAGAATAGAGCCCTTCCTGCTTTCTTGTGCTGTAAATTTGAGTTTAGATAAACCAGGTTGGCAAAAATTTGCCTAAATTTTATAGCTACCGATACTCTTATACTGTAACTTGATGTTCAAGCTTGGAATTTTGGCATCAACATAATATGAAATGCAAGTTATACTTCACTTTCATGTTGTTCGGCAAAATTTGTGAATGACCGTAGCTTTCATTCATTTCCCTAGTGTATAGTGAATTATCTAAAAATCATAGTTAATTACTGACTATAAGTATTTGGAGCTGAAGTGACTTGTTTAATTTGAATCTTCAGCCGTTTCCGATGTCTTTGTATAAACTTGCGGAGGGAAATCTTCCTTTATACAAATTGCTCAAGCACCATGTCAAGCCGACAACCACACGTTCCCTCCAACCAAGCCTTCCCGTTCCTGCGAATAACGAGTTGTTTGTTTGGGTTGGCGATCAGATGGAGACCCGTGAAAGTGCAAAGGTATGATTATATCAACATGAAAAAATGTTTTTCTCTTTCAATCAAAGAGGTGGGAGCTCTCTTCTTCATTCTCTGATGTGCTCACGAGGTCTATGCATTCATATTGTTATTGCGCCATCTGTAGGTCTCTGTGTTTGACTCCATTGTTCAAGGAGGTGATGGAGTTTGGGAAGGACTCCGAGTTTATAACGGGAAGGTATTCAAACTGGAGGAACACTTAAACAGGTAAATGGAAAACAAAGGATTGTAAAGTTTCTATCGTCATCCTTACGGGTTGCTATTTTTTCTGGAGATTTGCTTAAAGATATACAATGTTGATCTCCAAGCAGATATCCTGTAAAGTTACCCATACATTTTATGCTCTAATAATGATAAGGGATTGACAATGAGATAGTACTGGATGCTTTCAGAACGTTGTCGAAGTTGAAGCATCATTGTATAACGGGCTATATTCATGTAGAAGGCATTGCAATTTTCCGTCGAACTGATATGAACTCATAAGCATTATTTACTTCTAAATTTACTTTCTTGAAGACAACGATTCAAACATATAACGCGGGCATTTTCATGAACCTTTTAACATAAGCATTTGGCTTTGTTCCTGAAATTATTCTATAGTTGGTTTACCCATACATGTTGTTCGTTTGTTTCTGTATCAGTGCAATAACTCTGTTTCTCGAACTTATAGGTTGCTTGACTCGGCACAAGCCCTGGCTTTTTGCGATGTGCCAACTCGTGAAGAGGTTATCTTGTACCCAAGATCCTTGCTCACTTTATCAAATATGATAAATTATTGGTTTAGTAGATCCCTGCTCTAAATAGTTTTTGTTCGCTCTAAAAACTCACGTGGTCTGATATTCAAAACTTTCAGGTCAAGGATGCAATCTTCAAAACTCTCCTAAGGAATGGAATGTTTGATAACGCACATATCAGACTAACTTTGACCCGCGGAAAGAAGGTTGGTCCTTGCTTGTTGTTTTTCTTTTTCGGTAATTTTCTTGATAAATAAGGAAGCCTAGAAACTTGGATGCAACCTGCATTCTGTCGAGGAATTGAGTTTTGACCTATGTGAAGGAAACTTGTCAAATCGATCGTGATTCCGATGAATTTGTGCCATTTCAAATTGAATATGAAAGAAAATAGTTTAATGAATTGATTGACAGTCAAACTAGTCCAACAAGGAATTTGACCGACTTGCATCGTTTGCTGCTAATTTAAGTACGCACGCAAAATTGTGAATGATTTCGAGTCTCTCAGTAAATTTCCTGAATAGCCAGGGCCTTACTCGAGTGTTCCACAAACCTGCAAAAAGCATTGTTGTATGATTCCTCTTACAAGTGTCAACTTCTTCTTTTACTCATTTTTATTCTTTGTTTCATAGGTGACCTCCGGGATGAGCCCGCTATTTAACCAATATGGATGTACTCTTATTGGTAAGATGAAATTTGCATTCTGCATTTATTATGTAAAAGCAACAATTGTGGAATGTGTCACTCTGTGAATGTTGCTGTTTGGTCATATGTGTGGAATGTCTTGCAACATTTCATGAACTCCTCTTCATTTATTTTCGGATGTCGAGTTGAGGAAAAAAACGCTATAAAATTGGGGAAGCGAACTGCTCTAAGTATCATGTCTACCCGTTGTAATCTATTGGACTCTGTCTCATAGAATGTTTAATGAAATTAGTTAAAAGTGAATCCTGTCTGGTTCAAGTTTTATGTTACTTGTGCATTTCTCCCAAAATTTATTTGAGGTTGTACTAAAGTTGCCAAACAGATTTAAGTTTTGGTTATTAATTGGTTCGATGTTCACAAAATACAGTGTGCCATCAGTTTAAATATCGGCTGTTCAGTACCACACTTTTGCTTTGATTTGCATGTTGAAGGTTCCACACACATGAATTTTGTGAGAAAGTATATAATTTATTATCAGGATAAATATGTTGTTGTTTCATATTTTCTTTTAAGTGCTTGCTGAATGGAAGCCGCCGGTCTACGACAATGCGAGGGGTATTACTTTGGTGACAGCTTCGACACGCCGGAACTCACCAAATGTGAGATTTATTTATATATTTGATTCTAATTTTCTAGTCACTGGCCTCAAATTTGTTAATGGTTTCCTTTTAAAGAGCCATCACTTTTAAAGATTGATGAATCAAACTTTCTTTTGCAGAATTTGGATTCGAAGATCCACCATAACAACCTTCTCAATAATATCCTAGCCAAGGTAGGATCTTAAATAGATCTTAATCAATTTTACATTACGTAATTACTTTATAATAAGACATAATTTCTCCTACTGCTTATTGAATAGGCTCTCAAGCTTTTGATCTTTGCAGATAGAAGGTAACAACTCGCATGCAGATGATGCAATCATGCTCGATAAGGATGGCTACGTGTCAGAAACCAATGCGACAAACATCGTAAGCGATGATAATGCTCGTTAATTACCTTAATTGCCTTAGTAAGTTAGGATTTTCTGACCATCCCTCAGTGATTCGTCGGTGGGTTCAAATATTGGTATTCTGCGGTTAAATGTGGAAATGGTTTCTAGATTTTTGAATTCTCATAATCTTGAATTTTGCAGTTTATGGTGAAAAGAGGCCGCGTTGCAACACCGCTTGCTGATTATTGCCTTCCCGGCTGGACACGGGCTACTGTAAGTTTCCGATCCATATGCTCAAGTGCATTTGACAATCACATTCTGAACCACCCACCCCTCATGAACAGAAGACTTTGCTTCAAGTGAGAGGTACAGTGAATATATTGTACCTGTATTTTGCAGGTCATGGATCTTGCAGTCCAGGAAGACTTGGTTATGGTGGAGCGACGTATCAGTTTATCAGAGTTCCACACTGCAGACGAGGTTTGTTTTCTAACTAACTTGTTTCGTGTGTATGGGAATAACGGCTTTCTTTTTGGAACTTTTTTGCGGTTCTCCCTAGCCCTTTTCTGTTTCATATGTTATAACGTCAATGCTCTTGCTGCAGGTGTTTACTACAGGAACCATGGGGGAGCTCAGCCCGGTACTTGTTCTTGTCTTTACTTTTTATGCTAAGTTGTTAGGAAAAAAGATACATTTCATTTTGATGCTTCAGTTACACAAAGAAAATACATAAAAATAGTAGACATAGTCGAACAAAAGACGCTGCTTTGAAATCGCAATGATTAGTGTGCTCTAATTTATCGATCACTGGGTGTACTTTGTCAATTAGACATAACATGAAGGGGTTAACTTACATCTACCATTAGCATGACTTACATGTATGCTGTTTGATCGGACGTTGGAGACCTATATTGCTTGCTTTACCAAGCTATTGACTATTTGTTGCAACTATGTTATATTGACTGAAATCTGAATTTCTAAAACTATTACGACAAAATCCAATGCAAACTAGCGACTAGTTTCTTGTCCTTCATATAGTTGAATGCCACAATATTATATTATGTGCGCTGTTAATATTACCTTAACTCTTGATCTTGTCCTCAGGTGGTAAAGATCGATGGGCGAGTGATTGGTGATGGCAAAGTTGGACCAGTGACTCAACGGCTACAAACTGCTTACAGTAAGTTGACTGCAGAGTCGGGGGTGCCTATACCCACGTATGAACAATCTTGACCACTTCTGTTCATGAGAAAGGTGTTAATTCTTCCGCATCTCGTTCCTCCTCAGTTTTTACATGCTACAGTCATTTTTCTTATGCTTGAGTCTTAGTCTTAACTCAAGACAATTCCGTTGTGTTGGATCATTCACTATATCGTAAATGGTTTTGTTGCTATCAGGTACACTACATCCATGGTTATAACAGCTCGGATAACGCCAGACTACAAAGTTAAATGCTAAGCGTCGCATTGTCATGTTAAAGGACGTCCTCTCGAATTGGTTTCTAGTTCATAGAAATAGGAACGCAGTGTTATAGATTTTTTTTTTCTGTTTTCATTAAGACTTCTTTGTTTGATGGCAAAGGGCTAATTGCCATTGCTACATTCTTTGTAAGGCATTGTTTACTTGTTTACGACTGACTTTCGAAGGCGAGAGGCGTCACTTGTAACTGTCTGTGAAACGGTATTTGCCTCCCTGGGTTGACCTGCCGGGATAAGGGTCGTCATACATTTTCAGGAAGATGCATTAATCAAAATATGGTATTTTTTTCTCTTTGGGAAGAATATTATTCATCATATACATAAGTTTCTCACTTGCTCTGGTTAGTTAGGTTAATTTCCCTTATACACAAAATACTCCTTATATTTGATAAAACCGTAGCACTTTTGAGGTAAACTAAGCTTTAAAATATAGATGTATTAGTTTTTTTTTTTTTGAAACACCAATAAGATTATTTTACCTACTACATGAATATCAGAATATGACATAATAAGCACTATGCAAACACAACGCAGATTAATACTAGTTAAGCTAGAGCCTCCACCCTCTCCCGTACGGTAACTGCTCCCGGAGCCAAATTTGTCACCTCCCATGCCAAGTTATGAGCATTCACATTAGATTCCCCTGGAATCCAAAAGAAACTCCATCGATGCAAACAAACCTGCTTCCAAGCACGTACAATGTCTCCTATGAGGTTTGCCTGTTCTCTATTCACTTTTCCCGAAAATCTAATATCGTGCATAACACCAAGACAATCGCTCTCAAAAATCACTCTCACCGAATGATCTCACCGAATGATGCTCTTCGACAACCCGAACAGTCATCCAAAGACCGTATGCCTCACCGCTACGGGGATGCATGCAACCCGTGAGGCACCCTCTTCTCGCTTAGCACAATATTGTCCAAATGATTATGGACAATTATCCCAAATCATGTCGTCCCCTTCATGTTGTTTACCGCTGCATTCAACACGGACTCGAAACCATGACACCTGAGGCGTGACACGATGAGGGAGGAGTAGCTCCTGATTTCCACGTTGCTGTCCCTCGCCTTCAACCAGAATTCCCGACAAGCACTCACTAACGTCGTCACCGCCAAAGGTTGTGAAACAGGTTCGCTCACAACCACACAATTCCTATTCCCCCATAATGCCAAACAAGTAAGCACAATAATTGCCATCTTGTCAACCCCATGCTCCGCATAAATCCCATGCAACCATGCCAAACAATCTTCACTATCTTGCCATAGTAGAGAAGTATTCACAAGGAGCAGCTCCCAAACTTTTCGATCCACGTGACCAATCCTCACGCAATGCCTAATATCCTCCACTACATCATGACAAACTGGGCACTCCACCTCAATATCAATGTGTTGTCGTGTCAGTGCGTGTCGTGTAGGAAGGATATTATTGCACATATGCCAACTAAAAATGTTAACTTTGCTCAGATACTTTGCTTTCCACAAAAACTCCCAGTTTACCGTCGAGCGATTGCTACCTCCCGTATCCCCCGTGTGTACGTGTAGGTTTCGTGCCATAATTAGGTGATATGCACTCTTCACCGTGAATAAGCCCGAGCTCGAATAATGTCAAATCTGATTATCTTTATTTCCCCTATCTCCCAAAGGCAATGCGAGCATAGCCAAACTATCCTCCTCCCAAAAGATGTCAAGAATGAGGCTAACTTTCCATTGCCTCGAGTCCTCCTCTCTCAACCCTAAAACCCTATAATTTTGATACTCCTCGATCTGTGGTGTAATAAGTCAAAATGACGTCGACCAAGGAACCCACGCATTCCCCCAAACTCATATTGCATCACCACCCCCAATTCGCCATCGTAGACCCATTTTAAAAATTGCAATACTATCGTGAATACAACGTCATGAGAAAGATGAAGTATAACCACACTTCGTGTTCAAAATAGTCGAAGTACAAAAGTATTTTGCCTTGAAAATTCTTGCTTTTGGACTATCTGGTGTTTCAAACATCATCCAAGCTTGCTTCGCCAAAAGCGCCATATTAAAAGCCTTCAGATCCTGAAATCCAATCCTTCTAGGTTTTTTTCCACGCCATCCCGTGAATTTTATCTTCAGCGTCGTTCCCCCACCAATAGTTACTAATTATCTATTCAATCTCCCTAAATAAAGTATCAGGTAGACGAAAGCAACTCATAGCGAACTTAGGTATGGCTTGCATCATTGCTTTAATCAATATCTCATTTCCCGTAATTGATAATTTTTCTCCTTGTAACCTTTCACCCTCTCCCAAATTCTATCATGAATATACTCAAAAGTTTCCCTTTTCGTCCTTCCCACCACAGCTGGCAAACCCAAATAGTTCTCATGTTTTTCTGCCACAACTACTCCCAACTCCCTTGCCACAGCGTCACGTATTCTCGCATCGGTATTGGTACTAAACACCAAAACAGATTTCTCCAAATTAATTTGTTGGTCCAACGCTATCTCATATTTATTGAGTATATCCTTAAGTTCCCTGACCGCTCTCTTCCTGCCTCACAAAAGATCAATGTATCATCAACAAAGAGAAGATGCAAAACTATTGGTGCCGTCCGCGCCACATGAGCCCATTTAACATCTCATCGGGCCTCAGCATCCCTAAATAAGGCAGAGAAAGCTTCTGACACAAATAGAAAGGAATAGGGGAAAGAGGATCACGCTGACGAATGCCCTACTCTGGTGTAATCATACCAAACTCATGCCCATTAACCCAGAAGGAACACGAAACCGATTTAACGCACAACATAATTAGGGAAATAAAATTATCAGAAAATCCTAACATGCGCATGACCTATTCCAGAAAGGACCACTCGATTATATCATACGCTTTGCTCATATCCAATTTGAGAGTTATCTGCCCTTTTCAACATGTTCTCTTTAGCTTGTTAATCTCAAATGCAACTACAATATTGTCAGTGATAAGACGTCCAGGTATAAAAGCAGATTGGGATCGAAAATAATAGTAGGCATGACAGTTTTCAATCTATTAGTAATAGCCTTAGAGGCGATCTTAAACACACATTGCCAAGGCTTATAGGAAGAAATTGGTTCATGAACTCAGGTTGATCACACTTAGGGATAAGGACAATATTAGTAAAATTCATACATGTAGGAGGAATATTATTATTAAGCAAATCAAGGCAGAAATTAGAAACATCGTGACCAACAATTTGTCAATATTTCTGATAGAAAAGAGCAGAAAAGTCGTCCAAACCAAGAGATTTAAAGGGGAACATATGAAAGGGAGCTCATTTTACCTCATCACCATCGTAGGGTCGGGTCAGTAATTGATTCATCTCCTATGTGACTCGAGTTTGCACCATGTTTAACACTCCCTTCATATCCTCATAACTCGGATGACTGGATTGAAAAAGAGAAACAAAATAATCTTGAATGATCCCTTTGATCTCACTAAGTACCGTACGCCAAACCCCATCATTACTCTCGAGTGAAAAAAAGAAGTGTTTTGTCCCCCTCTCTCAACCACTGAACCTCACCCCGTTGTTTCTAATGTTTCTATGGATGTATTAGTTATATGAGTAATTAATGTAATTCTTTTAAAAAGGAGTAACAATATGTGTAATCTATACGTATTGTCAAGGTAGTTTATGTAATTTATTCTATATATAACAAGTCCTCTCACAAGACAAAATATTTGCAAATACCTAGCTCGTGCATGATTTACGGCCGCTAGTAATAGCTTGCTTTTAATTTGAACTTAACTATTTTGTCCAAGTAAAAATTGGAGACGAGATCGATTCACAAAAGAAATGGAGAGACAGAAAACGATTCGTCTATAATCACAAAGTATCGATGGATACAATATCATTATTAATATGCGAGAACTCGAATTCATTCACTAACTAGGGATGTGATGTGTATATTATGTGAGAAAAAATTATCGAATTTCCATTACTTTTTATGTTCAAAACTTTTATTTTCCAACTAAAGTGAAAGCTCTCTCTATTTATGCTTCTAATAGTAATAAATTTTAATAATATACAGGGCTTAGTGCATGACTATATATAAGTTTGGTTGGGAAAATGCATAAGACACCTCTATAGTTTCAAAATTTTGCACGAAATCTCCTTATAGTTTGTAAAATGTACAAAACTTTCTATTGGTTTCAAAAAAATCCTGGACAAAATCTCTTTGTGGTTTCATAAACCCTGTATGAAATCATTTTTTCACCCAACTTCATTAGAGAGTGATGTACACTCTCTCTATACGAGAGTGGGTTTGACTTTTGAGTATTCCTTACTTCTAAGAAGTTTATTGAACCAATTAGAATATTTAGAACAAAATCCTCACGCTTTTTGAAAACTTGCACTAAACCCTATGTGGTTTGAAAAATCCTGCATGAGATCCTTACTTTTAATTTATTTATTATAAAATAGAATATTTAACAGTTTTACATAATTAAAAAAGTCTTACTTTTTGATATTAATTTAAAAAAATAAAAACAAATATAAATATAGTTATAAAATATAGATTTATAATAAATAAAGTAAGGAGAATTTAGTCATTTGATAGAAAAGTTAACGGAGTTAGTTGAAACCTAACGGAGTAGATTTTGTGCAGGATTTTGGAAACCACAAGAGAGGTGCAACCACAATGCATATGGGATTTCGTGCAGGTTTTCGAAACCACATGGAGATTTTATGCATTTTTCCCATAGTCTCATATGCTATTATTTTTAATTGAGGGTTTGTTACTGGAAATAGCTTGTATTTATTTTATTTCGATTCCATGAGATAATAAATATTTTGGCAAGATAATTAATTTAACTTGTTTTTGTGATCCTGATTCAATTATTTGTCTTATTTACGTTCATTCAATCTCGTGTATATGGGTAAAACTTGTGAGTTTTATAGTGAAGTAAATGAAGTTAAAAATACTCTTTCTCATATTAGGATCATTAAGCTTGTAGAGAATTTAAGAAAATTAAGTATTTGAAGAACATCTTCTAAACATAGATTTTACCAATTCAATAGAGCACTTGGAATAGAGTGAAAGAGTACAAGAATAAGTTATAGGATGGAGGTTAGGGGTGGGCGGTTCGCTTAATCGCCGTCGACTGGCTTTTTTTGCACCGGTTTTGGTTTTACTTTTTGCTTCCACTTTTCCTTGTTTTGTAAAAATAATATATAAAATCCCTCATTTATCTGTTAAAAATAAAGCTTTGAATTGAAAAACAAATTGATAGACAATGTATAAAAAATAAATAACAAGTAATAATTAATAAAATAACTTAGTGATTATATAGATCATTCATCAACCTCAAATTATTAATCATCAACAATTTAAAAATCACAAAGGTCGTTGCAATAATAATCATTTTTTTCTAAAGTCACACAAAATATATACCCTTGCATGAACAGAAGCTATCTTACTATATTTTTGAACAATACAACTTAAATATAATACAATTTTGTTATAATTTGTAAATTACAACGATTTTTACTTCAACAAGATTTTTTATGACTTTATCTACTTACTTAATTTTATTCATATGAAATACAATTTAAGAGTTTAGAGTATTAGAATATTATACTATTGAATAAGTAGACATTTAGGCTATAAAATGCGGTTTCGATTTGGTTTGGTTAACCGATGGTACAAACTGAAACCAAACCATGTATGATTTCGGTTTTGACTGCCAAACCATACACCGCATTAATCATCCAGTTCGATTAATAAACCAAACCACCGGATCGGTTATTGGTCGGTCTAGTCGTTTTTTGTTTTTATGCACACCCCTAACGGGGGTAATACTTATCAAGGTTGTCTTACAAGCTATCAAACATTCGTAATGAGTTGCTTATGATTACCCGAGACTTTTATAACGAGGATTGAATCAATGATCATTAACTCTTGGTGCGGGACTGGGAATCAGAGTAAAATACGTTGGATAGCACGACAGGAGCTTAGTACAAGTGACGCGTGTAATTTTGTTTGTTGACTAATCACTCCAAGTCAGAATAACTCAAGCTTCTGATTGGTTTTGGACTAGCTTTGAGTTCAGAAAACCTGCACTGAAAAATACGACACGTGAACTAGGTTGGGGCTAAGTCAGCGTAGGTGATATGATGCCTAAGTCACTTGATGCTCGTAGATAGCGTGTAGGCCATGCTAAAAGTCATTGATGTGCATTGGGGAGTTTGTTCATTATGTACTGAACTTGGGGTTAAGCCAAGCTACCTACGTATCACGTATTTGGAATCAAGTCAAACGTAGTTCATTGTTTCTATGTTCTTGCCGGTCGTGGTCGGAGGTGAAGATTGGACTTATGAGGTCAAGCCTTTTCACAGAGAATTTGTTGTAGTTGTTGGCCCGGTATTGTGTGGCTTTCCCGTTCAGAGATGAGCCTATAAGCGTGTTATAGGCCAAGTTACCTAATTTGAATATGTTGTTCTTGATATGTCACAAGCTATAATTCATGTGGATAACTCATAAGTGATATGTCATATGTTATATGCCATATATTATATGTCATACACGATAGGAGACACGTTATAGGTCGTATTTAATATGTCATACGTTATAGGAGACACTTTTTTTTCAACTAGTGAAAAAAATTTTATTTCAAAACAGGGGTACAAGGAGTACACCCCAAACAAAGTACAACTACAAACAAGCCATGAGATTATTGCTCCAATCTAAGAACAAATTACAAAAGCTGACATTATGCACCTTAACCCAATTCCAACAGAAGAACTTGATCTTCTCAACCACTGTTGTGATGTCCAATGTACCATTTTTGAACATAGTTTCCTTTCTAATCATCCAAATGGCCCAGACTCCTATACACCACAAACATCGAAGTATGTTGCCTCTTTGCACCATAGGTGTCATACTTATGATTTGCAGAAATTGGTTCTCCGGTTTTTCAGTAATTACCGTAGATACTCCCATCCACTCGAGACATCTCATCCAGATCGCATACGAGACAGAACATTCTCCAAAGAGATGATCCACCGATTCCTCCTTCAACCCACACAAAACACAACAATGATTTTCAGTTGGAATATCAATCCCTCTTCTCACAAGATTGTCTTTTGTAGCAACTTTATTGAGGATAATTCTCCACCCCAGAGTCATCATTTTAAATGGAGTTTTTGCCTCCCAAGAAATCTTGAAGATTTTACTCATCTCCAAGTCTTGCGAATTAAGTATCTGAGGACTGTCCATGGCCCTATAAGCTAATTTAACTGAGAAATTTCCTGAACTCTCATGAATCCAGACCCGCTTATCATATTGATGCATATTAGGGGTAAAATCTTGAAGTAGCTACTCTGAATCCTTCACCGTTTCTGACTCCCAAACAAACAAAGGCCTATGCCATGCCTACTTCCACACCCACTCCCAGTGTTGCCATTCGCCCATACCATTAATATTTGCATCTTTGTTTGTTGACAGTAGGAAAAGTTTTGGATATTGTCTTTAATGGCTCCATTACTCTCCATGGATCATGCCAAAATCGAGTGTTGCTACCATTTCCCACCAAATTGACCTTGAGGTTCTACTAGTGTTTTGAGTAGAAATGTCCCTCAGATCCCCATATTTGGACATGAGAACCTCAAGCCATAAAGAATTTTCCTCTTCTAGTACCCTCCATTTCGACTTTGCTAAAAGAGCACTGTTAAACTTCACTAAAACTTCACCAGATCTTTGATGCCCAAACCTCCAAATTCCTTCCTTTGGCACATTGAGTCCCATTTGAACCAAGATATCTTTCTTGAGCGTTCATCACATCCCCACAAGAAATTTTGCAAAATCCTCACGATCGCTTTGATATTTTCTTCGGAGCTTTGTAGAAAGAAAGATAGTATAATGGGATACATGTAAGCACATCCTTGATAAGAACAACTCTCCCTCCGAATGAGATAGAATTATTACTCCAACCACGCAGTCGTTTACTTAACAATTCTAACCCATAACGCCACTCCCTTGAGTTCCAAGGATGTATTCCCAACTTCAATCCAAGATATTTGCAAGAAATATTGTTAATCTTACAATTAAGGGACTCCGCGTAACCTTTAATTAGGGAGCTTTTGTGAAAGTTAACTTTGAGTCCTGATAATAATTCAAGTAACCTGAGAATACTCTTCATGGTATGCACATTCTGCCTATTACTTTCAAAAAAAAAAAATAAGAGTATATCAGCATATTGGATATGTGACACCATCACGTTATTTCTTCCAATACTAATTATGTGATGATCGCGTCCCACGAGGCAACCCGGTTTTACAAAGGGGTACCCACACTGATTTTGACGAATTTTGGAAACCTTCTTAAACCTTCCCAAAACACTTCAATTAGGTGTGTTTTGATACGTGTATAAGGTATGCACTCGCTATTTGGGGTTAAGGAAAGACTTACTTGAGAAATTGGCATATTTAAGTACGTTTTAAAACGAGGAGAATCCTAATGAAGCCAATTATTGAAATGCATGCCGATTGAGCTATGGATTGAATCTCATTGAACTTGACCTATCATTGGAAAGTTATTGAAGCGGTCCGAGTTGGTTCAGTGGTGGCCAATCAATCCAGACTAAAGCACAACTCATAGGAAGGAGTCTCACTTGTTCAAGATCAAAACCATACACGTTTTATAAATTATATTTTGATATATACAGCGGAAGTCTTGGTATTACAAATAATGTGACTATTTTAATGGTTATGCACTAGTGACAAAACACGAATATTCCAGAATGCACGCGACGCTTAAACAATTATTCACTTGGTCCATGTTAACGAAAGCGGTGACACAAGAGAAACTTGGTCTGTATACGAATATAGTTGGGCTGAAGGGGGAGATTTGTTGAGTCCAGCCATCAACTTGGACCACACCAACCGGCAAGTCGTGAATCTTGCCAAAACATGTCACCTCAATCCTACAAGGCTCCAACTATTGTATGAAGTGGATGTATCACCAACACTTCTTCTTGTCTATAAACTAGCTAGAACAAGATCAGAAATAATACACCCAAAAACACAAAAGAGAGAAAATAGAAAGAAAAAAGCCGTAGAGCTAAACTGAGAGATTTGAGAGTTGGTTTTTTGTAATAGTCGAGTGTGAGAGTTGCTCCTCCTATTGTAATTCGTTCGTATCGTTGAATAAAGACTTTTCCAACCCCAACAGTTTTGATCAGGTCCTCGATTGCACTTTATCATC
This sequence comes from Linaria vulgaris, assembly GCA_948329865.1. Taxonomy (NCBI): domain Eukaryota; kingdom Viridiplantae; phylum Streptophyta; class Magnoliopsida; order Lamiales; family Plantaginaceae; genus Linaria; species Linaria vulgaris. The sequence goes on along the minus strand of OX415250.1, from coordinate 125,905,014 downwards.
AATCCAGCTACGTCGTAGAAGAATGTCGGGGGTACTCTCGTCTTTGTGCAATAACTCTTCTAGGAGAAGACTAAATTAAAATTACTTAACAAGGGGCTGTTTGGTTGCTGTGATGAGGTGAGATGAGGAGGTTTAATAACTTAAAAACTTGTTTGGTTTGCATGATTATGCAAATGGGCTTTTTGATTTAATAGCTGAGGCCCGCTCTTTATCTCACTTTCTCAACTTAAATAATATCTACCACCCCCCTGTTATTATTTTATCTCACTTTTTAGTCATCCAGCTCACTCGACGAAATGACTTATTTACCCCTGTTTCTTCAATTTTAATCTTTTTATGCAGCAATTTAATTAAAAAATATAATTTAAAAAAATGTAATTAAAAATGTAATTAAAAAATGTAATTAAAAAATGTAATTAAAAAAATGTAATTAAAAAAATATAATTAAAAAATGTAATTAAAAACGTAATTAAAAAAATGTAATTAAAAAAATGTAATTAAAAAATGTAACTAAAAAAATGTAATTAAAAAATATAATTAAAAAATATAATTAAAAAAATGTAATTAACAAACGTAATTAAAAAAATGTAATTAAAAAATGTAATTAAAAATGTAATTAAAAAATGTAATTAAAAAAATGTAATTAAAAATGTAATTAAAAATGTAATTAAAAAATTTAATTAAAAAAATGTAATTAAAAAATGTAATTAAAAATTTTAATTAAAAAATGTAATTAAAAAATATAATTAAAAAAATGTAATTAAAAAACGTAATTAAAAAAATGTAATTAAAAAATGTAATTAAAAAATATAATTAAAAAAATGTAATTAAGAAATGTAATTAAAAAAATGTAATTAAAAAATGTAATTAAAATATTTTTGGTGTATATTTTCTTAATAAAATGGGGGCAATAAGGTAATTACCTGCAATACCTGCAATAAAATGGGGACATAACATGAACCAAACACGTTTTATAAATCAAGATAAAATAGTAACTTTATTCAACTATCCAACCAAACACGGTTACTCATATGAAATAAAAGACTATTTTAACTGAGTAATAGTTAATGTACATATATAACTGTCTCTGCAACCAAACAGCCCCCAAGTGTATGTTAGCAAATAAATTAAATATCGTAACACATTTATTCATTTTTGGGGACATTTAGCGTCAAATTACAGCTAACAATGAACGGCAGAAGCGAACCAGAAAAGGGCCTACTATGGAAGCTACCGTCCCTTAAATCCAACCAATTGGGACACTTAGGACCCGCTTTCGGCATCGGAGTCGGGTGCGGGTTCGGATTCGCCGCCGGACTAATCGGTGGCGCGGGATTCGGGCCGGGAATCCCGGGCCTCCAGCTCGGGGTTGGGTTCGGAGCAGGGTGCGGAGTCGGGCTCGGATTCGGGTACGGTGTTGGTAAAGGAATCGCTTACGATCAGAATCGCAGGTACTCAAACGTCGGCAAAGGTTTTAGTAACAATAAGTTTGGGAGTTTTTTTCCTGCTGAGAGTGGTGGTGAAATTGGTGCCCTAATTGATGAGCTGGTTGTTAATGCGAAGAAGGTGGTCGAAGCGACGTCGAGGGAGGTGGAGAAATGGAGGAGATAGGGTTTGCTGATGATGATGATGATGATGTGTATTAGCAACGTTTTGTGATTTGTGATGGTATTATTGCTCTAATTGTGATCATGAAGTTTGTTTAATGTGTTTGTTTGTATATTGAAGAATTATAGTGATTGCATTGTGAGTTTTGTGTATCGATGCGTTAGGTTTTGTTCTAGTGTCGACGATATTGTTGTGTTGAAATAATTTGCGCGTGTCGTTACTATATGGCTAGGATCGAAATCACGATGAATCCGCGGGGGTGGTTCGAGTGTTTTAAGTTCGAGAGTTGCATTGATCGTTATATAGTTCCGGTTATAGGTTTGGATAGATAATTTGACTACTTCTGATTTAGGCGATAGAGTACAAAGAGCCCGCTATGTTATAGACTTCTAGCTCACGTGCCATATTTTAGTGCGGATTCTCGAACTCAAAGCTTTTAATATTAGCAAAATATCGAGAAGACGGCTGCATGAATTTAAATGCCACGTTCCTCATATATTGTAACAATGAGGTGTTGAACTCTGTGCTTAGAGGAAGAACTATGTATATAGAAACTGTGGTTGCAAGCGGAAGCCACGTTGATCATTATATAGTTCCAACTATATGCTCGGATCTCTCGACGGGCAACCTCTTGCTTAGGCATCGGTGAGAAAAAAACTCTCGAGTCAGCCCTATGCTAGCTCACGTGTCATTTCCCAGTGCGTTTATAATGCAGAATTGTTGAACTCAAAGCTTCAATAACAATAAAACATCGAAAGGACATTTTATAAATTCAAAAGTCTTGTTCTTCATATGTTAGCTACAGCCTTGACCGCATGGTTAGAGCTAGAACTAGCAACTTTGATGAGGTTCCAGTGGCACGCGCGCAAAGTTTCTTTACATTCACTGTCTCGAAACCCTTTTATGCATTTCAGTACTGAAGATTGAAGACTTCCACAGCAAAAAATACATAGTTTTCGTAATCTGCACACTAGCTTCAGATTCGAAGTGATTTGTTTGTGCTTAACCCAAAGAAAAAGAAAAATGGTTCTTACATACATGTACGTAACACTTAACAAATGGTGACAGAACATACAATCATAAGCTAAAAACAATGAGGTAAACAAAGAGGGCATCAAACCCCAGTAAAAGACTGTATTCCACAAACTTTCAGACAATTTTTGTTCCAACAAACCAAAGTACTCATACTCATCACTGCAGATACTTGAGGGGGCGCCTAAGAGTCCCCAATTCACACAATTATTAAGAACATAATTAAACATGTCTATGCATGTTAAATAGCTTACTTAAACTACTCATATTCCTCAAATCATAGTCCAAATCTTCTGTCAACATGTCATCCAAACTTGCTAAAGAAACACCCATCACTAAAACAGCAAAGACAAGCTATATCTACACAAATCCCATTGAAAAGCACAAGGGCGTTCACTTCGAGATAACCCAAACTCCATCAACTGTTTTTTTTTTTTTACAAATGGTGAGCAGGCATTGCAAACGATACGTCAAGGTAAACAATTCATGGAGAAACCCATTCAAAGTATTGGCAACGAGCTCCTCTAGCAGCAGTCCAGTTTCCACATCCAAAGAAACGGCTCCCTTGCTTAGGACCCGGTTTCCTGACCATTCCTTTGCTGCTTGCCACACCACAGTAACAGCAAGGAAGGTATTGTAGTACTGGCACTCGAAGTTCCCTCGGTTTATGAAGTTGAGGTGAGATAAACAGGGTTTTTTCTGGGAACGGCTTCCATGCAAAGGTGTCGTCCGAGGATTGGCACGCGAGAGAGTTGGTAATTGCGAATTTGAAGCCTTTGTGCATAATCAGAGAAAGCAAGCGGGCAGTGTTTTTGGCATCATCAAGGCCACAGTGCGCACGACCCTGCCAGGTCAGGCCCGCCTTTTCCACAGCTTCTTTTAAGTTGCACCGTGCACCACCAAAAACCTCATGGAACGGGAGCCTCAAGTTGATCCATCTACACTTTACAAAGTTAAAGGTTTGAGATATTATTGATGGAAAATGGACATTTATACGCATTATTCATTTTAAATTTAAAGAGAGCTGGTAATATACCGATTGAAATAGGGAGGCTTCCTGATTTTCTTGAAACGACACTCGGACTCCAACATCACACGGCAATCCCAGTCGGACCAAGTTACAACAGCAAAATTGGTGTTCTTTATTCCCTTATGTTCGAGCCATTTGTCATGTCTAAGAAGAGCTTCACTGAGTGTAACTCCTCTGTCCACCTAGAAAAAACACTAACCGGTCAGTCATTTGGTAAAAAAAATTACAAAGAAAAACACAACCATTGGATTTAAAGAAAAAACAAGCGACTTCTCCAGATAATTTTCCCCAATAAAAATGTCATTTGATTGTTCACTAAGCATATTTTTTTCAAAGATGATTCAGCTTGTGTTTAACTATTTCTTACAGATGTCTTTCTACAATAAAGATTTTTCTTTACAGTAATACTATTGTTCACCTATTGTAACCCATTAATATTACGAAATCATTCAGAAAATCAATCACTATAAGACGGGCAATAGCTCAAGTTAATTTACTGCAGATAAAATATGTTAACATGTCTAGTATTAGAACCACCAAGCAGGTATTGTTCCTTCCAAACCAAAAATAGCAATTTTGGTCCACACATCATAGAATGAATTGATCAATTAAATGTTCTAACATAAAAGCAGGATGCCAATAGAACATTCTTTCATTATACGGTGCTCTCCATAGAGCAAACCTTCTCAAAATCTCACTCAAAAGATGCTCAGTTTAATAAGGATTTTTGTGATTGCGGAGGTTCCGGCTAGGACGAGGAAAAGAGCAAAATGAAACAGACTAGCACAGCTCCTAAATTACAGGGGCATGGCTGCACTTTAACCTAGAGATTTGGCACAGTATACTCCTTCATTCTCCATCTAAACTTTTTTCATAAACATTCAAATCACAGTAAAGCATAAAAAATTGAAGTCAGATACATACAGACACACATACAAATACATGCATATAGAATGAACAGATGAATATTCACCTGAATTTGCTGTATACCAGTCAGATCCTTGCAGAATTCACTCAGATGTTGGTTGCATGTTGGCCTTACATATGTCTGAAAACAAGCTTCTAACTGTCCAGTAAGGCTGCTCACTATGACAGCTGGAAACTCAATAATCTCTTGTGGATGGGGATTTCTTTCTTTGTCACATGTGGCCTCAAAGTCGATCACAACAAAATAATGAAAATCTTGGAACTGGTAATCATATGGATAGTTGTGAGGGAAAACGTTTACTGGGGCATATTGGATTTTGTAATTTGCAGCCAGAGGGTGGAATGGGCCATGAAAGGCATTTGGTTGGGACGGCGGACCATAGCTAGGGTTGGGATTGGTCGACCATGAGCCAAAGACATGTTGGTAGACAGGCCTTGGTTTAGATTTGTCCACAGAATCTGGAGGCTCACTGCTTAACGACCTTTCTGGACCCATGATTTTGGCACCTGGTTGAGTATGGAAGCCATCTTGGAGCACAGGAGATCCTTCAATGTAGGTAGCATTATATTGTAGATTGCAGGGCGGACCCTTATTCTGGAGGCATTTTATTGATGCCTCAGTATTACTATGCATAGTACCTGCATCTCAAAGGAATTGAGGAGCTGCATTAATTCAACTCTCAATAACCGGAATGTCAGAAAGCTAGTAGCTGATAGGTAACAAAGGACATGATCTCCCACATCAGTTAAGGGATGTTAATGTGTAATTGAGTCATTTGGCGCAATCGAAGAATATATGATGATATTGAGTTCCTAATCTCAATTTTCATTTAAGACATCTCTCTTTGGTTATTATAAGACTTATTCTGCTACAATTGGTCGTACGACAAGTAAGAGTCCTCTTTATAACGTATAACAAGTGGTTAGCTCATAAGTATATGAGTTGGTGGCCATATAACACGTTTATACGTATATAATGTAATGCCTATGGAAGATCCTAGACCCCTTACAATAATCAGAACTTGGGAGTGTAGATGAATCACGTCAAGATGACAACAGTCTATCCAAATTCTCCTAAACTTATTATCTAGCATGAAAAGATAATCTGAGATAAGCTTGATTGTCAAATTAACTAACGCGATCAAGTTCTAACCAAAACCAATCAAACATGAAATTAAATTAGGAAGATGATTACTTTGACATATAATTTATCAGAATTAGGTTAAAGAATTGAGTCTCATTCAGTAAAAATGGATGTTCGAGCTGTGTCCCGAAGGTAACCAAGATCAATCACTTAACATAGCTCAAGAGGGCAGTTGGCAAACAGATTTTGACGCGTCTTGAGCAGGTAAATTCGATTTTGAGCTTTTTAAAAAGTATCAGGCAGAGTGCCATACTGTCTCATGTGTAAGCATAGCACAATGGCACGGGATGTACGTCCCATGACCTCTTTATGGTTTTGCACTTGAAAAATAAAACGTAATTGTTATGAACAATATAACTAAGAAACTGGTCAAACTTTGAATTATATGAAGAGAAAAATTACGACAAATTAGTTATGAGAAAAAATATTAAAAGTGGTCCCGTAACATATTTCAAAGCATATGAGATGAATTTCAATTTTAAGAAAATGAAATACTAAAACAGACCTTTGAGAAAGAACTGGAACGTGGATTTATTTATATTTTTAAGAAGGAAAAACTGAGTTGCCTATCAGAGTATAGACATTCCAGGATAGGAAACATCACAATTTTATTCCTCAAGGAACTGCAATTCATTACACCATCATGAAAAAAGAAGGCTCTGGAGTGCGACGATCAATGTTAGTCGGAGAAAACTGAGATGCGAGCACCCCCCAGAATTAGTAGGTCACCTAAATGTGAATAGAGCATGTCACGGGCTGAGACCTAAAGAGCTCCCAATCCTTGCACCATTAGGTAATGAACCACTTGTTCACAGGCAAATCCTATTCAGAAATCGACTAATGGTGCTAGAAAAATTCTAGAAAATCACACTTGAGTCTTTGAAGGCAACTTGGTATATTCATCTCAGTTACATGAATCTGAAAAGTCGCAAGTTACATTAAGACCATTACAAACAAACTCTACTTCTCTCCAAAGACGGTGGCCATTTCTCTAGATCTAATCTCTGCAAAGCGCAAAAGAGAAATCTAGAACTCCTATCATTCTGGAGATCTCTAAGTTAGACTTTCAAAACTACATGTACAAATAGGTCTAATCACTACACAAAATCATGGAGTTAACACAACTAAAACTAATCTCACGGCAGAATCGATCCTGATCGTTAACATGTTTCATTACTGGAGCCTCACATGTACACTAATCCTATATACTAAATTTGTTCCTTTCCAAACCTCTCTCACATAAGTTTAGGGGTGGGCTTCATTTGGGTTGTGAATCAAGAAATGAAGCTGTTCAATTTTGGTGCCGTGAAGGTGTTCAACAAAGCCATGTGGCATTAAAATGCACATGGAAGTACCATATGCCACCAGAAAAAGACGTAGCAAAAATTGCACCTAACATAAGTACTCAATCTTTTAGATGCCTCCCGAGTTCATGAATTCAGTCCCTCCCAATACAACCAATAGACACCCACAACTACAAGTTCAACCTCAACGTAACAAAAATACCATTCTCAGGCCTCTAACAGACATGCATTCTAAAACACCACAGGCACAGTTCGACGCACCACCAAATTCCACATCCATAGACACATAAACTCTAGTAGCTTCCCAAATTCATAAACTCAGTTCCTCCCAATACAACCATTAATCACACACAAGTTCCATCCGTAAACAATAGAACAAAATTACCATTTCTAAGCCTCTAACCGACGTGCATTCCAGAAACACAACAGCCACACGTCGACGCCACCACAAATCCCACATTAAAACATCCAACAATAAGGCAAAAAAAAACCTACAGAGCACCAACTTTCACTAAAAATCAACGAAAGCTCACATTTTTCTCCAAATCACAAGAAGCCCATCACCCAAATTCAAAATCACACAAAACCCACAAAAGCATTAACTCAACAAACGATCCAGATCACTGCACACATACTCACAAAATCAAAATTTTAAAAATAAAAACAAGAAAAAAAAAGTACCTTTATGTTCTAAAGAAATCATCATGCTTCAGAATGTAATCAAGATCCACGAGCAAGTACATCAGATCTCTCGTGTCCCAATCTTTTTTCCTGCCATCAATCAGCAACAAACAGTTCAATATATATATACATATATATATATATATATAATTAAAGCAATAAACACACACTGTAACAGTGTAATTTCACGTTCATTTACACACACATACAAAGAGATTAAATTCATTCACATGGTGATGGTGAAAAAGGATAAAGTTACCTTCTCCTCTGCTGTTACGATTTGGGGGAGATGAGTGAAATAAAAACAGAAGCGTTTTTTTTTATTTATTGTAAAAATAAAAGTAAGTGAAGGTTAGGTTTGAAAATTAATTTTTATTTTTTAAAAATAATGTAATAATATTAAGTAAATAATAATAGTTTGTTGATTATAATAAAGTTAAATATGAAATGACGTAATTGTGGGGGAGTGGAATTTGCAGTGTTTTTGGGCACGTGAATCACATAATATATAGGACCACTCACTTTTTGGATATTTGTGATGTTAGTCATTCCAATGAAATCTCAGTTCCCACCTAGGTTAAAAATAATATTAACTTATTTATATATATATATTGATAGATAAATAAAAATACAGGAAACAACTCGAGAAGTCACAAAATTACGTGGAAAAGCCCGTTGTAAAGGGTGGCCGGCGAATTAAAGTAGACGCGACTGAATTGGACCAAAAAAATAGCAACGATGATACTCGTAAAGTTAAATTATGGGGCTCATTTTGTTGAGGTTGTGGCTTACAAATTTGAATTTTCATCGGTACGGAACCCTCTGAAATAACATGCTAAAATCCTTTTATTTCTTATATTTTTGTAGCCGCAATCATACCTTACCCCTACGAAACATGCTAATTTGAACTAATTTTGGAATATTAAGAATTTGGATTTATGTAACTATTAATTCAACAAATTGGATTGGTTAATACGATTTGATTTTTATGTTACGATAAATTGATGAAACAATAGGCAATAGCAAGCTCAATAGTTGCTTTTGAAGTGTTTGGTTGTCCGGTCATGAGAGATACTAGCATTACAAATGAATAAATATCATGTATGTGTTATGTGTACATCGTGATTCTTATTTACTTGAATTTCTCTAAATTTTATATATTTTTTTGTCATTGAATGTAAGTATGTCATGTCGTATTGTTTACTGTTTATATTATTTATTTTATAAAGTTGTGTTACAAACTTTCGATCAAATTAAAGCATCTGTCACTTACGTCCCCATCGAAACAATTTCAAAAGTAGTATATATGTATACCATAGAGATAAGGGATAATTCTATCAAACCCCCCAAACTATGAGGTCATTTACCGCACAGGGTCAGAACTTTAGTTTTAGCGGCAGTGCCCCCTAAACTTTGGTCGTTTGTGCGTGTTGGTTTTAATGCGTGTTCCGGTCACATTTTACCGGAATATTCTTAGAATATTCCCTCACGTGCATATCTCACGTGACCCGTAAGGGGTAAAATAGACTCATCACTTGAAATAATTAAAAACTAATAAAAAAAGAAACCTAAAAACAATTAAACCCGTCACTGTGCTTTCTTCTTCCCCTTGCAGCCACGAGAGAGAAAAGAAAAGATGTAGATCTTCGTGATGTTCTTCCCCTTTTAGTCCTGGTCGAAACCCTTGCCCCCGTTCACGCCTCCACTGCACCGCCGTCTTGTCCGCCGCCGCGCCACACAGATCCGGCTGCTCTCGGCCGATGCCGGTAAGTATTTTCTATTACCGCTTTTCTTAATTCTAAAGTTCCCCAACTCAATTTCGACCTAATCTCGTAACTTCAATTTTTGGACTGAAATTCAATCGATTCGTTCCTTTTTTTGCAGCTTACTCTCGGATGACGTGCAAACAGAGTTGCTAGGGGTAAAAATAGTTCCTTTCTTTGGTTTCAGTTTGCTTTAACTGTTTACTGAAGAATTACGCCTGCAATTTTTGAAATTTGGGTAATTTTTTAGGGTTGGGGGTTGAGCTAGACCAGCAGCGTATTCAATCCGTTTGTTGATTTGTCCGGGTCGCTTTTCAAATTTTGAGTTATCGTTTTTTCTATTGGCTGTTTTTTCTTGTTGCTTTCATTCATAATTATGCATTGGTTAGATTCGTAGTGCCATATGTTGTGAGGAAGAGTCCAACAAGTAGATGTGTGAACTTTCTTGCGTCTTCCTTATCCGAGTATGTGTTTGTTATGTTGTATTATTGTTTTGTTTCCTGTCTCTGTGATTTTGATTTCAAAGATAGACACAAGGGTGGATTTATTTAGTTCCGAAAGCTATTCAGGTTCTAGTTGTAAACAAGAACACATTTTGTCTCGGGAATTATGATAGTCAGTAGTCCTCATGGCCTTTTGTTGAAATGTTTTAAATTATGGTTCCGTTGATGTTGAAGTGGTTATGTTCTGCAATATTGATGCTCCATTTTTTCCCCTTGTTTTTGTATCGTGTTACACATTGGTTGATGGAAATCTAGTTCGTGTTTCGTGGCATTTTGTAAGACTTTCAAGATTGATGCCTTTATTGACCTTTTTTGTTACGGGGACTTAATTTGTTTTATTTCTTTACTGGCTTCCAGGAATGAAGCTGCTGAGTTTCGTCATAGATATGGTTACGAGATGCATGTCGACTCATTGGCCCGATGAAGTGGTTGTGACCACTATTTTGTGCGGGATAACTACCATGTTATGCCCTTTCTTATTTTTTACGTAGAATTGAGATCTTTTTAGTTTTAAAATGTTGTGTAACTTTGGTAAGGCAATTGTGGTGATGATGGGGTTGTAAATGATCATTAAGGTACGGCGGAGGCGGCGGCGGTTACGGAGGCAGCGGTGGAGGAGGCTACACGACTCCACGACTCCACCGCTGCACCACCTCTCCGCCGCGCAACCACGTCGTTGATTTTCGCCGGAAAACAGCTCGAGGATGGCCGCACCTTAGCCGATTACAAATCCACCGCTGCACCACCTCTCCGCCGCGAACTCGCGACTCTCCTCTTGGTTTTCCTACTCCGAGGTGGCGCCAAGAAGAGGAAGAAGAAGACCTTGCTATTATCTGTTTTGAAGTTTGATGAATATGGAAAGAAATGAAAGTTTATGGATTTTGCATCTTTTTGTTTTATGTTATTGTTAGATTTGTTTTTTGGAATTCGATTGCTGAATTGAGTGCTCAATCTCTCTATGATTGTTGAATGGTAATTAAGGAAATGCTATTTGTTAAGGAACTTTGTTAAGGACTTTCAACTATTTTCTCTCTGCTTCTGCAAAACCCCATTAAAATAAAAGCTTCAAAATCTTCAAAAATGGATTATAAACCTAAGGAAAATGCCCCTTTACTTCTAAAAAAATTCATAAAAATTCAGGGGGCAATCCAAAAATTAAAAAAATAGTTCAAGGGGCAGTCCTCCAAATCATACCATAGTTCAGGGGGCAAATCGCACACTTGATAGTTAAGGGGGGAAAGTCAAAAAAGAGTATAGTTTGGGGGGTTTGAAAGTTTGGCGAATATTTTTTTGGACAAAAATGTCCTTAAACTTTAACATGTGATGTGCATGTGTCTTACTGTTCCGGCAAAAATATGGTCGGAACACGCACAAAAGTAAATCGCACAAACGACCAAAGTTTAGGGGGCACTGCCGCTAAAACTAAAGTTTTGACCCTGTGCGGTAAATGACCCCATAGTTTGGGGGGTTTGATAGAATTATCCCTAGAGATAAATATAATGCATTGATTGTCTACTTTGTTCACTAACCAAACTAGTTGGTGGATCAATACACCATCAACCACGTAACCAAAAGATTATCGACTCAATGTCTGGTCCGGTTTTGAAAACACAAAAAAATCTTCCAAGCCCAGCCATGTCTCATCGGAATAATAACATCAAGCAGTTGTTACACAATCAATACTATAACTTAAGATCATATGCAGTTAACATGAGATCATAAGATTCTTGGTTTCGAAAGCGTAACCGAGAACAAAAATTTACCAGTCTCACGAGACAGTTTACGTCATTATAAATAGTACGGTTCATTACACCGAAGAATCTGTTCCCCTAACATGGGGACCAAAACCTTAAGAGGACAGTATAACTAATTTGTACGAAAAATCTCAAATGCTTTCATGTAAAATGAACATGAGGTTCGACCACCAGGGGTGAAAATATTAACAACCAGGTTGGAGTTACAATCCTGACATCTCAAGTTATTTCATCAATAAAAGAGAATTCGTATGGTATTTTTATTCTCGCAAAACAAACAACTTGTAGGGAACGAGCCGTGAGAAAATAGGAGCACAAACCAGAAAGGCCTCAACCTCAATGGCTTTCATTTTCATGCTTTGATAGGGTCAGGCTGCAGGGCTTTCTGGACTAATTCAGCTTGCTCTTTCGTGTGAACTGAGTAAAAGCCGGTAGCCGTGGCGGCAGATGGAGCACGTCCAGAATACTTGATGTCGTCGATGGTTCCCCTGTTCAGTGACTTCATTGCAGTGGCAAGACGAGGTGCAATGTAGGTGTATCCACCCATGTTCATCGGCTCTTCCTGACACCAAACGATCTCTGCATCTGCAAGAATGACAAAGAAATTGAAACATAAGCAATAAATTTATAAAGTAACTTTGGAAGACACCTCCTGACCGGTAAATATATAACATATATCGACTAATTCAACATAGGTAGGTCCTCAATCTGTTTCACCTCGACAACTTTACCATGTTTCTAAGGCGTTTCAAATGCCTGATATAGGTTTTCTTTTTTCATGCATATATGCCTGAGATACGTTTACCACTATTCGTAACTCTCAGGTCTCAACTTCAACAAGCAGAGACTTTTGAGATTTAAGTAATTGCTGACAACAAAAATCTTTGAGAATTTAATAACATACTTGGATATCTCTTGAGTTCACGTTGAATGAGATCATAGGGGAAGGGACAGAGCTGTTCCACTCTACAAATAGCAACGTCCTTTCCATCAGTTTTTCTCCTCTCTTCGTCAAGCTCGTAATAGACCTGTCAACAAGCAGCCAAGATGATATGCTTAAGAACTGTAGATGTTACATCTAATCAAATGGCAAATCCATTGACAGCTCGGCAGCAGAAGGCATTAGCCATGGAGTTAATTGAATGGCATTCATTTGTGCAAAACGTTTCACTTCTACTGTGCAAGGTTATTGAGTTGCTGCTATCGTGGTCAATATTCTCAATAACACACGGCCTCAGCAAGTACGGAAGAAGAGAATTAAAATAGAGAAGGGACAGAAATAAATAAGGCAATGGGATATATACATACCTTTCCAGAGCAAAGAACAAGACGTCTAATACCCTCTTCAAGATCTGAGTGATCATTTTGGTCCTTGATAAGACGTTTAAATCTGGTTCCTTGCTTGTCAAAACCTGGGTGACCTTGAACATCATCAAACTCAGATAAGTTAGACTTGCACTCCTTGTGGCGGAGCAAGTTCTTTGGTGCCATCACAATGAGAGGTTTACGGAACTCTCTGTGTATCTGAAAGACAAAAATGTGAAACATGAGAAAAGGATGGATACTTCTGAAAACACACATAGCTATCGTGGGTTAAATCAACTTACTTGGCGACGCAACACGTGGAAGTAATTTGCAGGGGTAGTAACATTCACCACCTGCCAATTACACTCTTGAATTTGTTTCCTAAGGGTCGAGTCCATCTCAGGAATAACATGGGGATTGTCATCACTCATCTGCAATACAACATGAAATGTCAGTTTCACATTCCTTAAAGAAATGATAAAACAAAATGATATTTTGAAACAAAGACTACCATCGCGTAGATTTAACATCTTCTAGTCTAGATTTACCCGACATACCAGAAGGCATTTTCATAAGATAAGTACCATTTAGCCACCCATTGATCACAAGATGTAGATAAAGTTGTCGTGCATACGTGTATGTTAAAAGGAATAAAATCGTTCGGGTACGCAATGGAGAAGTTGTGTTACCTGAAGGAAACGCTCCAAACGCCCACTTGAGTGTTCTGGGCCTTGACCATCATATCCATGAGGTAGCAGGACAACTAATCCAGTTTGACGCAACCATTTAGCCTCTCCACTGCTTATGAATTGGTCAAAAATAACCTGAGCTCCATTCGCAAAATCACCGAACTGGGCTTCCCATATAACAAGGGAGTTGGGATTTTCCATTGAATAACCTAATTCAAATCCTAAAACCCCAAACTCTGACAGAGAGCTGGATAAAGCCAAACAGAACAATCAGATAAACATAAAAAAGTTTGAAAAGAGTTTTTAAGACGCTTGTAGGGCCGAACTAGAGTAAGTTATGAGGAAAACAAAATTAGAACATTGGAATGGCTTCTCTTTATCCAATATAAAAAGATGAATACAGATCCCAGTATGTTTTGAATCCAATGGCTGATATAAGAAATGACAGAAAACTATGACTACAGAACCCAGAGAATGTATGCCATGCCCCCTTATCCATATCTAGCTACTGACTATAGTACACAACTGTCATTCAATTGACATGCAGTAGATCAAATTAAATCTGCTTATTATCATGAGAATACAGGCGAATGAACAATAAAACAGCAGTGTCCATGTAGCAACTGTTCGGATATAACTTCAAAGCCAAAAAGCAACAAACAACGAATATAGTACACATTTTGGAGAAAACATTGCGGCATATGTAGACGCCAAGATTTATTACAATATTCAAGTAAGTTCACAAACAAATTCCTCAATACATACATCACTATCAACAAGATGAAAATGCATTCAGATGTAGCTAATTTTGAGTTATTAAGGGCATGACAGTAGCTTCTTAAATACAATGGCATGCATGAAAGAGTGAAAGCATTTTTTACAGTCATCATCATCATGATATATATATATATGGACATGAGCTGCAAAACCAATGAGGTGGAGAAAACTCGTGAAACGGTTGTGTACAACTTCTATACTGCAAAGACCTATACGTAATCTCTAAATGATAAGCAGCACATCAAACGGTCTTGGCACTAACTATCATATGATTCATTGGTAAGGTTTCGCAGTCAAAGACCCTACAGGTATAAAACAGGACCCTCTGAGAAGCAAAAACAGCAATTTTGTTTTCGGGTACAAAACCGACTATTCAGTAAGAAGCTGTATTCAACGCTATCAACGCTATCAACAATGTCAATGGCACTAACTTTAACTTTGTATTTGTGGTAATAATTCTCACGACTTTAACAATTACAACATTCAAAACTTTGGGACTTACTTAACAACTACCAACAAAACTATATAAGATAACTGCCACGTTGATAAGGGGAAAAAAAAAAAGATAACCCTTGACGCAGAAGAATGTGATGGTTGACCTATAAAGCAGACAGAGTAGAAGGACATACCTGTTGCTCACGGTGAACATTTCTTCGTTTTGGTTCATCATAAGATGATCCAAGGGGCAGTACTTCTCTCCTGTTTCCTGGTCATGAATGACAGAGTGCCTATGACTAAAAGTACCTCGCTCGACATCCTGCCCACTCAATCTGACATGATTTCCCTCTACAAGTAATGTAGCAAAAGCGAGGGCTTCTCCTACTGCCCAGTCAATACCCTCCCCTGTCTCGATCATCTTTGCACGATCTTCAAAAATCCTCTTAACTGCCCTATGAGGTTTAAAATTTTCTGGGATAGTTGTCACAGCCTTGCCCACATTCTTCAAAATCTCTGGTTTGACACTGCAGAAAAAGAAAAAGAAAAAAAAGGAAGGAAATTGGATAACTGTAAAATTCAATCATTAACAAAGAAGTAAACAATATGAATTTATCCAACAGTACCCCGTATTACGGATACGTGAAAGCTGTTCAGGAGACTTGAAACCTGCCCAGTAAGCTGAAAGCCAGTCCCTTCTTTGAGGCACATAGTCTTTGCTGGCCAGAAATTCTTCATTGAGAATTGAAAGGACTTTGTTGTTTATCTGGTCAATTTCTTCTTTTGTTACCTCGCCTGATTCTAGAATCTTCTTTTGATAAATATCAAGTGCTGAAGGATGATTCCTTATAACCTAAACAAATCAACTCCCAGCGTAAGAAAGCCAGCAAACCAACCAAAGAGTGACATAACTGGATGACATGCATCGGTGGAAATGAAAGGTAATAAAAAGTTATCAGCAGTTTTTTTACTTCCTATCTCCTTTCTTTACTTTTAAAATTTTGAGAAATATAATTATATAAAAGTACAAAAAGAAATATAGTACGACCTTATACATTTTTGGTTGAGTGAAGGATGGCTCGTCAATTTCATTATGGCCAAATCGACGGTAGCATACGATATCAACCACAACATCAGAATGGAAGGTCTGACGCCACTCTGCTGCAAGTTCACATGCATTCACGACTGCCTCCACATCATCACCATTCACATGGAATATAGGCGCACTCAGAGCTTTGGCAACATCCGTACAATACTGGGAAGATCTTCCTGATTGCGGGTCCGTAGTGAATGCCACTTGATTGTTCACCACAATGTGAATGGTCCCTCCAGTAGTGTAATTAGGAAGCGCGCTAAGATGCAAGGTCTCGTAGACAACACCCTGTCCAGCAAAACTACCATCACCGTGAATCAATACACCCATGTTTTTTGTTCTGTCCAGATCATTAGAGTAGTATTGTTTTGCTCTAGTTTTCCCAACCACAACAGGATCAACGGCTTCTAAATGACTCGGATTAGCAACCAACGATAAGTGAATTCTCTTACCACCCCTCGTCGGTCGATCATACGAAGTTCCCAAATGATATTTGACATCACCAGTTCCAGTGTAAAGGCCAACCTCGTCAACAGGTTTCGTACCACCACTAAACTCGCTAAAGATTTGTCGCAGAGGTTTACGTACAACATTACCCAGAACATTCAGTCTTCCTCTGTGCGACATCCCAATGACTATGCTCTCGACTCCAAGATCTGCTGACCTATCAAACATCTCTTTCATGCCAGGAATCAATGTCTCACAACCTTCAAGCCCAAATCTCTTGGCTGCAGTCCATTTGGCTGCCAAGAAATTCTCGAAATGAGTGCTCCATATAAGCCGGTCAAGGATCACCTCACGCCTCTGGCGGTTATACTGGTATGGTGTTGGAGTTTCAATTTTGTCCCTCAACCAGTTACACTTCTCCCGATCAGCAATATGCATGTACTCATACCCAATGCTTCCGCAGTAGGCCTGTTCTAGCCTAGTCAATATTGCCCTTAAGGTCTGGACAGGGCGGTTCTCAGACAAGAAACCATGAACCCTCCAAACACCAATGAAGAATTCTCTATCAAGATCAGCTTCCGAAAAACCATAAAGGGCTGGATCTAAATCATCGGGGATAGGTCTCTCTTCCAAACCTAATGGATCCAACTTAGCTTTCAAATGACCATAAACCTGGTAAGCTCTAACAAGCAACAAAAGCCGCATACTCTCTTGTATAGTTTGGCCAGATATTCCGGGCGAGGTAGTCGCCTGTCCAACAAAGTTCCTAAAGAAATTGTCCCACGACTCGTCAACGCTACTGGGATCTTGCTCCCACGTGCGCTGGAGCTCTTCAAGATAGACACTGCTAGTTCCATCTAAAAAGCTGTCAGTCAACCTTGACAATGGAACAGGGCGAGGAACGGGAGCAGATTGTTCCTTTGACTTGAGAACCGTAGAGTGGAAAAAACGACTCTGACTCTGAGCAGGAAGAACACGTGCCCTTCCTATGTACGAACCACTTTGTGACAAACTTCGCTTAACAGCAAGCTTTGCTGCACTAGAACCAGCTCTGAACCACACCATTGCTCTAAAATATATCCAATAAACCAACAGTATCTAAAATTCCACACTTTACTCCGAATCTCAAACCGTACAGACCATTCTCCAATACACCCTAATCAAGAAAATCAAATCAATAACTACCTCAAAGCAAAAAATGCACAAATACCCACAAATCTAACAGGCACTAAGCACAAAATATCACAATCATTCCAAATAAATAAAACAAAATAAAAAAAAAAAACAACAAAATCGAGTCTTTATGACCCAATTAAAAAAATCAAATACATCTAGAAGATTCTCACTGAAGTTAGATGAATCCCAGATACAATGGGAAACTGAAAAAAAAAAAATTGAATCTTTGAACTAAATAAATAAAACCCACATAGTACCATGAAACAACTATTCATTATGAACATTTTCACTGAATTCGGATGAACCCCAGATACCAAAATCCAAAAATAATGATAGGGAACTGAAAAAAAAATTGAATCTTTGAACTAAATAAATAAAGCCCACATAACATCAAGAAACAATATTCACTATAACAAACTTTAAAATAATAATGATGAACAAATTTTAGTACCTGATTAAAAGTGAGAAAGATAAGGAGCGTGTGAGAGTAAACCCTAAATCTGAAATGATCTTCCCCTTTTCTTCTTTGCTGTGTGTGTGGTTTTATTCTTCCATTATTCTTCTGGAATCAGTCCACTTTATTTCCTTTTTTTAAAGTCAAATTAGGACAGTAAATCTTTTTTTAACCTTGGTGACGTAAATAAAATTAGTTTTCCTTTTATGATAAAGGAAAATAATATTGAATATTTTTTTCAAATGGAAGTTAAGCTCAAATTTCAAAGGAAAATTTATAAAAAAAATATTTATTCTGGCAAATAGTTAATAAAGTCAACAATTTTGTGGAGTGCTTATAATTTTCTTACAAGGGGAGAACATATAATATTGTTAGAGATTGTTTCATGTGTACCACTAATGAGCAGTAACCATCTTAATTATTATTATTTATCGAGTTTGTTGGATAATAATAATAATAATATGGTCAAGCTGTAATTAATTGGTCTTCTAAAAAGAAACTATTTATTTTTATAAGAAAAAAAGCATTTATATATTATTGTTTGAAAAGTATCAAATTGGGATTCATGTGAATTGATATTCATCAAAGCTCCAAATTAGAAATTTGAACAAAAAAATATATGTTATATTTATAAGATTCCTGTGGACAACAACTTTATAGTTTATTGGTCAAATATAAAATAATAAAAAAAAATCTTTTGATAGTTTATTTTCAGGTTTTTAGTATTAATCACGTGACTTATATATTAAATTTTAATTTGCAGCATGCAACAAAAAATTTAATTTCGCCCCTCTTACTTTTTTCTTCTTCTTTAAAGGTGATTAAATTATGATAAAAAATAAGTCAAAACTTTATGAAAGTATTTTATTTGTTTTAATAATTATAAAAAAAATTATTGATTCGTAAAATCTAAATAGAAAAGGAAAAAGATTATAGCTTCTTTTGCCCCCTCTTACTCGACCCTATCACCCTCATTTTAAAAATACGTTTATTATCATAACTTATTTTCATATAATATTTTGGTAATATATAATAGTGAGAAAAATATACAATATGTCAATTGAGTTGAAAACAACAATATGTTTCTACTTGTAAAAAACAAGATTTTTAAAAAATGGTTAGTTAAATGTTGAATGACCCAAATCAAATATTGAAGTAATAATTTATCTTGACACGTAATCTTATCAACCAAACAAGTGGCACATATTAGATATCTCAAAAATCCTGACTTTTAATCTTATTTATAATCTATACCATGTTTTTAGAAAATTCAACTACAAAACAAATACAACAATGTTATAGCAATAATGACAAACAATAGAACAAACACCACGATCAATAAGTTTGTCTTAGTCTATTAAAAGATTGAAAAAATAACAAATTAATAACGATAATCAAAATATGTGTTTTTTCTTTAGTAAAAAATTTATTTATTTTTAATCAGCCTACCACGTTTATTCGGTTTACGTGCTTGATTGTTGTTGTGGATAACTTTTCAACAAAATGGGCGGAATAAGCGAGGGGTGGACAGGTAACAAAGTAAACTCGTCACTCTTAGAAGTTTGATGATTGTCAAACTACTCAAGTGCTATATTTTTTAAAAAATTAATCATAAGGTCAAGCAAATCTGGACGAGTTTGACGTGTAGATATTTTTTGTACACTCCCAAAATGTGTTGGAGTTGAAAATTTTTCCATTCAACGATACGAACGAATTACAATAGGAGGAGAATCGCTCACACTCGAGTACTACAAAAAACTAACCTTCGAAACCTCACGTTTTTGCGCAACGGTTTTTTTCTCTCTTTTCTTTCTCTCTGTAACTTTTCTTCTCTCTTGTTACAGTTTTGTCTGTATCATTATAGCCAGTTTATAGACACTGGATGGAGATGTGTTATGTCCAAATCAGTTCATTGGAATTGACAGGTACGTCTTGGGTATGAAACATGATCAGTTGGTAGCTTGTATGCTTCAAGTCAACAATGGTAGGTTGGAACATATCTCTGCAAAATGTAGCACATAATAACCTCTTTTCTTTGTTTTTATCTAATTTTAAGTGTGAAATAACCTTGTGTGTCATGTCATATTTTGGTAGTGACACGTGGTAATTCCTCAAAAGTACACGTGTCTACATATAATATAAACAAACTAATACACCTAAAATTGGTTGATAAGTTGCATCTACGTAGGTTAGTTGATGAGTTAAACGGGTGCAAGAGGCCAATTATATGGAGACATATAGCCATTCCAACTAATTAGGTTTGATCCTCGCGGAACATTTGGATCTTGGTTAGTTATGGAAGACCGATTCGACTACACGATCTCAGTTCGATCCATTTAATTCGATCTACCAAAGCATTCAATGATAACATATCTTTAGTCTAGGAGTATACCTGAATCTTAATGCGAAAATCTAATATATACTCTCGGTTTGAATTGTTTATAAATACCTCTGATTTCGTCACAATAAAGTAAGATATTGAAAATTTAGCACCCTCGGTTCAATCCATATATGAGAATTTCGAACCAACCGACTAAATTTGACATGTAAATCAGAGTGAGAACATTAGTTTAATATACCACTTAAATTGAAATTTCGACTCGAACTCTACACAATTAACTTCGACGTGTTTGCAATGTTTGAATACAGATGCTTACGAACATAAGTTGGTTCTTAACTTTAAGGTAGTTGATTAGTGCGATGTGTCAGATCAGAAGACAAATGTATCTTGCTTCAATATTTATAAAATTTCGGATAAAATGTTCTCACGTCACTCCAAGTAACTTCCTTTTTATCATAGTTTTTTTCTCTATACAAACTAATTTTTGATTGCAGAATACTCAACATAAACGAGTTAAATAAATAATAGTAAAAAAAGCACATTTCAAAATGACGCGAAAGTTTTTGTGTTATTTTTATTGACATATAACTTCATATGCTATTTTTCTTAGATGCAACATTTCTCTGTATTCTAATTTTTCTATATAAAAAAACGTGTAAATTTAATACTAAAGTCTCCATCATGTTCTAATTTTAAATAAATAAATAAGTTGTTTAACAAATTTCTGCATAAATGATTGAAAATAGAGAGAAAAAAAACATTTTTATTTTGAATTTAAACTTGTGAAACAAGTAACTTAAAAAAAAAACCTTGTGAAACAAGTCTTTTCTCTACTTTCATTGTAATAGAACTTACGAGGAGGAAGTTGCAGGCATGGATTAAAGTTTCGGTTCAAATGGTGGTTTCGGATTCCTGAATATTGGATTAGTTTCGAAATATTTCGGAAATATGCATATGTGATAGTAATGTGTGCATCTAGGTGTAATGATATGAATGCATTTGAGTTTAATACTAGAAACTAAAGAGTTTTCCCAATGGTTTTCGACCGAATTCAGCGAAACTTCAACAATTCCTAAGAAACAAATCAATTTCGAAACTTTTCGGCCGTACAAAATGGATCGGAATTTGAATCCATGCAGGTAACCTTACACATGCTTTCTTCTTATTCTTGTTTTAATATGTCATTAATTAGATGATTTACTTCTTAACAAATATATGATTTTTTGTATGTATATATATGTGTGTGTTACATACGCGTATCTCAAGAACAAGGATTAGTTAAAGTTTGTATCTTTATGTTGATTTTCGTTAATTAGCTCAACATAGAGCAAAACCAGTGTGCTGCACAAAAATGGTGTTTGTACTAATTAAGTTTTAGTTGAATGGGCTTAACTGAAAAGCTTATTATCAGTTGATTCCTGATTCATCGACCCTCCTTACGCGTTTTTCTCGTTGCGTTTCAGTATTCGTTGAAGGTAATAGCAATGAGCTAGGTGGGATTTCACCAAATGTGCACGCGAAGAAGCCATGGTTGTTTCTACGATAAGGTCGGTTTGTCATTGCAAGATCTTTAGAAGTCGCCAGTTTATTAGATTTCAGTCGGTTCGGTCGCTTGCCCATTTCACTCCATACACGTTGGATTCAGGTTCAGAGGATCAAAGTTTCAGAAACAGTGGTACACCAACTACTTATAGTGAAAGTAGCAGTGATAACGACTCTTTGGAATGGAACTCATCCGGGGTTGTTCAGATTCTGGAAGGTATGCAAAAGGAGCCGACTTCTGCGTTAGCTTATATTAATCAACTGAAAGAAAAGGGATTTCAGCTTGACATCAGAATTTACATGGCTGTCATTAAAATACTCTGCTGTGGGGGATTAGATAGGAAATTGGTTTCTGTTTTTGTTGAAGTCATTGTTAATTCAGAAAAGGGGCACTTAGGCTTTGATGCGTTGGATTTGTCTGAGGCAATGTTGGAGGCCTTTGAATCCGAGGGGCCTAGTTGGCTAGTTCAGGCTTTTGGTGCGCTCGTAAAGGGTTATGCCACTTTAGGGATGTTTAATGAGGCCATCGACACTGTTTTATTAACAAAAAGACGTGATCTTGGGCCATCTTTGTTGTCTTGCAATTTTTTGATGAATAGGTTGGTTGGGCATGGGAAATTGGATATGGCGATAGATCTCTATAAGCAGTTTACGGGGCTTGGGTTGAGCCCTAATATATATACTTATGGCACTGTGATTAAGGCATATTGTCAGAAGAGTTGCTTGGATGAAGCTGTGGAAGTATTTGAAGAGATAGAGGAAGCTGGGATGGTTCCAAATGCTTTTGCTCTCACAGCTTTTCTTGAAGGGCTCTGCATGAACGGCGCATCAGACGCGGCCTATAAGTTTTTACAAGATTGCCTAGCAAAAAATTTACCAATTGATACCTATGCATATGCTGTTGTAATTCGGGGCTTCTTTAAGGAAAGAAAGCTGAAAGAAACAGAGATTGTTTTGCTTGACATCGAAAAGCATGGATTACTTTCCAGTGACATTATCTATTGTGCATTGATTCAGGGGTACTGTGACACTGGGGACATAAATAAAGCTTTGTCTTTCCACAGTGAAATGATAGCAAAGGGTATCAGAACGAACTGTTCAATCATCACTTCAGTTCTCCAGTGCTTTTGTGTCAGGGGCATGCCGTATGGAGCAGTAGACTTTTTCAGGAAGTTTGAGGACTCGGGCGTTTTTCTTGATGAAAAAGCTTATAATGTTGCTATGGATGCGCTGTGTAAAGTGGGTAAACTAGATGATGCTCTGAGATTGTTTGATGAGATGAAGTGTAAGAAGCTAATTCCTGATATTGTGCACTATACCACTTTGATAAATGGTTTTTGTCTCCACGGACAGATTTCTGATGCAGAAAACTTATATGAGGTAATGAAAGAACAAGGATTGAAAGCTGATATTGTTTTTTACAATGTGCTTGCTGGTGGTCTGTCGCGAAACGGTCTTTTGAAGAAGGCATTGCGCGTTCTGGATACAATGAAAAGGCAAGGATTGACTCCCAACGTGGTGATGCACAACATGATTATTGAAGGTCTATGCTTGGCGGGAGAAGTCGAGGAAGCTAAAACATATTTCAGTCGTTTGGAAGACAAAAGCATCGAGAATTGTTCTGCTGTAGTGGATACTGTGAATCAGGGAAGGTAACTAAAGGGTATCGACTTTTTCTCGAATTGTTCAATCGAGAACGTATAGTAAGTAGGAGTTCTTGTGTTAGAGGATTGATAAGTTGCACCGACTATTTGCACTAAAAACACCTAAAATTGATTGATAAGTTGCACCGACTATTTGGAGACATATAGTCATTCCATCTATTTAGGTTTGATTCTCGTGGAACATTTGGATCTTGGGTAGTCATGGAAGACCGATTCAACCTATACGATCTTTGTTCGACCCATTTAATTTGATGTACCAACCCATCAAAGATAACATGTTTTTAGTCTAGGAGTGATACTCGAATCATAAGGCGAAAATCTAATATATACTCTCGATTTTAATTGTCTATAAATACATTTGATCTCGTCACAATAAAGTAAGATATGTGAGATTTAGCACCCTCAATTCAACTCATATCTGAAAATTTCAACCCAACTGACTGAATTCGACATGAAATCTGATTGATAAGTTGCACCGACTATTTGGAGACATATAGCCATTCTCTAATTAGGTTTGATCCTCGTGGAACATTTGTATCTTGGGTGGTCATGGAAGACCAGTTCAACCTACACGATCTTTGTTCGACCCATTTAATTCGATGTACCAAACCATCAAAGATAACATGTTTTTAGTCTAGGAGTGATACTCGAATCTTAAGGCGAAAATCTTATATATACTCTCGATTTTAATTGTCTATAAATACCTTTGATCTCGTCACGATAAAGTAAGATATGGGAGATTTAGCACTCTCAATTCAACTCATATCTGAAAATTTCAACCCAACTGACTGAATTCGACATGAAATCTGAATGGGAACATTAGTTTAATATACCATTTAAATTGGACCTTCGATTCGAATTCTACGCAATTGAGATTTTTTTATTTTTTTATATTGTCAGAAACTTTCACTACTGGAAAAATCACAAAGTGGCTAAAAGTACAAATATGCAGCAGAATTTAATCAAGTAAAACCAGCAACATCAGTAACTAGCAACAAAAAATCAGCTTTAGTATCTATCCAGCGTCCAGTGCATCCGATAACAAGATTGACGTGCGTGCTAGAATGTGAGCTTCCTCGTTTTCTTCCCGTGCAATCCAACGAAAGAGCCAATGATCCCCATTTGCAGTATGTGCGCCGAAAATATCATGAATAACATTTAAGCAATCTCCTTCAAACACCACATTATCCCATGTGTGTTCAACTGCCACCAAAGCTTCGAAAGTCTCTACATTTTGTGCTCCCCAATTTCCCAGAACTCGCCTTGGAATGCGTGACACGACCATTCCATGTGAATATGTTACGAGCACTCCAATCCCCAGCTATTACTACTCTTCAAAGATCGCTCCTTCGAAACGAATTCGAAAACATGGTCTAGTCAAGAAAACTTGACCCCCTTGCACACTCCACATTCGCACGAATTACGTGTTATATTCCCCGCGAGTTCCACAAATTGAATTGGTTGCGAACAAGCACCACAATATCGGCCAATGATGTCTCCTCCCATGTGATAAATTTGTATATATTTCCCGCAGTGTCCAACACATGATTATGATTAGGCAAAATCCCCCATGTCCCTCTCCTTGCCAATACGTCTCAGCCAAGCCTTCGAATCCTCATTGCATCGCAACAAGTATTTGGAGGGAACGAGTAAAAGGGCCCAAACTTGTCTCACCACATGGCAATCACGTAAAACATGTCAGAAGTTTTCATCACCACACGCGCATACCGGGCAGTCCCTTTCGCGTTAATATGTCGTCGCGCCAATAATGTCCTCGTAGGTAAGATATTATGACAGAGTCGCCACGTGAATATATTTATTTTGGCTGGCATTTTTGGCTTCCAAACAAAACTCCATTTCCTACGCTCACTCAAGCTCTCCTATGTTCGTAAACCTTTTCGACTCAAGCCCTGTGAAAGTATTAGGTGATACACACTTTTGACCGTGAAGAGACCCAAATTTGTGTAATGCCAAATGCGCTTATCCATATGATCTCCCTCTGTCACTGGAGTAAAAGGAATAGCCATCGCATCCTCCTTTCAGAATATATGTCGAATCAAATTTATGTTCCAGCAGCCCGTATCCTCGTCCATAAGAGCAACGACACGAATGTCTCAAATTGCGTCCACCCGAGGTGTCACTACGCGAAAGAGTACCGATCACAGGATCCGCACATCATCCTACACCTTAATATTCTTCCCATTCCCCACTCGCCATCTTAAACCCGCCTTTAGAGCATCCACCGCCTCAAACATACGCCTCCATGGAAAAGACGGTGACACTCCCAACTTCGCGTCAATCACGATTCCCCTAGGAAAATATCTTGCTTTATAAATTTTCGCCAAAAAGACTATCTGGATACTTAAGAATCCCCCATACTTATTTGGCTAATAATGCGAGATTAAAACTCCGAAGGTCCCAAAAACCAATTCCCTTATTTCTATTACTCTTACTCAATTTTGTGCCATGCAACCTAGTATATTTTATTATGATTCTTGTTACCCCCACCAAAAATTACTTATCATCGACTCAATCTCAGTCATCAGAGATTCCAGTAATTTAAAGCATCTCATTGCGAACATCATAATAGCCTGACAAGCCGCTTAGATCAAGACCTCTCCCCCCCTCCCGGACATATTCTTTTTCTTATACCCTTTCACTTTATCCCAAATACGATACCGGATGTTCTTAAAACTTCCTTTTTTGATCTCCCTACAATGGATGGAAGCCCAAGATATTTCTCGTATTTATCAGCAACCCGCGCCCCCAAAAACTCCCCAACTTCTTTTGTCTTCTCCTCTCGCGTATTTTTACTAAAATCAACCACTGGTTTTTCTAAATTGACCATTTACCCCTATGCGATTTCATACTTCCTCAAGATTTCTAGAATCTCCTCAGCCGCCTCATTACTCCCCTCACAAAAAACCAATGTGTCATCTGCAAATAAAAGGTGTGACGCGGCTAGCGCGTTCCTCACTATCTTGACTCCCTAAATTTTTCCTTTAGCCTCCGCCTCACTAATAAGCGCATAAAATGCTTTTGAACCCATCAAGGAAATATAAGGGATAACGGGTCACCCTGACGGATTCCCCGCTCCGGCAAAACGGATCCAAATTCATAGCCATTAAACACAAATGAGTAACTATGAGAACAAACACAATTCATCACAAGAAGAACAAAATTTTATCAAAGCCTAACCTGAGCATAGCTTGTTCCAGAAAGGACAACTCGACTCTGTCATAAGCTTTGCTCATACCCAACTTCAATATCATCAATCCTTTCTTTCCTGTTCTTTTGGTTTTAAAAAATGGTTGATTTCAAATGCCACTAAAATGTTATCAGTGATTAATCGGGCTGGCACAAAAGTCGACTGATAGTCAGAAATAATATCAAGAAGGAATATTTCAGAATAAGAATAATATTGGTGAAATTTATATCTCGGGGTGAGCACATTTCAGAATAAGAATAATATTGGTGAAATTTATATCAGCAAGGGGTCTCTTGTCATTTAGAATTTCAAGACAGAATTTAGTGACCTAGAGACCAATATTCCAATAATTTTGATAAAAGACAGCAAAGAAACCATCTCGACTAAGGAATTTATAAGGAAACATATGGAGTAAAGCACGTTTCACCTCATAAGTTGGGTAAGGTTGGATCAAGTATTAGTTCATTCTGTATGTCATCTTTACTCGCATAGTTTCGACCACATCTTGAATGTTCTCATTACTCGACTTGTAGACTAAAAAAGAGTAGATAAATAGTCGACAATAACTCTCTCCACCTCTTTCGGTCGGTCGCACCACACTCCTCGGTCGGTCGCACCACACTCCTGAAGAATTTATCAGGACCTTTATCTCATTGGTTTTCCATCTCTCATTTGCACGTTTATGGAAAAACACTGTATTTTTATCCCATTTGTTGAGCCATTGGACTTTACCCCTCAGCTTCCAATAAATCTCCTCCCTATCTCTCAACTTCTCCAATTCGATCTTGAGCTCATTTTCTTCTAGTTTCGACTCATGTGTCAATCTCCTGTTCCTCAAATTGTTGATCTTCCTCGTTCTTCTCATCGAATATCTCTTTTGTGCCTTTTCTGATTATAGAATTCCATTTGTTAAGCCCCTCCTTACACTCGCCTAGCATCTCTACCAAATTCGCCCCTCCCTTCGACATCCAATCGGTCCTGCCAAACCTTCTCAACTATTTACTTACTTCCCTCCAATCCTGCCCAAGCTCATTCAAATCAAAATCTGTGTTTTTTCTTCCAACCTCCATTCTCTTCTTTAGTCACCGAACAACATATAAGCAAAGCCGAATGATTCGAATGTAGTACATCAATGTGATGAACCCTACAATTTTCAAACAAAGCGGTCTACAAACTGTTACAACATGCTCTATCAAGTCTTTCCCAAACTGTATCCGGATCCGGTCGCCTATTGCACCACGTGTAATCCGATCCTGTGTACCCATATCGACCAAGTTAGAATCCGTTAATGGTAATTGATTGGTGTGACGCGATCATAAGACATATGTATCTCGCTTCAACATTTTCCAAAAAATAAATATATCTCGCTTCATCATTTTCAGACTTTAATCATTATTTTCTCTACACAAACTAATTTTTGATTGCAAAATATTCAGCATAAACGAGGTAAATAAGAAAAACACTACCCAAGTATTATTTTAAATTGACGTGAAAGTTTTTGTGTTACTTTTATCGAGAAAAAACTTCATATGCTATTTTTCTAATGATTGAAAAGGCAATTTTTTTTTTTGAATATAAACTTGTGAAACAAGTCTTTTTCTTTTTTAACCGACTAGTAACACAAGCACGCGGTCCCTGCGTGATTAAGAATTTGTTTGAAATATAATATAATTAATTTAAATAAAGATTACAACTTAAATATCTAGAGATTAAACATATCAAGATAGAAAGTCTATATATCTTAATCTTACTTTTATTAAGAGGAATTAAGTAATGATTTTATTTTCTTTAATGAGAAGACTTAAATAATATTAAAGCTAAAATAAATTACAGCTATATTCCTACTAATAACAACGTTTAATTGTATAATGAGTGGTAAATAAGAGAAATCAAAAGATTGATGTAACAATTGGTTTCTTTATATAATAGTATAATATAAGATGGAAAGAGTTTGACTAATTGAAAGTATGTGCCATAAATTTGAAGTAGAAAAATGGAAGAAAAATATATTACTGAGAAAGTAAATTATTAATTACAATTAGTAGTCTAATTAATTAGTCCAACTTAAATTGTAAGGCTACTTTGATAATTTAATAAGATATTTTTACAATGTAGCTAAAACTCAAAAAATTAAAGTTAAAAATTAAAAGATTGGTGTCGGGTTTTTTTATATAATAGTATATAGATATATAGAATACAAAATGTTAAATAAAGTAGCAAAACCGAAAAAATAAAATTATTAAAAAAATAGTCTCCTACTCCTTCCTCCCCCTTCTCACTCGGCCGCCACTAACAAGAAGAAACATCTGCCATTACTCTCTACTTTCATTGTAATAGAACTTACACATGCTTTCTTCTTATTCTTGTTTTAATGTCATTAATTTGATGATTTACTTCTTTACAAATATATAATTTTTTGTATGTGTATGTATATACGTGTATATCAAGAACAGGGATTAGTTAAAGTTTGTATCTTTATGTTGATTTTCGTTTAATTAGCCCAACATAGAGCAAAACCACTGAGCTGCACAAAAATGGTGTTTGTACTTAGTTTTAGTTGAAGGGCTTAACAAAATAAGTTAAAGTCTGTGCCTTTATCACTTGATTGTTGCTTCGTCGACCCTCCTTATGCGTTTCAGTGTTCGGTGAAGGTAATAGCAAAAGGGATTTCACCAAATTTGCACGCGAAGAAGCCATGGTTGTTTCTACGATAAGGTCGGTTTGTTGTGGCAAGATATTTACTTCTTTACAAATATATAATCTTTTGTATATATATGTATGTATGTATGTGTATATGTATATCAAGAACATGGATTAGTTAAAATTTGTATATTTACTTTGATTTTCGTCTAGTTATCCCAACATAAAGCAAAACCCGTGAGCTGCACCCGTGAGCTGCACGATAAATGATGTTTGTACTAAAGTTTTAGTTGAAGGAGCTTAACTGAAAAGCTGATTATCAGTTGATTCCTGCTCCGTCAATCCTTCTTACGCGTTTTTCTCGTTACGTTTCAATATTCGTTGAAGGTAATAGCAATGAGCTAAGTGGGGTTTCACCAAATGTGCACGCGAAGAAGCCATGGTTGTTTCTTCGATAAGGTTGGTTTGTCGTGGCAAGATCTTTAGAAGCCTCCAGTTTATTAGATTTCAGTCGGTTCCGTCGCTTGCCCATTTCACTCCATACACGTCGGATTCAGGTTCGGAGGATCAAAGTTTCGGAAACAATGGTACAACAACTACTTATAGTGAAAGTAGCAGTGATAACGAATCTTTGGAATGGAACTCATCCGGGGTTGTTCAAATTCTGGAAGGTATGCAAAAGGAACCGACTACTGCGTTAGCTTATATTAATCAACTGAAAGAAAAGGGATTTCAGCTTGACATCAGAATTTACATGGCTGTCATTAAAATACTCTGCTGTGGGGGATTAGATAGGAAATTGGTTTCTGTTTTTGTTGAAGTCATTGTTAATTCAGAAAAGGGGCACTTAGGCTTTGATGCGTTGGATTTGTCAGAGGCGATGTTGGAGGCCTTTGAATCCGAGGGGCCTAGTTGGCTAGTTCAGGCTTTTGGTGCGCTCATAAAGGGTTATGCCACTTTAGGGATGTTTAATGAGGCCATTGACACTGTTTTATTAACAAAAAGACGTGATCTTGGGCCATCTTTGTTGTCTTGCAATTTTTTGATGAATAGGTTGGTTGGGCATGGGAAATTGGATATGGCGATAGATCTCTATAAGCAGTTGACGGGGCTTGGGTTGAGCCCTAATATCTATACTTATGGCACTGTGATTAAGGCATATTGTCGGAAGAGTTGCTTGGATGAAGCCGTGGAAGTATTTGAAGAGATGGAGGAAGCTGGGATGGTTCCAAATGCTTTTGCTCTCACAGCTTTTCTTGAAGGGCTCTGCATGAACGGCGCATCAGACGCGGCCTATAAGTTTTTACAAGATTGCCTAGCAAGAAATTTACCAATTGATACATATGCATATGCTATTGTAATTCGGGGCTTCTTTAAGGAAAGAAAGCTGAAAGAAACAGAGATTGTTTTGCTTGACATCGAAAAGCATGGACTACTTTCCAGTGACATTATCTATTGTGCATTGATTCAGGGGTACTGTGACACTGGGGACATAAATAAAGCTTTGTCTTTCCACAGTGAAATGATAGCAAAGGGTATCAGAACGAACTGTTCAATCATCACTTCAGTTCTCCAGTGCTTTTGTGTCAGGGGCATGCCGTATGGAGCCGTAGACTTTTTCAGGAAGTTTGAGGACTCGGGCGTTTTTCTTGATGAAAAAGCTTATAATGTTGCTATGGATGCGCTGTGCAAAGTGGGTAAACTAGATGATGCTCTGAGATTGTTTGATGAGATGAAGTGTAAGAAGCTAATTCCTGATATTGTGCACTATACCACTTTGATAAATGGTTTTTGTCTCCACGGACAGATTTCTGATGCAGAAAACTTATATGAGGTAATGAAAGAACAAGGATTGAAAGCTGATATTGTTTTTTACAATGTGCTTGCTGGTGGTCTGTCGCGAAACGGTCTTTTGAAGAAGGCATTTCGCGTTCTGGATACCATGAAAAAGCAAGGATTGACTCCCAACGTGGTGACACACAACATGATTATTGAAGGCCTATGCTTGGCGGGAAAAGTCGAGGACGCGAAAGCATATTTTAGTCGTTTGGAAGAAAAAAGCTCTGAGAATTATTCTGCCATGGTTAGTGGATACTGTGAATCGGGGAAGGCAACCGAAGGCTATCAACTTTTTTGCAGATTGTTCAGTCAAGGACGTCTTATAAGTAGGAGTTCTTGTGTTAAACTTCTCAGCAGACTCTGTTTGGAAGGGAAAAAAGACAGTGCTATCATGCTATTTGGAAAGTTACTTTCGTCGCGTAATGGCCCTGATAAGATAATGTATCGTACGCTCATTGCCGCCCTTTGTCGTGCTAGAAAAATGAAAAGGGCCCGATGGGCATTCGACGATATGATTGTGAAAGAATTGTATCCAGATGTAATTATGTACACCATAATGTTGAATGGTTATTGTCAAGCGGGTTGCCTACGGGAAGCACTTGATCTTTTTCATGATATGAAGGAAAGGGGAATTAATCCTGATGTCACCGCTTACACTGTTTTGCTTGATGGATACAGTAGAATTAGTTGGATAAGTACTCGATCTCAGGATGTTGCTGAGAGAAACAAGAAAGTGCAACTAGTGGCCGCAAATCTTATGAGTGAAATGAAGGAGAAGGAAATAAAGCCTGACGTTGTTTACTACACAGCTTTGATCGACAGTCTGTGCAAATCAGGCAACCTTCAGGATGCTATATCTCATTTCTGTGTAATGATTAAACAAGGCTTACTGCCTGATACTGTCACATGCACAGCCCTCTTGTCTGGCTATTGCAGGCAGGGGGATATGGACAAGGCTAAGAATCTTGTTGCTAAGATGATGTCAGCTAAAGGAATAGAGCCAGATGAACTAACCATGGGAACATTGGCTGACGGTTATAAGCAGAAAAAGCTGCAAGTTAGGCATTGAATCTCAGGTAACTATCGGGGGTAAGGTGAAGATATAATATTTTTCTCCTTTATCATTTTATAAAATGGACTACGTTGAAGTTTTACTTTCTTTAGTGAGTGTTTTATGAACTCGAATTGATCTCATTGGTTGCAGAAGTTTGACACCTTTGACGGATTCTTGAAGATCATTGGAAAGAATAATTCTCGATGCAGAATTATCTGAAACACCCATGGGATCGTACATCTTTTGTGTTCATCACACTGTTGAGCTTCTTTGATCCAGGTGAGATACCTAACACTTCCTGATAAAAATTGAGAAGGAAAATGGACTTTGTTGTGTAGAATTAAATCCTTAGTTGATTATAGTAAAATCATATTTTTGGCTATTAGCGCCTCACATCGAACAGAGTTTGACATCTGGAAGTGAATGTCTCATTAGAGCCAATTAAATTTGTTATGCTCTTCCATTACCGCAGGCCATTAGTCGAAAGAGCTGAATATATAGTTTAAAAGCCTCTCAAAGTAACGAGAGTTAAAAAGCAATCTGAGAACGTTTATTGTTGCTATTTTTGGGACAGAAGCAAGGGGCACACGCTTAAATTTTTACTATGCGAAGACTGGGGGTATCATGGTTATTAACTTTATTTGTAAATTCCGTGAATTATAATCATCTTATTGTTCAACTTTTTCAGGCATGCCATGCTTTTGTGTAGCGACGAAGTCTATGGTTCTTGGAGCCGTGGATGCAAATTAGTTTGGACCAGTCCTGCTGAATAGGCATCTGGACATTTTGTGGAGGTACCATAATATTACGTTTTTTGCACTGATATGAGTGTGAATGCGTGAAGTGTCTTCTCGTTTTTCGTCAATTTATACTCTTTTTTCATTTTTTCTGTCCTACCTCTGCTCCACAAGTATGGTCTGACTAACTAAGGAAGACTTAGTTCCATCTCCTTACAGGAAGATAGTTTTTATTGTGCAATACATACGCTTATCTGTAACTTACCAAAAACTATCAATATGTGGTGTTACAGTATGGATAGGACAGATCTCAACATACCTGGTTGAATATATGCTAATGGTTGATATCGACTTGGTGGGTCTAGCATCGTACTTTAACAGGATAAACTAAATTATTCGAATGGAATTTGGATCCTTCAAGCTTTGTTGTACTTAAAAAAAACTGTTTCTTGAGTTATCTAATTAAGACTGCATTGTTAATGTTAAGTCTTGATTAACTTCTTCAATTTCTGACTTTTCAGTCATTGTTTGTATAAGCTCGTGGTTATAGTGGTCAACAACTATCAGTTGGTGAAAAAACACTTCCTCCCGCAGACCTTTTTTTTCTTTTGGTTTCTGTCACATACCGTAGTTGGAAAGTTTAAGTGCATTTTTCAGCCAAATAGTTGCGAAATTAAGAAAATTGTTAAGTACGATGGGAAAAGGTCAGATATATAGTGACAATCATATCCCATACAGCATATTTTTAAATAAAATTTCATCCGGCACTAAGTGTCAATCGATTAATTCGAGATCATTGTTTATTTGCATGCTTCTTTAAATATCATCATGAAGTCCATCTGAATTTTACCTATGACACAAATTAATGGGTACACGAATTTGGAGGTTGATGGTCAAGTCTATCCAAAAAAGGTGAAAAACTAACCGAAAATAATCATCATCAAAAAAGAAAAAGTTACCAAGAAACTAGAAAATAATCACCATCAAGAACTATGGAAACCATATTCATTACTCAACATTCACTGCAAATACTATGCGGACTGCGTGTGATCCATCCACCCATCTTATATCCCCAAAATTATAGCCTTTTGACGCGTGTTTCCCATCAAAAAAGACCTTAAAAGAAGCCCTCCTACGACCTTGTGAAAAACCAATCCTTTGCGGAAGAACCTTAACTAGTAAACCTTTAGGAGCATTAATTGAAGAAACATATGTAACATTTGGTGATGATCCCATATTTGTTGCAACTCTTTTCACTGATTTTGGTCCCGCGTGTGGGTTTAGTCTGCCAATAGAAATGGTGGGATAATTAATGTTGGAAATGAGTTCTTGGTTCGAGTTCTTTGGACATGTGAAATTTGTATTGGACATTGATCTAATTGTTTTTTGCTTGTAACCATAATAGCAAAGAAAATATAGATGGTCATTCAAGGTGGTTTTAAAAACGAAGCCGGGATCAAGAGCCCTGACATGTCTAAGTTCTCCAACTCCGACTTCATGAGGGTTTGCAGAACGATCTGAACTGTTTGTCAAAGGTTCTCCCATGTTATTCGATACCGATGCTGCGAGAGAGAAAAAAGGAGAGTTGAGAAAAAGAATGCAAAGAATCCAAGTTATAATATGCTAGAAATTATAACTGTGATGCACCAAATTGTAGTGAACATTGATACTCATACTAGCCACAGGTTTAAAGTTTTCATTTTTGGTGTCATTGTTAGATAAAAATGTACCTGTTGTCATCAATGCTGATTTGATCACAGAGGAACTCCACTCTGGATGCACTGATTTGATGAACGCCATGGCACCTGTTACATGAGGACAAGCCATTGAAGTTCCCGACTTTATGCCGAATAGTGATGACTTATTCGCAGGTACACCATTATAGGATTCTATTTTTGGTGAAACTGCTGCCAAAATAGCTACTCCAGGCGCCATAATGTCAGGCTGCAATAACCATGTTTCGTTAATTATGTATTATCAAATGCTAGCAGAGAAATTTGTCACCAAAATTACTTTATCAATTGTATAACCTTGAGAATATTTTCGGTTAGGCCTCCTGGACCTCTTGACGAGAAAGATGCAACTACAGGAGCTGGCTTGGAGTTTCTCATTTCTGTGGTTGGAAGGATAGTTGCAGTAGGGTTCCTGTATGAGAGTAAGTTTAAATTAAGTTTTTCAGTATATTATAAGACGCGAGGAATATTATTGTAATTTAATCAAACATCAGAAGGTGTAGCAGTAATTTACGCTTGAAAGACATGTGCAATAGCCAAACAATTGAGTAGTTTACACATTATCAATAGAATTATGAAGACCTGATCATGCTCGAGAAGTTTATGAGCAATCATTGCCAGATCTCATCATAAAGTTCGAATTTTAGTTGCATCGACCGTGAGTTGTTTCTTACCGTCAAAATTGTCTGCTCAATTATAGTGAACTAGCAGAATAGAATCTGCATTAAACGATATTAAACGTCTAATTACTTGCAATATTTTCTGCATATGTAGTTAGAATTTGTCTTACTGAGTAGAGTTGATATAATGGAGGATTTGAAGTCCTATTTGTTCTTCAACTTCTGCAAAGGGATATATCCCTGAATCATAAGGTGTGATTTTTCCTTGTCCATCATCTATTATAATAATTCCTTTTGCTTTAGAATCTTGCACAACTAATTTCTTTATCCCCCTTGACACGGTCAGTTCATCGCTGATACAAACAACAATTTTTCCTGCTACTTTCTTTGAATCCAAAGACCCTGGAACACAATTCCTGCATTCACAGATACTTCTGAGTCACTGTAGTTCTTAATTTATTTAGCATAAAAGAAGAATATAACCACCTAGCATCAAACGCCGAAGTAAAACTTGCTGCAGCATTTTCTCCAAATACAAGAGGATAGCTTTTCCCAAGTCTTAGAGGAGAAAAATTGATTGCAGTACCCTATTTTCACATGGCAAAGAAAATTATAAAGATTTATATGTTTCGCAAAAATTTATAATTATTAGGAGCATGATTTTGTGTATCGATGTACCTTGTAAGATTTGCTATTTCCGAGCAGTATAGTCGACTGAAAATCACGATCAATGCTTGATGCAGCGACAGTAACTATCCAGGGAGCAGAGTTGACAATGGTGTAAGGTTCAGGCCCATCATTTCCACCTGAACATACTACGGCAACTCCCTTTTGTTCCGCATGGAAGGCTCCAATGGCAATGGGGTCGCTGAGAAAATCAGACTGGAAATCTGAGCTGACGCCAATAGAAATCGAGATGATATCAACTCCATCTTTAATAGCGTCATCTATTGCTTTTAGTAAAACTGAACCAGCACAGCCGTCTAATGTGCACGCCTTATAGGCTGCAATTCTTGCAGAAGGTAAGCCGCCCCTTGCTGTGCCCTGTCCAAGGCCATAGTAACTGGCATTAGCTATTGATGCTCCACCTGCTATTGATGCAGTGTGAGTCCCATGGCCAACGAAGTCCCTTGGAGAGCCACGAGTCCCGGTCGGACTAGTGTCGTTAGGCTTGTTAGAGAAGTCTTGGTTGGAATAGAATCTTGCACCTATTAACTTCCTAGATTAGACGAAGAATGAAAGGATATATAAGTCCTTGCAAGAATACTTCTGTTTTATTCTAAGCTATAAAGCACTTGGCCATACCTATTGCAATTGGACTTCTTAAAATCAGAACCTTCCATGCAAACTCCTTTCCATTTTGATGGAATTTTTCCAATACCGTGATCATTGAAACTCGGTGATTCGGGCCATATACCTGAAATAGCAATAGTAGATCAGAAAAACCTTACATATCTAAGTTTCGAAATGTGAAATCTGTGCAAGATAAGGATACCTGTGTCTATGACTCCAATTATTACGTCAGCTGGATTTCGTGCATGAGTGAATCTTGATCCTGTGCTGAATTTTGAGTCCGGGGCTTCAAGAAAATCCCAGGAACGCGTTGTGTGGAGCTTCAGAACTGGATCCCGGAAGACTGATATAACCTCATCGTAACCTGCTTTTCGGTCGTCAGTTTGAGAATGTTTTGAATGCATTTATTTGAAACTTCTATGATTCATATTTTTCCCACTAATTATTAGATTTTCAATAGTCGGTCTTTTTATGAAATGCACAGGTCAAAGATATCGAGGAGATATAATTTACCGGATAAAGTAGATGCTTCGGTCTCTGTAAGCATAGCAGAGAATCCTCTGAAGGCATGATTGTAGGAGTTTAGTGCAATCTCCCTGTCACTCTCTTCACTGTCAAGGTATTTATACAAACAAGTGGATTAATACGCGCACTTTTGTATTTACACTGCAGTTAGCTACCATGATATCTTTATTTCAAGAAATTAATCGATCACCTTGGGATTATGGAAGACAATATTTGCAGATGGGATAACCCATCACCTTCTTTGGCAGGCAAAGAACTTCCCATATACACAATGTAAGGCTGCTGACATGAATATAGTTTAGAAGTACAGAAAGAGGTAAGTGATCATGTTGTATTATGTAATGCAGGTTGCCCTTGAACCCGATTCCGATTAAGGTGGAGCCGAGGGGGGTAAAAGCTCATTTCATGAGTGTTCAAGGGGACATAGTAACAATATAATCCTGTTCAAAGTTCAATGTTTCTACTGAAATGCTGTACGTGTATGATGTATCGGATTCAAGGGGCAACCTACGTAATTTTAAGAGGTCGAGAGGGTAAAAAGATAAAATACATGAAATGGTTGAGTACTTGCCTGAGGAATTGGCTTTAGTGCCATACAACTGATAATAGTGAAGAAAAATAGTATTGTGATGAACTGCAGAATAGAAGCCATGTTGTGCACTCATGCAAGTGACAATAAAATGGCAAAACTGATCTGGACCATGGTATATATATACATTTCACAATATATATATATGTATGTATGTATGTGTATATATAAATATTTATTATACTTTATTTTAGTGAAACGTGTCTCATATAACCGTGGAGAACTTTGGATATACCTAACTACAATTCTTTGCTTTGGACTCAAGATATCATTAGTGCATAAATGGATGATTGTTCTATTGTACTAGTTCATGTCAATTAGGAATAGGAAGGAATTAAGAATCCTTTGATTATGTAGAATATTCTTAATTCCCCTAATTGTGTAATTACATAGTTTCCCTAATTAGTTTGATAGATTCTATTACCCTTGTAAACTCTTGCAATTTACATTATTAGCGGTTAGTGTGGTTGTACAAGTAGATCCAGAGTTGCATATGACGAAATGCATGATTAGTGACAGTTCAATGATCATTATTCTAATTTAATGATTATCTAGCTTTTATCTAAAAGTCGTACTTGCAATAAATTAAATTGTATGTCTGGTGACTGCATGTGTTACCATGGTTCCAGGATATCACCTCGATATCCGATTTGCCATCTAAAATATAGACATTTTCTTTAATTTTCACTTAGAGTATTACGATTTTCTAATTTATCAAACCTAGACATGAAATCTCGGGGACCCAATGATTGATATTCCATGCGTGAAAATAAGAACCCATTCCTATTAAATTGGAATTTAACTCATATGAAAGACATATTTATATACGCTCAAAAGATCCCTAATTTATTATCAATGTTGCGTTTCATGCTAGAATTTCATATTTTAGATTTGCATCAAAACGTATGATGCAAGAACACGACGCCACAAACATAACCCAAACGCGAAGACACATTTTTTAAATAAAATCTTACTACAAAATGTCCCACATTACACGACAACACATTTATGGTTGTGCATTCTATTACAAATTAAGCTCTAGAGCCAGTCACGTTTTTATGACCTACCACAAAATAGTAGGACGAATGCAATATCTTATGTCGAATGCTAAGCACGAAATAGAAGTTATATTTTCTTATCACGACTTTAAACAATTTTAAACTGATATTTTTTTGTCCGAATTTGTGTTTGTTTAACTATCAATATATAAAACACAACGTGAGTACGAGTGACCTATCCTATCTCGTCTACAATGAAAGACAAAATAAAACACAAAGTGAGGATGGACAACCTATCTCACATTCGACTCTTTCGTTGTTGCGAATATGTATAGAAGCCATGTGCAATATTATTGTTCTCTTCACTTTGCTTTTCCGGCTCACAATGATATGTTTTGCAGAATATTGTCCTTTATTCTTCGAATATGTATTTTCTCTTTTCCTTTTGCCGGTTGTTGACCCATCTTTAGATATACATTGCGTGTTCCTTGATCATTACAAACTTGAAATCACGTTCTTCAAAGTTGCTTTTGAGTATTATGTATGCTCTTTTCTAGTACTCCCTTGCAATTATATATATATGAGTGTGATATATAATACATCACTTCTTTTTGTAAACAATTTTATTCCACAATGTATAAAAATAATCATAAATATTTATATATCCCAGCATTAGGATCCTAACAGGATAGACCAATACTAAAATTTCATGTTGTACAAATGGTACACTTTTCTGACAGACAGTATTATATCAAGCAAAATTCTCATTTCTAAATGATAGGCATACACAAAAATTAAGATCAAATAAACACTACTAAAAACCCCTGATTTCCTTCCAACGGGTTGGAAGCGGAAAAAATAACCGACTCTAATGTCACAGGCATTGGATGAAAACATAAATACCACACAACCTTGATGGTATCAATTGAGGTTGAAGAGTTGCACTGGCCAACTACGTTTCTGGTCATTGGCTCCAATTGCTTTAAGCTCTAGTGAAATGTCAATGCTGCGATGTTTAAGAGCTCGAACAACACTGATGCGAGATTGTATTCTCGCAGCAGGACAATTGCCTGTACCAACTAAGGCTGTCTTGTCACCATTAACATTTGAGGCCATTGCAATTGGTTCACGGAATGTGAGGATGGTCTGTGACCAGTGTGTGCTGGGTTCATACGGCGAAGTGGACAAATTGACTGGTTTGTCCCTGCAGAACCTCTCGGTAAATCCAGTCTCAAACCAGATGACAACTCCATAACAAAGATTAGTTTTCGATTTAGAACTCGAGTGATTTGAAGGATCATCACACTTTGGCTTCAGTTCAATTTCTGCCGTGAAGTCCATCTGTTTAGGTTGCATGGTTGCCAGATCAAATGACTGAAATGAACGAAATACATCCGAAGTCAGATAGTTAATATATCTCGTCTACGCATACGCTAAGAAGCAAATACTAAAATCTAAAGTACACAAAAGTAACAATAAACATTTTATTTGTTATTTTCTTTATCATATGATGAGCAAGCAATGAGAACAATATGAACTAAACATTAAACAATAACTTTGACCTTTTTATTTATTAAAAAGAAGTTATATTTTCATGACGACCAACAGATAAATACCTGAAGAACTTCAGTGGTGGTTATAAGACTGCAACTGTCAATAACATCGACAATAGGTATTCTAGAAGCATCTTCAACAACCTCCTGACCTATGCACGACATATTGAAACCATACACATTCTCCCAGAAAGGGATGCTGGTACCTTCCCGTCCAAATCCAGCTACAAACTGGATATATAGACGTTCACAGAAATCGTCATCAGTACTTAACAAATGAATCCTACTGAAAAAACGTAGCCAAAAACATGCAAATAGCTAGCTCACCATCTTAGCTGTATCTGGAAGTATGGCACCTCCAAGCTTCAACCATCTATCTCGAGCAAAGAGTACCGAACTGAGCATTGACTCATAAAGCAGGCAATAGCCCATCCATTCACTCACCAACACATCTACACTTTGAGGCGCTATACGGTCGTCATTTACGAGGTCTTCAATCATCCCCTGAACCACTTCCATAACCCCATTGGTTTTGCTGCCATTACGGAGAAGGCCATTATCGTTTGCAATCTGCATTAGTTCAAACCATAAGCTAAATAAATAGGCAGCTAAACAGTACGCCTAGAAAGCACAATTGTTTAGAAGTGAAGTAGATATCTGAGTGAAGCGAATTTAACCTGCGTAGCTACGGCAGCCATCTTTGTGCTGGCTTCAACTGCAATAACCCTTGATGCCCCTGCTTGGGCTGCAAAAAGACTAGTGAAATGATGAACTTGTGAATACGCGTTACGAAAAATAACAGGCTTAAAGTTTAATCCCGTGTATCCCTTTTTGCAACAGACACAGACGAAAGATCGAAAACTTCTAAGAAAAATCGATATAAAATCAAGTATTTCTCACACCTTAAAATGCCAGTCCCGCAACCTACGTCCATGACTACAGCATTCTGTAGCAGCGAAGGATTTTCAACTATAGCTTGTCGGTAAGCATCAGTTCTTACCTGCATAACCAAAATAACTTGTTCACAGTCCCCATAAATATAATCACAAAAAGATTATGTAAATGCTTGTTCCTACGATAACAATATTCAAACATGAAAGTCTATACCTTATCGCTGATCATGTCCCTGTGGATCCCGAATGAACTGTAAGAGCTGAAATAATTCTTATTTACATTTTCAATCCCATCATCTGCAACTCTTGCCGAAGAAAAGTTACCCATTTTACTTCCCGTTTTCCCAAAGATCACGGTACCATTCGTTTTCTCCCGACCACCATTGACTAGTAACGTATCCACACGATCTATCGTATTTGTAACTTCAACCTCCTTTTTCCTATTCTCACAAGAACCTGCAAGCTCAGCCGCAAACGTATCAGAAGTACCCTCCTCGTCAATGCTCATATGCTCAAGCTGCAACGAACGCAATGCAAGCTCCTTCTCGTCAACCGACATACTATCCTCCTCATCATCCTCGTCCTCATCATCAAAGCTGTATAACAATGCATCATCTTGCAAAAAAGGGTTGAGATACCTATCATCCTCCCACGGAAGAACGCCTCCCTCAAACGTAACCCCCTCATGCACGTGTGCTCCCAATTCTTCGTACACCTCCCCACAACACCAGCATTTCTTCTCCGCCACCTAAATCGACAAAAAAAATCAAACTACGCCAGCGCCGACTCATTTCCGCAAATGGGTCACTTAAAAATCAAATATTTTTTCCCATAAACACACAAAAATTAATTACCTGAGCCCTAACGTAGTTAATGAGCTTGAAGCACTTGTAGAAATCCAATTTGTGAGCTTTTTTAATCTCGTGAAAATGGAAGCCGTGTGAAGAGGCGCAGTGCTTGAAGAGCGAACTGGACGAACCGTAGCGACAG
Source organism: Linaria vulgaris (assembly GCA_948329865.1). Taxonomy (NCBI): domain Eukaryota; kingdom Viridiplantae; phylum Streptophyta; class Magnoliopsida; order Lamiales; family Plantaginaceae; genus Linaria; species Linaria vulgaris. The sequence goes on along the minus strand of OX415250.1, from coordinate 125,862,673 downwards.
TCACAGAAGAGACACTCGAGCTCGTCGGGGTTGAGGCCCTGTTCTAATACGGCGTCGTTTTCGTCGGCTTCCCAATCGTCCCAATTCTGATCTTCGACCTCCAATTCATCTTCTGAATCGGAATCGGAAATTTGGGGTATTTTTGTGGTCATATGTGCGTCGGATTGGTACGCCATTGTTGTCAATTGGAAGGTATCAGCGGCGTTTATGTGTGTGTGTGTGTGAAATTGATAAAACCCTAAACGGCTAAACCCTTTGGAATTGTTCCATGTTAAAAATTTGGGGTTTAAATATGAGACTTTTGTTTTTTATTTTTTTATTTTTTCATTAAGTAATAAGAGATGTTTGTTTCTTTAAACAAAAAACTAATGAGATTATTAGAGTGATTGAATCGTTCCACCGCATTGTATTGTTGACGTGATTCAAATATGCAATCAATGACCTGGATCAAGATAAGTTTCTTAATTACAACAAATAATTCATTTCATCGCCTCATTTGCAACTGTATTTGTTAGGAATAATCGACTTGTTATGCCTTGTAATAATTTTCTCGTGTAAGTAGGGATTAAGAATATAAGATATTACCAATCACATAGAGAGCACGCAGTTGCGACCTTATCATGAGGATCATTAGAAAATAATGATGTTGTGAAGGATCCTACAAGAGCGGAACTCTTTTCCTCCTTCATTTGGAAGCATTTCATAGAATTCACTATGCTCGAGAAAAAATATCATGAGTTTTGGTGCGATATAAATTGTGGACTTGAGGAAAAGGACAATTCCACATTACCTCAAACAATTGGTGCGAAATTTGACACTTTTTTTCTCACGTGTTCTATTTTTTAGGATATGTTTGTAATTTTCATTGTGCAAACATGTAAGGCCTAAATCCAATTTCTCACGTGTTCTATTTGTGGACTTGGGTTTAGCGCTTGCAAATGAAGGATGAAAATTACCAAATTAGAAATCCCTGCCCTCCCCAAATTTTGATTTAGTGTGAGGTTTCTAGCTAAGAGTACCAAATTGCTAAAGATTGATCAATACTTGACCAAAATTGAAAAACACGTGTTATGTAGGCCTAATTTCAGCCAAAAATATCAAAATTTATAAGAATTAATCTATATGGGACTAAAATTGAAAATTTGATCATAAAGGGACTATTAAAAAACGACATGATTATGTGGAACTAATTTTTAATTTTCCCCGGACATCACATATGAAGGCTATAGCTATATGAACCAAAGAAGACAACTATATGAACCAAAGAAGACTTAATCCAATACTACCTATATAAAAGAATGGGAAAATTATAGATTTATAGCCAAATTTTGGTCATTTTCGCACCCGTATAACCGAACTTTAAACTTTTACACTTAGGTATTCCAACTTTGTTCCGGCCAGCACCGTACTATCCCAATTTTCAAAAACTCAGACCAAAATTGAGCGCATGTTGACTACGCAAAAGGGGGCAAAATAGCCGTTTTAGAGATTAGGAGCACAATACAAAAATGTGTAATAAATTAACACCCCCTCAATTTACTTTTTTTACACATTGCACCCAAATATTTTGACTGTTTAGCAAAAATACCAACTTTCCCAAGTATTTGAAAATTAAATCCTCCTCCTCCTCCACCACCACCGCGACATTGTAGTTCACGATCCCACCACCATTTATAATCTTCTTCACGTAATCTTCGTAATCGACGCCTTCACACGCCACACCTCGACATCTCCGAGCACCGACATTCTCCCCTCACCCACCACCCAATTCTCAAGATCTCGTAGTCAACGGCAATGGAGGTATTCGTTGCCAATGTCTTTTTTGGTGTATATCTAATTTATGACACCATTGTGGTCAACTATGTAGAAAATGGCCCGGGTTAACATTGGCATGCTAGTCTACATCAATCACTTAACGAATGGATGTTAACAATAGTATCTTGCTACAAGAAAAATTATATGCCGATGGTGGTGAGGTAGCATCAGACTTTGAATTTGACCCAATTATGATATTTGGCCGGGTCACGGATGGTAGGGAGGCATTCCTTGCCAATGCCGATTACAAATTATACGATGGTGGTGGTGGTCGTGAATTTAATTTTTTAATATTTGGAGAAGATGGAAAGTGCAATGTGTAAATAACATAAACTTAGGGTGTATTAGATTATTACACATTTTCCACTATTAATTTATTACACATTTCAGGTGTTTTTACTGTTTTGCCATTTTTAATGACGTCGTAGAGCTGGAAAGTGACGTTTTTCCTGCAAAAAAAAAAATGAGTTTTTGGAAGTTGGAATAGTACGGTACTGGCCGGAGCAAAGTTGGGATATTCAAGTGTAAAAATTCAAAGTTCAGCTATATAGATGCAAAAAGCGTTATGACTATGAGTATGTAATTTTTCCTCAAAAATTAGATACCTAAATACATTATATCTACCTTTCGGTGTTATTTGTAAGGTTTTTGGAGTTGGAGTACTAGAACCTAGTGGTAATTTATAGATTTATGAGAAATAATCATTTTTTGTTCAATTAAATCATATCAGGTGTAATTTGAAAGTTAATTTAATTTCAAATCTAAAAAAAATGGCAAAACTTTTATTTTTCTACCAGAATCTCTAGGTAGATTTTCAAGTACGAAATTTTTGATTTCTCTCCTCTCATTTTATTTCTTTACGCCGCAATGCTTTCTCTGGCCTTCCCTTCTCCCTTTGTAAATATCAATCATTATCTACTACTATATATAAGAGGGAATGTTGTTGTCATGGTTAATTGCAGGACAATTCTTGTGGGTTTTTAACTCTTTTACTATTGTCCCTAAAATTTTATATTATTTACTTTTGGGCCCCATGTTACATTGCAAAAAACCCCTTCAAAATTGAGATTTTCTTATTTTTGTATCTGAAAGTTTTTGTTGTTTGACCTGAATATTGTTGCCATGGTTAATTACAGGACAATCCTTGTGGTTTTTAACTCTTTTACTATTGTCCCTAAAGTTTTCTATTATTTACTTTTGGGCCCCATGTTACATTGCAAAACAACCCTTCAAATTTGAGATTTTCTTATTTTTATCCCCGAAAGTTTTTGTTGTTTGACTTATAAATTGCAGAACACTCCCTGTGACTTTCGCCCCTACAGTTTCCTACGATTTGCTTTTGGGCTCCATAGTTAATTGAAACACGACCCTTCAAATTATAAATTTTTGTATTTTTGGCCCAAAAAATTTATGTTATTTGACTCATTCTGTCGTCTATTTTTCTTTGTTTGCAGAACAATCCTTGTGGTTTTCAAGTTTTTCACCTTCACCCCTAAACATAACAAGCAGCTTTATTAGTGTTGTAAAACAAAATGACGATGATATATACAGAGCAAAATTAATTATTTGCTTTTGGTCCCATGGTAAATTGTAACTAAGTCCTTCAAATTTTAATTTTTCCTATCTTTGCCCCAAAAGTTTTTGTCATTTACTTCATTCTGTCGTCCATCTTTCTTTGTTTCAATCATGCTCTTGTAAGTTCAACTAATTACTATGTTCTGTTCTATTCTATCTATCTATACTATATCTATAAATTGCTAGGATTTCAATCTTGTAATTTTGTATACATTCAAACCTGATGGACCAACCTGAACCGACACGTGTGTGGCACGTGCCCTTTAAAACTAGTATATATAAATTCTTAGTTCTCCAATCATTATTATAATACCTAATTAAAGTTAAGTAGAATTAAAGTATTTGGTACAAACTTAAGTACCCAATCCGAGTTTTGATTCTCCAAACCCCAAAGTGCTATATTCATTTGAATTTCGTCCATACCACATTCTCATGTTTTATATATAAACTAGCGAATCCGTTTTAATTCTGAGCCATTATGATTATTAATTAATAAGATTCAAAATTTTATAAACTTACTTTTATCTAATTGTTAACCCTAAAAATAAAATAAAGAGTATTACTCCTACTCGGAAAAAACAATACATGGACAATACTATTGTCACGAGTACTTCCGATGAGATGTACCTATAAAGAAAACCCCTCGGAGGATTGCCTTACCTTTCAGTCACTGACTCTAAAAGGTTTAAAAGAGCACACGAGGAGGAACATAAGCGTCCCTTGGAAAATCAAACGGTAAATAAAAAACAGATATCAACGCGGCATCGGAAAAAGAGCAAACCCCGATGGACCCGTGCGACTCCGATATCTACCAATGTGCCAAGAGGGACCACAATGGACCCCGAGTCCTATGAACTTACAAGAAAACTTCCTTGCTGAACCCTCCTCGAAAAAAGACTACACTCGGACTATTATCCGAGGACCCACTTTCGGAGAAAATCAAGAAGTAAATGAGAGAGTACCCAGTAAATATATTCCGAGAACTCCGATGAAAAAATCTCACTTCAAATAGAACAAATACAGCCCTCGGAGATCACACCATGCCCTCGGAGACCAAATCAAGCCCTCGGAGATCACACCATGTACTCGGAGATTACATTTACACCTTCAGAGATCACTCCTGATTGTTGAAGAAAAATCCCGAATCAAGAAAGAGAAATAAAACCCCTCGGAAGAGCTGTTCTACCAAAACCAACACCTCAGAAGCCCTCGAAGCCATCCGAAGACACCAAGATTAAATCCAGTCATCGCTTAGTCAATAAAAGATAAACCTTATCCTTATTTTAACACCTGTATCAAGGTAACGACAACACCTGTCCTTACCAAAACACATGCACAATGACACCTGCCCCTACTAAAGTCTATATAAAGGGAGGTGATCAGGAGGAGACAAAAAATAACTTAACTTAGCCTACTAAATACAACTGGGTACTCATATACACAGAAAGAAAGGGAGGAAATATTCAGTGAATAAAGGAAGGGAATATTCTTGCAGATATTTTAATCATCTCCACCTATCATTGCATCTGAATCACGGACAGGGCGTTCTAACCCAAATAAATATCTTCCGTTAAATAGGGAATAATTCCAAACCCGTTAACAAAGTGGCGCCGTCTGTGGGAACGCCATAACATCTGTCCTCGAGAGAATTCAGCAGACGTCAGCCAGGATGGATGATCTTTTTGAAAGTGATAACCTTCCTTTCCCGAACAGTGACTCAGAAGAAACTTTGTCCAATTATGAATCAGGTACAAGAGATTTTATTAATATTCCCCGATTTGTCTATGAAAGACTTATAGATGCTGTACGAACCCCCCAGAGGGGTGAACCTCTCGGACGCACGTCCTCTGTACTCTCCGAGAACAGGGATTTCCCCTCGGAAGGAGATGCACCTCCGATGGCGTGGAACCCAAATTTGAACCCTTGGCAACATGCATCCCGACAAACACCTCGAAGGTATGTATGTCATGAAAGAACTCCAGTGAGGGGCGGGAAGAAATTTCTCGCCCCTCGGAGTATCGAGGAGAGGTTGAACATTCCTTATGGGGAATGATGGATGATTTACGAAAAGAATTAGGTGACCTCAAAAAGACCATGGTCCCTGAGGAGGATCCTACATTCAAGACCACTCCTTTCATTCCCGAAATCGCTTCAGCTTCTATCCCCTCGGGGATGCGACCTGTCAATATCCCGTTATATACCGGAGAAGCTGATGGAAGGGACCCGCAGGATCACATCCATCAATATCTGGCCGGAATGGACCTCTCTTCTGCCCCTGACCACGTGTTATGCCGCGTATTTCCTGTTACCCTCGGAGGCCGGGCCCAAGCCTGGTTTACTCACCTTCCACCTTGTTCCATTACGAGTTTTGATCGATTAGCCCATTTGTTCGTACGACAATTCGCCTGCAATCGAAGGTACCCTAAATCTGCCACACACTTTTTCACTATTAAACAGAAAAAGGATGAATCCTTACGAGAGTATATAAAGCGCTTCACGGATGAAGCACTAGACGTTCCCAACGTTAGCCCGACCATCATGGCGGACATATTAACTCAGGGACTCCGAACAGGGGACTTCTTCAGATACCTTATGGGAAATCGGATCACAGACATGAATGAACTAATGCAAAAAGCAGAAATCCACATCTTGATGGAAGAGGCCGAAGGAACAAAGAAGCAAATGGAACAGGAGGATAATGAACACCTAGAGCGCGTCGAGAAAGAAGCAAAGACCAAAGAAAAGAATAAGGAAGGAAAACCTCCTCAGCGCAAGGACGAAGGAGGAGTGGTTAAGAAATTTCTCCGACCCGTGCACCTGCCTCCGATGACTGTTACTCCACCAGAAGTGCTCAATATAATGAGGGGTAGCAACGAGTTACACTGGCCCAAGCCGACTAAATTCCCTAACCGAGACAAGGACACTGGGAAATATTGTAAGTACCATAAAACTTATGGGCACACTACGGAAGAATGTACTACCCTTCGTTTAGAAGTACTCCGCCTGTTAGAAATAGGGTATTTGAAGAATTACCTCAAGAAAAATAACCCCGAGGAGCTCAAAGTAAATGTTTGGAAAAGATCACGAAGAGAGAATGAGGAACAAGAAAGGGAAGAAAGGACGCCTAGTCGGAAGTCAAGAGAAGGGACAACTGGACGCCTCCGACCCCAAGAGAGAATCAAGGACCGTCGGCAAAATTCACGAGAGAAAACGACAGGGTATCAGAGTCTGCCTCCTCCACCTACTTCTTATAAAAGCAACCCCCCAACAGGGAGAACCATCAATATGATTGAAGGGGGCGAAATTTCCATGACACCTCAGGGTAAAAAGAAGAAATATTTGAAAGAAGCCCGACGAGCAGAGCAAGGATTATCTGTCTGCTCCATTCAAGGATCAAATTTGCCTAGCATCACTTTCGGGCCCGAGGACCTTACAGACGTAATATACCCTCACGAAGATCCATTGGTTATTTCTGCTGTCATCTACGGGTATGAAATCCAACGGATCCTTATAGATACGGGTAGTTCCGTGGATGTACTCTTTTTGCCTACCTATCTTGCTATGAGGTTGAAACAAGAAACGTTGGAAACCGTTGAAGTCCCATTAGTAGGATTCTCAGGGGAAGACTGCCAAACCCTCGGAACGGTGACTCTTCCAATGTCATGGGGGAAGGGAGCCCTTTGGAGGACGAAACCCATCAAGTTTTGGGTAGTGGAAGCCTCCTCACGAACGTATAATGTCATCTGCGGAAGACCATCCATCAGGGCCTTTGAGGCTATCCCCTCTACTCTACATCTTAAAGTGAAATTCCCCACTTCTTCGGGAATCAGAGAAGTCCGAGGAAGTCAATCAAAAACCAGAGAATGCTGCATGAATGCCGTCCCCTCGGAAGAACCCTCACTCGGAAATAGCAAAAAGTGTAAAACCGAGGAAACCCGAGTCCAACCTGTGGAAGAATTAAAGATGGTGGAATTAGTAGAAGGAAGCCCTGAGAAAGTAATCAAAATGGGTACTCACATGGCCTCGGCCATAGAAGATCAACTAATTTCCCTCCTCAAACAGTTCCATCACCTCTTTGCATGGGAAGGGGGACCGCCCGGGCGAATCAGCAATAAGGTATGCCAACACTTTCTTAACGTAAAACCCGGGGCTAAACTTGTCCAACAAAAGAAGAGGAAAATGGGACCTGAGCGCAACAAGATCATCCGCTCGGAAATACAACGCCTTCTTAGCTTGAAACAAATTCGGGAAGTCATTTATCCCGAATGGTTAGCCAATGTCATACTAGTACCCAAGCATGGAGGAAGATGGCGAATGTGTGTTGACTTTACCAACCTCAATGAGGCATGCCCAAAGGATTGTTATCCCTTACCAAGCATAGATCAGCTAGTTGATTCTACCGCGGCAGATGCTTTATCCAAAATGGCTACTCAAACAGCCGTTGTACATACTCGGAAGATTACTCTACTTCATGTCAATGAATCTGAAAAGAGCGAAGGCCCAACGGTGAATACTATTTCAAATCCCTCATCTAGTTGGATAACTCCTATCAAGGCCTATTTGCAGAATCCTGAGGGATACTCCTCGGACAAGAATATTCAACGAATGATGTTCAGAAAAACTCTCCGATACTTCCTCAAAGACGGGATACTCTTCCGAAGAACCTACTCATGTCCTCATGCTCGATGCCTTAATGAGGAGGAGGCCCAACTAGCTTTAGCGGAAACTCACGAGGGGGTATGCGGAAGCCATACCAGCGGCGAAAGCATGGTCGGACGCTTGATTCGACAAGGCTACTACTGGGCCACGATGGCCAAAGACAGCAAAAGCCATGCCGAAAGGTGCAAACCTTGCCAAGCTTACGCCCCTCGGACCCATCAACCCGCGGCTCCTTGGGAACCCCATCTGACTCCTTGCCCATTCTCCAAGTGGGGTATTGATATACTTGGACCCCTTATCCCTGATGCCGGTCAAAAGAAGTTTCTGCTAGTAGCTGTTGACTACTTCACCAAATGGGTGGAAGCGGAACCCCTAGCTAGAGTAACCGTAGGGGCTGTTATCAATTTTCTTTGGAGAAGTATTATTTGTCGCTTTGGAATCCCTCGAAGTTTGGTAAGCGACAACGGTCTGCAGTTTACGGATCAAGGGTTACAAAAATGGTGCGATCATTGGGAAATAAAACATCGCTTTGCTTCAGTGGGATACCCTCAAGCAAATGGCCAAGTAGAAAGAACCAACAGAACCCTCTTGAAAAACATGAAGGCCCGGCTTGATTGGCACAAAGCTAAGTGGGTTGAAGAAATACCCGGAATATTGTGGGCCTATCGGACCACGCAAAGTGTTGCTACGGGGGAAACCCCTTTCAGTCTATCCTACGGATGTGAAGCTATCTTGCCCTCGGAGGTCTCAATAGAGAGTTGGCGAATTAAGGAATACGAAGAAGTAACTAACAGTGCGAATCTAGCCCTCGCCCTTGATTTGCTCGAAGAAAGGAGAACTCGAGTAGCCATCCGAATGGAAGAGTACAAGGCTCGGATGTCGCGATATTATAATGCCAAGGTAAAACCCCGAACCTTTCAAGTTGGAGATTTGGTGATGAAACGAGTAGGAGCTTCCAAGAATGTGGGCAAATTAGATCCACGATGGGAAGGACCCTATAAGATAGTAGAAATTGTAGGGCCGACAACTTATCATCTCGCCAACTCCGAGGAGGCAATACTTCGCAACACGTGGAACGCAAGCAACCTTAGAAAGTACTATGCTTAATGTAATAATCATACATGAATAAAAAGAGTGTTCATATACGAGGGGATATAGTACAAAAAAAATTAGAGTTGTCCGACAAAATGATGGCTCTACATATGAGACATCGGGACAACTCGATAACACCAAAAACCCTATGTATTATGAACTAAACTATATAACATTCATTTACAAGTTAAGTCCCTCCCATGGGACGTTTTCCTTCTAGGATAAGTCGTCGGCGGTGCTCCTCGGAAAGAGAGACTGGGTCATCAAAGAACACAGTTCCGACTGCAAAATCTCTAACAGGTGAAGAAGGAAACTCCTCGGAGACCTGACGAATGTTGAGCTCAGAAAGGAGCAAGCCCGAGGGGAACTCTGGCAAAGCTTGTACGACATCTCGGCACAATCTATAGCCTATATGCACTAAATCACGCATCTCACCCCGAAGAGACTCACGAGTATTGGATGGGCCCACTACTTTCAAAACGGCCTGGACTCGGGCCATAACCATCTCTACTGCATGGGAACGAGTTATCCCTAGTAACTGCCGACTTAAGGCATCTCTTTCCATCATAGCCTGCATTAGTTGCTCCTCCGAGGACCGTATTTGGCTACGTAACTCCTCAAGACTCCTTCCTAAATTTAGCCCACGGGCTCTTTCAAGCACTAATTGGCGTTCTAATTCCCACGCCTTATCCTTCTCGGATTGTAACTCATGGATATGAGTCTCCTGAGCGGACTCGTGAACCTCCTTCAAATGAGTTATCTCCACTTGAGCCTCCAAGAGACCTCACTCTAACTCGTCCCGACGACGATATACTAAGCCTGGATCTGAAGAAGAACTTCCGTAAGACCCGAGGGCATCTAGCACCATATAAATCTGCTCAAAAAACAAAGCGAGTGGCATCAGACCGGAAGACAGGTTAGTATTAAATAAAATGAATAAATACCTCACACAGGTCTTTACAGGCTAAATCTTGGAGAACGGGTACCGAAAGGGTTTTTATCAGCTCACAATCTGTTACGTTCAATAAACCACTAAGAAAGTTTCGGCAAAATCCCACCGCTGATCCGAGAGGAGAGGCATCCTGATTATCCCCGGGGGGAAGAGTTCTCCCGAGGGAAGGGTGCTCCTCGGGCGGTGGTACAGGAATACGATCAGGGATATCTTCCCGGGGCTGCAAGTCCTCTGTGCCAGGGGAGAGAAGATATTCCTCTAACACATTTACCACTGCAGAATTATGAGGAATAGGCTGTGACAATATGGGATTCGTGTGAAAGTCCATTTGGGAGAGAGCTGCTATCGAATCTGACGGCCCAGGAGGAATTATATAATTGATTGGGGGGGCTGCTATAGGCTCCTCCTCCTCCGAGGAAATCTCAACCATTGCCTCATTCACGAGAGGAACGGAATTATTAACCTTCGGCCTCCCGGGATTACCATGCAACGCTCTCCCAAGGAAAAAGTCAGTAGAAGATCCGAGGGAAAATACTCCCATCTCCGCTCCTACAAAAGGTATCAATAGGAAAACGGTCCGAAGGCACCCATAAAATTTACAAGTTAAAGAAGGGTTAGTAAAACTTACGAAAATGAAAGTTACTGTGAAGAGGGCGAGAAGTAGGGGTACATCCCTCCACCCCCTCTTGTAAACCTGCCAAAATCAGGGCCTCGGGAGAATCCAGCAGCCCGGATATGTCATAAGAACCAGAAAAAAGTCCCGAGTGAAGCAATATCTCCCTCACTTGCCCTTGTGTTTTGATGTTGGGAGCAATATATCCCAGACCACATCGGATGGGTACCCCCCACGATCTGGCTGACTGACCTCTCGGACGGACAAAGAAAAAACTCCGCCTCCAATCCCCTCTACAAGAATGGGAACTGGATACACGAGTGAAGATATTTTCCTTGTCCCGATAGGTCAAGCAAAAAAAGGGAGTCCCCTCTGAACAAGGTCGAAGGGCAAATATTGTTCCCACCCGATAAGGGGACATTGGAAGGTTTAAAAGCTCACTCCGAAGGACATATCCCACCAAATGACTATAGGAACTTGGTGTTAACTGACTCGGGCACACCTGCCAATACCGAAAAATTATTTGGAAAAAGGGGTGGAAAAATGTCCGTAACCCACAACGCATATGTTCGGTATAAACGGTCATGTAACCCGAGGGGGGTGCGTAAGCCCTCTGGCCCGAGGAAGGCACTATTATGTCATAATCTTCGAAATCCAGGTTATAACCAGTGAAAAGAGATCTTACCGAGTTTTCACACTCTGTACTCATAGTAGACCCTACACGTCCTCTACCTATCAATCTGGACGGGTTAAGAGGAATCAAATCGAATTCCGAAGACTCATCCGCCAAAGAGTATGGCTTCCTACCCATGAATATCTCCCTGATATGATTGACTCTACGTGAATTTGTAGATGGAATCCTACGAGCTACCCCAAGAGAGGAACTAGCACCAAGTGTAGCCTGATGTTCGGATAGATTGTCCCTCGGAGAGAAACTTTCACGAGAAATGGGAGGAACCCTTGTTGATCCAGAAGGACTCTGAGCGGTATCCCGAGAAGAACCACAAGACGAAACTGAACCGCTTCTTCTATAATAAAGAGGCATCATCTTATCGGGTAAGTATTATCTTCGTACTTGCAATTATGGACAAACTTAAAAGAAAATCAAAGACTAATTATAATTAGAGATAAGTGTATAATTGGTAAAGAGCCTAAGTGCATATATACTCTTTAATTCAGGGTTAAAAGAAGAAGTTTAGACTCTTATTATGTTAACTAAGGGACACGTGTTGAAAAACTTTTAATTAAGAATGACACGTACCCTATTTAACCATGCAAAGCAACACCTCCTACTTAGGAAGTTTACTTAGTCAGCAACCTTATAAGAATTATCATTATCCATTTTAATTGAATTTTAACTATAAAAACAAAAAGTAGAAAAAGGAAATTGAACAAAAATATTTATTTATTTAAGCCGAAGAGCCCTCGGAAGGGGTAATAGATACAAAGAACATTTATTTAAAAGCAAAAAATAAAGAAAGTAAGACTAAGCCCCCGTGGAACGAGGGAGGGGAGAAGTTGTCTCCTCGGCGGAAGTACCCAGTGGAGCCAGACGAGAAATTGGAGAAAATACCCCCCGGAACCACTAACCCTTGGACTCGGACTAGTGGCAGAGCGCATCGGAGACGGTGCCGGAGAATCCCGAGAAGATAACAAACCCCCAAATCTTCCCACAAAATAATGGCAGTCATCGGAAGTTGGCCTCTTTAACTTACGAAGGTCAAAAGACTTTGAAAAGTCAACGTCCGGCCTTACCAAAGACTTAGCCAATCTAGCACACTCCAAATAACCCCATAAGAGGTGGCCTGTCAAGAGCTCGTGAGAAGGTATCTCGGAAACTTCAGAGTGCTGTCTTGATGTTTCTTGCTGGGCGAATTGAACTGCAACATCAATCTTAGCCTGCACCTCCTCGGGAGAAAGAAAGTTTAAAAACTTCCTCTCGGCCGACTCGGCCCTATCTGTGACTTGGCTTAATGCCTCCTGGAGACTCCTTTCCCGCTCACCGCCTTCTGCCACTGCCTTCTCGAGAGCTGCGATACGAGCAGTAAAGACTCCATCGGATTCTTTTCTTTCCTTCTCCAGAAGGGCTATTTTAGCCGCTGCGACCTTCTCGGATGCCTCCATTTTCTTGTAGGCGGACTCGGCAGCGCTTAAATTACATTGCAAACCTTCCCTCGCCTTCTCTGATTCTTTAAGGAGGAACTCGTAGTCAGAAATCTTGGTGTGGAGAATGTCCTCCCTAGTCTGACTCTCTTTATCCCGGGCCAAGAGAGGTGCTACTTGCGCTCGGAGCACTTCCACCTCCTCTATGTCTTTCCGACCACGTTCTTCAACGGCGGTGACCACCTCCCGAGTCTTTCCAATCTGCAGAGAGGTCAACAAGGAGAAACAATTAACAGAGATATATTGTATAACTTCAGAGAACTAATCTAGACAGACTTACCATGAGTCCCAACCAGTTAAGACTGGTGTACAAAAACTGATACCCCTCGATGGGTGTTGAACTGGGGGAGGCTAAAAATTAGAGGATATCTTGGTAAGCTTCCCCCACTGACCGAGACGAGAATTGCCCCCCGGGTCCACTGGGAGGTACGGGCTCCTGGAATGTATGACCCCTCGGAGACAAAGTCACTGGAACATGCTTCCTCGGAGGAGTAGCGTCCGATACCGGAGTCATCACTTCTGAATTTGTAAATATGGACCGAGAGCCACCAACTGTTGTGGAGGGACTAGTCTTTCCCAACAGTGAATTCAGAATCCCCTCCTTCACATCTGTGTCTTCGGAAGAAGGATCGAACTCCCCTTGAGTGTCCTCAGAATCCCCTCGTAAAACTTCCTGCTCGGGAATGTTGAACTGGGCCAAAAATTCTTCCTCTGCAAAAGGTATTCATTGTCAGTAAGAAAGAGAATGAAACTAGAAAAATTATGGAGATAGGACGAGTAATAGACACTCACCGTATAATGAAGGCTCTTCTACCATCAGAGCTTTACCTTTATCCATAGCCACTACATCAAAAGAAAAAGCATCAACACATGAACCAGTTTTACAAGTAATATATGAGAATCTCATTAAAAACTCGTAAGAACTTACCACGAGGAGCAGATTCGGGAACTATCGGAGGCTGAGGAGAAGGACCCTCAGAAGACAAGTTAATTACTTCAGTAACCTTCTGAACATATTCTTCCTCATTAGCACTCGGAAAGATCCCCTCTTCAGAAACTCTCGGAGAAGTTCCTATATTAGATCCAGAGGCAGGTAAATCCCCTGACTCGGATTTGGAAACAGGCACCAAAGCCAGATCCCAAGAAGCAGGAGCTATTTGGCGCAAAGGAACAGCGCTCCTGATGACCCCTGTCATATCCATGCATAGAAGTGAATGGTCCTCGTGAACTCCACCCTTCTCTGAATTCATATGCCTACTCTCGGGAGCATTAACCTCATCCTCCTCGTGATCACCCTCCTCTGGTATCTCGGAGACACCACTAGGAGTAGGCTCCCTCGGACTCGACTGCAAATAGTAATTCGCCATGACATCCCCTGCATCACCCCCACCGATAACGTGTATAAGCATAATTTACTGCTATACTCGGAAAAAGAATAAAAGAATAAATAAAGGGACTTACGAAAGAGACTCCTCGCATCGGGAGACAAAGACAAAGGCCTCTCCACGGCATCGTCGGTACAAACTACGTAGTGAAGACCGGAGGTCTCGTATAACATTGTGAAGTCCTCTGATTCCATCAACTTGTGTTGAAAAATTATAGGAGATAAAACCACCTCCTGGTCCAAAGCACGCACGGGAGTAGTACCCTCTCGCCAGTCAAAGGGCATATCCCACTCACCCTTAACAGGTCCCACGAAGAAGTATCTATTCTTCCAGACGCTATGTGAAGTAATTGCTGCACCCAAGATTCTCTTCGTGGAATCCCCCGTGTTGTCCCGGTGACGAACATTATAAAAAGGATACCCCCCGGGTGACACCGCCACGTCAAAGATCGAAAGAAAATGATCCACCGTGCACTCTAGCCCATTCACTTGACACCAAAAGACATAAATACAAATAGCAGCAAACCCGTTCGGCACCATTTGACTCGGGCAGATATTACAAGTCTTAAAAAGCTCACAGAAAAAAGGTGACATGAATGAACGCCACCCGTATTTCACCTGGGCAAAAAACACTGTCAACATACCCGGAGGAGGATAACATGCTCTCTCATTCTTCGTCGGGATTCAGAATACCATATTCTTCTGAAGGACCCCGGTTGAGGTAAACAGATCTGCCACCTGCTTATGAGTAACAATACTCGGCACCTTTTCCACCTTAGCGAAAGGTCCGAAGAGGCGGCTCCTTCGATTTGGGAACCCTAGCTTTTTTTGAGGAAGTGGCGCCGCCCTCGGCAGCAGCAGCAATTTCTCCCTTGCGTTTACGAGTAACAACTCCCACCGGAATACTCCTCACATTTACAGAAGTATTAATCGGAGCAGTAACTTCCGAGGAAGTAGCAGCAGTAACGGAATCGGTGTTAGCGGAGGAAGCCATAAATACAGAAGAATATTTTTGAAAAAAGGAAAAGAAATGAGTAAGGTTGCTGAGAATTTGAAGTGTGAAAGATGAAGAACGAAGATTAGAGAAGGAAATTATCGCCTTGAGAGAAAAATATTGCGAGTTAGAATGAGAGAGTGGAAAAGAGAATGAACAGTTCTCCTATTTATAGGAGTGCAAAGCACGAACGGTCACAAAATTCCCACACGTGGAGCATGTTTAAAGCTCCACGTATGCCCCGCATCCGCCACGCCGTTACATATCTGACCGTTGCCAACGGTCAGATATTTCGAAGTTTGAAGCCAATCAACGACTATTTGCAAACCCTGTTCTGAAACCTCCGCAGGTGAGGGCAGTACCCCCAGGAGCAAGAAGGTAAGTTCTATATAATCCGTGTTTGAAATTAATGCATATTCCCTCAGAAAAATATATATATAAAAAAATATATATACATATAGAGAAGACCAAAACAAGAAATAACCCCTCGCCTCACTGAGGACGATGATTTAAAATTCCGCTTGTCTCTACGAGGACAATTGAAATTTGGGGGGGGCTAGTGTTAACCCTAAAAATAAAATAAAGAGTATTACTCCTACTCGGAAAAAACAATACATGGACAATACTATTGTCACGAGTACTTCCGATGAGATGTACCTATAAAGAAAACCCCTCGGAGGATTGCCTTACCTTTCAGTCACTGACTCTAAAAGGTTTAAAAGAGCACACGAGGAGGAACATAAGCATCCCTTGGAAAATCAAACGGTAAATAAAAAACAGATATCAACGCGGCATCGGAAAAAGAGCAAACCCCGATGGACCCGTGCGACTCCGATATCTACCAATGTGCCAAGAGGGACCACAATGGACCCCGAGTCCTATGAACTTACAAGAAAACTTCCTTGCTGAACCCTCCTCGAAAAAAGACTACACTCGGACTATTATCCGATGACCCACTTTCGGAGAAAATCAAGAAGTAAATGAGAGAGTACCCAGTAAATATATTCCGAGAACTCCGATGAAAAAATCTCACTTCAAATAGAACAAATACAGCCCTCGGAGATCACACCATGCCCTCAGAGACCAAATCAAGCCCTCGGAGATCACACCATGTACTCGGAGATTACATTTACACCTTCAGAGATCACTCCTGATTGTTGAAGAAAAATCCCGAATCAAGAAAGAGAAATAAAACCCCTCGGAAGAGCTGTTCTACCAAAACCAACACCTCAGAAGTCCTCGAAGCCATCCGAAGACACCAAGATTAAATCCAGTCATCGCTTAGTCAATAAAAGATAAACCTTATCCTTATTTTAACACCTGTATCAAGGTAACGACAACACCTGTCTTTACCAAAACACATGCACAATGACACCTGCCCCTACTAAAGTCTATATAAAGGGAGGTGATCAGGAGGAGACAAAAAATAACTTAACTTAGCCTACTAAATACAACTGGGTACTCATATACACAGAAAGAAAGGGAGGAAATATTCAGTGAATAAAGGAAGGGAATATTCTTGCAGATATTTTAATCATCTCCACCTATCATTGCCTCTGAATCACGGACAGGGCGTTCTAACCCAAATAAATATCTTCCGTTAAATAGGGAATAATTCCAAACCCGTTAACACTAATTAATTTGATGATGGAAAAAAGTATCTCACATTGTTTCTTTTTCCTATTAATTAAAAAAACACTTCGATACTTTATAAAATAGGTCGCAATGAAATGTTATACAAATAAAAAATTATCATTAAAGTTTAATTTTATTACCTATATTACATGTGGGTCTTATGCTATATGCAGACATATGTGTAAAAAAATGGTAAGACATAATTATAGATACAAATTTGAGTATGTCAATTTTGTTGTAAAGAAAAACTACCTCAAGAAATATAGCATATACACCTTTAGGAGTGTTCTTTTCATTAATCATTTATTGTACTTGGAGTCTTCGACACTTTAAGGTATTGATTTAATTTTGATAAGAAATACAGAGTTGAAAGTGGTAGATGCTTGCAAGAAGAATCTAAACCATCATATTTAAGTGATACAAATTTTAATTGTTTTTGTTAATTAATGACAAGACCACGGAAATTTAAAAATATAATTTATGAACTAATTGCAAGACCAGTTATAAAACAAAGAAGTTTGTTTGTTTGTTTGTTTTTTTTTTCTTTTTACAAGTTATAAAACAAAAAGGTTGAAACAATCTACTGATTACTAATCCGTTTTATATTAGGTGAGCCTCAATTGATCAATACGTGCAAGCCCATATGTTATTTATTAATAAAAAAAATTGAATATAATAATACGTTGAACTTAGAGGGGCAATATCGAAACAAAGAAAGATGAACGATGAAAAAGATCAATTCATACTATAAATGGATCTTTTGTGTAACTTTAAATTTCTTAGGTGCCTTTGAAGAATTCGTAACATTTTGTAGGGTTGTTTAGATATTTATAACATTTTGTGGAGATTTTACAAATTTATAAAGGACCAAAATAAAATTAACGAAAAATAATGGTTAATAAAGTAAAAACTAAAAATTAAGGGGGCATAATTGGAATAATAAAATTGGTCAGGGAAACCGATCCATCCTTTTCCAAATTAATGGCATTTTTTTAAATTTTGCTAAATTTTTTGATGAGCTTAAAAATTCATAAAGTTTTATAGTATTTATTTATAATTAATGGAGGACTAAATTGAAGATACTAAATATTTTAGGATAATAATAAAAATATAAAATAAAGGCAAAAATGCTAAAAATGCCCGATATCTTTTCTCAACTTTACTTTTTGTACGATAACTTTTTAAGCCTGAGTTTATGCGTGATATATTTGCCAAAAATACCCGAAACACAGTTTGCCAGCCAAATCATAAAATCGCGTCTCAGGTGGCAAAGTCCCACTTCCACGTGGATTAAAATTGGTACACCTGGACTATTTTTTATTTTAAACGCGATTTAATTAAATTCATTATTTTTTTTAAAAAAATGCTAATTTGAATACAACTAACGTATTATACATACATACACTTAAATACACACCCCCCCCACACACACACACATATATATATATATATATATATCACTTACCACGCTTCCACATAATTACATTCTCCCGCATTTTTTAAGAACCCTAATTTAATTTGGGCAAATCCAATTAAGCTTGTTAACAGGTTTAGAATTATGACCTATTTAACTGAATTATTTATTTGGGTTGGAACGCCCTTGCCCGTGGTTCAAGAGTTATACACTACTAAGAGAAACGAATTGACAAGAACATTCCTTCCTTTTATTCACTATGATCCACTCCTTCTTTGGGTCAATATGTTTGGGTGTTAGTATTTTTTCCGAGTCTCTTAGCCTTGTTTCTTTCTCTCTCCGACTACCTTCCCTTATATAGTTTTTTAGGGACATGTGTCGTTATGCATGTATTTATAGGTGTCGCTACGCATGTGGTCATGCTTTAGAATGAATACACGTGTTGTAATGTAATACGATAATGTCTATCTTGATTGACTAAGTGCTGACTGTACTACTTTATCTTCTTCCGAGGGCTTTCGCCTTCTCTCCGATAGGGGGTAGGCTGTCTTCTTCGCCTCCGAGGGCTTACTGCTTTTAATAGTGACTCGAGGGCCAAGTTTGGGTGTTCCCTTAGCGATAAGGTTGCTCCGATAGGGTCGTATTCTGAAGTAAGTGATTCGGGGCCTTTTCTCCGATGGGGTGTTCACCCGTGAGTTGAACTCCGAGGGGCTTTTAGCCTTCGTGGGTAGGTGTTTCTCTTTCCGAGTGCCCGGAAAGTATTGTTCTTTAGTTCTTGCTTTAATGTGTGGTTCCGTTCTTTGAGTGGGTTGTCTGGGTATTGCTCCGAGGGTATTTATATCGGGAGTGCATAGCAAGTTGTTAAGGTTCTGATAGCTCCGATGGGTTCCGATAGGTGGATTCTTCTGGCTTATTCTCTCCGATGGTTCATACCTCTCGTAAAAGCCGACCGAGTGGGGTGGACTGTTGGTGGTTCCGATAGCGGTCTATCTGTAAGATGCCTTCTTCTGATATGTATTCCGATAGGTGTTTTATCTAGGTCTTGGATTCCGCATGTTGGGCAGTGTCTCTGAGGGTTTTGTTTGGCCTTTGTGAGATAGTGTTACTATCCAAGCTTTCGTAGAATGGCATTGTTCTAGTATTTGATCTTTGAAGCTGTGTTCCGAGGGCGCTTGATGTAACAAGGAAATATCAGGGCGTCATTCTCGTTCTCTGGTCCTCGGGATGCGCTCTCCGATGGCTTCAAGACATCTGAGGGTGCCGGGGGTGTTCTCGTATTGCGCGGGACTCGGGGTCCTCGTGGTGTGACACCTGTATCTCGAGTCTAAATAATGTAAATCATATAACAATTTATCTGGCAATTTCAGTAATTGGATTATAGTATATTTTAAGCACGTGGTTTATTATTCTGTTAACACAGCTGCTTTCTCTCCCTCTTGTTAATTTAACAATGTTCGAAACAAGTTATCTCACTGATATCAACTGCTATTGTGGTAGAGCCGCAGTGACGAGGACCTCTTTGACCGACGCGAATCTTGGTCGTCGCTTTACTGGATGTTATAAAGTACGAAATACAGTTGCAGGTTGTTCTTCTGGGTCGATGATCCTCTTTGTAAACGCGCTAGAGTTGTGATACCTCAGTTTAGGAGGTGGCTTGAAGCACTAGAATCCAGATTGGGGGAATTAAGGAATTCAAGAAATGAAACAGAGATGCAAAAGAGGATGAAGGAGTATGAGAATCTGAAGTCGACTCTTGCTAAGAAGAACGAGGAGCTAGGAAAAAAAGCTGTTAATTTGGAACGCAAGAACAGGAATTTGTTGATGCTCGTTGTTTTTCTGATTTTGGTGGTGATTTACCGTAGTGCGTGATTGCAGAAGTTTTTAGTTTTTAAGGTTTAGTATGTGTTAAAGATGTTTGAATCAGTTTTTAAGGTTTAGTGTTGTTTGAGTTGTTTAAAGTTTGTTTTAGTTGATTAAGGTTTTAAAACATTAGTTTGCATATTTTAAGGTTTTTTAATGTTGTTCGAATGTTTTGTTGAATGTAAGACTTGGTAATGTTGTATGTATCTTAGTGGTTGTTTAAGGTTACATTTCCATTGTGATCAAGTTGTTTGTCTTGTTATAATCACTTGAGGTTGTATTTATTGTTGAGATTGTTGTTTAAGGATGTTTGTTAAGACCAGAAACCTTAATGAATTTATGGTACTGATCGTATAAGATTATTACAAAAAAGCACAATTTCTAGTAATAAAGGGAGTTTGGTAGATCTGCTCATATAAGGTTATGATCGAGCAAGAGTTATCTTATGAACATTCCAAATTCAAAATGAACTCTACTGTCAAAATTGTAACGCCCCCCAAAAAAAATTTAGGAAAAAAATAAATTTATACTTTAGTTCTTGAACTTTTAAAAATTTCTATTTTGACCCTAAATGTTTAGAAGAATTTGTATTTTAGCCCCTGAACTTAAAAGTTAGTCTTTTATTATATTTACATGACTCTAATTCTAAACATATATTTCAATTTCAAATAACCAAGTTGATCGAATTACTTAGAAAAATTACATAAGTAAATATGTATCTAACAAAGAAATCTAATTATACCTATTTGAATTTTAATTATAAATAATTAAGGGACTTGATATACAATTAATCAATTGATGAAGTAAGCCATGACATATTTTTGATGAGGTAATCCATGACATCCTTAAGAGCATGATTAAATTTAGATTTTTTGTGATTTATTATAAAATAATCAAGGTGAGACATAAATAGTTATGATTAAACTACTATTTTTGCCTATAAATACTCACCATTGTTCAACATTTTATACAGCCCAAAATAATCCGATTATGCAAACGTTCCTATAAATAAAAATTGTTCCTTTTTGTGTTTTCGTTCGAAAAACAATTTTTCCAAATTTTATCTTATTTTTTCTACCCAAAAGACGCCAAAACTTTTACTGCGTAAGAAATGCCGATTCTGCCCGTACACCTTAGAAAAATTGTATCAAATAGTAGAAACATTATTTTACTACCTATTTTCGGATACATACCCTCCTTGGTGTCTTCTATCTTTGTATGAAGACATCTTTCCCAAATAATATGATCTAGAAAGCCGTAATACATAAACCGTGAACTGCTACCAAGAATTCGATAGCAACTCTTATGTTGCAAGAATTATTTAGCATAGCAAACCTTTGTGTTTTCACAAAATCTTGGATTTCCACATCTCTCATGATGCTAGAAACCATAAACCATAAAAAGATTTCAGAACCTAGTTCATTTGGATGTCCGATCAAAGGTAAAACCAAAACGACGATGATTTTTTAGTTTATTTGGCACAACCTTTGTTTTCTTAATTTATAAGTTTAATCACCATCATAATTTAAGTATTTATCACACACATAAATTTAACATGATTTAGTATTCGTTATAATCAGATTATTATAATATTTAATCATGAATTGATATTTTTGTGATTTTATTTATATCATTTAAATGGTAGATTTATCATGTTTAACATACTATTTTCATAAGTCTTACATGATTATTTTTGCCACTTCATGACTTAAAAATCAAATAAGATCATTTATCATAATAAACATTCCTTATCACATGTTTTGATAAATTTCCTATGTTATATCTTTATATTTAAGTTATAACATAATTATGTGCATTTTAAACTAACTATGTAAAATAAAGTAATAATTGACTAAATTTTTAAGGTGTTACTTCATATGATACTTATTTGATGTGTGGTTACTAAAGTTTTGAATTAATTAAAGGCTAAAAAGATGAGTTTTCTTAGAGTTGGTTAAGTAATATATTTGAAGGATTAATTATGCATCAAATTGGATAGTTAATCAAATTTTACTTATTACCGTAACTTGTCATCGAAATGACTCTAACGTGAATACTCACAATCATAAGTTTGAACATATGGTTGTTTAAGATAATTTTGAGATATCAATAAGGTTGTTAATATAATTGATATTCGATATTTAACTTAATCTTACGTTCATCAATTCATCATCTAAGATTTTCGTGTTTAGAGTAATGACATAAATTAAGCTTATGTGTTATTTACTAATATTTACATTGTAACTAGCATTCTTAACCAGAACGTTCTCAATTTCACCAACATGAGAATTGAAGAAAAAGTACTAATATTTGTTGTGGTGAATTATAAATTTAGTTGATTAATATTATTTAAATTTGTTAAAGGTTTGACGAACTAATCAACGCCATCAAGGTTCCCCGTCAAGGTGATGTTCCATTTCTGATTTGTTCTAGCCCCGTTTGGCATCCAGCTCTGAGGAACTTGGACAGAAAAACCACTATTCCGTTACCAAACCTCGAACAACCTATATTTTATCATAATCCAGTTTTGCATCTCATCTCATAACATGATTTTCTTACTCATCGTTAAATCGTATCCAATCATTTATTATTTATCATATTGATTCATAATCATGGTAATCCTCCGATATTTTAATCTCATCTACTAGTTCTTAAACTGTGCAAAGAGCAACGAACTATGTTCGGGACATGTAGCTCAAGGAGCAACGAATATTATCCGGTTTACTAGCTTATTTGTTTATCTGTTATACCCATTGGGACGCCTTTGGGAAGTTGGGCCTATGGATTGAGTCGAGTTACTGCTGGGCAGTAAGGACTGTCGGTTTAAGTAATTTCGCTTGATACCCATCTATCTAGGCGCCGTTTGCAGTCAGGAGTTGGTTGTAACCCGCGTGCTGGATCGACATGTACTCGAGCATGTCTCTTGATTGTTTGCAAGGTCGCTCCTCGTCGGGATGTATAAGGTAGAATATTAGAAGTCATAAGGTTGGATTCGTTTATTGTTAAGCACAAGTTCATTAACTATTCTATGAAAATTCCAGTACCATTGCTGCATCAAATCTAGTTGAACTGTTTCTACCGGTAAGATCACTCCTCGAAATGTATCCATTAAATCGCAGTTAATTCTTGCATTGCCAGTTCTTTTACACGAATCTCACTAATTCATTAAAGACTTATTCCTCGTTTCTTCTGTCCATTCCTCAGGATAAAAATCAACATGACATCATGGATCAAGTGAATAATTGTTCAAGCGTGTATTTTGAAATATTCGTGTTTTGTCACTAGTGCATAACCATTAAAATAGACACATTGTTCGTAAAATCAAGACTTTCGCTGTATATATAAAAATACAATTTATAAAACGTGTATGGTTTTGATCTTGGATAGTGAGACCCCTTCCTATGAGTTGCGCTTTAGTCTGAGTTGGGTAAGGTGACTGATCACCACCGAACCAACTCGGACTGGAGAATGGCTCGTGGGGCGTAGTCGTCACAAAAATGGTAAGTATAAAACTAAAACTCTAAGTAGCATGGTAAGTATAAAACTAAAACTCTAAGTAGCATGGTAAGTATAAAACTAAAACTAAAGAAATTTGTGAAGATGACAAACTTAGAGTGATAAGTGATATATATGTATATATATGTATACTTAAGTGTATGTATGTATAATACTTTATTTGTATTCAAATTAGTATTTATTTTTTATTTTTTAATGAATTTAATTAAATCAAGTTTAAAATAAATAATAGTCCAGGTGTACCAATTTTAGTCCACGTGGAAGTGCGACTTTGCCACCTGAGACGCGATTTTATGATTTGGCGGGCAAACAGTGTTTCAGGCATTTTTGGCAAAGATACTAAGCATAAACTCAGACTTACAAAGTTATCGGGCAAAAAGTAAAGTTGAAAAAGATATCAAGTATTTTTAGCAATTCTGCCTAAAATAAAACTAACATGAGAGAGAAGAGAGAGGGAAATTATGAGAGCAAAATTTGTAGTGGGACCCGTTGCCCCACTTTCCTTAGTGCTCAAAATTAGAGCTTTGTCACCTGCTAACATTTGGACAAAGAAAAGTTAACAATAAATTCTTTTAGGACAAAATCGGCAAAATAGTTAACAAGGAATCTTTCCCTTCCATTCTTTATTAGTATAGACGAAGAAGATATGTGAATTATTATAACTTTAATTCTTTAATTTTACTGTTTTGGCACGCATTTTCCGTACCAACTACTACAATATGATTTTTTTTTACATCTTGTTGATATTTTTTATGTTTGGAGTATTTAGAATGGATAATTTCCTGCCAATATATATATATATATATATATATATATATAATCCCTACTAAGTTATGGTAGAGTATGTACCCAGATTTAGGACATCGTCAAAAGTATCTTTTCGGACAAGATTCATGTTTATATCGTATTCGTGACTCACCACAAGAAAATCGAGCAATAACGATGGTTTCACCAATAGAATTAGGCTTCACCTATGAAAAAAGAAAAAAGAAAAACCGTCGGTGAAGATTAATTAGTCATCGTTGTTACAAATGCATACCATTCTCTAACGTTTTGAAATTTAATTAATTGCTAAAGCTTTAATTTTAACCAATTGAGTAGTGAAAACGAGGACGTGCTTGTACGTTCTCTGAAAAAGAAATAAAAAAAATCTCTTTCAAATGAATGATCCTCATCAATTCACATAACACATGCTTTTATAGTTTATATATATGTATAAAATATACACGAGGTGATAATGTTTTAATCCTTGTGCACGAAGAGGAATTGGTACTTGTGTTACGTGATATGAAATAGGCAAATAGCTAATTATTAGTTAACCGAGACGTGCTAATCGTGCTAGGCCTCAACTATATATGGATGATAATTGATAATTAACAGTATCTGATATTGATGTATGTAATATTTTTAGAGGTAACAAATAATTAATTAGATGTTACTAGTGATGCCAACTAATTACACCGGAAGAGATATCTAATGCTAAATTGTTTTAATTCTACCTAGAAACAGTTGAATAAGATATTAAAGTAATGCAGAAAATCAATATGTTATTGTCATTAATGTCGAATAAAATAATATAAACGTTTATATAGAAAATGTTGCAATATTGTTTTCATTTATTTAATTTCAACTAGACATGGCTCGATAGCACGTTGAAGCATGAAGGAAAGTACTATAAATATGGCTGTTAATTTGGTTCATCTTCACTCACAAACCCGATAACTAACAATTTGTCACTAATTAAAGGCTAAAGCAAAATGCCTTCATTTTCTTCTTTGCTAATAACAATACTCACAACCAGTGCTTTTCTACTAGTACATCAATCACAAGCTCAGTTGAACACAACATTCTACTCGGATACTTGCCCGAATGTCTCCTCCATTGTAACAGCTGTTGTTCGACAAGCTTTGAGAAGAGATTCACGTATCGCTGCTAGCTTAATACGCCTGCATTTCCACGATTGCTTTGTTCAGGTGTGTACGGTCTTTAATAGTTTAAGGCATAATTTTTAAAATGGCCGTTATCTTTTCCTTACTTTAGTTTTTGCCTTTTATCTTTTTTTTGCTGTTAAAATTTTTCGTTATCTTTGCCTAAAATGCTCGATCCAATAATTAGGCATTAAATCATGCCAAGTAGACAAAGTGTGGATACGTGGAAAATACCACCATTTATATTTTTGTTTTAAAATCTTTATAACTAACTTAAAAAAAAACATATATTAAAAACCAATTATTTTTAAAACATTTTTAAAAACTGAAAAATGAAAAAAAAAACCCAACCCAGGTCGTCAGTTTCCCCCCCCCCCCCACCCCCCCACCCCCCCCCCACCATCACCATCACCTTCATCACGATGTGAGATAAAGTTAATTACTAAGATTTAACTTTTTATTTTTCTATTTTTTTAAAAATTATTAATTATTAGAATTATAAAATGAGTTTTTATAATTTATATAATAAACATAAATGTTGAGAATATCTCACATCGCTTGGGTATGGTCTTGGATTAATGTTAATAAAGAAGAGTTTCTCCTCCGTTTAACAAGACCTTTTAAATAGAGTGATATGGGCCTCTGATTTCTATCATGGTATCAGAGCCAACCCTAGACGAATGTTGGGCTCCGCGACCTACCCACGTGATGACACCAAAGAGAATTACCGGGTCACACGTGAGGGGGCGTGTTGAGAATATATTATCTCACATCGCTTGGGTATGGTCTTGGATTAGTGTGAATAAAGAAGAGTTCCCCTCCATTTAACAAGGCCTTTTAAGTGGAGTGATATGGGCCTATGATTTCTATAACTAATTATAAAGAAATATAAAAATTATAAATTGAATGACATGGTAGCCACTTTTTTCCACATATACAAAACTTGATGATGTGGCAGCCCAATGGCATTGAACAGTGTTTCGGGCATTTTAAGCAAAGATAACGAGCATTTTAACAGCGAAAAAAAGATAAGGGGCAAAAAGTAAAGTGAGGGAAAGATAACATGTATTTTTATAAATTCTGCCATAGTTTAATATTCCTATATATATATATATATATGTATTTTCATATGTCCAAATTAATTAAAGAGTGTACCTATAGAATTAACTAATTGTAATTACCTATCTAATTAATTCAGGGTTGTGATGCGTCTGTTTTGCTGGATAATAGCAATGGAACCATAGTGAGCGAGAAGGATGCTTTTCCTAATCAAAACTCTTTACGAGGATTCGATGTTGTGGACAGAATCAAGGCAGTTGTTGAGATTTTATGCCCAAGTGTTGTGTCTTGTGCAGACATTTTAGCCCTTGCTGCTGAATCTTCGGTTTCATTGGTCCGGACACTTAAAATATACTATACTGACCAAATGTGTTTACTTGCATATTGAGATTAATTAATTTCTTGAATGTGCCAATGCAGTCAGGAGGTCCGTCATGGGACGTACCGCTTGGAAGAAGAGATAGCACAACGGCAAACCAGTCATTAGCCAATACCGCACTTCCTGCTCCCTCTGAGAGCGTGGGCAGTATCACTGCAAAGTTTTCTACCCTTGGCCTAAACGTTGTTGATGTAGTAGCGCTATCCGGTATTCATTACAAATCCTTTATGTCCTTGTATCATGTCATCATGCAACGAAGCGTATAAAATACATCTAGATAATAACTATATATATATATATATATATTTATTAGGTGCTCACACATTTGGACGAGCCCGGTGTAGCAGCTTCAGCGACCGTCTGTACAACTTTAGTGGAACAGGAAGCCCTGATCCGACCCTTAACACGACTTATCTAGCAACACTCCAACAACTCTGCCCGCAAAATGGAAGTGGCCTTACATTGGCGAACCTCGATCAAGCCACGCCTAACAAATTTGACAATACCTATTTCACAAACTTGCAGAGCAACCAAGGGCTTCTTCAGTCGGATCAAGAACTACTCTCCACTTCTGGGGCGTCGACTATACCATTAGTTAACAATTTCAGCGCTAATCAGACTGCCTTCTTTGAGAGCTTTGTGCAGTCCATGATTAACATGGGAAATATTGGTCCGCTGACGGGTACAAATGGGGAGATTAGAACTAATTGCAGCAGAGTCAATTGAGGCTAAGATATTTGCATACATCTTATTAACTATATATCTCGTTCGCAAATTTTTATTTGTTCATTAATTTGATTTTTTTGTTGCATGCTGTGTTTTGAGTTGTCCAAGTTTTGGAAAGAAGTTGGTGTGTTTGTATTTGGTTTGTATGTTATATATATTGTAATTCTACCTACTATGAAATGAGACAAACATTGTGGAAGTGAGTGGAACGATGATGCAGTGTGCGTAACATTTTGTCTTTTTGAATCCTATTATCTTGTAAGATTCTCTAAATTTGGACCCGTGCCATCTGAAACATAACTATTTATATTCTTATAGCTATATTTTACAAGCATCAAGCATAAATAAAATAAATTATCTACAGTACAATGCAGAATTTAATAAAATGGATATCAGATGGGCTGAATTGTATTTAGAGTCCAATTTCATTACCTTCTTTTAAGGAGTTTATAATGCAGGAAATACAAAAAAAAAGTTTACAATATTACAAAGAGTTTATAATGTAGGACTTTATATTATATTATAATATGGATACAAGATGCGCGTGCGTGCGCGCGCGCACACACACACACACACATATATATATATATATATATATATATATATATATATATACACACAATTATATATATAAAAGAATTATATACATACGAGAAAATCACAAAACATCCTCTAATTATGTTTGATTTTACTTTTCGTCCTTTATTCATCGCAATTTTAATCTTAGTCCTCTATTGATCAACTTATTATTAGTTTGGTCCTTCCAGCCCTTAAATTTTGGGATTTTCTAATATTTAGTCCAATTTGTTTTTAAAAAAATTTGCACTTTGCATCATTTTTAAAAGACAAATACATTTACAATCTAATAATTCATTTTAAACTTATTAAATATCTAATAAAGTCACTTGGAGTAAATCTTATATTTTATTTATTTGTTGAGAATTATTTCTTAGCTTAATTACTTACTTACATTCAGGAAAAAATATCGTTATGAAATGCATCATGTTGAGGAGCCTACTCGGACATCTCTATATGATTTTACCCTATCTTTAAGTGCGGTTTAAATTATTGATTTACGAAATTGGAAGTAACCAGTTAGGTTTGCTACAAAACCTAGAATCGATCATTGATCCAATTTGAGTAGCTCTACAGGATAGACCTCAACAGAAAATTGAAGAGTAACGACAGCAAGTGATTGAGTTCAGTAGTTCTTCATATCTTTAGAGATCTAGTAATATGGAGAAGACAAAATTTGTTTCAAGCACCGACATAACCGAAAGACAAAGGAATGCATTTTGCTTTAGCCTTTACTTAGTGACAAATTGTTATTTATCGGGTTTGTGTGTGAAGATAAACCAAAGTAACATGCATATTTACAGTACTATTGAAAACTAACCCGCGATTCGTTCATGCTTCAACGTGCTATCAAGCCATGTGTAGTTGAAATTAATTAAATGAAAACATTGCAACATTTTTTATATAAACTTTTATATTCTTTAACTTGATATTAATGACAACAACATATTATTTTTTACATATGGTTCGCCAGGTTGTTGTAGATCACAGTAAAAAAGTCGAACCATTTGTAGATTTTCATCCAAATGGAATAAGAAACCTTACAATTAAAGAAAATACTTGAAACATCTTCAACATGTTCATCACAGAAAGCACAACCCAAGTTATCTTTAAAGTTAATAATTCATATCCGACACAAATTTAGTTTAGTAGGAACTCTGTTAAGGGTCACCTTCGAGCCAAGGGTTGTCATCTTAAGGGGAGCATGGAATTTCCAAAAAATGCTATAGAATTCAAAGTCGCCATTTTCAGTGACATCGCTGAGAAGAGAATCATATGCAGATTTGACTGTGTACTCAGACGATTTATCCAAAGTCCAAATCCATTTGTCCTCAACACCTTCGATTGGGTGAAAATTGAATAACATGCACCATATTACAAAGCCATTCCTCTTCCCATGGAAAAAGTGTTTTTCTCCACTGCCATCTCCAAATTCATTCGCCATCGACCAACCGTAGAATTCTTATTCGTTGCAATTCTGAAAAGTCTAGTAAAGCTACTCTTGAGAGGGGGCTTCCCGCCCAAGTAACACCAAAATTGGGGGGGGGGGGGTTTCTAAAAACTTAATTCGTGGACAAATAAATTAAAACAATTATATTTAAGCTAATACTTAATGTTGTACCAATTACACGTGTTAAATTAAGAATCCCAAGAAACATCTAATTAAGTATAGATTTTATTATGTGTAATACCCAATAAAGTCTAATTAGGTCTAACAGATCGAGTTCTACTTAGATTACCATCAATGGAGTGAGAATCAATCAAGAGTTAAAATTAGTTTGTAGAAGACTGAAGTCCCCTAATTCTCTCGTAGAATCAAACCTGTATGGATCAACGCACACTTTAAGGTTACACAATTTCATTATGGTTTAACATGTGATGATCTTGGATACGCAATCTTATTCATCGTAAATACGACAAATAATTATTTCTGGCCCCAACTTTTTTTTTTCAAACATAAATGCCATTTTTTTGGTGCTTAGTTTAAATGCCCCATAATTTTGAAATTTGCTATCAAAAATGCCCAAAATTGCTTATTCGGACCAAAATGCCTACGTGGAGGTATAGTCACTAAGTTGCTATTTTTTTTTTTTTTTACCTAAAATCGCTTTTTTTTGGCCCTAAATAGTTTTGAACAACTCTTCTTATTACAAAATTTGCCAACCACAAATTCAAAAATTACCCTTACAATATTTTAAAATTACACTTCCATCCCATAATATATATTTCTTAAAATGTATTTATATATATCTTAAAAAAATAAAAAAAAGTTCATTTACTTTCAAATATTTTTAATTACTTAAATAAAAATAAATAATCATCATCTCCATCACCCCCTTTTCGTACCCATCCCCCCCGCCACCGCCGTTGCCCCTCGCCCAACGTCAACTTCATCACCGCACACCCCTTTGTTAATAATAATTAATTAATTAGCAACATCGCGCCACCACCGGAGTAGCAGCACCGCGTCCTCTCTGCAAGCAAAACTTGTGGTCACCTAACATCATCCGCGACGAGGCCTGGTCTACTCGTCAGAGGATAATCAGTTGTGACACGGCCACATCATCACCGACGACGATCTCGAGGAGCTCAGAGCGTGCTTCGATTTAGGTTTTAATTTGATTCGCCCTATTTGGATCCGAAGCTGTCGAACACATTTCCGGCGCTCGAATTCTACTATGCCGTGAACAAACAGTACGACACCTCGTTATCTTCATCATCGCACACCCCTCAACACCAGGGTTTTTGGTTTGGGGTTTTGGAATTTTTTGGGTGGTGGTGATGGATCCGATGCTGGTGGTGTGCGGTGATGAAGATGACGTTGGGCGAGGGGCATCGGTCAGGGGCGAAGCGACGGGGGGTGCATGTGGGTGCACTTGCACCCCCAGCCTCCCCAAAATTTTTAAGAAGTATACTGTATGTGACGATTATTTTCCCACAACATAAAGGTTTGGATGGTTTTGCACCCCTTGATTGATCCATCGCTTGAAGTTTAACACAAGAATAATTCTTTAAATATAATATTGTCGTTGCTCACTGATATAAATATAATATAAGATATGTGTAAATCTTACACCTATATTTAATTATTTTATTTCCCACTATCTAATGTCAGACACTTCCTTTTGTGATTAGCTATACATTTTCTTTTTCACTCTTATCGAATAAATAAAACAAAACACAGCCATATACAACGATTTTATACATCTTATGTTAATTGAATGCTTTCATATTTATATAATCAATCCTACATTATTCAAACGTGTATATTTGGCTAAAGGATTTTTGTGTAAAAGATGTTATGAATTAATGCAAAAGATAAATTTTACATGATTCATTAGTGATACTCATTAAAAAAATAATTACTCAAGAAATTAACATTAATTTATATAGTCATACACCAAGCATGTGGCATGATTATATTAAAAATGCCTAAATAAAAATAAATATATATAGCAAAATAAACCTCACACTGATGCATGTATGTGATAGGTTAAAAGGCATTCGACGAATAAACTAGAGGTAAAAAAATTATTTCATTTGTGAAGTTGGCAATGAAATCACTCAAAAATCCAATATTTCTTTATATACACACACGAAGCCTATAAATATTTAAAAAAAAGAGACAAAAAACCACTTTACTATGTAGCAGAATCAAATAAAAATTAGGCCAGAAAAACCTTTTGTATGTGCATAAAAAATGTGACTTTTACTTTTGTTTAGAACCACTTGGTGGATTTTTAATTTGCATTTTTTATTAAGTTTTCAGGCTGAACTTATATTTTTCTATAGTTTTAATATTTACCGAGAAAAAAATATTTCGCCCCCCCTATCTTATATTTCTGGCTTCGCCCCTGGCAGCGGTAGTGGTGGCGAACGACGACATGGGGGGGGGGGGGGGGTTACGGGAAGGGGGTGATGGAGATGATGATTTTATTTTTTATTTTTTTATATATTGTTAAAATATTTATTATTTTGACAAATAGTTATATATATATGTTTATTATTATTATTATTATTTATTATGGGGTGCAAAGTATAATTTATTATGGGGTGTAAGTACAATATTTATAATTACAAGGATTTGTGTAAAAAACTTTTGTAGGCTGAAAAATATGACTTGACGGAACAACTTATTGACTAGGGTTAACAACTTTTATTTGTATCACCACGTAGGCAATTTTTGAAAGAAAATTTCAAGGTTAAGGGACATTTAGTCTGGGCCCTAAAGAAAAAAAGGGCATTTAAGTTTGAAAAAAAAAGTTAAGGGGCAAAAATAATAATTCGTCCTCATAAATATTTAATTCCAACAAGTGGTATCAGAGGCAACATGTTAAACCGTATTGAAATTTCACTATTTCTCTTACAATTCTTGTAGAACTATTCTATTATGAATGAGCAATTTAGTTTTTATGTTGAATAATTATTCCTTCTTGCTCAAGAGTTACTTTTGTGACTTTCGGCGTATAAAATTCTCATCTTTGGGCATTTCCGCTTGAAACCATACGTAAAACCTTTTGACGCATAGTCGATGCGATAGTATGAAAAGAGATGCCGGTAGATAATTGTGCGCTGGTCAATGGGTTTGGCCCATCCTTAACGAGCTCGAGTGTAACTCTCGAGGTCTAAACCTATGTTACTATGCAACCATGTGATCACATGATCTTGTAACCTATAGTTTTACAAGCCCACGACATCCAAGTCCCTAACCTTAAGGAGTATTTGCAAATATTTTTAAAATGAGTTTATGGGCTTTTGACTATAGAGAAGCCATAAAATAGTATTTGACAATTGGGCTTTTGCTTATCATTGTCTTAAAATAAGCAAAAAAAAAAAAACACAAGCCCAAAAGCTCTTTAAAAGGTGCTTCTATAAGGAGCTTTTAATTATTATTACTTTTTATATGTTTCCGTGTCCTAATCCCCTTCAAATATACATTTATACTCCTACAATTAGGAAACAAGTTCTTCTCAAATCTTTGAATATAATGGGAATAAAAAAATATTAAACAATACTTTCAAATAATAAAAAATAAAATATTATCTTGGACCCCAATTTACTTAACCACAACATATAGATATTTAAACATTCATATCTCTAAATAACATGAATTTCTTGAGAATATAGAATATTAATTATGCATTTTGATGTAATAATTATAAATATTGATTAAATTATATCAAACGGTTATTGTTTTATTTTTAAATATACTTGTTAGAACGTATACTTATCTATATTAGGTGCATGTTTTTTATTTGTATGCTTGAAAAATAAAGGTATTTAAGAACTTAGACGTGCTATAAGTTATGCACTATAAGGGCTCGTTTGGTTGGGCCTTATAGGTCATTTTAGCACACTTTAATATGGATTGAATAGTGATATGAGGTTCTTTGGTTGGCAAGACTCAAACCCGGGTCATCCATACTCAATCCACTCGACCCGGGCTTCAGCACCAGATTCAATCGGCGGCCACGAGACGTTTTGGCAAATATGACATCTACAGTATTTTAAACAGAACATACGAAATTACACCAATACCCCTGTAAATAACGTATCTTTAGCCAACTTTCAGTCATTTGTTCAGATACCTCTCACAAAAAAGAATCGCGACCTACAAATTTTCGAAACGGTAAACCCTCGATTCAGTGTCTCCTTCAGTAGTTAATCTTGCTACAATTTCAGTTCTAATTGAGAACCCTAATTTTAATTTGTCACCCGCTCTACTCAACTGTGTAACCTCACCGTTAATTAAACCTTCTCCCACCGTGTGTTTGGTTTGTTGCCCTTTCTCGTCTGCTATGGTTGTGCGGTAAGATCCTGAACAAAGTTACGAATTCTTTTTCTCATGAATATTTTTGTTTGATTCAGTGATATAATGTTAATTTCACTAAAATCTCGTTAATTGAACTGACTATGGCGTGGGGTTTCTTATGAACTCATAACTGATTATACCCCCACATTATGTTGTTTCTTCAAGTCTTGAAAATAAATCGAATAACCTTAAACAACACTCATGTTTTGCTTGCATGTACTTAAATGGTTGCCCACTGAATTTTTGGTGGTTGGCTCTGGAGTATATTTTACATTTTTTTCTTTTCGGATTATATATAGTGATCAACGATAATTTGCAGGTAACACAACTAAATAATATTTAACCGATTTGTGCGCTAGTTGTTTTGTTTTGTTTTTGCTCTGTAATAATTTGGTTGGTATATTAAGAACTGATTCATGTGAATGCTAGCTGTGATCGAGGCACCACGAGTAACACGAATTTGTTATGGTTGAAAATGGCATGTTGTGTTTTGTCCACTGACATATTCAATATGAATTAATTGGGGATGGGTAGATCAGTTTTAATTGATGGTGGGAATAATGTGTTAATGTTTGTTTGCAAGTCATGCCTTCAACTTTATCTGGATGGACACTTGTAGCCTTGTAGGTATTTGACATTATCAAACCCTCCTGCAAATATAGAACAAGCATCAAATTTTACTTTCAGGGAAAGTTAATGACCATTAATTTTTATGTGATCTTTGATACTAGTTTTCGCAATTGCACTTATGTAGTAAAATAATTTGTGATTCTAGTTTCATGGTTAGATTTTGTGGGAACTTAATTCTGATTGGTTGTTTAGATGGTGAATTTGCATAGGAACAATGATGGATATATGCAGAACAATTGCCTGTTATTTACTTGAACTTATTAAGAGAAACATTGTCCTGACATTGTGAATAACAAATGTGATTTATTGGTTATTAGTTAAATAAGTTACATTTATTGGTTAGTAGTTAAATAAGTTAGTTATCTATTCTGATGAGTCAATCAGTATTTGTAAAAGGTTGTAAGATTTTGGTGTAAGTTACACCAAACAGATCAACAACAACATTTTTAATAGTTCAATTCAACCTTCAGTCAAGAATCTTGGGCGTGATTTAGTGTAGTATGCTATGGTTATCAAGTGTACTTTGGACATCCTATATTACGGTTAACATATTTGGAGATCTTACCATCAATAGCGTGCTTATATACTATCCAAGCTAATGAAAATCACACTGCAAATTATGAAGATTTTTTTTTATAAATACAAATTTGGGTACCATGGATTTTTTATAATGTGTGTGCTTCACTGGTAGGTTAAATTTTTCCATTTTTTTTCGTTTTTATGTACTCTCCTTTGATATAGAATAATCTGCATTTATGGAATTTGGTGTTTTTTAAATGTGTGGTGCAATTGATACTTGATGCACTATAGGCAGATTGTCTATATTTAACTTATCAATGCTCCATCTGCATTGTAATACGTAATCCATGCTACAGATTATCAAACAGTATTTTTTCAATATTTAACATGTTACATCTTTTATTAACACCTTTTAAATGACTATGTTATGGCAAAAGGCTTGCCTCTAATTTTTATCTTTAATCATTTCTGTTATGGAGAACTTAAGTAGCAGCAAACCAGCGAAAAGCAAGAAAAATGGCGAGAATGGGAATCGTAAGTATTGGAGCAGGGTCGATGAAGAGGCTTTAATTGAAGCTGTTAAAGAGTTAATTATTGAGGGGTGGCAATCGGGCAATGGTTGGAAGCCGAGATTCAACAATCAAGTGGCTTTTAGAATCAAGAATAAGGTCCCAAGTAGTGATGTTCAAGGATATCCTCACGTCATTTCGAAAATGTCTTCATGGCAGAAAGACTATGGAGCATTTGGACGTACGGGTAGCAACTACGTTGCTTGAGATCCATTCTCATTCACCATTGACATTGTTGGGTCTGAAATATGGGAGGAGGCAGACGTTAAGGTAATTTTTAAGTCTATTTCACATGTTAAGCCGAATTGTGAAATATACATAAGTATGGAATTTATAATGAGCTCTTAGTCATTGTCTCGTTTGCGCAGGTTAATCCAGAGTTGTTGAAAATGCAACACAAATCATTCCCATTTTATGAGGATTGGGATGTTATGTTTGGTTTCTCAAAGGGAACAGGTGATCATGTCGTGGACTTCAATGCGGCTAGAACACGCGTCAACAGTCAACCATTACCTACCCCTACTACACCCATTGACACCAACACAGGTCTAGAGGATTTAACTTCTGAGGCTGGAGATGAGTCGTCTGCTCCCCCACTTCTGAAGGGGACGGCCCTTGGAAACCATCTGGCATAAAGAAACGTAAGCTCCGCTGATGGAGGTGGGGAATTAATTCCCAGATTTCAGATTTTAGAGGGGCGAGGGAAAGAATAAGAAGAACGAGAAGAGAACAAAGAGAAGACAACAATTACTCGGCAATTCAATAATCAATAATCATTCATAAACTGTCTAATAATAAACCCTTAGCCTTATATTTATAGGCTAAGTAACAAAAACCTACCATAACTAAAACTCTTAATAAAAGTGACTTCCTAACTTATAAAATCCTAATCAACTAATATAAAGAAACATAACTAAATACTAATACTAGAATCTTATTAAAATGGCAATACTCCCAATAAGGAGATATCTTCAAGATATTCTAAAACATATTCTTAATCTCTATCATTCTCCCCGACTTGAAAAACTCGCGTCCCGAGAGTTTGCAGGAAGATAACTTCATTGAGGCTGGATGTGCGAGCTTGGAGGCTAGCCAACTTAGGGCGACCTTTCCATCGAACTAGATATAGTAGATGGCAATCTCTTGTGTTTTTGACCTCATAGACTTCCTTCAAAACCAACAACTGTATCGGAAGTAGTTTAGGCACCAAAATTGAAGAAGGCACAGAACCACCTGTAGCACTTTCAGAAAATTTGGGAACATGAAGAATGCTCATACTCATAGTTAAATCCTCATTATTGAAAATTGGACTCTCAAATAAATTTGGAGGCAAGTCCAACAAATACTCATCATAGACAAATTCTCGTGTATGCAATAACAATGAGGACTCAATTTTCATCGTAGAATCAGTTTTAGGCAATAAGTACGACAACTTGCTATTTTTAGTGGCTAGAAAATTTTGGTTGATGCTCATATCCACCTCGGATTTATCAGTGGGCAAAATAGGTGGAGTTTGCATTGGTAGGGGCTTAATCTCAGAGTTTAGGTTCGGCAAGTCCTCATGCCGCGAATTCTCTTTATGTGGCATGTCTAGTGTTCCTAGAACTTCCTTGGTAATATTCATGTCAATTGGAGGAGAAATATTGATAAGAAAAGGACACTGAGACATATGAGCATTCAATTTATTTTCGAACTTAGTCTCCAATGTTGTGAATCTTTCATTAAATTCATCCTTCATTAATTGAATCATGTTGCATAATTCCTCAAGTTTCTTATCTGTCATGATTTCAATGCAAAACTTGCCAGCAAATAATTAAAGTCCAAAATTCAATAAAAGATTTTACCGGTAATTGGACAATCAAACCATCGTTGTCGAGGAAATCTGCGACCTCTGCAACTCCAACTTTGCTATTCCAATGCAACTTGATTATGGGCGGCTAGAAGCACCACAATGACGATAATAACCTCCTTTACTGGGAAAAAATCGAAACTAGTCCTTTATTGTGTCCTAGTTACAGTTTTGGTCCTTTATTGTGTCCTTGTTTTATTTTGGTCCTTTATTGTGTATTTCACTACAATTTTGGTCCTCAGGAAGAAGTCAGAGTCAAAAATATCACGTGGGAGCACTTGCCGGCCAAAATAAAAACTTTTTTAATTCCCACATGCAAATTCACATGTGGAAACGCTGGTTTCAATTTTTTTTTATTTTTTTTATTTAAAATTCTCACCCGGCCAACCCGATTTGACCGGGTTATCCGGATCGGGCAGATCAAAATTTTAAATAAAAAAATTAAAATTATTGTTCCAACATGCGAATATGTTTGTG
This sequence comes from Linaria vulgaris, assembly GCA_948329865.1. NCBI lineage: Eukaryota > Viridiplantae > Streptophyta > Magnoliopsida > Lamiales > Plantaginaceae > Linaria > Linaria vulgaris. The sequence continues at coordinate 125,824,477 of OX415250.1, read as the reverse complement.
GAAAATTCAAAAAAATTGAATTGAGGGCAACACGTGCTCGTACATGACATTTTCGGCTGAGATTCTATCTGAAGGACCAAAATTGTAGTGAAATACACAATAAAGGACCAAAATAAAACAAGGACACAATAAAGGACCAAAACTGTAACTAGGACACAATAAAGGACCAATTTCGATTTTTTCCCCTCCTTTACTTGTTCCTCACGTTTTCTTTCACCTTTTTTTTTTTTTTCTATTTTCGTTTTTTTTTTCTAGAACTAGATTAAATCTTAACTGAAAATATTGACGCAGCGGAAAAAGAAAAGGATACGAATGGCTCTGGTGCCAATTTGATAGAGGTGGGGAATTAATTCCCAGATTTCAGATTTTAGAGGGGCGAGGGAAAGAATAAGAAGAACGAGAAGAGAACAAAGAGAAGACAACAATTGCTCGGCAATTCAATAATCAATAATCAATCATAAACTGTCTAATAATAAACCCTTAGCCTTATATTTATAGGCTAAGTAACAAAAACCTACCATAACTAAAACTCTTAATAAAAGTGACTTCCTAACTTATAAAATCCTAATCAACTAATATAAAGAAACATAACTAAATACTAATACTAGAATCTTATTAAAATGGCAATACTCCCAATAAGGAGATATCTTCAAGATATTCTAAAACATATTCTTAATCTCTATCATCCGCACTCCTGTTTTAGATGAAGAATTAGTGTTGAAAATTAGTTCATCACTCGACAAAACTGAAGAGGCCATTACAGAACTGTCTAACGCCATTCGTGCTTTGAAAGAAGTTGATCCTCTAGTTACAAAGGTATTTGCGGCACTTTAGGACCTACCTGACTTCAATATGACCACCAGGGTTCGTGCCGCAAAACGGATTGTAGAGTCTCAAACGCAAGTGGCACTCTTCTTTAGCATAGACCACGAAGGTAAAATGGAACTTGTCCGTAGCATTCTCGCAGAATAAGCTTGCATACATTTTGTTTTTGCAACCCCCACAACGTTCATTTAATGGACTCCAAACATTTTGCAGTCATACCTAATGCCATGATCCTTCTGCTTGAATGGTTATTTTGCTTCAAGGGGCTGTTTATTTGGCTAATATGTGAAGGTTCTTGCAAAGCATTATGTATTTTGTACCTATTGTGCTGAACTTAAGGGCACGTTTACGTATGCTGTTTGAAACCAGCTTTTCATAGTACGTAAAGAGGTTAAACTGAAATATTCTCGGGCTATATATCCCATTGGTATTGAATATGACTTTCTAAAATTCCAGTTTGTGTTATTTATTTGCTTTTAGATGTTTTGGCCTGTTTACTGATATATATGTGTCATTGAAATATATCTCTGGTTCCATTTTTAACCATAGGTAAATTTGGCTTATTTAATAATGATCTCCCATGGTGTCATATTAAGAAATTACTTAGGGCTAATTGCGCTAAGATATTTTCTTTGCTATCTATTGATTGATAATGTGTTTTAAAGATTTCACCCTGTAGGGCAAAATACATGGCTTCTATCAAAGGTAGTTAACTTTGCTAATATGCTTTGTATTAATAAATATCCTTCATTTATTTAAATATTATATATATGAAAGTAGATTTTAAGCTCAATTACATGGGTAGGGAATTTTTATGACGTCCAATACAAATTTGTATCTTTCAAGTTTCAATACTATACAAGGAGATTGGCAAAACAAAAGTTGTGACTTGAATAGGGCATGGCGAAAGGTACATTGTTTATTCTTATAGAAATTTTGTACACTTTTTATTAATAAGATGAGTGTACCTTGTAAATCTTGTAATATTTACTCTGTAAAATATTCTTAGAAAGTAATAAAGGGTATACAGATTGAAGTTGTAATCATATTTTCGACATTTTGAAATTGAATTTTAAAAAAGTCGTAATGATTTAGTTACCATACAAGGTTTTAATTGGTATGCATATTTTGTCATATGGATTTTAATTTCCGGAAACCAATCATATGATTTAATATATTTGTACGCGGTTTACCTTTGTATTCCTTATTTTGCAATTGAAATTCATTTGAGTACAATTTCCCACATAAGGGTGTTTTTGCCAATTACCAACAAAAATGGGTTAATCTAGGATAAAACTAAGCTACCAAAGTAACACATGTATGAAGCCCAACTCCCGAATATGGACCATTTTTTTTAGAACCAAAGCTATTCTTAAGATTATTAATATGGATCTTAATATAAAGCCTGATGAGAATGACCTAATCTCATCAGAGTAACCAAACGAGCCCTAAGTCTATAACTATACGAACGATAGAATCACTTAAGATCAAGTTTTATGGACAATAACGCAATAACGCCTTTGTTTTATTACAATGGAAAGCTTAGAACAACGAAACATAAGTGACATTAACTAGCTAACTAGCTTATATAACTCAAACTTATCCAAGATTTATATTTCCATTCGATTTTTTTTTTAATGAATTGAAAAAAAACTCAAGATCAAGTTACGAAAATTTCATGTCCAAGCGTCCTAGATTCCCCACATCTATACTTATACAAAGAAATCGATGTTAACATCAGTTGTTTGATTTTCTTTTTGTTCCTCGACACACTATTTAATTTTTTATTAGTTGGATATAACTGTAATTTATTTTAACTTCATTATTATTTGAACCTTCTCCTTAAAGAAAACAATTATGACTTAATCCTTTCTTACCAAGAAGGTTAAGAAATATGGATTTTCTATCCATATTTAAGTTATAATCTTTATTATACAAACTAATTATATTAGACTTAAAATAATTTATTAATCACGCGAAACCGCGTGGCAACGTTCTAGCATCAAATTAATTGATAATTATGATATTAATTACAATAAAATGTTTCGTCAATAAGCATTTCTCTAGAAAGTTAGCCATGATGTCACGCACGCTATCTAAAAGGGAGATTTGCAATTTCTGCCCGATATGTTTCCACATTTCAGTAAATGACCGTTAACTTTTCACGGTTTTCAAATATCCGTTAACTTTCAATTTTGGTTAAAAAAATGCCCGTTGTCCGAACACACTACCACGAGGCATAAATATCCGACGTGGCGAGACACCTCGGATTAAACACGCGCCACCTCATAACGTTTTTACACACACAAAAAAAAAACACGCACGCTTCTTCACACACTTAAAAACCCCCCAATTCTACATTTTCAATTCGTTCACCCTCAATTAGCCCTCGAAACCCCTAAGTTCTTAAAAAAATCTCACAAATTCTGCAATCATGTCTATTGCTTCCGATCTCACTTGGTTTTGCTGAAGGAGGGCAAGATTGAGTGTAGCATTAATCGATGCCAACATGGGCACGCTATTTCATGGTTGCGCGAAGAGAAAAGGTTGATGCGAATTGTTTATATGGGATGACACTCCACTTGAGGAAAGAGCTGTCGTAATAATATCTGCAATGTGAAGAAAGATCGAATTAATTGATTCGAAGCGTGTTGCATCCGAGCATTATGCTAACTTGCTCGAGGGAAAGCTGAAAATGGTTGAAAATGTTGTTAAAGAGGTGGAGTTTGCTAATTTGAAGCATTTGGTGGAAATTGAGAAGCTAAAGATTGAGAAGAGGAGAGCTCGAATTACGGCATGTTGTGTTGTGTTTATCAGTGTGTTTTATGTAATGTTTTTCTGAATTTAATTCCTGTTATGTGTAAGGCTGGAGACCATTTATGAGCTGATGAATATAATGTGTATTACTTTGTTAAATCTCTATTCATGTAATGTAATTTTTTTCTAAAGTGATGTTTTATTACTTGTCAAATGTTGGATTATGCAAAGTTGGGGACAATGCATGGCATAACAACACTGTTAATTACTCTAATATACAGATGTAAGCATAAGTATTTCTGGAAATGGTTCAAACAAAGGAGCAAAAATTAACACCAAATATTGTCATTAACTGCATGCATGACTAATACAATTAGTTTATAAGACTAATTGTAATGATGTCCAAAAGCATTATGCCTAAGTGTTTACAAATGAGAAACATCACGCTAAAACAACATTAAAAAAAAGCTTAGAGCTTCAAATGTTCAGACTCACACTGTGACGACCACGACCACGAGTTGGTTCAGTGGTGGCCATCCACTTTACCCAATCCAGACTAAAGCGTAACTCATAGGAAGGGGTCTCACTTGTTCAGGATCAAAACCATACACGTTTTATAAATTATATTTTGATATATATACAACAAAAGTCTTGATATTACAAATAATGTGACTATTTTAATGGTTATGCGCTAGTGACAAAACACAAATATTTCAAAATGCACGCTTGAACAATTATTCACTTGTCCATGCTGCCATGTTGATTTTATCCTAATGACTGGACAGAAGAAATGAGGAATAAGTCTTTAATGACTTAGTGAGATTCATATAAAAGAACTGATAATGCAAGAATTAACCGTGACCTACTGGATACATTTCAGGAGTGATCTTACCGGTAGAAACAGTTCAACTAGACAATTTGATGTAGTAATAGTACTAGATTTTTATAGAATAGTTAATGAACTTTTGCTTAACAATAACAAATTCAGCCTTATGACTCCTACTATTCTACCTTATACCTCCCGACGAGGAGCGACCTTACAAACAATCAAGAGACATGCTCGAGTGCATGTTGATCCAACACTCGAGTTACAGCCAACTCCTAACTACAAGTGATGCCTGGATAGATGAGTATCAAGCGAAATTACTTAAACATACAGTCCTTACCGCCCGACAACAGTAACTCGACTCAATCCCTGGGCCCAACTTCCCAAAGGCGTCCCAATGGGTATAACAAATAAACAAATAAGCTAGTAAACCATATAATATTCGTTGCTCTTTGAGCTACATGTCCCGAACATAGTTCGTTGCTCTTTGCACAATTCAAGAACCAGCAGATGAGACTATAATATTGGAGAATTATCATGATTATGAATAGATATGATAAATAATAAATGATCGGATATGATTTAACAATGAGTAAGAAAATTATGTTATGAGATGAGATGCCAAACAAGATTATGATGAAATATAGGTTGTTCGAGGTTTGGTAACGGAGTAGTGGCTTTTCTGTCCAAGTTCCTCAGGACTGGATGCCAAACGGGGTTAGAAATATCAGAAATGGAACCTCACCTTATCTCGTACGGGGAACCTTGATAGCGTTGATTAGTTCGTCAACCCTTTGATCAGATATACAAATAAACTTTGTTTCCAAATATTTTTATTGCAACTGATCCTTAACATCGCTAGGAATATGTGTACTCGAATGGGAAAGAAAATCCAAAGGCTTGTTATGCTAAATAATTCTTCAAAACAAAGAACTTATTTTCGTATTTTCAGACAATAGTCTACGATTTAGGAATTTCGACCTTCTAAATCACAAAGATGTCATGACTTACTTCATCAATTGATTAATTGCATATCAAGTCCCTTAATTATTTATAATTAAAATTCAAATCGGTATAATTAGATTTCTTTGTTACATACATATTTACTTATGTAATTTTTCTAGGTGATTCAAATCAACTTGGTTAATATTTGAAATTGAAATATATGTTTTAGGATTTGAGACCTGTAAATATAATAAAAGACTAATTTTTAAGTTCAGGGGCTCAAATGCAAGATTTTCAAAATATTTAGGGTCAAAATAAAAAATTTCAAAAGTTCCAGGACTAAAGTATACATTTATTGTTTTCCTAATTTTTGGGGAGTTACACACACAACAACTATCAATACACACCATAACAAAGCAAAAGACCAACAAAATGGTGTAAGTTCATTAAGAAGCTATAAATTGTTCATAAAACTAAATTTGCTTCACATCTTGGCCTTCCATTTTCCTCCCTTTCCTTCTTTTTTGCTTTTCCACGTTTGTTAATTTCATTCATGACACCTGCAAGGTTTACCATTGTAACATAATTCTTTCCTCCTCTTATGAATGTTGGGGCAGAGACGTGGCTTTAACCAATGTTTAGTGGAGGATACATGCAGCTACCCTATGTCATGGTTGGAGGCAGCTAGCCATTCTCCTGGTCTTCCTACCCATGTTTGTTCCATCATCATCCTTATCATCAACTCCAGTTACAGTTTCACCCACAATAACCACAGACTCCACCTCAATGTTTATTTCCTAAACAATCAGTAGAGCAAGATATAAGACAAAATTACATCAATTAAACACATGAAATGGAGTTAGAGGATAAACTGGTGCTTACCACTGGACTTGTTTATCCTTGATTTTCGCCACTTCCTTCATCGCTCTTAGACTGACCACTAGTACTACCCATGCTATCTTTCAATGAGCATGTCCTCACATTATGTTTCTTTTGCCCATAAATACCACATTTGACTGCATGTTGCTCTCTTTGAACCTTACTAGCCTTTCTGTCTCTCTTCTTTCATTTCTTCTCTTTCACTCTAACAACAGCTGGCTCATCTGGTCCTCTTCTCCTTGCCCTTTTAGGCCTACCTGGTCTCCTTCCAAAGTTGGGTGGAAATGGGGGAATAAATCCACTTTCTCCCCATATGTTGACACCACAAACACCATACATCACTGGTGCATAACATTGCTTATACTTCTCAACAATGTACCAGTCAGAAACAAAATCCTCAGGTTTTCTGCCTGCATGCAAAATTGTTGTGCATGCATGCTTGCATGGGATACCACTCAAATCCCAGATTTTGCAGCTACACTCCCATTTGTCAAGTTTTACAGTGTGTTGTGCATGATCCACTAGTGATGTAATCTGGTAACTGAGTGCATCAGACTTTATTGGGGGCATATTCCCCAACTTTATCAGCATTTTTACCCAACTCCTCAACAACATTGGGGCACAACATATGATCGAACTTTCTCATCATTTCAACAACGAACTCGTTGGCAGGAGATACCATGAATATGCCCCTGTGGTGAAAAACTAGTGTTAACTCACTCGAATCGGGATTTATTAAAGAAAACGATAAAGGGTTAGAAATATAATACTAATACAACATCTCAAATCGGGATCTATTAAAGAAAACGACAAAGGGTTAACTAAAATCGTAGCACAAAACTCACCATAATCTGGGGGTGGGTCCATGTTTTTTTGCAGGATCTCGCAAAATCGCCATAGTCGATTTAAGAATTTTGGGTTTACGGGTTCTATAATTAGGGTTTCAGGATTTAAAGTGATTTTTTGTAAATTGGGATAATTGAAAATGGAGAATTGCTGTTCTGTTAAATTTGTTTAAGTGCGTGAAGAAGTGTTAGAATAAGATTTGTATAAATATGTTAATATTATCTTTTGTATAAAGATGTGACAAGATATAAGCCTTTGATTAGATAGTTTCCTTATTAACTCCTTGTACTAGTATATATACTCTTCACTCATTAATGAGAAACCCAACGAGGAATATTATCTTTCATGGTACATAACCATATTTTTTTTCTCCCCTCTATAAATCATGACCGATCCCTGGTTCTTCCTCCGACACCACCAACGGTGGCGGCGGCACCGTCGTGTCCCAGTCCTTAACGGGCATTTCTCCTAAATTCCATCATGCCCTAGCCATCTCTAACGTGAAGAACTTCATCCCTATCACGTTAGATGCCGAAACTAGCCTCTACACAACTTGGTCGGAATTATTCAAAATTCACGCTCGCTCGTATCAGGTTCTCGATCACATAATCCCTGCTTCTGCCGATGTTATCCCTCACGATGATCTCTGAGATCGTCTTAACACCATCATCTGCCAATGGATCTATGGCACAATCTCAATTGATCTGTTGCATACTATCATCGAACCCGAGTCAACTGCAATGGGCGCTTGGACTCGGCTCGCTGCCATCATCCAGGACAATAAGAACTGTCGCGCCGTTCACCTCGAGAACCAATTCCTTCGCACAGTTCTTGATGATTTCTCCAGTGTTGGCGCCTAGAAACTGAAGATGTTAGTCAATCAATTAGCCAACGTCGGGGCCTTATTCCAAACCAACGCCTCGTTCTTCAAATGGTGGTCGACCTCAACGACCCATACAATGGTGTCGCGACTCTTATTCAGCAAAGCGATCCACTTCCGCTTTTCTCTAAAGCACGCTCTATGCTTACTCTTGAAGAGACTAGTCTTCAAAGCGTTCTGCCCGTACCACTGGAAATGCCTTTGTCATTGCAGCTCAACAACCAGCACCGGACACCACCCCTAATCCGCCATATCAACCTAACTCACGGTATCGGAGACGTGGTCACAATCTCGGTCGGAATCGCGATGGAATGGGACGTGGTGGCCCAGGTCGCAGTAGCCGAGTGAACCCTAACCGCGACCCATATCATTCACAATGGCCCCAATGGGCCCAACAACAATGGTCGGCGACCTCTTACGGTCCATAGACTTGGGCCGCACCACCGTCGCCCTATCCGACGGTCCAATGGCAACGACCACATCCCGCGTCACCCTCTTGCCAACCGGGCCTCCTCGGACCGTGCCCACAACAGGCCTACCAAGACCAACGGTCGCCTATGCTCCCACCGATCTTGACGCTGCCTTGCACAGGCTCACCATTACACTACACGATGATAATTGGTATATGGATTTTGGGGCGTCGTCTCACATGACGTCCAATCAAGGTACTCTCTCGTCTTACTTTAATTCGAGCATTAATTCTGGAACTACTGTTGGTAATGGTCATACAATTCCCATTCAAGGTTCGGGTTCCGCGGTCCTACCCTCTTCTTACCCCTCTCTCTCATCATCACGTTCTTCATGCACCTAAAATTATTAAAAATCTCATCTCTGTTCGTAAGTTTACTAGGGATAATCCCGTCTTTGTCGAATTTGACCCTTTTGGTTTTTTTGTGAAGGATTTTCGAACGGGCACTCCACTTATGAGATGCAATAATCAAGGTGATCTCTACCCCGTCCTCCCTAATCCGTACTCATCATCACCTTCCTCACCATCCTCCTTTGCCTCTCTTTCTTCATCAAAGTCGCACGCACGCCTTGGACACCCGAGCGCTTATCCTCTACGTTTTCTTAGCAAAAATAATCTAGTTGACTGTTCATCTAAAAGTACTTCGAGTTTTTGTTCTTCTTGTTCTGTTGGGAAAAACATTAAACTCCCTTTTGTTCCGTCAAATTCGTGTACTACTTTGCCGTTTGATATTATTCATAGTGATATTTGGACGTCGCATATCTTAAGTACGTCAAACTCTCGCTATTATGTCATGTTTGTTGATGATTACACAGATTTCTTGTGGAATTTTCCTATAACTCAAAAATCACAAGTTTTCAACATTTTTTTTGTCACTATGCAACTACATAAAAACTCAATTTGAACATGACATTAAAACACTCCAATGCAACAACGACACTAAATACAACAACAAAGAATTTCACTCTCTCTTTAAATCTCGCGGCATGCAATTCCGTCTCTCATGTCCTCATACTTCTCCCCAAATAGCGAACCAAAAGGAAAATTCGCATTATAAATAACATGATGCGCACTCTTCTTGCTCACGCATCGGTACCCCCGAATTCTGGCCTCACGCCCTCCAAATAGCCACCTATCTTCTCAACATCCTTCCCAACTCACGTCTTGGGTCCATTCACCACTTCAACTCCTCTTTCGAAAAGACCCCTCCTACTCTCATCTTCGCGTGTTCGGGTGCTTGTGTTTCCTTCTCTTTCCCTCCACTACAATCAATAAACTCCTAGACCGGTCCACTCTTTGCGTCTTCTTGGGCTACCCTACTAATCATCGTGGTTACAAGTGTTATAACCTAGCCACCAAACAAATTATTACGAGCCGCCATGTTGTGTTCGATGAAAACATTTTTCCTTTTGCTCAACCTAGTCCAACTCGTTTCCCATCTTATGAATTCCTTGACACACCAATCTATCCCATATTACAATAACAATTCCAACAATAGGCCTCACGCCCCTCAAATATTGCCCAACCACGTTCTGTTCCCAATGTTGCCCCAACATTAGGTCAACATTGCAACCAGAACCTTTGGCACAAGTTTCTGCTCCTTCTGTTCCCAATGTTGGGTCGATGTTGGGGCAACATTGCAACCAGAACCCTGTTCCACTCACCGCTGCTCCCTCCTCTCCGCCCTTACGACCCACTTCTCCTTCCTCACCTACATCGCCATTACCTCATCTCTCTTCTCAAATGGCCACACGCAGCAAAAACGACATCTTTCATCCCAAACAACTCTTTAATCTCCATACCTCATCTTCTTCCTCTCCTATTCCCTCTAAACCCATCGGCCGCTCTATCCGAACCCCACTGGAAATCGGCCATGATGGATGGACTTGATGCTCTTATTAAAAATAAGACGTGGGAGTTAGTCCCCAATCCTCCTAATGTCAATATTATTCGTTGTATGTGGATTTTCCGTCATAAGTTTCACTCTGATGGTACTTTTAAGTGGAATAAGGCTCGTCTTGTAGGTGATGGCAGGTCTCATCAAGTTGGAGTGGATTGCATAGAAACTTTCAGTCCCGTGGTGAAACCAGCGACCATCCTGCGATACTTAGCATTGCCTTCTCGCATTCTTGGCCCATTCATCAATTGGATGTCAAGAATGCGTTCTTACATGGACATCTGGATGAAACTGTTTACATGCATCAACCTTTGGGTTTTCGTGATCCCTCTTTTCCAGACCACATATGTCTCTTGAAACGGTCTCTATATGGTCTCAAGCAAGCCTCTCATGCTTGGTACCAACGGTTCGCTGATTATGCTGCCTCTATTAGCTTCTTTCACAGCACATCAGATCACTCTCTCTTTATCTACCGTCATGAGAAAAACATATATCTTGTTATATGTGAATGACATATTACTCACAACCTCGTCTTCTTCCTTGCGCACCACCGTCATGCGCCATTTCTCATTCGAATTGCTATGAAAGACTTGGGTACATTGAGTTATTTTCTTGGTATTGCTGTGACTCGTAATTCTCAGGGCCTATTTCTTTCTCAACGCAAGTATGCTGAGGAAATTGTTGAGCGTGCGAGCATGATCTCGTACAAACCGAGTCTCACACCGGTTGATACGAAGCTGAAATTGGTACGGCCTCAGACAGTGAGCCTTATGATGACCTCACTCATTTTCGTCGCCTCGTCGGGGCTCTCCAATATCTCACTCTCACTCACCCAGACATCTCTTATGCAGTTCAGCAAATTTGTCTACACATGAACGATCCTCACTTGGCCCACATGCAAGCTCTCGAAAGGATTGTGCTTTATATTCAGGGGACGCTGCATCACGACCTTCACCTCTTTCCATCTTCTCTTACTCGGCTAATTTCCTACACGGATGCTGATTGGGGGGGCTGCCCCGACACCCTCCGTTCGAATTCGGGTTATTGTGTTTTTTTTGTGACAACTTGATCTCTTGGTCTTCTAAATGGTAGTCCACCTTATCCCGTTCTAGCATCGAAGCCGAATACCGTGGTATCGCCAATGTAGTCTCTGAATCATGTTGGCTTCACAATCTCTTATTGGAGCTTCATCATCCAATACCATCGGCTACATTGGTCTTCTTTGACAATGTAAGCGCCGTATCTTTCCGGAATCCAGTTCAACACCCGCGTACCAAACATATAGAGATGGACATCCATTTTGTTCCAGAGAAAGTGGCCTGCGACCAAGTACGCGTCCTCCATGTCCCGTCCCGTTGCCATATTGCCAACATATTTACAAAAGGTCTTCCTCGTGTATTGTTCGATGACTTTCGATCCAGTCTTAACGTTCGGGAACCTCCTGTTTTGACTGCGGGTGTGTGTTAGAATAAGATTTGTATAAATGTGTTAATATTATCTTGTGTATAAAGATATTGCAAGATATAAGCCTTTGATTAGATAGTTTCCTTATTGATAGGACTCCTTGTACTAGTATATATACTCTTCACTCATTAATAAGAAACCCATCGAAGAATATTATCTTTCAAGAAGCGTGATTTTTGGTGTGTAAAAACGTTATGAGGTGGCGCGCGTTTAATTCAAGGTGTTTCGCCACGTCAGATATTTATGCCTCGTAGCAGTGTGTTCGAACAGTGGGCATTTTTTTTAACCAAAATTAAAAGTTAATGGGTATTTGAAAACCATGCAAAGTTAACGGTCATTTACTGAAATGTGGAAACATATCGGGCAAAATTTCAAATCTCCCTATCTAAAATTTAGGTAAATTACATAAAATATTGCCGATGACAGATTGATAGTTAAATAACTTAAAAGACACCTTATACTGATTAAATCATCCAAAAAATTAATGAGTTATATAAAATATTCACCTTGTCCATTTTTACAACTTAGAGAGAAAAACTATATAACATACACGGCACGGTACTTGAAAGAAGAAAACAATCCTTAGAGTTGGGCTGGTCGAATTCAATGGTAGCGCGCACCCCATCCGCACCGGGAGAGAATCCACTATCCCACTTTTGTATCCCACTAATATTAATAGTATTAACTTAATAAAATTGAAAAGTTAAACCGCGTTAAAAAGATGCTAAACCTAGAACTCCCGTTCACGGCAATCTCCGATCAAATCATCCCCGGCGCGACTGAATTTGTCCCGCCGGACAGTAACGTTAACGACACAAGAATCCAGAAAAGGTTACGACCAACAGAGGAAATGGAAATAAACCCGAGAACCCCCCAATTCGAAACTCCGATGCGAGGGAAGACGGCGAATCCACATCAGACATATGCGGATATGTTTAAGAGGAAATCGAACCAAAAAGATATCCGATTCGACGATCAAGCCATACTCGAGGCACATGAGTTCATCACATATGAACCACATACCGAAGATAGACCATTTACAAAGATGGTAGTGGCGGATGAACTGAAAACCCTAATGCGGAAACAATGGGAGAATGCGATCATAATCCGAATCCTTGGCAACACATGGTACTATCCAGCTCTCCGCGCAAAATTAGATTCGTTATGGAAACTACAAAACGAATTTGAGTTAATTGACCTCGGCAACAACTGCTATTGTCTGAAGGGGATCAATGACGACAAAAGGGAGTCGATCCTAACCGAAGGACCATGGCAACTCGCCGGCAAATTTCTGTCAATTCGAAAGTGGTACCCAGGTTTTCGTGCGGACAAAGACAAGATCGACAGTGCGATAACTTGGGTCCGGGTGCTGAACGTACCGGTAGAGTTTTTCCACAACTCAATGGTATTAGGGCTTGCAAAGTGCATTGGGGATCCGATCAAGGTGGATAATAATACGCATAATGCGATACGAGGAAAATATGCTCGTTTTTGTGTCCAAGTGCGTACGGATAAACCACTACCAATGGGGAATTGCGTCGATGAGGACACCTTCCAAGTGGTCTATGAGAACTTGCCGACGTTATGCCATGCTTGCGGGAGGGTCGGACATGAGAAAACGGACTGCACGTGGTTGTCGAACGGGGAAAAAGGGAAAGAAATGAATCAGAGTTTTGAAAACAAGGAGGAGGAGTCTACGGAATGGCACACACAAAAAGCAAAGAAAAAAGACTATGACGACTGGATGGAGGTGCCGATGAGGAAAGGTAAAAATTCCCAACGCTGCACGAATCGCCCCATCTATCCTCCTGAGGAGAGGTTTGGTTTCAAACCCCAGTTCGAACATGAGGAGTACGACATACATGCAACAACCACGCCTGCCATAAATCCGAGTGCTTATGGGAAAAGAGTCCTTCCAGAATCACTACGTCCACAAGGAAAAAAGGGGAATAATTTAGGAAAGATTCCTATACCACGTACAATTCTAAAAAGACCACAAAATTCCTTAAATAAAAAAACTCAAGGCATGGGGACAGATTCTAATCCCTTTGAGATTTTGGGAGAAACAGGAGAGGAGCAGAAAGAAATTCGACCGTTCGGATTCAGCACTAATACAAGGAAAAATAATGGCGATCAATCCGGAGGAGGTACGAGTGATATTACGAAACGGTATGGTGATAGCCGTCTGGGAAGGGCCGCCGAGAATAGAGACAGTCATTCATCGATTTTAGGGCCTCTCAAGGATATTACGAACACAACGGGACGAAAGAATGGTCCGAGTACTTCTCATACCTCCGACTGTTTGGGAAACGGAGACGAAAGTCTTTCGAGTGAGAAGAGCGGACACCTCGACCTCATGGTGGCAGAGAATAGCTGTGAGCTTATGGGAAGTAAGGAGGCAAATGGCGTTAATGATAGAAACGCTAAGACAGATGTTTGCGACATGGATGGGATGTCCTTTTGATAACCCGGTCCACCCCTACCATACACCTTTTATGTCGATGAAAATTATTTCCTGGAATTGCCAAGGCACAGGTAACGATGATTTTTGTCGTAATTTTCACGAGGTTGTGAGGAGACACAACCCTACGGTCGTGTTCATTATGGAAACAAGGGTGAGTGCAGACCATGCGCGAGAAATTCTCCCACGGTTGGGTTTCTCAAATTATGTTATGGCTCCGACGAGAGGAATGGAAGGAGGAATTTGGTTGTTGTGGAACAACAACGAGTTGGATGTTAGAATTAGATCAATCGAGGAGCAGGCAATACAAGTTCGGATCCGAAGAACGGTGAATGATGAGTGGGGGCTGTCCGACGTGTACGCGCAACCTCGCAAAAGTGATAAGATTCGAGCTTTTGAGAATTTGGTTAAAGTGGCGGGGGAGAGCGATTTACCGTGGCTAGTTATCGGCGATTTTAACGAGGTTAGATACGCTCATGAAAGGCAAGGAGGGAGGACGGTAGCACTTAGTCGACTTAGATGGTTCAACAACTACCTAGATCGATGCGGGCTCGTTGACTTAGGCTTCCATGGACCTGCGGTTACATGGACTAACAAAAGAGGTGAGGGCACAAACATCCAAGGGCGAATCTATAGAGTCTTAGCGAACCAACGGTGGTTGGATAAATTTCCGAAAAGCACGGTCGTTCACGTGCCCCGTGTTCGTTCGGACCACTACCCGATCATCACATATTGCCACGGTGTTGGATCAAAGTTTGGGAACCGTCCGTTTTGATTTGAAACGGCTTGGCTACGCCATCCGGATTGCGAAGGGAAACTGAAAAATATTTGGCGGATAAACCCAAGAATTTTGGATGCGATTGATCAGGTCCCAAAGGAGATGATACCATGGAATAAGTCGGTATTTGGGAACATCTTTCTGCGGAAAAAAAGAATCCTCACACGCATAGAAAGGGTACAAAGAGTGAACAGTCGCGGGTATAGCTCATACTTGAATAACTTGGAGAATGAACTCATTAAGGAGTTCAATGAAATTCTTAAACAAGAGGAGATCCATTGGCTTCAAAAATCCAGAATTAGTTGGATTCGAGATGGCGACAGAAATACAAAATTCTTTCATAACTCCACGTTGAACCGTCGGCGGAAAAATAAAATTATTATGCTCAAGATTGAGGAAAATTGGGAGTCCGATGAAGCGAAACTCCAAGAGCACACGAGATCCTTTTTTCGTGGGCTGTTTTCGTCGAACGAGGCTGTTAATGCAAGAAGGAGAACAGATACGGTTCAGCTATCGTGCTACCAAGCGCGCATGAATTCGGAGGATAGGGCAGCCCTTTGTCGAGAAATAGATATGGAAGAATTGAAGTTGATCGTGTGGGCGCTGCACCCGTTGAAGGCCCCTGGGCCGGACGGACTCCAAGCACTTTTCTACCAACAAGGATGGGAGTGGATACAAGATTCGCTGCTCCAATTTGCGAGAGATGTATTTGAAAAGAGGAGATTCGAGCCACGGATATGTGAGGCATATTTATGTCTCATCCCCAAGATCCCGAACCCGGTAACTATTTCTCAATTCCGTCCTATTTCCCAATTCTGTCCTATTTCCCTATGTAATGTTTTATATAAATTCATTACCAAGAGCATCACCATGAGGCTGAAATAAATGATGCCAAGGATTATTGCTCCGACACAATCTAGTTTTATTAAAGGCCGGAGTACACAAGATAATATCTTTGTCTTACAAGAGATCATTCACTCGTTAAGAACGAAGAAAAATAATAAAACGGGTGATATGATAATGAAACTAGATTTGGAAAAGGCGTATGGTAAGGTGAATTGGGATTATTTGGAGGAGACGTTGAAAGTATTTGATTTTCCATAACCTTTGATCGAGCTTATCATGTTTTGCGTTAGAAACGCAGCGACACGCATCCTTTCGAATGGCTCGCTTCTTACCGCTTTCAAACATTCTTGTGGTTTACGCCAAGGGGACCCGTTGTTGCCATACGTCTTCGTCCTTTGTGTTGAGAGACTTTCATATCTTATTCAAGAAGAAGTCGCTAAGAAAAAATGGAAGCCGATTGTTCCTTGTAGGGGTGGCCCTCAACTCCCACATCTATTCTTCGCGGATGACCTTATTCTTATGGGGAAAGCGACTAACGCCACAACCCGGGGTATAAAAAAGGTGCTAGATCAGCTTTGTGATATGTCGGGTTTGAGGATCAGCCCCCAAAAATCCAAGGTATTTTTCTCGAAGAGAGACGGGGCGAGCCTGAAAAGAAATATTAGCGGGATTCTTGGCTTCGAACAAACTGTGAACTTGGGGAAGTATTTGGGGATAAATCTTATACATGGTAGAGTGACGAGGGAGGCATTTGCAGAGGTTCTCGACCGGGTTATGAAGAAACTTATTGGGTGGAAGAGTAATTTGCTTTCGTTTGCGGGACGAGCTACTCTCATCCAATCCGTCTCCTCGGCCATGCCAATTTATCACATGTAATCCTCGTGGTTACCGGATCACGTGTGTGACCAGTTGGATAAGTTGAATAGAGATTTCCTTTGGTCTACAGATATTGCACAAAGGAAGCTACACCTCGTGGGGTGGGAGGAAGTAGCTAGAACGAAGGCTAGAGGAGGTTTGGGAATCCGGACGAGTCGCACTAGTAACGAAGCCCTTCTCTCAAAATTGGCGTGGAAAATCTTGAAAAAGGAGAAGACGGTTTGGAGCGAGCTTGTCCAAACTAAATATTTGAAGAAGACATATTTTCTTGACTATATGGCGAAAAGTACGGATAGTGCAACATGGAAAGGTCTTGTAAGATGTATAAATCTTATGAAACCGTTCTTGAGATGGAAAATAGGCGATGGGAAATCAATCTCCTTTTGGTACGATAACTGAATGGGCGACGGGCGGTTGAAAGATGAAGTGCGGATTATTAATCCTCAAGAAGTCGGTCTTCGCCTGTGTGATATGTTCTCAAATGAGGTGGGGTGGGATTTGGATGGCCTGATGACTTCTATACCGCTGAGTTTGCAAATTAAAATCCAAATGAAAACAATGGTTTTGAACGAATCTGAGGACTCGGTGTTGTGGAACGAAACTGGAAGTGGGGAGTTTTCATGTCAATCAGCGTACAAGGCTTTTAAGGAGATATACGAGGTGGAAGCAAGGACACAACCTAGGCATAACTGGATTTGGAAAAATCCGTTGAGTAACGAAATAAAACACTTTCTTTGGCTTGTGGCGAGGGATAGATTGGCTACAATTCACCTTCGCAAGGTACGGAAAATTGCAGCCGAGTCGATGTGCGAGGCCTGCTGGCATCCGGACGAGAATTGCTTGCATATATTTCGGTCATGCAAGGAGGTAAGACGGATTTGGAGAAGAATCATGTCACAAGCAGACCTGACAGTGTTCCATATTACTCCCGACGAGGAGTGGCTCAAAAAGAATCTATGCAACCTCGATTTCAAGAGTCCAGTGATACCATATATAAGCTGGAGATACATTTTTGCCGCGACCTTGTGGTGCATCTGGAAGGCAAGGAACGCGCGGGTTTTCCGGGGAAACAATGATACAACAATCAACATTATCCACCAAATTAAATTGCTAGGAGTGGACCTTAGTTTGGCGTGGATGGGAAGAAATGCCAAAAAACCGAAGATGACTTGGAAGAAACCAAATGAGGGCTGGACTAAATTAAATGTAGACGGATGTTGCCGGAGCAATATGAACCAATGAGGGGCTGGAGGTGTGCTTAGATCCGATACGGGAGCATGGATTTGGGGATTCAAAATGCACCTAACGTCGCCAACCGTAGAAGAGGCCGAACTAGAGGCTCTACGCAAAGGGCTACAAATCGCATGGGATAGGAGGGTACCTAATATCGAGGTCGAAATGGACTCGGAGACATGTTACCGTATGCTTACAACGTATAGAGACCCGATGAGCCCAACTTCGACATTACTGAAGGAGTGTAGGAATCTGGACGAAATATTAAAACTGCCCTATAACTTTTTTCAGAAGTTAAAATGCCCGTTTTTTTCGGGCCTTGCAAAAATGCCCCGTAAGTCTTGAAAAATCTTTCAAAAATGCCCGATGGCCTTATTCGGGCTAAAAATGCCGACGTGGCGATACAGTCAACGCCACATCATAAAATAGCTCCGCCACGTCATATTTTCAGCCAATAATAATAAATATATATAAATAATAATAATAAACATATATATAAATAATAAAGATATATATATATATATAAATAATAAAGATATATATATATATAAATAATAATAAACATATATGTAAATAATAATAATAAACATATATATAAATAATAAAGATATATATATATAAATAATAAACATATATATATAAATAAAAAAAATAACAATAAAACACAAAAAAATTAAAAAAAATAAAAAAACCCTACTGCACCCCCCCTGACTCCCCTACGCCCCCCACCCCCGCCACCCAACGACCACGATTTGCAGTGGTGGTGGCGTCGATTTGACGCCACCACCACTGCAAATCGCGGTGGTGGTGGCGACCCCACCACCACTACAATCGTGGTCGCCACCACTGCGATTGGCAGTGGTGGTGGCGGGGCGGGGAGGGGGGGTGGGGTTCCGGCTATTCGCAGCGGCGGGGGTGGGGGGGTAAACCGCGGGGATGGATTTTTTATTTTTTTTTATTTTTTTTGTTTTTTATTTATTTTATATAATGTTAAAATATTCATTATTTTATAAATTAGTAAAAATAATAATATATGTTGATATTATTATTTATATATAATATATGTTTTACTTTTACAAATGATTATATATATATATGTTTATTATTTATATATATATATATATAAATATTTTGGGGGGCAAAGTGCAATTTATTTTTGGGTGCAAATACAATATCTAAAGTTATAATGGTTTGTGTGAAAAACGTGTTTTGGCTAAAAAATATGACGTGGCAATGACAACTTGTTGACTGTACCGCCACATAGGCATTTTTGGCCCAAATAAGGCAATCAGACATTTTTACAAGAAATTTCAAGACTTACGGGGCATTTTTGCAAGGCCCAAAAAAAACGGCCATTTTAACTTCTAAAAAAAAAGTTATAGGGCAGTTTTAATATTTCGTCCTAAGAATCTCTTACAACGCCCGTTGAATATAAACGTCCGTTGGATAGCACGAGAGGCGAATTATGTTGCGGATAAACTTAGCAAGTTTGAGCTAGATAGCCACGAGCGGGAAGTATTTTGGGATACCGCTCCGTCTCATGTAGTTGAACTAGTGAACACTGAATGTGTTTAGAATTACTTAGTTGATTTCCTGTTATTACCGAAAAAAAACTTAATAAAATTTACTAAATCAAAAAACTCTTCCTTCTCCCCCCTCTCAGTTTGTGTCACTCTCTCCTCCCTCTTTCTCTCAATTTTCTTCATCTTTAATTTCATTCAAACGTCATAGGTATTCATAAATTTTTAAAAACTAAATTCTAATAAAATATAAATAGTAATTAAAATTTCAAACACTTATTCTTTTTCTCTTCCATTAAATTAATTATTTCAATAATTTGATAAGTTATTGTTTGATATTCTATAAATTCTTTCCAAGCTTTTCCCGATAGATAATTAGAATTACCCATATGGATATTTTCTATTTAAGATTAAAACTTAAAATAAAATTAATTAGAGTGATGTTATTCCCATTTAGTCCAACCTAAATTAGCACTAATTAAGGGCAGACAATATTAAATTTATTTTTGGAATCTTCTTTTTAATCTTAGCAGAAATGAGATTTAATCCCAATTAAATATATATTATGGTGTACAACTCACATCTTTAATCAAAAAAGTAATCAACTTTTGCACCGTGACCATGAAATTAATGCAATAAATTATGCATATTTTTTTATTAATGACATTTCTTTTCTTGCTTCGTTCAACATATGTACATATTTAAATATATTTTGTCTTGTTTTATCTATATAAAAATGATTTTTAACTCTAACTTAATTGCCATTATGTACAAACACATGCATTTGAAGACGTAAATTATTAGTTAAAAAGTTATGTACATTATAAAAAAACTATTAACATATTGAAGTTTCTTAAAAGAGGCTCGTGTTGCATTACTTAAATATTTTCTTAATAATAATTATGGATACATTTATAATTAAGGGCGTGAGTTGTTATTTAATTGATAAAATAATTTGGTGTTAGAGACCAAGATAGATATAGTGCGTGGATTACTAATTGCTATAATTAAGGTGTGTAAATAGATATAAGAAAAATAAAAATAAAAAGGCATAAGAGAGAATAATTATGCTACCATTAAAAGTGAAAAAAGTTAATTAAAATTTATTAAATGTTATATTAACTATTAATAGAAAGTGAAATATAAAAGTGGAACAAACGGTGGAATAGAGAATCTCTCGGAATAGAGGATCTCTCCCCATCCGCACCTATTAAAGTTAAGGGTTAATTATAATTATCAAACCAAAGTTAATATAAAGCACTATATATATATTCACATAGAGATACACATAAATAAAGTACAATTCCTATAGTACTCTTCATATATAACGCACCTCACCCTGCCCGCAGCCCTATTGTAATATTAATGCACATATTCTATTGTAATATTAATGCACGTATTAAAGGAGAAGGCAGAGAGCCGGCCTTTGCTCAAAATAAATGATCAATAGATAGGTAGAGGGTAGATACTTTGCCTGTAGATAATAAAGGTGTGTGTGGGCGAATTTTAGCGGATGGACGTGTAAAATTCCACCCGACTCTGTTCGTGTGGGTGACAAATTTCTAATATATGTATGTCATATATCTATTTTATAAGACGTGACGATGAAAATTGTGTGTGGTGGCGGGTGGGGGACGGGCAAGTGGCGGGATTTCAAAGTAAAAAAAATATATATATATATAACAAAAGTTGTAACGGCAGAAGGTTTGACAATATATGATATTGATAACTCAAAAACTTTATTCTAGTACCAATAACATCGATCAGAACGAGCTACACTAGTGCATTATTTACACTAATGATGAAAATGCAAACAAGCTACACTAGTGCATTATTTATGCTACATGATCACATGACAGGCTAAAAGTGGCAGCCGTTTTGCGGCCTAATTGCTATTCTCCTAATTAACCACCAATAACTTCTTATGCGCGATGAAGCTATTTATAATTCCATGAACACACCTTCCTATATATATATATATATTTACCCTCACATTATATTCAACTAATTAAATCCCATCTTAAATCTTCCACAACATATTTAAATTAATATTTGAGAAATCAAACATTGAAAAATGGAAACAAACATGCAAGTGCAAGTGATATGTGAAGAGATCCTCAAGCCTTCATCTCAAACACCCGACCACCTTAGAAATCACAAACTATCATTGCTCGACCAAATTCTGCCACCAGTTTATATTCCTTTAATCTTTTTTTATGAAGCCCAAGAGCTAAATAACTCTACTACTACACATGCACAAATATCTCAAAAGTTGAAAGAAACTCTATCAAACACTTTAACCACATTCTATCCGTTAGCCGGAAAGTTTGATCACGAAAATTTCACGGTCAATTGCAACGATGATGGTGTTAAGTACGTCGAAGCTCGAGTCCACACCCCACTATCGAACGTGATACAAGATCCAACAGCTGAACAATTGAAGCATTACCTTCCAAAGTTAATCCCTAATCAAGATGAGTATGGTGGCGATGATCACGATTACGTTATTATGGCCTTGCAAATCAATTTCTTTGATTGCGGAGGCGTTGCAATTGGAGTGCGCTTGTTGCATTACATAGGCGACATCGCGTCTTTAGTGGCTTTTATGAGCTCTTGGGCTGCCACGTGTCGTGGTGGGGCCGAAGATAAATTAGTTAAGAAACCTAGTTAAGAATCCTGCTAGGGATTTGTCTCAGACGAATTTGATCTTGTTGCCTAGCGCGACGATCACAGAGGAAGAGTATGCGACAAAAAGACTTGTGTTCGGCAAGGAAAAATTGAAGGAACTTAAAGCTGCTGCTACGACCTCATCGCCAGGGACCAGGGTCATCAAATAATGACGTTGTGAAGGATCCGACGAGGGTGGAACTCGTTTCATCTTTCATTTGGAAGCATTTCATAGAAATCACTATGCTCGAGAAAACAAACAGGATCTTTGGTGCGTCGCAAGCTGTGAACTTGAGGAAAAGAACTGGTCCACCTCACTACTTGGAACACGTGTTTGGTAATTGCTACATGACTCAATACGCGATAATCGACAAGGGTACTTATGTCCCCAAACTCCAAGACTTAGTGCGAGAATTTAGGAAAGCGATAAGAACGCTAGATGAAGAGTACATAAACAAATCACTAACCCAAGGTGACGAACACGATTATGTGTTTGGGTGGGATAAAAATATAGGCCTACTCTTACAAGGGGAAATGTTTAGCTCTAATTTCAGCAGTTGGTGTAGATATCCTGTGTACGAGGTGGATTACGGGTGGGGCAAGCCGGTTTGGGTCGGCACAACGGGTCTTTTGTTGCCTAACTTCACTGTTTTGATGGATACTAAAGATGGAGACGGCATTGAAGCATGGATCACCACAGCGCATGACAACACAGAAACATTTGATAGATATTACCAAACGATCCATTCGAATGCAATAATGGATGACAATGCAAACTAGAAGAACATCACAAAGTTGATCATGGTAAGGAGAATATAGACGTCATATATATAGCTATATGAATGAATAAGAAGAAAAGAGGACTTAGTCCAAATTTACTTATATATAAGAATAAATATCTAATATAAATTAAGACTAAAGGTTTGCGTAGGAAGCAAATTCACTTATCCTGTTTAAAAATGTTACTTGTAAGGAGTTTGGAGTTGGAGTACTTGATGCATGTTTCCATGTAGGATAGTAATTGAAGTGGGAATTTTATCGATTAATGTTAAATGTTGTACCTATGCAAACAAATTAATTTTAGGGATAATTACAGTTACACCCCCTGAGGTTTGGTGTAATTACAAAGACCTCCCCCGAGTTTTGAGTAATTACATTGACCTCCCCTCTAACAAGTAATTGTAATGATGATTACAATTACACCCCCTGAGGTTTGATGTAATTACGAAGACCTCCCCTCTAACTAGTAATTGTAAGTGCATTTCCACCTTTGTCCTTGATCAATTCTATTAATTTTATTTTATTCATTCTCACATATATTTAATTTTGTTACTCATTATTTCTTGACAACAAAAAATTCTATTTGTGCGAGAATAAAACCCACATGTCATAGCGGTGTAAAATATTCATTGTAATTTTATATTACAAAATAATTTCTTTGATAATTAATATTTTTAAATCTTGTTTGAAAGACATTCTTAACAATTGTTTAAAAGTGGAGATAATTACATTTAAAAAAAATATTTTACTAAAAAAATTATGTTGTAATATAAAATTAAAATCAATATTTTATTCTCGCACCAATACGTTTTTCTCGTCAAGAAATATTGAGTAATAAAATTAATTTTTTTTTGATAAGATCAATAAAAGTAAAAATATGTGAGAAATTAATTTAGTGTATTCTTTAATACTTTTTTATTTAGTAATTAAATATTTAATATTACATGCAAACTCTTGAAATTTAATAAATATCAAGTATTTTCAACAACGAATTTAAATTCATTTAAAAAATATAATTGATCAAGGGGAAAGTTGGAAATGCTTTATACAACTACTAGTTAAAGGGAGGTCATTGTAATTATTCAAACCTGAAGGGAGGTCTTTGTAATTACACCAAATCTCAGGAGGTGTAGTTGTAAACATTTCTTATAATTGAGGGGAGGTCATTGTAATTATTCAAACCTCAGGGATGATCTTTGTAAATACACCAAACCTCAGGGGAGTAACTATAATTATGCCTTAATTTTATGTTCAATTATATTGAATCATATGATAATATGCTAATTGCACGATTAGATTGACATTTGATAAGCACTCATATAATCTGACTTTGGTAGATATATGTTATGTAAGCAACCAAGAAAATTATAATATGCCACAAAATAAGGACCGAACGAATTACTTAAATCTAGCATGCATCTATAATAGTTGTATCAAATGCCATGATAGTGCATAAAAGTCGAAATAATACCCCTTAATGCAAAGTTACTATAGGCTATCAAATGACTACATATATACATACACACATATATAAAGTTCAATTTGTATAGCAATTCATACATCAACATAACAAACCCCACTGCTCTATTTTAATATATTATTATTGCACTTCAGCTGGCCCTTGCTAAAGATAGATAAATAGGATTCTGCCGAGTGAGGAGAGCTCAATGCACTCACAAGGATGTGGACCACACACGTGTGGGACTCATCAGTTTGTGAGAGATTGGGCACTACACCCACTGGGTAGTTGTTAATATCAATGCATAAATAAACAACATACCGTTTATAAATTTATCCGCCATAACTAAAGATTTTATTTTTTGTATACTTTATGGTTACCTAACAAGTAACACCTGTACTTATGCTTTCGAGCTTAGAGTTACCTAACACTCATACTCTAGGAGTTGCTTTAGAGTTAGTTCTATAAGTTGGCCATCAGGTAGTACGTACTCAGTTCTATATTTTAGTTGAAATATAACCATTTTTCTCCTACCACCAAGAAACACCGCGAGAACATAAAATTGGCGTGATTATAAAAACATAAAGATGAGAGTTTATATATCCAGGACAAAATGCTTAATTACATAACAAGATGCAAAGATGTGGTTTGTAAAAGACTATTTTGAGCACACGTTAACCCTAGACTAAATTATAAGTAAATATATAAAATTAGAATAAAGATAAATCTGGAAGACTATTTTGTAATCTGCACGAAATGAGTAATTTTCGATCGTGAATTCTGCCACGCAGAGAAGAACCACGATTGAAAATCACTCGATTTGTGCTGATTTCGAACAAGAAATGCGGCGGAATTCAGGATCGAAGTAAACTAGCGAATGATACCATGTGAAATCCTGCAATGGCGATTGAATCGAACTTCGACATTGATGAACAAATTGAAGAAATATTAAACAAACTTTTATTCAACACTTTTAACTAAAGATTACAAAATTCTTCTATCTAAATTCTATTCACAAAACTTAATGAACAATTAGGGATTTAGTTCTATTTGTATTGGGATTGAAAACAGGATTAAATTAGCTAAACTGTTGAACATAAGCTAAGGTTGTTATTTCTATTTTAGGAAAGGTCGTTAGAAAGGTATTTTAAATAGTTTCCATAAATGGAAACTTTTGTTCTGATGTTACAAATCTGCTTTTTGTGGATGAGTTAAGATGGATGCTTCAACAGCCACGTGTCTTGGTGGTGGCGAAGTCGAGAAGGGTAAATTGGTCCAGCCTAAATTTGTAAGGGTAAATACTATTAAGTCCTCTTACAGGAGAAAGTATTTCACACTTTTTCCCATAAGGTTTTAGAAAGAGAAAAGTACCTCATGAGGGTTTATTTTCTCTCTACGAACACCTCCTGGTCAACTTTTCGACAAAAGAGACGAAATATATTTTCGTAGATTCTCCCACGTGCAATTCAAGTGATGGTCGAGAGAAGATTATAAATGTAGTATCAAAATGGTTGAGGGGTCGAAGATTACAATAAGATATGCGGTAAATGAAGGAAAGGTTCATCACGTGAGAATCATGTGATGACATTAATAATAAGAATATTTCGTCACTTATGACATTAATAATAAGAATATTTCGTCACTTCATACAAAAAAAATACCATAGGAAAAACTTTTATCTTTTTGAAACTTTAGGAGACAAAGTGTAAAACAAAATATACGTAAGGGGCTTAACAAGATTTACCCCATTTGTAGTGATCTATAGATCAATTGCAATTTTTTGAGGTACTACTTTACTCTTGTAAAGCTATATATGTGCATGATAGGATTAAATAAGTCTTATTTTTTGGGAAACCTAAATATAACTCGTGTGAGAAATAAGGATACATCGTTTATATTCCTCAAGATTTCAATAATATTAACGAGGCGTATTAAGATTTAACATATCAAACATTTCTATTATTCATCTTTTGCCATGCTTCAATTTGTGCACATGCTTCAATTTTGTTTGTACAGGGTAAGGGTGCCGTGTTGTAAAACTTTCCAAATCTGTCACATTAAATAGGGTCAAAACTGTTAACCCTAAACTATACCCTACATCCAAACTGCCTCCAAACGTGTAAAGATTTACACTATAGTCCAACTTATTGAGTCTAGAGTGTTTTGCCCCTTAAAGCAAATTTTGACCAACAAAATTGCAGATGCATGTCGAAATTGAATGACTGATAAACTGCCCAAAAGGAAAAACTCTACAAAAATTATAGTTAGAGGGTTTCGTGCTAACTTTTAAAAGCGAAGTAAAATTATTGGACCGGAACTTGTGTACTGTTTCTTGACAGACTGCCACTACAAGACTTGAGGGCCATCTGCAACCGCCCGGGCGGTTGCAGAAGGCCCATGGGCGGTCGCGCGAAGGGTATCCGCGACCGTCGGGGCGGTTGCGCGAAGGGTATCCGCGACCGTCGGGGCGGTTGCCGCGTCGGTCGCGGATACCCCTCGTCGCGGGCGGCTTGCGACCGCCGAGCGGTCGCCCTTACACCAAGGCGACCGCTAGGCGGTCGCCATACTAAGGGGCGACCGCCTAGCGGTCGCCATATAATGGGGCGACCGCTAGGCGGTCGCCATATAAGGGGGCGACCGCCTAGCGGTCGCCATATAATGGGGCGACCGCTAGGCGGTCGCCATATAAGGGGGCGACCGCTAGGCGGTCGCCATATAAGGGCCATATAGGGGCGACCGCTAGGCGGTCGCCATATAAGGGGGCGACCGCTTAGCGGTTGCTAGATTTAGAACTTTCGAAATTAATATAAGGGGGCGACCGCCCCGGCGGTTGCAGATAATATTCATCAAAACAAAAAAAAACAATAATATTCTGGAAATTTTCCAGAAAATTATTGTTTTTTTGTTGAAATTAAAATGGTGAAACAAACGAAAAGAAGGGAAACAAAACGAAAAGAAGAGAAACAAAATGAGAAAAAGAGAAACAAAAAAAAGAAGAGAAACACAAAATAAAAGATGAGAAACAAAAAAGAAAAGAAGAGAAACAAAAAGTAAAGAAGTGAAACAAAAGGAAAAGAAGAGAAACAAAAAAGAAAATAAGAGAAACAAAAAAGAAAAGATGTGAAACAAAAAGAAAAGATTAGAAAAAAGGGTTATGTTTTGGAGATAAAAAGTTTTTGAGTTTTTGTGAATTGAAAAAGAAGAGTGTTAGGTATTTTGTTATGAAGATATAAGAAAGTGTTTGGTATTTGTTGAAGATATAAAAGAAAAGAATGTGTTGAGTGTTTTGTTGAAGATATAAAAGAAAAAAGAGTGTTTGATTATTTGTTTTGTAGGTAAAAAGAAGTTTTTGGGTTTTTTTTTTGGATTGGAATAGAAGAGTGTTTGTGTTTTGATTTGAAGATAAAATGAAGTCTTGGATTTTTCTTTGAGAGTGTAAGAGTTGTGAATGAAAAATTAGGGGAAGAATGGTGGGTATATATAAGATTTGGGTGAAAATTTTGAATTTTCGTAAAAATTTGAATTCCCCCCAAATTTCAGCAGAATTTGCAACCGCTCGGCGGTTGCAATGTATTGAAAATTTTGAATTTTCGTGAAAATTTGAATTTCCCCCCCAATCCCGCCCAATTTCAGCAAAATTTGCAACCGCCGAGCGGTTGCGAGAAGCCCTTGCAACCGCCTGGCGGTTGCAGATATCGAGTATTGGCAACCGCCAGGCGGTTGCCATGTGACATAGCAACCGCCAGGCGGTTGCCAAAAAATCCATTTTGAAATTAGTGATTTTTGAGAAGTATCTTGATGTGTTTGTGTTTATTGAACTCAAATATCATTATTAAATGTGAATAGTAGTAGTAAATAACTACAAAACTTGTAATTAAGTTAGTAAAATAGTAGATTATGTGATTAGGCGAGTTATCAACGATATACCTATATATTATGTTCAACAACTAATCATCACACTTAGTTCTTAATGTCGTCCCTAAGCTTAATTTTCCAATGAAACCTTATAATTTGGCTTGTTTTAACTATCATTAAGGTAATTATCAACTCATGAAACAACGTACCACAACGTATCATCCAAAATAATAAAAATTCATGTATGACTATTATCTGCAACCGCCAGGCGGTTGCCAATGCCAGTATCAGCAACCGCCAGGCGGTTGCCAATGGTAGTATCAGCAACCGCCAGGCGGTTGCTATGTGATCTCGCAACCGCCCAGCGGTTGCGAGAAGCCTTTGCAACCGCCCAGCGGTTGCGAGAAGCTCTTGCAACCGCCTGGCGGTTGCAAGAACTGAATATTCGAAATTAGTGATTTTTCGGAAGTATCATGATGTGTTTGTGTTTATTGAACTCAAATATCATTATTAAATGTGAATAGTAGTAGTAAATAATTACAAAACTTGTAATTAAGTTAGTAAAATAGTAGATTATGTGATTAGACGAGTTATCAACGATATACCTATATATTATGTTCAACAACTAATCATCACACTTAGTTCTTAATGTCGTCCCTAAGCTTAATTTTCCAATGAAACCTTATAATTTGACTTGTTTTAACTATCATTAAGGTAATTATCAACTCATGAAACAACGTACCACAACGTATCATCCAAAATAATAAAAATTCATGTATGACTATTATCTGCAACCGCCAGGCGGTTGCCAATGCCAGTATCAGCAACCGCCAGGCGGTTGCCAATGGTAGTATCAGCAACCGCCAGGCGGTTGCTATGTGATCTCGCAACCGCCCAGCGGTTGCGAGAAGCCTTTGCAACCGCCCAGCGGTTGCGAGAAGCTCTTGCAACCGCCTGGCGGTTGCAAGAACTGAATATTCGAAATTAGTGATTTTTCGGAAGTATCATGATGTGTTTGTGTTTATTGAACTCAAATATCATTATTACATATGAATAGTAGTAGTAAATAACTACAAAACTAGTAATTAAGTTAGTAAAATAATAGATTATGTGATTAGGCGAGTTATCAACGATACATCTATATATTATATTGAACAACTAACCATCACACTTAGTTTTTAATGTTGTCCTTAAGCTTGATTTTCCAATAAAACTTATAATTCGCTTGTTTTAACTATCATTAGGATAATTATCAACTGATGAAACAACGTACCACAACGTATCAACCAAAATAATAAAAATTCATGTATGACTATTATCTGCAACCGCCAGGCGGTTGCAGATATCCAGTATCAGCAACCGCCAGGCGGTTGCTATGTGATCTCGCAACCGCCGAGCGGTTGCAAGAATCCCTCGCAACCGCCCAGCGGTTGCGAGGAACCTTCGCAACCGCCCAACGGTCGCCACGTCTCAGTGGCGACCGCCTGGCGGTCGCTCTGCGGTCGCCGTTAATGGCGACCGCCCGAGCGGTTGGGGGGGGCGGTTGCGGATGCCCCCCAAATCTTGTAGTGTGCTGGTATGGTGAACACACCGACTACATAGCACCAGGTGTGCAACGAAACTAAAAGAGAACACGAGACTTAGTAACAATTGGCAGATTCTTATTAATTAATACGTGCACTAAATACAACCAAAAGGTTTAAGAGAACCAACCTAGCCTAAACTAGAGACAACTTGGGAAACTGGATATTTTAGCTATCAACAAGAAACGATTAAACTCTCAAGCTAAAACACTTCTAAGACTCGTAGATAAAATGATCTGCATCCCTTCCTAATAGAAAACGTAGGAGCCTTGCACAAGAAAATGTATCCCCTTCAATCTTCAATCTTTGTCTTCTTGATTGATGTCGATCCTCTTGGAGCTAAAGATCCCTATTGATCTTGTATAACAATCTTCTAATAAGCCACCTCTTTGATCTTTATCCAAACCACCCGCCCCTCTTGCTTCTAATCCAAGTCACATGCCTAGAATCACATCTTCGAATTGGATTTAATCCAAAATTGTGTCCAAGTTCGTCATTATCTTTTGTAAATAAGATAACTTCATAATCTTCTGCGTGAATCCTATTAAATATTGACCTTTTAACCTGAAAAATAAGCTCAAATAAACTAGAAAATGTGCTAATTAAAAGGTTAATAAAAAAGGCAAAATATATAAATATTATTAAATTCGCAAAAATATATAAATGCAGAATATTTGGTGCGTTGACAACACCTTGCACTTACACTAAGGAATAGCTTGTAAAAGAAAGAATATTTTGAGGAGTTTACTACTATATATGTATTGAATATCGCATTGTTTGAAATTCTTTTAATATTAGCTTTTGTCATATTCTCGAGAGAAAAGGAAACTTTTTTTTTTTGGTGAATCGAGAGAAAAGAAACTTTGTAATACCAATACTTGCTCCCATTTTCTTTTTCTTTTGAAACATCCTGTTGGATAGTTTAAGCTGTGGATAAATGGATTGCATGCATATCAAGTAATTCTATGGAATTCTAGGCTTTCTAGCAACTTACTTCTTACTTCTTAGTAATTAAAAAACATACCAAACCATATTAATGATATCACGAACAAAAGTTGAGTCAATAAGTGTTGTTACTTGTTAGGCAAGACTAAATTAAAGCCTGAAGTTACAATAGGTAAGATCTAGTTGAATTACACAAAATGCTCGAGACATAATTTGAGAAACACCGTATTAGTTAACACTATCCAAAAAGTTAATGAATTTGATCATAAGATAGTTATCTTTTCTTATAATAAAATTAGCGGGAATAGGAACACAAATACAACATCTGAAAGTTGAAATATCAAAAATTCCTTGGAATCGGGCCTAGTCGATCGAGTTCAATATTATGATTTTTCTTTTTCAAATATTAAAAATCTAATAAAAGTCAACTAAGGAATTTGTAGGCTTCGGAAAGGCAAGAAGCCAACTTCTTTTTGACGATTATGCCCTTGCCTGAAACATGTACCCGGCACGTGCCGCAACTTTCCGGCAAAATTTTGGCTGGAGTGTTAACTTGGGGCAAATCACACAAATGGCATAGTTTGAACTCTGATTTGGCAATAGATCGTATTATATATATACGCGGGTCGGTTACAGGTAAGTGATCTAATAGTACAACGAATCTATCTCAAATCACGCCTACACTATGTATCTCGCATAGACTTGGTTCGGAACACCTCGAACTAACGCCTTGATGCTTGGACGGCAGGGGTATATCGGTAACTAGGTCAGATGTATATCGGTGATCGTCTTCGACGTGATATCGAGGACGCCCCTCGATGTGATATCGGTAGTGTGGTGGTATGACGTATCAGTAGAGCACAAGGTTATCTCGATATCGAGTTCGATATCGAGAGTGAGATCGAGGATTTATTTCGATGTGATGCGTGGTAGCTGAGGGATAATAATTGCTTGTTTTAGGATCAGGGTATCGCGTATTTATAGACCTCGGATCCGGGGACCACAGTACCATATCGGTGATTATCACCGATATCATCTCGAAAGTGGTCCCCGATATGATTAAATATGGGCCTGGTTTGGGCCAGGCCCAATATGCGGGAAATGCCCATATCATGTAGTCCTCCAATTTGGGGATTCTTATCTTAGAGATAAGAGTCCGCAAATTTAATTTTGAATTTCTAGGTTATCTGTACCCTTCGTCCCGCCAGTTCAAATGACAGAGATCAAATTTGCGGGGAATGCACCTTGTGATGAAGTTCGATGGATCCCCTAATGCAGTGGACGCATAGTTTGAGGTCCTCGTTTGAATTCTACGTTTCTTGGGATTTGAATTTCTTATAAATATGGGAATTGCACTTTGATAATTGTGATTGGGCCACCGGTGTAATTGTTATATTTTCGAGGCTTTTTGCGTAATAGGATAGGATATCGGGTCTCATCGTTGATATTATGTCGAAACGCATATTCGATATGATGTCGAAAGTATCTTTCGATGTGGTTAAAGCTTCCGTCTATAAGTAGGGCTTGTAAGAGACCTTGAAGGTCATAGTTTTCTGTGTCTTCTCTGTCGTTAGCGTAACCACATCGGTATGTATATCGGTAATCATATTCGATATATTCCCCGACGTGTATTTCGATCTCGCCGTTGTACTTGATTTATTTATTATTATTTTCTCATGCTGATACTCTAATTATTCTGCAGGTACATTATATTTTTCTGAGATATTCCGCCAGAATGGGTTTCAGACAATTGATGCGTAAACTTCAAGCCGACCGTGATGCTCAGAAAGTTGCATTGGCTGAGACGGCAGCAGTCGCGGTGGCGCCTGAAACAGGGTCTGCGTCTAGCTTTGACCTGAATAATACTGCCACTAATGTTCTGGCAGAGGCATCGGGAGTTGAGCAACCTCCCCCTAGCACTGTAGTACCTGAACATATTAGTGAAGAATGTTTCGAAAATGTTCCTGCAACGGTTGGGTCCTTTAGCCAGGACATCCTTGATGTGGTGGGAGGCCTGGATGGTGCGGCCAATCTCTTGGAGGTGTTGACCTCGAAACATGAGGGTGTGGTTCATCCGCCTGACGGGACTGTGTTGACGGAGAGACCAGTTACTAGGTCTCCTTCTGGTGAGTACGTAGCTCCACGTTCTGAGTCGATGGCCAACATCCCTTTGATCGAGAACGTTGGAGATTCGGAATCGAATACCCATGTCAACTTGGGTGATTCAGTGGATGTGCCTTTTACTGTGGGGTCGGGTTCTTCAAGCCCGAACCCTACTAGCGGCATGGGAAAGGCGACTGTTTCAGGTACGACTGACAAGGGTAAAGGGCAACTGCATGAGCCCTCGATATTGGGGGGCTTTGCCCTTATCTTTCCTAGGATTCCGATTACGAAGCCTGCCGTTGACCTGGCTAGGGTATCGGGTAATAAAAGGTCTCGTGACGGGACTGTCCACAATGTCCACTCGTCTTGGAGTTCGGGCCCCAAGAGGGCGGGTGTTGTCAAATCCTCCAAGCGAGTAGAATTCCCTGAAGTAGATGTTGTACGGGGAATGATGCGGACTTTTCCTCCTCCAGTAAACGTGCGGGTGCTCACAGAATTTGAGCGGGCCCAGAATATACGCCGCAACACTCACCTGTTTCAGAGTGTACGTATCTTAACATGACTTCGTTTGATCTTATTTGACTGTTTAACATAATGTTACTGATTGTATTGTGCAGACGACAAAGCTGGCGGTCTCGTGTCTAAAAACAATTCGCGAGTCCAAGGGTGACCCTGACGCTGTCGCTGCCGAGCTCGAGGCTGATATCTTGAAGATGGGGGAGTTCAACCCCATGGTGTTAGAGAAGTTGGAGGCTGAAAAAAAGGATGCGCTGAAGACATGTCATAAGCTCCGGGAGGAGTATGATTTGTTGAAGGGCAACTTCAAAACATTAGTGACTGAGATCGACCAAGGAAAGGCGCGTGAACTTGCGGCCAACAAGGAGCTAGAGAAACTGAATGCTGAGGTGGTGGCGGTGAAGGCTGCTAACGAACGTCTCTCGTTGGAGCTATCCACTGCCAAATTAGCTCATTTGGACTTGGTATATATCTTGTTTACAATATCTGCTTCTATTTTCTTCTCTTGTATTTAATAGAGTTCAATTTGTAGGAATGTCGTCCTGATCTCCTCCGGGTTGGAGCGGAGAAGTTTATGGAAAGCTCGAGCTTCCGAAACCTAATTTTGAAGGTCTGGGAGGCAGCATTTCATGCTTGCGTAGGGCAAGTATTGAAAAATGACGGTTTCAAGGACTCCCTCGAGTTGAGTGGGTTGAACCCGAGGCATGATTACAAAGACCTGCCGATTGGTGGCCTAGATGAGGTGGAGGAGGGTCCGGCCGACCCTGACTTGTTTTTCGAGGTCGTTGAGAAGAAGACTGAAGGGTCCTCGTGGGAGTAGTTGTTTACTGCCTTTATTGTAATTTGAATTTATCCCTTTCCGGACTATCTCCGATTCGTGGTTCTGTAACTGAATGTTTATTTCTCTATTATCTTCATAATCTGTGACTCTGCGTGACCTCATTGTCTAATAACTTGTTGATTTTTATTGTCATGATGGTAGAGTGTGCAGTATTTCGATATCTGACACTGCATTCATTTCGTTCTCGTATTGATGGGATTTCTTTACTCTGCTTGTCGTCTACAAAGGATGATTTGAATTCCCTCGGTGTTGGTAGAAACATGGGTAATCTGCCACCGCTCATTGGTAGGAGCTCGCCCGTTATCACAGGGGATACTTTCCTTGTGGGTAGGGGCCCATCCCGTTATCACAGGGAACCCGTTATTGCTCAAATGTTTATGATCAACCCCGTTATCACAGGGGATACTTTTCTTGTGGGTAGGGGCCCATCCCGTTATCACAGGGAACTCGTTATTGCTCAAATGTTTATGATCGACCCCGTTATCACAGGGATATTTTTCTTGTGGGTAGGGGCCCATCCCGTTATCACAGGGAACCCGCTATCGTTCAAATGTTTAGGATTGACCCCGTTATCACAGGGGATCTTCTTCTCTTTGTAGGCGACCCGTTACCACTCATGGGTAGGAGCCCGCCCGTTATCACTGGGGAACCCGTTACCGCTCATGGGTAGGAGCCCGTTCGTTATCACAAGGGAACCCGTTACCGCTCATGGGTAGGAGCCTTTTCTTTGTAGATGACCCATTACCGCTCATGGGTAGGAGCCCGCCCGTTATCACAGGGGAACCCGTTACCGCTCATGGGTAGGAGCCTTTTCTTTGTAGATGACCAGTTACCACTCATGGGTAGGAGCCCGCCCGTTATCACAGGGAAACCCGTTACCACTCATGGGTAGGAGCATTTTCTTTGTAGATGACCTGTTACCGCTCATAGGTAGGAGCCCGCCCGTTATCACAGGGAACCCGTTACCGCTCATGGGTAGAAGCCTTTTCTTTGTAGATGACCCGTTACTGCTCATGGGTAGGAGCCCGCCCGTTATCACAGGGGAACCCGTTACCGCTCATGGGTAGGAGCCTTTTCTTTGTAGATGACCCGTTACCGCTCATGGGTAGGAGCCCGCTCGTTATCACAGGGGAACCCGTTACCGCTCATGGGTAGGAGCCCTTTTTTTTGTCTATGTCCCTTGGTGACTCTGTCGTCATGGAGTCTGTGAGTCTCTAGGCCTTGTAAAACATCACATACAAGAAAGGTTTTCCGATGTAAAAGCTTATGTGACATCATGAAATGATGCGCATGTGTTATCTGCGGAAAGTCCCCTCAATCTGGGAATTTCAGTTTTATGAAAGAAAAGGTGTTTCCATTGTGTTCTAACACGCCTGTTGTACCTGTTTGTATCTGTTGCACCTGTTTAGATGGATAATATTGAATAATCTGGGGCAATGCCCCCTGAATCCATTCTTTTTTAAAAAGCGAGGGTTTAATATTCCCTATGTCCTTTTTGGACATAGTAATGTGTGATGTACCTGTAAGAGGGCGATGTGTTAAAAATATATCTATGAGAATACTCCCCAAATTCTTCGTGCAATTCTCTGCACTTCCGTAATATCCGATTAGGATATATCCCTGCATGAAATATGAGATTTCATAAAGCAAGAATAAAAAAGTAGTGACGGATAACGGTCGAAGTCTAGGTAAACCTAACCCGCCTACGTATCCCGTTGAGTAGGGAATCAGACCGGCGTAGTTCCCCCTGTTTTAGTTACATGCCGACCCACGAAGGGGCAAAATAAAAGATAACGGTCGAAGGCTAGGTAAACCTAACCCGCCTATGTATCCCGTTGAGTGGGGAATCAGACCGGCGTAGTTCCCCCTGTTTTAGGTTTACAAACTAACCCACGATGGGGAAATGTTTCAATTGTTCAAGCATAATTTAAAAACTACTGAAATTTAAAATATTGTTCTGTATGTTCCTCATGGTGATCACTCCGTGCGCGGAATGTATTCTTGGTGTGGGACTTGTATTTCCTGTCTTCTTCTGATTTTAGGGTGCTTCAGCGAGTCCACGTAGCACATCCATCCTTGTACCTGGTCACCTAGAATTTCACCGACTCCTTGAGGTGTCGAGAATCTGATATTCTGGTAATAAGTAGAGACCACTGCCCTGATCTGGTTGAGTACCGGTCGGCCAATGATGGCGTGGTAGGGGAATGGGATGTCGACTATTGTGTATTTTATCGGCGTCACCCGGGTGCGTGGGTTTCTCCCAAACACTATGGGCAATATAACTTGTCCGAGTGGAACTACCTCTGCTCCGCCAAATTCGGTCAATGGGGTGGATATCGGCTCTAGCCAGCCTGGGGCTATCATCATGTGCTCGTAGGCTTTTGAGAATATCAGGTTTGCGGAGCTTCCACTATCCACCAGAACTTTATGCACCTGATATCCATCCACATTAATAGTAATAACCAAAGGACAGTCTAGTTTACCTGCGGTCAGGGCCAACGGACTAAGTTGCTCCAAGTCTCTCCTGGTGAAAGAGATCTCCTGCTCCAAGTACGCTTCTGGTACGATTGCATTTGTGTACCCAATATAGGCTCTGCCCTGGACTCTCCGTGTTATCGTTTCTCGGCCGCGAGCAGTGTCGGCTCCCAAGGCTCCTCCATTGATCATGTTTATGACACCTCTGCTCGGGGCATTCACTATGGTCCTACCACGCTCCTCGGGTGCCTCAATCATCTTTTGTTTTCCTCTCCTGGGTGAGTAATCTCTTCAGGGGATAAAGAATGTTCTGTCCCCATAGCATCTTCCTTGGTGTTTCTGACAAACTCGACCAATTTTCCTTCTTTAATCAATCTTTCAATTTCATTCCGCAGGTGCGTACAATCATCTGTCCTGTGTCCAGGTTGACGGTGGTACGTGCAGTATTTGCCCGACGACTTCATCCCGGGAGTCTCATTCAATGGCCTGGGTTCCGTCAACCATCTGTTTCTCTTTGCTACGGCCATCACTTCCAGAATGCCTCTATTCAACGGTGTGTAGGTCCTTGGGGGCCTTTCTCTATTGCGATCTATGTCCGCATTCCTGTTGAAAAATGAACCTTGACGCGTTGCCATCATCTCGTCCTCGTAAACCACTTGGTTCGCGAGCATGTTGATATGTGCTATGGTGGGCTCAGTCAATTTGATTAGCTCGCCGGCGAACCTGCGATGGGCCGTACCCTTGAACAGCATCATCATGACCTGCCCGCCATGTGGCTCATCCACTTTCAACAATTCATCATTGAATCTCTTCATATATTCCCGGAGGTTATCCCTTTCCCTCTGCTGCACCGCACCGAGGTGCAACATGTTGGTCTTCATTCTCTTTTGGCTAGAGAACTAGTTCTCAAACTTTTCTCTTAGTTGCTCATAGTCCATTATGGATCTGGCCTCCAGCCTAGCGAACCAATCTAGTGCAGCGCCCGTTAAAGTGGTGGATATGATCTTCGCCTTTATGTTTTTTGAGTAGTTGTGCAGATTCAAGACTATCGACCTGATGGAGATGATCTGTAGGATCACTTCTTCCGTCGTATGGCTTGATCACTGGGATCTTGTCCCCTCTTTGCAATACTTCAGCCTCTATCTCATCCAAAAACGGGGTCCTGCTGCGACCCTTCCAATGACTCTGAGTCACCTTCCTCGTCAACTCCGCCCTCTCGCGGTCTAGTTGTTCCATCCTCCTCGATATTACCAGCAATACTTCTGCATCTTCATTCTTTAATTATGCAATCTCAGCGCGGTCGCGACCGCATTCCATTCTCCTGATTACTTCCGCTCTCTCGCGGTCAAGTCGTTCCATCATTCTTGCTATCTCTCGATCCAGGGTCCTAGGGTCCCGTCTCTCTGACCTGTCGTAAGCAGCGGGCGATATCTCTCTGAATGAGTCTCCCGTATCCTCTTGTTCATCATATCCTTGCCTTGCCCTTCTCTCACCCGCTCTGGATTCATGGGGTCTTGCTCGAACGTCCCTTGTCCTTTTTTCCGCCAGTCGTGGAAGCAAAGTCTCTAGTGTAGTGTCAAGCGGCGCTTTTACAGAAGCGTTGATCTGCGCTAGCATCTCCGGGGTTATGGCGGCAGGGGGAACGACGCTCTGTCCTGCAGCCATCGTCTCATTCGAGCCGGGAAGATCCGCATTTGGCGCCTCGGTCATTAGGACATCCGTCGTCGGGTTCTCAGTGGTCGGGTCCTCAGTAGCAGGTTCTGTCGTATTTGGTGCGGCAGTGGTCGGACCTGTATTCGTGGCTCGTGATGGCCTTCCGGGCCCGCGCCTACGTTGCGGTTCATTCTGTGCTGGAGGAAGCTCCACCTCAGCTTGGGTCATTATCTGTTCTTGGACAGTCGACTGTTGAGGGAGTGGTGTGTCCTCCATCCTCGTGTTCCTAGTCACGACTCTGTTAAATTCGGATCGAGTCCTCCCTCCTTGCATCTTAACGTCCTCGTCCGGGAACTAGTGTTCCCACAGACGGCGCCACTGATTTGGCAATAGATCGTATTATATATATATATATATATATATATATATATATATGCGGGTCAGTTACAGGTAAGTGATCTAATAGTACAACGAATCTATCTCAAATCAGGCCTACACTATGTTTCTCGCGTAGACTTGGTCCGGAACACCTCGAACTAACGCCTTGATGCTTGGACGGCAGGGGTATATCGGTAACTAGGTCTAATGTATATCGGTAATTGCCTTCGACGTGATATCGAGGACGCCCCTCGATGTGATATCGGTAGTGTGGTGGTATGACGTATCAGTAGAGCACAAGGTTATCTTGATATCGAGTATGATATCGAGAGTGAGATCGGGGATTTATTTCGATGTGATGCGTGGTAGCTGAGGAATAATAATTGCTTGCTTTGGGATCCGGATATCGCGTATTTATAGACCTCGGGATCTGGGGACCACAATACCATATCGGTGATTATCACTGATATCATATCGAAAGTGGTCCCCTATATGATTAAATATGGGCCTGGTTTGGGCCAGGCCCAATATACGGGAAATGCCCATATCAAACTCTATTACTCCGAAGAAAAATTTCTTCCGGGATATTTGATAAAAGCTCCCATAGTTCAGGGGTTCCACGTATTTATTACCATAGAGTCGAATCTATATATGATATGTTTGCATGCAAGCATAAGGGCTAAAGGTGGCGGCCGTTCGTGGCTTAATTGCTGTTAATGAAGTCCAACTTCTTATAAATGAAAAAGTTTAAATCTTAAGGACACGCAACGTACACCTTCCTATAAATACCCTCACATTCAACATATCTTCCACACCATATTTTGAATTAATTAATATTTGCAAATCAAAACTTCGGAAATGGAAACAAATATAGTACAAGTGATATCTAAAGAGATAATCAAACCTTCATCTCAAACTCCCCACCACCTCAAAAACCATAAACTATCATTGCTCGACCAACTTCTGCCCCCAGCTTATATTCCTCTCATATTCTTTTATGAAGCTCAAGAGCTATATAACGCTACTACTACACATGCACAAATATCTCAAAAGCTAAAAGAATCTCTATCAAACACTTTAACCACATTCTATCCACTAGCCGGAAAGTTTGATCACGAAAATTTCGCGGTCGATTGCAACGATGCTGGTGTTAACTACGTGGAAGCTATAGCTCATGCCCGACTATTCGACGATATACAAGATCCTACCAAAGAGCAATTGAAGCAATACCTTCCATCTTTAGATCATGCAAATGATCCTAGTACCGATGATCATATTCTCGGCTTGCAAATCAATTTCTTCGTTTGTGGAGGCTTCGCCATTGGAGTGCGCTTGTTGCATTACATAGGTGACATCGCGTCTTTAATTACTTTTATTAGCTCTTGGGCGGCCACGTGTCGCGGTGGGGCCAAGGATAAATTAGTTACAAAACCTAATTTTAATTTGGCAAGTCATTTTCCCGCTAGAGATTTGTCGTCTCAGATGAATTTCATCTTCTTGCCTAGCCTTGTGGCCCCAGAGGAAGAATTCACGACAAAAAGATTTGTGTTCAGTAAAGAAAAACTGAAGTCACTTAAAGCCGCAGCTGAGACCTCGTCGTCAGGGTCATCAAATAATAACGTTGTGAAGCATCCCACGAGGGTGGAACTCGTTTCATGTTTCTTTTGGAAGCATTTCATAGAAATCGCTATGCTCAAGAAAACAAACAGGGGTTTTGTTGCGACACAATCGGTGAACTTGAGGAAGAGAACAGTTCCACCTCATCACCTCGAGCACATTTTTGGTAATTGCTTCATGAGTCAAGCTGCAATAATCGACAAGGGTACTTTTGTCCCTGAACTTCAAGACTTGGTGCGTGAATTAAGGAAAGCGATAAGAGCTCTAGATGACAAGTACATAAGAAAATCACAAAGCCAAGATCACGAACACGGTTATGTACGACTTGGATAAGATTTATGGCCTACTCTCTCGAGGGGAAATGGATTTCTCGAACTTCAGCAGTTGGTGTAAATTTCCCTTGTATGATGTGGATTATGGGTGGGGAAAGCCGGTTTGGGTAGGCACAACAGGTCTTTCATTGCGTAATTTCACAATATTAATGGATACCAAAGATGGCGACGGCATTGAAGCATGGAGCACCACACTGCATGACAACATAGAATCACTGGATAGCTATTACAAAATGATCTTTTCGACTGCAATAATGGATGACAATGCAAACTAGTAGGAATCAGCAAAGTTGATCACGGCAAGGAGAATAGCCTGCAAACATTACATAACTATATATGTATGAATAAGAAGCAAAGAGGACTTGATCCAACATATATCTAGCTATATAAAAGAATAAATGTCTATAAGTTACACACAATAAAGAGAAAAAAATACTTTACCCCCAAACTATGAACCTTTTTTTATTTATCTCCTGGACTTTTATTTTTATTACTTATTCCCGTTAACTATCTTAATCAAATTAATTTCCCCCTCCCCCGACATAATTAAGCTCCCAATTTTTCGAAAACAGGTACATGTGCTTCTCATGGCCGATTGGGGGGGGGGGGGGGGGGGGGGGTGGATAAAAAAAGAAATTCTTAAATATTTATAATTATAACCCCTAAATGTAAAACGTTAACAGGATAATAAGAGAATCATATATATTTAATTTTATAAAGTTTTTAGGAAAGGCTTCTTATTCCCCAACCCCTTGTTATTTTCAACTAAATAACATCGACGCAATTAGAAATTCACATATTCCTTTTACTATATGAGCCTTGACCTCCTCAATTGGCTAATATATATATATATATATATATATATATATATATATATATATCACTACAAGAATAATCCGCATTGGAGACGAAAATATGGGCACCAAAATCCGTTCCTACCTAATTGGAACGACATTTCCGTTCCCATTGCCTGTTATCCATATTATATATTAAAGCACTGTATGCCCATTGAGTGTTGTGCCCGTTAGTGACACCTCATCGCAATGGGAGCCAAAATGTGGTTCCCATTGATTAAAAAAATAAACAAAAAAAAAAGTACACTAAGTAATCTTATCACTTTCCTCAATTACTCAACACACGCACACACTAAACACACAAAAATCACACACACACTTTAGGGTTCATTAAAATTATTCAAATCCGCCCCCAAATCAGCCGTTTTTCCTTACAAATTGAAGAAGGTATGTAATCCTCACTTCATTAGCTTCAATTTGATAGTAATTTCCCTAAATTTCGTCGGTTTAATTTGTGCCTTTTTAGTTTCGGCCGATTCTTGAAAATTTCTTGAATTTTTTGTAATTAATGGTTTATAGTATGTTAATATAGTATATTTTGTTGCTGCATGTTGCCTGTATGCTAGCGTTTAGATGGAAAGTTAGGATTAGGGTCTTAATTAAGTGTTTGGTGTTGCATATTAAGGGTGTTTATAGTTTGGTGTTGCATATTAAGGGTATTCTGTCCATTTTGTGGTGGTGTTGTATCCTGCTTCATGTCTGTTTTGTGGTGGTGTTGCATATTAAGGTTATTTTGTTTTGTGGTGATTGTTGTAGTTATATTAAGGGTTGAAGAAAAAAGGAAAGAGATTGGTGTTGCATGCTGTTTATATTCTGATTTTTTTTTAAAGGAATTTAGGAGATTGTAGGGATTTTCTGAAATTAAGGCTTGGTTATTCTGAATTTGTGTAAATTTGGGGAGGACAAGTGCAAATGGGAGTTCAGGGACTGTGGTTACAATTAGAGTATGTTCAATTATGTTTTGCTTCTAAATTTGTGGTCAATTAAGTGAGTGTGTGCATGCATATGAAGATTGGGTCAAATCTCAAAATGATTAATCAAGTATCAGTTACATTTAGTCTTTTTCACAAGTCAATTTGCCAGCAGACAAAACTTGCTCAAAGTCAAGTTAATTGTGGCACATGCTTTGCTTTGTTCAGTTGATTGTTTGATTTAATTATATAAGTAGATACTTTATGTATTATATATGGTAATTATTGAAATTGAAGATCTAACTTAAATTGTTTCAATCTTTAGATGGCACGAAGGAAGGGCAGGGAGCCAGTGCAGGAAACGCAGGAACTGCGGTCTAAACCAGGTCCTAAATCACGTCCTAAAACACGTGTTCAATCACATCATGCAGCACGTCCTCATCCTGCTACCCGTCTTTCATACCGGGGCATCCCTCGGGATACAACGCCTCCTCCTGCGACTAATCTGACAAGAGAGCCAACTCCGGTGACAGAGCCGACTCCAATAGTAGAGCCGACAGTAGAGCCTACTCCCGTGACCGAGCCAAGTGTCGAGCCTACTCCCAGGGTGACTGATCCTCCAATTGAGCCTACTTCCATCACTGATCCGCCAAGAGAGTCGACTCCCATGACTGATGCGAGAAGAGAGTCTACTCCAGTGACGCCTATCGGATCTTCGGGAGTCGCAGATGACGTCACAGATTTTCCAAGAGCCACTAACTTCCCTCAGAATATATTGGAGAATCCGTGGGCTTTGGTCGGCCAAATTCCTTACGGGCCTCTGCCACGGCC
This sequence comes from Linaria vulgaris, assembly GCA_948329865.1. NCBI lineage: Eukaryota > Viridiplantae > Streptophyta > Magnoliopsida > Lamiales > Plantaginaceae > Linaria > Linaria vulgaris. The sequence continues at coordinate 125,781,175 of OX415250.1, read as the reverse complement.
TACTGATCATTCACATCGGGGATCGACGTCAAATGCATCACCAGCTCGGGCTCACACTAACGTCCCTTCTCCAGGCGCACACTCGGCTTCAGCTCCTTTCTTTGGGATGGGTGCTTCCTCGAGCAATGCTGGACCTTCCACATCCCGATCATACCATTTATCCGATACATCCGAGAGCTCGAGCAGTGATGAGGATGACAGTGATAGCTTAGGGCAGGTGATGGATAGTGATGGTGAGAAAAGTGGTCGCGGTCCCTCTAAAGGAGTTTTGCCGCCTAAGAAAAGTGAGGATCGGAGGTGGATCCGTATTGATCCAAATACTGGATCGTGGGAAGAAAGTCTTATGATAACAACGACTATCGGGGCAATTCTTAAGAAGTGCTTGAGGAAGCCGTACAAAACCTACAAGGAGTGGAAGCCGAAGGATCAGCAGCTTGCACGGGATGAGTTTAAGGTAATATAAATGTATACTTTTAAGATTATTTATTTAGTTACATACTTCTGTCTTCATTTATCAAAATCTGTAGTTATAGACTTCTGACTTGATCTTTTTTTCACTTGTTGCAGAGAACTTTTCAGTGGCATTCGCTTGACGAAGGCCGCATTAGGGAACTGTATGAAGCAGCAACACCGGATCGTTTTAAGAGTGCTTTGAGCAAGATCAAGTCAATCTGCCTTGAAATTGAAGTTGATCCATCGCAGAAGAAGAGCCATCGTACTTGGATCCCTAAGGCGGTGCGTCGGAAGTACATGAAGTACTGGAAAAGCGATAAGCACGCGGCACGAGCGAAGCAGTCAAGTGGCAATAGGAAAAAAGGGAAGCAAGTCACCTGGTACGGTGGAAGTCTCACGCAAGACGAGTGGGTCAGACGCGAGGTAATTATTTAATTATTAAATATTAACATAAATATAATGTTATATAATGTTCATTTAATATATCTTCTGATTGTATATTAATGTCTAATTGTCTCAGTCAATCAAATTGGGCATTCCGGTGAATAAGATCCCTCTGCCGTGGCTCTACAAGTTGAAGAGGCAAAAGACGAATAATGATGGATCAGCGGGTGACTGGGTGGATCCCGATGCGGAGGTAGCATATGTAAGTAAATAGTCTGTTAAATCCATCATTCATTTTTATATATACATATATTATATAAGCATGGTTTTCATGCCACTCGAACGGACTGACTTTCTATTTGAAAAAGGCAATATAAACCTACTGATAACACAAACTGACAGTCCTTAAATGATCTGATGATGATGTGTTAGTGGTTTATTTGTTAATGTTTGGAATATCTGATGATGACAGTCCCTAAATGATTCTATTTCTTTCTTGATCTGTGTACATGTATTAGTGGTTTATTTGTTACTGTTTGGAATATCTGATGATGACAGTCCCTAAATGATTCTATTTCTTTCTTGATTTGTGTACATGTATTAGTGGTTTATTTGTTAAAATGATAATCTGATGATGACAGTCCTTGAATGACTTTGTATTATAATTGAATTTTCTATATAGTTAGGTCATTTTAGTACATTGATGAATTAACACAACAATATATTTTAGTACATTTTAGTATATAGTCAGGTCATAGTCAGGTCATTTCTATATAGTCCCTAATTGAATTTTCTATATAGTCAGATCACATATAGTAATCTGATGAAAGATAGTAAATAGTCAAAATATGATGGATAGTTAGGAATTAGGATAAGTGATAATCTGATGATCCATAGTTATGTGATGATATAATTTGACAATAATCTGATGATTAAATCTGATGGTGTCTGAATCATTGTAATATTTATGTAAAATTTATTATTCAATATACATTTCAGTACAATGATCCATGTATATAAGTAAATTATTTTTGTTTCTTATTTAATGAATTTGTATATGTTATTGTCACAGTACGAAGCGCTTCAACGGTGGCGAGACCGGTATGGTTATGATACCAGGAATTGGCCTGCTTGGTATCTAAGGACATGGCTGAAAGTTGTTGGGAAGAAGGGGAAAAGAATTCCTGCTTTTTCAAAGCATGCAAATGTGAAGTCCATTGCCCAGAATGCCGGTCCCCCCCCCCCCCCCCCACCAGGAACATTCAGTTGTGCTGAGGACTTGACGGCCCAATTTCGGGCACATATGTTGCATACAATAGAGTTTGAGGCAGTCATAAAAAATTGTCTTAAACAGTTAACACAACAGTATGGATGCCCGATGCCGGAGTTACCGGAGTATCCGATCACACCACCTGGAATGGAAACGCAGTTGGCAGGCTCGACCTCCACTCCCTTGGCCAGACCTCCTGCACCAGCTCAACGGTCGTGACCGAATGATGTAGCCAGCCTGCAAAGGGTTCGGGGAGTACAACAGCGACCGCTATTTCAGCAGCAGCAGCCTTCTCCTAAAGGAGGTGTTTACAGGCCAGTGTTGCCGTTCTTGCCAGCGGAGCAGCAGCATGGTGGTTTTCAGGGGTCTCCGGGGCAGCAAGGTGGTTCTCAATGTGGGTTGGGTGGTTTCCAGGGGTCTCAACAGCAGCCTAATGGTGGATTTCAGGCCCAACAGCAGGGAATTGGAGGTTTTAACCCTTATCAGCAGCAAGGGATGGGATTTGGTCAGGTATATATATGTATTATATATTATGTTTTATTTAATTTAAATAGATTTAATAAGGATGTTTACTTATACACTGGTAACATTTTTGTGATGCTTGTAGGGCTTTAGCAACTTCCATGGCCAGCAGCAGGAGATGGGTGGTTTCACGGGGATGCAGCAGCAGTTCCAGCAGCCTGGTGGTAGTGGTGGTATTTTTCCAGGGAGTTTGATGCACCAGCAGTTGATGCAGCAACAGGGGATGCAACATCAGGGGATGAATATGGTGAGGCAGCCTGGAATGATGCAGGGGCAGAGTTCACAGTCGAGGTACGGGGGGGTGCGTGGACAACAGGGGACGGCGCATCAACATGGATTTGATCAGACGCAGCGAGATTCCGTTCTGGATGACTTCATTGGAGACGGAAATGGTGGCTTTTAAATTCTTATATATGGACACTCTGTTTTTTTTACATATTTTGCGTTTTCGGGACAAGTAGTAAACTTTGAATTTCTGTTATTGTGGCGGTGAAAGTTGTTAGGATGGGATTTTGTGGTGTTTGATGGTGTTTTGTGGTGTTTTGACAGTAGTGGTTGGGATATTTATGTTTAAGTTGGAATATTTTGATGAATGTTGGTTTTTTTGGCACAAAGTTGGAATATTTGGATAAATGTTGGATTATTTGGATTTAAGTTGGAATATTTTGATGAATATTGGATTATTTGATGAATGCGATTAACTTTGACAGATTATTAGAACTCGTTTTACCTACAATTTGATAGATTGTGCGATTTCGATACATGTCGTGTTGGTGTTATTGTCGGTTTGCGTATTTTTTGTAGTGTCGATAAATAATGATTGTTAATTGGTATTATGATTAAACCTAGTTTAGTTGGACTCATATTTAATAAATCTCTTTTTTTTTATCTCGAAAACATTAATTATTACAATTGAAACTCTTGTATATTCTATTTCACAAATCAATCACTTATTTAAAATATGTAATGTTTAACGAAATACGATAAACAAATAAACGAAAGGAATATGTAATTACAGAAAATGTAAAGAAATATCAGAACTAAGTTTTTTCTTTTACCAATCCTTTGAAAACACTAATATTGAGTGTCATTTCAAATCTCGTCCAAAACGAAGTAACGAAATACGATAAACAAATAAACGGGAGGAATATGTAATTATAGAAAATGTAAAGAAATATTCGAACTAATTGTTTTTTTTTTACCAATCATTTGAAAACACTAATATTGAGTGTCATTTCAAATCTCGTTCAAAACGAAGTAACGAAATAAGATAAACAAATAAACGGGAGGAATATGTAATTATAGAAAATGTAAAGGAATATCCGAACTAGGTTTTTTCTATTATCAATCCTTTGAAAACACTAATATTGCGTGTCATTCTAAATCTCGTCCAAAACGGAGTAACGAAATACGATAAATAAATAAACAAGAGGAATATATAATTATAGAAAATGTAAAGAAATATCCGAACTAAGTTTTTTCTTTTATCAATTCTTTGAAAACACTAATATTGCGTGTCATTCTAAATCTCGTCCAAAACGGAGTAACGAAATACGATAAATAAATAAACGGGAGGAATATATAATTATAGAAAATGTAAAGAAATATCCGAACTAAATTTTTTCTTTTACCAATCCTTTGAAAACACTAATATTGAGTGTCATTTCAAATCTCGTCCAAAACGAAGTAACAGAATAAGACAAACAAATAAACGGGAGGAATATGTAATTATAGAAAATGTAAAGAAATATCAGAACTAAATTTTTTCTTTTATCAATTCTTTGAAAACACTAATATTGCGTGTCATTCTAAATCTCGTCCAAAATGGAGTAACGAAATACGATAAATAAATAAACGGGTGGAATATATAATTATAGAAAATGTAAAGAAATATCCGAACTAAATTTTTTCTTTTACCAATCCTTTGAAAACGCTAATATTGAGTGTCATTTCAAATCTCGTCCAAAACGAAGTAACGAAATAAGATAAACAAATAAACGGGAGGAATGTGTAATTATAGAAAATGTAAAGAAATATCCGAACTAAGTTTTTTCTTTTATCAATCCTTTGAAAACACTAATATTGCGTGTCATTCTAAATCTCGTCCAAAATGAAGTAACGAAATAAGATAAACAAATAAACGGGAGGAATATGTAATTATAGAAAATGTAAAGAAATATCCGAACTAATTGTTTTCTTTTACCAATCATTTGAAAACACTAATATTGAGTGTCATTTCAAATCTCGTCCAAAACGAAGTAACGAAATAAGATAAACAAATAAACAGGAGGAATATGTAATTATAGAAAATGTAAAGAAATATCCGAACTAAGTTTTTTCTTTTACCAATCCTTTGGAAACACTAATATTGCGTGTCATTTCAAATCTCGTACAAAACGGAGTAACGAAATAAGATAAACAAACATTAATATATAAAATACTATAACTCTCTTCAACCCTAAACCCTAAACCCTAAACCCTAAACCCTAAACCCTATCCTTAAAACCTATAGACAACATAGTTCTAACTTGTATTTTCCTACATAAAGGTTGTAAAATACCTTCAATCCTTATTTTTTTTAACCATACACTAAGATATGTAAAATAGGAGTTTTCCTACAAATTTCGTAAAAAATGGAATGTCGGAAGATGTTTAAAAAAGATTTCGGGGAAGAAAGCGCAATTATACAAAAGATGCAAAATAACTTCAAATTCAGTTTTTTTCTTGAACAACTATTTTCACAACACTAATGAGGCATGTTAATTCAATTTTTATCGAGAAATGGGGAAACGAAACACGTTTAAAATATATTTGTGGTAAAAAATGTAATTATTTTTATAGGAATGGGTTTTAATGGAAACCAATAAATGGGAACCAATATCTGGTTCCCACTGGCACCAATAATTGAGTAACACGTATGGCTAGTTATTGTGTAACACGTACAATGCCTGCTGACCACTAATTACATTACCAACAGCTGGCCAGTTACAGGAACCAAAATAGAACGTAATGGGAACCGAAATTTCGTCCCCATTGCTAATACTTTTCTATATATAGCAACCCATCTCTCCCACACTCATACCTAATTATATTCTCCCCAAATCACCATTGCAGCAGCCGCGCGAAGCTTAATTAGCTCTGTTTCATAATTTTTTGTTTAGCTTCGTCCTCTTTGTTTCTCGTTAAGAAGATGATGAAGAAGAAGAAATCCGAAGAAGAAGAGAAGAAGAAGAAAAAGAAATCTGAAGCTTCATAAAGTTTTTTTTTCACCTTCTTTGTTACTCGTGAAGAACAACAAATCCGATGAAGAAGAAGAAATCCGAAGAAGAAGATGGTCCGATGCTTCATTTTTATTATGTTGCTAAAGCTAGTAGTAATATGTGTTGTATTATTATGTTATTTTTATTATAATTTGTGTTTTATTAATATGTATCCTTAATTTTCTTAACAACAAATTTGTGTAGTATAATGGTATTGTTAAATTTATAATATTACATATTTTACCTATTATATTATAAGTTATATTCTAAAATTACAATAATTTTAATATTATTCAACAATGTTAATATGAGAAATAACTAAATTAAGATTATTAATATGATAATGATAACTTCAGATTAAACAACAACAACATTCAAAAATCCAATTTATGGAAATTTTTAAAAATCAAAACAGCGCTAATATGAAAATTTCGAAAATATTAGGGTTTTGAAAAGTATTCAGATTTCCCCCCTTTTTTTTCAACAAATTTCAAATTGCCGCCTTTTTTTTTAATTTTCAAATAAGCAACATGAACGAATATTTCGTTCCCATTCTTTGGATCAGTTAGTTCCCGTTACCATGAACATTGTGTTTTGTATGACCGTATTGGGGGTCCCAATCCTAAGCAATGGGAACCAGATATTCGTTCCTATAAAGCAATAGAAACGAAATATTGGTTTTCTACATGGGAACAGAAGCTTTGGTACCCAGGCGTAATGGAAACCAAACACGTTCGTTCCTATTAGCAATGGGAACCGTTTAATTCGTTCCCAAGGCAATCGCCACGGGGGTAACGGAGACAGAGCCTTTGGTGCCCATAAGTGGTTCCCATATGGTCTACGGGAACCAAAAAAGGGGCAATTGGAACCTAATTATTGGTTCCAATTGTTCAGTTTTCTTGTAGTGTATGTTGATTTAAAATATAAGCGTTAATCAGCAACAAGTTGAAGTATTTTATATGGTTAGGAGTCCAAAATCGCCTGGCAACAAATAGTTTGAGGAAGTCAAGGCAGATTTCGAATTCAGCGATGTCCTACTTGTGCGACGATCCGAACGAAACTGCGATGCATATATTTCGACATTGTGTAGCAGCTAGAGAAGTATGGGGAGGACTCTTAACCGACGCAGATTTGCAGCAGTTCGAGAGGGAGCGAGATGAAGATTGGCTGCGTGTTAACTTGCGCCAAAATTCATACGCATGCGAGTTCATTCCAGGTGTGTGCTGGGATTTAATTTTCGCTGCAACAGTATGGTATATGTGGCTCGCGAGAAACAATATGGTGTTCCGGAAGGAGAAGGAAAATATGACAAGCATTACTCCAAAGGTAAGAATCCTAAGTACTGACTTGCAAGAGAGTCGAACTAAGATAAAGAATAAGAGAGGCAATGATAAGTGGAAACATCGAAGCATGGGTGGTTTAAATTAAATGTAGACGGAGGCCTTTGTATGATGAAGAACGAGGGGGCTGCCGGAGGAGTTTTGAGGTCAGAAAAAGGCGAATGGATTTGGGGGTTCAAAGTCGTCATTGATGCACCGTCCATGGATGAAACAGAGTTAGAGGCATTGATACGAGGTATGGAATATGCTTGGGAAAGGAGAATAGCAAAAATAGAGATTGAGATGGACTCCGAAAATTACTATAAAAGAGTCACAAGCGTTAGAGAACAACAAGATAGGGTGGCAAACCTAGTCCGAAGATGTAAGGAACTCCTTCACCTTCCTTGGGAAGTGACGATACGTTGGATTCTCCGCGGAGCAAATAAAGTCGCAGATGCTCTGACTAAGGTGCAATTAGAAGATAAGGAACGATTTGTATTTTGGGATACTCCTCCGACCCGAATTGCGAGACTACTCGAGGAAGACTTAACTTAGGCGTGTCTTAGTTTTTTTTTTTTGCTTTCACTCTTGTAACCAAAAAAAATAAAAAATATAAGCGTTAATGCATAGAGAAAAATAACAAATAGAAGCGAAATGAGAAGGATAATTTTTTTAGGGGTATATTATCTTTTTAATGTTTTATATTTTTGGGATATAAATATATTTAAGAATTCTTTGCTGTATTTTTTAGGGATATAAATATGTTATTTTATAATTAATTTATTTTTCTTTTATTATACAAATATAAATATTGATTTTTTTTTTAAAAAAAAAATCGCTTTGCTCCCTAAGCTATGGTACAATTATACCACTTCCCTTTGACTAATTGGCCACAAACAGAGCACGTGCTTATTTTCGGCCATTTTAAGGCTTAATTACGTCTGAAGAGAGGAAGTGATTTGATTAAGATAGTTGAGGGAGGTAAGTGATAAAATTAAAAGTACGAAGAGATAAGTGAAATACCGTCTATAGTTTAGGAGAAAAAAAATCTTTTTATTCCAATATAAAATATATAAGTATCCTAGGTATTTTGGTCATTTAATCAACTAAACACAACACAAAACTATTTAGTAGGCGTTGTGCCAATTTTTGAAATCACAATGGAGATATTTCACCAATTTATTTTGCATGGGGTAATTTGTAATTTAACACAATGCACACTGGGATAACTTGCGAGAAACCTTAATCTTGTTAGCGACTCAAGTTATATATTTCTAACTCCCCTCATTTAGTGTATGTCACATTTGAAACTTTATGATTTATTGTTACGACATGTAATTATGAATTTTGCACTATATCTTTAATTTGTCTACATTTTAATATTTAGTAAGTTTGGAATCGTTTCACGTTCTCTTATGGCGTCTCATGACGTATATATCCTTTCACGTTTCACGTTCTCTTTTTATGTATGCATGTTTAATTAAACAACTATAAAATTTCAAAATACATGCATGATGCAGATGGGTGATGACTGATGAGGCAAATGAGCATTCATTGATGGTTTGAAAAAGTGATTAAATAATTAAAAGAACATGTGCATCTTCTCCATATATCGTTGCCTTCCTAGAAAAAAAATAGCTCTTTGATGCAGGGTGTCTTCGTCTGCTTCCTTGGACATTCCACGCCAGACCAAAAATTCTCACGTCAGCTCTTTAAATGCAGAATTCTCGGCTTTTGTTCGAAAAAAACTATACTCTAACAAGACATGTGAACTAAGTTGTGGCCCCGACGAAGGCACTCTGATGCGTAAGTCAGAAAACTTAGATTCTGAAAGTCTAGAGAGAGAATGTTCTAGCTTAGAGAGAGAAAGTGAAAGTGGAAAATGAGGTACATTTCAACAGTTGAGAGGGGGATATTTATAGATATTATCATGGGTCATGGATGGGCTTGGTCCATAGAAAATGGGCCTCAATATGATCATCTGCCTTGGGGTATTTGATCTTCCACCTCAGAGTATATTATTTCATCTTGAACCTCCCATTGTGGGGTCTCTGACCTCCCATCGCACAATCTCGAGGTCTTTGACCAACGTATATTGACACGTGGTAAGTCTAAAAAGTGCTAAGTGTCATGTAATGAATATGGTACATCACTCTTGTTTTCTATAAATAGTTGAATTACGCAGCAGCATACATGCAACATTAACAACAATCATAACCTAGAGATCATTAGATATGGGTTCATCAGTTATTAATGTCCAAAATTATGTTTAAACCATCATGTTCAACGCATCCCCATCTTAAAACCTTTAAATTATTGTTGCTCAACCAATTAAATCCCCTAATTCACATTCCCCTAGTTTTCTTCTACCTGCCAAACTAGATTGCAACCAATCATGCTCAAGTATTTGACAACCTCAAACAAACTTTTTTCTCACACTCTAACTTTATTCTACCCCGCTGAGAAACTCGACCAACAAAACTTTGTAGTCGATTGCAACAATGATGGAGCTGAGTTTGTAGAGGCTCAAGCAGATGTGGCTCTCTCTTACGTTATACGGGGTCCCAGCAAGGAGTGACTTGATGGTTTATTACTTCCTTTGTGTCCTAATTTTATTTTATCGGTGTATTTTTTTCAACTGCGGTGGGATCGCGGGCGCCCTATCAATGTTGACGCTACTCAATGCTTGGATGGCCATAACTCGAGGGGAGGATGATAAAATACTCGAATGCCCTATTTTTAGGGGGCCATTGGCACAACATTTTCCGACATCAGAACTGATTGATCCAAATGCTACATTTTCATCATTTTTCGTAGAGAAAGAAAAGCTTGTGACAAAAAGGTTTTTCTTCGATAAAGAAAAAGTTCAAGCAATGAAACTAGATGTCGTGTGATTCCGATCCCAAAATATTGTGAAAGATCCTACCAGAGTGGAACTCGTTTCTGCTTTTATATAGAAGCATTTAGAGGGTGCTAACAAATTGGAGCAATACGACACGTTTGTCGCATCCCATGCTATTAACTTAAGACCAAGGTCAAACAAAACTACTCTTGATATTGAAAACATTTTGCTAATTGTTACTTTGTAACTAGTGTTGTCATTGTAGTCAGTACGACAAAGGGAAGGGAACGAGTGTTTCAGGACTTGACCAACTGGTGAGTGAACTAAGGCATGCGATAAGAAGAATCGATGATGAGTACATAAGAAATGCTAGAACTAGTAGTAGAGGTGTGTATTTGGGCAACATGGGTAAGTTGTTGGAATCAAATTCTTGTAAATTTAGTAGTTGGTGTAGGTTTCCTGTGTACGAGGTGGATTACGGGTGGGGAAAGCCAATTTGGGTAGGCACTACGACTTTTCCCGTTATGAATAGTGCCATTTTGATGGATAGCGGAGATGGCATTGGAACATGGATCACCACAGTGCAAGACAAGATAGAATCGCTTGATAACTATATTACAAAATGATCATTTCGGGGAAAGTCAATCCAAACCAGCAGTTTAATCACTAAGAGCTAGCAGGCCGACTACCAAACTACGAGATTATACAGCTACATGTATGAAATGAAATTTTTATTATCTCTTTTAAAAGTTTGTTGATGTTCAAGTTGTGTGGTTTTATTGTTACTTCTTTAAAATTACGTTGATGTTCAAGTTGTGTGATTGCATGTATTGTAGTGTCATGAGCTAATTTCTCGTTTGGTTAGGTAGTGGCAGAATGTTGAATTTATTTTTTGATTATTGATTAATGAATTTTTATTTATCATATGCTTAATAACTTTTGTTAGAACCAAACAAGACATAGAACTAGTGATGCTACGGGTCACTGGTTCACTTTGTTGAACCGGTTAAATCACTAGTTGAACTGATTGGTCAACGATCAGCACAATATATAAATCAAAGCTTTAACCATAAAATAAAATACATAATTACTTAGTTCTTCAAATATATAGTTTTTAAATAAATATATCATGCTAATATCACAACAAATTTAATGAATAGCCAAATAAAGGGCAATTTCCATCTACCTCCCTGAGGTATTGCCTCTCTCTATCCACCTCCCCTCTAGTTCTAATTTTCCCATCCACCTCCCCTCACTCACTTTGATTTATAGTCAACAATTAATTCTAAAGGTAGTCTTGTCTTTAGTAATTAAATATTATTTATTATGCCAATAATGCACACAATGGATGGGAATTTGCCCATTTATTTACTATATATTATTTATTTTGCAAACAATGGATTCAAAATTTATTAAAAAAAATTATTAAGTTATTACATTGTTTATGAATTACACACTTGGTCTTTTTATTTAAAGTTAAAATAAAAAAAAAATCGTAGCTTGTTTTTTTATGAATACATGAAAAAAGTATAATTTCTTGTAGATATAATTTATCGAAATCAACGCTTATTCCACTATTAAAAATTTATGATAATTCTTACGGGGTGTGTTTTTTATTTTTATGTATTCTTTAAACAAAAGTACAATAGAAATTATTGATTCGTAGATTGTCCACAAATATCAAATCTAGGCAAAAATCTCTCTACTTTTACAGTTTCAAAAAAAAGAAGTATGTTTACCAATTTTCTTGATACACATAGCTTTTCATTCTCTTAGCAAGGAAGTCCAATACTAAGTAAAAAATAAGTCACGTACAATTAATATCATATTTTTTCTCTCGTGCTTAAATTTGTAGGGAAAATGAATATATGTCAAACTCGATGATGTTCAATTTAATAATGAATAACTCGATGATGTTGTATCGTGAGTATGGGTGAGTTGGGCCGGATTCCCGCGGGGATCGGGAATCCGGGATTTGGCGGGGATCGGGAGCCAGCCGCGGCTCCCGATCCGCACCGCGAATTACGGAACTCCCGCAACTGCGGGAGTTCCGCGGATTCCGAGATCCCGTCGGGGTCCCGGGATCCCGCATCACTGCAAAACACACACTGCAACACACACACACACACACAAACACACACAGTTGAGAGAAAAACAAACCCTTGTTATTTACCATAACCATGTCGTCGCAGAGAGGAGGAAGAGGCGGAGCTGCTCGCGGAGGAAGAGGACCGGTGAACAGTCACCGCCACCCCTTCCCCTTCTTCTTTCCGCTGCCCTCAATGTCACCACCTCCACCTCATCCCTCACCACACCGTCTCTCAACCACCACCTCCGCCGCCAAGTACCTCAAACGCCGCCGAACTCTTCACCCACTACACCTCCGACGACTTCGACGACGAAGACTCGGATTACGAGTACGAAGAAGACGATTCCAATAGCTCTGGTGGTGGTGGTGGCGGTGACCTCTCCTTCTCAATCCCCAATTACACCCCTTTGTTACCAGCTCTCCAATCCTTTGTCGATTCGCCACGGATCAAAACCTTTCCCCCCCCCCCCTCAATCTGCCTTCTTCGCCTGTTCCATCGTGCTCTATTTGTAGGGAGGATCAGGAAAATCGGGACCCGCGGATCGGATCGGGAACCGACCGCAACTCCCGATCCGATCCGCGGGAGTTGCTGCGGGAGCTAATTCCCGCAGCAACGGGTCGGGTTCTGGATCGGTTTTTTCCCGCCCCGGGAAAAAACCGATCGGGTCGGGTCGAGTCGGGTCGCGGGAATCCGCCCCGCCCCTCCCACCCCTAATCGTGAGTACATTCTATATTAACATACAAATACATTATTTAATATATTCAATTGCGGTTGATATATAAGAATATATTTATTGTGCATTCAAAGAATATCAGACATTATTTACCAAAAAAAAAACAATATGCTCATCTATATTTAAAATTTGATTCCACCATAGTATTCGAATTTGTTGTCGACATTGTGTACGTAATCTGCTGTTTTTATTTCAAAATTGATCGATTGCTAGAAAATAAGTAAAATATTATTTAAAAATCTAATACTAAATTAAAAGAACGAGATATATCTACTAGCGTTTTGAAAGATTGTGACTTATGTTATAACTAATTAAATAAAAAACTTAGTTTATAGACTTATTTTTAATAAAATTTTTAACGTAAAGCATAGTATTATTTGATTTTAATAAAGTTTTGTGTGCATTGTTGGCATAATAAATAATATCGCATCAATAAAGACAAAATTACCCTTGGAATTAGTTGTTGACTATAAGTCAAAGTGAGTGAGGGGAGGTGGATGGGAAAATTAGAACTAGAGGGGAGGTGGATAGATGGAGGCAATACCTCAGGGGAGGTGGATGGAATTTGCCCCCAAATAAAATATCTAACAACTTTAAAATCCAAATATACAATTCAAATATATTGTCAGTCATATTACACCAACTACAAAAGTAGCAAACAAAATATCCAACAATTAAGAAATCTAAACACATAATTTCAAAAGTTTGATAAAGTCAACATTACACTCAACTAATAAAGTCGCAAACAAAATATTCAATCTCCAATATAGTATTCATCACGAGGGTCAAAAATTGTAAAAATGGAACAAAAATGAGGTATTGTCGTGCAATGCTGGAAAAAACAAAGGGAAATAAACTAGGGGTAGAAACTTAATTTTTTGAAGAAAAATAAAAGAAAAGAAAGTAAGTTAGAAGCTCTAAGCTGGTCCATTTCGATTCGTAGAACATTACTCTTAAGTCTTAATGCTTTGATGTATTAAGTCAATATATTGATGATTTGATATGCTTGAGATGATTAGATGGAAAAATCACATAGAATTTGCATTTTAGGGATAGAGAAATTGGGCTGATATTAATCCTCTCGCGTGTTCCTCGCAACAGATTAGTCGATTATTCTTCCTGCAGGGCAAGCACAACATGTGCATTATGTGCAATATATATTAGAAAAACAAGGGGTCGTAAGATGTTAGTGGACATTTGTACCACAAGAGCTAGATATATTGTACATTCGAAAGCTATAACGGTACAAGGCCCCCATGAAAATACCATCTTCCTAGATAAAGAAAGATGATTTGTCTTCTACCTACTGAAGACCCTTTATTTCTCAAGTTTTTATTGAGAGAGAATGAATGATATCCACATACGAGAGCTACCAACCCTTTTGTTTAATTTCATATCTTTTTTTGGAAAATTTCACGATTAACCAATTTAATCAATTGATTGTTTACTCTATAATATTACACCTTCTCAAGCACTAATCCTCGTGCAATTATTTTTTATTCTATCTGCCAATGGCTAAATAATACCCATCTTCATCATTGAACTCACAAACTAAGAAAAGAATATCATTAGCCTTGTATTTCTCCACCAATTCCATGGATCCTTAGGCCTTTGTAATCTACGAGAGCAATCAAATGGGTTTCTTACATTATTTTGGTACTCTCTTATTTTTGTTCATTTATATTTGTAAGTTTTTCAATAATTTAAAAACGGGCGTCAAAATGTAGTGTTTCAATAATGCAATTTTATTACAAAGTCTTATTTAGAGAAGATGGTATTTTCGAAGAAAATTAAAATGAATGGCTTTAATGTACGAACCAAATTAGAGAGAAAATAAATCCTAACATAATTTATCACTTCTCCTCCCCCCAATATGTTAACCTGAATCCTGTCGGGAAAGACCGTTTCCCAACAGCACTCCGGTCGAATAACTCCGGTCGGGTATGCTTCGGTCGGAAAAGTTTTTCCGACCAAAATCCGGTCAGAAATCAGTTTTTTTGACCGGCCTACGGTCGAGAACTTTCGCGACAGGTTTTTCGACCGGACTGTGGTCGGAAAATTAATTCCCGACCGGAGTTCGATAGCAATTATTCCGACCAGACTCCGATCGTAAAAAACAATTTCAACCGTGGTCCGGTGGAAAAATTTTCGACCGCGGTCCGGTGGAAAAATTTTCGACCACGAACCGGTCGAAAATCTTTTTTTCCCGACCGGAGTTCGTTAGGGAAAGAGCTTTCAACTTTTTCCGACCGATATCCGGTCAGAAATAACATCCAAGTTATATCCAATCGGGACGCGGTCGAAAATTATATTTAAGGTATTTCCAACAGCAGTCCGGCCAGGAATAATATTTAAGGTATTTCCGACCGGACTCAGGTCGAAAATAATATTCAACTGAATAAAAATAATTGGTAATAATTACAGGAATATTATTTTTTTTTGGCTTTTTTGAAATATTTCGATTTATTGCACCAATCTAAAACCTAAAAAGTGATTGTTAGTCAAAAAAATATTTATTTAAGATGAAAGGAAGAAAAAAACGTTTATTTTAAAGATGAAAAAAAAAGTATTTTATTTAAAGATGAAATATTTGTGTTTGGAGAGTATTTAAAGATGAAAAAAGTGTTTAAGTTTGAAATTTGTTGGTGAAATATTTGTGTGTAGAAAATATTTAAATATGAAGAGAGTATTTTGATGAAAATGGGGTGAAAAATAAAGTGTATATATAGAATTTTGAGAAAATATTTGAATTTTCGTAAAATTTAAATTTTTCACCTAAGCCCGCCTAAATTTTTGATTTTATTAAACCGGAATCCAGTCGAAAAAAGTTGAAAATCTAAAAATTTCAAAAATGCGCCAAATTTTTCGCAATTTTCGACCAGAATTGTTTTCGGACCGAAATCCGGTCGGAATAATCATGAATATTATTTTCGACCGGATTTCGGTCGGAAATAGTGTTTTCTTTTCTTGATTTTAGAAAAATGTTGATGTGCTTGTGAGTTTAACTATAGAATTTTATTAAAAGTACATGAATTGAAATAATACTTACTTAGTTTAATGTTCTTTTGAAGTAGTATTTAGTTAATATTGATTAACATATAACATAGTAAGATTACTATTAAATTTGTTTGAAGTTCTACATATATTAATCATACATAGTATAGAGTAATCTCTCATAGCATTCTTTAGAAACGTTAGTATAGAGAAGACAAATGTGATATATATATATATATATATATATATATATATATATATATATATATATTATATATATACCAATATACATTCAATTAACATAATTATAAGTAGTTAATTAACAAAATATACTAATGTATTTACAAGTGACATTATCAACCGACACTTTAAACGATTATTTAACGTGCGAGAAAATAAGTTTTTTTTTTATTTTGTAACTTATATATGACTAATGTTCTTTTAATTGATCATTAAACCAACGATTTATCTAAAATTGAAGAGCGAAATGGAAAAATTAAAAATATGAATATTATTACCGACAGCATTCCGGTAAAAAAATCAATTATTTCCGACCGCAATGCAGTCGAAAAAAGGCCTAAACCCTTAACCCTGCAGTCGAAAAAATGACTAAACGTTGTTATTTCCGACAGCGTTCTGGTCTGAAATAACAACTGTTAGTTGTTCTTCCCGACCGCAATGCGGCCGGAAAAGTGGCCTGATGTCCCTATAAATACCCACCCCATTTCAATTGTCAAACCATTCAATTCTTCCTCATTTGCAAGGTATTCGTGTTTGTTTTCTCAATAATTTCTTATTAAAACGATCACTCTTAACTTTTTTATATATATGTTTATTTGTGTATTATTAGATATTGCGGTAAATGCAACGAGGGCGTGAGTGTCCAAATAATACTTGATCTAAGTATTTTCTACACTACAACAAGTATTTTTTGACTTCCATGTACTCATGTGTTAGAAATTTAATATAGATTGGTGGAATTAATTGTAACAATTTCTTTCTAATTTTTTTAGATTAGAAAATAGATTATCGTGCCGATACATCTTGGATGTACAATAGGATAGATAGTAATACTGGTTATTTGAATATACATTACATGGTTGGGGTTCGTGCATTCATACAATTTGCATCGCAACAGAGATATTACTTAGATTTAAAAAATCGTATTAGGTGCTTGTGCTAGAAATACAACAATTTAAAGTTTTTTGATCAAAACGTAGTTCGAGATCATCTGCATATGTGACGACCGCGTTTCACGAGCCATGCTTCGATCCGAGTTGGCTCAGTGGTGGCCAGCCACTTTACCCAATCCAGACTAAAGCGCAACTCATAGAAAGGGGTCTCACTTGTTCAGGATCAAAACCATACACATTTTATAAATTATATTATGATATGTACAGCGGAAGTCTTGGTATTAAAAATAATGTGACTATTTTAATGGTTAAGCACTAATGACAAAACACGAATATTCCAAAATGCACACTTGAACAATTATTCACTTGGTCCATGCTGCCATGTTGATTTTTATCCTGAGGAATGGACATAAGAAATGAGGAATAAGTCTTTAATGACTTAGTGAGATTCATATAAAAGAACTGGTAATGCAAGAATTAACTGTGACCTACTGGATACATTTCGAGGAGTGATCTTACCGGTAGAAACCGTTCAACTAGATAATTTGATGTAGCAATGGTACTGGAGTTTTCATAGAATAGTTAATGAATTTGTGCTTAACAATAAACGAATCCAGCCTTATAACTTTTACTATTCTACCTTATACCTCCCGACGAGGAGCGACCTCGCAAACAATCAATCAATAGACACGCTCGAGTACATGTCGATCCAGCACGCGGGTTACAGCCAACTCCTGACTGCAAGCGGCGCCTAGATAGATGGGTATCAAGAGAAATTACTTAAACCGACAATCATTACTGCCTGACAGTAACTCGACTCAATCCCTAGGCCCAACTTCCCAAATGCGTCCCAATGGGTATAACAAATAAACAAACAAGCTAGTAAACCGGATAATATTTGTTGTTCCTTGAGCTACATGTCCCGATCATAATTCGTTGCTCTTTGCACAATTCAAGAACCAACAGATGAGATTACAATATTGGAGAGTTATCATGATTGTGAATAGATATGATAAATAATAAATGATTGGATATGATTTAGCGATGAGTAAGAAAATCATGTTATAAGATGAGATGTCAAATAGGATTATGATGAAATATAGGTTGTTGGAGGTTTGGTAATGGAATAGTGACTTTTCTGTCCAAGTTCCTCAGAGCCGGATGCCAAGCGGGGCTAGAACAAATCAGAAATAGAACCTCACCTTAACTCGTACGGGGAACCTTGATAGTTTTGATTAGTTCGTCAAACCTTTAACAAAATTAAATAATATTAATCAACTGAATTTATAATTCACCACAACAATTATTAGTACTTTTTCTTCAATTCTCATATTGGTGAAATTGAGAACGTTCTTGCTAAGAATGCTACTTATAATGTAAATCTTAGTAAATAACACATAAGCTTAATTTATGTCATTACACTAAACATGAAAAGTTTAGATGATGAATTTAAAGAAAAACATATTACTTAACTAACTCTAGAAAAACTCATCTTTTTAGTCTTTAATCAATTCCAAACTTTTAATATCCACACACCAAATCATACGAAATAACATCTTAAAATGTATAACTTAGTCATTTATTACTTTATTTGACATAGTAAGTTTAAAAATGCATATACTCGTTTTATAACTTAAATATAAAGATATAAACATGAGAGTTTTATCAAAACATGTGATAAGGGATGATAAATAATCTTATTTGATGGTTAGGTCATGAAGTGGTAAGAATAATCTTGTAAGACTTATGAAAATAATATGTTAAACATGATAAATTTACCATTTATATGCTATAAATAAGATCACAAAAATGTCAATTCATGATTATAAATCATAATAATCTAATTATAACTAATACTATATCATGTTAAATTTATGTGTGTGATAAATACATTGAATTGTGATGGTGATCAAACTTATAAATTAAGAAAACAAAGATTGTGCAAAATAAACTGAAAATCACCGCAGTTTTGGTTTTACCATTGATCGGACATCCAAATGAACTTGGTTTTCAAATATTTTTATGCTTTATGGTTTTCTAGCATCATGAGAGATGTGGAAATCCAGGATTTTGTGAAAACACAAAAGTTTGCTATGCTAAATAATTCTTGCAACATAAGAATTGCTATCAGATTTCCCGACAGCAGTTTACGATTTATGGATTATGCCTTTCTAGATCATATTATTGGAGAAAGATGTCTTCATACAAAAGATAGAAGACACCAAGTAGAGTATTCATCCGTTGGCCTTGATCAAAAAGGATTTTTCTAGAATTAGTTATGATTTTTCTAAGGTGCAGATTTGGCATTTCATGCGTAGTAAAACGTTTGGCGTCTTTTTGGGTAGAAACTTACAAGATAAAACTCTGGAAAAATTATTTTCCCAACGAAAACACAAAAATGAACAACTTTTATTTCTTCTTATTTTTGCAGAATCGGATTATTTTGGGTTGTAGAAAATGGTGAAGAAGGGTGAGTATTTATAGGCGAAAATAGTAAATTAATCATACTTATTTAGGTCCCACCTTGATTATTTTATATTAATTCACAAAAAATCTGAATTTAATCATGCTCTTAAGGATGTCATGGCTTAGCTCATCAAAAATATGTCATGGCTTACTTCATCAATTGGTTAATTGCATATCAAGTCCCTCAATTATTTATAATTAAAATTCAAAGTATAATTAGATTTCTTTGTTACATACATATTTATTCATGTAATTTTTCTAGATAATTCGATCATCTTTGTCAAGATTTGAAATTGAAATATATTTTTTAGGATTAGAGACCTATAAAAATAATAAAAGACTAAATATTAAGTTTATGGACTAAAATGTAAATTTTTCTAAACATTTAGGGTCAAAAATAGAAAATTTTAAAAGTTCAAGGATTAAAGTATAAATTTATTTTCTTCCTAATTTTTGGGGTGTTACAGCATAAGTCGGGATTTGCGTATCAATATTGGGTATGAGTGTTGCATGGAGAGGAGGTGGGCGGGGCATCCACATCGTATGTACCTGAATCTCCGTCCACGAGTATTCACGTGGAAAGTCCGATTCATGTTGATATTTCATTTAGAGAATTGGTGGTGGATGCATATGTGGGTGAATTTGTTAAGGAAGAGGTTTGCAACGAAGATCCAAGTCCCGAGGCGAAGGAGTTCTACAAATTGATGCACTTGGGAGGCATACAAATGCACCGTAAGAAGCCAAAGACTGTGCTCCAGTGGTTTCCCGAGTTCTTGACTACCAAGATAATGAACAAAGTACCAAATGTTGCTTTCGAAAAGTACGTAAGGTTGTCTAAACATCTTATGGACCCCGAGATTGAGGAAATGTTACCTAATACGGTTCCCGGCATGAATAAGATGCTCGCTGGTTTGGGTTTAGATTACAAGAATATCTACGTCTGTTGGAATTTTTGTTTCTTGTACTATGACGAAAATGCCAACAAGGATCTCACATCGTGTCCGATATGCAAGACATATAGGTTCGAGGCTGGTAGAAAGTCTAGGGTCGCAAGGACGAAATTGTGGTACTTCCCCCTAGGCCCTCGATTAGAGAGGTTGTTCTATACTGTAGGCACTTCAAGACATATGACTTGGCATATGAAGTGTCGACAGTCAACTGATAGAATGATTCACCCAGCTGTAGGCGAGGCGTGGAGACATTTTGATCGTGCGTATTCGGACTTTGCAGCAGAGCCTAGAAGTGTCCGACTCATTCTCTGTACGAATGGGTTCACACCGTTTGGGAAATATGGGAAGAACTACTCTTGTTGGCCCGTGTTTGTGACCCCTTATAACGTCCCGCCAAATTTATGCATGCGACCAGAGTTTATTTTTCTAAGCCTTATCCTACCCGGTCCAAAGTGTCCCGGAAAGAACTTGGATGTTTTGCTGAGACCAGTGATTGATGAGTTGAATGATTTGTGGAGTAATGGTTTGTGGACATATGACAGCTCACGAAAGGAAAATTTCCAAGTGCGAGCGGCCCTATGTGATCCAAGAGGACGTCAACCCTCTGATCAGTAGCAGTCCGAAGACGACGGTTATCCCTCTCCAAGGCCCTCGCGTAGGCCTGTGTCTGGTCGGCCACCTTCTTCGTCTGGAAACCAAATTGATCGTGATGTGCCTTAGAAGGGAGGCCCGCAACCTTCCCTTTCTCCACTCCTCCAGACGCCCGACTCCACAACTCCTTATCTATGAAGGGCGAGCCAGTACGATCCTTCGTGTACCTATCGATCATCAAGCCTATGTAGCCATCCTGTTCATTTTGATACAATAGTTAGTACATAACTAATAACGCATATGTTAATATAGTATTCAAAAAATGCTTTAGAAGTTAAATACTTACGTAGATAGCCCTATACACGGGGTCTAGCCAAACACGGCGACGTCGAACTCCCACTGGCAGTTCTTCGGGAACATGTGTATGCTGATATCGATACATCTCATCATGCCGAGGTGCACGGGCCTCTCGAGGTCTCGAACGCGCCTGCATATCGACATAAAATTTGTGTTAAACTACTTAAATTTAAGACAAAAGTTATTCGTATAGAATCAAATTTAATAAGACATACCATCCTACGCTGGATCTCCGTGTAGCTAAGGGACCCACTAACATGAGCCCCTCGTGCAGGACGATCACGGTGTAGGTCCTCTTCTCCTCGCATGTTCTTCTAGCTTGTCTATGATTTCTTCATATGGCCCCCTGACTCCCAATGCTTCACAAACTCAACCTCCAACTTGTCGTTCATCCACCCAGTCCTCGGGCGCCCCGCCCACTTCGGATCATCCTTCCTCGCATAGTAGTTCTTCTTCGCAAAGTATTTCCTTGTAACTCTTCCTAACCTTAGCCTCGTAGGCCGTATGTGCTAGACATGAGTATGTTTTTTGCAATTAATTAAGATTTTTATGTTTTGAGACATGCTTTTAATTAACGCTTCGTTAAATAAAAATCTTACTATATATATATATATATATATATATATATATATATATATATATATGTGTGTGTGTGTGTGTGTATGTGTGTATGTGTGTGTGTTCCTAAATCTCACCTTAAACTTAGTCCACATCAGACCTTTGACGTTCTAATCGACCTCATTGTATGAAGGAATACACGTCTTCATAAATAACCTAATGATCTTGGTAATCGTCGTCGATATCTTGCGCCCCTTCAAAAATACGTCGTGCTCATCCAAAACAACTCTACGACAGCCTCTACTGTCAAACGGAACCAGATCGCCTCTGGGCAAGCCTTGGCCCGGTCGCTGCTGCGTCGCTGTAGATGGTCCTGCACTGGCGACGTCTATCGGGCAAGAAGTGCTAGGACCAGCTGCTGTAGAATCCGTAGATGGTGGCCTAGGTGCCCTACGCCTCAATCCAGATGACATAGGTGGCATCGATGATACGTGATCATCATATAGTAGATGTGATACTACTCGATCTGGTGGAGTCCCGCCGCTCAATCCAGTCGTACGCCTAGATTATTAAAAAATCAAATAGTTTTTTTTGTTATAGAATAACTAAAATTGTTGGGATTTATAACAATATATTAAAAGACTTAGGAAACAAATGCAAATATTAGGTAATAGCACTTGTGAATTGGTATCATTTTACATGGAAGAGTGTTCTTTATATAGATGATTTTCCAACATAATACACTATTTCAATAGTGCTAATAATAATTATTATTACTATGCTAAATAGTAACCCTAAGTATAGGTACAACAATTTCCACAAAGGCCACATGTATGTATTATTTATAATACTCCCCCTTGACCGTTTGAAAATTTTGTAACGTATATGATCCATCTTCTGCACACGTCTTATGCTGCCTCGTTAAAAACCTTATAAGGAAAAACCCAGTGGGATAAAAACCTTAATAAGGGAAAAAGAGTGCAGCCGTGTGAACTCCCCCCTCAAGTTGGCATCTCCAATTCTTCATAAGTTTTGTAGGTGACACATCCCAAAACTTTGAACATGTTTCTTAAAAGTTACAATAGGGAGTGCATTTGTAAAAAGATCTGTCATATTGTCACATGATTGAACATATTGGATATTAATTTCTTTGTTCTTCTCGAGTTCATGAGTGTAGGCAAAATATCTTGGGGGTATGTGTTTGGTTCGATCACTCCTTATATAGCATTTTTTCATCTGTATAATACATGCAGAATGGTCTTCGTATAATGTTGTAGGACTCTCTCTAATAGGTAAGCCATATGTACTTCTTATATGATGTGTCATTGATCGTAGCCATACACATTCCCCGAGTGCTTCATTGAGTGCAATAATCTCAGCATGATTCGATGATGTTGCAACAAGTGTCTGTTTCTGAGAACGCCATGAAATAGCAGTGCCTCCATACGTGAATACATATCCAGTTTGAGATCTGGATTTATGTGGGTCTGATAGAAAACCTGCATCTGCATAATCAATCAATTCTTGTACCGCATTGTTAGGATAAAATAGACCAAGATCCACAATTTCTTGAAGATAACGGAATAAATATTTAATTCATTTCCAGTGCCTTTTGTGGGTGATGAGCTAAACTTGGCTAATAAATTCACAATAAATGATATATCAGGTCTAGTACAATTAGCTAGATACATTAAAGCTCCAATGGCACTTAAATATGAAACTTCAGAACCAAGAATTTCTTCATTTTCTTCACAAGGACGAAATGGATCTTTATATATAGTTAATGATCTTGCAATCATATGATGGTTCAAATGTGTTGATTTATCCATGTTAAAACATTTCAATATCTTTTTAGTATAGTTAGATTGATGCACAAGTATTCCATTTTTAACATGCCCAATTTGCAAACCAAGACAATATTTAGTCTTTCCAAGATCTTTCATTTCAAATTCATCCTTTAAATAATTCATTGTTGAATGAATTTCTTTGTCAGTGCCAATGAGATTTAAATCATCTACATAAACCGCAATAATTGCAAAACAGATGATGTTTTCTTAATAAAAACGCATGGACACAAAGAATTATTTATATATCCTTCTTTTAATAAATATTCACTCAAACGATTGTACCACATGCGACCTGATTGCTTTAACCCATATAATGATCTTTGCAATTTAATTGAGTACATTTCTCTAGATTTGGAACTTGATGTTGCGGGTAATTTAAGTTCATCAGGGACCTTCATATAAATATCATTATCAAGTGATCCATAGAGATAAGCAGTGACAACATCTATGAGATGCATGTTTAGATTTTCATAGACCGCTAGACTGATCAAGAATCGAAATGTAATCGTATTCATTACAGGAGAATACGTTTCTTCATAATCGATTACAGATCTTTGAGAAAAACCTTGTGCGACAAGGCGAGCTTTGTACCTTACAATTTCATTTTTCTCATTTCGTTTGCGAACGAAGACCCATTTGAACCCTACGGGTTTCACACTTTTCGGTGTGAGAACAATGGATCCAAATACCTTTCGTTTATTAAGCGAATCTAATTCAGCTTGTATAGCATCTTTCCAGTTATCCCAGGCATTCCTATTTTGGCATTCAATTACAGATTTGGGTTCAGGATCATCATTTTCATTCACAATTTTATAAGCGACTAAATATGAAAATATTTCATCCATATTTTCCATCTCATTTCGATCCAATACCATTCCTGGATTGATATAATTTATAGAGATTTTAACGTTCTCTTTATTTATATGATCTGATTGGATAACTTCTTGAGGTATCTCATAGGTCACATTTTGTGACTCATCAGGCATAAATTCCTCAATAATAGTATCATTAGGTTTTGATGCTCCTTTTCTCTTTTTTGGATTTTTGTCCTTTGAGCCAGCAGGACACCCACGTTTCTTAGTTATATCAAAGATATCATCATTTGATGTTTCTTTTAGTATTACAATATGAGCAGGAGCATTTGCAGCTGGTATATGTGATTTTGTTACCCTACTTATGTCAGTAAATACATCGGGTAATTGATTTGCAATAGCTTGTAAATGCAAAATTTTCTTTACTTCCAAATCACATTGCTTTGTTAGCATATCAAAGCTTGTCAAAGATGGATTATACCATGATATATCATTTTCCAACTACTTCTTTTCTCCCCCCTAAGGTTGGAAAATTTGCCTCATTAAAATGGCAATCGGCAAAACGTGTCGTAAAGACATCACCTGTTAGAGGCTCAAGATATCTGATTATTGATGGTGAGTCAAATCCAACATATATTCCCAACCTTCTTTGTGGTCCCATTTTTGTTCGCTTTGGTGGTGCAATTGGAACATAAACCGCACAACCAAAAATCTTTATATGGGAAATATTAGGTTCATGACCAAAAGCAAGTTGTAATGGAGAGTATTCATGATACAAGCTTGGTCTAATGCGAATTAGTGATGCAGCATGTAAAATCGCATGACCCCATAGAGAACTTGGCAATTTAGCTTTCATCAACAATGGTCTAGCAATTAATTGAAGACGTTTAATTAATGATTTAGCTAAACCATTTTGAGTATGTGCATGTGCAACACTATGTTCAACCGTAATTCCAGTTGACATACATTAATCATTGAAAGCTTGATATGTGAATTCTCCAGCATTGTCAAGTCTGACTTTCTTGATTGTATAGTCAGGAAATTGAGCTCTTATTTTAAATTATTTGAGCCAGAAATTTCGCAAATGCCATATTGCGAGTAGACAATAGACAGACATGTGACCATCGACTTGAGGCATCAATTAATACCATAAAATATTGAAATGGTCCACATGATGGATGAGTAGGTCCACATATATCACCTTGAATTCTTTCAAGAAATGTGGGTAATTCTGTCTTAATTTTAACTGGTGAATGCTTTATAATTAGCTTTCCAAGAGAACATGCTTCACATGGACTATTGTTGCTCAGATTGAGTTTGGGTCCTTTTAATGAATGTCTATGTGTAGTTTCAATTATCCTTCGCATTATTGTTGAACCAGGATGACCTAGTCGATCATGCCATAGAGTCAATAATTCTGGATTTTCATTGACTACCATATTTGATTCGATTTCATTAATATATGTATAATGCAACCCTGATGAGATATATGGTAGTTTTTCAAGAAAATGTTTCTTTCCTGGTATATTCTTAGTAATGAAAACATATTTAGCCTTATTCACAGTCATTGACTCAGTATCATATCCATGACGATATATATATTTAGAACTCAATAAATTTCTTCTGTATTTTGGGGAAAATAAGGCATCATCGATGATAAACTTTGTTCCATTTGGTAAAGTAAAAGTAGTTGTACCAGATCCTTCAATCAATTTAATATAACCTCATATTGTACCGCCTTAAAATTTTGAGAGTTCTAAATATGTAAAATATTTCTTACTTGTGAGAATTATATGAGTTGTACAACAGTCAAGTATGCAGAAATCACCAGTATGCTCCATATCACGCTTCAGTTCAAATAAACAATATTAAAACAAATATTGCAATAAACAGGGTATATATATGAAAAGAGATTATTTTATTGAAAGCACACAACAGAAATGCAAGAAGTAGATAATACAACTTAAAACATAAATCACAATAAGCACATTCAGCCAAAAGATCACATAACACATATTAAGCCAAACGAACATCATAGTCATCAGTAAAGTCTGCCGCCTCCATAAAGGTGGAATCACCATTTGGATTTTGTTCGACAAGGTTAACTTCCTTTTCTTTACCCTTCAAACTTTCTTGGTACATCTTACAGAGATGTTCTGGTGTACGACATGTGTTGGCCCAATTCCCTTTCATTCCACATTTAAAACAATAACCTTGAGGGGTTTTATTATGTTTTTCTTTGTTCTCGTGGTTATTCTTAAAGACAGTGTTGGTATGCGAGGGGTTGTGAAAACCTCCTCGACCACGACCACGGCCACGACCACCTCTTTTACCGCGTCCACCTCTATAGCCATATCCTCATCTATGACCACCTCTACCTTGACCACGACCACGACATTGATTGGCATTCTCATTGTTACCTCGTCCATATGAGTTTGAAAAGTTAATGGCATTTGCCTCAGGTAATGCATGTGCTCTAGGAGGACGAGATTGATGATTTTTCATCATAAGTTATTGTAACTTTCTGCCATTAACAACTTTTATTGCAAGTGGTGATATTTTAAAATATTCAGCAATCGGTATTGCTATTGAACATTTATCATGGACACATGAAAAGTAGAAAGTGTTTTCTCTATCATTTCTCTATCAGTAAGCTTTCTTCCACAATAAATTAAATCTGAACGAATCTCCATAAGCGCGGAGTTGTATGCGCTTATAGTTTGAAAATCTTGGAACCTTAAATTGTTCCAATCATCAGTGGCTTTTGGCAACATGGTTTCCTTTTGATGGCCATATCTTTCTTGTAGGTTTGTCCATAATTCATGAGAATCGGTAACATCGAGATATTCTCTCTTTAAGGTATCATCTAGATGTTTTCTCATGTGGATCACAGCCTCACATTTTTCTGGATCCGTATTTGTATTTACTGCAGCAAGAGTTTCAACGTAACTCTTTGATCTGAGGTACAATTTTGTATTCGATTTTCATTGTCCATAATTCTTGCGAGTGATGTTGAGTATATAACTAACTGTACTCGTGAGGTTAGACATTTTGCTAGCTAAATACATAACCAAGAAAAACATAATTAGGATCGAGACAATTTATTTAACACACAATCATAGAAGCATAATTATTACAATAATATAATGCAATTATCTCATCCCTAGCCAAATCTTGAACTCGAACATTATTATGATAAAATGGAGGAATATCATAGGGACAAACATAGGAGTGTCTTCATCTACTAGCATAAAAATAAAAATTGAAAGGTAAATGAGGATCAAGATCGTTGTTGTCGTAGAGATCATTTTGCAAGATGAGAGAAATAAGGTGAAGATTTGTGTGGAGTTTGTGTTATGAAATTTGTGTATTTATAGAGGAAAAATATCTGCAAGTAGCCGTTTATAGCCGTTAGAAAAACAATCATTTTTTTTATGAATGGTAATGTCTTTAATAATTTAGCAACAAAAATTAATTGTAATAACATGTAAAATAATTTCGCCGCATTAATGATATTTTAACAGGCATATGGAATAATATTACATAAGTAAATACATATATATTTTCCGCCACATCACTATGTAAAAACTTTCATGGGCTTAAGGAATAATGTAAACAAGTAAAATAATTGCAATGAATTAAGTGCGTAAATAATTTCTGCCACATTACTATGTAAAAACTTTCATGGGCTTATGGAATAAAATAAGCAATATAATATGAGGTAAAACCTTCCATAATAATAAATTGTCAGCAGTAATAGGAGGTAAAACCTTCCATAATAATAAATTGTCAGCAATAATAGAAGGTAAAACCTTCCAAAATAATAAATTGTCAGCAGTAATAGGAGGTAATACCTTCCACAATAATTAACTGTCAGTAGTCGTTTCTAGCTTGAGGTTAACTCAAGCATCAACGAAAGTTAAAATTAGCTTTAGCGTTAGAGTTAGATGACAATAAAATATAAAAAGGATTTTCATGTAATCATAAAATTATAGATAGGCGGTAATCCTCCTTGTCTATAATAATGGAAATAGATGAACAAGTAAATATAAACTTTAGTACCTTTTAACGTTGAACGTTTTCTTTAACGAATGAACTAAATTCTTCCGGATCGGTGCTGATAACGTGTTATAGAATAACTAAAACTGTTGGGGTTTATAACAATATATTAAAAGACTTAGGATAAGAAATGCAAATATTAAGTAATAGCACTTGTGAATTGGTATCATTTTACATGGAAGAGTGCTCTTTATATAGAGGTTTTTCCAACATAATACACTATTTCAATAGTGTTTATAATAATTATTATTATTATGCTAAATAGTAAGCCTAAGTATAGGTACAACAATTTCCACAAAGACCACCACATGTATGTATTATTTATAACATTTTTATATTTTTCCTTTCTTTCTCCTTATTAGCTTCTGGAGTTTTGTTCTTCTCCCAAAAGAACCCATATATATTTGTGTTCCTATCAATACCCCAATAGTCCTAGTCGTAAACGATGGATACGAGGTGTTGTGCGTATCGACCCGTGCAGTGTTGTAGCTAACGCGTTAAGTATCCCGGATGGGGAGTGCCGCAAACCTCTATGAGATGAAGAGTCTTTTTTGTGTAATTTCAAATGTGAAGTAAGTCTCATTATAATAATAGTGAAAGCGAATACTTGAAATTTAATGAACCTTTTCTTTTCTTCGTTTTCTTTTTGAGAAATAACCAAAATAAATAAATTTTTAAAAGATAAAAAAGTTATAAATAAATTGTTAAATGATTTTCAATTAGTGCATGTATTTATGCTTTTAAGTATTTTATAACTCTTGATTATTGTTCATTTTGGTTTGTTTTATGTTTGACATTAATACCTGGATTTAAGTGAATGTTTTATATGGACTTTTTTTTGGCTAATAACTAGGGAGTGGTAAGTAGTATTTTTTTTATTTAAATTTAAGCATGTTATGAGGTAAGTTTTAGTGATATTTAATATATTTTAATAAAAGAAACTACATATGTGTCGCAACTAGGGTCGTGCGTTTGGATCAAACTGAATCGACTGCAGCATCAGATTTTGATCTTGAAAAAATAAAGGCCAAAATTGGATCAAATTAAAATGATCCTATTTAATCCAAAGTCATTTGATTTATATTTGGTTCGATCTGATTTTGATCTTCTTTTTTCTATTAAACCTTTATTTTAGTTATAAAGAACAACGTCATATAACATCTTTAATTTGCATATAAGTTAGAAAGAACCTAAATTAAACATGATTGTTCGTTAGTGGTATATTCAAACTAGTTGAATTAAACAACTAGTTAGTATTTCATTAGAGTTAAATTTATTTATTTTTTTATTTTTTCACTTAATTTGATATACTATTATATCTTTATTTATTTATTTATTTAAAAATAAGATGATTATTCGATCTGATCTGATGCTTAACCTCTGATCACGAATCGAGTCAAAAAGGAGTTCGATCTTAGTAGAAAAATAAAAAAAAAAATAAGATCATACATTCGATCAATTTTGAATCGGATCATTCGATCGATTTTCAAACGATTCGATTGATTTGATCCATTGCCACGCCCCTACTCGCAACCGTGTCGGAATTTTAAAAAAATCGTGTTGACATATCTGAGTCGCCGTGTCCATGGGTGCATCATAGCGGCCAATAGGTAAGGGGCAAAGTGATGTTTTCCCATATAAATATTGGTAGTTTTAGGCCGGGTTAAGCGCCAATTAGTCATAATTATGGGGGTTGGAATGTAATTATTTAATTGTTATTGGGCCGTACTCGGACTCGTTAGTTCGACAATTTGTATTTTTGTACTCTCTTTTGCCCATTTAATATGTCACTTATCTTATCCAGCTCTTTCATGGGAGTCCTTCTAGATAAAACTGGACTTTTGAAGTCTTGAGAGGAATTCGTTTAAAAAGTAAGGACAATAATCAGTATATATAATTATATATAAGGGGTCAAATTACTAGTTGTTCCAAAAATAATATCAAATCATAAAAGCTAGGATGCTGGCCTGGAATATAATTTGAAGACTTCAAAATGTACCAAAAAGCTATGTACATGAAGAATATAATCGCGTCACACAGATTCCGTCATGTATCCAAGGGGTTCTAGATGGAATTGAATTGAAATTAAAGTTATTACTTTAAAAAGCTATACATAAAGTTGAACTTGAAATTGAAATTGAAATTGGAAAAAAGAAATGATATCATGATCATACTCAAAGAACTTGGCCGTACGAGTCCAATTATTAAATTAACTGTTTGAATTACCTCAGTCCTTAACCGCCTTTAACTATGTCATAAAGTGACAAAAATATTCCAAATCTAATCACGGCATCATCATCGTAACCAATAATTTCTTACCACATAATATTTAAACAAATTTTTTTTTTCTTCAGTCACTGATGGCTGCGCACGTGAGGATTAAGATATTCTGCACTTGTCTATGTTAATATGCATCATAGAAAAACAACGAGCTAGCTTGCGGGTCATCCAAGTATTTTTTTTCAGAAACTTCTATTTTTCCCAATTTCCTCTTACCTTCATATTTCCCCATCAGACAAAATTTTCTATTTTTTCCACAAATTCGTTCAATCTTATCTCCTTCCAAGAAACGCCCTTTTCAGTAGATAACCTAAGAATGTCCAAATCCTTAGTTATAACTTATTACATGTATAAATATGTCATCCACTTGCACACTTCCCTCCACCCAACAAAAAAACGTTGTACCAATAATCATAACAACCTCGTTCAACCATATAGTTCGTTATATATAACCAACAAAAAAAAATGAATGCTGATCATCATCAAAATGTTAATCCAAGATTGGTGAAGAGCCAAAAGAGAAGCAACAACAAAAGGAAACAAGATTCACTCAAGGTAGTGTACATCTCTAGCCCCATGAAGGTGAAGACTAGTGCGTCGAGGTTTCGATCACTAGTGCAACAACTTACCGGTAAGAACTCCGACATATCGCAATACATGGACGAAGGTAACATCGATAGTCTGCCTAGAGATTTCCAAGATTTTGGTTGTGACGAAATCGAGTTGGGCGGATTATCATCGAATAATCAAGTTGTTTCTTCGATTTCTTCCGACGAGGCGACGACGAGTTCCGATACGTTCTTGAGCTCTATGGACAACATTTTTGTAACCTCGCATCAAATGGAAGGGCAGTTTGATGGAATTTTCTCGTCGGACTTTTTGTGTGATGTTTCTCAAATGGATGTGCTAGGAAGCTATGATGAGTTATTATGAATAGCTACTATTTCTTTAATTGTTAGTCTTGCATAGTTCTATTAATTCCTCAATTTGGTGTTCGATGTATATGTATCTTATAATTTTTACATATTTTTAAGGAACTATATTTAGTTTATCTCTTTTTCGATGACATAGCTAATGTTGTGTACTTTGCCACGTTGATTGATTGAATAATAATAAGACTTGCCATTAGCATCAAAGGTATCTTTAGTTTGAATAATTTGAAGGCAATGGATAAATGTTTGATTAAGCAGGGGCTGGTGTCGTGCAACCATTATATATGAATAATTAATTAGATCAGATGAGACAGTAATAAGATAAGCTCTAGGAGCTAGGGTCAATTCGTGGGGTTCTCGTGATTAACGTACGTTACCACGTAAAATTAACAAATTGATAACATATGGTTTTACATATTTGAGGTTGACAACTTGTGAGGTCACGATTTGACTTCAATAGTCCATTAGTCAAGGATTCAATTTGAAGTTCTTTAAACAAGCTTTCTACTTTGAAGAACATACAAACATATCCCCTATATATGATGGAAAAGAATTGTACTCGTTAATTCATCTTTTGTGAACTTACCTTTGTACTTTTTCTCTTTTCACATACAGAGTATATTGTAAAGTGGACCCTTCTGATATAGCGGAAAAACACGACAATAAATGAAAGACGAGAAACGACTCACATATTTTACGTGGAAAACCCCAAATTAATTTAGGGTGAAAAACCACGGGCAAGGTAGAAGAACTTCACTATGAGTGTAAAATAGGAATTACAACTCTCCGACTTTTACCGTAGTAAAGTCGCACAAACTCTCTATTTTACCTCACAATTACAACACTCTAAACCACTCTTTATATTAATTATTTGCTAATTATATATAAGATAAATACTTGTGTTTTTGTTGTAATTGATTCAAAACAAAGGCTGCTATTTATAGAGGAACAAATGTTGCACCGAGGCCCCATTTAATGTTGCAACATAATGCAGCACTTTCATAATGCCGCCCCATTCATGTTAATGCTGCACTTAAGTGAGAAAGTGTTAATGCTCCACTAAATCG
This sequence comes from Linaria vulgaris, assembly GCA_948329865.1. Lineage (NCBI taxonomy): Eukaryota > Viridiplantae > Streptophyta > Magnoliopsida > Lamiales > Plantaginaceae > Linaria > Linaria vulgaris. The sequence continues at coordinate 125,748,256 of OX415250.1, read as the reverse complement.
CCCCAACAATCTCCCACTTGAAGATTTGATTAGGGACTAATCAGATCTTCACACCATTCTTTCTACCTCGCTCTTCATGTTGCTTATGTTTTCACTAGACCACACGAGGACCGACACTGAACAAATTTGTCAGCATTAACACTCTTCATCATGAAATCAGCTATGTTATCTTTAGTGTGAATCTTCTGCACATCCACAGTACCCTCCTCGACTTTCTCACGAACAAAGTGATACTGGACCCGAATATGCTTTGTCTTGGAATGAAACGCTGGATTCCTTGCAAGATGCAACGCACTCTGACTGTCACAGAATAGAGAAATACTCTCTAGTTTGTGCCCGAGTTCCTCCAGAACCATTTTCAACCAAATCGCCTCTTTACTGGCCTGCGTAGCTGCCACGTATTCAGCCTCCGTTGTTGATGTCGCAACAACTGATTGTAACTTTGAAACCCAGCTCACTGCACCTCCAGCAAGAGTAAACACATATCATGTCGTGGACTTGCTTTTGTCAAGATCACTCGTATAGTCAGAATCAACATAACCCTTGACTGTAAAACCCGATCCTCCATAACATAATGCAACATCTGAGGTTCCCTGAATGTATCTCAGAACTCTCTTTACTGTATTCCAATGCTCTCTTCCCGGATTCGCCATGTATCGACTAACCACTCCCACTGCATGTGCAATGTCTGGTCTAGTACAAATCATAGCAAACATTAAGCTTCCCACTGCTGATGCATACGGTACTCGAGACATCTCCCTCCTCTCTTCTTCACTGCTAGGACACATACTTGAGGATAACTTGAAATTAACAGGAAGAGGGGTAGAGATTGGCTTACAATTCTGCATACTTAACCGCCGCAAAATCTTCAACAGATAGTTCCTCTGAGAAAGCCAAATCTTCCTGCAATTTTTGTCTCGGTGGATTTGCATTCTTAGAATCTTGTTTGCTGGTCCTAAGTCCTTCATTTCAAATTCCCTAGCCAGTTCAGCCTTCAGTTCTTCAATACGAGCTTTGTTGGGGCTTGAAACCAACATGTCATCAACATACAACAGTAAAATAACAAAGTCATCATCAGATCTCTTGAAATATGCACAAGGATCTGCATTCAGTCTGTTGTATCCAAGGCTCATTATGAATGAATCAAATCTTTTGTACCAGCACATCGGTGCCTGTTTGAGACCGTACAAAGATTTGGTCAACCTGCAAACCAAGTTCTTCTTTTCTTTTTCAATAAATCCTTCTGGTTGGAGCATGTAAATTTCTTCTTCAAGATCACCATGAAGAAAAGCCGTCTTTACATCTAATTGTTCAAGATGTAAATCAAATGTAGCACACATCGCCAGAACCACCCGCACAGTTGTCATTCGAACCACCAGAGAAAATATTTCGTTGAAATCAATCCCCTCCTTCTGAGCATATCCTTTCACCACCAATCGTGCACGATACCTCTCCACTTGGTCATCACTATTACGTTTGATTTTGTACACCCATTTGTTGCCAATGGGTTTCCTCCCTTGTGGTAGAGACACAAGTTCACACGTCTTATTCTTATGGAGTGCTTCGATTTCCTCCTGCATTGCTACCATCCACTGAGCTGCATCTAAACTGTTCATTACTTCCTGGAGAGTTGATGGCTCCAAGTCCTCAGTTAAAAGACAGTATGCAACATTGTTCTCCATAGAATAGTCGGAGTGCCAGCCTGGTGGCCTCCTGACACGTGTCGATCGACGTATCCCCGAGACTCCAGACTCCGTTGTCTCATCAGGTTCATGCTCTGGTTCAGCAGGACCCTCCTGCTCGGCATCCTTCTCGACTACTACTGTCGTAGTTTCTGGATCTTCTCCTGTGCTGCTATCATTTCCTTTCTTATCTTCCGTGAAGATAACATCCCTGCTTACAACAATCTTGTGGGCAGTGGGGTCTCACAAGCGATACCCCTTCACTCCTTTAGCATACCCTAAGAACAAACACTTCCTGGATTTTGGGTCCAGCTTCGTTTTCTCTTGAGTATTGAACATAACATAAGTGGGACTCCCAAATACATGGAGATTAGAATAATCAACTGGTTTACCTGCCCACACCTCCATCGGTGTTTTCAGTCCCAGTGTTGTTGACGGAGATCGGTTCACCACATAACATGCGGTATTGATTGCTTCTGCCCAGAACGACTTTTCTAAGCCTGCAGCCTGCATCATGGCTCTTGTTTTATCCAACAAGGTCATGTTCATCCGCTCTGCCACCCCATTCTGTTGCGGAGTGTATGCCGTAGTAAACTGCCTCTTAATCCCATCATCTTTACAGAAGTCTTCAAACTCCTTGCCAGTATATTCCCCTCCATTGTCAGATCTAAGGCACTTGATCTTTTTCCCAGATTCAAGTTCCACCAGCGCTTTGTACGTCTTGAACATCGAGAACACCTCTGCCTTACTCTTGATCATGTACACCCAACATCTCCTAGAATAATCATCTATAAAAGACACAAAATACTTTGCACCTCCCAGGGATAGTACTGGTGCTTCCACATGTCAGAGTGAATCAATTCTAGAATGACTTTACTTCTAGAATCTGAACTACAAAACTTTATACGATGTTGCTTGCCAACAACACAATGATCGCAAAAAGGTAAAGATACCTTTGTGAGGCCCGGAAGTAGTTTCTTCTCTGCAAGAACCTTCATGCCTTGTTCTGACATATGCCCGAGCCGTTGATGCCAAATCATTGATGATTTCTCAATCGACTCAGATGAAGCCACTGACGCTTCTCCCACTTGCAGAGCCCTCCCCTGTACCATGTATAAGTTTTCGGCAATCTTGTCCGCCTTCATCAGTACAAGTGCACCCCTTTTAACTTTCATGATCTTGTTTCGCGACCCAATCTCACAACCAAGATCATCGAGTTGTCCATAAGACAATAAATTCTTGCATAATCCCTTCACGTGTCGGACATCTCGAATGGTCCGAACAATCCCGTCATACATCTCCAGCTTGATCGTACCAACGGCAACAACTTTCAAAGGTTCATTTTTACAGCTATACACAGATCCTCCAGCGATCGGTGTATACTCATGAAACCGTTCCCTCCGGGGAGTCATATGAAAATTGGCTCCTGAATCAATAAGCCATACATCATCGAAGCCACGCATACCTCGAATAGCTGTTGCTGCTTCACAACATAGTACATCACCATCATCTGAAGTGCTAGCAACGTTCCCCTGAGGATTAGAACTCTTCTGGTTTGAATCCTTAAGATTCCAACAGTCCTTCTTCAAGTGACCTTTCTTGCCACAGTGCCAACAACTGCCCTTGGTCTTTGACTTGGATCTCCCCTGTTTCTTACTCCCACTTGCACCGCGCTCCGTCGTTCTCCCTCTTGTCACCGACAAGGCACCTGCTTGTTGCGAACCTGCCTCTCTATCTTCTCTGTTCTTGCGCCGACTTTCTTCTTCCAGAATAGCGGCTGCAATTTCTTCGAAGACCAAATAATCAGTGAGGACATTATTTGTTAAGTTGATGACAAGCTGATCATACGAATCGGGCAGACTTTGCAGCAAAATTTCAGCACGTTCAACCACTTCTATTTTATGACTCAACGACGTCAATTGAGAAAATAGAGTATTTAGAACATTGAGGTGCTCAGTTACCGGGGTAGATTCCGCCATCCTCAGTGTGTACAATTTCCTTTTAAGGAAAATTTTGTTGTGTAGGGACTTCGCCTCATACAGCTTGTTGAGATGGTCTCATATCTCCTTAGCTGTCCTCTTCTCCTCAACGCTTGACAACACGCCATCACCTAACGCCAAGTGAATATTTGCGATAGCGTTGCCGTCCATTTCGTTCCACTTTGTATCATCTGTGATTTTCACCGGCCTGTCGCCGATCGCCGCGAGACACCCATCTTTCCGCAAGATGGCTTTGATCTTCAGCTTCCACAACGAGAAATTACTCCCGTTGAATTTTTCGACCTCAAATTTCGCCGTCATTGCTTCTATCACGTACCACTGTCACTGAAAAATAGTTTCAGTATGATACCCACACATATCACCGAGACCCCGGATATGAACTGAGGCTCTGATACCACTTGTTGTAAAGTGGACCCTTCTGATATAGCGGAAAAACACGACAATAAATGAAAGACGATAAACGACTCACAGATTTTACGTGGAAAACCCCAAATTAATTTATGGTGAAAAACCACGGGCAAGGTAGAAGAACTTCACTATGAGTGTAAAATAGGAATTATAACTCTCCGACTTTTACCGTAGTAAAGTCGCACAAACTCTCTATTTTACCTCACAATTACAACACTCTAAACCACTATTTATATTAATTATTTGCTAATTATATAAGAGAAATACTTGTGTTTTTGTTGTAATTGATTCAAAACAAAGGCTGTTATTTATAGAGGAACAAATGTTGCACCGAGGCCCCATTTAATGTTGCAACATAATGCAGCACTTTCATAATGCCGCCCCATTTATGTTAATGTTGCACTTAAGTGAGAAAGTGTTAATGCTCCACTAAACCGCCCCAACAGAGCACCCTCGAAGAGTCAAGCTTGATCCCAAAAAAACTGCATGGTTCAAGTGGGACTAAGTTTGTACGGACAAAGAGGCAGATGGGCTCGGGGTAAAAGATATGTAAACATGTTGGTAATATAGTGCTGCTATTGCGTCTTTCTGGAAAGATGGGTGGCTTGGAGATTGTCCCTTTTTTATTCGTTTCAATGGGTTGATGAATAAAAATCACACCGTCATGGATAAGGGTTGCATGGACTAACGAAGGGTGGCGATGAAAATGGCAATGGAGAAGAAACCTCTTCTCGTGGGAGCTTCAAAAGGACGAATTATCAAAAATGTCCGCTAACTTTTGTCTTTAATCCTAAATGCCCGTTGTTTTCCAACATGCTAAAAATGCCATGTATCTTTTAAAATTTCTACTAAAAATGCCCGAAATGAAAAATAAGCACAAAAAAACTTATTTTGTCTGAAAAATAATGCTCAAAATGCCCTATATCTTTTAAAATTCTACCAAAAATGTCCGAATTTTAAAACGCGACTTTTTGATTCAGCAGTGCGTCTCTTTGATTCGGATGCCACGTCGGATAAAAAGTCCAAATTTTTAAAATCGGGCATTTTTGTTATAAAATTGAAAACTTAACGGGCATTTTCAGCAGGTTTGGAAATAACGAGCATTTAGGATTAAAGGCAAAAGTTAGCGGGGCATTTTTTGAAAAAACGTCCGCTTCAAAATTTGGAAGAACTGTGCATGTGCAACATAGTAATTTCAATCTACGGATGGATGAATTGGATCGTTGGTGTTGGCCGGAAATGAGGGGAAAATGGTGACTAATTTCAAATTAGTCTTGGAAGATGGTTCGTGAAAGGATTTCCACAAAGCCTAATTTGGTGAAACCATGCATTACATTTATACTTGGAAATGAATTGCGCTGTCTTTTACCGCAACGAAGAAGAAGACATTGATCATCCTTGGAGTTGCTTTAGTGCTGATGCGCATTATTTATTTAAGGTCTTGTTATGCAACTTCATGGCATTATCCCAGTAGCAAAATTGAGACATTATATTATTGCAAAAAAAATATAAAAGTTGTTTTATCAATTCACATGTTGGTCCTCCATTTCATTGCAATAATCTAATAAAATATCATATGTTATGTTGGTTGTTTCGGACCCAAGTCGGCCCAACTCTGAGATCTATTCTAATCCTTTGTGCCCATTAAGCCCAAATGTAAAAGTTTTATCATACTCAGAAATTTATTCGTTTTGAATTTTGACATAGAAACTAACGTATGTCCTCAGAAAAATTGATAAAAATAAATACGGTTCAGTTCAAACAACATTAATTAATTACTTATACATCAAATAAATACAATTATTAAAAGTAAGTATTGTTAAGTATTAATACAAGTTAGTGATAACTTTCGCTAAAAAAATTAAATAGCACTGAACAATAAATTCTACTAATTAAAATGACACAGCTATTTGTCAATTGTCACTAGTAATACAGGGAAACGTAGTTTTTGCAATTGGTTCATTTTCTTTCTATCACACCAACGGGTCAAAAGTTCTTTCTACAAGATCCGACAAAAGTGCAGCAATTTATGTCGTAACAACAAATTAAAATTCCTCTGATCAAAGCATTAAACTGCATGGAGCTTTAGATACAATAATTATTAAATAAAGAAATCATTTCTGATCTATCAATTCATGAGTACAACAAACCCGCAGTCATGGTATTTTCAGTTCCTTAATTTCTTCCTTATCTTGATTCATTTCATTACACGCATCCAACAATTACGTTGTACTCACGTTAGTGCTACAAGTATTTAAAATATTAATATGGTCATAGTATAAATATAATCCGAGTATTAAATTCAATATTTAATGTGATATATGTTTCATTCATGCTTATCTTTCAGATTCACTTTGTGTTACTGATCAGTCGACAAGGAAAAGTAAGATTGTCAAAATGGTATTCACCTTATTCCCAGAAGGAAAGAAGTAAGGTATGCATGATGCATGTTTCTGAAAGTTGTGATTAACAAATTTTAGTTCGGAACATATATATATATATATATATATATATATACTTTGAAATTGGATATTTTTATGGGGAGAAAACATCAAATTCCCCAACGTTTGGGGTCGTTAGCAGCTTATGTTGGCTTTAAATAATCCCAATTACTAACTCTTAGAAACTTAAATAGATAACTCACACAATAAGTATTACAGATTACCTATTTTCTTTATTACTCTCCCTCGCACACTTTTTGTTCTTCAACTTCAACTTGTTTATAGGAGCTGAAAGTAGATTGTGAATTGTCCTTTTCTTAAACATCACTCTCACCTAGTTGTACAGTAAATGGTTGATGTTGTATGTCCAACGTGATCCACGAGTTGCAAGTTGGGGATGTGAGAAGAGTCAAGATTGACGGCTGAAAATACTCAACAAATCTCCCCCTCCAGCCTCAACACATATCTCCTTTTACTTCTTCTCTTGCCAAAAGAGGAATACGATTTATCGCTCGCCTGGATCATCCTCGAACGACTTTATATGTAGGGGCGAACACTCCTAAGAGCTATAGGGGGGGTAAGCGTTTTGAGTTGAGTTAGGAGCCCAAGACTAGGACAATGAAGTTTTGCCATTCGTATCAACAATGAGTCTGGTAGGATTCTTCCTCTTTAAACAAAGGCCAAATGAGGGCTCTTCTTTATGATCCCACTTACTATTTGTTGAAAAGGGACCACAAGTGGCGGATATCCTCCTTTCCTGGTATGCTATTAAGTGTCCCAGCTTAAACTTTTGACAAACAGAAACATATGATTTAGTAAATTAGAACCCATTTTGGGGTGAAAACAAGGAACATCTATCAACTCATTTAAAAAGTTCTTCCATTTAGTAATGGGAGTCATTCGTTGTGACTTAAGAAATGATTCTGGCGCCCTTGCCGTTTACCTTAACTAGGATTCTTTGTCGTAAACTCTAATTGCCAGCGACAATGGATAGAGCTAAATCACTTCCACGTAAAGTGGTTATGGAAAGGTAAACGAACAAGGAGATATATTGCACCTTCGTATACCCAGTCTTTCTTTGAATTCCCTAAACAAAGCCAAACGAAACATGGAGATATACCGTGTCTCTGTATGCCCCTTCTCTCTTCGAATGGCCCTCAAGAAATGCAAACACAATACCTAACTCTTTCTCCGAACACCATAGAGAAAATAAACACAATCATGGAGATATAATTAGTCTATGTATACCATCATTCTCTTTTCTCGAATCAACCAAGAGAATGGAAATACCACCATAGTTTAGTCTTTGTACTCCTTCGTTCTCTTTCTCTAACATCACTATGGAGAAAGGTATACCCCCTTCGTACGAACTATGCCACATCATCGAATATGGTTACCAACGCATCACCATTTTCTGATTTGTTGTTCTCTTGACTACCTTGTGGTAGTTGTTCTCTCAAAAACTTACGACTGTTTCTTTTCATGTGACCCTCCACGCCACAATGATAGCATATCAGTGTATCTTCAAACTGATTTACGTCCTACGTGAAGTTGTTCCATTCTTGTGGTGCACTTCCACTATATTGGCATCTTCCTCTGCATGTGCCTCTACCTATTCCTCGTCCATTGTTCTCCACACGAGGGCATATGACTCTTCAGTATGATTCTTCTTCCTTCGGTCATCCTTGTTCAGAAGAGCGTATGTAACCATCTCCATGGATATTTTATCGCTAGGAGTCGAGCTACTCAAAGTGATGACGAGAGTCTCCCAATTATCCGGTAGAGATATGAGAAGCAAGATGGCTTGTTCCTTGTCTTTGAGGACCCAATCGGCGGCGGAAAGCTTGTTCACGAGGTCCTAGAATTGACTAATATGCTCTGATATAGACGTACCACTCCGTCGCTTGTGGTTCACCAAATGCCTCATCAACAGAGTTTTGTTGCGAGCTGACTTTGCTTGATGCATATTCTTAAGTTTTCTCTAAAGATCATACGCCTTGTTTTCCTGTGAAACGTGATAAAACACACTTTGGTCAATCCATTGACGATTTGAGCCACCGTCTTCTTATTCATTTTTGTCCATTCAGCATATGTTTTCTTCTCCGATTTAACGCCTTTACTCTCAATCTGGTCGGCCAAATCCTTCAAATTCAGTATATCTTCCATGTGAGGCTTCCGCATGCTGTAATTAGTTGACGTAAGTCGCATCATAGTGTCTGACGTTGAATTTTCCATTATAAAATTCAATAAGTTTGCTTGTACTGCAATTTAGAGGCTGAATTTGACCAAACGAAGTGAACGGATGGATCCAGAATGGTCGAAAACTTTGAAAACCGTTCTGACCTTGTAAAAAACTGACAAAAAATGAGTTGAACCGGACCGAAACAAGTTGGAGAAAATTGAATCAAAGTAAATACGTCTGACCGGCCATTGACTGGACCAGTAGTTGACTGGACCAAATCTGGATTTGGTCACCGGGTCGGATCCAAGTATGGATCCTTCTTCTTCACCCGCTTTTGAGTTGGGCCTCTCTGTCGGCGTGAAACGATGCTTTCAGATAATCGAAAAGATCCAAAAATTATATATCTAGAATCCTCGCAACACGAGCTTCACAACGGTAGTAACAAAGCACGATTTCGGGACGGAAAAAAAATCACGTCAAATCGGATCGACCTCAAAAGCGACTCTCCAGCTATCAGAATCCTTCGAAAACTATATCTTCGGAATCTTCAAAACAAGAGCTTCGCAACCGTGATAGGAAATCACAGTTTCGGGACAAAAAAAACGGACGAAAGTTTTACACAGAATGGAGAAACGCGAACTGATCTCTTGATACTAGTTTTTGGGTTTAAACACACTCTTTTATTTCACACAAATCCCAATTACAAGCTCTCAGAAACTTAAAAAGATCACTCTTGCAATAAGTATTCCAAATTATCTCTTTTCTTTCTTATTCACTCTCTCGCACACTTTTTGTTCTTCAGCTTCAACTTGTTTATAGGAGCTGAAAGTAGATGGTGAATTGTCCATCTCCTAAGCATCACTCTCATCTAATTATAGAGTAAATGGTTGATGTTGTATGTCCAACATGATCCACGAGTTGCAAATTGGGGATGTGAGAAGAGTCAAGATTGACGACTCGAAATACTCAACAGCTTATCCCATAACTTTATTTTTTGACAACTTGCCCCCATCTTTCGCTGATGCACATTTTAACTATAGAATTTGTCGATGTGTGAACATTTTAACCGTTAGATTTACAAAGTTGCAAACATTGGGGGCAACATGCAAAAAAACAAAGTTAGGGGTTAAGCTGCAAACGACCCTAAGCGTGTGGGAGATTGATATTTTTCCCCCTATTTTTATTATGGAAATTAAATTTATAAGTTTGCGCTTTTTGGTAAAGGTTATAAGGGAGCTTGGTGGAATTATTCTTAGTCGTGGCCCAAAACTGTGCAAATTTGTTGAATGGAGAGGATACAAAGTAGTTTATCGAAGGTACTTATAACTTTTTGTTATCATCTAGTTTTTTTAGGATTATTATTGGCAGCATTGTATTAATATTCCATTAATAATCTTAGCTTTTTTGCATTGTAATTACATAATTTTCAGGTATGCTGGTTTATATGTATGCATGTGTGTTAACCATGATGATAATGAGCTAGAGATTCTTGAAATAATTCACCACTATGTCGTGATATTGGACCGCTATTTTGGAAATGTAAGTAATTAATAGGCTACTAATGTCTTATAAAAAAACTATAAGTATACCAATGTCTTTATACTAACTAATTTCTTTAACTTCAAACTAGGTATGTGAGTTGGATTTAGTCTTCAACTTTCACAAGGTATATACTTTCTTTTTATTTCCCTGCACCATCTAAATCATTAACCTCACTTTTTCTATTTATTAATAAGAGCTAAAGGCATTTTAGCCTCAAAGTTGTAATAAATAAGCATACACTAATCATCTTTTTAGAAAAAAAGAATGGGCAAATTACATTGCCGCATGTTGTGCTAATTAGGAAAAATTGCTTTCTTGTAATAAGAAATAGACGATTTATCCCTTGTGTTATGTTAGATAAGACACTTTTCCCCCTTTAAGGTTTGAGAAATTTCACAGCATACCCTTAATATATATGCATATTAGAACCCTTAATGTATATGCATATTAGAAGGGGTATTTTTGCAATTTAGAAAAATACATGAGAAAGTAAATTGCCTAATAAAAATAACATCTTATTTTTTTTGGGATAACTCCATCAAACCCCCCAAACTATGACACATTTATCCAAACGAGGTCAGGGCTTTCATTTTAGCTCCAGTGCTCCATAAACTTTAGTTGTCTGTTCAATTTGGTTTTGTGCTTGTTCCGGCCATATTTTAACCGGAACAGTCAGGCACGTGCACAACACATGTTATAGTTTAAGGGTATTTTTGTCCAAAAAAATTTGGGCAAACTTTCATATACCTAAACTACACTATTTTTTGACTTTGTCCCCTGAACTATCAAGTGTACGACTTGCCCCCTGAACTATGGTATGATGTTGAGGATTGCCCCCTGAACTATTTTATGAGTTTTAGGATTGCACCCCTAAACTATTTTATGAGTTTTAGGATTGCACCCCTGAACTATTCTTGTTCCTTGGGATCATGCATTTTGCTGAATTGAAATGGTATTAACTGGAGCAAAAAGGAAAGCATAAAAACACCCAAATATTAACATCAAAACACCAAATAAATATGCATAATGATCATTCACAACCTCATCATCACCATAATAAACAACCAGCCCATAATATGTTCCAAAGGCTTAACAAAATACCTACACATTGTATCTGAAGGCCTTAACAGAATCATATAATATTTTAAAACAAAATAGATCCCAATTCTTCTTAACAAAATAAGAAAGGGCATAACATGGTTTATCCTAGTAGTATTTCCATGTTCATATCCCTCACAAAATAGTAGTCACAACCACTTCATTGCTTCAGAATCATGTTGACTCTCTTGTTAATCAACTTCTTGGTTGCTTTGTCAATTATAAGATCCACAACACCTCAAGTGTCCTCCTCAAGTGTCCTCCAGTTTGCTCAATACTTCCTTATTAGATGTCTGCATAAGAAACACAAGGAAATGAGATAATTTTTCCCAAAAGAAAATAGATAAGAAATATTGACCACAACGTGTGAATGCGACTTTTACCTCATTCCTTAGTGCAATCTGCCCTGAAGTTGATGCAACATTCTTTGCCAATTCTTCATTTTTCTTTCTTGATCTGCATTCCAATAAGCAAACCAAAAAACCAGGGGGTTCAGGCGCATAGCAAAAACATAAACTTCAAAAATATGAGAAAAAATCTTAAATGGAATTTTAACCTCATCCAATGTTGGCTCATGTGATGTATCCTCTGTACTGATCTTGATGTTCTTGCTCTTTTTGTTCCCATTCTCCACATTCTTCTTGGGCCATTGCTTACCACTAACCTTCTCAACCAATCTTGACACCTTCTTCTTGTTTCTAATATGACTCTCCTCAACTTCCAAATCCTCTTCCTCACTTACTAACTTCCTTTTTCACATTTTTCCCTATACCTCCTTCATTATTTTTTTGTGGAGATATAATTTTTTGGCTTGAAACTGGTGGTGAAGAAGGGGCATTGACCTGACTTGTGAATCTTGGGCTTGATCTCATTGGAGTAAGCTTAGGGGTCTAACTAGCAAAAGTAGTAGCAGCACTCTTCTTCTTTCCCTTCTTTGTCTGTAAGTCCTTAGAGTTAGCTCATGTTATGGTTATATCATTTTGACTAAGTAAATGAACTAATATCATAAAAAACATAATTTACCTGTCCAGTTCCAGGTTCCTGAGCATGAAGAGGTCCAATTTCTCCACCCTGAGAATTAGAAACTACTTGTTCCTGAGGTGCACCAGCATCCAAATCTCCTCCTTGCTCCTCAGGTGCACTAGCAGCTTGCTTTTGTTGTGAACCAGCATCACCAATAGTTGCTTCAACATTACCCTTCTTCTTCTTGGTACCCTGATTCTTCCCTTTTTCTAGATGGCTGAAATAAAAGTGTAAATATACAATTAGTACATGTTAGAAGTAGAAATATACAGTTATAAGAAATGATTATTTAATTACCTGTTTAGTCTACTTTGCCCTTGGTGGCACATCAGCTCCAGCATTTTCTTCACTTCTAACCATGGCTTTCCTTTTGGCACATGACCTCTGATTGTGTCCAGCTGAGTGACAGAATCCACAATTCATCACCACACCTTTCTTGCTCAGTTTCACAGTCTCCCTTTTGAACCCTTCTTCTTCACTTCTTCAATTTCTTCTGGGGGCTTAACCCTTTCATGCTTCTTGGGCCTGCCTGGCAACTTCTCTGGGATGGGTGGAAGGCATGGTGGTAGATTATATTGTGGAAAATCCTCAGGACCTCTCAAAATGTGCATGTGGTGCTTATAGATCTCCATATAGGCTGAGATCTTGAAACAATCATCAACATGCTCAGATGGATTATGCTCTTTAAAATACAATCCAACCATGCCATGTGCACAAGGAATGCCACTAATCTACCACTTCTTACATGTGCATTGTCTTGCTACAACATGGACATTCATTTGTCCATCAGGACTGCTCACTTCAAAGTCATCCTCCCCATTTCAAAAAGCCTTGCATTCACCCTGTTTCTCATGTGTCTTGTCCAAGACCTTCCGAATATTAGGACAAACCTCCCCAATCCATTTTTTTAGTGAGATCCCTCTTCACATAAGTCCTCTTCATTAAAATGAGCCTAATGTGTTCCAAACAGTCAATTATGGACTTAGGCATGGCTTCCAATATCATGGCATTAAATGACTCACACATGTTGATGAGCAATACATCACACTTGTAGCCCTCCTTGAAATAGGACATTGACCAGTACGTTGCAGGCCTTTTTGCAAGCCATTTGTAAGCCTCTAACCTCTATCTTATTTATTTCATATACCCCACAAATTATGTGATCCTCATAGACTTTGCAGCCTGCCAAAGTAGTGTCTTCAATGGTAGACCCTTGTGTGTGTGCTTAAAATTCCATACATAAGCATAACACAAAATTTGTGTTGTGCATATGGCAACACCAACTCCACAGCATCTATTAGTCCCTTTTGTTTTTCTGAGATCACCACATACCCACCACTTCTGTCCATAGTAATACCCATATCTTTCACTAGTAGATTCATGAATCAAACTCAAGTTTCTCTCTTCTCTTTTTCCACCACAACATATGATATTGGATACAAACAATTGTTGGTATCATTGCCAATAGCAGTCAACAATATTCCACCATAGAAGCTCTTCAAATGACACCCATCAAAACACTAGGTAGGCCTACACCCTGCCAAATACTTCTTTTTCAGTTGCCCCCAACAAATATAGAACCTTTTGAAGATTGGACCATTATTTGTAGGCATAGTCTTTATCCTAACAGTGTTGTTAGGGTCACTCCTTACTATCTCAGTTGCATATCTCCAAAGAAGTGCATACTGCTTCTTCTCTCCACCAACAGACAACTGCCTCACCTTAGCTTTTGACCTATACATCTGGAACCTAGTAAACTTCAGCTTTGTGTCATTCCTGTACATGTTTTGCATGGCAGTCACAAGCATTTTTGGATTATACTTCAGCATCATTTGGTATTTCTTTGCAACCCATGTTGATGTAGCTGCTATGACAGTCGCCTGCCTTGAACATCTATGATTCACAATTAGAGTTTTGCAGTTGCCATGTTCTGAGGCATATATATGCCAATCATATTTTTCATCTTTGCACTTGATCCTGATTATGTGGCTATCATTCTTGACAAATGTAATATCTCTCAGAACCAAAATGGCATACTCCCTCACAGCTCTTCTGAATATTGTTGCATTCTGAAAACATAGTCCCAAATGGAACTTGGGATTTGTCATATACTTTGCTGGATTGAATACAAGATAGCATTGATAACTCCATTTACTTCTCTTCAATCTTGCCATACCAGATGGTGGGCAGTCATTTGATTCTTGTGCTTGAGTGGAAAGGGTTGGAGTCTGGTTGTGCTGGACATTATTTTGAGTTGACTGTTCTGTAGGTAACTCTCCACCCTCTACATTAGAATCTTGTGTAGCTACAGGAGTTCTTCACTTCTCTGATATGGAGCTTGTGTAGATACACGGGGTTCTTCTATAGGGGGTTCATCTTCATATGCGGTAGGGGGAGTCCAGTGTGCTTCATTTTCACCAACAACAACATAGACAACTTCATCATCTGTCATGTCATCCTCACTATCACTGAAATACTTAGACAGATCTGTATCACTCCCCACAGAGTTATCATCATCGGTGTCAACATCTTCCTTGTCTTTGATAAGCTCATCAAACAGACCAGACTTCTCCTCAACCTCATCATCACCATCATCATACAAATCCTCATTAAAAACATCACCAGCAGCCTCATGGCCCTCACCTTTAACATTCCTAGAACCAACTCCATATGAATGATACCCATCCTTCTCAAATTGATTATACAACTCCCCACCCTCTGTGTAAATATATACAACTATGTCATCATCAATATACTTATCCGACTTCAAAGTTTCCTCATCCCTCCATTAGTAGTCCATGACTGACAAGTCATTCTCACCAAATTGACTGCAGTAGAACTTAGCATCAGTACTCTTCTTAAAACCAACAGTTTCAACCATTTGAATGATCTAAAGAAGGCTTATCTCTGACACGTTGCAGTAGTCAATATGAGTAACATCTCCACCCACATATCTCACAACTATGTTGTTCCTAAACTTTCTACTATGATGAAGTGTGATAATGAAATCTTCAGGATCAGTTCTTGCAATAAGATAGCAAGTTTATTATTAAAGTGATGTCTTTCAAATTAAAATGGACAAAAAGATTAGTTTATTATGTATGTTAGGTTGTTCACATACACAAATGGACAAAAAGACTAACTTTTTTCGCTGCATGACAATGATAGAATATTTATCGCTTTTTTTTCAAAGCATGGTTAACCAAAAACAACTTATAAATTACCATAAGGTAAAAAAATAGACATTGAGACCACTCAAATTCTGACAGTGATATAATATTTAGCACTCTTTATGTTGCTACTCAAGCACCACGACTGCACAACCAAATACCAACTATTTTTTGGCATATAGCAACACAAAATGACTGACTTTATTCAATTGAATATGACATACATGCACAAGTAACATGAGTGGATCACAACCAACTACAGATTACTTAAAGTTAGAATTACAATCACTGAGACCAAGCAAAGCATGACAATAACATAATATTCATCACTTTTTGTTGATGCTCAAGCCCCACCACTGCACAACTTAATACCCACTATTATTCTACATATAACAACACCAAATCACCTCAAATCCATATAGAAATAACCATGTGCAACAAAAAAAAAATTACAAAATTTGGGACCACAGTTGAAACCTAAGCCTGCGTAATGCCCACACAATGCATATTTAAAAACGCTCACACTTATTCTAACATGCAACGAGCCGTATACCACTAATAGAAACAAAAATCAACTCAATTTTGACAAAATCTTGTAGAAAGTAGGGTTTTTGAATCGGTCATAACCTACAATAATCGGGATGATTTTGACATGTGGGCAGTTCGTCATTGGATTCACGTATTTTCCACCCCATTTGAATGATAATTACCCAGAAATTGAACGGAAATTAAGAAATTGTGTTTTTGGATAAGGACCCTAAATTCGCCCCTATTTTTTCAGCATAAGTGTTGAAAGATGGAATAGATTATAAGATTCTCCCCCTGATCTTTAGGGTTTTTTTATTAGTTTTTTATTATTTTAAGTGACGAGTCTATTTTACTCCTTACGGGTCACGTGAGTCATACACGTAAGGGAATATTCAAAAAAAATGTGGCCAGAACACGCACTAAACACACTCGCACAAACAACTAAAGTTTAGGGGACACTTGAGCTAAAATAATAGTTCTGACCTCGTTTGGATAAAGGTACCATAGTTTGAGGGGTTTGAGGAAATTATCCTTTTTTTTTGTTTATCACATGAGAGCTACATGCCCTATTTAACAAAACATATAAGATAATTTGTCTATGGATATGATGTTTCGATTTCTATATCACAAGAATGTTGTACCAAAGCTTCAAAGTTATTATTGCGTGTTATGTTTCTCCGACGAAAAGATAAGTTGAAAATAACAATTCTACGAGTCAAAACCAAACTTCAAACTTGGTGCTTCTACATATTTAAATATATTTATCCAACCATCAATTTAATTAGTACTAACTAAGCATTTTATGTCCTTAATTGGAAGGCCTATTATATCTTGGACGAGATTTTGATTGCCGGAGAACTTCAAGAGTCAAACAAGAGAACCGTGGGACGATTGATAGAGACACAAGTAATTACATATTATTATTGCTTTTACTATTATGCAATTGATGATTTAGCTAAAGTATCATAACATTTTGCATTAATTAGTTAATAATCATAAATTATGTATCCCAATTTAAGTCTTTTTTTTTGTTAGGACGCAATGGTTGAAGCTGCAAAAGAGGAGGCTGCTTCAATAAGTAACATAATTGCACAAGCTACAAAAAATATGTGAAGTGCATAAGGTTGCCACACCACGTATACGTACCTTGGGGCTTATATGAAGAGTACTCCTTGTACTCCAAATTTTAATAAATCTCTATTCATTTGTTTAATCATTTAGACTTCATTGACTTGTTCATAAGATAATATACTATTGACTACGTATATGTACTTTAAAGCGTTTCACGTTTATTCCTCGTCGTTCGTCCAAATAGTCCAAATCGCGGCACACCAAATCTCTTTCCAAAATTTCTTAGTTTTAGCCACGCTTCATTATAAGGATAAATGCTAAACCCATATATTTTGTTACGTTGTCTTTTTCCAATGTGGAATTTACACACAAAATATATAAAGTACGTAATTGGTACGGCTGATAAGTTGTATTTTATAAAATGTCTAGCCATGCATGCTGAACAAATAAACAAGCTAAGGGTTAATTGTAAGAGTTAAGATTAGGTGATCTACCATTCATCAGTCTCATTTCAAACTACCTCACGCACGTGTTAATTAATTATAAGGAAGGCTTAAGTATTAAGTAATACTTTTTCAAAGAAAGAACTTTAGCATTTTATAACACAAGCATTATTGTTTACTTTTTTTAAAACAATAAGAAACTTTTGGCTGCTTTATTTTTTCTTTTTGCCTTTCAAAAAGCTCGAAGCTTAGGTGAAATTATTATAATGAAATTGAATATGCCAAAAGTTGGGATCATTATCACACTACTCTTAAACTAATAAGTTGGCGCAGCTTGAAAGTTAGGTCAAGTCTGTCGCGTCCAATTATTATTTCTTATAAGGTTGCTTGATAATGAAACGTGTCAACTTCAACCAATATATTAATATATGTTATATATATACATTAAAGTATTGTGGTTTTTCTTTTTCTGGTAATTATTAAAGTGTTGTGGTTGTTGAGCTTATTAATATTTTCCTATAGTTGAGGCCTTTTTGGTGCTTTTATTACGATGAGAAACAAAAATAAAAATACTTGTTCCAGTAAGAATGCTACTTTCTCTAGAATCTTTTGGTAGCTAGTTAAGAATAAAATATTTCATCACGCAATTGGTGCAAGTATTTTAATATTGTCATTTTTCCACTTCTTTAAAAATGGTCAATTACTTGCTTTAAGTACCTCGTTAATAACTTAACGACCATGCTTTGAACACATAGTCCTATATATGTTGCTTTGTATATAGGGACTAGTTTGTTCTCTTGATTTTATGATTAAATTTTCCTTTACTTATATAATATAAAATTTTGGTCATAGCTAGTATATATATATATACACGTTCTTTGTAAATTATCACCAAAAAGAAAGACCCTTGATACTTTTATTTAATTCGAATCTTTACAAAGATAATACTCAGTCTTTGTATTACTGATGGGGTCAAAGCATCGGGCCGGGATATGCTGTTTTAATTATCACCCAACACACACAAAAAAAAAATTTAAAAATAAAGACTACATGAGAAGCTAGGTTGCACGGATACGGATACGAGTATCAGTATCCGTCAGATATGGATACGTGAATACGATTTTTTTTAAATTTACAAGATACGATACGTCACTACAAGATTTCCAGGTCTTTTGCGACCGGAAATCTGCAACCGCATTTGCGGTTGCAAAAAGGTTTAGGACCGCATTTGCAACCGCAATGCGGTTGCAAATTCCCAATAGGGCCGGTTAATATGGGCTTTATAGGAATATGGGCCAACTGTTGGCCCACTTGGAAAATAAAAATTAGGGTTGGCCGCCCATATCTCCTCTTCCTCCCTCATTTGGAACCGCAAATCGGTTCCAAATCTCCATAGCCACCGCCGGCGGTCGCGACCACCCTACTCCATAGTCGCCGCCACCACCACCTCGTCCTCCATAGCCACCCCCACCCGCCACCACCGCGTCCTCCGTACCCACCTCCACCCCCACCGCGAGCCTCCACCCCACCGCGAGCCTCCTTAGCCACCACCACCTCGTCTTCCATAGCCACCACCACCACCCGCCACCACCGCGTCCTCCATACCCACCTCCACCGCCACCACGAGCCTCCACCCCACCGCGAGCCTCCACCCCACCGCGAGCCTCCATAGCCACCACCACCTCGTCCTCCATAGCCACCACCACCACCC
Organism: Linaria vulgaris; assembly: GCA_948329865.1. Lineage (NCBI taxonomy): Eukaryota > Viridiplantae > Streptophyta > Magnoliopsida > Lamiales > Plantaginaceae > Linaria > Linaria vulgaris. Next base: position 125,728,957 of record OX415250.1, on the reverse strand, counting down.
GCGACCACCGCGTCCTCCATACCCACCTCCACCGCCACCGCGAGCCTCCACCCCACCGCGAGCCTCCATAGCCATCACCACCTCGTCCTCCGTAGCCACCACCAAGACCCGCCACCACCGCGTCCTCCATACCCACCTCCACCGCCACCGCGAGCCTCCACCCTACCGCCAGCATCATCCTCATCTGGAACCATGTCTTCATTTTCTTCTTCTCCACTCTCTTCCTCGTTTGCATCGATGGTATTGACGACCTCAAACTCACCAATGCCCAATTGAATATCCATATTAAACGGCGCAAAGTCTACAAATATGTTGAGCCCCAACGAGTCGTTCTCCTGAAGGATTGGTTCCTCCGGCCCTGCCGCTTCAGTTTGACTAGAACTACTAACGGATGACATGTCAATGATGTGTCTAGCGGGAATATGAGATACCGACAGCCATCCACCTTTCCCAGGCATTCCATTCGGGAGATTCAGATAAGGCGCATAGTAAGATTGTAGGGCTTGGTTCGCATAAACAAATGGCTCGTTGGTTGAAAGTGTTTTTTACGGGTTAATATCAACAAGGTTGTACGTCTTATAGACCTCAGTGCCACGTCTTCTGATATCATACCACTTACACTTGAAAAATACAATGTACAGTGGTTTTTCCAGTTCTGCCTCCCTAGTATTCCACTTCTAAGATCTCTTCCAAAGTGCCATAGAAGTTGGTGAATTCGGTGTCTCCCATGTCACCCTTAACATACACCCCCACTGCAATCACTCTTCTTAGGGCCCAATTTCGTATCAACGTGGAATCGGAACCCATTAATAATGTAGCCTTCGTACGTCAACGCCCTGTTGAGTGGACCATAAATCAACGGTACTACACGATCGTCCGACATGTACTTTCCACTGGAGTACGTCTACTTGAACCACGCCACATACTCTATGTTCCTCTTTGTTTGCACCTCCATTGCATTCAATCCACTACACTCCTCTTCAATAAACAATCTGCCGAGTCACAAATCAAACAAGTTAGTACACAAACATAATACAACAATTTACACTTGGTTATAAAAAAAATAAGAAATTACTCACTCAAGTCATCCGTCCAACTCTTCACAATTAAGAATTGTGTATAGTTCAATCTGCTCCTTTTCTTCCGACGTTAATGGCCTCGAGTTGTTCAATGGACCTATCGGTCGCCCCTCTTCCGAAATAGCAAGAGCTCATCATCCCACTCTGAACTCTCTAAAGTCTCGTTCCTATTTAGTCGTTTATGAGTAGAACCATAGGCTATATAAAGATATTGGGAACACAAATTTGACAGCTCCGCCAGTAGGTATGAATTGGCTATGCACCCTTCGGGCCTCGCTTTGTTCAGCACAGAGCCCTTAAAATCAAACATGCGCCTATACAAAAAAACAGTAATGATAAGTACAACAAGTCAATGATAAGTATAATAAGTCATTAAGAAAAATAATTACCTCTCGAATGGATACATCCATCTGTAGTGAACCGGACCACAAACTCTAGCCTCGTAAGGTAAGTGTATAGCCAAATACTCCATAGAGTCGAAAAAGAAAGGTTGGAATATCCTTTCAAGTTTGCACATTGTGAGAACGATAGACTTCTCTAGTCCCCTCATACCTTCGGCCGAAACCTCTGAAGCACAAATAGCCTTGAAGAACAAACTAATCTCCACCAATGTACCCCAAATTTCAGGTATTAGGAACTCACGAAAAGCAATTGGGATCAATCTCTGCATGAACACGTGACAATCGTGACTCTTCATACCAATCAACCTTTGTTGTTGCATATGTACACATCGTCCCAGGTTCGATGCGTATCCATCCGGAAAACTCAGCTGATCCAACCATTCTAACACCCTTCTCTTTTGCTCCCTTGCCAAACAATAGCGTACATTTGGCTTTACCGACTCCCCACCTCGGGGGCCTGGATGTAAAAAGAGCTCACTTCGATTGGTGTAGAGCCTTAAATCTTTTCTGGACTTGATGTTGTCCTTCGTCTTAGAGTCATCCAACACCGTGTTGATGATGTTATCCAAAAAGTTCTTCTCGCAGTGCATGACGTCTAGAGTGTGACGAACCAAGTTCGTGGACCAGTAGGGTAGTTCCCATAATATGCTCTTCCGCACCCAATTATGTTTCGTACCAAAGTCCGGTAGGGGCTTGAATTTTGTACCAAATTCCACGTGCCCTAGCCCATTCACAACTACTCTCATTTGGTCACATGTCTTCCTAGGAATTGGTGCTTCAGGTGATTTTATATTTTTCCTGAAATTAACAACATCGTCTCTCAAAGGGTGCCTCCTGGGCAAGAATCGGCGATGACAATCGAAAAATGTCGGTTTACCCCCATTCGCCAACGTAAAGGACTTCGTGTCACCCATACAATAAGGGCACGATAACTTTCCATGTGTACTCCACCCCGACAACATCCCGTACGCCGGAAAATCGCTAATCGTCCACATGAGGGCCGCTCGTAACTGGAAGTTTTGCTTCTAAAAGTGTCGTATGTCTCGACCCCAATGCTCCATAATAACTTCAAATCGTCAATAAGTGGCCTCAAAAAAACATCTAAGTTCTTTGTAGGACTATAAGGCCCGGAAATTATTAGGCTTAAAAATATGAACTCCTTCCTCATGCACATATCCGGAAGAAGGTTATACGGAGTGACAAACATTGGCCAACATGAGTAATTCTTGCCAGATGCTCCGTACGGAGAAAATTCGTCCGTGCACAAACCAAGTCTAACGTTACGGGGCTCTCCTGCAAAATATGGGTGCGTACGGTCAAAGTGTTTCCATGCCTCTGCTGCCGCTGGGTGAATCATTCGATCAGTAACCCCTTCACAATTCAAATGCCATGTCATATGCCTTGCAGTTCCTATGGTATAAAACAACCTCTGGAGACGAGGAATAATAGGGAAATACCACAACTTCTTCTTCCCCACCTTTGATTTCAACCCAGGAATATATCTATCCATTTCACAAATCGGACACTGGTCTAAGTCCTTACCCTCACCGTAGTACAAAAAACATTGTTTTGGACAACAGTCGTACTTAACATACCCTAACTCTGTTTCCAACATTGTACGCATCCCTTTCGTGTCCTTTGGTAACAACTTCACAGTCTCTGGCATGAAACCTAGCTTCGCCTTGTTAAAAGCCTTATCGGAATAAATATTACTCGCCTTGTGATGTGCCTTGTCCTCCAACCAGTCTGCGATCCACTGAAGGATACTTATATTTGTATTTGGATGTAACTTCACCTTTCCTAGGTGCATCAGTTTGTAGAAATCCTTCGCTTCCGGATTGGGATCATCGTTAGTGGCCTCGTCCTCAAAATAACGGCCTCCACGTGCATCTACGATCATGTCTGCAAACGGCTCATCAACAAAGTTTGCCGTGTCAGGAATAATGGTGTTTGATGAGGTGGAGGACTCAGGCAAATACGACGGTTGTTAATCCTAAAAATAAAATAAAGAATACCACTCCTACTCGGGAAAAATAATATATGGGCAATATTATTGTCACGAGTACTTCCGATGAGATGTACATATAAAGAAAACCCCTCGGAGGATTGCCCTACCTCTCGGTCACTGACCCGAAAAGGTTTATAAGAGCACCCGAGGAGAAACATAAACGTCCCTTGGAAAGTCAAACGGTGAATGAAAAACAGATATCAACACGGCATCGGAAAAAGAGCAAACCCCGATGGACCCGTATGACTCCGATATCCACCAAATGCGCCAAGAGGGACCAAGAGGGACCCCGAGTCCTATGAACTTACAAGAAAACTTCCTTGCTGAACGCTCCTCGGAAAAGGCAACACTCGGACTTATCCGAGAACCCAATTTTGGAAAAGGTCAATACAAGAACACCCAGTGAATACAGTCCGAGCACTCTGATGAAGAAATCTCACTTTCAGTAAAGCAAAAACAGCCCTCGGACACAAAATCACAGTCCTCGGAAGTCACACCAAGTCCTCGGAGATCACATTTCCACCCTCAGAGATCACTCCTGACTGTTGAAGAAAATACCCGAATCAAGAAGGAGAAACAAAAGCCCTCGGAAGAATAGCTCTATCAGAAACAGTCTACATCAGAAGCCCTCGGAGATATCAGAAGACACAAAAGCTAATCCAGTCAGCACTTAGTAGATAAACGATAAACATTATCCTAATTTTCACACCTGTATCAAGGTAACAACAACACCTGTCCTTACCAAAACACATGCACAATGACACCTACCCCTACCAAAGTCTATATAAAGGGAGGTGATCAGTAGAAGAAAACAAGCTGAGGTAACTAAGCCTATTTACTACAATCTATCACTCAAATACGTAAGATAAAAAGAGGAGGAAATGTTCAGTGAATAAAGGAAGGGAATATTCTTGCAATTAATCTCATTATGTCCATCTCGCGTTGCCTCTGAATCACGGACAGGGCGTTTCGACCCAAATAAATATCTTCCGTTAAATAGGGAATAATTCCAAACCCGTTAACAAAGTGGCGCCGTCTGTGGGAACGTCACAACATCTGTCCTCGAGAGAATTCAGGCACACGTCAGCTAGGATGGATGGTCTTTTCGAAAATGACAACCTTCCTGTCCCGAACAACGACTCAGAAGAAACTTTGTCCAATTATGAACCAGGTACAAGAGATTTTATTAGTATTCCCCGATCTGTTTATGAAAGACTTATATATGCTGAAAGAACACCCTGGAGGGATGATCCCCCCGGACGCACGTCCCCTGTGCTCTCCGAGAACGAAGATTTCCCCTCGGAAGAAGAGGCACCTCCGAGGACGTGGAACCCAAATTGGAATCCTTGGCGACAGACACCCCGACAAAGTCCTCGAAGATATGTATGTCGTGAAAGGACTCCCGTGAGGGGTCAGGTAGAAATTTCTCGCCCCTCAGAGTATCGAGGAGAGGTTGAACATTCCTTATGGGGAATGATGGATGATTTACGAAAAGAATTAGGTGATCTCAAGAAAACCATGGCTCCCGAGGAAGATCCTACATTCAAGACCTCTCCTTTCATTCCCGAAATTGCTTCAGCTTCTATCCCCTCGGGGATGCGACCTGTTAATATCCCGCTATATACCGGAGAAGCTGATGGAAGGGACCCACAAGATCACGTCCATCAATACCTGGCAGGAATGGACCTCTCTTCCGCTCCTGATCATGTGTTATGTCGCGTATTCCCTGTTACCCTTGGAGGGCGGGCCCAAGCCTGGTTTACTCATCTTCCACCTTGTTCCATCACGAGCTTTGACCGACTAGCTCATTTGTTTGTACGACAATTCGCCTGCAACCGAAGGTACCCTAAATCTGCTACGCATCTTTTTACTATTAAACAGAAGAAGGATGAACCCTTGCGAGAATATATAAAGCGCTTCACGGATGAAGCACTCGATGTTCCAAATGTTAGCCCGACCATTATGGCGGACATATTAACTCAGGGACTCCGAGCGGGGGATTTCTTTAGATACCTTATGGGAAATCGTATTACGGATATGAATGAGCTAATGCAAAAGGCGGAAGTACACATTTTGATGGAAGAGGCCGAGGGGACAAAGAAGCAGATGGAGCAGGAGGATAGTGAACACTTAGAACGTGCCGAGAAAGAAGCAAAGGTCAAAGAAAAAAGTAAGGAAGGAAAACCTCCTCAGCGAAAAGATGAAGGAGGAGTGGTTAAGAAATTCCTCCGACCCGTGCACTTACCTCCGATGACTGTTACTCCACCAGAAGTGCTCAACATAATGAGGGGTAGCAACGAGTTGCACTGGCCCAGACCGACTAAATTTCCTAACCGAGACAAGGACACGGGGAAATATTGTAAGTACCATAAAACTTACGGGCACACTACGGAAGAATGTACTACCCTTCGTTTAGAGGTACTCCGCCTGTTAGAGATAGGGTATTTGAAGAACTACCTCAGGGAAAATAACCTCGAAGAGCCCAAGGCAAATGTTTGGAAGAGATCACGAAGGGAAGAGGAAGAGCAAGAAAGGGAAGAAAGGACGCCTAGCCGGAAGTCACGAGAGGGGACCACTAGACGTCTCCGACCCCAAGAGAGAAGTAAAGACCGCCGACGAAATTCGCGAGAGAAAACGACATGGTATCAGAGTTTGCCTCCTCCACCTAACTCTTACAAAGACAACCCTCCAACAGGGAGAACGATCAATATGATTGAAGGGGGTGAAATCTCCATGGCGCCTCAGGGCAAAAAGAAGAAATATTTGAAAGAAGCCCGACGAGCAGAGCAAGGATTAGCTGTCTGCTCCATCCAAGGGTCACAGCTGCCTAGTATCACTTTCGAACCCGAGGACCTTACAGATGTAATATACCCTCACGAAGACCCCTTGGTTATATCTGTCGTCATCTACGGGTATGAAATCCAACGTATCCTCATAGATACGGGCAGCTCTGTGGATGTACTCTTCTTACCTACTTATCTTGCTATGAGGTTGAAACAAGAAACGTTGGAAACCGCTAAGGTCCCGTTAGTAGGATTCTCCGGGGAAGCATGCCAAACCCTCGGAACTATTACTCTCCCAATGTCATGGGGGAAAGGAGCCCTTCGAAGAACGGAATCTATTAAGTTTTGGGTAGTGGAGGCTTCTTCGCGAACGTATAATGTGATCTGCGGAAGACCATCTATTCGGGCCTTTGAGGCTATTCCTTCTACTTTGCATCTTAAAGTGAAATTCCCCACCTCCTCGGGAATCGGAGAAGTCCGAGGAAGTCAGTCAAAAGCTAGAGAATGCTGCATGAATGCCATTCCCTCAGAAGAGGACGGACCTTCACTCGGAAATAACAAAAAGTGTAGAACCGAGGAAACTCGAGTCCAACCTGTGGAAGAATTAAAAATGGTGGAATTAGTAGAAGGAAGCCCCGAGAAAGTAATCAAAATGGGCACCCATATGGCTCCAATCATAGAAGGCCAATTGATTTCTCTTCTCAAACAATTTCATCACCTCTTTGCGTGGGAAGGGGGGCCGCCCGGACGAATCAGCAACAAGGTATGTCAACATTTCCTTAATGTAAAGCCTGGAGCTAAACCTGTCCAACAGAAAAAGAGGAAAATGGGCCCCGAGCGCAACAAGATCATCCGCTCGGAAATACAACGCCTTCTCCAATTAAAGCAAATACGAGAAGTTATTTACCCCGAGTGGTTGGCTAATGTCGTGCTAGTTCCCAAGCACGGAGGAAGATGGCGAATGTGTGTTGACTTTACTAACCTCAATGAAGCATGCCCCAAGGATTGTTATCCTTTACCGAGCATAGATCAGCTAGTTGATTCTACCGCAGGATGTGCGCTACTATCAACTTTAGATGGAGATCAAGGGTACAACCAAATCCCGATGGCGGCTATTGATCAAGACAAGACCAGCTTTATCACGGATGCAGGCACCTTTTGTTATCTAGTCATGCCCTTTGGATTAAAGAATGCTGGAGCTACCTATCAACGGTTAGTAAGCCTTATGTTTTCAGGACTTATTGGGAAGTCAGTAGAGGTTTATGTAGATGATACTGTAGTTAAAAGTAACACTGCTGAAGAACATCCCGAGGACCTACGGAAAGCGTTGGTCATTATGAACAACTTTGGCATGAAGGTTAACCCTCGGAAGTGTTCTTTTGGTATCCGAGGGGGAAAATTTTTGGGATTCATGGTTACGGAGAAGGGAATTGAAGTAAACCCCGAAAAAGCAGAAGCTATAATGGGGTTACCTACTCCGAGGACGGTAAAAGATGTCCAAAAGCTGACTGGAAGAATGGCCTCGTTGAGTCGGTTTGTCTCCAAGTCCGCAGAAAAAGGGCTTCCCTTCTTCAAGGTACTTCGGAATATCAAGGAATTTCAGTGGACCCCCCAATGCGAGGAAGCTCTCGAAGACTTAAAAAGGTACATGTTGAAACCACCTTTGCTGGTAAAACCTGTACCCCAAGAAGAGTTGTTTCTGTATTTATCGGTCGGAGAAGAGGCTATTAGCGCTGTCCTAGTCAAAGAACAAGATGGAGAACATCACCCGGTATATTACGTTAGCAAAACTCTCCTCGGAGCCGAAACCCGATATACCCTAACTGAGAAACTCGTTCTAGCATTGGTTACTACGGCTCGTAAGCTACGCCCCTACTTTTTATCCCACCCAATTACCGTGCTTACTAAGCATCCCCTGAGGGCAATTCTTAATAAGCCGGAATCATCAGGGAGAATGATAAAATGGGCCGTAGAGCTTACTGAGTACGATATTTCCTATGCTCCGAGACCATCAATCAAAGCGCAAGTTCTGGCGGACTTTGTAACAGAACTCACGGGCGTTGGATCCGAGGAAAAGGAGCCACGATGGCACGTATATGTAGATGGATCCTCGGTGAGTACCCATGGGGGGGCCGGAATAGTTTTGGTAAATCAAGAAGGAGAGGAGGAAAGACTCCATTTTGCAGTTAGAATAGATTATCCCCTCTCTAACAATGAGGCCGAGTATGAAGCTCTCCTTATTGGTATGAGACTAGCAAGAGAAGGGGGAATGAAAAGAGTACTCCTTCATAGTGATTCCCAACTGATTGTTCAGCAAGTTAAGGGGTCATATGAGGCCAAAGAAGAAAGAATGCAAGAGTACCTCCGAGTTGTTCGCCAAAGGTCCGAATGGTTTGAAGAATACGACATAGTTCAAATTCCCCGAAAAGAAAACCAAGAGGCGGATGCTTTGTCCAAAATGGCTACACAAACAGCCGCAATACATACTCGGAAGATTACTCTACTTCATGTCAATGAATCTGAAAAGAGCGAAGGCCGGGAGGTAAATACCATTTCAGATCCCTTATCTAGCTGGATAACTCCTATCAAGGTCTACTTACAGAATCCCGAGGGTTACTCCTCGGACAAGAATATTCAACGAATGATGTTCAGAAAAACACTTCGGTACTTCCTCAAAGATGGGGTTCTATTCCGAAGAACATATTCATGTCCCCACGCTCGATGCCTCAATGAAGAAGAGGCCCAGCTAGCCTTAGCAGAAATTCACGAGGGGGTATGTGGGAGCCATACTAGTGGCGAAAGCATGGTTGGACGCTTGATCCGACAAGGCTACTATTGGCCCACGATGGCCAAAGATAGCAAAAGCCATGCCGAAAGATGTAAACCATGCCAGGCTTACGCCCCTCGGACCCATCTACCCGCAGCCCCTTGGGAACCCTCTCTGAACCCCTGCCCATTCTCTAAGTGGGGTATTGACATACTTGGACCCCTTGTCCCTGATGCCGGCCAAAAGAAATTTCTGCTAGTAGCTGTTGATTACTTTACCAAATGGGTGGAAGCGGAACCCCTGGCTAGGGTAACCGCGGGGTCCGTCATCAATTTTCTCTGGAGAAATATTATTTGTCGCTTTGGTGTCCCTAGGAGCCTGGTAAGTGACAACGGTTTGCAGTTTACTGATCAAGGATTGCAAAAATGGTGTGATCATTGGGAGATAAAACATCGCTTTGCCTCCGTGGGATACCCTCAAGCAAATGGCCAAGTAGAAAGAACCAACAGAACCCTCTTGAAGAACATGAAGGCCCGACTTGATTGGCATAAAGCTAAGTGGGTTGAGGAGATACCCGGGATATTATGGGCCTATCGGACCACGCAAAGTGTCGCTACGGGCGAAACCCCTTTTAGTTTATCCTACGGGTGTGAAGCTGTTTTACCCTCGGAGGTCTCCATAGAAAGTTGGCGAGTCAAGGAATACGAAGAAGTGGCCAATGGCTCAAATTTAGCCCTCGCCCTTGACCTTCTCGAAGAAAAAAGAACCCGAGTAGCCCTCCGAATGGAAGAGTACAAGGCTCGGATGTCACGATATTATAATACCAAGGTAAGACTCCGAACCTTTCAAGTTGGAGATTTAGTGATGAAACGAGTAGGGGCCTCCAAGAATGTGGGTAAACTAGATCCACGATGGGAAGGACCCTACAAGATAGTGGAAATCGTGGGACCGGCGACTTATCGGCTTGCTAACTCCGAGGAGGCAATACTTCGCAACACGTGGAACGCAAGTAACCTTAGAAAGTATTATGCTTAATGTAATAGTTATACATGAATAAAAAGAGCGTTCATATATGAGGGGGTATAGTACAAAAGAAACTAGAGTTGTCTGGCAAAATGATGGCTATACATATGAGACATCAAGACAACCCAATAACGTTAAATACCCTCTGTATTATGAACTAAGTTGTATACTATTTTTCAACAAGCTAAGACCCTCCCATAGGACGTTTCCCCTCTCGGATAAGTCTTCGGCGCTGCTCCTCGGAAAGAGAGACTGGATCATCCAAGAACACAGTTCCGACTGCAAAATCTCTAATAGGTGAAGGAGAAAGTTCCTCGGAGACTTGACGAATGTTGAGTTCAGGAAGGAGCAAGCCCGAGGGGAACTCTGGCAAAGCTTGTACGGCATCTTGGCACAATTTATAGCCTATATGCACTAAGTCACGCATCTCTCCCCGAAGAGATTCACGAAGACTGGATGGACCCACCACCTCCAACACAGCTTGGACTCGGGCCATGATCACCTCTACCGCATGAGAGCGGGTTATTCCTAGCAACTGATGACTCAAAGCATCTCTTTCCAGTATAGCCTGTGTTAGTTGCTCCTCCGAGGACCGCATTTGGCCACGTAACTCCTCCATTCTCCGCCCTAAGTTCAAGACACGTGCTTTTTCAAGCGATAATTGGCGTTCCAATTCCCACGCCTTATCCTTCTCGAATTGTAATGCCTGGATGTGAGTCTCCTGTGCGGATTCATGAACCTCCTTCAAGTGAGCTACCTCCACTCGAGCTTCTAAGAGACCTCGCTCTAACTCATCCCGACGACGGTATACTAAACCCGGATCTGAGGAAGAACTCCCGTAAGACCCGAGGGCGTCCAACACCATATAAATCTGCTCAAAACACAAAGCGAATGGCATCAGACCAGAGGACAGGTTAGTATTAAACAAAATGAATAGATACCTCACACTGGTCTTTGCAGGCTAAATCTTGGAGAACGGGTACCGAAAGGGTTTTTATCAGCTCACAATCTGTTACGTTCAATAACCCACTAAGAAAGTTTCGGCAAAATCCCACTGCTGATCCGAGAGGAGAAACATCCTGATTACCCCCGGGGGGAAGATTTCTCCCGAGGGAAGGGTGCTCCTCGGGCGGTGGTACAGGAATACGACCAGGGATATCTTGCCGGGGCTGCATATCCTCTGTACTAGAAGAGTGAAGATACTCCTCTAATACATTTACTACGGTAGAATTATGAGGAATGGACTGTGATACTATGGGACTCATGTGATAATCCGTTTGAGAAAGAGTTGCTATCAGATCCGACGATCCAGAAGGAGTTATATAACTGACTGGGGGGGCTGCAACGGGTTCCTCCTCCTCCGAGGAAATTTCAACCATTGCCTCACTTACGAGGGGAGGGGAATCGCCAACCTTTGTTCCCCCGGGAATACCATGCAATGCCCTCCCCAAGAAAACGTCAGTAGAAGACCCGAGAGAGAAGGCTCCCATCTCTGCTCCTGCGAAAGATGTCAGTAGGAAAACGGTCCGAGGACACTTATAAAATTTACAAGCTAGAGAATGATTAGTAGAACTTACGAAAATGAAAATTACTGTGAAGAGGACGAGAAGCAGGAGTGCATCCTTCCACCCCCTCTTGTAAACCTGCCAAAATCAGAGCCTCGGGGAAATCCAATAGCCCAGATATGTCATAAGAACCAGAGAAAAGTCCCGAGTGAAGCAATATCTCCCTCACTTGTCCTCGTGTTTCGGTGTTGGGTGCGATATACCCCAGACCCCATCGGATGGGTACACCCCACGATCTGGCTGACTGGCCTCTCGGACGGACAAAGAAAAATCTCCGCCTCCAATCCCCTCTACTAGAGTGGGAACTGGATACACGAGTGAAGATATTTTCCTTGTCCCGATAGGTCAAGCTAAAAAAGGGAGTCCCCTCTGAGCAAGGTTGAAGGGTAAATATTGTCCCCACCCGATAAGGGGACATCGGAAGGTTTAAAAGCTCACTACGAAGGACATATCCCACCAAATGACTATAGGAACTTGGTGTTAACTGACTCGGACACACCTGCCAATACCGAAAGAGTATTTGGAAAAAGGGATGGAAAAAGGTCCGTAAACCACAACGCATCTGTTCGGTATAAACGGTCATGTAACCTGAGGGGGGTGCGTAAGCCCTATGGCCCGAGGAAGGCACTAGTATGTCATAATCTTCGAAATCAAGGTTATAGCCGCTAAAAAGAGATCTTACCGAGTTCTCACATTCTGTACTCGTGGTAGATCCTACACGTCCTCTGCCTATTAATCGAGATGGATTAAGAGGAATCAAATCGAACTCCGAAGACTCATCTGCCAAAGGATATGGCTCCCTACTCATGAATATCTCCCTGATATGATTGATCCTCCGTGAATTTGTAGATGGAAGCCTACGAGCTACCCCGAGAGAGGAACTAGCACCAAGTGTCGCCTGATTTTCGGATAAATTGTCCCTCGGAGGAACTCTTGATGATCCAGAAGGACCCCGAGCGGTATCCCGAGAAGAACCGCAAGATGGATTCGAACCACTTCTTCTATAATAAGGAGGCATCATCTTATTTGGTAAGCACTATCCTCGTACTTGCAATTATGAATAAACTCGTAAAGAGTAGGAAATAAGTGCGGAATTGGTAAAGATCTTACGTGCATATATACTCTTTAAGCCAAAAGTTAAAATTAGAAGCTTAAGCTCTTATTAGGTTAACTAAGGGACACGTGTTGAAAAACTTTTTGATTAAGAATGACACGTACCATATTTAACCATGCAAAGCAACACCTCCTACTTAGAAATTTTACTTAGTCAGCAACCTTATAAGAATTATCATTATCCATTTTAATTAAACAGTGGAGATAAAATATAGAATAGGAAGATTGCACAAAATATTTATTGATTTAAACCAAAGAGCCCTCGGAAGGGATAATAAGCACAAGGAATATTTATTTAAAAAAACTAAAAGTAAAAAATTACAAAGAACAAGACTAAGCCCCCGTGGAAGGAGGAAGGGAAGAAGTTGTCTCCTCGGCGGAAGTACCCAATGGAGCAAGACGAGAAATTGGAGAAAATACTCCCCCGGAACCGCTAGCCCTCGGACTCGGACTCGTGGCGGAGCGCATTGGAGATGGTGTCGGAGAATCCCGAGAGGATAGCAAACCCCCAAACCTCCCCACAAAATAATGGCAGTCGTCGGGAGTTGGCTTCTTTAACATGCGAAGATCGAAAGACTTGGAGAAGTTAACATCCGACCTTATCAAAGATTTCGCCACCTTCGCACACTCCAAATAACCCCACAGAAGATGACCCATCAAGAGCTCGTGAGAAGGCGCCTCGGATGCTCCTAATTGCTGCCGTGAAATCTCTCGTTGGGCAAACTGAACAGCTGCATCCACCTTAGCCTGCACGTCCTCGGGAGAAAGAAAATTTGCTAACTTCCCCTCGGCTGACTCTGCCCTATCAGTAACTTGGCCCAGTGTCTCCTGGAGAACTCTCTCTCTCTCATTCCCGTCCGCCACCGCCTTCTCGAGAGCTGCAATACGAGCAGTAAAGACCCCCTCGGAGTCTTTCCTTTCCTTCTCCATCTTCTTATAAGCGGACTCGGCAGCACTTAAATTACCTTGCAAATTCGCCCTCGCCTTCTCTGACTCTTTAAGAGCAAAGTCGTAGTCAGAAATCTTGGTATGAAGAATATCCTCCCTAGTCTGACTCTCCTTATCCCGAGCCACGAGAGGCGCCAGTTGTGCCCGGAGTGCTTCTAAATCCTCTATATCTTTCCGACCGCGCTCTTCAACGGCAGTAACTGCCTCCCGAGTCTTTCCAATCTACAGAAAAGTCAACAATAAAAGATTCAACAGAGATGTATTGTGTAATTTCAGAAGACTAATGTAGAGAAGCTTACCATGAGCCCCAACCAGTTAAGACTGGTGTACAAAAATTGATACCCCTCGGCGGGTGCTGAACTGGAGGAGGCGAAAAATCGGAGGATATCTTGATAAGCCTCCCCCACTGAACGAGATGAAAATTCCCCCCCGGATCCGCTGGGAGGAATAGGCTCTTGGAATGTATGACCCCTCGGAGACAAGGTCACCGGGACATGTCCCCTCGGAGGAGTCGTATCCTTTACGGGAGTCGTCACTTCTGAATTTGTAAATATGGCCCGTGAACCACCTACTGTTGTGGAGGGACTGGTCTTTCCCAATAGTGATTGCAGAATCCCTTCCTTCAAATCTCGGTCCTCTGAAGAAGGATCAAACTCCCCTTGGGTGTCTTCGGAGTCCCCTCGTAAACCTTCTTGCTCGGGAATGCTGAATTGGGCCAGAAAGTCCTCCTCTACAAAAGATACAAACTGACAGTAAGAGGAAGAATGAAACTAGAAAAAATTATAGAAAGAAGGCAAATAATGGATACTCACCATATAATGAAGACTCTTCTACCATCGGAGCTTTCCCTTTATCCATAGCCACTACATCAAAAGAAAATGTGTCAACACATCAGCAAATATTGCAGATAAAGATATGAAAATCTCATTAAAAACTCGTGAAACTTACCCCGAGGAGCGGATTCAGGAACTGTCGGAAGCTTAGGAGAAGGATCCTCGGAAGACAGGTCTATTACTTCAGTATCCTTCCGAGCAGATTCATCCTCCGCACCACTCGGAAAGATACCCTCCTCGGAACCTCTCGGAGAAATTCCTATATTAGATTCGGAAGCAGGTAAATTCCCTGACTCCGATTTGGAAACGGGCACTAAAGCCAAATCCCAAGAAACAGGAGCTACTTGGCGCAAGGGAACAGCGCTCCTGACGACCCCCATCGCATCCATGCATAGAAGAGAATGGTCCTCGTGGAATCCACCCTTCTCTGAACCCATATGCCTACTCTCGGGAGCATTAACCTCCTCCTCCTCGTGATCACCCTCCTCTGGTATCTCAGAGACACCACTAGGAGTAGGCTCCCTCGGACTCGACTGCAGATAATAGTTTGCCATGACATCCCCTGCATCATCCCACCAACAACATGTATAAGCACAATTTATCACGGTACTCGGAGGAAGAATAAAAGAGTAAAAGAACGAATGAAGAGACTTACGAAAGAAACTCCTCGCCTCGGGAGATAAAGACAAAGGACGTTCCACTGCGTCGTCGGTAAAAATTACGTAGTGAAGACCAGAAGTCTCGTACAACATGGTGAAGTCCTCTGATTCCATCAATTTGTGCTGAGAAATTATAGGAGATAACACCGCCTCCTGATCCAGAGCGTGCACGGGAGTAGTACCCTCTCGCCAATCAAAGGGCACATCCCACTCACCGTTGACAGGTCCCACGAAGAAGTATCTGTTCTTCCAGACACTATGTGAGGTAATAGCAGCCCCCAAGATCCTCTTCGTGGAATCCCCCGAGTTGTCCCGATGACGAACGTTATAGAAAGGATACCCCCCGGGTGATACCGCCACGTCAAAGATCGAAAGAAAGTGATCCACCGAACACTCTAGCCCATTCACGTGGCACCAAAATACGTAAATACAGATAGCAGCAAATCCATTCGGTACCATCTGACTTGGGCTGATATTACAAGTTTTAAAGAGCTCACAGAAAAAAGGGGACATAAACGAGCGCCACCCGTACTTCACCTGAGCAAAGAATACTGTCAACATACCCGGAGGAGGATAGCATGCCCTCTCATCCTTCGTCGGGAGTCGGAAGACCATATTTTTCTGAAGGACTCCGGTGGAGGTAAACAGATCCGCTACCTGCTTACGAGTAGCAATATTCTTCGTCTTTTCCACCTTAGCAAAAGTTCGAAGAGGCGGTTCCTTTGATTTGGGAACCCTAGCTTTCTTCGAAGAAGTGGCACCGCCTTCAGCAGCCGCAGCAATTTCTCCCTTACGTTTGCGAGTAATAACTCCCACCGGAATACCCCTCACACTCGTAGAAGAGTCAATCGGAGCAGTGACTGCAGAGGAGGTAGCGGCGGCGATGGGATCAGCGTTGGTGGAAGAAGCCATTGGTGTAATAATAAAGGGATGTTTCCGAAAAGGAGAAGAAGAGCGAGTAAATCTGCTGGGAATTTGAAGAACAAAAGACGAAGAGGAGAATTTTTTGCTCTGAGAGAAAGTTATTGCAAAGATGAATTGGAAGAATGAAGAAAAAAGGTTAACAGTGTCCCTATTTATAGCCGGAGACAACAAACGGTCAAAAAATCTTTAAGACGTGGAACTTGTTTAAGGCTCCACGTAACCGCCACCTGATCACGCCACACAATTACTATTCTGACCGTTACCAACGGTCAGATATTTCAATTTTCAAAGCTGGTCAAACACCACTCCGTCACCTGCGCCCCGAGATCTCCGCGTGCCTAATAACGATACCCTAAGGGTATTCAGGTAAAATCCTTATAAATTCTGGATATATATGCATATCCCCTCGGAAAAATATCAAAAAATAAAAACTAAATCTCGGATAAACCCCTCACCTCACTGAGGGCGATGAATAAAATTTCCCTCGCCTCTACGAAGGCGATCGAAATTTGGGGGGGCTAGTGTTAATCCTAAAAATAAAATAAAGAATACCACTCCTACTCGGGAAAAATAATATATGGGCAATACTATTGTCACGAGTACTTCCGATGAGATGTACATATAAAGAAAACCCCTCGGAGGATTGCCCTACCTCTCGGTCACTGACCCGAAAAGGTTTATAAGAGCACCCGAGGAGAAACATAAACGTCCCTTGGAAAGTCAAACGGTGAATGAAAAACAGATATCAACACGGCATCGGAAAAAGAGCAAACCCCGATGGACCCGTATGACTCCGATATCCACCAAATGCGCCAAGAGGGACCAAGAGGGACCCCGAGTCCTATGAACTTACAAGAAAACTTCCTTGCTGAACGCTCCTCGGAAAAGGCAACACTCAGACTTATCCGAGAACCCAATTTTGGAAAAGGTCAATACAAGAACACCCAGTGAATACAGTCCGAGCACTCTGATGAAGAAATCTCACTTTCAGTAAAGCAAAAACAGCCCTCGGACACAAAATCACAGTCCTCGGAAGTCACACCAAGTCCTCGGAGATCACATTTCCACCCTCAGAGATCACTCCTGACTGTTGAAGAAAATACCTGAATCAAGAAGGAGAAACAAAAGCCCTCGGAAGAATAGCTCTATCAGAAACAGTCTACATCAGAAGCCCTCGGAGATATCAGAAGACACAAAAGCTAATCCAGTCAGCACTTAGTAGATAAACGATAAACATTATCCTAATTTTCACACCTGTATCAAGGTAACAACAACACCTGTCCTTACCAAAACACATGCACAATGACACCTACCCCTACCAAAGTCTATATAAAGGGAGGTGATCAGTAGAAGAAAACAAGCTGAGGTAACTAAGCCTATTTACTACAATCTATCACTCAAATACGTAAGATAAAAAGAGGAGGAAATGTTCAGTGAATAAAGGAAGGGAATATTCTTGCAATTAATCTCATTATGTCCATCTCGCGTTGCCTCTGAATCACGGACAGGGCGTTTCGACCCAAATAAATATCTTCCGTTAAATAGGGAATAATTCCAAACCCGTTAACAACGGTATATTCTCTTTTTCCGTTTCCCCGTGAAATATCCATTCTAAATATCCAGGCGTAAATCCAGACTCATGTAGATGATCACGTACAACGTATTTCCCGTGAAATTTTAAATTAGTGCATTTCATGCAAGGACACCTAATTTGTGATTGTAGATCTAGGTATGTGACTTGAGTCATAGCATACTCAATGAAAGTTCGAACCCCACACACAAATTCCTCTCGCAAATAACCGTCACTATCGTATCTATCATACATCCAAGCTCTATCCGCTTCATAATTCATTATTTATCGATCTAAGTAGTAAAATATAAAACAAATAATTACAATTTAAACTCTAATAAATTTATATCATGCAAAATCGATTTAGAAAGCTAAAGAATTAACAACTTACTTCTTGAAGCGTGAAAAGCGATCTTCAAGAATGTTGCTTATACCACGATTATACTCGGTGTGTGTGCCATTTATCTATCAACAAACAAATAAACATAAGTTAGAATTGAATCACGAATTATATTATTTAAAATAAGAATTTGAGATAGTTAAGGGAAAAAAACGTAAATACCTTAAGAAAGAGTGAAAATTAGAATGAATGTTTGAAGAGGAAGGAAAGGCCTTTATAAAGGCCAAAATTAGCTTTATGCAACCGCGTTGCGGTTGCCGAAACAAATGGCCAACTGTTTTTGCAACCGCAAGGCGGTTGCAAAAACAAGTATACGTTGGTTTCTGCAACCGCAATGCGGTTGCAAAAACTAGTATACGTTAGTTTCTGCAACCGCAATGCGGTTGCTAAAAACGTTCATACTTTCAAAATGGCGCTTTTTTATGATTCGAGGTGTCACATTGTTATTTTGGTTAATAATTATCCTAATAATGGTAAAAACAACCATAATTACAATTCTTATAACAATTTCAAGCGTTATATATGTGGGACAAGCCGTGATATCTATGATTTCAAACGATAACGTTCGTATACACATATATATATATATATATAAATATCATCCTTAGATACATATAGAAATAAACGTAATGTGAAAATTTTATCTACTAATTCAACCAATTAATCATATTATTAGTGAAGCAAATCATAATAACAAGAAGAAATATGATGATGAGTAGTAAATAGAACATACAATATGTTCATGCATGGTCTAACAACTCTTTCGATCATTTCACATTCAATTTACTCTTTCATTCCTCAATTACTTGTTTTGTAACCATTTATTAGTTTATATCCCATGTAGCATTGAAGTTTGTGGTTAAAAATCAGAAATGCATTGTGAAAGTCCCATAAAATTACGATTTTCATGTATGAATATTTTTTGCAACCGCACCGCGGTTGCAAAAAGAGGCTATTGGGACCGCATTGCTGTTGCAAAAGCTAGTATTTGCAACCGCGATGCGGTTGCTGAAAAGATTCATACTTTCTGCAACCGTGTCGCGGTTGCAGAAAGTGTTCATACTTTTTGCAACCGCGACGCGGTTGCAGATACCTATTTTTTAAAATTTTTAAAACTTTTAGCAACCGCTGTGCGGTTGCAAATTGTTCAAATTTTTTGAAAATTTGGGCGGCCTAGGGGGGAAATTTGAATTTTCGCGAAAATTCAAAATTTCAACCCATTTTCTATATATACCCAACAACACTTCTCTTATTTTTCCAAATCCAAAAAATCACCAACACTTCTCTTATTTTTTCAAATCCAAAAAATCACCAACACTTCTCTTCTTTTTCCAAACCCAAAAAACCACCAACACTTTTTTTTTCCAAATCCAAAAAATCACCAACACTTCACTTCTTTTTCCAAATCCAAAAAATAAAAAACAAACCAACACTTTTCTTCTTTTTTTTTTCCAAATCCAAAAAATAAAAAAAACATCAACACTTCTCTTCTTTTCTTTTTCAAATCCAAAACAAATTACTCCTAACACTTCATTTTTTGTTTTTTATTTATCTTCTTCTTTATGTTTTTTTGTTCAACTTTTTTTCATTTTTGATTTCATTGTATTCATTGTTTTTCGTTATTTAATTACATTTGTTTTTGTATATTCACTATATTGATTTGTTGCCATTATCTATTTGTAATTTTAACAAAAACCAATAATATTTCGGTAAATTACCGAAAATATTATTGGTTTTTTTTATTTTCGTTCGCAGGTCATTTGCAACCGCAATGCGGTTGCAAATGGTTTGAATATTTTCTGCAACCGTATTGCGGTTGCAGATGATTACTGGACTTTCTGCAACCGCATTGTGGTTGCAAATGCTTATTCGACTTTTTGCAACCGCTGTGCGGTTGCAGTTTCTCATTGGACTTTTTGCAACCGCCACGCGGTGGCAGAAACTCCAAGAGCAATTGCAACCGCGAGGCGGTTGCAGAAAGTCCAATATGAAATTGCAACTGCCTCGCGGTTGCAAAATCTGCAACCGCGAGGCGGTTGCAAATTACCTGGTCGCAGATGCGCATTTGCAACCGCGATGCGGTCGCGGATGACAAGTAACCGAGGCTTTACGAGACCTCGTTATCTGCAACCGCATCGCGGTTGCAAATGACTATTTGCAATCGAATTTGGGCCCTTTGCAACCGCAAATGACCCTGCAACCTTGTAGTGTGTATGCGATACGTCAAATGTTTTATATTAATAATTATATATAAGGATATTGTTAACGGGTAGAAATATACTTACGATGGTTAGATTACCGATATTACTTTATTCATATTTATCGCGACAACGTAATATTACTTCATATTTACGACGAATTATTACGCTAGCTAGGACGATTTACACGATTAATATTTATAACGATAAACACTTTATTACACGATTTGTAACGGCGTCGTATTACACGACTCATATTCGTAAAATACTCGTACCACACTTATCCCGCGGATCACAACACTTGATTATGCACTCATCACGACATGTGTCTGGCCCTCATTCATCATTGACCTTTCTTATACCTAATTACAAATTATAACACCTAGCTAAGGGAAATGACAAGTAGCTAAGTAATTTGACAAGTAGATACAATAAAGTTAACAAATGGCACAAATGCAGAGGGAAAATAGTGCTATATAAGGGGAGGCTCTTCTTGAGAATAAAAAATAACTCATCTTCTACACAAAAGAACACTTCTCAAATTCCATAACGAAAGCTCACGGCTGAAAGGAGAAGAAAAAATACATTCATCATATATCATACTTCCTCCCATTCTCTCTCGGGTTCTTCATTTCAGCCCCACAAATGTCATCACTATACACAAATTCATATTCGATAAATAACAACAAATTACAACCCAAAATCGAACTACGAGTGGCTTGATTCCCCGATTGTGGGATACGTAGGCACCTCGGGATCCATCCGAGTCCAGCCGCAAATCTATTAAAAATCACTGCTTTCCAGGGGTCGGGATCTGCGTTTTCGAAAAATTAAATGCTCCCTCCGTAAAACTAGCATGCACGACGGATCGATGTGTTAACAAATGGCGCCGTCTGTGGGAACGCCGTCGATAGATCCCTGAGTAATCCTAAGAAAGCACATATTCAAGGGCAACGCGAGCAAAACTTGGAAACAGATAATTTGTAAGTATCAGCGACTCCTCTAATTATCAGCGACTCCTCCCTTTTTCAATTGATTCAAACATTCCATCATAACTTATACAGTGCCAAATTTTTCCTCTCTCGCACCACTTTAACCGAGCCTATCTGAATCTCTTCACATAAGACCACCGTCCACCAAAACACACGGTACTACAAATTAATAGCGTACCCAATTGGGAAAACAAAACTCTCAATCTCTAGTACCACTTTTGCTTCCAAAAAGAAAAAAAGAAAAAAAAAACGAGGGAGTCCTCCGCTCTGTCTAAAAATTCCCAGAGAAAATTCTCAAATTCACCCCCAAATCAGTCACCAATTTGATTTTGTACGTACCTCATCGACATCAGATGCTGAGAGGTGGAGGATCGAAGGAACAATTTTCCGAATTTGCCGTTGATTTTATCCGACGGTAGAGATGTAATAGACTAGATGATAACTCTCACTGATCGTTGTTGCCCTGTTTTGAAGAAGAATGGTGATAATGATGAATCGGTGTAAAAGAGAAAAGAGAGGATTCAAGCACAACCACAAAACAACACGAGAAAAAAAAATTGCATTCTGATTCATCAATTCACATTCTTGCAGATCGTTAAATCTGCGCACATTCTCTGTTCCAGAAATCCACACATGCAACAACATATTCTGTCCAATTTCATTCTCAATTGAAAGGCAACATGTTCATATTCAATTTTAATTAGATGATCAACATCCAGTCAAAGCCCTTTTGCATCTTTAATGCAAAGTATAAAATCCAGCAAGCGCAAACATTAAGAATCAATTGCTCTTTGGATTTACCTCAATCCCGCCGAAGATTGCTACTGGTGCCACCGCTTACGGGGTGATACGGTCCCAAAGCAAGCACCAACAGCAAAAAATCAATCGCTCTATGGATTCACCTCAACCTCACCGGAAATGAAATGGGGGACATGCATGGAGGCGATCCGGCAGCCACAAAGAAGATCCGTCGAGGATTTGCTGCTCTAGTTCGTGGCGCAAGGATTTGCACGCTCTACCATGATTTCCCCCCTTCCTTTGATGAAGGGAATCAATAGATGCCACCGCTCACGAGGTGACACGACCCCCAAACGTAAGTTTTCTTTTCTCCAAACTTGCGCGATTTGATGATCTATGTGACAATCATAAATTTTTCTAATTGTTTAGTGTTGTCCTTGAAAATTTCTGCGTCTGTGCGAAGTAAGTTTCACCTATATAAAGTATTTATATGAATTACATAAAGGACTTGGGTAGAATTTGAGGAAAAATTGAAGATGTGCAGAGGCTTTTGATACGGATCTACAAGCAGTTGGAGTATTTTATTTGTATTTTACATTATTGTTAAATAATTATAAAGCTAATGTATTATATATTTATTTATGTAGCAGTTATTATATAAAACTTATCCACTAATTGGTTATTAGTGGTAGTTATTAGATGGTATTTATATAAATACCTGAACCGTGTGTAATTGTAGGAATAAGAATGAAATAAAAAGTATTTTAGTTTGTTAAATCTCTTCTTCTCTTCTTAATTTTTTAGGAGATATGTCCTTTCTGGAATTAGGACTCTAACATTGGTGCTTTCATTTCGTGATCTCTATCATCTCCCGTGATGGATTTCCAAACAAAGCAAATTCTATTGTCTAAAATGCTTGAAATTTTAGAACAATGGGAAAGACGGATGGATAATCTCTTTGAAAAATGGCAAAGAAACATGGATAATAATTTTCACAAGTATTCATCGCCACCGCCGAAGTCACGCCCCTCGTTTTCTGCACTTGCATCGCCGACACTGTCTATGCCACTCCGCGTCCCAACTCTATCATGTTCAATGGGTACTCAAATTCCTAAGAGTTATGTCCAATCTCCGTCCACGGACAATACAAAATTCACAGCAAGGAAAAGCGTATGCGATATGTTTCCGCCTTGCAAAAGAGATTTTGTAAAGTTGGAAAATATGTTGACTATTCCAGAAATTTATATTTTGCAAGAATTAACTTATGATGTTAAAAAAGGTATGACTCTTGAGATTGCTTGGAGTTCAAACTGGAAAGAGAAACCGTCATCAATGACTTCAACCTTTGGTGCACTAAGTCAAACTCAACAATCTTACTGGAGCCTGAAAAAATACAAACTGCCAAGAGGAATGATTAAAGCATGCAAAGTTAATCATAATGCAACACTCGGTAGTTTATCTGACAGAAAAGTATCAACCAACTCCTGAGGAAATACGAAAAGCAAGAATGCAAGCATGAATCATGGCCTTGAGGACAAGGCCTAAGTCCAACGGGTGGGAATTGATACGGAGCTACAAGCAGTTGGAGTATTTTATTTGTATTTTATATTATTGTTAAATAATTATAAAGCTAATGTATTATATATTTATTTATGTAGCAGTTATTATATAAAACTTATCCACTAATTGGTTATTAGTGGTAGTTATTAGATGGTATTTATATAAATACCTGAACCGTGTGTAATTGTAGTAATAAGAATGAAATAAAAAGTATTTTAGTTTGTTAAATCTCTTCTTCTCTGCTTAATTTCTTAGGAGATCTGTCCTTTCTCGAATTAGGACTCTAACAGCTTTTTTCTTATCTCTTTGTGATTTGCAAAGAAGAGTTGTGGGAGAAAGACGAATTTAGTAGTGTCCCCAAATTGACATCCAGCTGGAAGAAAGAGAATAATTAGAGGGTACAACGCACTAACCACTAATTATCCATAATTAGAGTAATTAAAAGGAAGGTAACAAATCATTTGAAGCTAATTGCATATTACCACATGCGTTAAAAGAGGACTAGGTTATTGTTAATAAGCTTCTTATGATCCCATCACCTACTAGTTTTAGCTTTTGATTTCGCGTATCTATTATTATATATAATGTAAATGAACGTGGTTAACCATTGTATCCTCAAGACCACTGATATATGATGTGTTTTATATTCATGAATTATAAAATGATGACAGATTCTAGTTCAACCATATAAGGTAAATTCGTTTGAATTTTTATTATGTGGCTATAGATAAGAGAAATCCTCCCTTATACTAAGAACTTGGGTTTCTTACCCAAAGCAGGCACACGATTTTAAAAACTTATCTCTATGATACTTTTATTATTAATAGGTATATACTCTTACACAAATAAGATGTGTTGCAAAAATGGTAATTAACTTGATCTTGGCATAAGGATCACAAATTACTGCATAGTCTTTGTCAGAAGGCAAAAGCCATTTTCAATACATTCCAAATCAATTTTAAAAAATATAGTGCTTTTTTCTTTCACTGTTATTGAAAATATAGTGACCAATACGGTATCGTAATTATTTTTGTAAGGACTACCTTATCCTATACTTTTATGTGGCTATTTAAGTGCATAATTGTACAAGCAATGCCTTTTTTCTTTGACACGAACCATAAAAGTAATGCCATCATAGTAGAATGAGAACACTTTCATTAGTTGTCATTATCTCTACTTTCAACGGCAATGTGCGCCTCCTAACAAGAAATATAAATAAAGAAAAGAGGGTCATCAGACTATTTCGATGCCTGATGTCGATGCTTAGGACATAACTCCATCTTTACCACTTACTGTTAAATCATACTTCTATTGATCGGTGTGGACTGAACATCCTAGCTTCATTCATTGACTTTCTCAACAATTAATTACTAATGGATATACCAAACCCATTCAGTGTTTAGACTATTACCATGATCACTCTGTTTTTATATATGAAAAGGTTCTTTCTAGTCTTCTGACCATACTCCACTTGACTTACAGCGTAACTTATTTTTCTAACTCAAAAATTATTTATACATTACTAAAAGTACATCTTCTGAATAAAGCACATTATGAAGTGTTTGACTGCTTTGCCTTACGGATTCTCATTATTTACTATATGCATGTTGAACATAATCCACCTCGGCATGCGATGCTAGCGGTACAAGTTAACTTAGTTGCCTTTTAAATCTACCTTCATAATTTTGTAGAACTCATTTTTCTGGTTGAGCCTGGAATATCACATTCTGATACCTTGTTATACATGATTTCTTTTAAAGTTTAAGGAGTCTTCTAAATTCCCAGAATCTTTGATCTTTGAGGTCATCACATTTAAATACAAACTCTCATAAATATTTTCGTTAGACCAATACTACTTTGTTGAGCTTAGAGCAAATAGCGTGCGGTTTCTTCATGATAGATGAACATCGTGCCTATTTGTCATCAAATTCTATTATGCCCCAATACATTACACAGATGATACACTATACACATACACATTTGCTCACATTCTAAGTTGGATATTCACATTATATAACTTATATAAGTTAACTAGCCAGAGCATATCATAATTTAAAATAATGCATCGGACACGCACGTATACCATGTTTCACATCATAATATCACTATACATGATAATTCCAATACACGCTTCTTGTCACATGATAATCGAAAGCTCAAAACTCACATATGTAGCGTGCATAACCCAAGATGATGACTGTAGTTACTTGGTTTAACTTGTTACTCTTTACCATTTATTCACTCGGATTCATTGCCGATAGTACTAAATTTGCATGTGTGCTTTCTTTTGATTACTTTGAATTTCAAACTTCTAGAACCTTCCTAGTAAGAAGCTTTGATATAAATTCGACTTTATCTTATATAACATTATGCACTTGTGTCGCTGGAGAAAACTCCGAGCAAGGGCGAACAGTTTTGTTTATGTTATATACATGTATTGTACTCGCTTGGATTCCGAGTAACAAACATTCAAGGATGATCCAGATCTTTTGCCTCGTTTTATTTACGAAGGCATCTATCAAGATACTATACAAATGTATCACTGTGAGGAGACATCTCCCATATGCTATAATGTCCCCCAATGGAGAGGCATCAACATTGCTCCAATACTCAGTCTCCTTCGGCTCCGATGTCCCCAGAAGCATTATCGCTACCAAGCATCGGGCATGATAGGTGTTAACACCTTGTGGTATAATTGGCCATCGGATATGGATACCATCGGGTCTTAAATGACATGAACGCGTGCTGGATTACCACTCACAGAGCATCCGATACTATAGGCACTACCAGTCTTAGATGACTATACGATGCCTAAAATAATCGCCGATACTTTAGCAAGTGAACTATCCGATAGCATAGTATTAACGAGAACGATACCACGAGTTCAAACAAAGAAACAAAAAAAATACGATGCCTTAAATGGTTTCATTATACTTTACAAGGATTTGCAATGCCTAAAAAGGCATCCTCAGACGTATCTGAGTATCGCTGACCTTAGATGCCTCAGTAATACTTCAAGAATACAACGACGTTTACCTTAGTATCACAATAGCAACTCACAGAGTACAGAGTCTGCGCATAGGAACTACGGATCTTAGATGATCCCACGATGCCTCATAGAACTCACGTTACTCTAATAGTTGCATATCCAGGATACCACACGAAAGCATACCTATCACAAACGATGCCTTACCCCAAAGGGATCGAGCAGCCACAACTACGAAAGAAAGCAATCGAAGCCCTACGATGCCTCAAAACGACTCCAAAACATCTTGCAAGGGGCCACGATACCTCTTTAAGGAATCCGCGATACTAGTTGCCGCAGTAATCGAACCATCGTAACACTCGATTCTTTAAGTTTCCAGTGCAGTCATAAGTCTATGACTGCACTGAAAACTGGGGGACTCCTGTTAACGGGTAGAAATATACGTACTAAAATATACTTACGATGGTTTGATTACCGATATTACTTTATTCATATTTATCGCGACAACGTAATATTACTTCATATTTACGACGAATTATTACGCTAGCTAAGACGATTTACACGATTAATATTTATAACGATAAATACTTTATTACACGATTTGTAACGGCGTCGTATTACACGGCTCATATTCGTAAAATACTCGTACCACACTTACCCCGCGGATCACAACACTTGATTATACACTCATCACGACACGTGTCTGGACCTCATTCACCATTGGCCTTTCTTATACCTAATTACAAATTATAACACCTAGCTATTTCTTATACCTAATTACAAATTATAACACCTAGCTAAGGGAAATGACAAGTAGCTAAGTAATTTGACAAGTAGATACAATAAACTTAACAAATGGCACAAATGCAGAGGGAAAATAGTGCTATATAAGGGGAGGCTCTTCTTGAGAATAAAAAACAAGTCATCTTCTACACAAAAGAACACTTCTCAAATTCCATAACGAAAGCTCACGGCTGAAAGGAGAAGAAAAAATCCATTCATCATATATCATACTTCCTCCCATTCTCTCTCGGGTTCTTCATTTCAGCCCCACAAATGTCATCACTATACACAAATTCATATTCAATAAATAACAACAAATTACAACCCAAAATCGAACTACGGGTGGCTTGATTCCCCGATTGTGGGATACGTAGGCACCTCGGGATCCATCCGAGTCCAGCCGCAAATCTATTAAAAATCACCGCTTTCCTCGGGTCGGGATCGGCATTTTTGAACAAATTAAACGCTCCCTCCGTAAAGCTAGCATGCACGACGGATCGATGCGTTAACAGATATAATTTAAATAAAAATATCAAATAACATTATATCTAATCACTTGCACAGTTATTAGTCACATACTATTATGAATGATATCAAAGCTTTGTATGTTGTTTTCTATTTTGGTTTGAAATAAAGGGTTTTCACGATTTTATATTTAATTTTCTGAAAAGGTTTGCAAGTTGGTTTAAGAAAACTACCACACTACTTTTATAAATTGCTGATACGTATCGGATATTCCTCGGATACGCTTCACCGGGTATCCGATATGTGTATCCGTCTTTTTTAATTATCTTTAATACATGATACGCCACATGGCATATCCGATACGTATCCGAAGAGTATCTAGAGAGTATCGGTATGCGATACGTATCTGACACCGACCGACCATTTTTTTGGAGTATTCTTGCATCATAGATGAGAAGTCTTGAGGAGTTGTTGGCAGGTGGCACTGAGATGAATATATTGTCATGTTAGTAAAATTGAGTGGATCTTGGTAATCACCTATTCCATTTTTGACATTACTTGTAAACTAACCCGTAAACTTTTTACATCGAGCACCTTTTAGTAATTTTTGTGCAATTATAGTCTTGAGGTTGTGAAAGACAAATGATTTCTCCTAGTATTTTTTAAAAAGTTTTAGCTTAGTTTTGTGGGAAAAATTCTTTCAAAAGATTATAAGATTACCTCTTAAAACATATATATATATATAATTTTTGATCATGTTCAGTGTTCACTTATCATATCCATTATCCACAATTGAAAAGACCAAATTGGAGTAATTGGAACTTAAATTGGTATTGCCAATAAAGTTCAAACTCCTGTAAAAAAAAAAAAAGTTCAAACTTTAGAGTTCAAGTTTTTTCTTTTCTTTTCTTTCATATTTTGTATCATTTAGAAAACAAAACACGTTAATGATAAATAAAGTTAAGGAATTATAAACTCAAAGTATCAAAAAGAAATAAAACAAAGTTATTATGTAGTGATCGTGAACAAAAACTCTAAAAAGAAAAAAGAAATTGGGCCCCCTCTTCCCCCTCCCCCCTCCCCAACCAACTATTCACTCTTTTACAAAATGCCCTCAACATGAGAAAAATTCCAATAAATCTCCTAACTTATTAATATCGGGAAGTTTTTCCTTGGATTCATTAATCAGTTGTTCAATTAGAACACATATATATATATATATTTTTTTTTTTTATCTAATTGGCTTCAGGGACATGGACGAATTTGATCCATAGACCATGGGGAAGATGATGGTTCCATTTGGGGGTGCATCAAGCTCGAACCATTTAAAAAGCCCAACGTGATTATATGCGCGAGCATGGGCCACAACAAGGAAGATAACATTTACAAAACCAGTAAATTAGGAGGTTAACTGCAAGTTTCTAATGTGGAGGTAATTTGTCAAAGAGAAAATAAGTTGAGAGATTTGCTGTACTTAACTCTCTTTTTTTCTTCATAAATCAAACGAAGGCCTAGTACTACAATTTGACGGGGAGTATTGTTGTGGCCGACTTGACTCACAACGTCATGGTTCATAAGATTCAAGTGATTTACAAATTTAACATGTCATTCCAAGTACATAACACAACATGCCACATACACAAACTAAGTTGCACCGATCCAATGCACGCTTCATATGATCAAGTTCCTAATTCAGAATTCGACCTCTAGTAAAACATTCCGACCTTCACAACCAATTTCAGAACTATCGTTGCCTCTTTGCACGCAAAGCCACATTTTGGCTGACATGTGGTCACACCCCAAAATACGAGATCACAAATGTAACTTTCGCCCATGCTACCACGTGAAAATGCATGGTACACT
This sequence comes from Linaria vulgaris, assembly GCA_948329865.1. Lineage (NCBI taxonomy): Eukaryota > Viridiplantae > Streptophyta > Magnoliopsida > Lamiales > Plantaginaceae > Linaria > Linaria vulgaris. The sequence goes on along the minus strand of OX415250.1, from coordinate 125,699,299 downwards.
AACATAAATTGATTATGAGTTACACTAATACACGACTTTTATTAGTGTACCTTGCACTTCCTTTCCACGTAATATAGCATATTATATAAACGAAATCCACTAAGGTACCCACTTTATAATCTATGTATTCATGTAGTTTTATAATAATTTGCCATTTTAGTAAATGTCACAATCGAAATTACTGCCACGGAACGTCACTTTAATCTCCATTATCCAAAAGCAAATTGAGAAGTCTGATATATACATATACATACAAATATATATATTATATTATACATTAATTAAAGATTTAAACAAGAAGAGAGAGAGAGAGATGAGGAGAAAAGGGGCAAAAGGGGAACAGACAAAATAAAAATAAATAGCGAAAAACGAAACTCCAATTTTTGCGCATTTGTTCCGCTCCTCCTAAATCTCCGCCGATCTCCACCGCCCGCCACCGTTTCCGGCGGCAATTGAAATCATAGGCAAGTCTTTTTTAATATCTCATAATAATTAACAGATACGCGAATTTTTACATCTGAGCTGAAATATGAGCAATTGTGCCCTTACTTTTTTGAATTGTTGTTTTGATTTTGTACGAGGTTTTGTGAATTTGAGGTTTTGTTTGTTTTTTAGTGAGATTGGCTGATGTGTTGATTGATTCGCATTGGAAATGATGGTTGTTGTGGTCAGCTGTGTCACCCGGTGTGTTCGTTTCATTTCGTTTTAGTGTAACCGAAGCGATTAGCTACGTTTGTGCAGCGGAATCGTTGTTTTGTCCGATTTTGTTTTCGTTATTGTAACATTTGTGGTTTTGATGTGTAGCCAAAATTTGGAATTGCAGCTTTGTTTTTTTGTGAATTTGAGAACGAATGAGAACAGACGATGGTAATGTGTTTTCTCATGTGTGTTTGTCCCTGTGAACAAACTCGCGTGAGTTATGTTGTGATTATACGTATAGAGTTCTTAATTCTGTACTTTCTTCGTCGGTCATGTTTTCGTCTGTCTTAAAGATTACGAGGTACTCGTTTGTAAAATGTAGTTGTCAATGTCGATTAATACTTTTATGAAATGTACTCGCAGGATTCGAAGAAGTGACTCAAATTACACGCCTTCAGTTGCTTAGGGCGATACTGTTTTCTGAGTGTTGTAGTTCACTGGTACGGCTACCATTGGATGAACATACTGGACTACACGTTGATGGTGTAATTCTAATTGATCCATGTGCATTAGAGGCAGAACCTGAGCTTCATATTGTTCCGTGAATTGTCATGTAAACTTTTGAACTTGAAAATACTGAGTTTCTTGTTTTGTTTCATATGTCGGTTACTTTTCCATTTTGTTTGATGCAGTGTTGAGTCTGTTGTTAGGATTAGATTCAAGTAACTAAGTTGCTACATGAAACTAACAATTATATGTCGTGCTTGTGGATGTGAAGCTTGTCCTTTCCATTTTAGATTTTGTCAAATGCACTAAAATCTCGTGGAATGGCAGTATATATTTTTAGTTATATTGAGCTAACAGAGTTTTTTTCCTAAATATCATCCTTTCCAATTCTAGAACTGTTGTGATACTGTTCTGCTGTCATGAGACCCCCTGCCACCTATCTGCTTTATAAGGCCCCAAATGCCAATACAAGTTTTGCACTTCAATAACCACCATATTGATGAACTTCGATTTATTTTGCTGACTAAAAATATTAGAAATATATTACTAGTTTTGAGCTGTAGTATTTCCAAGTTAACTTTTTCTAGGAAAAGTTGAAGATTAATAAGATACATTCGCAACTGCATTTCGGTTTAGATAACTGATTTATGGGGCTAGGTGACTGTTAAGCATCAGAATCAGATAAAAAAGTAAAATACATGAAATGGTTGATTCTGACCATTATGGGAGTTCCACTTCGGCAATTGCCCTGGAAGATCCGAGATGTGCAAAAAGTTTGTTACTTTCGGAACTTCTTGTCTTTGCATGTTTTTACCTTGTACTTGATGAACTTAGTTTTACGCTATCTCTACACCGTGTTGCAAGTATTTATACTGTACTGAAAATCCTAGCTGTCCCTTGATTTTCTTATTTCTTATTCTACATCGTTTTTAGGATATGCAATTTGTTATTAGACAATTTAGTTGTAGAAGAGATTACTTGATTACACTGTCTTAAGATTAGATTAACTAAAGCAATGTCTACGGTTTAAATCTTGCAGTTCTTTCACCGAACATCATTGTGTTGAAGGATTTAGTGGCAAATAATGCAGGCTTATATATGATGGAGAAATTCTATTTCGATCCTGGATTATCTGCAGCTCAGGTCCTGGAACGCTAATACTATTCGATACAATTTTCTTCAGCCGTCCGTATTTTGAGCTTACCAGTCAATATGAGTGGGGATCTTTCGAAGAATAGTTCTTTGAAACTGACGACTTCGCAGTCTCTTCGTCGTCTGGGGCTTTGTTCTCAAATGATAAATGGACAACAAACATCACCAGTTGTCTTTCCAGAGAAACGAGGTTCTAAAGTGAAAGCTGCAACACGTGGTGACATCAATGTTAGCAATGATGGTGCTAAAAAAGCTAAAACGGAGGAACACAGGATTGATATTGGAGATGAACAGTCAGACTTACTAGGATATGAAGTATTATTGGGTAAACTTTATCCAGATAAAGGAAAATCTAGTAAGAATTCTGAGACACAAACTTCTGAAAAAACAAACTTGGATTCAGTTGATGCTAAACTGACGAGCAAAGCTTTGATTTGGGGTTCTAATATGTTGCGCCTGGATGATGTTATTTCGGTAAATTGTTTTGATTATATAAGAGTTGACTGGAACTTTGCTTCTTTTTCAATATTCACCCACATGACACTTTTTACATTTGGCAGCTATCCTACTGTGTTGGTCTGAGACATTTTACTGTGCATGCTTATCCATTGAGAAAGAGTTCATATCGCCTTTTTATGAAAAGTGGGAGAAGTCGAAAGGACTTCCGATTTTTAGCTTCCACGTCAGATGATGCGCTTCAGTGGGTTAATGCCTTTGCTGATCAACAATGCTATGTAAATAGTTTGCCTCATCCTATGGGCTCTAAGAAGCAGAGTTCAGATTTAGTTTTCAACGAGTTTCCTCCTGAGTCATATATAAGGTGTAAAAGTCCCCCCACAATGCTTGTGATTTTAAACCCTCGATCTGGACGCGGTCGCTCAAGCAAAGTGTTTCATGGCTTGGTCGAACCTATATTTAAGGTATTTTTTCCCTGCTACTTTGTCATAGCTCTGATTGATGACATCTTTGTCTGGTGGTACATGGGGATTTCAAGGTCTCATTAATTTCAAGCATCTCCATGTAGATGAACTTTCAGAAAAGGATCTGAATGTGTACACAGATTATTTTTTTCCCTCTATGTCCTTTAATTGTTTCTCTCTATACTCTGTGATGATGAAGTTATTTCCCTGCGGTTTTCATCATCCTTACTGTCAATCTTCCTTCCCCTAACCTGGTGGGTATTTCAGAAACTTAAGCCGTATCTTTGAAAAACGTGTGAATGACATTTCATTTTATGTGTATTATTTGTAAAATATTAACCTTGAGAATGCGGGCACAGTTACTCTGAAATCATGTATCTAGAAAAGCGTGTTAATACATTTTGCTGCACAGGGCTTGGCATTATGCAAAGTTTTTGAGTGTCGTGAAGTGACTAGTTAGAGAAGTTCTTCATGGCATGTTTGTAGAGTAGGCTGTATGTGGAAGCATGATTGGAATATTTAGAAGTTTAGTTTGATAAAGCTTTAATACACATTCGTGATATTGGGCCATGACTCAAATGTGTAATCTCTTAGATTAGACATTAAGATTATGAACGAAGCTGCTTTATACTTTAAAGCGTAATTAGACATACTGGATCAATTAGCATGCTCTCTTGGTCTTATCATGAGGCGAATGTATGTGTCATAGTCCTTGAAGCCTTTCTATAAGCCACTTCCAGAGAGTTACAGTACGCATATTGCTTTTAGACACTTACAACCATGTGGATATGGGGTATGATTAATTGTTTGAATTATAATTAGATCTCCGCTCACGTTGTGTATAGATACGATAGATAGCTTTCCAGATTTACAAGATTGTTTCAGTAGTTCATCTGAGGCCATAGCCTGCAATATTCTGTACCGTTGTTTTTGCCCCGAGGATCCATTAGTTACTGTTCCCTGATGTGCTGAATTGCAGCTTGCTGGATTCCAGTTGGAGGTTGTCAGAACTACATCAGCTGGGCATGCTAGGAAACTAGCAGCAACTGTTGAATTCAGTACTTGTCCTGATGGTACTTCCAAATTTTTTATTTAAAAATTTACTTTAGCCAGTTGTTGTACTCTTCCCACAACTAAAGTGGTTCCAATTTTCTTGTTGTTATTGCAGGTATTATATGCGTTGGAGGTGATGGAATCATAAATGAGGTTCATACTTGTAACTTTGCACTTCATCCTCGATGTATTTCATGGTTGAGGTGGATTATGTGGTCAGATTGCATGTGTCTTATTAGCAGTCGAAATATTTTGATTCTACTCCATTGATGTTTCTGTATTGCAAGTCCTTGACCCAATTTCGTATTACATATATGAACGTTTAACTCACTTTATACTGGGAGAGTGCACTCAATTTGTATAGCAGTCTTTTTGTTGATTTAACAGTGAGTTTCTTAAACAGCTTTTTTATAATTTTTCTTGCCAACATAGTGCAAAAACCATGGTTCTGAAATGAAAGTTTTCTTAGACAATTACACTGATATTCCTGATATACCCAGAGATTTCATTGCCTATACATGGGCCTTGTTTTGTTATTTTTCAGCAATGTTAAGTCTGTCTTGTTGTTATTGTCTTTCTGTGTTTCAAAAAGTCGTTAACATATGGTGCAACAACTTGTGTGATTTTTGTGTCAAAGAGAACTGGTATATGAGAAAATCTGGCCACTGTTTTCACATTTGTATGCAGTTTAATTTATGCTTTCAGTATGCAAGACGCTGGAAAAAACAAAAAATTGTTGTCATGTATAATGACCAGAATTCCTTGGTTATATTATGATTTTACCTAGAGAAGATACTGCTTATATGTGTTCATGTGCAAATGCAGGTCTTGAATGGTTTACTTAGTAGAGACAATCAAAAAGAAGCAATTTCAGTTCCAATAGGCATCATACCAGCTGGTTCTGATAATTCTTTAGCATGGACTGTTCTTGGAGTTAGAGATCCAGTATCTGCAGCAATAGCCATAGTGAAGGTACTTTATTTCATCCTGATACTTTTCTTCCTTGTTTTGATTTGTATAAGTATCTTGATGGAATCAATGGAGTGTCTTTTGAGTCTGATTTTTCTGACAACCACTTGAGTAGAACAGAGTATCTATGAGATTAGTACAAGTATCTTAAGGCCATTAATGGAGAGTCATTTGATTTTGATTATTCCTACATTATTCAGCTAGAAATAGATACTTTTTCCAAGAAAAATAAGTCATATATTTAATACATAAGAATATTATTCTCTTGTATGTTAAGTATGTAACAATGGCAAATTTATTTTGCGATGTAGACCATAGCAACTTGGTTAGCAAGGGTTAATAATGCATTTTTAGGTCTAGTGGTGGTAAAGTTGATAATTGGAGGTCGATACTAGCATCAGTATTTACGTGACTAAACATTTGAGCTGTAATTGTAGTTTAAGATGCATTGCAATCTACAGCTTGCCCATGCATCTGGAGAAACCATATTGCAATTTTTATTTATTTCTGATTTGTATGACCGAAGATTCACGACTGGTTTTATTTGTTAGTTACTCATGATTTTCATTCGGTGCCCATCCTAAGCTGTCAACACAGTGGCTACACATCATGAATAAGAACTACAAGAGGGTGTATATTCTGACGGATAATGTGATGGATATAGAATTACAGATGCTATGTTGACAGAATGACATAGCGCAAAAAATAATATAATTGATCAACTAAAGCTAAAGTAAAAATGTAACATATCCTACAGAAGTAAATGACCTTTAACTATAAGTCAAATAGATATAATTGCTATAGCATTTACTTTCCCTTCTGAAGCCTTGTGTAAGTTAGACAACTTAACCTTTTGTATTTTATCATTTAAAGCTTTTCCATGCTTAGAGTGCTTCTTCATCACATTCAAGTGGACCACACACCAGTGTATATTGCCATAACAAATGGGTTTCTAACTAAGATGAAATTTAATATATTGCTATGCAAATGCATATACTTTTTTTGTAACTGTAGTAAGCGGTTAATGTCCAAATTAATGTCCTTATATTATTTTGAAATAAATTCCTTAGCAAGTCAGGCTTGTATCTCAGGTTTTTTCTGTTTGTTGTCAGGGAGGTCTTACAGCCACTGATGTTTTTGCTGTGGACTGGATCCAGACTGGGGCTATTCATTTTGGGATGACAGTCACATATTTTGGCTTTATCAGTGATGGTAATTTATTGATGCCACCACTCTTCTGTTATTTTTTTCTGTTTATGTAAGGTACAATCCTGGGCTTCACCAGGCACCCTTTTGGAGTGTTCATGCTGTGGGATTTTTGTAACAGGGACAATTTGATTTTTAAACTGAAGATTGAAAATTGTTTCTGATTCAGTTTATTATGATAATTTTCCATATCGTTCGCCGTTCTACTTTAGTGCCACAATCCAGATGATTTTTGATTATGTAATGCTACACGTGACTTTGACCCCCATCTTTCTCTTCTTGCTGCAGTTCTGGAACTATCTGAGAAATATCAGAAACGCTTTGGCCCTTTACGCTATTTCGTCGCCGGTTTTCTCAAGTTTTTGTGCTTGCCAAAGTATAGTTATGAGGTGGAATACCTTCCTGCACAAAGAGAATCTGTAGATGGAAAGTTTTCCTCCGAACATGAAATCATAGACATGTCAGAACTGTACACTGATATTATGCGGAGATCAAGCAAGGAGGGCCTTCCTCGGGCCTCTAGCCTGTCTAGTATTGATTCAATAATGAGCCCGAGTCAAGTATCTGGGGCAGATTTTGATACTAACTGCAGTAGCAATGAACCATCAGAGTATGTCCGTGCCATCGACCCAAAGTCAAAACGCCTATCAGCTGGAAGAGTCAATTTGACAGCTGAACCAGAAGTTATCCATCCACAACATCCACATTCAGGTACTCCTAACTGGCCCAGGACTAGGTCCAAGTCAAGAACAGATAAAGGATGGAGTGGATTGACTGTTACAAATGACCCGACTAGGTCGTCTTGGGTAAATACGACAAATGATAAAGAGGACATTTCATCAACAATGTCGGATCCTGGTCCGATTTGGGAGTCGGAGCCTAGATGGGACGCTGAGCCTCACTGGGATGCTGATAATCCTATTGAATTGCCAGGGCCATTGGAAGACACTGAAGCTGGTGAAAATAACGCCGTCAAGAAACCTGAGGAGAATTGGGTGGTCGCAAAAGGTCATTTTATTGGTATCATGGTATGCAACCATTCATGTAGAACTGTGCAAAGCTTGAGTTCTCAGGTGGTGGCCCCAAAGGCTGAGCATGATGACAACACCTTGGATTTGCTGCTGGTTCGTGAAACTGGACGACTGAAGCTGTTTAGATTCTTGTTACACCTACAAAGAGGCAAACACCTTTCACTGCCTTACGTTGAGTATGTTAAGGTAAAGAAATATATCCAAGTATAATCTATAAAGGCATACCCTATGCCATGAAGTAAATTATGGTTTTGTTAAATGTATAGTGTTGCTTCACGTATATGCACTATCACTGATTATGATTGACATTTTTTGAGCATTCAATTTTGATCCTCCATTGAACTCGGATTTCAACTGAACACAGGTAAAATCTGTGAAAGTTCAACCTGGAAAAAGCACGCACAATGGCTGTGGCATCGATGGCGAATTATTTCCGGTAAATGGGCAAGTTATCTGTTCTTTACTTCCAGAACAGTGCAGACTTATTGGGCGGTCTCCGTGTGTTAAGACTTAAAATGTGATAACTACTACTCTGTTTGTATCCTCTCAGTGCCATTCCACCCGGCCATATGTAGTTCTTGCTTTTTTCTGGGGTAGAATTTGAGGTCTTTGTAAATTTTTGCCGACATTTTAGTTGCTTCATTCTTTTTATATTTATTTTCTGTATGTTACAAGTATCCTTGCCAATTGCCACAAATCTGCTATCTGGCTTTGTATGAAATTTGGCCTACGATTGCCTACTATATGATAAGCTTGCATTTCAATCTACTACGTTATGTTCTTTATCTTTTATTATCTGATTCTTGACATGTTTACTAGGCTCTGTAATATTGTTATGATAGTTTAAAGAACTGAGGTACATGCGTTAATTTTGATCTGCTAAGTATTGTAGATTCATGTATTTTTCCGTATGTTTTCTCGTATATGGAGTACGGATAATGATTGTTGTCGACTTAGGCAGCATGGTCGCTTATCATTAATTAGTTTGGGTGGATCTACGCAAAGTAATATAGACTATGAGATTTTGTTTTGGTCGAAGGATAATTAAGTGAAATGTGATCAAAATCTGTAGATAGTCCTCTTTGGCAAAATAATTACTCTCAATAGAAATGCAATTTGTATTTATTAGTGTTTTCTTCTTATCTCTGTTTCTTTTTTTGACTTGTCTGTCAAATATCAATTGATCTAAATTGGCGATGACATATTCAACAAAGTGCAACGGCTTTACGTGTTTGACTATGGCTATATGTAATTGTTTTTTGGTAAAAGACAATATGTAATTAATTCGGTCTAATTCTTCAGTCATCAGGAGTTTGCTGATGTGGTTAAGAGGCGTTTGATAAAAAGGTATACGGATTAATAAGAATTAAGGCAAAATTATAATAGGTGTATAATATATGTCAATTGCATAATTAGTGTTCTGTAATTAGATAATAGAACACGTAATTCACCAAAGACGGTCATGGTATAATATGCTACGAAATAAGGGCCGACAAGAATACATTTATTCCGCATGTCCTGTTAAATGCCATAATACTACAGAAAAACAAAATGGTAGCCTTTAATATGGGGCGACCATAGGCTAGGCTATCAAATGGTTTCTAAGTTGAGAAGCGATTAATGCTTTTCCATTTTTTGTTGAAAAATCAAATAGTTAATATACTGCGTTATCAAATATTTGATATTGAGATGGAATATTAGTTTTTGTGCAAGTACCAATTAAATACACCTAATTACATACAACAGTAATGCTAAATACGCTTATGTTCAAATTAGCATATAGTGTGGATATCTTTTTTATTATCTAGCTTATACCACAATGTAGTGTTGCATCTTCTAATACAACATCTTTGCAAATCATAGGTGCAAGATTCTTCATTCCTAGACGATAGCGTGCTTGCAGATTTTCAGGCCCACGATGACAACGTATGGGCGGGGTTGGAGATTTTAGTTAATTTAATACGTGGTGACGTGAGAATTTAAAAAATGTCGTACACAGAACACAATAAATTTGAATTGTTTTTATGATTAAGTTGACTGCCAAATCACTCGATAGTCGACACACTCGCAACTTTGCTAGTGTAAAACCCACCACAATTAAATGTAATAACTAACCGACAAATTTAAAAGAAGACCTAACATATCTCAAAAGTAAAATAATCAATTTATTTAACAAATGTTTATTAATTCTAACAAAACTATATTTATATATATATATATATAATAGTTTGAAATTCAAATCTCTACAAATCTAGAAATAGGCCTAGTTTCCTGAAATCACTCAGACAGTAAGTATTAATTTCTTTGTGTTGAAAAAACTGAAAAACTCATGACTTGTGAAAGACTATCTCAGCAGACAAAAACACCAAATTTCACCTCACCCCATACAAAATAGATACAAAAATATAGCGACTATACATACACACACATATACACATATATATATATATAAACACACATCTAGAGAGAGAAAGTAGAGAGAGAAAGCTCTGAAACAAAGCAAGCTGTTTCCCAATTCCCAGCCCCTGTCAGCTCACCACCACCATCTCCAAACCAAAACCCCCAATTTCACCACTTTCTCTCTCTACAACCGCCATTTCTGACCTAAATCGAAGCTGAATCTAGTGAGAGAGAGAGAGAGAAGAGATGAGAGTAACCTGTTGCTCGGTGTGTCAGAACAAGTACGACGAGGAGGAGCGTTGCCCTCTCCTCCTCCAATGCGGCCACGGCTTCTGCCGCGACTGCCTCTCCAAGATGTTCGCCGCCTCGCCGGACTCCTCCCTCTCCTGCCCCCGCTGCCGCCACGTCTCCACCGTCGGAAACTCCGTCTCCGCCCTCAAAAAAAACTACGCGATCCTCTCGCTGATCCAGGACGACGACGACGATGAAGACGACGAGGACGACGACGACGACGAGGAAGGTAGCACCGAGCACCTTGCTAATCATTTTGTTAATAGTTGTAGCGTTGGTGTTGGTAGTAGTAGTAGTAATGGATTTGGTGGCGGTAATGGTGGTTTTAGTGTTGGGAGGATAGATTTGGGGGTGCATAAGGATGTTAAGATGGTGAGGAGGATAGGGGAAGGAGGAGGGAGTGGGAGGGGTGGGGGCGTGGAGACGTGGGGGGCCGTCGTGTCGGGGAGGGGGTGTAAGCATAAGGTGGCTGTGAAGAAGGTGCCGATTAACAGTGAGATGGATGTGATTTGGGTGCAGGGGCAGTTGGAGGAGCTCAGGAGGAAGTCGATGTGGTGTCGGAATGTTTGTACTTTTCATGGGGTTACGAGGGTGGATAGTGGTAGTCTTTGCTTGGTGATGGATAGGTGTCACGGGTCGGTGCAGACCGCGATTCAGATGAACGAAGGGCGCCTCACGCTTGAACTGATTCTCAGGTTCCGTGATTCACACCTATACATTTCTATTTGTTATGTATTTAATGTGAATATATTGCCATGTGATTGATTATCTATTTTTGGTATCCTGCAACTTTAGGAATTTTTGGTGTAGTTTGTCTTTTTCTGGGTCTCACTGTAACATAAGAAATAATCTAACGATACCTGGACATTTTTGGTTATTACTTCAGAGGATGTTGGCATAGCTAAAAGATTTAGCTTATAATGCTCAGCAGATTGAACGAGAAAATTGGGTTTATGCCTGATTTTATGGGGGTATTGTCTTTGTTATAATTGCTTCAGAATTTGGGCATTGAAGCTTATAAGGAAAAAAAAGTTGCGTACTGGCTTATTCATGGCTTTCCAAGCTGTCCTTGATTTCGGTGCAACATGATTCATTTATTGTTGAGTTGCCGTTAACCACGAGTGAGTTATTACTGGCCGAATGGGGTCTCTAGAATTTTTAGGAGCAAGAGTTTTTATTGGTCACCATTTGCTCTTAGGGTATTGGCGTACATTTATTCCTGATCACACTCCAATTAGCTTTTAACCTTATCCTATCCCCTCTTCTTTTTCCGTTTTGATTTGTGACCTATCTTGAAGGAAATATTGATGGCCCCATCTTTTCGTTGGATGATAACCACATGGACTTGTACGGAGAATTTCGTGGACTCCTGTGAGACAATGTTGCCTTTTACTAGACCATATGGAGACAAGTTATAGTTTCTTTAATAGCAACATTTTGATGGGTTGGCCTAATATATATATTTTTTTCCTCTTGGGCTCAATTAAGATTTCCGCTTTAATATTTTACTTTTCAAATCAGAAAAATGCTTCAGCAATTATCCGAGTCGGTAGAGTTTCTCTTTTGAAGTAGATCTTGGTAAAAAATTAATGTATGTATTTGAATGACCTTAGTCCTGATATTTTGTTACAGATTACAGAATATGGCTCTACCTCTAGTACTATGATAATAAGGGGCCTTTCTGTTGATCCTGTTTTGTCGTCTGCTGAAACCATTTGGCTGTAGTGGGGTGCAACTAATCCCCTTCTGTAAAACTTATCTCCCGGACAAACCTGTACTCTTTGTTCTCAAACATATAATTTTTTAGGAAGCGTTATATATGTTATATTTCTTGTGGTGCTACTTAGGAAATATTAAATTCGTGACAGTAATATCAAATATAAGGTAGCAACAAAAAATGCACGAAGTGCTAATTATCTTGACCAGACTCAACATTAAACTCTCTCTCTCTCTCTCTCTCTCTCTCGCTCTCCTGAGATTTATTCTCTCATCATGAAATCTAGTAACTTGTTTTGCTTTTGCGATATTTTAGTAATATAGAAAAGCATTTGAGGCTGACTTCAATGAGATACTTTTTTGTTGCTTCCAGTGAGGAGAGGCTGAGGCTGCTTTGACAGTCTAACAGCTGGTCTGTCGTTATTTGATGTTTTCTGGATTATGCACGTCTATTTAATTGCATTTTAATTGAACTTAGGAATACCCCTCCATGCGTTTTGTTCAGTCTCCATGAACTGACGCTTACTTGTGACAAACAACAGTATGCCTTTTACCAAGTTACAGGAGACATACACGGTCATGTAGAAGCTGTGTACATCTTTTGTCCTCTAAATGCTGTTCCTCATGTTTCTGCTTCTAATATTTGTATACTTCTAGAGGATTTACTCACATTATGGGAAATATGGGTTTAGGGTTTATGCTAATGTACTACACAAAATGAAAAAAAGGTTTACTTCTGTTTTGAGACAGTATAGTCAGTGGCGGACCCAGAAAATTATTTTACCCTGGGCCACGACATGAAGATAGACAAATGGTTGTTAAAGCCGCGTTTTTTATCCTCTTAGTTTATTTTAGAATATTTTTTGTTCCTAAGTCTTTAAATAAAATATAAAACAGACAAGGATTTTGTTAGTTTTGGACTAAAAAGAAGAAATCTTAGTTTATAATGAAGATGGTGGACTAAAAAAAGTATAAAGTACTTTTTATTGGTATAATTTTTAAAAAATAGTTTAATATGTACTGAATTTGCAAAAAGCTCACCTAGGCTAGAGCCCAGGTGAGCTAGTACATGGGTCCGCCCCTGAGTATAGTTGAAGGCTTGAAGCCCAGAATTGTTTCTTGATGTTTACCAGTTTGAAAAGCAAAACAAGTGTGTTTCTGCCTTAGAGAATGCTATATGGTATATGCATGCAGAGAATGCTATATGGTATATGCATGCACAATCACAATACACGCGTATATGGAGAAGAATCTTGGAATACTGTATAAGTTCTATATATATTGCCAGCATATGCTCTTTAGGTTGATAGCACATTTAGTTACATTTCGATTAATTTTAACATGGTAACTAAAACTCAGTGTTCTGAAATGAAATTTAGCTGCTCACAATATTGTGTGCTCTCTTAATTGTACCTGGGCAGCGTTGGAGCAGTGAACTGATTAATGTGAAGATTATGTAAATGGAAATATTGAGGTGTATCGTTTTATAATTTCAATTTACTTCGTAAGTCAGAAAAATTATTTATTATTGCAAGAGTTCTAGTGATAAAAATCTTTGGGTGTCTAGTACTTTTTCAGGATTGGAAAAAATCCACATCTCTGCAGCTAAGACAATTTTCTGTTTTTTTGTCAATGTCAAATTTTCTTGTAAAGTCAGAGTTGTAACTGTTCTATTTAGTTATCAAAGATTGGTAGGATGAACTGTTATATTTACAGTGAGTCATCTGCCTTTTGGGCAGTAAAAAATCATTTTTAATTTTTTTAGCAAATTAATTCACCTTGTAAGAAATCCATGCAGATATGGGGCAGATATTGCTCGTGGCGTTGCTGAACTTCATGCAGCTGGTGTTGTTTGCATGAATATTAAGCCATCCAACCTTTTATTGGATGCGAATGGTCATGCTGTGGTTTCTGATTATGGGCTTCCAGCAATTCTAAAAAAGCCTGATTGTAGGAAAGCCAAAAAAGAGACTGAATCTTCTGAAATTCATTCGTGTATGGATTGCACAATGCTGAGCCCAAACTATACCGCGCCAGAGGCATGGGAACCAGGAAAAAGACCTCTACATCTTTTCTGGGATGATGGAATTGGCATGTCGTCGGAATCAGATGCCTGGAGCTTTGGTTGCACCTTGGTAGAAATGTGTACTGGATCTATCCCGTATGTAGAACTATTTAGAAGTTATTCACTACGTCTCTGTCGATCCCCCTTTCTCTAAAACGCATGGACTGATCAAGTAGGAATTCTTTTGTGCAGATGGGCTGGCTTAAACGCTGAAGAAATATATCAGTCTGTTGTCAGAGCTAAAAAACAGCCTCCTCAATATGCAAGTGTAGTTGGAGTTGGAATACCTAGGGATTTGTGGAAGATGATTGGTGACTGCCTGCAGTTCAAGGCCTCCAGAAGACCCACATTTCATTCAATGGTAGCAATATTTCTTCGACACTTGCAAGAGATTCCTCGGAGCCCTCCCATAAGTCCTGAGAAGTAAGAAACTAAGTGTATATTCTGCTGTCTTTATGAATTAAAGTTTGTAAGTCTTCTTGTTTTGCCGATTGTACTTTTGGTGCTTGTTAATATTCTCGGATAAGATTAAAGAACCGATTCTTGGGGTATTCTGATAGCATCACATTCCTTGGTGTCTGCGTGATTGGTATATATTTGTAGTGGTGCACGCAGTGTATTTAGTAGTTGATACTTTGTTTAAAACTCAGTTGCAACTTGTGCTCTGTCTTTTAAGCAGCAATGTAGCTGCAACTGCTGTAATAAGTGGGACCACTGCCTCTCTATCAGCTGATCGGGAGGTTCCACTTGCAAACCCCAGTACTTTACACCGACTTGTCACTGAAGGAAATCTGAATGCAGTTCGGTGAGGCCATTACTTTAAACGTTCTGCTTCTAGCTACAAACTATTTTATTAAAGATTTGAATTCCATTAACTTGTGCCGCACAGAGAGTTGCTTGCGAAGACTGCCTTGGGGCATGGTGTCAATTCATTGTGCTCTCTTTTTGAAGCACAAAATTCTGATGGCCAAACTGCTCTCCACCTGGCTTGTAGACGGGGCAGTGTTGAGCTTGTGGAAGCTATTCTGAAGTACAAAGAAGCAAATGTTGATGTACTTGACAAAGATGGTGATCCTCCTCTTGTTTTTGCTCTTGCGGCTGGATCACCTGAATGTGTTCGCTCACTGATTAAGCACAATGCTAATGTGAGATCCAGGCTAAGGGAAGGCCTTGGCCCATCAGTTGCTCATGTCTGTGCCTACCATGGCCAACCAGATTGCATGCTAGTAAGTTTTCTTATTAAAGTATAGTTTGACAAGATTTTGAAAAATTGTGGAACTATAAAGCATATCTACCAGGACTAACTCTCATCTTTTATTCTCTGCTTTTCAAGATTTTTCTGAACCTTAATATGTTATTACTTTATTTGGATGACAATAGGAGTTATTATTGGCGGGTGCTGATCCAAATGCAGTTGATGACGAAGGTGAATCTGTTCTTCACAGAGCTGTTACAAAGAAATACACGGATTGTGCTATTGTTATAATGGAAAATGGGGGCTGTAAATCTATGGGTATTCTCAACTCCAAACATCTAACGTAAGTGTGAGGTATCCTGCAGTTCTGAATTATACTTTTGTTGCAATGATGATCAGCATACTTGATAGTTTTAGTGTTTACTTTTTTTTGGTGAGTTTTTTTTTTTTTGGGGGGGGGGGGGGGGGTTGGGGGGGGGGGGTTCTTATCTCAAAACATATAGATTGGGTTTCTTATTTCAAATCATATAGATAATATATAATAGGGAAGTATAGGGATCTTAGTTCGCCTAGACAGTCACTTACTACAACATTCCGTTGGCAACCTGATTGTAAATGTATGGCTCGTCTGTGGTTATCGAATTGTATTTTCTTTTCTTTCTAAGACGATGCCAAATATGAAACTACGTTGGACCTCTCCAAGAGCAGTGTCATTCTTTTGGGGAAAAACTAAAAACTGAAAGGTTGATATTACGTTAGTTTTAACGTAATTTTGAAATATTTAGATAGCAAAGCTGAAAGTAGTTTCGTTAGAGCTTCCTTTTATCTAAAATAAGGCAGAGGGTCTTTAGTTT
Source organism: Linaria vulgaris (assembly GCA_948329865.1). Taxonomy (NCBI): domain Eukaryota; kingdom Viridiplantae; phylum Streptophyta; class Magnoliopsida; order Lamiales; family Plantaginaceae; genus Linaria; species Linaria vulgaris. The sequence goes on along the minus strand of OX415250.1, from coordinate 125,683,301 downwards.
AATAATCATAGCTTGTGGCTATCCATTGCCAAAGCAACCTATATCTTATATTTTTTCCTTCTTAACATTCTGTGACATCTGAGTATAGTTGATTCATACTCTTTGCCGTGAGGATTATCTCCAGATTTCATGTATAAGAATTCTAGCCCTCGTCTACTGATCGATTTGTGAGGCAGTATGTCTTACCTAATTAGGATATTTGTGTGCTTAGGACGAACTCAAGTTGTTCCGTAGTCGTTTGCCATGAGAGAATATATCACTAGATTTCACATAAAGTAATAGATTGATATTTTTGTACAAGTAGTACTCAACATATTTATACTTGTAATTGTAGGGTGAGTTTGCCCCCCTATACTACCAAGTCATCTTTACTGAAGAGGAAATTTTGCTGACTGAGAAAAGAGCAGAACTATGCATGGTCACAGATTTAATTGCAATGTTGATACTCTATTTAATGTGATGTAGAAGGAATCAAGAATCTTATTCTTTTGCTACTTCAGATTATGTGAAATTACTCCGTCTTCTCTCTAGTTTGGTTCTTAACCAACCTAAGCGCATAGCATCAGAAAAAAAAAAAGTTTGATTAGCTAAGCTCTGCAGTTTGGTTATATGCCAGATCATGATTTACTAGAAATCAAGCATCTTTCCTTTTACTGGCAGATTCGCTAAGCTTCTTTATTTTATCAGGCCGCTGCACTTGTGTATAATGACCTGGAACGTTGCTGTGGTCAAAAGATGGGTAGAACTTGCATCAGAAGATGAGATAGCAGAAGCTATAGATATCCAGAGTGCTGTGGGAACGGCTTTGTGCATGGCAGCTGCCTTGAAGAAAGATCATGAATCTGGTAGAAGCCTGGTCATCATTCATCTTATTTGTTTTTGCTTTTGCTTTTGCTTTTGTTTTTGTTTTTGTTTTTGTTTTCGGAGCTAACTTTGTTCTATCATTCATCTAAAAACTTCTGGTTCTGCTATTGACCTTTCTAATATGTCTAAACACCTAGAGGGTAGAGAACTGGTAAAGATACTGCTAGCTGCCGGAGCAGATCCAACAGCTCAGGACACCCAACATGCCCAAACGGCTTTGCATACTGCTGCTATGGCTAATGACCTCGAGTTAGTCAGGGTAGGAAGAAACTCTACCAAGTGGACCTTGCCATTCTGTATCTGAAATTTAAATGCATTCTTACAAGGAGATGATGCCTGAGTTAGTTTTTTTGACACCAACATACATTTTTCTGGTCAAATTTCTTCGTAGATAATACTGGAAGCCGGTGTTGATGTAAACATCAGGAGTGTTCAGAATACCATACCTCTCCATGTGGCGTTGGCCAGAGGTGCAAAGTCTTGCGTTGGGTTCCTTTTATCTGCTGGTGCAAATTGTAACATGCAGGTCTGTCTTTGATTTTTGATTTATTAAGAAATTATGGTATACTAGCTAATCTGTGCAAAGCTTTGGTGAGGTTATATTAGTAATCCCGACATGGGAGAAGAATAAAGGTGCTGGAATCTGAATAAGATGCATTATGGGATAATAAGAGATCACTTCACAATATTCATATTTTATCACATATCTAGGATTAAGTTGATTCTTGGACGACACAGTAATATTTCATTTGTATTTGCTCAAAATCGGGCTTAGCTTTCCTCCAATTATCCTGCTCTGGTATGATGAAAAACCTGTGTGCTACTTGAACATATGGAGCTATTTTCCTAGTTTTATTTCCACAGATATGGTTGGACATTCTTAAGTTTTGTATATAGGATGAGATATTTTCCTTGCTCCAATGAAATGGATATATGGCTAATCACTATATCCCCTTACATAATGTCGCCTGCATTAGGTTAATATGCTGTCTTTTCTCTCATTTATCTCCAGGATGATGACGGTGACAATGCTTTTCATATAGCAGCTGATACAGCAAAGATGATAAGAGAAAATTTAGAGTGGATAATAATTATGCTTAGATATCAGAATGCTGCAGTTGACGTTAGAAACCACAGGCTAGTCCCTTATCACAAATTATTTTTCATTATTCTATGCTATCCATCCCACTTTTATTACTTTACCTTCTTTCCATGTACATTCTTATCATTACTAATTCTTGGAGTCCAAGATAGTAGTTATATGTCGTCATATATTAGGTGATGAGTTTTAGTTTGTGGCCAACGACGATAGCTTAATGTTGTAATGCATTATAGTGGTAAGACTTTGCGGACTTTCTTGGAGGCTCTTCCAAGGGAATGGATTTCTGAAAATTTGATGGAGGCACTAGTGGACAAAGGAGTGCGTTTGTCTCCTACAGTGTACGTAAATAATATTGTTTACACCTTTTTGTTTTCATTATCTTTCTGTTACTTTAATTCCTCTTGTATTGGATGTGGCTGATTGTTTCTGAGACCTTTCATGTTAAACATTGCAGATATCAAATTGGAGACTGGGTGAAATATAGGAGAAGCATTGTGGAACCAACTTACGGGTGGCAAGGTGCAACACATAAAAGTGTTGGTTTTGTGCAAAGTGTCCCGGATAATGATAATCTCATAGTATCATTTTGTTCTGGAGAAGCCCGGGTCCTGGTAAACGAGGTCGTTAAAGTGATTCCATTGGACAGAGGGCAGCATGTTAAACTTAGGTCTGATGTCGAAGAGCCAAGGTATGAATTCTACACTGGGTGCTTAAAAGCTACTTGTCAACCTTTGAGCCTGAAGCTTCTGTTACATACTTTTCGTAGTTTTAAGTGACGGCTGATGGGTTTATCGAAACTTGAACCCTTATATCTCATAATAATTTGCCCGACATCATGAATAACAAAAAGTCACCCTTGATTCCGATTACTTAAGATAGGCCATAACAAGCAAGACGAGAATCACGTCGTGTCAAACATTTGAACTCCCTTTCTTCACTCGTTTTGGTTGAGTAAAACATCTCCATTTTGGATTTGGCAACCATATGGCTCCTACAGAGCCCCATCCAAGTTTTCTTCAACTATCATCAAGTTCTAACTGTTCACACTTTTGAAGAGCTTCAACTTTTGGTATTGGTGCATTTGTAGGTTACAATGGGTATTGTAAACATTTTGTTGCATTTCCTGGCAGATGTGTGCTACACCTATTTGGTGTGAATATCCTTGCGTCTCACGTTATTTTTTCTCATGCTCTAACACACCTAAAGTTAGATATCACTAAAGAGCCTAACATCCAATACTGTGTAGTAAAGCTTGGATAGACAGTTCATATCACTATCTACTTTTTCTTCTTAAAGAGCCTAGGTATTGGAGCGTGGTGAATTGGTGTAATTGTCCAGCCTATGTTAAGACAGCATTCTCTTGAATCTTTTGTTTATTGGATATATTTGAATCAGATGGTTCAAAGATTCAGATATTTCAAGGTTTGGCTCTGTAGCTTCCATTTGTTATTGACCACTGCTCTGGTCTCATTAATTATTACTATGATATCATCTGGGATTTTGTTTAACGGTTTGCACTCTAAGGTTGCTTGTTTGGGGGCTTATAAACAACTTAAGACATGCAATGATTCTGTTTATGCTGCCTGCAGATTTGGTTGGCGTGGTCAGTCACGTGACAGCATTGGGACAGTTTTGTGTGTCGATGACGATGGAATCTTGCGCGTTGGTTTTCCAGGAGCATCTAGAGGATGGAAAGCTGATCCTGCAGAAATGGAAAGAGTTGAAGAATTCAAAGTTGGAGATTGGGTTCGCATCCGGCCCACGTTGACTACGGCCAAACATGGATTGGGATCTGTAACTCCTGGAAGCGTTGGCGTCGTATACTGTATTAGACCTGATAATAGTCTGTATATTGATTTAAGTTATCTTCCTGCGTCCTGGCATTGTGAACCTGAAGAGGTTGAACATGTTGAGCCGTTCAGGGTAAGGGCAATTTTCGGTTGAATGAGTTGAGTTATTTTTAACAACTTTTTTGAATTTTTTAATTTTCTGACCATCTCTTTCCTATTCAATTCTTGGGGCTTTCAGATTGGTGATAGGGTTTGTGTGAAGCGTTCTGTTGCGGAGCCTAGATATGCTTGGGGTGGTGAAACTCATCACAGCGTAGGAAGAATTACTGAGATAGAGAATGATGGTCTTTTGATAATTGAAATTCCCAATCGGCCTATTCCATGGCAGGCAGATCCTTCTGACTTGGAAAAGGTGGAACATTTTGAGGTAATATCCATTGTATTCGATATAAAATATGCTTTAAGATTTAAATGCACATGATTAATTATTGCACCGTCTAATTGTAAATAACTTATCAGGTGGGGGATTGGGTTAGAGTAAAAGCTTCTGTTCCTTCTCCAAAGTATGGATGGGAGGACATAACAAGAAACAGCATTGGTATAATCCATAGTTTGGAGGAGGATGGTGACATGGGAATTGCATTTTGCTTCCGAGGCAAGCTTTTCAGCTGTTCGATGACGGATGTGGAGAGGGTACCTCCTTTTGAACTAGGGCAAGAGATTCATGTGATGCCATCTGTTACTCAGCCTCGGCTTGGGTGGTCTAACGAGACACCAGCTACAGTTGGAAAAATTGTGAGGATCGACATGGATGGTTCTTTAAACGTAAGCTTACTCTGATCTTGTTTATTTATATGCATCGTTTTTCTACCTTGAAGATTCCATAACAATGAGTATGCTATTTAACTAACTGTAAAATTACTCTGTATTGGTAATTGCCTAATTGGTAATAATCATGAAAGAGTGAACAACCGATTCTCCCCTCCCTCAGAACTCTCTGTGGCTTCTTGAGGTGGGACCCTTGTAAGCTTTTGGAGGAAAAAAGTTGCAACATCATCACAGAAAGAATTGAAGCTCTTTCCCTCTCTTCCCTTATTTTATGATCATTTAGTAGCCAAGTTTTAATCCTTTATGCATCACAACTTTTAGCTTCTCACTGTTTGATTTGTAATTACTGTTAATAGGCCAAAGTTACTGGAAGACATAGTTTATGGAAAGTTTCTCCTGGGGATGCAGAAAGGCTTCCAGGATTTGAAGTTGGTGATTGGGTGCGATCAAAACCTAGCTTGGGTGTGAGACCTAGTTATGATTGGTACAGTATAGGAAAAGAAAGCATAGCTATTGTGCATTCCATACAGGAGTCTGGGTATTTAGAACTAGCTTGCTGCTTCCGTAAGGGAAGGTGGACAACTCATTATAGTGATGTTGAAAAGGTCCCTGGGTTTAAGGTTGGCCAACATGTTAGATTTCGCTCTGGACTGGTTGAGCCAAGATGGGGCTGGAGAGGCGTTCAGCCTAATTCTCGAGGCGTAATTATCAACGTGAAAGCTGATGGGGAGGTGAGAATCGCGTTCAATGGTTTCCAAGGGTTGTGGAGAGGGGATCCGGCAGATTTCGAGGTAGAGAAGATGTATGAAGTGGGAGAGTGGGTCAAATTGATAGAAACTGCAAGTAGTTGGAAATCTGTATCCCCTGGTAGTATCGGTGTCGTACAAGGGATTGGGTTGGAAAATAATGAATGGGATGGTAGTACCTTTGTTGGGTTTTGTGGGGAGCAGGAATTATGGCTCGGTAGTACAACTGATTTAGAACGAGTCGATAAACTGACAGTTGGGCAGAGAATTAAAGTTAAAAACTCCATCAAGCAACCGAGATTTGGGTGGTCTGGACACAACCATACAAGTCTAGGGACTATATCAGCAATTGACGCAGATGGAAAGCTGCGAATATATACCCCTGCAGGCTCCAAAACATGGATGCTCGACCCTTCAGATGTGGAGATTTTGGAGGAACAAGCACTTTGTGTCAAAGACTGGGTTAAGGTTAAGCAGAATGTGTCTAATCCTACCTATCACTGGGGAGAAGTAGGCCCTTCAAGCATAGGTGTGGTGCACCGTATTGAAGATGAAGATCTTTGGGTGGCCTTCTGCTTTATGGACCGACTATGGCTTTGTAAAGCTTGGGAAATGGAAAGGGTGAGAGCATTTAAAGTCGGGGACAAGGTGAAGATCAAAGATGGATTGGTGACCCCTAGATGGGGTTGGGGTATGGAGACTCATGCCAGTAAAGGTGAGGTTGTGGGTGTAGATGCAAACGGGAAGTTGAGGATAAAGTTCCGGTGGCGTGAAGGGAAACCGTGGATTGGAGATCCTGCTGACATTGTTCTTGACGAGAGCTGACCTTACTCAAACTCAGGCCTTATAACTTAATGAGAGACAAGCATCCACATGTAATTATGACCAACGCGAGAGATGGAGAGCCCTCGAAAAGAATCAGCTCAAACTGACTTCACTTGGCTCAACTAAGTTGTCGAGATTTACATATATGAAATGCCGTTTTTCGCTGTTGAAAATATACAAATAAAAGGTATAGATGGAGTTGATCTTTCATTCTTTTATTTGTATAAAGAGCAACGAGGTCACCTTTTTAATTTATATAGTCAACCTCAATGAATAGAGACAGAAGACTGATAAGTAGAATTTGTTGTTAATGTTAATGTTGTTGTATTTGTAATTTTGTATAAATAGAATCATTTTGTGGGATGTGTTGGTTGGTTTGATATATCAGTTTTTGTTTACCTTTCATAAGGATTGTGTTTTCTAATTTTTCATTTTGTTTTGTGTAATTTTTTTCTTTTCAATTAGGCTTTATTTTCTAACTTGTAAGCCACCACCTTATATAATGGCTGGCTAAGTTGCCTGTATAATTAACCTTACCTTTTGCAGGTGTTTACAGAGTTATCCGTGGTTTTAGTTTTAGTAGAATGATAAACATGAATAACAGGTTTGAGCATAATGCATTATGTGATAATTAGCGAAATGCGCTGAGAAACGCCAACTCGCGGTCGAGCATAATGGTACAGCACCCGCATCTAGAGAAACGCTAGTACGTCTTCTGAGTGCGGGAATACTGGTAAACTTCCTGCTTTCCCTTATGCACGATAAAGGATGTTGGATAAATCTAGTAAATAGACCAGGCATAAGGAAAAGAACTTGTAAAAACGCAGTTTATATCAATGATAGATCATAAAGTACACGAGCTCACACGACAAGAGTAATCCGTAAGATGATTCTTACAACTGGAAACACATCACGAGTTCAACACAGTTCAAACCTACTTGTAAATTCTAGGTGTGAAGAGCTGAACCATCATCAACTTAAGCTCTGGAAAGGAGTTCAAAATGGCTATCAATTGCTTTTATGTGGTCTGGGTGAGTATTAATGTATGCTTCAATACCATCTCCACTTCTTGTATCCATCAAAATTGTAGTATTCAGCAAGGCGAAGCTGGTCGTGCACACCCAAATCGGCTTTCCCCACCCATAGTCCGCCTCGTAAGCAGGAAACCTACACCAACTGCTGATAGCACAGAACTCTACTCCTCCTTGTGAGAGTTGATCGAGACCATTATTGAAGATACTCACATAACCATGTTCGTCTTCGCTTTGCAACTTTCTTATGCTCTCATCGTTATATGATCGTAACAGGTTCCTGAACTCGGGCACCAAGTCATGTATTTCAGGATATCCCCTGTCATGACCATATATTGCCACAGCAGCCATGAAGCAGTTGCCAAAGACATTCTCTAGACAGGGAGGTGGGATCATTCTCTTTCTTAAATTCACTGCTTGTGAAGCTGTCGTAATCTTCGTGTCCAGCTTCTTGGATATGGCGTCATGTGCGAAATGTTTCCAAAGGAAAGCCGAAACGAGTTCCACTCTCGTAGGATCCTTCACAGCATTCGATGATCCCAAAGAGGCCGCTGCTTCTCTCAGAGCCAACAATTTTTCCTTATCGAACACAAATCTTTTTGTCGCAAATACTTCCTCTGGCACAGAAAAGAAGGCCATTGAGTGCTTCCTCCCATTGTCCGTGTCGGGAAAATGATCTGCCAAATCGAAAGTAGGCCTAGGAGTTTTATAACCTCCCCCTCGACACGCTGCTGCCCACGAGTTCATGAACATCATGGCAGACAGACCGTCACCCATCAAATGTGACAAGCACATTCCAACAACAATCCCACCACAATCGAAGAAACTGATTTGGACAGCAAGCAAAATATTGTCGACAACATTTGAAGTCGAGACTGGAAGGTACAACTTCAACTGCTCTATAGTTGGATCTTGTATAGCGTCCGATATACGAGCATCGATTTGAGCTTCCACATAGGTAACACCAGCATCGTTGCAATTGACCGTGAACGTATCTCGGTCCAGCTCCCCTGCCAAAGGATAGAACGTGGTTAACACATCTGATAGTGATCGTTTCAGCTTTTCTGTTAACGTGGCACGACCGGTCGAGCCAATTAACTCGTTGGGTTGATAAAAGAAGATGAGAGGGATATAAACAGGTGGCTGTAGTCGATCTAACACTGATAGTTTATGGTTTTTAAGGTTGTTGGGAGTTTGAGATGAAGGTTTGATGAGCTCTTTGGATATCACTCGCACAATACTACTTGTTTCCATTTTCTGGTTGTTTGTTTTGAAAAGCACAAAAGTTTTAATAATGAGGTAGAATCTTTAAGTTGGAATTGTAATAACTATGAGAATGGAACCATGTATGTTGGGCTATTTATACATGCAATAAGCCAATAAACTAACTACAAGTGGGATTTGCACATTTGCCTAAAACAAAAGCATAAATGAAAGTTTTCGATGCGTATATTTCGGTCAGATTAATATTAGAAACTTGCGTTGCGATCACTCTGAAAATATGTTTCAGAATTTTAAAAAACTGTAGTTATAGTCTTATAGAACATGAAATTGACAAATGTATTTGTCTTGCCGATAAAAAAGAAGTGTTTCCCTTCAGTTTAGTCCAAAATAAAAAAGATTTAGAAATTTGGATCCTTTAGTTTATGATCGAGATGGTAAACACCAATATTAGTTAGTACCTCTTTCGTGTACAACCTAAATATTATATTTTAAAGATCCCACGATTTTAGCAATGGGATTATTAAAAGTAGATGTTACTACATAAATTATGAGCTAGCTGGTTGTGTCGACTTTGCACATGCTGTGCTTATTTCAGTAATGACAGACTACAATAGATTTGGCAAGTATAGTGCTGCATCTCTCGTATAATTAACACATTTCATTATTAAATATAATTAAAAAGATTACCGCTTTAATGTGAAAATATGTCTTCATCCTTTTCCAAATTACTTAAATCTATGTGATGTAAATTTACTTCTAAATCCAATTTCATGCAAAAAAAAAAATTCTATTTTTTTCTTGTATTCTTTGATTTTTATAGAAGTGATACGGTTGACATGATTCCTAGTTTCCTTTCCTACATATCGCATTATTCTTAAATCAGTAGAGAATTAGAGATCCTGATTTCCAGCTCATTATAAATGCCAACAGCCCACCATCCATCTTAGGTGCTTAGCATTTTTCTTTTTAATAAATTTCAGCTACTAATAACATTTACAAGTCTATATATATATGTATGTATATAAATATTTATCAATTCGTTTCTTTTTTGGAACAAGAATATTATCAATTCGTTGGAACTTGGATCACAGTTGCTTAAGAGATCTAAAATCTTTTATATATGTAGGAAAAATTAATACATTAATAATTACCATACAAATAATGAAAGTAATATAAATATACATGCAAGTGCAGTTCTTGAGCAATAACATCATTCATCATATCCGATTCTCCAGTACCTACTATAAAGATCGGATCTTCTGATCTTGGTGCTTTACTTTTTGATTTTCTTTTTCTCGTAGCTTTCTCCAGACCACTTCTTGGCCTTTTATTCGTTTTGTAAGTGATTCTTTCTTTAGTTTTTATTCCATGAACTCTATTGTCATCGATATGACCATTATCAGCAGAGTTAACAAGATTAGACGGACAAGTTGTCTCAGAGTTAACAAGATTAGATGGACAAGTTTTCTCAGTTCTCTTGCCAATTCCTTGTTCTTCAACATCACTATCTTCAGAACATGCATTAACTTCTTCAAACAACTTCTTGAGACCTTGCTTAGCAATTTCATATTGACTGCGACTCTCAACATCCATTGAGATCAACTGACTATAATACTGACACAAATCTTTATATCGGTAGGACATCAAGTCGTTCGGGTCTACTTGGCGCATATCCTGAAAGTCTACATTGAGACTTTGTTTCTTGGCAGTCTTCATCCATTTTTTTTGATATACTGATCGGGGATTTTTACTATTTGCTTGAAATTTAGGACTTTCAGTGCATGTGAACATAAAATGCCAACAAATTAAAACTACTTGCAGCTACATGATATTGAACTATCAAATGAATCATATAGAACATGATGCTTGTATTGTTTGCCAAAATATGCAACCTTAAATTCAGTTTTTGTGTTTTTTTTCACTACAAATCTCAAAATTACAGTCAAAAGCTTTACATACCTCTTTTTGAAATAATTCAAAGATAGTATGGGTATATACCTCTGCCGCATGCTTCAGAATCTGCACATGGAATGATAATGAAGGTGTGCTATGACTTGTGCTGAAGTCTGCTCTTAATTCTTTGTAACGATGATCCTTAATCAACCTTTCAAAATGTTCAAAAAACTCCGCCAACTCATTTTTATAGCTAATATACTTTTCAATGGCAGTGTTCATTGATTCACTTCGTTGAGTACTGCTCATATCTCCACAAAAAGTCTGTCTTCCATACATTAATGCCCATTTCTCCTTTATCTTGAACAACCCTGTCAACCACATTTCTCAATCATTTTGTACCATGCATCAATGAAATCCTGTTCATCCTCGTGGTCATACATACAACTGCTAAAATCTTTTGAAAAGTACTTGTATTGAGCAAAGACTTTGTTGAGATGATGAGCTGCATTCTGATTAATATGCCACACGCAAAGTCTATGATATGTTTCAGGCCATTGAGAAGCTAGTGCTTTTGACATAGCTTTATCTTGGTCAGTAAGAATTGTCTGTGGCTTCTTTCCCAACATTGTTGCAGCAAATGTATCAAACAACCATGAAAACGTGATTGCAGTTTCATCATATAATAAAGCAGTCCCAAAAATGATAGTTTGTTTGTGGTTATTAATACCAACAAATAAGGTTACAGGTCGATCATATTTGTGTTTCCTGTAAGTAGTATCAAAACTGACAACATCACCAAAGTGCAAATAATCCGATATCATTTTCGCATCAGCCCAGAAAATATTGGTTATCAAATCATCCTCATCTACTTGTATCGCATAGAAAAAGTTAGGATCTTCAGCTTGCTTCCTTTGTAAATATTGTAATACTCCACCAGTGTCACCTAACCTTAAAGTATTTGTCTTCTTTGAACACAAATAGTTTTTGCAGTCATCAAATGTAAATCTGAGGTGTTCCCTACCACCAACTTGTTTGGCAAGAAGTTCCATCGCCTCTCTTTGAGGAATTCCACAACTAAGCGCTACATCTACTTCACCCTTTTGAGCGATAGTCATTCTTCTGTGAGAACTAATCAAATGACACTTTTCAGGAGTCACACAACCATGGTTATGTGCCGCAATGAACCTAGCAGTTCGCACACCAAATCCAACTTGTTTTGCATATGCCTTGTAAAATTCTTGGGTATCATCTATGGCTTTGAACTACATACCGATTCTCGGAATCAAATCATTAGGTATGCGTGCATGAATTTCATCAATACTTTGACTTATTTGCGCACTGATTTGATTGTTCGTCTCATCTTCAAAATCAACATCAAGTACTTGAGCCTCATTGGTACTAGCCAAGTTGTCGCTACTCTCAAAGTCAAGTCGACGACGTGGTTTTTGTCCATGCATCGAGATATTATTCAGAACCATCACCTTTAAAAAAAATTGAAACTCACAGTTCTCATAATTATAATCATAGTCAAAAAGTAAACTTAGATTCGTATTCATTGATCTAATTGTTACTTGACATCAATTCTTCTACTTTTTCGAAAGAGAAAAAATTATAATTTTTGAATTAACATGATACTATTAATTACTATCAATAATTTTTGAATTAACATGATGAACTTTACCTTATACTTCAGGCAGGAGAATACATAATTTGCAGAAGGAGAATACATAATTTGCAGAAGAGGAGGTGGTTGCGCAATTCAGAGAATTGAGAAATTACAGAGAGGAGTTTGAACGTGTGCTGTGGAAGATTTGATGAATTGTGCCAAAATCTTTTTGCAAAAATAGCTAGGGACGTTCTGGTCTTTTTCTTTTTTTTTTGGTTTTATTAATTATAGTTAAGTAAATTAGACTTATCAAAACTCACCATAATTAAGAGTGACACAAAAAGTAGCACAACATAGTGGCTTAGATGATCCTTACCGTGTAGTCTTAATAATTTATTTTCAACAATACTTACATAATAATTTTGAAAACAAGAACAATGAATATAAGATAAGTATTTAATGAAGGTTCTTGTATTCTTGTTCAAAAAAGGAAAAATGAAGACAAACTTTCAAGTAATAATTTGTATTCTTGTTAAAAAAGAGACAATCTTTCAAAAATGTCAAATAAAGGAAAAAAAAAATGAAAACGGAACCGTACTAAATAGATTGCGGTGTGGTTTCGGTCTATCGTATTTAGTTAGTTCGGTTTTGAGGTTTTTCGGTGCACCGCACAGACTGATGAACTATCCTAAATTAAAAAGAAAGCAAATTATCTCGATTTGTATATAAAGTAAAATTTATACACGGGAGGTAATGTGCTTATTTAAAATAATATAAGGAGGTTATTTCGACTATTTTTCTTTATATGAGGATAATGTATCTTTTAACATGATATTAAGTGATAATTTGCATATTTATATTTTATTAGAGGGTAGTTAGTGTGTTTATTTCACATAACTAAAGGACGTTTACACTACAACAAAACGCATCAATTGCATGAAAAAATTCTATGCAATTGGGTACATTTTGCATGCAATTGATCAATTGCATGGAAAAAATTCGATGCAAAAATTCCATGCTTTTGGTGTCCATGCAAGAGAATCGCATCGAAAAATTTCGATGCAATAGGGCTCTGCATCGAAATTTTCGGATGCAAAGTTGCATGGAAATTTTCCAATGTAAAACAAGCTGCATCGAAAAAATCCGATGCAGAAAGGTCCTGCATCGAAAAAATCTGATGCAGAAAAGGCCTGCATCGGAAATTTCCGATGCACAACCCAAGTATGAAAGTGCAACGTGGCAGCGTTAGGGAGTTTCGGTAAAACTCTTTGCATCGGGAATTTCCGATGCAATTGCTTTAAGCAATTATTTTTCCGATGCAAGCAATTAGATCGGAAATTTCCGATGCAAAAAATGCGAATTTATTTTAAAAAAAAGTGGCGGGATTTTTCCGCCACTTTTTAAATATTTTTGTTTTTATTAATATAAATAATTTTTTAAAGTATATTCTTTTAAATTTTAAAGTATTATTTTTATGAAAGAAATACATATTTTATACTAAATTATAAATATTTTTATAATACATATTGATTATTTTTTCAAGATATATATATATATATATTAAATTTCAACTATAATTATTTTCTATACATAGTTATTTAAATTTTCCGTATAGTTATATTAAAAAAAAACTGTGATGAAAACTTATATTTATATTTATATTTTTCGTATATATATTTATATTGTAAATTTAGAGAGAAGAGGAGTAGAGAGAGAGAAGAGAGAATGGGATGAATGAGAAGCTAGGTTGCACGGATACGGATACTAGTATCGGTATCCGCCGGATACGGATACGTGGATACGATTTTTTCTAAATTTACAAGATACGATACGTGTGGGATACGTTAAATATTTAATATTGATAATTATATATAAGAATATAATTTAAATAAAAATATCAAATAACATTATATTTAATCACTTGCACAGTCATTAGTCACATACTATTATGAAAACTATCAAAACTTTGTGTGTTGTTTTTTATTTTGGTTTAAAATAGAGGGTTTTCACGATTTTATATTTAATTTTCTGAAAAGATATTGCAAGTTGGTTCTTGTTGGGCCTTTTCTAGTTTAAGAAAACTACCACGTTACTCTTATAAATTGCTGATACGTATCGGATGCTCATCGGATACGCTTCACAGGGTATCCGATACGTGTATCCGTCTTTTTTAATTATTTTTAATGCAGGATACGCCACGTGGCGTATCTGATACGTATCTGGAGAGTATCTGGAGAGTATCGGTATCTGATACGTATCCGACACTGACCGGCCATTTTTTTAGAGTATCCGTGCATCATAGATGAGAAGTGAATGGGGATGTGGGGGTATTTATAGGAGAAGGATGCAGATTTCGCATCAGAAAATTCGAATGCAAGATGTACTGCATTGCAATATTGCCATGCAGTATCTTCTTTGCATGGAAAAATTCCCATGCAACATGTTCTGCATGGGAAAATTCCAATGCAACATCTACTGCATATGAATTTTCCCATGTAAATACAATTTGCATGGCAAGTTTCCTATGCAAGTGGAAACAGGTACAATTTGCATGGAAAAATTTCTATGCGTAAATTATTACTATTTATAAAAAACTTTACTTATTAAATTTGTAATTATATTTTTGACCCCAAAAGTATTTTAAACATCGTTCGTTCCGCATTTTTGACAAATTTTGAATGTACACATGCCTCATAAGTGTTATTAAAATAGTGGTTAAAAAATGGAGTTTTGATGTCGTTTTTCATCTTTTGCATAATTAGATATTCTACCCCAAATATTTTTTAAACGTCTTTCCTTTCTCCATTTTTGACGAAACTTTGAAGAACACTGTTATTTTTAATAACATAGCGTATGGTAAAAAAAAATCGATGAGTGGACTTGATTGACACTCTCTACATGTGGAAATACAATTTTGGTTTAGTAGAGTATACCTATATAGGGTTTAGGGTTTAGGGTTTAGGGGTTAGAGTTGAAGATCATATATATAGTGTTATATTGTTTATTGTGCGTATTTCGTTATTCCATTTTTGACGAGATTTGGAACAACACTCCTACTTATTGGTTAGAAAATATTGGTGAAAGAAAAAGTTAAATTTAGTTGTTTTGCAACTTTTGAATAATTATATTTTCAACCCGAATGGTGTAATTCATTTTTTGTACTTTTTGGCATAAAATTTTTTCCATGCAATTGCTATAATTTCCACGCGATTGCTTAATGCATGGAGATTTTACCATGATGTACTCTCTTGCATTGCAATTTTGGGATTCATAGTTTATCTTTACAGTCATAACCTAGACGTGATGCATTGCGAGAAGAACTTCTTCGACAACATAAAGAATACGGTCATGGATGACGCAGAAAAGACAAAAGACAACATGAATGCGCGTCTGGATTTGCAAGAGTATACCAACCGAAGTGATTTGTTTTTAGTGAGGGCATCAGATCAACGTACACCTAAACCTCATGCAATATATTGTCTAACAAAGGATCAAAAGAGGCAAGTGTGCGAATGGTTGTGCAGTTTGAAGTTTCCCGACGTTTATGCTTTTGATATTGGCCGATGCGTTTAGATGCATAATCTAAAAGTAACAGGAATGAAAAGTCACGACTGTCATGTGTTTATGCAAAGACTAATTCCTATTGCTTTCAGAGACTTCTTACCAGATGATGTCTGGGGTGCGCTAGTAGAGGTTAGCAACTTTTTTAGGGCATTATGTGCAACTAACATTCGAAAATCTAATATGGCTCGCCTAGAGGTTGCGATTGTTGAAACAATGTGTAAACTGGAGCTGATATTTCCACCAGTATGTTTTGACTCCATGGAGCATCTAACTATTCATCTTCCATGGGAGGCAAAAATGGGAGGACCGGTGCACTATCGATGGATGTATCCCTTCGAGAGGTATTCACCAACTGAATTAACAGTTATTTACATAGATGCTCATATCTTTCATATCTAATTTTTTGTTTATATTTTCAGGCGTATGTTCGATTTGAAGGGTAGTGTCGGTAACAAGGCGAAGATCGAGGGATCTATTGCTGAAGCGTACCTGACGTCCGAGATGATCAATTTCTGCGATCATTATTTTGAGCATGATTCCAATACACGTCTGGTCCGCATGAGTAGAAACGAGACAAGAGTGGATCCTAATGATTCTCAAAGACTATCCGTCTTTCGAAAGGTCGGTTCGCCAGTAGGACAAGCGTCTCGCATACGTCGATTAAGCACCGCGGAGCTCAAGGCCGCCGAGTTGTATATCTTTTTAAATTGCCCGGAGGTTGAACCTTGGATACGATTAGTGATAAATACTATATAAATGTTTATTAAGTTCTCGTACTAAAATAAATACATTACTTATTTCCCAAATTGTGTTATATCAGTGTTTTCGATGAGGAGATGTGCGTTGGGTTAGCCGATGATGCAATCAACCAAAGATGGAACGATCAATTTGTACAATGGTTCAAGGATATGGTATTCACCAAACGCCACGATTATGATCCGCGGCTGCTAAACCTAGCACTCGGACCAAAGAATCAGGTGATTAGTTGGGAAAATGGCTATGTGGTAAACGGTCTTCGTTTTCATACAGATGGATACGCCGTTAGGAAAAAGACGACGAACAATGGGGTATGCATGAAGTTGTGCAGTGACGAGCAGGAAGACACGTATTTTTACGGGACTTTGATTGAAGTCCTAGAGCTACAATACCAGGAAAGGGCATCTATCTTCCTTTTCAAATGCATATGGTATGAAATCAGCTCTCGTGGTTTGTGAGTCCACCCGTCATACCGTTTGATCGAGCTTGATCCAACGCGTCGTCTCCCACCTGGGGAAACCGAACCATTCATTCTAGCTAGCCAAGCGCAACAAGTGTACTATACGCCATATGCATGTCAAAAGAACAGACAAAGAAGGGGATGGTGGGTAGTGATTCACACTCCAGCGAGACACGTGGTTGACATGAGTTCTATGACTAATAAAGCGACAGAAGCTCTAGGAGTTCCAGGTGTCTCTGAAACGGTATTCCAAGAAGTAAATGTTCCTGTGTCTGGCTTGTTCGTTGACTTTACATCATTTAACTTGACAGAGTTAGCCGTGAATGGCCAATATATCCCAGTGACAATTGAGGCGGAACCCGTGGCAGTGAGTAGGGATGAAGATGATGATGACGACGAGGTCGACGAGGATGACGATGAGGGGGATGATGAGGAGTGGGATGATGAGGAGGGAGGAGATGAGGAGGTCGAAGATGATGACAGTAGCGACCCAGATTATGTTTAGTTCTAATATGTACTTGTATTTCAATATTGAACTTCTGATGTATGGTTTCATTGTATTGTTCGACTATGTCTTAATTTTATGATTTTTTTTGATTTAATAACAACTTAAACATAAAAATTACGAAAAATAAAAATAAGGACACCACGAAAAATAACAATAGTCCCAAAATTTCAAATTACAACATACTTGGAATAAAAAATACGATAACAAACAAAACACATAAGATCCACAATATCTAATCGGCGTGAGGTGGGATACTCGGCTGGGGGCTAGAAGGCTGAATGACGAACGGACTGGGGGGGGGGGGGGGGGGGGGCTGCTTTTGTTTTTTATATCTTTGCATCGGATAAATCCGATGCAATTTTTTTTTTTTTTGTTTTTATTTCTGCATCGGATAAATCCAATGCATAGATGTTTTGTATCTCTGCATCGGATAAATCCGATGCAAGATTTTTTATTTATTTATTTCTGCATCGGATAAATTCGATGCATAGATATTTTGTATCTCTGCATGGGATAAATTCGATGCAGAAGACTTTGCATCTGATTTTTCGGATGCAGCCTACTTAGGCTGCATCGAAAATATCCGATGCAAAGTAGGCTGCATCCGATTTATCCGATGCAAGCTTTGCATCAGATTTTTCGGATGCAGCCTGCGTTGCTGCATCCGAATTTTCCGATGCAATTATATTGCATCGGATTTTTTCGATTCTAAATGTCTTGCATCCGAAAATAAAAATTTGGATGCAAGATTTTTCATGCTATTGCTCCGGTTTGTTGTAGTGTTATGGTGTTACACCTCTCTTATAATTATCGTTATATATAAATAACATATTCTTTTTATTATAATATGTAAAAAGTAGCTAATTTTACGTGGAAAATGTATCCTTCGTTTTCAAGTCTTTGAAGTATATGTGATTTAAGAGAAAATATAATATATTATTCTAAATAATGACAATTTGTTTTTCTTTTTCTTTTTTTTCGAAAAGATGGTATAATAACATTCTATGGTTGAATTCAAATGTCTGCTCTGCTAATTTAAGAACAAGGAGATTGCATCTCAAAATTTATCCTCCCTTAACTTAACTTTTTCCTTTTTTCCGAGTTCGACGTAAATTGTCAGGATTTTTTTTGATTATCTCCCTTTTTTTCTTCTTCTTCTTTGTTTATAAAAGAGATGCGATTTACATAAATCCCTTACATACTTCGTTATTCCTAATCATTAAAATGAAAATAAACTAAATCAGTGAAACTCTAGATTGCTCATTATATTTTTCTTTAAATGCCACGATCCATCTTAAGCGCTTAGCATGTGATTATTTTTAATTTCAAAGTCAGCTCATATCTCATTAAAGCCAAATCATCCCGTATCATCTAAGATATATTATTAATTTGGTGAAACACAGCTTTTTAAGAGATCTAAGAATCTTTTACATCATAGAGATAAAAAAAAAAAATCTTTTACATCATATAGCTACGCTTCAATTTTAATTAAAGAATGGCGCGGGTGGGGTAGACATATAATTAAATACACAGTTTTATATGAATATGTAGATATAATTTTATATTTGTATATATTTTTCATATAATTAGAGATTTTAATTCGTTTTATAAGTTATTTTTTGTGGTTGGTAACTTTTATTTATTCCACTAATGAATTTTGACTTTATAGTAATTTTCTTTGTCTTTTCATACTATATTTGGACCTTTTTTTTTTTTTTTTTTTTTTTTGTGAACCAAAGAAATACAAAGGTCCTTAGACCACATCAAAGTTCAAAACATCTAAAACATGAGGAGGAGGTCTATCCCAAAATAAAACTCGCTCCTCTCCACTCGCCTTAAACTTCGCGAGCTTATCTGCTAATCTATTCGCTGCTCTCGGAACCCATTTTATCGCACATGACCATGGTCTATTTATCAATCGTTTGCACTCATTCACCACTCCCCTTTGCTGGTCCGGAATATCTAATTTTCCCATAATCATTTTCACTGCTGAGAGCGAGTCGGATTCCACTTCAATGCGCGATATGCGTCGATCCCAAGCCAATTCTAATCCCCTCCTTATTGCTTCTAGTTCTGCCTCGTCCACCGTTGGTGTGTCGACCTCTTAGCATGGAATCCCCATAACCATTCTCCTGTGTTCGATCTGAGGACTCCACTTGCAGCCCCCCAATTCTCCTCCGTTCGAACGCATCCGTCCACGTTAAGTTTTACCCAATCCACCATTGGCTTTGTCCTATATTTGGACTTTACAAGTAATGAAAATAAGAAAGATGTAATGTACAACAACTGAGTATTTATTATTTTAGTATGATGGTACAATTTCCAAGCCACTGGATATATAGATTCAACTAATAGAAGTGCTCTTATTGTTAGTGCCGATGAAGATGAAATTATTATATACAACTGTTATATTGTGACGTAGTGCAACTTAGGTCACACAAGGTGAGTACGAGAGCAAATCCGCTAGTTCGCCATTTTTTTTTATAAAAAAAGACACATGAATTTCAAAGCGCATTAATAAATTTATTTAAAAAAAATTAAATATTGCTTTTTGTATAATATTTCTAAATTATTATGGTGGAATAACAAAGCTATAGCCTATAAGCCTTAAATTACTTTTAATTTATTTGTTCAAAAAAACTACTTCTAAAAACTACCCTAGTTATTTTGTATTTAACTTAGTTTTGTTCTCCTCTTGTTTCAACTCTTTTTGAATATCACTCTTTTTTTTTTTCATCTTTTACAAATTTTCAAGATTATTCATTAGATTTGAATGTTTTAACTAGAAAATCTTAGTGCGAGAACTAAGAATTTGTGAAGCGTCTTAGGGCGATGCTTGGGCACTGGAGTTTAGAGGATTATGCGTGTTAGAGTATTGATATATGCTTCAACTCCATCTCCACTTCTATTATCCATTGGGATTGTGAAATCCAGTATAGTCATTTATTTTGGTCTTCTTTCGTCCGGGTTACAAAACACCGTAAACTATTACAGTGGGCCTGTTAAACGCCAAAATAATGCTAATCAAATACAAATCGGACTAGCTTGGTCCGGAACACCTATTACAAGCTGACTAGACAGTACAAGTAAAATTACAGTATCTTAAAGTAAATCGAATTACAGAGATTCGATCCAGGGAATATCGAATCGGGGAATCTCGATGCAGTGAATGTCAAATTTGTCCAATATCGAATCATGACGTTTCGAGATAGGAATGATAGAGTTCGATGTGTATCGAATTATGCTGCTTCGATCGAATGCTGAGTATCGAACGTGTGAGCCTTGATCGAGCACTGAGTATCAAATCGGGGAATCTCAAATGTTGAGTATCGAATCGGGGAGCCTCGGTCGAATGGTGAGTATCAAATCCTGGAGCTTCGATATTGAGTAGGTGAGAGCTGGTCTTGAATGCGTGCTGAGAATGTCAGAGAACGGGGTATTTATAAACCCTGTTCCGTAGGTCCCAGTGGTAGTTGGGAAATGAGTATCGAATCGAGCTGATTCGATCTATCTCTTAGATTAAATATGGCGCATTCGATGCTCGTTCAACATCAAATTCCTCATGTTCGATATACAATTTTATGGGTCTTTCTTCGTGGGCCACCCCAATATTTATATTAGGCCTTTCCTAAAATATCCTCATCATATAGTCCCCCAGTTTGGGAGGCGGTCTCGACCAGATAGCGGTTGCCAAACTTTAAAGTTCTACTTTGATTTTGCCGCCGCCTGCGTTCGGTCTTGATAATGTTGAAGATCATGCCCCCGATTGGGAGCCAAGATTTGGAGAACGTGGGTCCCAAACATATTTGCTTTTGATTTATTGAGTCAGGCCTCAAACTATATCGAAACCTTCTCGTTCGGTTTTGCTGTTATACTTGTATCTATGCCTTTAAAGATAATTAAATGCATAAACATTTTTATGTTGGTGTTATCAATCGAATGGGTTGGATTCGATTTTAGTTTCTATATCGAACGACGAAGATTCAATCTTCATTTCGCCCTTTTTTGCATGTCGATCGAATTGTTGTCGTTCGATGCTGGAATGAATGTCGAATGGTTCGATTCGATGCTCGTTTTGATGGGCTTAGAGGGCTTTTTCTACTCTATATAAATGGGAGACGAGTTTGAAGAGCTCATTCTTCCTTCCGCAAAGTTCCGGTTTAAAAGTGAGTAACATCGAACGGGCATGGTTCGATACTCCCAGCATCGAATGTGATTGATTCGATGTTGGGTGTATCAAATGAAGATCATTCGATCTAATGCCTTAGAAAAACTTTCTCGCTTATTTGTTGAAAATGTAGATTTTTGCTACTAACTTCGTTTTCTACTACTTCTTTTGTAGGCTGTTTCTTTCGCAATCATTCATTTATTTTCCAGCTATAATCAAGGCAAATGATTATTTGCTTATTTTTGCGTGTGGCTATTTGCTTTCTTGGTTAATGGTTCTTTAACATATCACGTAGTTGTCGTAAGTGTCGAGAGTGACATATATGCGTAGTCAGCTTTCTTTTCTTTCTCATTTTATTTCAGTTTGTGTCGATCAAAATGGTGAGTTCTGAATCTACATAGGGAGTGAGTCTAGCGGCTCAAGCTTCGACTCTATCAACTTTGTAGTGGGTCCTGCAGGTGCTCCCACGGGTTTGAATATACCTTGAGGAGATGATAATGGCATGGTTGACATCGATTCTATCTATTCGGTGGGGGATGATCATCTTGATGAGATTGATGACCAACCGTCCTCGCAAGCTAAGGAAGATGATTTGTCGTCTCTTTCTATTGAGGATAATCGTGCCACCAGTGAAGCAGGCGAAGAAGAAAATGAAGTCATCAATAGGGAGATTGATGACTATGTGGAGGTCCCGGGGATGGCGTACAATCTTACGTGTCACGGCTGTAACATAGTCGTCCCTTTTTGCGCGAAACGCACAACATAGCAAATAATTATAAGTTAGTTATCCCCAGTCCGGACGAGCGCATGGATACTCCCCCTGGTTATCTTACCGTGTTCGTGGGTCAGTTGGCTAACGGGTTACGGTTTCCCATACTAGTCTAAGTTAAACGCATCCTTAGGTCCATCGGGCTTGTGCCGAGCCAGCTGGCACCTGGTCATATAATTGGTTTCATTACCGTTCTGAAAGCCTTAGGCCAGTCGCATAGTCCCAATGAGTTTTGGGCTCTCTTCGAGGTTTGTAAGAGGGAAGTAGGCTTTTATCATGTTAAAGCATTGTGACATCATAAGTTCCTGAAAAGCGAGGCCTCTAAATACGGGAAGGACTGGAAAAGGCAAAACTTGTATATCGAGGAGAGCTATGAGGGTGAATTTAATGCGTATCGTCATGATTGGTTTGATGGTGCAAACGTTGCGATTCCTCGGGGTGTAGGCCCTCCTATATGGGATTATAATTTTATCGCGAACTTAGTTCGTGACCACCAGTTTAATCATAAAAAACTTGTAGAAAATTGTGTGTTGTCTTTAGCTGGGTTGTCTCCAGTTCGTTACAACGGGAGATTTTTGCTCGGTATAGATTCTGTGTCTTTAATTGATGGAATGTTTCTACTTTCAATCTTATGATGCTATTAACATTTGTTTTATTTTTCTCAGGCGAATTCATTATGAATCGTCGTGCCCGCACGAGTCTAGTGTTGACCGCTGAGAACGAGGGTTCTTAAACTACTGCCACTGTTCCAGTGCCACCCCCTTGGAAGAGGAAAAACAAGGGTAAGAAAACCAGAGGGGAGGCTTTCGCATCCGCCCGGGTAGACGCGCCGCTCGATCCTTTCGAGGATATTATGGGCGAGGATCATGCTACTTTACATTCCCTTGCTGATTTCAGTCAGGCGGGAGGTTTTGATGATGCTGCTGCGGAGTAGAATGAGAATGCTGAACATGTTGAGGGTGCTGCGCATGCCAAACGAAGAAAGGTTCCCCAGACTTGTTCTCAAAATAGGGGTGCTATCCCCATGTGCCGCGCACGGCTGCTCCGGCCGCTGTTGGTGGTTCGGCTCCCTTTGGCGGGACATGTGTTAGGGCAGGGCCAAGTCATGGTCCCCGGGCCCGCGTAGCGGATTACAAGCTTTCCGAAGAGGATGCTATCAATGCCTTGAAAATCCTTCTCCCGAATCTTGTAGTTTCTTATGCGGCTTCCGCCGAGGAGAGAAAAATGGTGGAGCGGAATGCGCTTCACATGGTCTATGCTGTAATATTATATTCTATCGGATATAATATCTTATTTGTGATTTGTTGTTTAACCATTTTTATGTCTATCCTTCAATTTGGTGGGGTTGTGGATGCCATGATCGAAGGGTTAGTTTGGGCTCACGAGGAGAGGATGAACTGGCAAGAGTGCTTGGGGGCTCTGTTCTGGGATAGTGATCCTCATGCTCTAAGAGCAGCATTGCAGGAAAATGAGAAGGCCATGCAGCATGTGAAGTATTATGTCTCCCAGTAGGGGTGGGAACGAGACGGGAAAAACCCCGTTCCCGTTCTGTCCCGCGGGAATTTCCCCTTGTCGGAAAAATCTTGTCCCGTGTCCGTTCCTGTCTGCCGAGACAGGACGGGATTCTGCCAACTGCGGGATGTGAACGAGAAGCATTTCCGGATTCCCGCGGGAGGCGGGAGTCCTGCCAATTTCCAGTCCATATATTATTTAGAGGGGGTTTAGGGGTTTATTGCAAAAAAAAAAAAACAAAAGTGGGGAATATAAGTAGGTTAACAACACATTGGGGCAAAAAATAAAAAGAGACTCATTTATATTAAAATGATAACAACCCCAAATCTTTTTATTCTCTTTCTCTCCTCTCAATCTCTCATCCCTTCGCCTACAACCCCACACACTCTAGTGAAGAACAACCCATTCTCTCTCACCGGCACCGCCTGCCGTTCCTTCTCCGTCACCGGCGCTGCCAGCTATTGTCAACTTGTGGTTCGTTAATTTTTGATATTTGTTATGTTGTGTATAATTTAGGGTTTAAGAAATTAGAATTTGGAATTGATTTGTGATGATGAAGCAATGTCTTATTTTTCAACTCTTGTTCTCCAATTAGTGATGAAAAGCTTTGGTCCAATTGATATATATATATATATATATATATATATATATATATATGTGTGTGTGTGTGTGTGTGTGCGCGCGCGCGCGCCATTGTGCTACTTGCTTTGATTTGATGAACAAATTATGTCGTTATGCTCTTCTTCTCCCAATGCTTCCAGGCCACTGGAAATTGGCGAGATTCTCGCAGAGGAATCCCGCCAACGATGGGATCCCTTGTTCACGGGATCCCGTCCCCAACGGGACGGGAACGGGAATGTGTTTCCCATTCCCGTGTCTACGGGATCTCGTGGAATGAGATATCGTGGGACGGGATTCCGTACCGTTCCCACCCCTACCGCCCAGGCTGCCCAAGACAGGGACGTAGTGAAGCTTGCAGGGGAGACCGTTGATTGGCTCGAGTTTCAAGTCACCAACCTTTCATCTAGTAAGATCGCCCTAGAAAAATGGCTTGCCGACCTCGAGAAGGAGCTCGCCGCCGAGAAGGAAAAAAATGCACTTGCCGAAGAGATCGATTATGCCCGCGGTTTCAGCCAGGTAACGGCTTTTATATGACTTTTTAAATAGGTATCTTCCTATTCTTCCTTATTAATCTTGTTTTGTTGCATTATAGGTTCCTACTGCGCATCAAAAGGTGGAAATTGCCAAGGAGTTTCTCCGAAGCAACACTTTCCAAGAATCAGCGCTCGGTGAGGGGCTCGGGATGTTAGGAAAGGCCAAGTGCTTACTGTTCAGCAAATCCACAGCACGAAATATCTTCGTGGCAGTTTTAATCCGCAGTGGCTGGACCTCTCGTTGGGGCCTAACAGAGAAGTTCTTCCGGCCGTCGCCGATGATCAACTTGCTGTCGCAGATGAATTTGCGAGTCTGCTTGAGAGCAAGAGCCTCGTCTTCCAGGAAATGTCTCCGCCTCCTCCCATGCCTCCTACTTATCCCTCCTCCGAGGACGAGGATGACGCCGAAGTCTAAGGGCTTCGGTCTTAATTTTCTCTCTTTTTGAACAACTTTAATTTGGTTTGGCGCTGCGCCGCCCTTTAATGTCGAACAATTTGGTAAATTGAACTCGTGTCTTACTTTTTCTCGTTTAATCTTGCGATAATTTGTTCGATTGTTCGGTTTATATCTGTTTGTCTTTTCTTTCAAATGCTATTGTTGCATTTTACTTTTATTTTGACAATTTTTATGTCATTTTACATTTGATGAGAATTGTACATTTTTCGTTTATGCCAGCCGCATTGGTCGGTTGTTATGCTTTTCCAATCAATTGGTTGGATATTCCATAGCTTTTGTTTTTTTAGACAAAATTCCTGTGGTTGCTTTTCTAGTGGTTTTATAGTTACCATTTCTCATTTAAGACAAAGTGTTTGCCCGATGTATCTTCTTTTCGGGATTTACGGTACACTTGTCCTTTTAAATAGAGTCTCCGTCCCTTGCCTTTGTCTTTAGGGATCTTTGATCAAAGCTCGTCAATTTAGACATAACGTTCGTCCCATACTTCATCTCTCGGGATTTACAATTAGCATTTGTCATTTTTAGACATAGTGTTCGTCCCATTCTTCATCTCTCGGGATTTACGATTAGCACTTATTGTTTTAGACATAGTGTTCGTCCCATTCTTCATCTCTCGAGATTTACGATTAGCACTTGTCGTTTTAGACATAGTGTTCGTCCCATTCTTCATCTTTTGGGATTTGCGGTTATCACTTGTCACTTTAGATAGAGTGTCCGTTGAAGTTGGGAGTGAAACCATTCCACGGGGCACTATTTCTAGTCCTCTGAAACCATGAAGTGAGGTTCGGACCGGTTGTAATCTTTCGTCACCCAGCCCGATTTTCTCCCAAGTTGACCTTATCAGAACATTCACGGAGCTTCCCTGATCCACTAATACTTTCATTACGCCGAAGTTGGCTATGCCCACCGTTATCACCAACGGAGAGTTCAAATTTTCTGTATGTATGGCTTGGGCGCTCAACTTGCGCATATCTGTCGTTGAGAAAGTAACCTCTTCCTGCGGCATTTCCTCGATTCTCAAAAGGTTAACTAAGCTGACAAAATGCTACAATTCAACAAGCCTGAAGATCTTCTTCCTACCATTCGCAGAATCCGCCCCCATTGGGCCACCTAATATCATATTTAAGATCCATTTCCTGACGTTGTTGTTTGTAATTTGGGGATAGCCCATCACCTGTGGATGGTCGACCGCTTTTTGCTTGTTCTTTCTAGGCGAGCAAGATCTATCCCTGTCTGCGTTGCCTTCATGCTCCTTCATCTTTCTGACATACTCCACAAGTTTGTCGTCTTTTATCAATCGCTCAATATCATCATTGAGATATTTGCAATCCTCGGTTTCATGTCCATTCTGCTTGTGGTATTTACAGTAATGGGTTGACAACCTGGTTGCCTTGGAATCCCTCATTTGTCTTGGCTCCTTCAGCCAACCTTTTCTTTTCACCTTCCCAAACACCGTCAAGATGCTAGCATTTAGGGGCGTGTATCACCTTGGCGATGTATCCCTATACTTGTTGTTCCTGTTCCTATTGCGGTTCTGGTCCTCCTTTCCTCTCTCATTTTCTCTTGGGGGGTGGAACAACAATTGCCTTTGTGGCCATCATCTCCTCGCTGTGCACAACCTGCTGTGCAATTTTGTTTATCTCTAGGCTGCAACCTGAGTAAATCCTCACTGAAGGCCACATTGTTGGTTGCACGGAAGACTATGCCTATGATCATTTCCCCTTTGGAACAGTCTATCCTCAGTAATTCTGCGTTAAAATGCTTCATGAAGTCCTTCAGAGTTTCTTTTGTGTCTTGCTTGAGGGAGTATAAATGGGAGTGGTCCAGCACCAGCCTCGGCTGACTTAAGAATTGATCTCTAAACATCTTTCTTAGTTGTTTGTAGGTTTTGATAGATCTCGTAGCAATTCGGGTGAAACAGTCCAGTGCTACCCCAAGCAAGGTAGTGGCAATAATTCTAGCCTACACGTTCACCTTGAACCCGTACAGGGTCAACGTGGTGTCCAGTTGGAAAAGATGATCGTGGGGATCTGTCTTTCCGTCATAAGGTTTCAGATCGAGAATTTTCTCCCTGTGCCCTAGAACTTCTGCCTCTATCTCCTCACAAAAGGGGGTACTCCTGGGAGCACTTCCCAAGCGCTCCATTCGGCTTTTAACTACTGCTCTCTCCCTCTCAAGCCTTTCTAACTTCCTCGTTACTTCGCCATGTTCCATCCTGGAATCATTTTCGCGGCTTTCCCCGCGTCTTCTCTCATTGTTATCCTCTTGCCTTGTCGGTTCATCTTGTCAATTTTCCTCTTTCCTCCTTGTGTCGTATTGCCTCTTTGATTTCACCTTCACCGAGGTCTGCCTCTTCGATCATTTACATGAGATTTTTCCTTATTTCCTCCATCCGGGCCTTTGGCCACAAAAGCATGTTCCCGTAAGGCCTCAGCGCAACCCGTTGGTGGCGGGGCGGGGCTCAGTGCCGCAGCCACTGCGGATTTGACCATTGCCATAATTTCATCTCTCAGATTATTTGGAAGTGAAGCTATTGTAGCCGTCGCCCCGATTGCACCTGCGTCTGACGTAGGTATGTCATCTCCTTGTAGTCCAGGCATCTCCCGCCTCGCGGGCGTTGGTACCCCAGTGGGTAACGTTGTTGGTCCCTCAGCTATTGGGGCAGTCTGACTTGTTGTTGCTCGTTTAACTTCAGAATTGTTGCTTTACACTGCTCTACTTCGCGATCTGGAAACTCTAGATGTCATGCCTAATAAACTGGAAAAAATGGTGTTCCCACAGACAGCGCTAATTATATTGGTCTTATTTCGTTCGATTTATAAAACACCTAAAACTGTTATAATGGGTCTGTTAAACGCCAAAATAATGCTAATCAAATACAAATTGGTCTAGCTTGGTCCATAACACCTATTACAAGCTGACTAGACAGTACAGGTAAAATTACAGTATCTTAAAAGTAAATCGAATTACTGAGATTCGATCGAGGGAGTATCGAATCGGGGAATCTCGATGTAGGGAATGTCGAATTTGTCCAATATCGAATCCTAACGTTTTGATATAGGAATGATAGAGTTTGATATGTATCGAATTGTGCTGCTTTGATCGAATGCTGAGTATCGAAAGCAGGAGCCTCGATCGAACGCATAGTATCGAATCGAGGAGCCTCGATCGAATGGTGTGTATTAAATGTTGGAGCTTTGATGTTGAGTAGGTGAGAGCTGGTCTTGAATGCGTGCTGAGAATGTCAGAGGACAGCGTATTTATAGACCCCGTTCCGCGGGTCCTAGTGGTAGTTGGGGAATGAGTATCGAATCGGGTTGATTCGATCTATCACTTAGATCGAATTCGGCGCATTCGATGCTCGTTCAACATCGAATTCCTCATGTTCGATGTATAGTTTTATGGGCCTTTCTTCGTGGGCCGACCCAATATTTATATTGGACCATTCCTAAAATACCACCATCATCATTTCCGTTGTTTAAGGGCTTTCATCAGCACCCTAGGGTCGACTATAATGAAACATTTAGTGAAGTGGTGAAACCAGTCATTATTAAGAGTGTTCACTATATTTCTCTTTTTCACTCTTGGCAACTTCGACAACTGGATATCAACAACGCCTTTCTTCATGGTGATCTCCATGAACCAATCTTTATGTAGTAACCTCTGTGTTTGTTTTACAGTCAGCCACCTCATCATGTTTGCCGGCTGTGCAAATCATTATATGGCTTATGTTGGGCAACCCGGTTTTGGTATCATGCCCTCAGCTCGATACTCTTGGATTTTGGTTTTTAGCAATCTATTGTTGGTACCTCCATATTCACGTATCATCGGGGCTCTGTCGTGCTCTATGTTGTGTTCTATATGGATGATCATATTCTCACTGGTACCTGCTGTTCGACTCACTGCCGAGTCACTAATCATCTTTGTTTGAACTTTGTTGTTAAGGATCTTGGTGTCTTATCTTATTTCTTAGGTATTGAAGTCGCCTCTTGCGAAGAAGGTCTCTTTCTCTCTCAGAACAAATATACCATTGAGTTACTGCGTCATCACCGCCTCGACGGTGTCAAACCTCTTTCTATGTCATTCGCCACTAAGTCCGCCAATGTTCTGTGCTCATTGTTGACGGATCCCAACTAGTTTAGGTAGGCAATTGGCGGTCTTGAGTACCTTGCCTTAACTCGTCTAGATATTGCTTTCACTGTCAGTCGCCTTGCCCGAACTCTGTAACAGATCAAGATTGGTGCATTGTTAAGCGCTTATTTCGGTACTAAAAGGACACGATCCCTCCTGGTCTTCTTATTCATAAGCCTCGATATCTTTCTATCACCGCTTACATGGACTCGAAGTTTGGTAGTAGTCTTTCCGATTGCAAATCCACCTTTGCCTCTATTCTTCACTTAGGACAGAATCCGATATCTTGGCACTTGAAGAAGCAAATTGGTGTTTCTCGCTCATCGACCAAAGTTAAGTATCAGGCCCTTGCCGCCACTGCACCTGAAATGTGTTGGATCAAGCTCCTATTTCGTGATCTTCGCCTTTGCTGCCTCGTCGTCCCTTGCCTTTTGTGTGAAAATATCAGTGCCACTCGTCTTGCTCTACACCCGATTCTCCATTTTCACATGGAACATATTACGTTGAATCTCAATTTTGTTTGTGATCTTACGAAAGAGCGTATTGCGAGTGTCTTGACTAAATCTCTTACTTGGACCTAGTTTAGTTCCTCTGTTTTAAAATCTCTGTTGCCGATGGAACGTAGATTTTGCGGGAACGTATTAAGTATCCCACATAATGTAGGAGTGTTCTATTTACTTTATTGAACCTTATATAAATACTCCGATTTTAACTTGTAACTCATACAATGAATCCAATTATTTTTCACACTATTATATTCTTCTACATGTTGTATCTCAAAATTTATCATCTCCTAACCTTTTGTTTTTGCTGAATTGGATGTAAATTGTTGCCCCTTTGATTATTTGATAGTCTAATTTTTCTTTTCTTTATATAAGAGTCGTACGGCCGACATAATTCCTTTAATTTACATATCGCATTATTCGTAGTCTATATATATATCTTATTACAGCCAAATCATCCCGTATCATCTAAGATATATTAATATTATCAATTCGTTGGAACATGTTGTTTAAGAGATCGATCTTCAATTTGATATGATATTTTATGTTGCCGTTGCTACACATCAATATCATCGTCAATTAATAAAGCAGACGGCACTACGAAAAATCGGATTTGCCGGCGGTTTTAGCAAAAGATGTGGGAAAAATTGTGACGCTTTTAATGTGCATATTTCTTTATAATGTTTGATGTATAAAAATTGTGGTGCACTTTGATACCCAACTATAAGTGCTATATGAGAATTATAATGAGAAACGATTACATATTTACCACAATATATTCTTATGATCATTGAATTTTCCATGTACCAAAATGTAGGCATAAGATTTAAGGAGAGAATATTTCATGCATCCATCGTATGATTACGTACGCCTGTGCATATACCTTCGATGACTGCTATTAATACAATGATAGTTTGCTTATAGTTTATTTCATCTAAATTCTTAGTTGCACTACGTCAGCAATACAATAATTGTGTTTAAAAAAATAGATTTGATCGAAATACTACATATATTATAAAGATAGCTGAATAAATGCAAACTCTATGTTGTGCGGTAGAGTAGGTTACAACACCTGAATTTTCAAGAATACGAACATTTGAACCAACTTAGAAACTTATAATATAAGGATCAGCAGAGTATCCATTGTTGTGACTAATTTAAAGGAGTTTGAAATTGCTTTCAATGAATTCTATGTTGTGTGGCAGAGTATTGATGAATGCTTCAACCCCATCGCCACTTTTATCATCCATCAAGATTGTGAAATTCAGCATGGCAAGTCCCGTTGTTCCGACCCAAGCGGGCTTTCCCCACCCGTAATCCACCTCGTACAAGGGAAACCTACACCAACTACTGAAACCACAGAACGCCGTTTCCTCTCTTGAGAGTAGGCCGAAAGCCTTCTCGAAGTCACTCAGGTAACCCTCATGATCATCCATGCTTTGCGTTTTTCTTATGTACTCATCGTTAACCACTCTTATTTGGTTCCTGAATTCACGCACAAGGTCGTGAATTTCAGGGGAACCATGGTCGTGGTCGAATATCTGGAATTGATTTACGAAACAGTTGCCGAAAACATCGTTCAGGCTGTGAGGTGGAACCACTCTGCTCCTCAAGTTCACGACTTGCACTGCGGCGGTACACGTGTAAGGCTTATCGGATTTTTTGTACAGTTCATTGGATTTGGCGGCTTGTATGAACATTTTCCAAATGAAAGCGGAAACGAGTTCCACCCTGGACGGGTGCTTCACAATATCCGGTGATTCGGTAGAGATAGCGGCTGCTCTCAACGACGCCAATTTTTCCTTGTCGAACACGAATCTTTTTGTCAAAAAGACTTCCTCTGGAGCAGACATGTTGGAAACAGAGATTTTACTGCCCGACATATCCCTGTCGGGGAAATGATCTGCCAAATCGAAACTAGGGGATGAAATGGGAACTCTCCCTTGGTACGTGGCAGCCCAGGAGTTCACAAACGCTAGAGCTGATATGGCATCGGCTACTTGGTGCGATACGCACAATCCAATGGCGAACCCCCCGCAATCGAAGAAATTGGTTTGCACGGCAAGCAAAACATTTCCAGTACTATTTGCGGTTGAGATCGGGCAGAGTTGCTTCAACTGGTCTGTTCTTGGATCTTGTATAGTATCGGATAGTCGAGAATGGACACGAGCTTCCACGTACGTAACACCAGCATCGTCGCAATGAACTATGAAAGTTTTTGGATCAAGCTTGCCTGCTAACGGATAAAACGTGGTTAAAGTGTCGGATAGTGATCGTTTTAGCTTTTCGGATATTTGGGCACGATCGGCAACGTTGCTAGTCAAGCCAGTCGACTCGTTGGCTTGATAAAAGAAGAGGAAGGTAACATAAAGTGGCGACTGTAGGCGATCGAGCACTGATAGTTTAAGGTGGTTGGGGGTTTGAGATGAAGGTTTAATAATCTCTTTGGATATCACTTGCACAATGCTAGTTCCCATTTTCGATTTGTGATCGAAGAGGATGTAATACGTACTGTAGTAGAAGTTAATATTTGAAACAGATTATACTTCTCAATATGGAAATGTGGTGAGAGTACTTATAGAATTGATTAACCAACTAGCAGCAAGTTGAATCTAATTTGCTATTTGTTACGTTATCTTTTACTCGTCAACACTTAAGTACATCATCAAATCTGACAAGGTACAGCGCACAACGTCTGAATCGCGAAAATCGTGGCTAATAATTTATAGATCAGCAAATTTTAAAGACAGACAATCGTATCAAAAAAAATAAAAATTTTAAGACATTGAAATGCGTGAGAATTAAATCCACTGTAAAGTAATTTTTAAAGTAAATAAAATCCACTCTTGTTAGGAATATAGACCTAAGAAAAATGATGAGGAACAAATTGATAATGAATTCCAAGATGTAGTCCACGACGAAGATGAAAATGACCATGACTCCTCTCTTCTTCTTTTGCTTTTCCATTTCTTCTCGGCTATTTTGAAACATATGTAGAATTTTAGAGTAAATTGCAAATGACCCCGTAATATGAAATAGACACACTACATCTCCATAATCTTAATTAATATAAACAAACTATCCTTGTAATCTTACAACTGGTCACCCTCTCCCCTTCTCGAATTTTCCATGTGTTTGTAACTTGTATTTTGTGAAGTTATATTATTAGAAGATATATTTTTATGTATTTAATAAGTTAGTTAATTAAGAGGAAAGAGAAAGATTGATAATTAATGTCAAAGGGTACATTACAGAACAAAATATTTTTGTTCTGGAATTAGGGATTTTGCTGTGCCTATATCATTTGCTAATTCAAGTACTTCCTTTGTCTCTTTCTTAAGGGGCTATTTTGTAAATAGCTAATTTAGTTTATCAAAAGAAATGACAAGACTTCTCTTCATGTAAGAATTTTCACCGCCATCCCCCTAACTTCCTGCAATTAACGGCGGGAACGCGAATCATCTTCGTACATAACAACAAGTGGTCGCCTTTAGTCACTGT
Source organism: Linaria vulgaris (assembly GCA_948329865.1). Classification (NCBI taxonomy): domain Eukaryota; kingdom Viridiplantae; phylum Streptophyta; class Magnoliopsida; order Lamiales; family Plantaginaceae; genus Linaria; species Linaria vulgaris. The sequence continues at coordinate 125,649,906 of OX415250.1, read as the reverse complement.
CTGTGGGAGGTGGATGAAATCTGGCAAACGCCTTCACAAAATATTCCAGTCTCCATCTTCCGACGCTCGGACATCATTTCCATCGCTAGTTACAAACGGTAAACGGCATCAAGAAATTGCCATCTCCAATGATGCGAGTGAGAAACAGAGATTTGGGGTGGATTTGAGTGTTAGGATTTAGGTTGATTTGGGGGTTTATGATTCATGTTGAATTGGGAGTTGAATTTGGGGGCAGACATGGTGGGGTGGGGAATGATTTTCTCTCTCCCTAATCTAATATTGTAATATTATTTTTATCTTTTTCTTAATAATTATATAAACAAAATAATACGTGGGAAATAGAAAACAAAATGTTAAAAAACGTCACTTGTAAAAATCAGGCAGCGTGGTGCCACACACTACACGCGTACACAATCTCAACAAGACGTGTAAAAAATAGGTGAATATTAATATGGGTGCCAACATAGGGGGTTGAGTTCGAACTTTGCCAACATAGTGGTTAAAAAATAAATAGAGCTAACTTAAGGGGGTAAGTTTTCAAAAAGGGTGATAATTGTCTAAAGCAGCTCTATTTTATCCTTGATTGATGATGATATATTGCAGTGTTTTCAGACCCGGCCCGGTCACAGAACCGGTGAGGCTACTGGTTAGTGGGTCAACAGGTCAGACCGGTCGGACCACTGGTTGAACCGGTATACCCATATTTAAAGAATATATTTATTTGAGATGAGTAAAATAAAATATTGGACAATTATATACTAAATTATGTTATTACTAAATTTAAATAGGCTGAAATTCGTAAATAACTTTTTTCCATATCTTATATATATAATGTATCTATCTATATATATATATATATTTTTTTTTTTGATAACTTTATCTATATATATATATATATATATGAATAAGTACATTAAGTTTAGTTATAAAAAAAAACATTAAGTTTTGGTGGGCTTGTAATGACCACTCTCTCTCTTTTTATAATTAAAGCCCATAGCATGTATTTACATGTAGTTTCATGCCCAATCCTTAATATAAAAGTCCATATTATTTAATTCTTTCATAGTATATAAATAAGGATATAATTTTGTTGAAACCTAATTCTTTCTCTGCGCAGTTATTCTCTCATCTCAGATCTCCTTTTCATCCTTTCTCTTTCTTGTGCATTTCTTTTCTTCTTTCTTTTAAAATTTTAGCTTCTCTTTTATCATTTTGGAATCTTGTAACATAGATGCATTTTCTTTCTTCTTTTTCCATTTTCTCTACAAAACTAAAATTTAGTATTTCCCTTAGTGTTGGTTATTCATGGACGCTATGAAGGGTTTTTAAAAAAAAAAAACTTTTTTAACGTTAAACACAGCAACAAGGCCTTATTTAATTAAAAAAACTCAAAAATTGGCAAACCGGTTCGTAGGCCGAACCGGTTCACCGGGTCGACCGGCCCGACCGGACAATTCTCCGGTTGGCTCGTTGGGAGCTTGCAGCCCGCTTTAGGAGGAGAACCGGACCGGACAAGGCGCCGATTCCCGGTCAAACCGGTCGGACCGGCCGGTCCGGTCCGGTTTTGAAAACAGTGATATATTGCCAAATCCTTGTGTTTTCTATTTATTTTAGATAGTTTTATGTATTTTCAGGTTTTAGAGTCAGTTCAGTCAATATAGTGCAAAATGATGCAAAAATGAAGGATTTGTGAAAAACTGGTTAAAGAAGCTTCAGATGGCCAATGGAATGACAAAGAGCTGAAGAAAAGAATCGATATAATCGTGCTACCAGATATGCGCAACACGCGCTGAATATAGAAGTTGCGCGACATCAGACGGAGCTGCGAGAGCCGCATCGGTGATGTAGTAAGTGGCGCGACCCGCGCCACTAGCCATGCAAGTGAACTAGAAGGTGGCGCAATTCTTATAAGAACACGCGAGAGCCACACCAGGGAGGCAGTAGGGCCACGCGACAACGCAAGAAGCGGCGCGAGCTGTGCAGCACCTGCGTGACATGCTAGCTCATCCCGTATCCAAAATTTTGATTGATTAAGGGTAATTTGGTCTTGTAATTCACGGTCTTGAAAACCTAACCTAGGGATGCATGAACAACAGTATAAAAGGAGAGGCGGGGACAACACCAATGGCATCTCCTCCACTACTTACAACTCTTCCAACTCCACTGTATAACACCATTCATATGATCACATCTACGATAAACCACCACAATCATTCATGTATCATGAAGAGGAGATCAACAACAAGAAAAATAATTATCAACCAGAGTACAAAAGAGAAATCATTCATCGGCAAAAGACGTGATTTCGAAGATCATAACAAGGAGATCAGAGTATGCAACTATCATAGAAATTCATTCAACATGATAATTCTTTCTAATATTTTAGATTCATTCCAATCGTTTATAATGATGTTAAATTTGTTCGTTGAGGCTATGAGAGGCTAGTCACTTTATGCTTAGAGTTAGGCATTAGCTGGATTTAAAACTATGTGAAAACTTATGATTTGATTTTTATTAATTGCATGTTAATGTTTATTTCATTATCTTGTGCTCAATGCCTTGTCATGCCTGATCAACGTGAGATTGATTACTAGTTAATTACTCCTAACTTGCTCCTAGTAGTAGCATCAATATGAACGTAAGAAACACAGACAAAAACTTTAAGGTAAGATAGGTTTACCTCCTTTCCTCTCAAAGCTTCCTCTGGAATGCCGTTTTCCAGTGGAACGGATGGTCCTCGGTTGATCAAGAAAGCCGCAGTGTTAACTGCTTCTGCCCAAAACATCTTAGGCAACCCACACTTCAACCTCATGCATCTAGCCCTCTCATTCAAAGTTCTGTTTATACGCTCTCCAACCCCATTCTGTTGCGGTGTTCCTCTAACTGTCTTCTCCATGCGAATGCCATTATATGCACAATACTTCTTAAACTCTGCAAGTTCATACTCATCACCATTGTCAGATCTCAGACACTTCACACGCAGACCAATTTCAGTTTCAGTTTCAACACGTGCTCTTCACTTCTTAAAAACCTCAAACGCTTCAGATTTCTGTTTCAAGAAGTATACCCATAACTTTCTTGTTGCATCATCAATGAAGGTCATGTAATACGACGCTCCACCGAGAGATGTGACAGGGGCTGGTCCCCACAAATCATTGTGCACCAGCTTTAACTTATGTTCCTTTAGAGTTCTGCCACCCTTTGCGAAACTAACCCGTTTCTGTTTCCCAAAGACACAATCCTCACAAAGACCCATATCAACTACTTTCAAACTCGACAGCTTACACTTCGAACACAGATGCTTCATTCCCTTTTCACTCATGTGGCCTAGTCGACAATACCACAAATCAGCGTCACTATGTGCTGTAGCAACTCTAATGCTATCATGTTTGATGTCGGTTATATACAAAGTGCCCTTTTTCAAACCCTGAGCTACCACCATAGCTCCTTTGACTATTTTCCAAGCACCTCCATCGAATTTGACATCATAACCGTCATCATCCAACTGCCCTACAACGACCAAACTTCTCTTAAGACGAAGGATGTGCCTCACATTATGCATCGTCCAAACGGATCCATTAGGAGATTTAACACGAATATCTCCCTTCCCCACATCATCATAAGGAAAATTGTCGCCCAGATAGACTCTCCCGCAATATCCAACAGCATAATTCATCATCAAACGTTTGTCAGGACAAGCATGAAACGATGCTCCAGAATCCAGAACCCAAGTCTCCATTGGACTGCATGCTGTCAGAATTAGTGTTTCACCATCATCTTCAGTGGTCACGTTTGCTGAGCTGTCATCTTTCTTTGGTGCTTGGCACTTATTCTGGTAATGATCCTTTTCCCCGCAGTTCCAACATTCAAAGGAACTCTTGTCCTTCGTCGATTTTCTGTTCCTCGACTTCGATCTACCCCGATTCGAATTCGACTTTTTCTTATGTGATCTGCCTCTGATTTCTGTACTAAAAAATGAGCCTGCAGAATTTCTCGACGAGTTACCTGATTCTCTCCTGCGAATTTCTTCGCTAACTATCAGATCTCTAACTTTGTCAAACTGCAGCTTTACCCTTCCCGCGGAGGCACTAACAGCAGTTACTGTCCCACTCCAACTCTCCGGTAAAGAAGACAACAAAATTAGGGCTTTAATTTTGTCATCAAACTCGATATTCACAGAACTCAGTTGTTGTGTAATTAAACTGAATTCGTTCACATGATCAGACGCCGCAATTGTCTCTGTCATCTGAAGATGAAACAGACGACGCATCAGATTTACTTTGTTAGCTGCTGATGGCTTCTCGAACATATCTGCCAGAACCTTCAACACACCCTTCATAGTCGTTTCTTTTGTAGTGCGAAACGCCACATTTCACGACAACGATAGCCTCACCGCGCTCATCGCCTTCCTGTCCAGAACCTTCCAGACATCATCTTTCACGTCTGCCGGTTTATCATTTAGAGGTTTCCAGAGATCCTTGATGTACAAGTAATCCTCAATTTGCATCCTCCAAAACTCGTAATTAGACCCATCAAACTTCTCGATTGATTTCCCCGCTTCCATCGTAACTGCTCCAACTGAACCTGATGCTCTTGATACCACTTGTTAGGAATTGGAATCTCCACATTGGTATGATATTGTCCACTTTGGGCCTAAGCCCTCATGGTTTTACTTTTGGGGTCCAACTCCCCAAAATGCCTCATACCAATTGAGATGTCTCCAATCTTATAAACCCAGTTCAACTCACTTATCTTTCCAATGTGGGACTCTTGTTTGCCCCAACAATCCTCCCCTCAAACAAAGGACCACCGAATTGTCCCTACGTGCGCCTCACATGACTGGGATTTTGTCTCTTTCTTCAGTTTTTCTCCCGGGATATTATTTTGGCCTAACACACTTTTTTTCTTCCCTTGAACAAAGGATCTCTGAGCCTCCCCTTAACCCGACAACTCACCCACTATGATCGTCTCATTAGGCCAACGCCCACCTCCGTTCTCGTTCACTCTAGGACACCCACACGGAACAGGAGTACTGGCTCTGATACCAATTGTTAGGTTTTGTGGAGCCTGAATTACCAAAGAATGCACTCTCCTAGTTTCCTGGGAATTGCAGAGTTTGGGTAATTCTATAATTAGGAGTTGCCTAATATAAGGAGTTGCCTAATATTAGGAGTGTGTCCTTATTATAAATAGCCTCTCTTGTAATTGTAACCCTACAACATAACACATAGTGAAAATTCTGGCTTGGTATCGCCCCCAGATGTAGGCAACGAACTGGGTAAACAAATAACGTGTCTTTTATTACTTTTCATTTGTGTATAATTTTCTGTTTATCGAATTGCTGCGCAACAAGTGGTATCAGAGCCAGTACTCCCGATCCGTGTGGGTGTCCCAGAGTGAACGAGACAGGAGGTGAGCATTGGCCTAAAGAGACGATCACAGGTGGTGAGTTGTCGGGTTAAGGGGAGGCTCGGAGATCCTTTGTTCAAGGGAAGAAAAAAAGTTTGTTGGGCCAAAATAATATCCCAGGAGAAAAACTAAAGAAGGAGACGAAATCCCAGTCACGTGAGGCGCACGTAGGGACAGTTCGGTGGTCCTTTGTTTGAGGAGAGGATTGTTGGGGAAAACAAGAGTCCCACATCGGAAAGATAAGTGAGTTGAACTGGGTTTATAGGATTGGAGACATCTCAATTGGTATGAGGCCTTTTGGGGAGTTGGACCCCAAAAGTAAAACCATGAGGGCTTAGACCCATAGTGGACAATATCATACCAATGTGGAGATTCCAATTCCTAACAGTATAGAATATAGTGTATATATTATATATATAAGTATAACCTATGTAAAGGGAGTGTGAGGGTTGGGGGCGGGCGCCCCTACATGCCCCCCTCTAGCTCCACCTCTAAGAGTGTGTGAAAAAGATAATAAGCTGGACCATCACTTTTGTGGCTTTGAAAGAAGCCATGAACGTATGCATCAATTATGGAAATCATAACATCAGTATGAGTATGAACTTACTGGAAGATCCAATGGCCCAAACCTCTAAGCTACTTTACCAATATTGATTACAACCTAAAAAAACTCAATTCATTTCAGATTATTATGTTATTTGCGTTGAAGTTTATCCACCAATTCATCCAATCATCTCAATCACTACATCTATGATCAGAATAAAGGTTAAAGTAATTGAACACGAGAGTTAATCCTAGTTCTCGTGGGATTCGACACTTGGGACGTAATTTACTTTTTATTTTATTATTAATTGACCGTGCACTTGCGAAAACATCACCGCAACTTTATTATTAATTCTATTGTTAAAAACACTACACGGTTGTTATGCATCAAAGGGAAAAAATTACTTACCCTGAAGAACTTTGCCGCGCTCTTCACTTGCCCCCCAAATTTCTAATTTTATCACTTACCCTCCCAAGTATGCTAATTATCCCACTTTCCTCCTTATGGCGTAATTAATTCAATAACTACCTTTAAAGGGCCATATACCATACATGTGTGTTCTGAGTAAGGGCAAAACCGTCATTTTAGTCCATTTCCTTTACATTTCACTTTCCCTCTCACACCATTTCTCTCAAGCTCCACAACAATGGTAAATACCCCAAAATCCTAAAATATTGACCTCACTCTTCATATTCTTCTTCTTCCATTTATCTTGCTTCACCTTCTAAACACCAAACAAAATCTACAACAACACCAATTTTTAACCGTTCAAAAAAAAATTTAAAATCAACAAAAATAACTATCTCGTATTTCATCACCCGCATCTTCACCTCCACAATATGAAGAATCGTTGAAGAAAAAAGAAACCTAATAGTTTTGGGAGAGAAAAGTGTAAGAGTAAAATGAAATTAGGGCAAAGTTCAACAAATTTCGAGGATTTTAAGGTTCTGATCGTTGGAGGACTTGAAAGACGGTCTTGGCCGTACTCATACCGCACATCTGTGGCATATGATGTCTTAACAGGCGATTTAAATTTTCATTACGCCGGAAGGAGAAAAATGGGGTTAAGTGATAAAATTTAAAATTTGGGAGGGCTAAATGAAAAGCAGGGCAAAGTTGGGGTAAATGAATTTTTTCCATTGAAAAAAATCGACCTAGAAATGTTTTTTTTTTCCTTTTTTTCTTCTTTTAAATTAAGGTAGCTAGAGCGAGGTATATATAGATGGTTGAACTGATTGAATCAAATGAACCCTTGCAGATTGGCGAATTCGATGCTGGTAGCACCACTACTGGTGCTACCAGCTCAAAACCCGACACGTGTCTTTGGATTACTTTTTTTCTTTTTTTTTTCATTACTTTAACCTTTATCTTCCACTCAGCCATTTCTTTTCATTTTTCTTTTAATTTTTTATATTCTCTCTCTGCAAATCTTCCACTCAAATTATTGATACTTAAATGCCTTTCAAACCGTATCCATGCTCTCTGCAAATCGTTTTCTCTTTCTTCTGCCAAAATAATCACATTCAATTGGTGGGCACAAAGCTTCAGCTTCTTATTTCTCTTTCTTCTGCCAAAATAATCACATTCAATTGGTGGGCACAAAGCTTCAGCTTCTTATTTCTCTTTCATTTGCCAAAATAATCACATTCAATTGGTGGGCACAAAGCTTCAGCTTCTTATTGGGTGTTAAAACTTGAAACGTGAGGCAATCATGGCAGAGAATTCTGAAGTTGAAGACCGTGTGGATCTCGATGATGATAATTATAGTGAAGAGGATGATGAAGAACCCATGGAAGATGATGGAGCTGGAGATGGTCTTGAAGAAAATGCTGAAGAGCTTCAAGAAGACGTAAGAAGTGAGGATGATGGGGAGAAAATATCTTCGAAAAGTAATAGAAATGATCACAACAATCATATGGAAGGTGAAGAAAATGCTGTCTCCGTTAACGAAAATAAGAATGAGGAGCATCACGAACTTCTTGATCTTTCTCCCCACGGTTCTGAAGTTTGATCTTTATAGATAAGTTTGCTTGATAAAGTTTTATTCATTGTATTCAATACTATTTTGTGGAAATGAAGCTTGTGGGATTGAATTTGCATAATTTCTTTTTGGTTGTGCTTGGTTTTTTTGTCTGTTAAGGGATGTGTTGAGGCTTCATTTATTTTATTTTTGAATAACAAACTTTCAATCTCCCTAAGTTGGAGTAAGCAATTGTCAAAACATGAGCAGTACTAATACTGCAAAAAGAAACCTCAGCAAACAAGAATGATAAAACAGGGACTTTAAAGAATTTTCCTTTGTTTCCAGTTTTGTTTGTATGTCATATATTTTCTGTTTACTACAGCTGAGAGACTGAGCTTTTGCATGGGTGATAAATAACAAAAAAAAAAAAAAGATGAGTTACAATTTGAATTCCTGAAGTTGATCAATTTGCTCATTGACATTACAAAAATCACAACAGAAACACCACAGCTCATATCAGATTTTCTGATCCATAACAGAGTTTCTTGCATATCATTTCTCACCTAAAAGTTTCAAAATTTGATATAGTCAAGTCAGTCAGATCATACCCAATCTTTTACACAAGTATCAAATTTCATCTGAATCTAAGGCTGTAAAATCAGGTATTTCAACCACTTCCCTTCACAAGACAAAAAATGAACTGCTAGACACACATCAAAATGTACTGCTAGACACATATCAATATAAAACTCTAAGTTAGCATATACTAAAGCTTCACAACTATCTCAAAATGTGAGCTCGTAATCCTGTCCTCCATAAGAGATGATTTCAAAACACCAATCTTGAATCAGAGCAACGGTAAGCTCCAATCTCTGTTTGAATGTTTCTGTGATATGTCATATCCAAACATACTCAGATTTCCATTCATTTGAGAAGTTATTGACCCCATGGTTCCAAAGTGCATTTGATTTTGACTCCACTGAACTTGTTGGGCAAAAGTAGCCTCTTGAGAGGTGCAACCATCTCGTAAAGTTTGTGAATCTTGACTTCTTTTCACGACTTTTGCCGCTCTCTCTAAACAATTTTGGAGCATGAAAAAATATATTAATTAATGTTATAAACATATATAATTAAAATTCATTAAATATACTGTAACGCCCCGTCTCGTTACGTGACTATAATTATGAATTTGTAGTTTGAGCAGGAACTCAATTTTTCTCATTTTTAAATTAGTGTCTCTATTATTTCAGAAATCACATTTGTACTTTTGAAGAACCTAATTTTTCGGGTGACACATCTATGTTTCTTATTGTTTAAATTAAAGAATAAAATAAAATTAGATATGAAAGCAATACCTATTTAATCTAGTAATTCACATATGTACTAACCTGAACCTTATCATTAAACGCCACATGTCTATACCTATTTTGTGGTGAGTCCAGTTGCTACATGGAAACAAATACTGAGTTGCTAAATCATAATTGTTGTAAGTTAGATTATAACACTAGACACAAGAATCAATATAATAATTGCTACAAGTTAAGATTATAGCGTTTATTAACAAACAATTGTTGGCAATGACCTTTCCTATGACTTCTCCTAGAAGAAATGTCCCAGCGTATAACACTAAGCTGCTTCCTTTAATTGCCACCTATACCATTTTCACATTCCACCCGTCACCACCAATCTCAACCACAATTCATGAACTAGAGTTATATATACATGCTAACTTGGAAAGCTCACAAGAAGCGGCAGCCAAAGAAAATATGACCCCTGATCATTCCTATCATCCAAATTCTGCTAATCCTCAATTTATCTCTCTCATAGTGTAATACACAAGAAAATAGTGATTAGGTAATCAAAAAGATGAAGAAAAGGAAACAGCACAACAACAACCGTGCGCAAGTTCGCCATATATATCAACAATTATGGTAGTATTAAACTCTGAATTCTCTTATTCTTTAAGTAGCATGGATTCTATTCAGTCCTTTCTTATTTGAGGATTCAGCCCTCTTTCTTCCCTTATGATATTTCGAGTTTGAAGCCGACTTCGTATCCCACCCGCTCCTCTGATCTATACCCTCTTTCAGCTAGACAGAAGTCGGACGAAGACGATATTGAGATCGGTGGCTTTTGGACTACTATCCTTGTATCAGCCGCTCTTTTTCTAATGTGAAATAGACGATTTAGTACGAAGGAAATAACGATGGTGACTTCATAATTAGGATGAGGAGACGATGGTTTCTAGTCTGGAAAGTGGCAGCGGCACGAGAGAAACCGCAGCTTTGGGTTAAGACTCTTATACCTTAATTAATTTATTTGCTTACCATCATGTATCCTTAGGCTAGAAACATTTATGTGACTTAGTAGATAACTCACTAGATATACTAAACGTGCTGGTTTAACTTGATTAAGTTTTCCACGGGGTTAGAACAAGAAATTTAAGTTAAATAAGTTGTTGGTGAACTCAGAAAAGACAATACAAATTGAATTAAGTTTAATAGTTTTATACAAATATATAGTTGTTGATTTCGTTTTTATGTTTTAAGACTCATAACCTCACAATGAGTTTTTCAGTAAGGAAATTAATAATCCTGCTCATATTTTAGATTTGAGATGAAAACTTCATATAAACAATTAATGATTGTTTTCAAAGCGGTTGTGATTTGCAATTCTTATTCCTTAGCTTGAAGTACTGACTATGATCAATCATTTGGAATTACTATGGTTTAATACCCTCAATCCCATATCTTTGGTTAGACGAGATACTACTAATATATTCTTGTCGAAGAAGTCCGCAATCAATCGCCTTCACATTTAGAGTTAAAAGACCAAAGCAACATATTATATAAATGCGGACTTATTGAGAATATATATGTCATGAAGGAAATAGCATTAACAAGGGATATTTTATTATTCATAATAAACTTTCATTTAATTGGCTTGCAGCATATGGTAATTAGCAACTATTAAAATCCAGAATTAGTGAATAAAATTAAGTGATACGATCTACAACACCTAATAAGGAACGAATCTTCATCACACTTGGTATGTGGAATAGCTGATTGTAGCTCACACCTAAAACAGATCCGTTTTCCAGTTCCTATGTGCTCTGATTATGGTCTTAACTATTCATAACAAATCAATCTTAATTCTCTGAAATTAAGTTTATATCAGAGTATAGGCTGGATAAACTAGGCAGATCATTTTATTACATTAGACTCTCAAGACTATTCCTTAGACATGTACCTGTCATTGTAGGAGATTCAAACCTCGTGTTCATCGTGAGATGTCGTGACGCCTTTTGAGAATATGATGCAATGCCGTTCAGATAAGATGAGTGTTCCTAAACTCTATTATTTTCAAAACTGGAAGGAATGCGTGCATGTATATCTATATCTATATATATGTATTCATGAATCTCTTCATATTGAACCCTGCATATTGAACTGTCACTTTTTCAAAGAAAGTTGTTTCTAAAAATGTTTATTTCTTCACAGAAAGTTTTTGTAAATTGGGTACTTGAAATGTTCAGTTTTATCAAAGAACTAAGTACTCCGACTGTCATTTCCGACAGCTCATTTATCGAAAGAAAGTTTATGTAAATTGGTGTATATAAACTGTTCGGTTTTATCAAAGCAAGTTAACCGCATATTGGTTAATTGCCGTAAATGATTGGAACGATATGATGAATGGTGTCCCGTTGGCTTGTATTCGAAATTGATTAGACTGGATCCAGTGTTTGGCGTGGGAGTGCAGGGGGTACCGCCGGGCGGCGGCGGGCTTGCCGGTAGGACCTTTTGTCCCCATGTGCCTATTCCCTCTCAGACACAGCAGGAGGAGGTTGTGTCTTTGTTGGGTCGTAGGATTTCGTATGTACCATGGCATACGTTCTTGATTTGATTCCAAGGTCGCTCCTTGGACGGAGAGATAGAGAACTGTTATGGGGTGATAAGGCAGGCTGCATCAGCAGCAGAATAACGTGGACACCGATCATCAGACGTAAACCCGTTTTTTTGTTAGAGAATCTTTGTTAAACCATGAAAGCTTTTGATTTCATGATTCTATTGCATGACATTTGTATGCGTTAAAGTTCCTTTATTAAACTGTTTTCAAAAGAAAGTTATGGAAAGAAAACGCTACACTTGCACACACGCATGAACACTCACTGAGATTTTTATCTCACGTAAAATTTTGTTTTTTTTTCCTTTCCTTCCTTCCAGATTAAGACAATCTAGGTTACTACCGTGTCAGGACCTGGGAGCCTTTGGCATTGGGGAGCGTTCAAAATTTAGTAGGGTATTGAGTTAGTTGAGTTTCTGTTTCTTTTATTGGTTTAGTACTTTCAATGTATTTGATTCAGATATTTAACATTTAGACTTGTAATAGTTGCTCTGATATTGTTCTAATTTGTTTCGAAAATATCGGGTCGTTACATATACCAACTTACTTGAACCTTCGGTTTTTCTTTTTCCTTTTCGTTTCTTTCTTTTATCATCCCAATGTCGTTTGAAAACATTAGTAACCCCTCGAGACTTTGCCGTAATAGGTTCGCGCACAACGACTTCATCAAGATTGGTGTAGTCTTCGGCATGAACTAAATTATCACAAGCCATCGAATCTTTCAAGTTACCTTCCTTAGACAACACATTTATTCTTCCTTTAATACTTTCGATACCTTCTATTATAATGTCTCTCACCTCCACATTAGCCTTCCCTTGCAAAGAAATATCGTGAACTTCTTTTGTTATGTTGTTGACAAGCGCCATCTCATTTACATAGCTGCCACAATTCCCACTTTTCTCACTCCTTAATGTGCTATGTTCATCACAAACTCCACCTCTCGCAACTTTATTCCAACGCTTTTTAATATATTTTTCCGGTATAATATGCATTTTCAAAACATCAAAAACCTTCAAAATGTGACTGCATAAAACACCACATGTTTCAAACTTGTGACAACTACACTTTACTTCCAAATTTTTACTATTGTACTCAACGAGTTTAAATCTTGAACCTTCATTATAAGACTTCACTTTGAAAAATAACAAAGTTGAACCCTCACATGTAAATGGTTGGGGATACTCGAAACCCATAGTATCTTGAAGCTCCTTCTCAAATAATTTGAAGAGGGTTATGAGGCACAACCGGTGTAGGCATGTTATGGCGACAAAGAGTATCATTTTTCTTTTCATTTGCACGTCAATTGTCTTGAAGCTTTTCATACCCAAGGACACAATCAAACAAATAAGACGTGTTGTTTCCAAAAATACTTTTTAATGCTGCGTTTGTACCCTCGCTTCTAGAGGTAGCATGTAATCTAGCACAAAACACCTCATTGCTAAAACAAGTAGCCCAAAAATGCCTCAAACCGTACATGCCCTCAAACCATTCCTTGTCAACCTCGTAAATATCCAAACGCTCCATTAATTCTTTCCATGTTGATTCAAATTCCTCCTCACACTCGCAATGATTCATGCACTTTTTCCACAGTCCTTTAATGTCCCACTCACTCTTCAAATTGCCAAAATGTGAAGTATAATTTTGGTTGATATGCCATTGACACAATCGATGATGTGAGAAAGGAAACACTGTTTGTATGGCATTCATCATTGCCCGACACTAATCTGTAAAGATTGTTTCAGGTTGTTTGCCACCCATGGATTCAAGAAACACCCTAAACAACCATTCAAACGAGCTCTCCGTTTCACTAGACATGAAAGCAATACCGAACAATACATTTTCATTATGATGGTTAATACCCACAAACGGAGCACATATCAGACTATACCTATTCGTTTGGTAAGTTGTGTCAAAAGAAAGCACATCACCAAAATGTTGATAACCTACTAGACACCTAGAATCCCTGAAAAAAAAGTTCACCATCCTATCATCACTGTCTACTTCCATATTCCAATAAAAATCTGACTCGGTGTTCGACTTATCTTTGACATGTTTGAGAATATTAAAAATATCTTCTTTCTCAATTTCTTTTTTTTCACTTTTACGAAGGTAATCATATGCATCTTTTTGAAGAAAGCCAACATTATCTCTACCTTGAGCAACATTTTCAAAAAGTGAGAAAGCCTGAGAGACAGGTATTTTACATTTCACCATTGTAGTTAGTAGCAATTCTTGATCATCTGATAACTTCCTAGATGATCGCAACAGATAAGTTTGATCTATGGCGTATAACTCATGATTATGTTTCTTCTGAAACTTGGTTACCTTCTATGGCTGTCCCTTCTTCCTTGAAATTTTTAGTCTCGCCTGACAACCACATCTAAATGTCGTTTTTTGATAACCCGGAACCTTATTTTCAGAACGCTTCACATCTTTCTTACCTTCACATGAACATAAAAAGAATTTTCCTAAAAGTCCACTCCCATCTTTAAAATATACCGGCCACCCTTTTCGCACACTAAATCCTTTTGTACTTGCATATTTGCAATACAACGAATGTGCAATATGTTCATTCTCAACAATCTCACCAATAGCTAATCTACGTTCCAATTCCTCCACAACTATATTAGAAGTTTCTACCTCGTTTGTAGCATGCGCTTCTTCATCAGGTAAAGATGACTCGCCAAGTAATGTTTCACTACAGCCATATGCTCCATCGCGGTCATCATCATTATTCAAATCTAAGAAACCAATTAAAAAATTACATTAGTATTTATCTTATTAGCAATGTCATATCAAAATCAATTAATAAGACTATACCTGGAGGATTATTTAAGTTCTGATCGAGAAATATCATGTGCGATTGGCCTTCCATTTCATTAAGAGTCCCTGATCAGTTGATTATGCTTCTAACTGCAAGGAGAAAAAAACACTTATTGTATTCTGTCATGCAATGGAAACTTGTATACAAAGCAAAGCAACAAAAATGCACCTAAAAGTCATTATACTCTAATTCAGTTCCCATAAAATATTTTATTTAACATCTTTTGAGTTTTGATTAAAACAAACCCACTGTAGTTTACACATAAAAAAGACTAAAATAAACTGACCACGTCAATGGAGCTCCCAAACAAACCACACGAGCTATATAAAATTGTTTCCATATGATAAAATAACGAATAAGAATTTGGGACATTGAAGTTCACATAACTCGACACCAATTGAACGTCAACTAAAATATGCACAAAGTAATCTCTCACAAATTACATCAAATCCATTCATCTGTTTCAATGAGTCATGGTATCATAGTCTGCATGAATCAAACTAAATTCCATCTTAAAATGAAACAAACAAGCAGAAACATCAAATACTTGACAATATACAAAAAGAGCATTTGAACAACTCACAATAGTTCCAGCGGCTGATCGGCGACGAACAAATGCATGCAGGTTTCTTAATTTTCTTTTTTTTTAAAATTCGCACAAAAAGCGCTTGAAGAAGAAGAGATTAGGGCAAAAAGTAAAAACTTGAACAAAGAAATGGAGGGAAACGTTCTGACAATGCTGGAGGAAGAAGAGATTAGGGAAAAAGTAAAAAAGTAAAAAAAGAAATGGAGGGAAACGTTACTTAATAAATACCTTTTTGTCTTTTCGAAATAAAGTTATTATGGCTGAGTGGAAGATAAAGTTTAAAGTAATAATAAAAAAAAGTAATTGTAAGACACGTGTCGGGTTTTGAGCTGGTAGCACCAGCATCGAATTTAAATTACCCTTGCAGATTATATATCGTTCAGGTGTGTACCTCCAAGACAATTCGAAGCTTTTTAATTCTCAAAAATGAAAAATATACTAATACAACATAACCAAGGAAAAAAGTACATATAGAGAAACACAATAATACTACTCGAGTGGATAAAAGATTTCAAACTTATCAATGACATTTCACCTTAACCAACATGTAAATAATTATTTGCGGCAAGATCATTCATCCCACTTTGTGTGCAATTTCGTCTCATTATGTTGTGATTATAACACGCGTCCTTGATCTTAATACATGAAAGAGTAGATTATTAAATGCAACGGGATACAAACTGGAACAGAGTATCCTTTGGCGTAATTTATAGAGGTCCGGAGTTTGCAGTAGTATCCACTGTCGAACTAAGGATGAGTTTGAAGTTGCTTTCAATTGTTTCTATGTTGTCTTGTGCAGTATTAATCCATGCTTCAACTCCATCACCATTTTTGGTATCCACCAAAACCGTCACATTAAGCAAAGAAAGACCCGTCGTGCCGACCCAAACCGGCTTCCCCCACCCGTAATCCACCTCGTACACACCAAACCTGCACCAACTACTAAAACCACAGAACTCCACTCCCCCATTTAGTACTTGATCCGAAACTTTTACGTACTCGCTCAAGTAACCACCTTCTTCTAGCCTCTCCTCTTTCCTTATATACTCGTCGTCCACCGCTCTTATCGTGTTCCTAAATCCACGCACCAAGTCCGGAATGCCACCGTTGTTACAAAATATTATCGCGGGTTGGTTGAAGAAGCAGTTGCCGAATATGTTTTCCAAGCGACGAGGCGGACTATCAGACGTTCTCCGCCTCATGTTCACAACATGACTCGCAGCGAAAATCGAGTTTTTCGAATTCTTGGATTTCGCGGTTTCTATGTAACCTTTCCAAATAAAAGCTGAAACGAGTTCGACCCTGGTTGGATCCTTCGTGACATTATCATTTGATGATTGTGAAGAGGCGGCCCGAGCATGCGTTTCTCTCAATGCTGCCAATCTTTCCTTATCGAACACGAATCTTTTTTGGACTTGCGATACAACAAAGGGAGATTGCGATAGACAGGGCCCAGGTAGGGTAGGGAAGTGCTCTGCCAACTCAAAACGAGGTCTTGTAAGTAATACTTGAGAGGAATCTCCACGGCACGTGGACGACCAATGGTTCACGAACGCCATAGAGGAAACGGCGTCCGCTATTTGATGCCACAAGCAAATGGCAACGGCCACCCCACCGCAGTCGAATAAATTGATCTGCACTGCAAGCAGAGCATTGTCGGTGAAATCGACAGTTGCAACTGGAAGAAACTGTTTCAGTTGCTCGGCACGTTGGATCTTGTGTGACGTCGAGTAGTCGAGCTTGGACTCTTGCCTCAACGTACTTAGGTGGTGTTTGCAAACTCTAGTGGAAAAGTAGAAGTTCACAATTTTTAGTTAAGCCAAAAGCACCCCCACACCAGCTTGAAGATTGTGAGCTTTTTTAGCTTAAAAAAAGTTTTGTAACCGAAAAAGCTAGATTTGCAAACACCCCAAAATCACTTGTTCAAATAAAAAGCTGATTATAGCTTTTTTTAAGAGTTTGCAAACACCACCTTAACACCAGCATCGTTGCAATCGACCGTTGAAGTTGCGTAATCGAGCCTTCCTGCTAACGGATAAAATGCGGTTAAAGTGTCAGATAGAGATTGCTTTAGCTTTTGAGATATTTGGGTAGTTCTAGTGTTTGTAAGGTCTTCGGCTCGATAGAAGAAGATGAAGGGGATATAAACTGGCTGTGCTAATTGATCGAGCACTGATAGTTTGAGGTTTTTAAGGTTGGTGGGAGTTGGTGATGAAGGTTTGAGGATCTCTATTGAAATCACATGCACATTTGAATCCATAATTTTGTTGTTTGATTAATTTGCAAATCACAAACAATAATGTATAACTTGTCAGTTGAATGTGCAAGTTGAAATTGGCACCTCATAATGGAAATTTGAGCTCTTTATATAGAATTGGTAAGTTGTTATATTATACTCTTGGTCAGCAATAGATTGTGATGCACAAACCAACCAATTAATTGACCAACCCAGATCTAAAGTTGACGGTGGGTTGAATGTGCATGTGTTTTATATTATAGGATATATTATTTTAATTAGTACTTTTGGAATTTTATCAGTTGTTAAGAAGATAAAATGGTTCATTAATTCTTTGAATTATTAGTACGGTTTGGAGTGCTATCGCATAAACCAAGAACACTAATGTGAAACAAACATATATGTAAATAAAAAATTGAATAGAAACCAACATGTTCCTTACAATTTGGAAAATTGAAATGGACGGTTCATACACATGAAGGGTTTACACTGATAAGAGTTCTTAACCTTGTAATTTAGAATCTCGGCAATTGTAGCCAGCCCCTGTAAATTCTTTTACCAATGAGATTTATTTTGGTATTATGTCGTCTCAGTAATAAAACACCTTTAAAAGTTATAATGGACTAATTAATTGCCAAAAAAGTTATAATGGGCTAATTAATTACTAAAATAATATTAATCAAATAGAATTCAGACAAGTTTGGTCCGAAACACCTATTACAAGTTGACTATGTTATTAAATAAAATTACAAAGTACAGAAAGTGTATGGAAAGGCAGGAGTCCGATCTATGTTGTATCGAATCGGGTACGTTCGATACGATGTATGCTTGATGGTCCAATATCGAACTAAGACCCTTCAATCTATGAGAGTATTGAACTAGGGTCCTTCGATGTAACAATATGCTGGTTTGTTGTGTATCGAATCGGTCTGCTTCGATCGAACGTAGTGTATCGAATGCAGGGATTTCGATCGAACTCGGGAAATTCGATTGAATGCTGACGGTTCGATGTTGAGTGAATTGATAATGATTGGAAAGCATGCTGAGAATGTCAAGGGATGGGGTATTTATAACCGCCGTCCCGCGGGACCTAGTGGCTGTTGGGGAAAGTGCATCGAACTAGGATGGTTCGATCTAGTCGTTCGATCGAACCATGCCCGTTCGATATTCATACGGTATCGAATTTCGCCTGTTCGATGTACTGTTACAGTTGGGCTTTCTTCTTGGGCCGGCCCAATATTAATATTGGGCCATACCTAAAATACCCCCATCATATAGTCCCCCCATTTTGGGAGGCGGTATCAATCAGATGGCGGGTTCCAAACTTACAAATTATATCGTTGGTTTTCATCTCTATCATTATTATTTTGATATTGCTGAAAATTATGCCTCCGATTGGGAGGCGGTCTTGAACAGAGACCGGGTTCCAATTATGGAGACCTGAACGGTTGTCGTTAAAAAATTGAGCCCCCGATTAGGAGGCGCGGTCTGAAAGAGGTGCATCTCATTGTATTTTTCCTGAACCTTTTTATTATGTTGGTGTCGTCGATCGAACATTCTTTATTCGATCATGTGGTCTGCATCGAATGTTAGTGGTTCGATGTTGAAATCGCGTATTTTTGCTGTTCGATCAAACCAATGGCGTTCGATGCTGAAATGCGCATCGAATCAGGACGATTCGATGGTTATCTTAATGAGCCTAATAGGCATTTTCAATGCCTATATAAAGGGGGAAGGTGTTAGAGAATCTCATTCCGCCTTCTGTTGAACTCACGCTAAGTATCGAACGAGTGTGGTTCGATACAGGCTGCATCGAATGCTTCTTGTTCGATCTTAGATGTATCGAATGATTATCGTTCGATCTAATGCCCTAGAAAAAATTTCCTATTTTTTGCTGAATGAGCAAGTTTGGCCTCTAGTTTCATTTAACAATTTTTTGTACTTTTTTCAAGCAATTTGCTTCTCAATTGTTGCCGAATTTCCAGCTATAACCAAGGTAAACAATTATGTGCTTATTTTGCGGGTCACGTTATTTTTGCTTTTTGAATTTTTATTTGAATTTTTCGAGTAGATGTCATAAGTGCCGAGAGTGACGTATTTGCGCGTAGTCAGTCGTTTTTCTTTTTTATTTTATTTCAGTTTTTGTCGATCAAGATGGTGAGATCTGAATCGACCCCATGCAGATATGAAAAATACTAATGAGGTACGTACAACAAGTGGAAGTTGCTCCACCAGTCGATGTAAGTCAGGCTTTATTTCAGTAGTTTCTAGCTCTTACCAAACTTTAACAATACAATGAAGCCCAGCCAGACTCTGGTAAACACTTTGCTACAACAACAATCACTGGTGAGGCATTCAATCAATGTGTACTATCCTCTATTGTTACAAAATATCCTATTAAAAATACTTGGATTATAGATACAGGAGCAACAAATCACATGATATGTGATAACTCTCTTTTTTATGAAAATAATTTTGCTATTAAAATCCCTATTCATCTACCAAATAACAGAAAAACTTTTGCAACTAAGAAAGGTTCCGTTCAGTTAACAAATTATTTAAGACTTCAGGATATGTTATATGTCCCAGAGTTCACATATAACTTAATATTTGTTTCCAAGTTAACTAAGTTGTCATTTACTGTTGTGCATTTTTTTCACTTCCACTTGTGTTCTGCAAGACACAAGAAGTCTGATGATGATTTGTTATGCTAAAGAAAGTCATGAACCCTATCTGTTTAGTTTTCTAGAAAGTAAAAATGCAAATAGTTGTAAATATGTTTCTGTGAATAATGTTGATGCTTTGAGTTCAAAGAAACAAACTGATCAGTGGCACCTGAGATTAGGTCACCCCTCAAGCAAGAAAATTACTTATATACCTCATATTCAGATATCTGCTAATCATACTACTTGTAATAATTGTGATACTTGCCATATAACTAAACAGAAGAGGCTGAAGTTTCCTTTAAGTAATTATGTTTCTCAGTATGCATTTGATCCTATTCACTGTGATGTTTGGGGTCCTTTTTCAACTCCATCAATTGATGGCTTCAGAATTTTTTAACTATTGTAATTATTATTCAAGGTGTACTTGTATTTATTTTATGCAACCCAAATCAGAAGTTCAAACTCATCTCAAGCATTTTTACGCTTTGATTGAAACTCACTTTTCTGGCAAGATCAAAATCATAAGGAGTGATAATGGAACTGAATTCATAAGGAAATCATTTTATACGTCACATGGAATTGAACACCAAGCCAACTGAGTAGAAACACCACAACAAAATGGTCTGGTTGAGAGGAAACATCAGCACCTCTAACAGGTTGATAGATCTCTCAGGTTTCAATCCAACATATCACTTGAATACTGGCCTCAACGCGTTGCTACTACTGCATTTCTAATAAATGGCTTACCTCCTTCTATGATCAATAATTGTACTCCATTTGAAAGAATATTTAATAGACCCCCTGATTAATCCATGTTAAAAGTATTTGGATGTCTATGCTATGCTGCAACACTTGTCAATCACATACATAAATTTGATGCAAGAGCAGAAATATGTGTGTTTCTGGGATATCCTAGAGGAACAAATGCTACTTATTGCTTAATTGAGATACTATAAAGTTGTTGAAGTCCAGAAATGTTATATTTTATGAAGAGATTTTCCCCTTCAACCAACTCAATACTAACAGCTCTTCTCAAGACTCCATGAGATTTCTTGCTATGCGTGCATATACTTTTATATTGCAACAGGAACCAGTAGTCCAATTTCAAGAACCACAACTGCAATTACCTGCGAATTCAGCAGAGCGTGAAGATGCATATTCCCATGTCAACACACTAGAAATTCAGAACAACATGGATTCACTGTCAGAATGTACAAGTAATTCATTACCACAACAAGTGACAAGTAACTCTATACCTCCTTATATAAATACTTGCATAAATTCTGATATAGTACCTGCAACCACTAACATACAATCTGATCAACAAGAGATCAGAAAAAAAATCTAGTAGACAAATCAATACTCTTGCATATTTGAAACCTTATGAGTATAATTTTCCTACCACTAAACACTAAGCAAACTCATTTATCAAATACCCTATTGAAGCTCATATTAGCACTAATAGATTGAGTACAATGCATAGAGCTTTTACTGCTGCTGTTACAAAAATTCAAGAATCAAAGACATTAACCAAGCAAACAAAAGTCCTAAGTGGCAGGAAGCAATGAAAAAGGAAATTGATGCCTTAGAAGTCACAAATACTTGGATAGTTACTGATCTACCACCTAATCAACATTGCATAAGATGTAAATAGGTATACAAAGTAAAACTAAAAGCAAATGGGTTAGAAAGGTATAAAGCCAGATTAGTAGCAAAAGGCCACATACAAGAAGAATGAATGGATCACTTTGACACTTTTAGTCTTGTTGCTTAGTTAACTTCTGTTAGAGTATTGTTAGCACATTGTAGCTTCAAAGAACTGGCATCTAAAACAACTTAATGTCAATAATGCCTTCATACATGGAGACTTGGAGGAAGAGATATATATGACACCTCCACCTGGATATTGTGAACCTACAGAGAGAAGAGTTTGCCTCCTCAAAAAGAGTTTGTATGGCTTAAAGAAAGCATCACGCTAGTGGCATACAAAGCTAACAACTTGTTTAATCAATTTTGGATACACTCAAACTATTGTTGATAGCCCACTGTTTGTAAAGAAAACTAACAGCTCATTTATAGCAAATGTGTCTATGTGGATGATGTGATCTTACCAGGGAACGACATCAATGAAATCTAGAAACTCAAAGAACATCTAGATCAACAGTTCACTAAGGATCTAGGAAAGTTGAAGTACAATCTTGGAATTGAAATTGCAAGGAGCAGGAAAAGGATATCTTTATGTATCAAAGGAAATATGCCTTAGATATATTAACTGAAGCTAGAAATCTTGACTGAAAGCCATGCTCAACCCCTATGGATAGATCAACCAGATTAAGAAAATAGAAGATACAGCTCCACTTGATGATCCTACTATATGCTGAAGACTGGTGGGAAGACTACTCTATCTTACAATCACAAGACCAAATCTCAACTACAGTATACAAACTCTAACTCAGCACATGTCTAAGCCTACTAGAACACACTTTGCTGCACTCACAGAGTAATAAGATTTATAAAATCAACACCTGAAAAAGAACTATTCTATCCAGCTACATCAGTTACACAACTTAAGGGATTATGTGATAGTGATTGGGCATCATGTCTTGATACAAGAAGAAGTGTAACAAGATATGCAATATATTTAGGGATGCTCTAATCTCCTAGAAAGCAAAGAAACAAGCTACAATCAGCAGGTCCTCTACAAAAGCAAAATACAGAGCAGTGGCAACTATTACATGTGAAGTTATGTGGTTGAATCGGCTTCTAAAGGACCTTCACATTAATTCTGCAAACAAGAACTCTGTTGATCTTCACTGACAATAAAGTGCATAATGTATTGCAAACAATGCAGTACATCAGGAGAAGACCAAACATATCCAAATCGACTGTCACTTTGTAAGGGAAAAAATGCACCTTGGATTAAACAATTTTTTTCTTATCAACAATGTACATCAAATTGCAGATATATTGAGAAAACCCCTGTCATTACAACCCTTCACAATCATGAGCTCCAAGATGGGGTTAATTAACATCCACTCCTATCTTGAGGGAGGGTCTTAGAATATATTTTCCAGCACTCAGGAAAGTTTTTGTAAATCAGTTAGTTAGTTATTGATCTCTCAAGTGAGATTATGTACAATCCTTCTCCAATTAGAGTTAGCATATATACGGTTTATAATACACACAATACACACATCACAAACCACTTTACTTTTTTCACACTATGTAAACACGAGAGAGATCTCCCTCTCAATCATTCGGTTCCAGATTTTTAGTTTAATAAAGAAGATTTTTTTTATTTTGATCTTTTGAAGTTCACAGCTGCAGTATATTTTGTTGACAACATTAGGGACAACTCCACATGCTTGAATAATGTAACTTTATAATTGTACAATTGAGACGCGGAGAGCCTTTGTTGCTGCCTATTAAAAGCAGGCTTGTGAGCACTGGACATCACACTCAGAGTGCTCTAAGTATTTTCTCTAATGTTTATGTAGTATTGCAAATACCGGTGAAATGCAATTAGGGCGTATTTTGAGTAAAAAACAAAACTATGTGCAGGTCGTCGGAGTGAGTGAAATTTATATAGTTGTAACAATTTTTACATAATAAATTTTGTTCAAGTCTCTAGTTTTTTCTTCAATTTTAGAGTTTTAACGTTGAATTTTTGCATTTTTATTATCATCAATACTTACTCGTGTTGTTTCGAATCTTCACAATTAGCAAATCAGAAGAATGTTATGGCGGTTCAAATAACTAACATGTTGTTGTATACCATACGATAAATAATTAATTAGTCAATTAATTTGGTTGGTGGTGGAGGGCTTATGTTAATAAAATACTAAATGGGTGGCATCTCAACTCTGAAAACATATTTTATGTTAGTTGTAGTATTATATTGGTGACGTGGTGCAATCAACATTTAAATTAAAATATTTTAAATTAAAACATTTTTCTTAGGGCAAGTTATAAAAATTGCCCATTAAATTTCTCCTTTTTTTTATTAATAAAAGTGCCCAAAAGAATTTTGGGCTTTAAAAATGCTCTGTAACTATGCTTACTTTTTGTCAAAAATGCACAATGACTCTTATTCGGGCTATTTGTCTGATGTGGTTGCCAACTCGAGAAAGCTCCCTTCCACATGGAAAAATGTCGCAACGACGAATTATTCAAAATTCCTTTAACTTTTTCTCTTTTATAAAATTTCCCAAAATAATGGCCGGTATATATTTGATTTTTTGCCAAATGTGCGCAATGGCTCTTATTTAAAGTGCCAAAAAGGTTTTTTTTTTCCAAAATTGGTCCCTTATTGTGGCCTCGTTACGAAAATAGTCATTTATTGAGAATTAGTCCAAAGGACTAGAATTAGACTAAGGCTCAATAAAGGACTATTTTTCGTAACGAGGCCACGATAAAGGATCAATTTTGAAGAAAAAAAACCCGCCAAAAAAGTGATGGTGACCAAAAGTGCCAAAAAGTGATATAAATACCTTGTTTTTTTTTTTATATATTTTGTAATTATGTTTTCTAAATCCAAAAGTGTATGTTAACAACATTACCCACGCTCATAGAAGATAAAATGTGCACAGAAACTCCCCGATTACTATCTATGTAATTATGAAGCCTATTATTCCAGTGTTATAGCTTTAAATTTTTAAATACCATCACCATCATCAGAACCGTCTCGGTGAGGGGAAGATTCTAGTCAAACTTTAAGTAAAATTTTCGACGATTTATGGCACTTTTTGCCACTTTTGACAAAAAATCAAAACATACCGAGCATTTTTGAAGCCCGTAATTATTTTGGGCACTTTTATAAAAGAAGCAAAGTTACAGGGCATTTTTCGTAATTCCTCGGCTTAACATTTTTCCACATGGAAGGGCGTTTTATCGCGTTGGCAGCCACGTCGAACAAATAGCCCGAATAAGAGTCATTAGGCATTTTTAACAGAAAGTACGTATAGTTACGGGTCATTTTTTAAGCCCAAAATTCTTTTAGACATATTCATAAATGCGGCAAACTTAATGGGCACTTTTAATAATCCGTCCTTTTTCTTATAATCTAATTAAACTCATACCCACCTTATTCCAGAAAATAACCACCTCATGCTCCTTGAATTTGCAGTTCTTGTTATCTTGTACTATGTAAACTATACCAAACAGAGGTGTAATTGTTGGACTAGACTCAATACTATTTTTTGGATAGATTGTTGGCGTGAAGAACACACCAAATATGAAACACCAGGTGTGCAGCTGAAATAAAAGAGAAACATGAGACTTAGTAATTTTTGACAGATTATTATTAGGAAGAATCACTACAAGATTCTGGGCTCAACTGCAACCACACTTGCGGTCTCAGATAAGCTCGATGCGGTTGTAGAAAGTCAATTGAAACCGCATCGCGGTCTCTGTTGCGCGGTCAGAGATGAGCTCGGTCTCTTCTCATCCGAGACCGTGATGCAGTCCCAGATGACCTCATCTGCTACCAAAAAATGTGGGACCACGACGCGGTCCTGGATAATTTCTGAGACCACAATGTGGTCCAAGAGACTTGAAGGGTTTCTGAGACTATGACGCGGTCCCAGATACCTGAAGAATATCTGAGACCGCAACGCGGTCTTAGTAGTTAAAAGATAATTAAGACCGCGGTGCGGTCTCTGATAATATTCAAGTATCTGAGACCGCAACGCGGTTTCAGATAGTATGAATATTAATTGAGATCGCGCCGCAGTTGCAAAAACACTGCGAACGAAATAAAAAAAACAATAATATCATGGTAATATAACGAAATATTATTGGGTTTTTGTAAAAATACATATAAATAATGGCAACAAAGCAATATACAAGAACAAAAAAATTTAAATAATGAAAAACAATTAATAAAATAAAATGAAAGATAAGTAAATGAAAAAAGGTAAAAAAAGATGAACAAAAAAAGTAAACGAAAGATAAAAAAAAATAAGAGTTTTTCTTTTTGGATTTGAAAAAGAAGAAGAGAAATAAAGTTTGTGGATAAAAAAAGAAAGAGAAGTGTTTTGTGTTTTTTGTTTGGATTTGGAAAAGAAAATAAAAGAAGAAAAGTGTTCGGTGTTTTGTTTTTTTGGATTTGGAAAAGAAAAGAACATAAGTGTTTGGTGTTTTTTTTTTTTTTGGACTTGAAAATGAAAAGAAGAGAAGTGTTTGATGTTTGAGAAGATTTGTGTTGGTGAGGAAAATTTGTGAGAGTTTATTGTGAGAATTTTGAAAAATATAGAGAGGAGTGGTGGGTATTTTGAATTTTTGCGAAAATTCAAATTTTACCCCTAGCCCGCGAAAAAATTGGAAATTTTTTGAGTCAATTGCAACCGCAGAGCGGTCTCTAAAAGTTTGAAAACTCGAAATAAGAGTTATTGAGACCGCGTCGCGGTCCATAATTATATGAATATTATTAGGGACCGTGTTGTTGTCTCTAACGCTGGTATTTGAGACCGCAGTACGGTCTCTATAGCCGCTATTTGAGACCGCGACGCGGTCCCTAATAATATTCATACTGCAAAATCACTATTTTATGGAACTATGTCATTGTGTTTGTGATTTTTAGCAACAAACATAAATGCTACATGTGAAATGAACTAATAAATGGTTACAAAACAAGTAATTGAGGAATGACATAATAGATTGAATGTGAAATGATCGGGCGAGTTATTAGTGTTGAACTTATTGTATGTTATATCTACTACACATCATCGTACACACCTTGTTGATTCGTTATTATGATTTGCTTCACTAATAATATGATTAATCGATTTAAATCGTGAGAATCATCATAATGGCTTGTCCCACATATATAATGCTCGGATTTATAACTAGACTTTAAAATTATGGTTGTCTTACTATTATTAGGATAATTATCAACTAAACTAACAACGTGGTACCTCAAATCATCAAAAATACGTCACTTTGAACTATGAATATTATTTGTGACCGCACGACGGTCACAAATAATAGCAATTGCAACCGCCACGCGGTCTCAATAACAGTTATTGTGACCGCAACACGGTCTCAAATAATATTCATACTTCAAAATCGTTATTGTATGGAACAATGTCAATGTTTTTGTGATTGTTAGCAACAAACATCAATACTACATGTGAAATGAACTAATAAATGGTTACAAAACAAGTGATTGAGGTATGAAATAGTAGATTGAATGTGATCGAGCAATTTATTAATGTTGAACTTATTTTATGTTCTATCTACAACTCCGCATCATAAACGCCTTGTTGATTTGTTATTATGATTTCCTTCCCAAACTAAAGTATAAATATCATTAATTTGTTTAATTAGTAGATCATCTTACACATTACGTTTATATCTATATGCATCTAGGCATGATATATATATATATATGTGTGTGTGTGTGTGTGTGTATATATATATATATATATATATATATATGATCATTGTCGGCAGAAATCGTGAGAATCTTCATAACGACTTGTCCCACATATATAATGCTCGAATTTGTAACGAGACATTAAAATTATGGTTGTTTTTACTATTATTAGGATAGTTATCAACTAAACTAACAACGTGGTACCTCAAATCATCGAAAATACATCACTTTGAAGTATAATATTATTCGTGACCGTGCGGCGGTCACAAATAATAGCAATTGCAACCGCCACGCGGTCTCAATAACAGTTATTTGTGACCGCAACACGGTCTCAAATAATATTTATACATCAAAATCGCTATTTTATGGAACGATCTCAATGTGTTTGTGATTTTTAGCAACAAACATCAATACTACATGTGAAATGAACTAATGAATGGTTACAAAACAAGTAATTCACGTATGAAATAGTAGATTGAATGTGATCGAGCAAGTTATTAAGTGTTGAACTTATTTTATGTTCTATCTACAACTCATCATCATACACACCTAGTTGATTTGGTATTATGAAATTATGGTTGTATTTACTTATTAGGGTAGTTATCAACCAAAATAACAAAGTGGTACCTACAATCATCGAAAACGTGTCATTTTGAAGTATGAATATTATTCGTGACCGCACGTCGGTTACAAATAAATTCAATTGCAACCGACATGCGGTCTCAAAAAACAACGGTAAAATTAATAAGGACCGCAAGGTGGTTGCTAATAGCAACGGCAAGCATTCTGCAACCGCCACGCGGTCCCAAAAACTAACGTCCACAGGATGCCCTAATTTTGCGCCGAACTTTTGTTCATAATGGGCCAAAAGTTCGGGCCCATTGGCTGGATAATCCATGCAATGGTCTGGGGACCGCGATGCGGTCTCAGCCCAAACTCGGAGACCACGTCGCGGTCCCAATTGGTCCAGCCGATCAATTAAGACCGCGTTGCTATTCCAATTGCGATGCAACCGCAACGCAGTCTCAGAAACTCAGCAATCGCATTGCGGTTGCTAAGTTACGGTCTCAGATGAGGCCCAAATCTTGTAGTGAATTATTAAAAATGTCCATTAAATTTGTTGTTTTGATGAATAATCCCAAAAGAATTATGGGCTTCAAAAATGCCCTGTAACTATATGTACTTTCTGTTCCAATGGCTCTTATTTGGGCTATTTGTCCGACGTGGCTGCCACACCGTCGCCACGCGAAAATTCTTTTGGGCATTTTCATCAATACGGCAAACATAATGAGCATTTTTAATAATTCGTCCATTGTAATAATAAAATTTCAGAAGTACCCTTATAATTTTAAAATTGCTTTTTGAAACCCCAAAACATATAAGAAAAGTAAATTCATTATTTTAAGACTAAAATACTAGTATTTATATTTATATTATATCTAAAATTTATTAATATATGATAAAAAAATATTCAAAAAAGTTAGAGTTTCATTAATTAAACTAGATTTTTATTTAATTAATAATTATAAAAAACTTCATCTTCTTCAAATGATATACATTTTTAGAAATTAATATTTTGCAATAAACCTAATTTATATTTATAATTTAAAATATTTTGTTAGTTCAAAAATATTCAAAATTAAAAAATGATAAACTCTAACTCGTATAATTATAGAGTAAAGTTTTCTTGTTTACAAATTTAATACTAAATATTATAAATTTTTTCAAAGAAATGTGTCTTCAAATGGCATATACTTTCTACCTAAAAACAATTGACATATACTTTCAGAAATTAAATATTTTTAACAAACCTAATTAGTATTGTAGACACATTTATTTTTGTGTCTAATTAAATTAATTTATGGTAACTCTTAAGATGCAAGAAATACAAAATATATATTACTTAATTCAAATATTTTCAGGGATTAAAATAAATATTTTCATTAAATCTTAAGACAATGAAATAATTGATCATCAAATCTCAAGACATGGAAAGCCTTCTCCTCCAAGTCTCAATCTTCAAGAGATGGAAAAAATTACCCACCAAGTCTCAATCTTCAAGAAATCGAATGAAGATTTACTTTGATAAAGTCTTCCAAATCAAGAAATTGTAGACGCGATCACAACCGTTTATCTCATCAGAAGATTCTAATTGAGATTCACTCCACAAGTATAAGTAGAGGTGGTCTTGTCGAAGAAAAATCACAATTCAACCTTCAAGCATTCAGAGCAAGGAAGTTCAACGAATCCTCTCCAACAAGTTCAGTAATCTTCAAGGCATTCTTCAACAACCTTCAAGGTGTTCTTCGTAAAGAACTCCTTTCAATATGCTGCCAAGTTTCAATTCCATCGAAAAACCGTTTTAAAAGATCGCACTTCTGCCGAGGAAGACTAAACTCCAAGAAGTTCAAAAAATCTAAAACCAAGTTCATACCATTCTTCATTCGTCTTCAAGTCAAAAATCTATTTTATCTGAGACCAAGTTCCAAGACCCTCGAAAAAACGTTTTTGAAGATTGAAGTCCATTCAAGAAGATCAAAACCCAAAAAATCCGAAGAACTAAAGACGAAGATCATATCGTTCTTCATCAACCTTCAAATCAAATTCCAAATCAAATTTAGTTCGATTCGAGATCAAGCCGTCAAGCCCTCGAATCAACGTTTGTCAAATATCCAAGTACTTTGAAGATCAAGATTCCTCTAAAGAATATTGACATTTTACAAATTCAAGACGAAGATCAAATTGTTCATCGCGAAGATCAAGTCAAGTAGATCGCTAATTCAAGATCAAGCTCAAAAGCCCTTATATTACGCTCAACTCAAATACACGTGGAAGAGATCAAAATCAAATTCACTCATGTCAATCAAATTTCAAAATTATTTGTGTGAGAAAAGAATGAGAGGTATATTAGAGATTGCATCACAATTGTACTTTTAATTTTATCAAATTTATTTTGTAATATTTTCTTGTCTTTTAATTACAGAGTTCAAGAATTTGTCATTACAAATTTGGCACACCAAGTAGGAGCATCTTTACCTCCCATCTCTTTTCCAACAAGTATGACATTTGAACTCACAAGAAGTGAGTGTTGCTCAACAATGGACAAGTAAATGTGGGCAACAAGCGGGGGCTCTTTGCAAATGATGATGAAAGTACACTCGCACCGGGGGCAAGACATGAAGCTAAAGAAGATGATCAAGCATTCTCATTAGAAGATCAAGTTACGGCGCTGACAAAAGCCATTGCAAATCTCACAACTCAAGCTCAAAAATGTGAAGACCACTTGAATCACTTTCTCCAAAAGCTAGAGAGCAAAGAAGGAGTTGAAAATTCCAAAAACGTCACCAACGCCATTGGAGTTCAAGGATGCATCAAGACTATAATCGCAGAACTTGAAGTCTCATCTCACCTCAAAAAGCGAGAACTCGTGGAAAGCGGCAATCAAAATATGGCGCATGAAAATGCTACTCAAGGAGTTGAATCTCAAGAGTTTGATGAACTCCTAAGTGAAAGAATCCAAGCCACTTCTCTTTTCCACAAGTCAAGTTTCTCAAGCAAGGAAGAGCAAGGTGCCGTGATGCACACAAAGTTTGCTCAAAAAAAAAATTCAAGATGTTGAAGTTGGAGAACATCCTAAGTCCTCAAGCAAACAAATCCAAGTTTCCACATAATGCCTTGTCTCTACCGATCGAAGCTCAATGAAGAAGTTGCAAATGATCATAAAGCTCAACACAAGACTTCCAAATATTACACGAAGCCTTATACTCAAAGAATATAGCAATTGCAAATGCCACTGTAAGACCCAAGACAACATGTTGCTCACTTCATTAAGACAAGCAATATTGTCAGCACAGATGGAGATCTTCTAGTCAAGCAGTTTGTTCAAACCTTAGAAGACTTTGCATTTGATTGGTACACCGATCTTGAGCCAAACTCCATTGACAATTGGCATGATCTACAAACTGAATTCTTCAATCGCTTTTATAGCACCCGACGTACTGTAAGCATGATTGAACAAGAAGACGAACCAGTGATTGAGTACATCAATATGTGGAGAAGTCTATCCTTAAGTTGCAAAGAGAAGCTGTTTGAGACTTCAGCCATGTAGATTTGCATTCAAGGGATAAATTTGAGTCTCTCTCTTATAGACTTCAAGGAATCAAACCAAGAAATTTTGAAGAGTTGGCGACGCGAGCGCATGACATAGATACAAGTGTAAACTCTATTGAAGAAGAAAACTCAACTCATGGCTTTGATATTGAAAATGATGACACAAATGACGACAATGAGTATGAAGATGGCACATCATGATATTTCATTTCAACCGAAAATGCTCATTGATATGAGCCTAAACTATCTCAAATCTTCAAATTAAGTGTCAAAATATGTACTCCTTGATAAGAGTATAAACTATCAACATTCTCCTTAACACGAGTATCAACTGTTTGCATATTTGAACTCAAAGCAAATTCTTCAACTCCTCAAAGTAAACATTTAAGTTTTCAAGTCTCCTAGACACGAGCCAAAAGGTCCACAAGTTTTTCAAGTCCTCCAAACAAATGTGCAAGTCTCCCAGATATGAGCCAAAGGGTCTAAAAGTTCTTCAAATCTTCAAGTCTCCTAGACACGAGTGAAATGGTCTACAAATCCTTCAAGTCTTCAAGTCTCCTAGACACGAGCCAAAAGGTCTACAAATCCTTCAAACCTTCAAGTCTCATAGACACGAGTCAAAAGGTCTACAAATCCTTCAAATCTTCAAGTCTCCTTGACACGAGCCAAAAGTCTACAAATCCTTCAAGATAAAGGCTCCTCGATATGAGATAAAACTATCTGCAAATGTTTAAATCAAATGCTCCACGGCGCACGAGCTTAAAACTGTAAGTTACTCCTAGCCCGCATGAGTATAAACTGTGAATGACACCTTTAAATCCAAATTCATGTTTGTTAACTACGTCATGACTTGATTCCTTCTAGAAGCTCATTCTTAACGCAGTCATATCCCCCCCCCCCCCCTTAAATGCCCATGCAACATTCAAGTTGATGGATCCAATGTTGAAGCTCACAGAAGATCCAAAATCATGAGCGGATCTCGAAATAGAAAGAAGATTCACTTAGATAAAGTCTTCCAAATTAAGAAATTGTAGACGTGGTCACAACCGTTCATCTCATCAGAAGATTCTAATTGAAATTCACTACACAACTATAAATAGAGGTGGTATTGAAGAAGAAGAATCACAATTCAACCTTCAAGCATTCAGAGCAAGGAAGTTCAATAAATTATCTCCAACAAGTTTAGCAATCTTCAAGGCATTCTTCAACAATCTTCAAGGTGATCTTCGTAAAGAACTCCTTTCAATTTGCCGTCAAGTCTCAATTCCATCCAAAAACCGTTTTTGAAGATCACACTTATGCCGAGGAAGATCAAACTCCAAGAAGTTCAACAAATCCAAAACCAAGTTCATATCGTTCTTCATTCATTTTCAAGTCAAACATTTGTTTAATCCGAGATCAAGTCCCAAGACCCTCGAAAGATCGTTTTTGAATATTGAAGTCCATTCAAGAAGATCAAAACCCAACAAATCCAAAGAACTGAAGACGAAGATCATATCATTTTTCATCAAACCTTCAAATCAAATTCCAAATCAAATTTCCATTCGATTCGAGATCAAGTCGTCAAGCCCTCGAATCAAAGTTTATCAAATATCCAAGTACTTTGAAGATCAAAATTTCTTTAAAGAAGATTGACATTCAACAAATTTAAGACGAAGATCACATTGTTCATCGCGAAGATCAAAAAGAAAAAAAAAAGGAAAAAAGGAAAAAGAAAAACAACTTCATCTTCTCCACACCCACCCACCCACCCACCCACCCTACGTACCTTTACCCGTCCTCAACCAAATCCACCACCATCAAGACCCAAACCCACCTACAATCGACCTAAATGCATTGCCCTCGTACCTCAATGACGTCAATTTTTGGTTGTAGGGATTTTTTTTTTGTGAAAGAGACCGGAGTTTCGATCGGAGGTGGATTTGGGGTTTGGTTGTAGTGGTGCAAAATCAAAAATTGACGTCATGGAGGTGCAAGGGCGGTGGATTTAGGTTCATTGGAGGTGGATTTGGTGGGGGACGGGTAGAGGTACGTAGGGTGGGGGGGGGGTGGAGAAGATGAAGTTTTTTTCTTTTATTCTTTTATTCTTTTTCCTATTTTGATTTTTGAAGTTCAAAATCATTTCTAATTAAAACATCTAGCTTAAAAAGTGTTAATTAGATTTGTTGAAAAAATAATTCTGAAATTATATATCATTTGAAGAAGATGATTTTTTTTATAATTATTAATTAAACAAAAATCTAGATTAATTAATGAAATTCTACTTTTTTCGTTTCTCTTTTTTTTCCTTCTTCAGGTTTTTAAATAGTATAATATTAATAAATTATTGAGATATAAATATAAATAATAGTATTTTAGTTTGTAAAATATAAAGATAAAAAATTAAGAAAAATAATGTATTTACTTTTGTTATATGTTTTGGGTGCAAACTGTAAGTTTTAAATTATAAAGGTAGTTCTAAAGTTTTATTATTCTATAATGGACGAATTATAAAAAATGCCTATTATGTTTGTCATTTTGATGAAAAAGCCCAAAATAAATTCCACGTTGCGATGATCACGACAAAAAAAAAACAAATCATCTTTAGCGATGGAAACAAAGGTTGTCACAATAGATTCGTGTTGTAGTGACGAAATCATATTTCGTCGCATAAGGGAGAACTGATATGACGAAATAAGTTATTCGTGACGAAGTAATCATTTTCGTCGCAACAAAAAACGCGGAAAATTATTCGTATTGGCCAGGAAAAAAAATCATTTCGTTATTTAATTTGGCACCATTATCAATTTCGTCCATTAAGTAGGCATGCCTTTAAAATGGTCCATCAATTTGACAAACTTCATCAATTTCGTCCATTGACTCCGTTTGCGGTGGTTTCCGACAAAAAAATGATGACATGGCGACGTTGACCCGTTGACCCCTTTTTTTTAAAAAAAAATTAAATCCACATGTATTTTCACCTATTTTAAAAAAAAAAGAGAGATTTATATACATGCATGACGTGGCATATAAGAATTTGCCACAAATTAGGGTTTCTTTTATTCCCACATCATACTTACAATGGGTGGTAATTTCTAATTTACGAGGAACCCAGAGCCATTTTCGGCAACAGGTATTGCTATTGAAATTTTCTAATTTTGTGAGAAATTTATATTTGAATGTGATTACTGATTCGTCTCTGTCCTTGTTCAATCTGTGTGTATCTGTTAGTTGCATGTACCTTATTGAAATATTAATGATGACTTTATCCAAATTTTATCTGCAAAATAATTTGAAGAAGAATTAGTAAAAAGGTTGAATCTTTGAAATTCCTATAGGCTCGTGATGCATTTTACGCCTGCCTGGAAAAGGAATCAAACAAGAAACTCACTGAAATTGCGTCGGTTGGTCTGCTTTATCTGGTCGAATGCTAGAAAAACAAGGCAGCTTATGAGAGAAGCAGTGCAGACCCACATGGGTAAAGTTTTGAAATTTATGAAATTGGATTGTGGGTTTTTGGTTTTTGGTAAGGTATTGAAATGGGGTGTTTTTGTTTTTTTGATTAAATACATCGAATCTGCTCAGATCTGCATTTCTAAAATGTTATTTCACCAGATCTGGTGTAAAATTGTGGAAATCATGAGTTTAATGATCGTTTTTGTTTGGTCTACATCGCGTCAATATCATTTCACCAGATCTGAAAAAAAAAATGAGAAAACCTTGCGTTTACCCGTAATCATCTTGCGTTTAAGTAATTTGTATATAAATCTCTTTTTTTTAAATAGGTGGAAATACACGTGTGAAGCGGGGTGATTTTGTCGTGCTGACTAAGCACTCCACCTCAGACTAACTCAAGCTCCGTGCTGGTGCTGAGTTAGCTTTTGAGTTCGAGAAACCTGCACTGAGAAACACGAAAAGGTGAACTAGCCGGAGGCCCCGGCGAAGGCACTCCGACGCTCAAGTCAGAAAGAAACTAGACTTCCGAAATCTAGAGAGAGAAAGCTCTGACTTAGAGAGAGAAAGTAAAAATGAGAATTGTGTCCCATTTGCCTTCAAGAGAGGGGGTATTTATAGATACCTCACGGGCCTGAGGTGGGCCTAATGGGCTCGGCCCATCTTAGAGGCCTAGTCCAAGTTCTAGTATGCAACCGTGCTACCTTGCTGGCATGCAACCACGTTACCTTGCAAGTATGCAACTATGTTAACCTGCTAACCTGCAACCACGCAATTTTGTTAGTTCGGACGCTACTTCGTAACGTAAAATTCGAGCCTTCGGTTTATAATGTGGTGCGTTGGCGACTTGCGAGCTTGACACGTGTCATATACGAAAATATGGTACAACAGTATTCCCCCACTTCTTAGTGCGTTGTGAGTAATTCAAGGCACTTAGAAGTATTGTTGTCTAGAGTGTTCATGTGATTTTTTGCAACTTTCTAAGTTCTTCGGGTTTTTCTCAGAATTCTTCGAAGTTTCTGGACTGCCTTTAGTCACATATGAATTTCTCGTGGAGACTTGCGATATTTCTGACATGTCAATGCCCCTTTGTGTAATTTTATGGACCGATGCGTAGTTTTTAAAACTTCAAGAGCTATCTTGCAATTTCACACCATAGGTTGATTTTTCCACTTAATCAACATGGTTTTGGATATAGTAATATTATGAGATATATGTGTATGTACAGAATCTATATCAATCAACATGGTTTTGGATATAGTAATATTATAAGATATATGTGTATGTACAGAATCTATATCAAGTATATATTTTGAACGGATGGATTAACTATATATATATATATATATATATATATATATATATATATTATGTGTATATGCATACATACTGTGGTAACCTCATTAGTTTAATATGGAGCACGTTACTTTCGATTTGAACGATTTGAATAGCTACTAATAACCTTTAAAAGCCTCAGCTAGCCATTTTCTTCCGTTTCTCCCATTCCTCATTAAATCAAGATATCGTGCGATGATGGGTGATGAATACGTTAATTACTTTCTTCAAAAACTTAAATTTCTGGTTAGTGATCCCTCGCGTCTCCTCTTGTATAAATACCAGCTTGTTTTTGCTCAACATCATCAAAACTATTTAGCAACGTTATTCCCAGAGAAAAATTCATTCGACGACGAAGGCGAGTTCACGGCGAACGGCAACGATCGGGGTTTTGAAAGCCTGCTTTCTTGTACGCGATTTAGTACGAACGCGTGCTTCATTCAACTGCACCATCGGACTCAGAACTTGCTCGCATTCCAGCGCGAGATTCAGTAGGAACACGTGCTGCATTCCACTAAGCTATCGGAGGTTCTTGCTTGCATTCGAGCACGCGATTCAGTAGGAACGCGTGCTGCATTCCACTACGCTATCGGAGGTTCTTGCTTGCATTCGAGCGCGCGATTCAGTAGGAACGCGTGCTGCATCCCACTACGTTTTCGGACTCAGAACTTGCTCAAATTCCAGCGCGCGATTCAGTAGGAACGCGTGCTGCTATTATATCCGTCGAAACAAAGGGAGGTGTTGATTAACAGAGGTGAAAGACGTCAAGTGTGTTTATTTGTTCATGTTGATTTTTGTCATGTTGCACTAGCTTTTCTTGACAGCATTTTGCTTTCAATGTAGCTGCGACGACGAACATCTCTTGATCGTCATCTTGTGCCGTATTTGCGGGTTGAAGTGGCTAGATTGAGAAGGCGAGTATCTTGCTTTCGTAAAGTTGAAGGCTTGCACAACACAATCTTTATCCCTCGTGTTCGGGCTTACGAATTTCCAGCGGTACCGCAAACGAAATTTGGTAATTATCTATTTTGCTGAAGTTTTTCCTGTATCCGAAATGTGTGATTTATCCAAACTTGGGTCGAATTTCGAAACCTCTGATTTTCAAGGTTTAGCAAGTATCACTCCGTCTTTGGAATCCCAAGTCGAGGTAAAACAAAATGATAGTGTCGAAGATTCCGAAGATGTTTCTGATGAAGACGCAGTAAGTTTAAAGAAAACTACCTTAAAACCACATCATTTTGATATTGTTTCCGAAGTGAGGTGGAATATAAGTCGAATTAGATCAGAATTCTATATCCCTCGTGGCTATGAAATTATAATTCCTAACTCTGCAGATAGAATGGATACACCTCCTTGTGGCAGTATGACCGTTCATCTTGCAACGCTTAAATTAGGACTTCGATTTCCTCTTTCCCATGAACTTTGTGCAATCGTCAGCTTCTTTGGTTTATGCTTAAGCCAACTTAATCCCAAGGCCGTTTGTGTCATCTTATGTTTCATACTTGTCATGAAGGCGTATAATCAACCTTGTACCTACGCTGAATTTCACGAGCTTTTTTCTCTTGGTACTTCCAATCAAAAAGGGGAGGAGGGATTTTATTTTTGCATTACTAAAAAGAAACGCAAGTTTTTGAAGAATATTAGAACGCCAGGAACTAAAGGGTGGAAACATCGTTTTGTGTTTATTAAACCTCCAAAAGATGTAGTTTTCGACTTTCCAAAAGTATGGCACCATGGTCGAGTTAAAATAGATGACACTCCGAGGTCGAACTTTGCGCCTGGATTTTTAGAGAAGCTGCCTTTGGTGACTTTTGAGCCAGATATATTGATTGAGGAATGCATCCTTAGCGCCGGTGGATTATCACCGGTGTTGTTTGATAAGGAAAAGAGAAACTTGGGTAGATGTCTTATTTTACTTTTATCTTTCCACTGTTTGATGCAATCACACTCTTATCTTTGATTCGTTTCTTGTAGGAAGATTATTGATGGCGAGATTCGAGAGATTCAATCAGGCCATGCGTAAAAAAGATGACCGTACCAAGCATGACGCACGCCCTAGGGACGAGGATCGTCGCTCGTACGAAAGAAGAGGTCCAAATGAGAGTCAAGGGACTCGTGTTGGCGCAACTCTTAGTCAAGACTTTAGGCGTCAAACTCGTGATGATGCCAGCATGGCATCTAGCGTCCCTTTAAGTGGTTCATCCATCGTTGGGGCCAGTAAGGCTTCTACCCAGAAAAGGCATGCGGGGAGCGTTGAGAAGGAGGATCGCGCTCGCGGGAAAAGACCTATGGTTCATGATGTTGACAATCAGGTTCTCCCACCGCCGCCACCTAAAGAATCTTGCGGGTTTCGAAGCATCGAGCTTGGGAAAACCTCGCTCACTTTGTTCGATAGTGTGCTCACTGATTCTGCTGCCATGGCCTCAACGATTAAGGCATGGCCATCCTTGAATCGTGATATGGTCATCCGCAAGTGGAAAGTTGCAGATATTTGTCGTGAGGTAGCTTTGCACGATACAGCGGTAATGTTTCTTTTCCAATACTCATTTATATATCTGTTTATATAAATAAATAGTATTTTTGTATTTAAACCTCAAGACGTTTTTCTTGAAATGTAGGCGACAGCGCTGAAGGAATGTCTGGTGATGCTTGCTTGGGATGCCGAGGCGACCAAATTCGCGGTTGATGAGCGGTTGTCCTATGTGAAACGAGGAAATCATGAGCTTGATGCTAGCCGTGAGGATCTCAAAAAACAATTGAAGGAGGCGTCGTCTGAGGTGCATGCCGTGAGACAATCTTGGGACTCCACAAAGCAAGAACTTGAGGTGGAGAAAAATAAGGTTGTTGATCTTGCTAATGAGCTGGTGAAGGTCAAGAAAGATTTGCAAAAAGCAAAATCAGACTCGAATTATTATCTGGCCGAGAGTAAGGAGTTTGAGTCGGCACTATCTGAGCTGAAAATCCAATCTGATAAAACAACCTCTGATTTGAAACTTGAGATTGACGCGCTCATCAAAGACTTGGGAGAGAAAGATAGGCTGCTCAAAGCAGCTGAAGAGAAGTCTAAGGAAGTGAGTACCGATCTGAAACTGAGCATTGCGAGGGAGTTCATGAGGTCGCATACTTTCGCTGAAGGCATCTATTTGAGATGTGGAAACATTGTGTTTGAGGCATTTGACCTGGCGTTGGAGCAGCTGAAAACCTTGAAGATACTTGCCGAAGATTTTGATAAAAGCCTTGTGAGTGTGTGGAAGAAGGCTGATCTAACTTCCCCAGATGAGCCTGCCCCTTTGCCTTCTTTGGACGAGGATGTTTTCGAGCCGCTCATTAGGGAGGAAGACCTCTGGATTGACAAGAAGGAAGAGGTCGCAGCTACTTTTGATGAAGATCATGCCACTATGGCTTTTATCTCACAGCAAATGGAAGAGCTGGAGCATGTTCCACTCTCGCCACTACATGCTGATGTTACCGGACTAATGGTTGAGCTTGCGACCACCAGCGGTTTTCTTAACAAAGATATGGTGGAGACTGGACTGATTGATCCTAATTTTGGTGTGGCTGAGATGATGACAGATGATGGTGTTGCAGCTGAAAATCCCAAGGATGTCGCTGCTGGATGAGGAGTTCCGTTTCAAATTCGCGCTACAACTTATTGAAGACTTTTCTTGCTTTTCTTGTTCTTTGTTTTCAGTCTTCCCTAGATTTTTGAATTGCATCGTACCTTTGTTTTGCTGAATGATTTTAGTATTCATCTTCTTGTCTTTTGTAATCTGTTGTCGCCAAGACTCGTATCCTCATGCGTGGAAGTGTTGGTCCATTAGTTGGCTCTCTCAATCATTTATCGGAATTTCATCCTATTGTTTTAACAATTTCATGGTACTGTCTTTTGAATGGTATTGATTTTGATTGTTGCTCCTTTGCTTAAAATTTGTGTAATGATAGAGACTCACTGTCTCTCTTCCCTTGCGCACTTGTGTAGATGTATTCATGTAGGTGTAATGATAGAATCTTGCTGTATCTCTTCGAAAATCTGGAGCAATATGACGTGAAGCTCATGCTCAACGATGAAAGCAGATTGCAAAGCACTTTGCGCGGTCCCCCGAAAATAGCCATAACTCGCTCCACAAATTTTCAAATGACCTATGACTTATTTCATTAGAAAGAAGACTCATGAGGCTTTCTATCCATGTATGACATTTATTTTTAGTCTTCCTCAAAAGGAGCAGTTTTTCTAAGGAGTGCCGAAGAACTAGTATTTGACAGATTTCAAAGCACCTTGCGCAGTCCCGCGGAAATAACCATAACTCGCTCCACAAATTTTCAAATGACCTATGGCTTATTTCATTAGAAAGAAGACTCATGAGGCTTTATATCCATATATGGCATTTATTTTTAGTCTTCCTCAATTGGAGCAGTTTTTCTAAGAAGTGCCGAAGAACTAGCATTTGACAGATTTCAAAGCACCTTGCGCAGTCCCACGGAAATAACCATAACTCACTCCACAAATTTTCAAATGACCTATGGCTTATTTCATTAGAAAGAAGACTCATGAGGCTTTCTATCCATGTATGGAATTTATTTTTAGTCTTCCTCAATTGGAGCAGTTTTTCTAAGAAGTGCCGAAGAACTAGCATTTGACAGATTTCAAAGCACCTTGCGCAGTCCCACGGAAATAACCATAACTCGCTCCACAAATTTTCAAATGACCTATGGCTTATTTCATTAGAAAGAAGACTCATGAGGCTTTCTATCCATGTATGGAATTTATTTTTAGTCTTCCTCAATTGGAGCAGTTTTTCTAAGGAATCTGAGCCTTCTTTTGGCTGCATTCTGAAACTTGAAGTTGAGACTACCACCTTCTTGAAGCATTTTTTTTTTATGATTCTCTCTTATATTTCGTGGTCATATAATGGCGTCGGACCGTGCTGGTAGGACAATATTTTGAGATGTGATGAGTCTTTGAATTACAGAAGTAGATTGCTTGCTCGCCCTTGTCTCCAAATGTCTTCATTTTATCTTTATCAATATGGCTTACGCGATGGTCTCCTTTATGTGGTATCTGA
Source organism: Linaria vulgaris (assembly GCA_948329865.1). Classification (NCBI taxonomy): domain Eukaryota; kingdom Viridiplantae; phylum Streptophyta; class Magnoliopsida; order Lamiales; family Plantaginaceae; genus Linaria; species Linaria vulgaris. The sequence continues at coordinate 125,608,460 of OX415250.1, read as the reverse complement.
CCAATAGGCCCTGTAACTTGTTCGGTCCGGCAAGGCTTATGTTATGTGCCTACTTTATGGGATTCTCACCCAATAGGCTCTTCACCTAGTTTGGCTCGGTAGGGCTTACGTTATGTGCCTACTTTATGGGATTCTCACCCAATAGACTCTTCACCTAGTTTGGCTTGGTAGGGCTGACGTTATGTGCCTACTTTATGGGATTCTCACCCAATAGGCTCTTCACCTAGTTTGGCTCGGTAGGGCTTACGTTATGTGCCTTCTATTGCTGTGGTACTGTACAATCTCCATTGTTTGTCTGATTGCGCCATCAAACGATGCGAAGTAGTATATCAATCAGTGATTTGCGGAGATATGCACAGAAAAAGCAAAGTGATGGGCCGGAAAGATTTTTTATTTATTTTAAGACTGCACTTGCGGCCACGACAAGCTGCCTACGTATCCCTTATAATTGGGAATCAAGTCGCCGTAGTTCATTACAGTTTTAATTACACCGAGTCCCACAAGTCGGGACCTCGCTCATTCGCAAAAATTAAAGCTACTTATAAACTACGACCATCTGTATAATCAGATGCTTTTATTAATCCAATAATTATGTCTCTTGCAGATTGTCTATTGCTGGATCCTCATGTGTAGTATCGGCGCAAGTTCTGAATATTCCAAGGCCTTTTCAAAGCCTTCCCGGCCATAGAAATCAGATAGTAATATCCCTTTGCACTTGCTCGGATTACTTTGAATGGACCTTCCCATGTTGGTTGTAACTTGCCAACGTGCCTACGTGCTTCCACCCTTCGCAAAACCAAGTCGCCCACTTGGAAATCTCTAAAGCGAACCTTGCGGTCGTAAGTTTTAGCCATCACTATCTTGTTTGCTAACGAGCATTGATATGCCTCTTCTCTGACTGCTCCAATTATGTCCAAGTCCTCTCTTCTCAGTCTTGCTGCTTCTTCATGATTGTACGTTTCCATTCTATGTGTTGTCATGCCAGCTTCAACCGGTACAACTGCCTCCGAACCGTAGACCAACAAGAAAGGAGTCTCTCCCGTTGCTCGCTTTGGTGTTGTCCTATATGCCCACAAGATGCTCGGTAATACTTCTGGCCATGTTCCCCCAATATGTGTCAGACGCTTCTGCAGATAATCTTTTAGCGTTTTGTTCGTTGACTCCACTTGCCCATTAGCTTGTGGATGCGAGACGGCGGCGAAATGTTGTTTGATTTTTAGCTCCTCGCACCAAGAAGTAATCTCTGAACCCGTGAATTGCTTCCCATTGTCCGATACTATCACTCTAGGAAGACCAAATCGGCAAATGATGTTGCGCCAAATGAATTCTATCATGTTCTTCTCTGTAATGGTTGCCAAAGCCTCAGCCTCAGCCCATTTAGAGAAATACTCAACCGCTACCACCATAAATCGCTTCCCGTTCTTCGCAGCAGGGAGAGGTCCAACAATATCAATTCCCCATTGATCAAACGGGCAGGTCGCCTCCAATGGGTGCAAAAGTTGGGCTGGTACGTGACTGGAATGTGCATGTAATTGACAACTCTTACACTTCTTCACAAATTCGGCCGCATCCTTGAACAAGGTAGGCCAATAGTATCCTTGCCTCATGATCTTCTGGCCCAGGGATCTCCCGCCAGCATGATTGCCACAACATCCTCCATGTACTTCGTCCATCACATATTCAGCTTGCCTATGGGTCAAACACCTCAACAATGGTCCCTCAAACGACCTCTTGTATAGTTCTCCATTGAAAATAACAAAGCGGGCTGAGCTGTACCTCAATCTTCTTATCGCCAATGGGTCACTTGGCATGACCCCATCTTTCAGATATCGGATAATATCATCCTTCCAACTTGGTTCTTCCATTACCGGCAAAATGAACTCCATCGCAACAGCTTTATCCATATTGCGGGTCTTACCAATGGCTGGTTTGTCGGCTGCCAGAAGCACCACTCTCCGCTCTATGTAAACATCAGTAGAGCTAGCAAATCTTGATAAGGCATCCGCCTTGATGTTTTCAGACCTCGGTATTTGGCTAAGGGTGAGCACCGTGAAAGACTCTACTTCTTCTTTCAGTTTAGCCAGGTACTTTATCATAGTCTCCTCCTTGGCTTCATACGTGCCAATGAATTGATTCGCCACCAGCTGGGAATCCGTGAACACTGCCAGATGGGTAATCCCTAGAGATTTGCACATTCCAATTCCAGCCAGTATCGCCTCATATTCAGCTTCGTTGTTGGTCACCACAAAGTTGAGGCTGACTGCATACTCATATTCCCTTCCTTCGGGGGACCGTAAATAAATCCCTAGTCCTCCCTTTGAGGTAGTCGCGGATCCATCTACGTGAAGCGTCCATGGAATAGTGGACAAGTCTCCCTCTACGTTCAACACTTGATCTTGCACGGTTACTTCTTCTCTTCCGAATGCTTCAGCGACGAAGTCAGCCAAGACTTGCGCTTTGATCGCCACCCTCGGTTTGTACTCAATACCATACTCACTAAGTTCGACGGCCCACTTGATCAATCTTCCTGATGTTTCTGGTTTTGTCAGCACTTGCTTTAATGGCTTGTCCGTTAAAACAACAATTGGATGCGCTTGAAAGTATGGTCGCACCTTCCTTGCTGTATGCACTACGGCAAGAGCAAATCTTTCAATCTCAATATAGTTCAACTCAGCTCCATGTAGCACTTTGCTAATATAATACACAGGTAGATGATGGTTCCCCTCTGCACGTACCAAGACAGAACTAATAGCATTGGGAGAAACTGCCAGATAAAGGTATAAAGTTTCTCCTTCGGTTGGCTTCGACAGAAGAGGTGGCGTTGCCAGATAACTCTTGAGTTGTTGAAAAGCATTCTCACATTCTTCGGTCCACTCAAAATTTCTGTTCCTTTTCAAAATTTTGAAAAAAGATAAGCTTCTTTCGGCTGCCACAGAGATAAATCGCCCAAGCGCCGTCAACCGTCCTAACAAACCTTGCACGTCTTTCACGGTGCAAGGAGATGGTAATGTCATCACAGCTTCAATCTTGTCAGGATTAGCTTCGATTCCTCTTTGATTTACCACATAGCCCAAGAACTTACCACCGTTCACGCCGAAAGTGCACTTCTTTGGATTTAGCTTCATTCCATAAAGTCGCATGATAGCAAAAGCCGCGCGCAAGTGGTTGACATGATCCTCAGCTTTAATGCTTTTCACAAGTATATCATCTATGTAGACCTCCATTGTCTTCCCGATGTGATCGTAGAACATCTTCGCTACTAGACGCTGAAAGGTGGCCCCAACATTTTTAAGCCCAAAAGGCATCACACGATAACAAAAAACTCCTCTATCAGTCACAAAAGCCGTTTTTGACATATCGTACACAGCCATCAGAATCTGGTGAAAACCGCTTTGTGCATCTACCATGCTCAATAGAGCGCAGCCCGCCGTCGAATCTACCAACATATCAATCCTCGGCAAAGGGAAAGGATCGCGTGGGCAATGCTTGTTCAGATCTGTGTAGTCTACACACATCCTCCAATCTCGATTGGCCTTAGGCACCAAGACAATATTGCTTAGCCATTCAGAGTATCGCACCTCGTAGATGTGCCTCGCTACAAGTTTTTTGTCCACCTCCTTCTCGGCAGCCAAATTCTTTTCCTTACTGAAATTTCTCTTCTTCTGGCGGATAGGTTTTGCCTGGGGGTCCACATTCAGCCTGTGTACTACTATTCTAGGGTCTATTCCCTTCAAGTCTTCATCTGTCCATGCGAAAATGTCAAAATTCTCGCATAAGCAAGCGATCATTTTCTCTTCAATCTCCTTCGGCATGCGCGTGCCAATGCGGGTCACCTTGCTTGGATCATCTCTTATAAGTGATATTTCTCGAAATTCCCCTAAGGGTTCCACCTTGTTATTTTGCGCCAATTGTGCCTTGTACTTCTTCAATCTCTTGTTCTCCTCTTCCTCCGGAATCAAGGTCTCAACACCTTCTTGCACCTCGATCTCCCTAAGGACCTTAGGCTTCTTGGCATTCTTCTGCGTCTCAGTAATGTTTACCATCGCCATATCTTGACAGATAGTGTTAAGCATATTCACTTCCTCTTTCCTACTCGGTCTTAGAGAGGCTACATATGACTTCCAAGCTTCCTTGTGATCACCTATCACTTCACCAATTCCTCCAGGAGTGGGGAACTTCATCTTTTGGTGGTAGGTAGATACTACAGCTCTGAACTCGTTCAATCCAGGTCTCCCAATAATAACGTTGTAGGTGAACGGTGTATCAACTACTAGATATTGTAGATTCCGAGTACGCCTGGTTGGATGGTCTCCAAAAGATGTTTGCAAAGTCACCACCCCAATTGGCATCACAGTTGCTCCTCCGAACCCATATAAAGGCGTTGACACTTTCCGCATGAAATTTTCACCTAACGCCATTCTTTCTAATGTCTCATAAAAGATGATGTTCGCTGAACTTCCGTTATCAACTAAGACCTTATGCATCGTATAGTTTGCAATGTCAACACTTACCACTAGAGGGCAATTTAATTGTCGTGCCTCAACTACTTGATGGTCCAATTGTTTGCGATCCGTTTCATCAAAAGTGATAGACTCATCCAATTCTTCCACCATGGCGATCAAGGACGCGTCCCTTTGGAATACGCTACTACTCATTTTCCTCATGATTTTATCCCTCGAATGGTTGGAGTCGGCACCTGTTGGTCCTCCAGAAATCATATTAATCACTCCCCTTACTGGGAGATTTTCTTCTTCCTCACGTCTTGTAGGCACCTCAATCCTCCGCTGCTCCTCAACACGAGTAACATCATCTGTTCTTCCTCGCTTAGCCGATGGACTATCTCTTCTTTGATCTCGCACGTACTCAGCCAAGTGTCCCTCTTTAATCAACCGTTCAATTTCTGCAAAAAGGGCTCTACATTGCGATGTATCATGCCCATTTTGCTGGTGGTAGCGGCAATAGTCCTTGGATTTCCGCGTATCTTCAGTCTCTCTAAATTGTCGTGGTTTTCTCATCAATCCTCGTTGATTGGCTACGGCGTACACCTCCATTATATTTCTGTTCAGTGGGGTGTAATTCACAGGAGATCTGCCTCGCCTTCTGTCACTTCTGTCTCTGTCTCGACTGTTTCGCCATGGCCTATCATTTTTGCGAGTATCATTTACCTTTTGTTTCCCCGGGTCGCGGTATTCGCCCTTGCTAATCAGATTCAACTCCTCCACTTCCATCTCTTGGCGCAACCTTTGCATAATTAGTTCAACAGTAGGGGGAGGACAACGCACAAGATCATTCGCCAACTCTCTGTTCCTCAATGTCTTGAACAAGATTCCTCGGATAGTTCTGGGTGATGGAGTTTGCACCTTCAACATCTCAACATTAAATTTCTTTGTATACTCGCGCAACGTCTCCCTCTCCCCTTGCTTCAATTGGCATAGATAGTCTGGGTCCAACGGGTCCACTGAGAGAGTAGCAAACTTAGAGAGAAACATATCACGTAGTTGTTCGTAGCTATAGATGGTTCCAGGTGATATGCGTGCAAACCATTCCTGCGCCACACCGACCAATGTTATGGCAAAAAGTCGTGCTTGAACTCTAGTATCATAGCCTCCCAGGCTTAGAATTCCATCTAGTACATGTAGGTGTGATGCCGGATCAGTGGTGCCATTGTAGTTGGGCATCTTTGGGATATCCTGGCCTCTTCCCAAGACAACCCTTCGTAACTCCTCACAGAAAGGTGAAGGCTCGGTAATCCTACCATCATTTTGATTATAACCCATCGATCTTCTTCTACCTTCTACATAACCTGTTGGAGTCGTCTCATGATGGTTGTGGTGATGCTCTCTTCTAGTAGGACTAGGATATCTTCTATCATACCTCTCAGTTCTTTCGATATGTCTTTCTCTTCGAGCTCTATCATACGAGTTAACCTCATCCTCTATATCAACACGCCTTTCGCGTGGTTCAGGGGTTCTTCGTTCATCATTTAGCCTTACATGCTGAGACGCACCACGCTCGTAAGACGATCGTTGATGGGTCACCCTAGGTGATCGCGAGATTGCTGCTTCTGGCCTAGGTGAACGCCTTTGAGCTCGTCCCGCTGCATGAGTACCGCGTGAACGAGAATTTTGTGCAAGCTGATCTGTCCTTGCTCGAGTCTCAAGTCGAGTAGCTGGTGCCAGTGGGACGAAAGGTGTCGCTCCTCCAAGTGTTGCTTGTAATGCTTGAATCAATTGCGCCACGTGCTGTGGCGGCAATGGGTTAATAGTCGTGTCTATGGTCTGTTGTCCTGCTACCTGGGCAGCTGCCCCAAGGCCTTGTTCTGAAACAGATGTTTCGCCCCTATGCTGACTTGGGACATTATTAGCCGCCCCTTCGGCCCGTGCCGAAGGTTCTTGTTGTTGGTTGAGGGTTGTTGCATTAGCCCTTTCGGATGCTATGGTTCTAGTCATGTTTGAAAAATATGGGTGTTCCCCTCACAGTGCACTTAGCGGTTTCCCACAGACGGCGCCACTGAAGCGGGGTGATTTTGTCGTGCTGACTAAGCACTCCACCTCAGACTAACTCAAGCTTCGTGCTGGTGCTGAGTTAGCTTTTGAGTTCGAGAAACCTGCACTGAGAAACACGAAAAGGTGAACTAGCCGGAGGCCCCGGCGAAGGCACTCCGACGCTCAAGTCAGAAAGAAACTAGACTTCCGAAATCTAGAGAGAGAAAGCTCTGACTTAGAGAGAGAAAGTAAAAATGAGAATTGTGTCTCATTTGCCTTCAAGAGAGGGGGTATTTATAGATACCTCACGGGCCTGAGGTGGGCCTAATGGGCTCGGCCCATCTTAGAGGCCTAGTCCAAGTTCTAGTATGCAACCGTGCTACCTTGCTGGCATGCAACCACGTTACCTTGCAAGTATGCAACTATGTTAACCTGCTAACCTGCAACCACGCAATTTTGTTAGTTCGGACGCTACTTCGTAACGTAAAATTCGAGCCTTCGGTTTATAATGTGGTGCGTTGGCGACTTGCGAGCTTGACACGTGTCATATACGAAAATATGGTACAACAACGTGGATTTTAAAATAAAAATAAAAAAGGTCAACGGGTCAACGTCGCCATGTCATCGCGACGAAGTCAATGGACGAAATTGATGAAGTTTGTCAAATTGATAGACCATTTTAAAGGCCTGCCTACTTAATGGATGAAATTGATGATGGTGCCAAATTAAATGACGAAATAGATTTTTTTTTCCGTATTGGTCCCATTTGTCCCGTGACAAACGTCCCCTCTGTAGTGACAAAAACATGTCATAATATATGATTGCTTATGACAAAACTCTTTTTGTCACTATATGCATATTCCATATATTTTTAGAATTAATGTTATCCATGGTAGGTTATTTAAATTTACAACTAATTACATAGGTAATTTGTATTACCAAATCCTCAATGTCAAAAAACTAATGTAGTCTCTATAATGTTAATTGTTTGCATGTGTCCTAATGATTAATAGTAATTTACTTTTACATATTATTTTTCATCCCTTTATAAGCGACTTTCATTAAAAGTACATTGTACCGAACTCTTAACAAAAAGTCAAATACATGACAAGTAAGTATAAAGTTGAATTAGTATATATATATATATATATATATATATAAGAAATAAGACTATCTAAATTCTATTTCTTATATACAAGTTACATAAATTAATCTAATACATGATAGTAATAGTACCATGTGAATGGGAGACCAGAAAAAAATGTTTGAAATCTCATAAAACTTGAATTAATTTCCATAAAATAAAAAAAAAATGACATAACTACCTAATATTAATCATGAGAATACACATGAACAAAGGGAAGTTTGATCGAAAATACAAGTATGGTAAAAATATTATAGAAATACTTATTTAGTTGATCTATTCTAATAATTTCTAACTTTTAGAGACTTAACGAATGGACACCAAGGTATTGTTTTTAGTGTTTGTAATATGTAAATTTCCTCAAGGATTGGGAAAATTAATTATTATTATTATTATTATTATTATTATTATTATTATTATTTATCTTTATAAATTATTTAAATTCATGAATCACTTAACTTATTAGATAAAGAAATCCACTAAATCCATAACCTGATTATGAGCCCATTTCACAAAAGCAGTCCAAAATCTTGCTGCCCTAGCCTCTTCTTCCTTCAAAGCACCTTTAACCACCATTGTTGCTGCTGCTGCTGCTGCTGCATCTGATGCGTGGATTCTGATTCGGGTTCAGACTTGGACACTAAGCCGCGTGACGTGGGCCCTGTAGATCTCGCGAGGTGCACGGCCTGCGTTGGTGCCGCGTTGACTGTTGTGGCAGAATCTGGACATAAGCTCTCTTTTGAGTTACAGCGATTTTCGAATGATTATAGTATAGTATCTGAAGATCCTGATTTTAGTATAGTATAGTATAGTTGCATAAGATCCTGATTTGTTGTGCGTATAGTATCTGAAGCAGAGTATTTAGATACTATTATTATTCAGTTCGTGTTGTGGTCGAATAATTTGATGCATGAAGGAGCTGAAACAGAGTACATAGCTTAGCTACTACTATTTAGTTGCTTTGTGGTTTATCGATTTGCATTTGTGAGTAGTGTTCTGATAACTAAGTTAGGGTAAGGTGTGTGTACATTATTAGCTAGCTCTCTTTTGAACTACAGCAATTTTTTGTTAGTTCGGTTGAAACGCAGTGATTCTCTAACGAAGATGCTCTGTTTTATTTTTAACTGAAGTAGATGGTATTATTCTTTTCACTTCTAAACAGCTCTTAAGTCTTAATTTAGAATAAAGTGTGGTGGAGGTTAATTATATCATCTTTAATTTGTATGCATTTTTAAAGCTTTTCAATTATGTGTCTTGAACATGATGTGACATTAGTTGTGAGATCTGTAAGTTTGATATATAACATCCATAAGTTTTAATTGTTTGATTCTGTCTTTAAGATAACATCCACAATTTTTTTTAAGGTAGATAAAGTTTCACTTTCATTTGATGTTGCACGAGATTTTTGTCTATCTTATAAACTAGATTTTAAATTTTCTTTAAATGATAGAGAGCTTCTTTGATATTTGTAGATCTCTGTTGCTTCTATTAAGTGTTTTAACTAAAAACTTCAACATTTTTAATTCAAAGTAGTTGTATCGTTAAGTAATTGAATATCTTGCAATACTAATACATAATTTTGTATCAGTAAATGTTATTTGCAAGTTTCCATACTAGATTGGCTTACTTTATCCTTTTTGTGTAAAAGATGCGGAAAAAATGCAATTGAAGAAGCGCTTGGAAAAATATCTTTTATGTTGATGGTTGGGTACTTGTGGATGTGAAATGCTTTTGTCATGTATTATCTCCTAATAGTGGAAAATCAAGTGTTGATGAAATGTGTTTTCGACATGATATTACATGTGCATCACGTGTAAAAAGATGCAAAAAAATGCAATTGAAGAAGCGCTTGGAAAAATATCTTTTATGTTGATGGTGGGGTACTTGTGGATGTGAAATACTTTTGTCATGTAGTATTTCCTAATAGTGGAAAATCAAGTGTTGATTAAATGCGTTTTCGACATGATATTAAATGTAATATGGATGGTTGTCAATTCTATTGTCACTTCAATAAATTTCTTTTTCTCATCCAATTGAGTCATTTTATTAAGTACTTCTGTAGTATGATTGATTCTTAGACTTGCAGATTTGATGCACATTTTTGTTTATAGTAAAAGAATTTATAAAAACAATAAATTAGAAAAAATTTGAATGCAAATCTAGCCAGTAAAATTTAACTGTTGTGACAAATGTTTTGTCAGTATAGGCATTGAAAATTCCGTCGTGATGGGGTCAATGCTCTTGTGACGAATAAATTTGCCAGTATAACATTTAACAAAGTCCAATTGTTGTGAGGAATTCAGTGTATTGTGACATGTTTTGTGATGCGGTTTTTTTTTCATGATAGCTCGTTTGTGACGATTTTTCAGCTTATTATGACAAAAATAAATCGTCACATTAAGTGATTTTGTTTGTAGTGGATGTGGCAGCTACATCGGACAAATAGCCCGAATAAGAGCCATTGGGCATTTCAATAGAAAGTACGTATAGTTACGGGACATTTTCATCAAACGGCAAACTTAATGGCCATTTTTAATAATTCGTCTTTATTATTAATTAATAACTTGAAGTGCCTTAGACAAAATTTCAATAAAGAACAAAATAAGTTAATCACACAAGATATGTAATTACTAAACACAACCAAGTAGTTTAAGAGAACCAACTCTTAGACTAAACTAAAACAACTTGAAAAACTTCGTGTTTTAGCTATAAACAAGAAACGAATCGACTCTCTAGCTAAAACACTTCTAAGACTCGTAATTTATCCCATTCACACGCTCCTTCTTGCTTCTATGCTGAATTACCCGCCGACAAAGATGATTCTTTTTGCGTGAAAATTTATCCTTAATAAAATCCCTTCAAGATTAATCTCTACCGTAGGGGTGTTTGTCTTGCAAATTCGTCTACTCTCTGTGATTTTTGTGGTGTCCAGGAGGAAAACTCGGATCATCTTTTCTTGAAGTACAATTTATCCTATCTTTTATGGATGGAGATTTGTAAGTGGCTGAATTTTCAAGCTGCACTTGCACGGGATCCTTGCATGCATATGTTCCATTTTTTTTGAATTGATGCCTACAACATATAACAAGTTGAATTTTCGGTGTATTTGGATCTTTACTGTTTGGGCTCTTTGGTCAACCCAAAATGATTTAGTGCTCAAAGGGAAAGGTTCTAATATATCTAAGGTTGTTGAACTTGTTTAAAAAGAGTTGGGATTGGCTTAAGGCTCAACACCTTTCTTTTTCTTGTTCTCTTTTTGAATGAGTTAGTAACCCCCTGTATTGTAATCTCTAAGACATGTTTCGATGGAGTACTTCTTATACTCCAATTTTCAATGAATTATTATTGCTGATCAAAAAAAAAAAAAAACCCAAGTCACCCGTCTAGATAACCTTCATCGAATAGCGTTCACAATAGTGTCCAAGTTCGTCCTTATCTTTTGTAAATAAGTTAACTCCATATTCTTCTAGATAAATCTTATCTTCTCGTGACCTCTTTTAATCTGAAAACCAAGGTTAAATAAACTACAAAACGTGCTAATTAATAGGTTAATATAAAAGAAAATATATAAAATAATATTAAATTCACAGAACTATATAGGTGCAGAATATATGTTGTGTTGACAACACTTTTTTCGCGAACACCCATAAAACCTGCACTTACAAGAAGTATTGGTGGCACTCGCTCCATGTGAAACAAGATTTGCTTTTTGTGTACCTAAAATCTCCTTGTTTTTTGAAAACCTACACGAAACTCTATATGGTTGGGGGATCCTTGTACAAAATCCCCATTGTACTTTTAATTATTATAAAATATTAAGATATATATGTTTACCTGCTCATAAGCATAATATTTACAAAAATGAAGTAAGAAACAATTAAAAGTTAACATAATTACTTAAAACTTTATGTTTGATCGATATTCAACACTTTTCAATCTTCAATCCAACAACTTCCTTATTTTTTGTAAGAGAGCGAGCAAAGTAAATGGGAATCACACACAAGTAATACTTCAAACTCATGGTAAATATTTGAATATTTTATCAAGGATAGCTGATCATGCATAGGTTTGGGGAGATGTTATAGTGTCCACCATCGTTGGACTGGGAAGAAGATCATTGAAATAGGTTTCAAGTGATCCTATGTTGTCTGGCAGAGTGTTGACCCATGCTTCGATGCCGTCTCCGCTTTTGGTATCCATCAAAACTGTGAAATTCTGCAAGGGTAAGGACGTCGTGCCTACCCAAGTCGGCTTTCCCCATCCATAGTCCACCTCGTACACGGGAAACCTACACCAACTGCTGAAACCAAACAACTCCAATCCCGCTTTTTGCATTCGATCCAACGACTTACTTAAGTCGCTCACATAATTATAACCAAATGTTTGATCGTGCTCGTTGCCACGACCATTTTGCTGCGATTTCTTTATGTATTCCGCGTCTATTGCTCTTATACAGCTCCTGAATCCAACCAGAGTACCATCTTGAGTTTCATCGTTACTGGTAACATCATCAAACAACGTGAGCGTGATCATGATGCAATTGCCAAAAGCTTCTTCCAGGGGATCCTTCGCCTTCTTTCTTAAGTTCACAACTTGAGCTGATGCGGCGAACTTTGCTTTAGTGACTAGCTTCTTGGATTTGTAACACTCTTTGAAACTTTTCAAAATGAAAGACGACACGAGTTCCACCCTCGTGGGATCCTTCACATCATTACTACTATTTGTATTGGCAGTGGCTGCCTTTTCCCTAAGCGCTGCTATTTTCTCCTTATCGAACACAAATCTTTTGGCAACAAAAATTTTCTTCACATCGACTATGCTGTTGAGTGATACTTTAATATTTGTCACAGACAAGTCTCGCGCGGGAAAATAATCTGCCAAATCAAAACTAGGATTGATTTGAACAGCTTCCCCTGCAAATCGGTACGTGGCTGACCACGAGTTCACAAGATTTACGATAGTCACGCCATCTGCTACTTCGTGCCACAAGCACACTCCAATCGCGATCCCTCCACATTCAAAGAAATTGATTTGCACCGCGAGCAAGAAATTATCGGTAAACTCCACCGTCGAAACCGGAAGGTACCTCTTCAATTGCTCCGTTTTGGGATCTTGTATAGCATCGAGTAGTCGCGCGTGGACTCGTGCCTCGACGTACATAACACCAGCATCGTTGCAATCAACTACGGAAGCTTCTCGATTGATCTTCCCAGCTAATGGATAGAATGTGGTCAAAATGTTTGAGAGAGAGTTTTTCAGCCTTTGACGTGTTTGGGCACGTTTAGTACTATTGCTAGTACATGTAATTAGCTGATCTTCGGGTTGATAAAATAAGATGATGGGAATATAAATTGGTGGCAGTATTTGATCGAGCACTGAAAGTTTGTGATTTCTAAGGTGGCGAGGAGTTTGAGATGAAGGTTTGATTATCTCTTTGGATATCACTTGCACAAGGGAATCCATTTTCGATTTGTATATAACTGTAGTAGACATTAGTATTGAGTCGGATTATAGTACTCAAAAACGAAATGTACGTGAGGTCATTTATAGAGTGAATTAACTTACTAACTCAGCAGCGACTTGAATTAACTAACTCAGCAGTGAGGTCATTAGCATTTTATTATCAGTTACATCATCAAGCTCGATAAGGTAGGGCGTACAATATTTGAATCACGAAAATCATGGCTAATAATTTTAGTCCCACGGTTTTATTGGTTGCATAATTATGTTAGGGATAAAGACATCAAACCTACTGATCTATTGGCCATTTTGCGACTCCTTTAAGAATGTTTTTAATCAGTATACCCCATTACATTTGTCAGCTTGTGCCAATTAGCCACAAGTGTATTTCCCGCCTTTTTTGGCCGAAATAGTTCCAGTTTGAAGTGTTTTTTCGCAATTTTTTTGCAACCAACTTGCAAAATGCATCTAATACAACACAAATGAGTCGCATCGGAGCGAATATTACGAAAACAAATAGTTGAAAATACACCGCAGAGGCAAATAACACAAGTTAGCAAAGGTTATGGGGTATAGTGGTGAAAAACAATCTCTATGATGCAATGTCAAAAACACATTTTATCCCATTATGTTGTTAAAGAGAATGTGTCAATTCATATGCCTCATATCTCTTGTTATGTTTGACTTTAGAGACACTACAAGAAAAAAGGGGTCATTTGCGACCGCCCGGGCGGTCGCGAATGACTCTTTTCCGGTCGCGGATGGTCATCCGCGAACGGTTGCCGGTCGTGGAAGACCCCGGTCGTGGGGGTCATCCAAGACCGCTGAGCGGTCACGACAGTCATCCCCGACCGCCGAGCGGTCACGGATAATATTTAAACCATCCGTGACCGCCGGCGGTCACGGATAATATTTAAGCCATCTGTGACCGCCGGGCGGTCACGGATGATATTAAACGAAATAAAAAAATATATTCCGACAAAATAACGGAATATATATTTATTTTTTGCGAATAGAATGTATGGTTGGACGATTTTCTTATATAAGGCATCATTTAAGAGAATGATTTGGGTTATAAGTAAAGAAAGGAAGAAAATAAGTGAGTTGGTGTTTTGTTTTTTGGAGATATAAGGAATGAGGAGAAGAAAAATTGTTGGTCTTTCATTTTTTGGAGATATAAGGAAAGAGGAGAAGAAAAATTGTTGGTATTTACGTTTTGGATTGGGAAATGAGGAAAGGAGGAGAAAGTGTTGGGTTTTTTAGAGAAGATAATTTGAGTGTAGTGAAAATTAATTGGTAGAATGGTGGGTATATATAGAATTTGTGTGAAAATTTTGAATTTTCAAAAAAATTGAATTTTCAAAAAAAATGAATTTTCAAAAAAAATGAATTTTCCCCAATTCCAAGGTCTTTCGCGACCGCTCGGCGGTCACGAGGGGTCTTTCGTGACCGCTTGGTGGTCGCCCCATATTCTTCGTGACTGCCCAACGGTCACGAAAGACCCTTATTCGTGACCGTCCAGCGGTCACGAACAAGTCTCATTCGAAATTTTGGATTTTCATTTGTTTAATTAAGGTGCGATGTTTGTTAAATTGATAAAATAGTTACTACTAAGTAAATTAAAAGAGATTTTATCACAAAATGACACATTACATCTAAAACAACATGATGTATATGATGATAAGTTGTAGAACATAAAATAGGTTATTTGTTCGTAACTGGCCTAATCACATCGAATTCGCTATTTCAATATGTTAATTACTAATGTTGTACTAATTTATTACTTCAATTCACATGTAGTAATGAGAGTTATTGTTAAAAATCATAAACACATCAAGATGAATCCATAAAATCAAACTTTTTTTAATGAATATTATTCGTGACCGCAGGGCGGTCACGAATGACCCCTCTTTCGTGACCGCCCAACGGTCACGAATAAGTCTCATTCGAAAGTTTTGATTTTCGTTTGTTTACTTAAGGTGCGATGTTTGTTAAATTGATAAAATAGTTACTACTAAGTAAATTAAAAGAGATTTTATCACAAAATAACACATTACATCTAAAACAACATGGTGTATATGATGATTAGTTGTAGAACATGAAATAGGTTATTCGTTCATAACTCGCCTAATCACATCAAATTCGCTATTTTAATATGTTAATTACCAATGTTGTACTAATTTATTACTTCAATTCACATGTAGTAATGAGACTTATTGTTAAAAATCATAAACACATGAAGATGAATCCATAAATCAAACTTTGTTTTATGAATATTATTCGTGACCGCAGGGCGGTCACGAATGACCCCACTTTCGTGACCGCCCAGCGGTCACGAATAAGTCTCATTCGAAAGTTTTGATTTTCGTTTGTTTACTTAAGGTGCGATGTTTGTTAAATTAATAAAATAGTTACTACTTAGTAAATTAAAAGAGATTTTATCACAAAATGACACATTACATCTAAAATAACGTGGTGTATATGATGAATAGTTGTAGAACATAAAATAGGTTATTCGTTCATAACTCGCCTAATCACATCAAATTCGCTATTTTAATATGTTAATTACTAATGTTGTACTAATTTATTACTTCAATTCACATGTAGTAATGAGACTTATTGTTAAAAATCATAAACACATGAAGATGAATCCATAAAATCAAACTTTTTTTTATGAATATTATTCGTGACCGCAGGGCGGTCACGAATGACCCCTCTTTCGTGACCGCCGGCCGGTCACGAACCTACTTCGTGACCGCCCAACGGTCACGAAAGACACTTATTCGTGACCGCTAGGCGGTCACGACTAAGCCTCATTCGAAATTTTTGATTTTCGTTTGTTTAATTAAGGTGCGATGTTTGTTAAATTGATAAAATAGTTACTACTAAGTAAATTAAAAGATGATTAGAATATAAAATAGTTTATTCGTTCATAACTCGCCTAATCACATCTAATTCCCTATTTTAATATGTTAATTACTAATGTTATACTAATTTATTACTTCAATAAACACATCAAGATGGATCCATAAAAGCAATTTTTTTTATGAATATTATTCATGATCGCCGGGCGGTCACGAATGACCCCTCTTTCGTGACCGCTGGACCTACTTCGTGACCTCCCAGCGGTCACGAATGCCACTAGGGTAGCAATAGGTGGGAAGTTTCCTTCCTATGGCATCGCGTGACCACACAGCGGTCACAGAGTTGTTTTCCGTGACCGCCCACGTGACCGTTGAGCGGTCACGGAGGCATCCGTGATCGCTCGGCCGTCACGGTAGCATCCGCGACCGCCGAGCGGTCACGAATGCTCTCGACCGCCCGGCGGTCGCGAGCCGACGGTCACGGATGACCCCAGATTTTTGTAGTGAGAATGCAAAGTTTTGAAAATTCATCTCTTGTTGTTTTTGATTAATTTGCAAATCACATAAGATATAATAACTTGAGTTGTACTTAGTTTTGACTATTTTATGGACTAGCAACGACAAGTTACCGGCTTAAACTATTTTCTATGCGTTTATATTACGAAAATTAAATAATGATAATTTGGTAATAGATCGTATTATATATATATATGAGTGTCGGTTACAAGTGAATAGTCTAGCAATACAACGAGTCTATCTCAAATCAGGCCTACACTACGTATCTTGTGTAGACTTGGTCCGGAACACCTCGAACCAACGCCTCGATGCTTGGGTGGGAGTGGAATACCGGTACTAGATCGAATGTACGTCGGTGATTGTCTTCGATGTGATATCGAGGATGACCCCCGACGTGATATCGGTGATGAGGTGGTGTGACGTGTCAGAGGTGCACGAGATAATCCCGATATTGAATGAGATATCGAGAGTGATAGCCGGGATGTATTTCGATATGATACGTGGTAACTGAGGGATAATAATTGCTTCTTTGGGATTCGGGCACCGCGTATTTATAGACCTCGGGATCCGGGGACCACAGTAACATATCGGTGATTATTACCGATATGACATCGAAAGTGATCCCCGATAATATGGGCATGGTTTGGACCTGGCCTAATATGCGGGAAATGCCCATATCATGTAGTCCCCCAATATGGGGATTCTTATCTTAGAGATAAGAATTCGCAAATTTAATTTTAAATTTCTGGGTTACCTGTACCCTTCGTCCCGCCAGTTCAAATGACGGAGATCAAATTTGCGGGGAATGCACTTGTGATGAAATTTGATTAGTCTCCTAGTGCAGTGGACGCATAGTTTGAGGTCCTCGTTTGAATTCTAGTTCCCTTGGTATTTGGGTTCCTTGAAAATTGTGATGGGGTTTCTGGGGCAGTTGTTATATTCTCGCGGCTCTTCGCGTAGTTGGGTAGGGTGTCGGGTTTCATCTTCGATAGTATGTCAAAACTCATATTCGATATGATGTCGAAAGTATCTTTCGATGTGGTTAAAGCGTCTATCTGTAGGTAGGGTGATCTTCCCCGTGCGCCTGTCCGTCCCCATGTCCTTTATCTATATTGAATCTTAGTACCGATGTGATATCGAAACTGTGTTTCGATCTAGTATCTCCGATATCTATAAATAGGCTGTCAGGAAAGTGAAAACCCACTTTGGCTTTTAGCGAAATTTCGTTGTTCCTTCAAAACACACGTCGAATTTGACTTCCGATATAGAATTCGACCTCGATTTCGATATCTTCCTTTGATTTTAATTTTCGATATCGAATTCGATACCTTTTCCGATATCACGTTCGATCTTGACTTTCATCCTTTAGTGCGTTAATATGTCGTTTGCCGGGGACAGTGTTGGCGCAGGTTTGCCTGAGATGGATTTCGAAGAGGGTGGAACCGTATACTCCGAAATGAGATGTTTGGACCTGAACAACTGACTGGCGAACAGCGCGGTGCTAAATTTTCTGCTCCGCCCGAAGCTGCCGGCCCTAATGTGGATGAATGGGGCTTTGAGGTTAGCCCCCCGAAATATAAGACCTCTGAGAAGTACGAGGACATGGCGTCTCATGTCCCTCATCATGCTGGTTATTACTCAGATGAGAATAACATTCCCGAGGGGTATAAGGTCATATTCCCCAATTCCGATCAACGAATGCATGCCCCACCAAAAGGCTACATTACTGTCAATGCCAAGCACTTCAAGAATGGGTTGCGCTTCCCGATTGATCCTGCGGTTAGTGCTATCATAGCAAGCATCGGGGTCTGCTTGGGACAGCTATCCCCCAATTCTCTGGGGTACATTGTAGCTTTCATTTGTGTTATGAGGGCGTTGGGCGCCCTTTGCGGAGCTAATGAGTTCTGGGAGCTCTTTAGCGTCATGGTCAACATGAAGGGTGGTGATAGAGGGTTCTTCTGTGTGCGAGCCCAGGCGGGGCTTAGGTTCGTGCAATATACTCAATCTAGCTACGGACTTGGAAATAAGTGCTAGTATATGTACATCCAGGAGGGGACGGCTGGTGAGTTTGATGCGCTTCCTAGCGTGTGGTGTGAAGACACCAAATATGAGAGACGAGCAATTGTCGGGCCTACTGCACATAGCCTCGAGTTTCTGAGGAAGTTGATTAACCATACATACGACGGTACCCTGCTTTGTAGTGACGTAGTTTTGCGAGCAAGTGGGATATCTCCCGTGCGGTATAATGGTCCCTCTACGCTCGGTAAGTGTTATATCTTTGTAAATTGATATCTTCCCCTCGATTTATTTCTTGATCCTCTATTTTGTGTGTTTCGCACCCGAGCTGGTAGAGTATTGTAGTCTGGATGCGATAGCGAAACTTAGACAGCTGGGGGCCGAAACCGCTACGGACGACGCACCTCCACTCGTCAAGAAGAGGGGTCGTGAGGGCGTGCGCAAGAATGCGAAGAAATATGTTCCCTCCTCGAGTGAAAATACCGCCGGGGTGGGTAGTTCTTCGCAATCTCAAACTAACGTTGATGTTGGGACGTCTATGGGACGAAAGAGAAGGAAGGAAGAGGGTAGTTCATGTGGGGATGACAGTGGTCTCTTCCGCTCTGTAAGTAGTCTTTGTGTCATTGAATGTGTATTTCCTTTGGGTTTTCATTTGACTGAGCGATCGACTCCTTATTGTGGACGTGCAGGTAGCGGATTTTTTGAAAGGTTTCTTGACGATGGCCGTTAAGGGCCAATCGGATCACGCCGAGTCGCTCCGAGTTACCAATGGTTTGCTTGCGAAATTGGGCGAATACGATCATGTTGCTGCCGTACAGCTCCAGCATGAGAGAGACGAGGCCATGGATATTTTGAAGGCCAGCGAGAATAATGTGGGAGGCCTGCTAAATGATAATAAAAGGTTGATCGCAGAGCTCAATGAGTCTCGACCTATCGCTGGTCAAGAGGCATCTCATCGGGAGGCACTTGAAGTTGAGGTCGCAATTCTGAAGGACCAATTAGCCCAGTCCGAAAGGCACACGTGGTGCATGACGCTAAGCAAAAGCCAATTGACCAGTGCGGTCAAACAGTTCCTTCTGAGTCGGTCGTATAAGATGATGTGTGTTGAGCGGGGCTTGCTCGAGCGGGAGGAAGCCAAGGCCTCTGTCATAGGTCAAATTCAGCTCGAAGGTGGTTTGAAGGATGGTTATGACCCTTCGGCCATAAATCCGTTGAAGGGGCCGGACAGGGAATTTCCTGAGGACTCCGACGACGACGACGAGGATTTAGAACCAGATGCGGAGTACCGCGAGATCATCGAGCAGAAGAGTTTGGCGTTAATCCATATCAAAGGGGCCCCTCGTTATCCCGGTTGAGAGATTAGGAGTCTGTATTTTTTCTTATGGCGCAGTTGCCTCTGTAATATGACACATAGTTTTACCCGTTAATTCAATCGATCTTTTCTGCGTGTCCTGATATATATTTTTTCATACATACTCCATGGTATGATTGCTTGTGTTATTGTTACCCCTCCTTGAAGTGTCAAAGTGCGGCCCGTTATCATAAGGAAATCGCAGGCGTTGCAATGTTTTTTTTTGTCGACCCTGTTATCACAGGGGATATTTTTCTTACGGGTAGGAACGCATCCCTTTATCCCAAGGAAACCGCTACCATTGAGATGTTTAGAATCGACCCCGTTATCACAGGAGAAATGTTTCATGTGGGTAGGGACGCATCCCGTTATCACAAGGAACCCACTACCGTTGAAGTATTTTTTATCGACCCCGTTATCACAGGGGATATTTTTCTTGTGGGTAGGGGCGCATCCCGTTATCACAGGGAACCCACTACCGTTGAAGTGTTTTTGATTGACCCCATTATCACAGGGGATATTTTTTGTGCGGGTAGGGGCGCATCCCGTTATCACAGGGAACCCGCTACCGTTGAACTCTTTCTTGTCGACCCCGTTACCACAGGGGATATTTTTCTTGTGGGTAGGGGCACATCCCGTTATCACAGGGAACCCACTACCGTTGAAGTGTTTTTGATCGACCCCGTTATCATATGGGATATTTTTCTTTTGGGTAGGGGCACATCCCGTTATCACAGGGAACCCGCTACCGTTGAACTCTTTCTTATCGACCCCGTTATCAAAGAGGATATTTTTCTTGTGGGTAGGGGCGCATCCCGTTATCACAGGGAACCCACTACCGTTGAAGTGTTTTTGATCGACCCCGTTATCACAAGGGATATTTTTCTTGTGGGTACGGGCACAAGAAATTATCACAGGGAACCCACTATCGTTGAAGTGTTTTTGATTGACCCCGTTATCACAAAGGATATTTTTCTTGTGGGTAGGGGCGCATCCCGTTATCACAGGGAACCCACTACCGTTGAACTCTTTCTTGTCGACCCCGTTATCACAGGGGATATTTTTCTTGTGGGTAGGGGCGCATCCCGTTATCACAGGGAACCCACTACCGTTGAAGTGTTTTTGATCGACCCCGTTATCACAGGGGATATTTCTCTTGTGGGTAGGGGCGCATCCCGTTATCACAGGGAACCCACTACCGTTGAAGTGTTTTTGATCGACCCCGTTATCACAGGGGATGTTTTTTGTGGGTAGGGGCGCATCCCGTTATCACAGGGAACCCACTACCGTTGAATTGTTTTTGATCGACCCCGTTATCACAGGGGATATTTTTTGTGGGTAGGGGCGCATCCCGTTATCACAGGGAACCCACTACCGTTGAATTGTTTTTTATCGACCCCGTTATCACAGGGGATATTTTTTGTGTTGTAGGCGAGCCTTTTGGTTGTCTTTTTGACTATGTCTCTTGGTGACTGTGTCTTCGTTGAATCTGTAGGTCATTGAGCCTGTAAAACAGCACAGACAAGAAAACTTTTCGACGTGAAAGCTGATACAAAAGCACGAAATGATGTGCATGTGTTATCTGCGGGATGTTTCCTCAATTTGGGAATATCAGTTTTATACGAGAAACAGTGTTACCATTGTGCTCTATCATGACTGTTGTACGTGTGTGTACCTGTTGTACCTGTTTGAATAATATTGAATAGTCTGGGGCAATGCCCCCTGAATCCCCCTTTTAATATTCTCTATGTCCTTTTCGGATATAGTAATGTGCGACCCTTTGAGCCATGTACCTGTAAGAGGGCGATGTGTTAAACATATATCTAGGAGAACATTCCCCAACTCTTTGTGCCATTCTCTGCATTTCTACAATGTCCGCTTAGGACATATCCCTGCATGAAACATTAGATTGCGCCAAGCAACAAATAAAAAGGTAATAACGGATAACAGTCGAAGGCTAGGTAAACGAAACCCGCCTACGTATCCTGTTGCATGGGGAATCAGACCGGCGTAGTTCCCCCTGTTTTAAATTACATACCGACCCACGAAGGGGCAAAATAAGAGATAGCAGTCGAGGGCAAGGAAAACCTAACCCGCCTACGTATCCCGTTGAGTGGGGAATCAGACCGGCGTAGTTCCCCCCATTTTCAGTTTACAGACCGACCCACGATGGGGCAATGTTTCCGATGTTCAAGCATAATTTAAAAAATTACTAAAATCTAAAATATTGTCCTGTTGTTCATCATGGTGATCATTCCATAGCTTGTCGATCCTGATTTCGTCCGATTGTTTCTTCCTCCGCTTCTCTAATTATTGGCAACGTAAGAGAAGTGATGTAGCAGAACCAAGCTTCCTCCTGGTTAGCGACCACTCCTCCGACCCCTCCTCCTGCTGGAAATTTCATCTTCTGATGGAATGTGGGTACCAACGCTCTTATCGCGTTCAGGGCCGGCCTGCCGATTATGACATTGTATGCAAATGGTTGGTCCATGATTGTGTATTGAACATTAATAGTTCGCATGTGCGGTTCTTGTCCAAATGATGTGGGAAGGTTCACTTGCCCTAGGGGAATTGTCTCTGCTCCACAAAATCCTACTAGTGGCGTACGGACCTGTTCAACTACGTAGTGGCCCAGTGCCATATTTTCCAAAGCATGCGCAAACATAATGTTGGTGGAACTACCGTTGTCTATAAGTACCTTGTGTACACCGTAGTTAGCGATATCAAGTTGAACAACCAGGGGGCAGTCGAGCTCCCCTGCATGGATGGCCTCGGGGCTGAGATCCAAGAGGTCCCTGCCGAAAAATGTGATAACCTCATCTGGGAGCTCCTCAATCAACGTTATGAATCCAACGAATCGGTCCTCGTTCAATCCACGAGTTATCTTCTTCCTCTGGTTGGTGGAATCCGCTCATACGGTCCCACCGCTTATCACATTGATGATCCCCCTCGAAGGCGCATTATTTATCGTATCACGTCCTTGTCCACTCTCAATTGCCTTAAGGCCCTCCCTTCTTGGGGATTGGGACCGTTCTCTTGATTCAGCATATTGCCCGCTCGCCTTAACGAATTCTATTAATCTTCCGTCCTTAATCAGTCTCTCGATCTCATCCTTCAGGTCATAGCAGTCCTTCGTGGCATGGCCTTTTTGGCGGTGATACTCGCAGTAGCGTCTAGATTTCTTGGTAAAATCCGTCTCCTTGATTTTTCGAGGAGCACTTAGCCAATTCCTGCTTTGCGCAACGGCAAAGATAGTGCGAATGTCCCGATTGAGGGGGGTATATCTCTTTGGGGACCTGTCCCTTCCTCCCCTGCTCTTGTTCCATATCTCTCTACCCCTTTCCCGGCCAGATTTATGGGGTCTAAACTTATCTTCCATCATCGCGTCTTCGTAGATCACAGTATGTGCCAACTCGTTTATCCGATTGATGGTAGGTTCTGCGAGCTTGATCAACTCTTTGGCGAATCTGTTGTGTGTCGTTGCCATGAATAGGGTCTGCAGCACTTGTCCCCCACAGGGGTTGTCCACCTTCAGTAGCTCCTCATTGAATCTGCTCATGAATTCGCCGAGAGTTTCTCTCTCTTTTTGTTTCAACGCTTACAGATGGTACATGCTTATCTTCATTCGTTTCTGACTGGAAAAGTGGTTCTCCAACCTCTCCTTCATCTGCTCGAAGCTCGAAATAGATCCTACTTTGATTCTGTTAAACCAGTCTAATGTTGCTCCTATCAGTGTTGTCGCCATTATTTTTGCCTTAATACCCTCGGAAAAATCTTGTAGGTTCAAGAGACTCTCCACGGCGTGGATGTGATCCCTCGGGTCACTCTTCCCATCATACGGTTTTATGGTCGGAATCTTGTCTCATCTGCACAGTACCGCATCCGAAAATGGGGTCCTACTGCGACCCTTCCCATGACTCTGAGTCACCTTCCTTGTTAACTTCACCCTCTCGCGGTCTAGCTGTTCCATCCTTCTTGAAATTACTCGCAGTATTTCTGCATCCTCATTTTTTGAACAATTAATCTCGGCGCAGTCGCGACCACGTTCCATTCTCCGGACTACTTCTGCCCTCTCGCGATCAAGCCGTTCCATCTTTCTTGCTACCTCTCGATTTAGGGTCCCGGGGTCCCGTCTCTCTGCCCTGTCGTAAGCAGCGGGTGATATCTCCCTGAAGGAGTCTCTCTTATCATCCTGTTCGTCGTATCCTTGCCTTGCCCTTCTCTCACCCGCTCCGGATTCATGGGGCCTTGCCCAAATGTCCTTTGTCCTTTGCTCCACTAGTCGTGGGAGCAAGGTCTCCAATGTGGAATCCAGCGCCGCTCTTACAGAGGCGTTGATCTGCGCTTGCATCTCCGGGGTTATGGCGGCGGGGTGAAAGGCCCTTCGTCCCGCGGTCATCGTCTCCTCCGGGCCGAGAAAATCCGCATTTGGCACCTCGGTCATTGGAATGTTTGCTGCGAGGTTCTCGGTGGGCGGGCCCTCAGTCGCGGGTTTTGTCGTACTTGGTGCAACAAGGGTCGGACCTACATTTGCGGCTCGCGGCGGCTTCCCGAGCCCGCGCCTTCATCGCGGCTCGTTCTGTGGTGGAGGAAGCTCCATCTCGGCTTGAGCCACTGTCTGTTCTTGGTCAGTTGGGTGTTGAGGGAGTTGCGTGTCCTCCATCCTGACGCTCCTAGTCACAATTCTGCTAAATTCGAATCGGGTCCTCCTTCCTTGCATCTCGGCGTCCTTGTCCGGAAACTGGTGTTCCGACAGACGGCGCCACTGATTTGGCAATAGATCGTATTATATATATATATATGAGTGTCGGTTACAAGTGAATAGTCTAGCAATACAACGAGTCTATCTCAAATCAGGCCTACACTACGTATCTTGTGTAGACTTGGTCCGGAACACCTCGAACCAATGCCTCGATGCTTGGGTGGGAGTGGAATATCGGTACTAGATCCGAGGACCACAGTAACATATCGGTGATTATTACCGATATGACATCGAAAGTGATCCCCCATATGGTCCAATATGGGCCTGGTTTGGGCATGGCCTAATATGCGGGAAATGCCCATATGAAATGAGTTGGTACTTTGGACCACAATGAAGCGCCTCCAGATATTTAGAAGGGATAAATACATCAACTTCCCTAACTTATATGTCATTTTTGATACTTCTTCCTGGAGAATTATTTTTACCACTATACCCTCGACCTATCTAACTTGTGCAAAACACCCCTTGCCCATTTTTCGGGCAATTTTTGGCGAAATATCCTCTCCACGTGCAGGGCACGTGAGGCATAAAATGATATTTTCATCAAATAACACCCAAGAATGATATGGCTTGATTCAAATGATTGTCATTTTGCTTCATGACGCAATACATCAAACATGTACTTTACAAAATACATCAAAATACACCAAATATCTGTCATGAAGCAAAATGACTATCATTTGGCAGGGCTTGATTCGAGACCTGCCAAATGACGAAAATACATCATTTTGGTATTATTGGACAAAAATACCTTTTTATCCCTCGCGTGACCAGCACGTGAAGAGAAATATTCTGCCAAAAATGAGCACAAAAATGAGCAATGGGTATTTCGCACAAGTAGGAATAGGTCAGGGATATAGTACTGAAAAAATATTCTCCAGGAGACAATGTCAAAAATGGCTACTAGGTTAGGGTTTGATATACTTATCCCAATTTAAAAATCAACTTGCATGATTGTCTTTATTTTTTAAACTATCACGCGTAATGTAGGGATACTATTAAAATTGTTGGACCAAGGCCTTAGTACCAAATCTGAACACACATTAGTGTAATGACTACACCACTTGTGACGCTCGAGTTGGAGCAGATTTAAAAATAACACAAGACAAAAATACTCTTAACTAATTAGATAAATATAATCAGTCGTTCGTGCCTTTAAGGGAAAATACTCATTAATGGTGAATTTACAAAATTAAATAACAAGCAATTCTGGTTGTAAACATCTGATATTATGAGAACCAACTTTTACAACTAATCTAACTCTAAAAGTCTTGGAGACTAGTCTAAAAACACTTGGAAAATGCAAGTCTTGATCACCCGTCTTAAACATATTAACTCTCTTAACATAAGCTCTAGACTCGTTATTAGATTTGGTATTAAATTTGGTGTATAGTGCTTATATTTATAGGGACGTTTTCTTGCTCTTCATGACTTCTAGCACACGTGGATTGTCTTCAATCCTTAAAGCATATCTTCCTGATTGATTGTTATGTTCTCCTCATGTAGACTCCTCTTGATTTATGTATATCTTCACACAAGCGATCTCTTCTTGATTTATCCATTTCCTAGCTTCCCACACGTCTCACTCTTCTTGTAGGATTGAGTCCTACTCCGATTCCATCTCTTATTCAAATACAAATTTTTCCAAGCAAATTCTAATCTAATGTGATCGCTTTTGATCTTGAAATTTGTGCACAAACAAACTAAAAACGTCTAATTTAATTCATATGTGAAAAAGGTAAACTTAAAAATAAAAATTAAATCACTAAATTTCTAAGTGCAGAAAATCAGGGTTGTCCCACCACTCCACTTATACTAATCTCTTATCTTATTTGAATATGATTATATGGGTTCTACTTCATTTAGAACTCTTATCATTAAGCTCCTAGCCTCCTACATGTTCACATCTCCTTATTGAATAAAAATTTTGTGTCAACTGAATTTTCGAGTCCTTGATGGATTCAATTTTCTTCTTAAGATCTTTCGGATAAACTCTACTTCTTCTTTAGTTAATTCTTATCCAACTCAAAAAGTTATTGTAAACTTGAAATACTTACCAATACAAACTAAAAACATAGAGTTTAAGTAATTTGTAATAAAAGACAAAACATAAAATAAAAAAATAAATTAGTAGGATTTATAAGCGCATAGAACATTGTCATCACTTAGGGGTGAGAGTAGGTACGGGAAATTGGGTAACCGTCCCATCTCATTCGAAAATTTTTCAATTGGGAATCCAGATTTTGCTCAATTAGGACATTTGGGAATTCTGGTCCGCCTCCCGTCTAGACAAAACGTGATGGGGTACGAGATTCATTTCTATAAAATGGGCACCTAGATTATAAAAAATGGGAGATTGGATATAAATAAATAAATAACTAAGACATCTATTTGAAATATTAAACTAATAATACATTATACAAATAACACGTTGTCCATTAACGGTTTTACAAATCTGGATTTTAAAAAAAAAACACTATTATTACACATTTACTATACGCATTACACACTGCCTGAGTCCATCTAAACAAGTGTATTTGATGATGTTCAAAATGATGGTGTTAAACACGTGTATGTGATGGTGATTCCGCGAATCATGAGGTGTGCAAGTTACCCTCCCCATCCCCCCATTTTGTTGAGCAAAACACGGACCCCCCATTTTGTTGAGCAAAACACGGAGGGAAGGCGGTAAAAACTCTATGGAAATTTCTGGCCACAGAGTTGAGTACCCAGAACCACGCCTTGTGGGTACCCGTCTTATTGTCGTTACACCAGCTATGTGTTGCCACAACATCTACACTTATGAATATTATTATAACGTTTTTGAATATTAGAATGGTTGGTTCATACAGGTGAAGGGTTTAGAACGAATAGTACGATATTCTATCTTAAATTTTAGAAAAAATGTAAGATATTAAATTATATTATTTGTGCATTATGTTTTGACACATTTTATTAATATGGTCAGCTACGAATCGTGCTAAAATATGGGATAAAATAGTTTTCTCTCGAGAGTGGTTTGACCGACTTTTTTTGCAATAACTTCAGTGAAAGGACAACTGACAACTAATTCCAGAGCACATAAAGGGCTCGTTTTAATAAATTGTGGGCAAAAAAGAGAGCACCAAGTCAGACGATATAGCAGTTTTTACTTTTGTTGGATATTTTAACCGCCTTAGATACCACCCCTATGCCTTGTCCATTTGTGGATATTTCCAAGCAACTTGAATAAAAATATTTACGATAATAACAACACAATGATTTAACTTGGAAACTGAAAAACTGGAGAAAACCCACAGAGACTCGAGCAAAATTCACTATGTAAAAAATTTGTACGACTATTAAACGGCATACTTTTCACGCACCCCAACAATACATCATCGCCTTTATTTGACTTGAGCCTGAATATCGTGAACTTCTTACGCCAAGGTCTTATATTTGCCATATTCCATAGTATGTTGTATTATATTTAGTAGTGAGGTTTAGTCTTCTATCATGTTATAGATGTACGTAAATACCCTTGTATCTTCCTTTAACAATTCTTGGTGATTAATGAAGTATATGCACTCATTCATAAACCCTAAATCTCTTATACGGTATCACAAGACCTTCTTCTGTAACGAGTATACCAATCGATCCTGTGGACAGTCTAATCACCTCCACCGCCATTGCAGCCTTTCTCATCGCATCCTCCAATGCCTCTCTGGCCCTTGAGGTCACGCCTCCCACTTCGCCCTTTAGCAGGCTGTCGTTCTGTGGCATTGCATTGATCCCTATCAATGCTCATAAACAACTCCCGCTCCACCTTAATGGCACAAACTATCTGTCGTGGCATTTTAGATTCGTCACCCCTGATACAGGTTGTTTGGTTATTTTAATGGCACCATCACATGCCCCGCTATGGGTTCCACACTCGAGTCTCTTGTTGCGCTTGTTCTCTGGACCTAATGAGACTTTCTTCTCATGTCAGCTCTTTTTGGTTCAATTTGATCTGAAATTGCTCCCTTCATTACTTCCGCACGGAAGTAATGCGGGGGCGTGGAATAAATTGCAACATATTTATGCAAATTGTTCTTGTTCCCGTGTTATGCAACTCCAGGACAAAAAAGTACCATGAAGTTTGGCTATCGACTCGTCTCCGACTTTCTCTAGTCTATCAAGTTGAAGGTCGATGAATCGGCTGTCATTGATGGCCCTATCAAAGAGAACGATTTAACACTCTATATCCTTAATGGACTTGGCCCTTTATATCGTGATATTTCTGGTTGGTTCGTGCTCGCGAGCATCTCATCTTATTTGCTAAACTTCATGACCTTCTGATCAAACATGTGTCGTATTTGCACCGCCTATAATCCAAGAAGTCATCCGCGACTGTCACTACCAATCTGGCGACTTCTTAGTTGCATCAAAATAATTGCAACCGCGGTCGTGACCACAACTCTGATGGTTACGGTCAATCCAATCGCAGTGAATGCCGCTATTAGAATCACGGTTGCCCTCCTATTCCAAAATGCCTCTGCGTCAACCGGATGTTTATCAGACGCCTTACTCTTGCAATACCATTGTCTGCCAATTGTGCGGTCTTTCTAGTCACGGCGCCCGTACATGTCGTCGCTATCCTATGTCGAGTGTCAACTTTGGTGCCTCTCCTTCTACTTTTGAGTCGCCTCCTACCGAGTGGCTTATTGGTTTTGGGTTCTTCTTATAATCTCATGTTCGACCTTTCTGGTTTGTACTTTTACTCTTTATGTATTGTGTGTTCCGTCTTCTCGATGCAACCTCTTGTATGTGCACCAGTTTACTAAGCCTAGCAATGTATTCAATGAATTCTTCTCGTCCCACATTGTTGTTAAAGATTGTCTTATAGGGAGTAGCATCTTTAGTGATGAGTGTGTTGATGGGGTGTACCGTGTTCGGCTTCCAGACATTGTACCTTGTCATGTGCATGCTTTGGTTGGTGAGCGTAAGGACGTCAGTTGTTTGCATGATTGGCTTGGACATCCACCAACAAAGATTTCTTCCTTACTTTTTTCACAAGTTTAGGTTACCTATTATGTCGCATGTGGAGTCGAATTTTAGTCATTACACTTCTTGTTCTTCGAACAAAAGTCAGTAGTTAGTTTTTCGAGAAACATCTCTTGTGTTGAATAATGTGCTTCATAATGTTTATGCTGATATATGGGGTTGTCTCTTGTTATTTCTACTATTGGTTGTCGTGACTAGTTAATATTGGTTGATCGCATTACCAATTTCTGTTGGTTGTTTCATCTATTAGCAAAATTTGAGGTTCTTCGAGTTTTATTCTATTTCGTGCTCTTGTAGAAAAAAAGTTTGGTCGTTCTATACAAGATTTTATATTCCGATAATGGTGGTGAATTTTTGGCTAGGCTCTCCTCTAATGGTATTAGTTCGCTCACCACTGCACCTCATATGCCTCAATAAAATGGCATGAGTGAGCTTCACCATCGTGTTGTTGTTACCATGGGTCGCACAATACTCAGTCGTGCACGCCATCCCCAGAATATTGGAATTATGCATTTTGTATTGCGCTTTATCTATACAATAGGCTTCCTACTCCAGTGTTACATAATCGTGCACCCTTTGAGATTCTCTTTGGTCGTGCACCAAACTATTTGGGATTTTGGGTTTTAAGTTGCTTATGATATCCTCACCTACGTCCCTATTTTCTTGGGAAACTCTCCATGCCTTCACGGGAATGCTTATTTGTGGCTATTCTATGTCACAAGTCGTCTACAAATGTCTTGATTGTCTCTGTCGCCTCTATATATCCCACCATGTTCAATTTGTTGAGGACGTTTTTCTGGGTCCTATCATGGTTCCTTCTCATGTGCCATTTGATATCATTGTGGTACCCGCAGCAACAATGCTAGTGCCTCTTCCAGTGCTTGTGGCACCTGCATCAAAATTACGACGCCTTCTCCACCGCCTGTGGAGCCTGCCATAGCAGCTCAAGTTGCTCTTTCAATGCATGTGACGCCAGCAACAAAATTGTCACCTCTAGATCCGTTACCCTCTTCTATTTTAATTCTGTCTGATCGTTCTCACCCCATGATGATGTGACCCAAAAATAATATCTCCAAGCCTTTGCAATTGTAGGCTGCAACGAAACATCCAGTTCTTGGCCCTAATGAGCCTACCTCTGTGAGAAATGCCTTAACGTACCCATTATGGCGTGCGGCTTTGTCCGAGGAACTCACGGCTCACTCTCTATAGTACGTGGACTTTAGTTTCGAAACATCCAAACCATTCTATTGTTAGTTCTAAATGGGTCTTTGGATCAAACGAAACCATGTTGGCTCTGTTGACATGTACAAAGCTCGCATTATTGTAAAGGGTTTCCATCAACATCATGGGGTTGACTTCAAAGAAACGTTCAGTGTTGTCATTAAACCAATGATCATTCACACCATTATATCTCTTGATGTTATGCATGCTTGGTCGTTGCACCAACTCGACATTAGTATTGTGTTTCTTCATGGTTTATATGAGCGAACCTCTAGGTTTTGTTGAGAAGTCTTAGTCTGATCATGTTTGCCTTATACGCAAAGCCTTGTGTAGCCTTAAAAAGACACCCCGGGCGTGGTATCTTGTCGTCGGTGCTGCTCTTCCATGTATCGCCAAATCATTGGTGGTCTTCAATACTTCACTCTCCGCTGATCTTGCTTTCCCTGTCAACTGCCTTACCCAACAAATGTCGTCCCCAAAATCGTCAAATTGGGTGGTATTGAAGCATGTTCTTCGTTACCTAAAGAGTTCCTTATCTCATGACATTTATCTTCGGCGAGATGCTAACTTGACGCTTCAAGCCTTCTCGAACTCTGATTGGGCTGGTGACTCTTTCCATGGCACGTCTACTTTGGCCTACATTATTTTTTTGGATTGAAACCCACTTCTTGGTCCTCTGGCAAGCAAAAGACGGTCCCTCAGTCTTCCACGGAGGTGGGATATCGCACTCTTTCTGTCACCACTATCGAGGGTAGGTCGCTTTAACACCTTTTTATGAAAATTAGGTTGTCTCTTCGTTCCGTTCCCATGGTTCGTTGTGACAATATGGGTGCACTCCGGTTATCTCTCCATATGGTTCAGCACTTACGCATGAAACGCATCTCCATTGATCTTAACTTCGTGCATGATCTCGTTGCCAAGGGTCTTTTCTGGGTTTCATATGTTAACACTCTTGACCAACTGGCTGATGTTCTCACTAAAACCCTCACTCCTTCTCGGTTCGAACTTCTTCGTTCCAAAATCTTCGTTGCCGATGGAACGTGCATTTTACATGGGCGTATTAAATAATATGTTTAATTATGTTGTATTATATTTAGTAGTTAGGGTTTAGTCTTCTAGTATGTTGTAGATGTACGTAAACATATATCTTGTGATTAGTGAAAAATATACATTCACTCATAAACCCTAAATCTCTTAGGCCAAACTCGAAAACATAAAGTTGTTTGTGTTCATTGTCCTTCCTCTACTTCAACTACTTCCATATAGAAATATTTATTTGACTTACATGTTCAAATGAGTCATAAGAAAACTAAATTAATCAGCAGATAACTTTGCCAAGTCCAATGCATAAGGATTGCTTCAAAACATGTTGTACATTAGTCTCAGATCATTACAAGTTAATGGCCTACACCATTCTTCTGAATATTCTCATCCCTGGACTGCGTTGAGAACAATATCGGTAACTCTAGAAAATAAATATCTTGGTATCAAGTGGAAAAAAATTATTAGATCCTCTTCATCCTTATTTAGGGTTGTGTATTTGGATCGAATCGAATCGGACTGAATCAACACTAGTATTTGATTTTGATCCTGACATAACAAAGATCGAAATCAGATCTATTCGAAACGATTCGACTCGATCCAAAATCATTCAGTTTCGATCCGATTTGATTCGATATTGATCATTTTTTTCTCTTTTTCCTTTATTTTAAATATTATATAATATTTTGTTTTGCATCTAAAATTAAAGGAAATTTGAATTTACGTGCATTAGTGGGTTTTTCATATGTTTATATATTAAGTTACTTAGTATTATTTCATTAGCAATTTAGCATTACATATATTTTATTATTTTATAACTTAATTCAATATACTATTATATATTTATTTATTTTAAAAAAATAAGATGAGTATTCGATTGGATCCGATTTTTCAATTAGGAGTTACTAATGGTGGATAGTCCAAGTACTGAGATGGTGACGAGCATTCTCTTCCAAGTGACTAACAATACTACGTTTGGAGGGTATTTGATCAGACACAAACCCACCACAATCGAAGTTATCAACAGAAATAGCACATGGTGTGGTTCATCTGGAGGAAATGATGGCGACTAAATCACCCAATGTTGTGCCTCAAAGAGAAAAGGAGCGGGGTAGGGAAGACCAAAACCGCAACCACAACAATAACAACATGAGTAGAAACAACAGATACCGGGATGCATCCCCCAAACGGTACACGCCTTTAAATGCAAATATCATGTCAGTGTACGGGGTGGCAAAGAGAAAGGGTTGGCTAAAAGAGCCCAGGAAAATGAAGGACTCTAAAGCAACGAGATACTCGATCCACTACTGTAAATACCATAATCAGAAGGGGCAGGACACATAGTTTTGCAAGGATCTCAAGGAGGAGATTGAACAATTGTTAAGGGTTGGCAAACTGGTTGAGTTTCTCAGAAAAATGAAAGAACAAGATGAAGGTACGGACAGAGAAATGATTCCCTTCCACAGAAAGAACAAGCAAATGGTAATCGAGCAGCCGCACGCCTATGAGTATCCAGAAATTACTGATGGCAATATCAAAAAGGCCATGATAAATGTGATATCAGGAGGTTCGGGGGGGGGGGGGAGGGAGGGGGCAGATTCCACCAATGCCCGAAAGAGAATTTCGAGGCTAGTTTTGTCGGATAGATTTATCAGCATGGCAAACATACCGAGGATCGAGGAGATGCCGCATGAAGAGGTCACTTTCTCTACCGCGGATCTACGAAAGCTGAAACCCGAGGTGGTTCAAACGAAAAATTTGGATTCCCTGTTGGTGATAACAGTGGATATAGCCAATTTTGGCATTACCAAGATGTTGATAGATGCAGGCAGTTCGGTCAATATTTTGTTCAGCTCTACTTTGGACAAAATGGGGTTGAATGGCGAAGCTCTGGAGCCAGTAAGAACTTTGCTTAACGGTTTTGGGGGTCCGAAAATTGTACCCCGTGGAATGGTTGTGCTTCCAACTTCCTTAGGAACTGCGCCACAAAGGAGAACACTCCTGGAAAACTATTTGATTGTCGACATGCGCTTCGCGTATAACGACATCTTATGAAGGCCAGCTCTGAATGCATTCTGGGCGCTGCCCTCGATCTACCATTAGATGGTGAAGTTTCCTACTCCTGTAGGTACATGTGAAGTGATCGGAGATCACATTGAAGGATGGACGTGCTACGTGAATTCACTTCGTTCTCAACCACAACAGGAGCAAGAGGTAGTAGAGGCGTTATCCCCCATGCAGATGGAGCACATCAACTAAGGGCCCCGATTTAATATTTTACAAGCCATCAGTACCCCGAACATTTTTAAACAACATTTATTCGTCCTCTCAGATGTGATAAGCTTGAGGGGCAAAATATGTAATAACTTAAAACAGGTACACTGAAGAATTGAGCCTGAATGCCAATTTTGGGAAGCACAGCAGGCCGAGCTATTAAATTAAGATCCACTCTATCCCATTATTTGAATAAGTCTCTGAGAGGGATACTTTTGAAAAATAATCTCAGGTCCCATAAATTGCTCCATTGCTTCGTCACGTGAAGTACCATCATTAAATATTAAATAAAAAAGGGACGGAGACTCTGTCTAACACGGCACGAGATACCGCATTCTCTTAAAAATAAAAAAAAGGAACAGAGACTCTGTCTAACACGGCATGAGATACCGCACTCCCTCAAAAATAAAAAAGGAATGGAGACTCTGTCTAACAGGGCACGAGATACCGCATTCCCTCAAAAATAAAAAAGGGACGGAGACTCTGTCTAACACGGCATGAGATACCGCATTCCCTCAAAAATAAAAAAAGGGACAGAGACTGTCTAACACGGCACGAGATACCGCATTCTCTCAAAAATAAAAATAAAAGGACGGAGATTCTGTGTAACACGGCACGAGATACCGCACTCCCTCAAAAATAAAAATAAAAAGGGACAGAGAGTCTGTCTAACACGGCACGAGATACCGCATTCTCTCAAAAAAAAGGGACGGAGACTCTGTCTAACACGGCACGAGATACCGCATTCCCTCAAAAATAAAAATAAAAGGGACAGAGACTCTGTCTAACACATCACGAGATACCGCACTTCCTCAAAAACAAAAAAGGGATGGAGACTTTGTCTAAACGACACGAGATACCACACTCGCTAAAGGGACAGATACTTTATCTAGAACGGCATGAGATACCGCAGTACCTCAATAATTAAAATGGGACGGAAATTGTGTCTAAAAACGACACGAAACGCCATGAATTCCCTAATAATAATGAGAGATTCGCAACCGATGCCCTTTTAAATGATTCTTATTCAATTTAGTCGAACGATAGGCTTACGCCAAACAGCATAACAAAACTATCGTGATTGTGAAAGGATAAAACGATGACAGCAATTGAAAGAAAATGCAGCAATATGCGCCCTGTATCAAGCAAATATTGTACCCAAGTCAGAATAAAGGACAAGCATACGATAATTACGGTTAGTTCAAAAATATAAAAGGCAACGCAGCGCCACAAATAACAAGATTAAAAATTGTTCAAAAAAAGAGAAATAAATGCAAAAGCTTCAAGCTTCAACTTCAGTTTTCATTCTCGTCATCGGAGGAGGGATACGCTGCAGGCACTGGGGGTGGTCGCGAGAGATCCCGAAGGACAAGATTTTTGTTCTCCAGAAGCACGGCAAACTCATCTGGCGCGTCAGGTTGAGCACTCATTGAAGGTGGCAGACTTTCTAAGTTAGAAACCACTACGAACGTACTGCATCTTATAGAATTGGTGGACAGTCATGACCTAAGCTTTCTCAGCCTTGCGAGCACCCCGACGAGCAAATATCTCTTCGAAGTTGCTGCTCCGAAGGAACTCCTTGGCAATTTCCACCCTCTGCTGAGCGGAATTCTATACGAGCACAAAGGAAATTAACAAGAAAGAATATAAAAAGACACCAAAATGCAAAGAGTCTAGATTCTTTACCTCATTAAGGTCGCGCAGATATCCAACACCATCAGCGTAATAAGCTTTCTCCTTCTCCGCCGCCACCTCCACCTCAAGTTCGATGACTCGTTTGGTCAGCTTCTCTTTGCTGGCCGAGAGATTAGATACTTGCAGTTGGAGCTGATCCACAACCTCATGCGCCTGCTTCGCTGCCTCCCTATCAGCATTGGCCCTTGCGGCATACTCTTTGACCTTCTGCAAGGCCTTCTCTTTAGCAATAAAAGCAGCCCTTAAGGCTTCAACATCTCCACCATGGGGCTCGTCTCTGCTATGTGGCTATCCCCCTTGTGGTCGTTTCATGAGCTTTGACTAATGCCACAAACATGGCATCCACAATCCCACCATACTAAAAAATAATGAGCAAACAAATCAACATTTACACCACAAGCCAAAACAATTAACTCATGAAGAAGTCTTTATTACCGCCGTCAACAAGTGAAGAGCATTGCACTCCACCATTCTCCTTTCTTCGGCAGAGATTGAATGAGGCACGACGAGGTTTGGGAGAAGAGTCTTCAGAGCATCGATAGAGGTAGTCTCTGAGACCTCATGTTCCCCAACTCGGGCACGTGGACAATGGCTAGACCCAGCCCCAACATTTTTCCCCATTGCGTGGGCAGGACCACCCGTAGTGCTCGGACCTCCTACATGAACAGCAGGTGGGATAGCTCCTTCGTTTTGGGAACAGGTCTGTTGCACTCTTCTTCTCTTGGTCTGGGCAATGCCCTTGGTGTTGTCACCCAGACCAACCACCGTATTTTTGAAAGCCTCGGCATGGCTAGCCTCAACAACAACTAGCGCAGTTTTGTGATTTCCACCCAGAATATTCTCGGAAGGATCGGCATGGGAATAGGCAGCGGTAGAAGCTGACAGCTCGGCAATGTTTTTTTGTTCTTATTCTTCCTTTTTCTTGGAGGAGGAATTTCTACAGCGGCAGTGGTTTGAGAGCTTGCCTGGTCGACAGAACGGCTCGGTTTATGCGGGCGTGGTGATTCATAATAAATTCTCCTGCAAGAATATCACATCATTAGAATCTTCATATTATTAACACAAATTAAAATATCAAAAATATGCAAAATTATACCAAGAGTAAATCTCCCGTTATACGGGATCAGGGACAAACCCGCTAACGATAGGACTCAACTTTCTACCAGTTTCTTAACATCAAACTATTGATGTCGCACTAAATTAGGGATAAACTCGCAATCCCATGAAGTCGCAGATATACCGGGGGGTATCGCCACCCTTGATCTGGTATACCAATCTCGGTGATATTGCCTGAATTCGCCTTCATAGCTTTCTTCGATGTAGAAATACCCTTTTTCTAATCTTTCCCGTACTCCGTAGCTTCACCATTCAGGAACTTACAATGTCGTTGGGCTTTAACATGATAGAATCCTTCTTCTCACCTCGCAATCTCAAACAAAGCATAAAACTCATTGGGGCTTTGAGGTTCACCCAGCGCTTTCAAGACAATAATGAAACCTATCATGTTTTCATAAGAATTTGGGGTAAGTTGTCCGGGGACGAGATCTATAGTCCTCAGGAGCATTCTAAGTTCAAATGGAATTGGGAAGCGGAGCCCATTCAATAGTTGGCCTACAAATACAGTCATATGCCCGGGTGACGGCGTGTGCATATGGTCATTTGGATCGGGAAGGACAATTTGATACCTATTCGCCTTCAGTATGTCAAATTTCTCACGGTTATCCCAAGATGAAGACTCCTGAGAATTATTGTTTTCACTCTGAGCCACCTCGTGCTCAATGTTGGCACCGAGATTCTTACTCACAGGTGAACCAATGGCTTCTATATCAACTAGCTCAATTTCATTCATTGTGGCTATGTTCGAGCCTACAAGAGCATTGGATGGGCCCACCACATAGTTCATCGATCTGGAGCTTGAGCCGCTACTCGACTCACTCCGAGATGTTGATTCAGTATTCACAATCATTGACGAGAAAGAACTGAAATAATTTAAAAAAGAAACAAAAGCTGACTGCGGGCGAATACGTCACTTTCGGCTCTCATAACACTCTCGCAACGTGCCTAATGTGGCTACTTATCGAAAAATATAAAAAAACTCACAAACAAGAGCATATTAATTACTTGACTCAATACGTGAAAGCAGAAACATTTGTTCGATCGATTGACCTGAGAAGCGCGAACAAGATGGAAACTATTAAAATTCCAATAATAATATCATTATAGCAAGCTACAACAGCAAAATATTCTAAGGCACTGCATTGAACGCTCTCAGTTCGATGCCAAGAGCAACGAACCGATGGTGTTCGATGCAGACCGCATCGAACGGGTCCCGTTCAATGTGGTTTACCTAAGGCAGCAAGTTCGCAAGGAGCAAAATGAGCTTCTCGCAGCATTTTACCCTTTATATAGGCAGTGGAAAGCCCATCAAATCCACAGCAAATTAAGCATCAAACGAGCGCCTCGAACACCGTCCCGTTTGATGCACCGTAACTAGAGCATTGAACTCATCATGTTCGATGCGCAACATCATCTTTCAATAACAATTGCAAACTATTACAATCTGTTTAGAAGTAACGTATGATTAAGAATATCTCAAACCAGTACAAAAACCTTATCAAGGTGGTACGCATCCGATCGCTTCCCAGTCAAGGACTTATTTTTATAAGTTCGGAAGCCCCTCTCTACTCGACACTGTCTCCCGAACTGGGGGGATTATGTGGTGGAGATATTTTAGGATTGGCCCAACACCGCATATTGGGATGGCCCAATAGTTTATCAAACAGGTCCTATTCGATGTTTGATGTGCATCGAACGACATTTATTCGATGCGTGCATCGAACCAATCTGATTCGATGTGGATATTACACTTGTCATTGGGACCCCGGGACGGTGGCTATATATACCCCGTCCCCTTGTAATTTGTTCTCTAATTCATCGGACAATCACTATGAGATACTTAATATTGAACAACTGAGCATTCGATACTGACCTAGATAGAAATCGAACTTTCGATATTGACCTTGACCGAACGTTGAACATTCGATATACTATTCGAAGATGGATACCAAATTCGATACGGAATAGAGCATCGAACCTATTGGACTCGACACATACTAATTCGATATAGGACTTTTACAGCACATCCAACATCGAACGACGACAATTCGATACGTGAGCTTCGAACGCTCTACATTCGACACGTTGTACTTATATTGTAATTTACATGTTTTACCTAGTAAGCTTGTAATAGGTGTTCCGGACCAAGCTACTCCGTTCATTAATCAATTAGCATTATATTGGTTATTTATATAGTATTATTTTATTGTGTTTTATTACACTGACGAAATAAGACCAAAATAAAAGGAATACTTGATCGCTTCAATTAAGAAATGTCTGATTTGTAATATATTATTAGGAAAATGGAATAGAGTTTTAGAATCTCCTCTGGATTGTTTATTCTTCGTGTAGATATGAAATAGGAAATAAGTAAATTCAGTCTCTCCTTCTTCAAGACCGCCACAATTAAAATTTGGGGTATATATTACGAGCCTCTTGTTTCAGTTTCTTCTTTATGGTTTGCCTGTGTTTTTGTTAATTTGGTTGTTGAGACAATACCTCTTATTTTTCCACCTCTTGACTTGTTGGGTTTAGGATTCGTTAAGTTCTACAATTATCAAAACAGTCACATTCCTATGACCTTCATCATCACGGTTAGAGCTTCTTCTAGCCATGGAACAAGGCAATAATATTATGTTCTAGGTACAATTTATCAAAAAAAGGCGTAAGACATCGTAAGACTTGGCATTTTAACGAAAAACGTTTCGTTTGATAACTTTTGGATCAAACTATTGAATTGTCATCTCATCTAAAAGTTTAAGTTGTTAAAGAGTTTTGACATTTAATATTTCATCACACCCTCACGTGTAGACTGTAAATCTTTTTATTACACTTGTCACGTGACATTTTTCGATAATTGGGTGACGATAGGATTCGAACCCAGGACCTCTTGTGGCATGAGCTCTGATGCCATACTAAATTTGTCATCTCATCAAGTTGTTAGAGAGTGGAGACATTTAATATTTTAAACACAAAAAACGGAGCACCAAGTAAAAAAACATGACGATTTCATGCAACCCTTTTTCTCTATTGCATTTTTTCAAACTATGGGGTCTCATGTCCTACATTATTTTTTGTAAACATTTTCAAAAATGTAAAATATTATGCAGATAGAATTAAGATAATGTTATTAGAATTGGAAACGAACAGAAAATTTTACTGAAAATTGATCAAGCTCTGCACGTAGTCGTGTAGAATTATTTTTCTCTTTACTTATTGGAACACACAAGCAATACTTCAATATATGGTAAATAGTTATAAAGAATATCCAGGATACACCAAGTAGATTATGCATGTATTTAGGTAGTTGTAGACTTGTAGTACTATTCTAAGTATCCACCTTTGTCGGATTGGGAAAAAGGTCATAGAAATAAGTTTCAAGTGATTCTACGTTGTCTTACAGCGTGTTGATCAATGCTTCGATACCTTCTCCACTTTTGGTATCCATCAAAACCGAGAAATTCATCAAGGGTAGGGTTGTCGTCCCGACCCAAATCGGCTTTCCCCATTCATCGTCCACCTCATACACGGGAAACCTACACCAACTAGTGAAACCAAACTATTAAACTATGAAGCATTTCTAGAAGAATCTATAGTATTCGAAATATATTTATGTAATTATAATAATAATATGGATGAACCTAGAGTAGTCCATACTACACTAGTTAAAGAATGTGCTAGGAATATTCTAAGAATCCATCTAGAGAATTCATATATAATATCTAATAAAGAATAGTCTAGAAATGATGCATATGGAGAATTGTAGAGATCTCCTCATACACCTATAAATACACCCCATGGGGATCTTGTAAACCAATCCTAAAACATTTGAGCAATACACTCTAAAGATTTTGGAGATAAGTACTGCATATTCTAAACACTCTAAATACTCCATATTCTCAACTACATCTAAAATTACCTTCCCCTCCACTATTCACATAAATACAAATACAAATCTTCACTATCCTACAAAACATCTATCATATATAAATCTCCTATGTTCTAACAAGTGGCATCAGAGCTTGTTCGATCTAGAACAGTCGTCATGGCTGATCCTCGCATTATGGAATCAACTCCATTGTTCAATGGAGAAAACTACGACTATTGGAGCATTCAGATGAAGACATACCTCGAGTCTCAAGATCTATGGGATGTTATTGAACAAGACATTATTATTCAAGATGGGGCCAAATCTTCGACAAGTGAGGTAAGTTCCAAGAAACTAAGACGCTAAAATGCTAGAGCTCTTTCTATTATTCAACAAGGCATTAGTGAATCTATGTTTTCAAGAATAAGAAATGCCACCACCGCAAAGCAAGCTTGAGACACCTTAAAAGAGGAATTCCAAGGTAATGCTAAGGTGAGAACTATTAAATTACAAGGCCTGAGAAGAGATCTAGAAAATCTTAAAATGAAAGATTCGGAACTTGACAAGGATTATTGTTCAAAACTTATGGAGATTGTCACCCAAATGAGAGCTTATGGAGATAACATTTCTGATGAAAGAATTCTCGAAAAAGATCTTGACCAGTCCTGAGATGTACGATCCCATTGTAGCCGCTATTGAACAGTTGAATGACCTATCAACAATGACGGTCACAAAATTAATGGGCTCCCTACAAGCACATGAGCTAAGGATGAATAGGCGACATGAATGCTCACTTGAGAGTGCCTTTCAATCAAAGCTCAACATCAAAAACGAGAAATTAAGAGACGAAGGAGGCTCGCGAGGATGGCAATGAGAAGGAAAGCACGAGGAGACCAAAGGTGAGTACCCCCCTTGCCGAATATGCAAGAAAACTAATCACCTAGAAAAATATTGCTACCATCGAGGAAATCCACAATGTGAAAATTGTAAGAAGTTTGGGCATGAGGAGAGAAATTGTCGATTGAAGAAGAATCATCAAGACAACTACTCAGAAGATCATCATGAGAAGGAACATATCTTCTATGCATGTGAATTTGCAATCGAGAAGAAAGAAGAAGATTGGTACATTGATAGCTGATGTAGCCATCACATGGAATCCAACGAGAGGATCTTCTGTGATCTAGACACATCGATCAAGAGTAAAGTTAAGATGGGCAATGGAGAATTGCTAGAGACGAAAGGTAAAGGTACAGTCGCCATCGAAACAAGAAAAGGTACGCATTTTATTAAAGACGTACTCCTAGCACCTAGTGTTGATCAACATCTATTAAGTGTTAGCCAAATGATGGAGAACGGATATTCGCTTCACTTTGAGGGGGGTCATGTCGAATTCATAACTTGAAAAATAATGTGGAGGTTGCTGAAGTGAAGATGGGAAGAAACAAAAAATTTCCTATTCACTGGCAATATTTAAAACATAAAGCCATGGTAGCAAAACTTGACGACACAAGCTTATGGCATCGAAGATTTGGACATTTTAATCTCAACGCCATACGACTACTTTATCAAAAGAAAATGATGAGAGACCTCCCACTTATAAACGAGAAGGGGAATGTTTGCGAAGGGTGCATGCTCGACAAGCAACATTGGTAACCATTTCCAAAGGAGAAAGCATGGCGAGCAACACAAATATTGGAGCTTGTCCACACTAACGTATGCGGCCCAATGCGAACATCTTCCCTAAGTCAAAACAGATACTTCATCCTCTTCATAGATGACTATACAAGAATGACAAGGGTATATTTCTTTAAAAATAAATCAGAAGTATTTGGAATCTTCAAGAGATTCAAGAACTTTGTTGAGAAACAAAGCGGTCACAAGATTAAAAAGTTAAGAAGTCACCGTGGTATGGAGTAAAACTCTAAAGAGTTTGACAAGTTCTGTGAAGATGAAGACATGGAGCACCAACTAACGGTCGCCTACACTCCACAACAAAATAGAGTCTCAAAAAGGAAGAATCGAACGGTAATGGAGATGGCAAGATCCATGCTCGCTGAAAAAGGATTGCCAAAGATGTTTTGGGCAGAGGCTATCTACACCTCGGTCTATCTACTTAACCGGTGTCCAACAAAAGCAGTACTCAACAAGACGCCAATTGAAGCTTGGTCTGGACAGAAGCCTTCCACCAAACATCTTAGGGTCTTTGGATGTATATGCTATGTCCACATTCCATCAGTAAGGAGACACAAGCTAGAAGATAAGACGGAGAAAGGTATATTCCTCGGTTATAGCTCTCAGTCAAAAGGTTATAGAATATACAATCTAGAGACTAAGAAGCTTGTTACGAGTCGAGATGTTGAGTTTGACGAGCAAGCGGCCTGGAACTAGGAGACGGAGAATATAGAGAGGAGATGGATATCCACACCAATGGAAGAAGAAGGTGCGAGAGACAATGACGAGGATGACGAACAAAATTCAGGTACGGCTCCTTTATCCTCTTCAGAAAGTAATACTCCAAGACAAAGCGATTCATCACCAGAATCTCCACCATTAAGGATGAGGTCCTTACGTGATATCTATGAAACTTGCAATTTTACTGTCTTGGAACCAGTCAACTACAAAGTAGCATCTAAAGAAAAAGTATGGGTTAAAGCTATGGAGGAAGAGATAAAGATGATTGAGAAGAATAAAATTTGGGACTGGGTTGATCATCCAAAAGATAAAGAAGTAATTGGAGTCAAGTGGGTCTACAACACAAAGTTGAATCCCAATGGTTCTATACAAAAGCATAAAGCAAGGCTTGTACCCAAAGGATACGCTCAACTACCGGGGATAGAC
This sequence comes from Linaria vulgaris, assembly GCA_948329865.1. NCBI lineage: Eukaryota > Viridiplantae > Streptophyta > Magnoliopsida > Lamiales > Plantaginaceae > Linaria > Linaria vulgaris. The sequence continues at coordinate 125,564,784 of OX415250.1, read as the reverse complement.
TACACAGAGACATTCGCCACAGTTGCTCGGTTGGATACGATAAGAGCACTTATTGCTCTTGCCTCACAAAAACAATGGAAAATCTTCCAACTTGATGTGAAGTCAGCTTTTCTAAATGGAGAGCTACAAGAAGAAGTATATATCGAGCAGCCTGAAGGATTCATGACGAAAGAAGGAAAAGTCTTACGACTCATTGAAGTACTATACGGGCTTAGGCAAGCACCTCGAGCCTGCTATAGCAAGATTGATGGATATTTTATCGACGAAGGATTCAAGAGGAGTAAAAATGGGCCAACTCTCTACATAAAGTCCCAAGGTAACACCAATATACTCATCATCTCTTTTTATGTTGATGACTTAATCGTCACAGGGAATGATATAAAGCTAATTGAAGAATTCAAGAAAGACATGATGAACACATTTGAGATGAGTGACTTGGGATTGATGCACTACTTTCTTGGAATTGAGATAAGCCAAGAAGAAGAAGGTGTCTTCTTATCATAAAAGAAGTATATCGAGGGTATGTTGAAGAAATTCAAGATGGAAGAATGCAAACCCTTTTCTACTCCATTGGTTCCGAATGAGAAGTTAAAGAAGGAAGATGGAACGAATCAAGTAGATGCATCCATCTATCGTAGCCTAATTGGAAGTCTACTATACTTAACAGCTACGAGGCCCGACATTATGTACGCGACAAGTTTGCTATCAAGATTCATGCAGAGCCCAAGCCAAACACATTTTGGAGCTGCAAAGAGACTCCTCAGATATCTGCAAGAAACAAAGACTTTCGGCATATGGTGTAAACCAAGTTCAGAAAGAAACCTTTCTGGTTTCACTGATAGTGATTGGGCAGGATCTGCGGATGATATGAAAAGCACGTCTGGGTACGCGTTCAAGCTTGGCTCAAGTATAATATCATGAGGTTCAAAGAAACAAGAGTTTGAGATGAAGGCTTGATGATCTCTGTGGATATCAATTGCACATTCAAATCCATCTTTTTAGTTGTTTGAGTTGCAAATAATTAACACAAATTAATTGGTACTATCAATGTAACTTGTAGTTGTACTCCAGTACTCCACAAAATGGAAACTTTGGCCATTTTATAGACCAGCCACGACAAGTTGACTGGTCATATAATGTGTATGGTATGGGATTTCTGTTACTATGCGACAATTAATTATTAAATTACTACTTCGTTTGGTCCACGATGGAGTGCATGCCTATGTGCATGTATATATCTTCCTAGTATTAAACGGTTAATCAAGAGTCTAGGGAGTATTCCCACAAAATCGAATAGGTAAGGGCTTGATAGGGCATTTTTTTTTTCTTTTCTAAACGTTACGGGAGAAATAGTGAAACATCCTATATGTTGAGGGACTTTCCGGGATTTACTCTTCTAGTTAAAATGCTGAGTTCAATAAGTACATGATAATTACTTTAAAAGAAATAAAGCCTTATAATAATAATACTACTTTTATTTAAAAACAAAAAGAAAAAAGAAAGAAAGAAATGTATAACCTTGCTTATCTGCAATAATGGTTTGGCTTACTAAAGGTGCATGCATTGCTGGGTTGGACAGAACAAGGAAATACGTTAAATAGGGGCGGCGTAATAAATGATCAAAACTTTTACTGAACTCCAAAATAAGTTCAATGACAAAATTGAACTTCCAGTCAAGAAGCGATAATGGAGAACAATAATTGACTGACGAAACATCTTTTACAAGAAATATCAGTTTATGTCTGATATATTAACACCTTATTAATTTTCCAAATATAATTTATTTATTTTGCTTGTCTATTAATTTCAAAAACAACGAGTTACATAACAAATAATGCAAATAGTTACATTGGATATAATTAACCAAACATCAATTGACTGGTTTGAGTTTACAATCTACACTCTACACCAACTTTTCCAAATTCAAATATGTGACTGGTTTTGAACACATAAGATGAGATCATATATAAGTTATTCAGGTATAATTTTCAAAATTTCCAATCATTTTCCATACTCTCCAGGACATTTAAATGGTGTTAGATATCATGAGAAGACAGACCAGAAAAGCTACTGCTTTTGTTGTCGGAGAAACTCTTTCATCTGTGCGAAAATTTCAGCTTTTACGACAAGTCGCATCTTCTTATTATTTTCCCATAACAAGCCTCCATACTCTCTTGCGAAATCGCAAGCAGCTTCAAAGACATCCTGGCACACAAAGGACATGATCGTAATTTCAGTAACAACAGAAAAAGAAACAAATGAGAACAACATCCATGCTTAAACTTGCTTAGGAGCATACCCTTGATGGAAACTCATCGTAAAGGTGAGCTGGAGTCACCTCCACTCTGTTCAAGTCCGCTTCCCACAACCTAATCTGGTGGAGTGAAAAAAGATGGGGGGTTAGCAGTTAAGACGAAAATTGCTCACGATAACATCATAAAACATGAAATAGCTTCGTATATGTTGCATATACTAAAGCAGAGCAAAATTCTTCCTTGAGGTAAAGTTTCGCTTGTTGGGATCATTGTATATGGGAGAAGCACGCACCTGGTCAGTAACATTTTCTGGCACCGATGGTACCCTCTGAGCGACTCGAGGATGTGCATTCTGCTGAAGAAAAGATACTATCTGCACTCCAAATGTCGGGAGAAAAATGCAGAAGATTTACTAATTAGTATAGTGACTAATTACTAACATGGATTTACTGCCTGAGATCAATTTCTGATGCACGCACAAAAAGGAAAAGCGTTTAATATCTAAAATTAAGAGGTGAAACGGTGTACTAAGCAAGAAAACTGACCACAAGCAGCAAATGAAAATCAAAAGTCAAAATATACGGTAAAATGTATTATCACTACTTGCCTGATCTGCAGAAATGCCATTTAGAAATGCTTTGTACAAGCTTTCTTTGTTAATTGCACCTACAATGAGGTTCGGAAGCTGGTACTCGATCCTGTAATTTCAGAGTACAATTGCTTTCATGCATGTAATATCTGTAAACTATGAAAATGTATCAATTTAGGCAAGATGTTCACCCATCTGTCCTCATGTGAGAAAACCATCAACAAAACACATGAGGCCACGAATTAAATGTTAGCGTACCTTGAGAACAGCCGCAATATCTCACAATGTAATTTAGACTGTGAATATGCATAGACGCGAAAGTTTGTTTCCACGACAACAAATCCCTGACGCAAGGAACACATATAAAAGGTTTTTAAATATACTCACTCAAAAGTACACTCTCTTGCAGTGCTCAAGAAAATATCAGAATGGTACAGCATAGAAATAAGTGCCACAAAAGAACCAAAAGTTGCAATCAAATCATAGGTTCATTCTGCTAGAGTCGAGCAGTATATTTGGAGAGGTATAAACATTCTTAAGACCTTTGGTTCGACAAAAATGAGTGGGAAGAAATTCATAGCAACCAGATTTAAAGTTTACTGGCTACACTGGAATACCATAAACATATTCAATTATATTATTAAACCTGAGAAAGCTAGAAAATCCTAATTCTTTCATAAACCTGCATGTCTCCAATTTTGTTAATATATCAAACATAATTGAGAGATACAAATCAGGATACTTGACCGATAATCATCATAATTACTTAACAACCTCCAAATATTGACTACATATTAAAAAATTAGAAGCTGAAACAGCCAAGGGTTTGTAAACTTTTAGCGCTTATCACATCCGTTACTTTTCTCATATTAACTTTGGAGATATGACACTTTTAAGTACTAATAAAATTTTCAAAAATCAACATATGATATGTTGGAGTTGCGCTGCCCTGACTAGTCATATTTATAGGAACCAAATAGAGCCTTAAGTTAATTACCTGTTTTCTTGATGATGAATCAGCTAAGCTGATGGAGAGATTGGTAATTAGTTTTGTTGGAATAAACCAACTCTCTTTCCTGCCCTGGACAAGAACCATCCTCGATGGTTAGTATAGGATGAAAGCCGGGTTAGGAGCAATAAAGCAATTGATGAAAAAAGCTCCACCTGCTGGAGTTTAACCAATCCTAAATCTTGAAGATCCTTTATTATATTTCGCTGAACATCCGTCAATGTGTTTAGGTTATATGCCTGGAAAAGGACATATAATTTGTCCAGATGTGATTAATGGGGGGAAAAAAAAAAGTAGTCAAGTATCAGGCTGAAACTACTCAAGGAAATAAGAGGATTACCAGCCCATCATATACGGATTCATTTTCAAGGTTCTTTCTTCATGTATTACAAACCCCAAAAAGGCAATACACACACAACACATTAACAATTGTTCCTATCAATCTAGGTGTCTCATACCTGGCCAGTAACATGAAAGCTAAGCTCTAACAGAAACGACATAAGCTCTGCAGTATCGAGACCTCGTTCCTACAAAAATGAGAAGATCAGAACAGATTGTTGAGGAAAAATTAAAATGTTTTACACAAATAACGACTGAGATAAAATAACAGAATTTAGTTGAAGTTCAATTCGAAGGGGAAACAATGGGAGAAGCGCTTAAATCTATATTCTCAGGTTTAGTTAAATTTCATCAAATGGGCCTAACACAGACAAAAGGTTTGTCATAACTAGACAATTTTTGTTTGAGGATAAGGCTGGACAGGTGAAATTAGATGCTAGGGGCGAGACTTGTGCTCTCGCCCCGTTGAGATCTTGCCATGTGTACAAACACCCACCCACTTTGTGCATGTGGCAAGATCTCAACGGGGCGAGAGCACAAGTCTCGCCCCTAGCATCTAATGTCCCGGCTGGCCAGAGAAGATGCAAGGAGATATGGCTATGGCTAGAGACTAGGAAGGAGTATAAGATTATCCAGTCACTAACTCTTTGTTTTACATGATAAAAGAGCTAAATAAAATTCCGGAAATGGTGTGATCTGACATTAGCGTTGTTACAGCTCATTAGCGATAGAGTCAGAAAGAAGGGGAAGACAACAAAACTATAAGAATAAAAGAGAGCAGGATAAGGTACCTCACAATTACTTATATATTCTCTGACAATGTACCAAAGCTGTGCATTCATGTCCATCAGCTATACCAGGCACCCATCAGTATCAGCTTGACCAAGAAATGTATCCTAACAAAACTTATTATGCACGTACCAGAAACTGGAAGCCACTTTCAGTCAACTTTGGAGGCTCCCTGTCATCTCTGTAATGCAGATATGCATCAAACATTACATAGTATATTGCAGTGTGCAAATAAATGGACGTGTTGGGTGCAGGAAATACTTTTGACTCAGAAGACCACGCTGGAAAATTTTCATCATGGAAGAGCTGATGTTTGTCGATTTTTCGGCTTCAGCAGAGTTTATAAGGTTCAGCAAGAAGAACTGATTTGCCACAATTAGTAAGTCAGAGTGGGCAAACCATATAGAGGAACTGCAGAATAAATGTACATGAAACCAACTAATAAAAATTCATTTCGTGCATAGATCTTCTTCCCTCGGTAAGCATTTGGCAGAAGTTTTCTCATAAAAGATAAAAGTAAGAAAATAATATTGGTAAAAAACAGAGACAACTGTCAAAAAATATAAATTAAATTTCATACCTCCCATTGCTCAGTAGCATATGCATCTAATTCCTCCAAGCTAGGAAGCCGTACAGTGATATTTGAAGGCATTGGTTCTCTAGGTAAAACTCCCCTGCAGCACAGATTCAAAGTTACCATCATATGCATTCAGTCTCCAGAATAAATGTCACTTTAGCTTAACATAAGGAAAGAAGAAGGACGCATATGTAAAACCAAACCACACCCTTCAACTATATGGTTCTGCAGATTACGCTGAAATGTTGAATTCAGTCGATAAGTGGTTTCCGTCTTCCTGCCACAATACCAAAAATAGAAACTTAACCAATATTAAGCAAGATCAAAACACCAACAGCATCAACATAATATCAATGTCATAGCAATAAACAACCAAAAAAGACACAGGCTCATTTTTAGCAGCACGCTGTTATGATGAATGGGAGAAAGTAATATATGCTAAACATGGATATAAACTAAGTAATGTGCCAAGTTTTTTGTTTACTCTACTAAAGATTCTCGCTTCGAAAATAATACTGCAGCACATCCAATAATGGAGCTTGCCTCATTGAAAAACATTCAACTCATTCAGTAATCCCCTAGGTTGCACGGATACGAATACGAGAATCCGTATCCGTAGGATACGGATACGTGGATACGATTTTTTTAAAATTTACAAGATACGATACGTGTAGGATACTTCGAATATTTTCAAGATACTAATCCCTTGATAGAATCCGGGACATAAATTAATCTGCTAGCGCAGGAGTGCATCTCAAACATATATTTCACTTCTACTGGATGCTCTCAGTACAGTCGGGTTATGACCTGACACGGTCAACAAGCAAGCACAGATAAATCATAGTGCCGCCTCCTTTGGCATAACAAGTAAGAAATTCTCATGAGTCATGACCATAGCCAACTTTCGTCTATGAAAAGGTGAAGTACAAATTATGGAATAGAACACAAAGAAAAGGAATGCCTCCAACTATATTCGCTCCACAGAATATTCTAATGCCACTACAATTTGAAATGGTGCAATTGTAAAGCTGAAAGTCGACAGTACCTTTCAACAGTTTCAGTCAGCACTCTCAGCTGAATTAATCTATCCAAGGCCACTCTGTGCTTTGTGACCCCATCAGCTAGCACCCATTCTTCCAACCATGAGGCTATCACTGGTCCATCTATGTACAGCAGTTCCAGCACGTATTTCTTCGCCAATGGAGGCAACGATCTGCGCTCAAAATCAAAAAATGGATAATCAATGTTAAAAACAAAATGGACAAGGACAAGTGACACCAGCAGTAAACAAATTAATTCATAAATCTTAAAAAACAAAGTTTTGATACCATCGAGCATAACTTTAACGAAGAAATATAGAATGTAACTCGAAAATTTTGCAAATTGAAGTGATTAACCATTACAAAATGACTCTAAAAATCCTCTTATAAACGGATCTAATCCAACCAACGAACCGACTACAATCCAATGTTAGCTACATTCGCAACAAGCTCCCGCATCCAAGTCGTGCACTATCCAGTCCAAGCTCAGAACTCCCACACTTGACCAGCATTATGGTCGTACGGATTAAAATCCTATTTCCCGTTCCAATCCAAACGCCATATTACGATGAGAAACGAAGCATGTTTATAATCAGTGACCTACACTACATTCCAATACACAACATAACGTGAAATTTTGCAAATTGAAATAATTAACCATTACTAAGTGACCCAATAGTCTTCCTACAAAAGGATCTAATCTAACAAGTGAAACCCGATTACGATCCAGTCTAGCTACAATTCCAATCCAAACGACGTATTTAGGTCAGAAACAAAGCTCGTTCGCAATCATTACCAACCAAACCGTACGATACATCTCTAAACACATCAATCTTTCGCGGCCAAAACCAAAATCACGTCATACCGCCGCACCTAATCAAGCTCCTTATTACCATCCCCGCTACACAACACAACTAAAGCATCACCTTTCATACATACATACATACAGTGATACAGTAGAGTAGCAGGGTCCAATACTAACATAATTAACCCTAAATTAAGCTGTTACTGACGAAAATAAGATGAAAAAGAAACATTATATAAGTACCTGAGAATGGCTTCGCAGATGAATGAATTTAGGTAAAGCTTGTCGAGTTTGGTGGCGGGTAACGATGCCACCATGTCCATGAAATTCCTCGCTACAATTTTCACTTGCGGCATCTTATTTAATATATTTTATATATATATATAAGCCGCCGCCGCCACAGGGGGGCTGATTCCGGCGCCGGAGATTTTAGGGTGGGGATTGGGCGGAGGTGAGAGGGGCACAATTAGTATTATTAAGTATTAATAATTATTAATCGTGTTATCAATAGATTCCAATATTGGCTACGCTTAAGGGGTTGAGCTCGCTTGCCCGAGGTGTCCGCACAAAATCGCAAATATTGGGGGACATTTGGCTTTTTGAAATCTTAGGGCGCACTTTGTAAAGATGTCCAAATGTTAGAGGATGGGGGTGGGGAGAGATTTACCCTAGAGATAATTTTGAACGTCAAAAGGTAAGAAAATTCCATCTATTTTCAATATCTATATTAGTCCATTTTTATAGAAAATGAGACGTTGTCTATAATTCTATAATTAGATTATTAATTATATTATCGATAACATTACATTTAGAAGTTGCTTTTTTTAATTTTGGAAGATTTTGCTGGCTATTTCGTCAACTTGGGTTCCAAGTCATCGAAAAGCAAAAATAAAAAACTTAAGAAGATCTTCTAGGGATAAAGAACAAATATGTTGATTTATGAAGCCAATCATATTCAAATAGACCTTTATTTATGAAAATATTCGATAGTGCAGAAGATATAACATTGTCCAAATCTAAAAATGACTCTAACGTTCCTTATTATACATTAATCCGCTTCAACGATAATCATATCGAGTTTTGTAAGAATATAATCTTGAAGGTTTAGGAAGTTCATTTATGCATGGAGAGTAGGGTTTAACCATTTCATCCTTACATTATATTCTTCGTGAGAAGAAGTCAGTATCGTGATAGAAATACTTTGATTGAAGGCGAGATAAAAACGAATACAAAGACGGCAACACAACCCACGAAGAAGAACCAAGTTGTTTATGCAGTCAAATATAATGGGATATGCAGTAGTGTCTAAGTAAATTGTCATTAAATTAGTTTGGTTTGAAGGGAGATTATTCAGTATTAGGTGTGATTTCATGTATTAGGTGTTTAACTAAACAACGCTATGAAATAAAATAGAGTTATGTACAAAAACGCACCGCCATTAACGCCACTACCACCAGACATCAATTTTCCGACACTAACTAAGTCTGTCTCACCCAGAGGCCAACATAGTCGAGACTTCAAAAAAGATTACATCAAGTCGAAGAAAATATAGAGATGACTCACGCGCACACATAGAATGAAATATGAAAGGAACCCCTAATTTGAACCAAATCAGATACGTAGGAATAGCAATACAATGAATCAAGCTCAAAGATGTGCAGATTGATGAAGAAAAAAACTGCCAAGAGAGAAAATTCATCATACAAAAAGATGTGACAAAGGAAAACCCATTTAAACGCATGATTATAGCTAGCGAACTTCATACCCGGATGACAAACCAGTGGAGGGAGACAATAATTATTCAAATCATTATCAAGCCTTGGTACTTCACCGTGTTATAAACAAAACGTGATTTGATGTGATCACTCCAAAATAAGTTTGAACTCGTGGATCTAGGGTTAGGGTGTTATTGCATGAAAGGGTTGTCGCCCAAGAAATGAGAGATGATACTAACGGATCGACCTTGGCAATCGTTTGTAGTTTCCTATCAATTCGAAAGTGGTCACCGAACTTTCGTGCAGACACTCATAAGGTGAAGAGTGGAATCACGTGGGTTCGCATTCTTAATTTGCCAATGGAATTATTTAGGGGATCAATGGTTCAAGCTCTCGCAACTCGTATAGGTGATCCAACATAATTGATTGGAATACCTATAATGCTACAAGCGGTAGGTTTGCGCTTCTGTACAAGTTCTTACAAACAAACCTTTAAAACACAAATATGATCAATGAGAATATCTACCAAGTTGTCTATGAGAACTTGTCGTCCTTTGTCATGAATGCAGAAGGGTTGGTCATAGCAAAATTACGTGCGCAAGAAAGAAATCGGTAACCATTGAAGTAATTGACCTAATGACATTTGGGGATCTAGAGGGGGGAAAAAAGGGGAACAAATTCGAGTGGGTCATAGGCAAAGCACTCAAGGAGGAATATGGCGACCAAATGGAAGTCAATTACAGGAAAAAAAAACACAAAAAGTGCGCCACATGTTAGGTCAAACAAAAATCGGTCGAGAGAAAATAAAGAGGTCAGAGGTGCGAAAAAGCTCAATATGCGACACAAGTGAGACAATTTGCGGCACAAAAAGACAACACAATAGATAAGATAGTCCTACCTGTCATGTTAAACCCGCATGCTAGGAATGTAACAAGATGGGGGCAAAGAAGTCTTTACCTAAAAGAAACCTAAAGGTGAGGGAGAGTAATAAAGAAGGGATAGGTGTCTAACTAGAATAGAGGCGTGAATCAATTTGAACTACTGGTGAGAGAGGAAATCACATATTTGCAAAGTTGCATTGATACGGGAATGCCAAAGACTTCTACATTTGCCATGGGATATTAAATTAAGCTGAACTCCAAGAACTATGATTAAAGTGGTTGATGCTTTGGGAAAATTGAAGTTGAATGATAGGAAGCATGAAATGTTTTTGGATAAACCTCCTCCCAGATCTATAATATTTTGTGTACAGACATGGTCTAATGACCTTTAGTTCTTTCTTGTTTTGCAAAAAAAAAAAACCTACGTTAAAATCTTCGTAAGATTTTCATAGTGAATTAAAACATGTCAATTCAATGGGGCAAGATTGGGCTGAATTGGATTAAAATATTTTATTTCAAGGGTTGCAATGGGGCTAAATGTTCATTGGACTCAAATTTTTTATTTCAGAGCCACAATTATCCATTAGGTTTCGTAAATTAAAAATATGAAATCTCAACTCATCATATTTATTTTTAGTCAATAGTTAGTGCATAAAGTTCAAAGCTAAGCCAACGTCTAACCACATTATAATTACTCCTTGTGGTTTTTAAATTTTAAGTACCTTTACAAATTTCTCTCGAAGTATTGAGCTTAGTTTGGAAGGTAGTTGTGGGTAAAAGTATATGTTAATTACATGTGTTTACGTTTGCCCAAATGTAAATGACATAAATAACTTGTTCATAAATACCTATTGCAATACCTCTGAAGGAATTGCAGTAGTAGTCGTTCTCCTTTCTCGTGTGTGTCCCCTAGGAGTTGAACCTTGTGAGTGGTTGTCAATCTAACCTAATTTTGTAATACGAATCGAAAGTGGTGGTATCGGATTTGCAGCCATGTGTTGCCATACCAATTTAGCAGTTGATCAAACTGCTCGGGAGGAAGTGGTGATGCACTTGTTGACGTAGTGTTTTCGATATGAACATTAGTAGTAGCTACAACAAATAGAGCTTGTTGATTAGTCACCTGAGGCTGTTGTAGTTGTGTTTCCACTTGCGATGCCTTGTTGGAATTAGTTGGAGAATTGTCTTGTGAAGTAGTAGGTTGTCTTTTTGTTGCAACCATTATACCCTTAAGATAGTGCCTCTAGTGGTTTCTCACAGACGGTGCCTCTAGCGGGGGATGTTTTTGCTAGTCTCGAGATTACCTCCCTGCCACACTCCCTTGGCCCTTATAGGCAACAAGAAGAGACTTTGGTTCGATGTAAACCTGCACTAAAGACAAAATGGTTAGAAATAAACAGTTATATAAGTAAGCACCTTTAGGCATTTGGTATTATTATGACACTAACACTAACTTGGTTGGTTTCAGTGACTCTGACTGGGCAGGTGATGTGGATGACAGAAAATCCACAAGTGGGGGCTGTTTTTATTTGGGGAATAATTTGGTCTCCTGGTATAGCAAGAAGCAGAACTGTGTTTCATTATCAACTGCTGAATCAGAATATGTAGCAGCTCGCAGCTGTGTTACCCAACTTGTGTGGCTCAAACACATGCTTTCAAATTATGGGCTAGATAGTGATACACTTTTCATGTTTTGTGACAATCTAAGTGACATAAGTATCTATGGGAATCATGTCCAACATTCTAGAACTAAGCATATAGACATAAGGCATCATTTCCTCAGAGATATGGTAGAGGACAAAGTGATCAACATTGAACATATTGAGACAACAAATCAGCTTGCTGATATGTTTACAAAACCTTTAGATAGTGAGAGATTCTTCAGCTTGAGAAAATCTCTTGGGATGTGCAATATGTGAAAATGTTAAGGAATTCAGTGTTGACATAACACCACTGTCTAGCACTTGTATATTGGTCTTGGTGTAGTAGGTATTATGTTGTTTTCTTTTGTTGAATTTATTTCCTTGTGAGTCTCATTTTATCTTTGTTTTGTCAGATTTGGTCTGTGCGGTTGAACTCTTTGATTAACAACTCCTTCTAGTTATCAGTTTCACATCTTTATTTTGAAAAGGTAATAAAACTCTTCTGTTTGTCTGAGGTTGTGATAGCCTATCATATGGAGAAGCTGGGGTACTCAAAGTTCACTACTTTGATGTCTATTCAGTTGTGTCTTATTCATATGGAAGGTGTGGACATGTGGAGAAGCTAGGGTACATGATGTTGACAGCTTTAGTGTTACTCGGTTGTGCTTATTCACATGTTTCTGTTTGTTTGGCCAAGGAACACATGAGGGTGATCCTTTCTACTAGGGTGTTTGAGGTTTAGATTTCTTATATTTAGTATCACTGATCACTTGGTGATTCTCTTGAATGCAGGTTGGTAAACAAGTATGCATAATGAATTGGGGTGTTGGGGTGCATGATAAGTGAATTGCCAACATTCAAGGCCCTTGTACTTGCCTAAGTTGCTGCTGTTAATGTTATTACTGGGGTGTGTGGAGTTCAGGCTACCCTCATTCAGTAGTGACATTAGCTTAGTGTTTAGAAGCCTTCAGCTTTTGGTTTAGATGAGTTATGGAAATAATAAATATTATAAGGAGATGTGTGTTGTGCTGGTTTGAGGAGTTTTTCATATGTGTTTACCATATGCCTATTTGACACTACATTGTTGCATTCATGTAGAAATGCATGGTTTTCTTTCTTGTTGTTGAGTTGTGTCGGTCTAGGCTTAGGGGGAGTACAATGCATGTGTTGAGGCATACAATTTGGGTGACATACTGCAGGTGACACACATTTCTGGGACTTTCTATACTGTGGAAGTGAATTTTTTCCTGAATTCATAACTGCTTATGTTTGTGTATTTCTTGTTATCTATGTTGCTTGTTCATGATCTTGATCTGAACAATATGTCTGAGGTACTCACTTGCTATATTGGTTAAGTTTCAGATGTATTTTTGGATGTATCTCAAGCTCTCACATGAATTTGCCTTGGTGAAGCATGTACCTCCACCTTCTGGTTTGAATGTTATTGAATGTTATCCATACATTTTGCACTGCAGCAGGCCAACATTGAAAATAGGAACTTATAAGTCTTCGAATTTTTGAAAATCTCTCTGGTTACCTGTTACTTAAACATCAAAGTGTGTGCGCGGAAAAACATAGTAGAAAGATTTTATGTGATTCAAATTAAGTAACTGCCCACTAACATTCACTCTCTCTCCACTATTCACGGTTAGATTATGAATTAAAACTCTAATTTCCTTAATTGTGCTTACTATTTCCTATTTTGTGCTTACTCTGCAAACTTTACTCTCTACTCCCAAAATTCTCTCAATTTTCTCTGCAATTTCTCTCTAAAATCTCTTGTACTAACAATGGCAAGCAAGTCGCCCATGCAAACTCTTGCAGATGTTGCTTTGAGCAGTGAACCCACTGTTGCGTGCACCCGTTCTCACACTCGGGGTACTGCTGCTAAATCAGATGATGCTCCAGTTGCAGCTAAAAGGAAGGCGATCCCCTATGTGCGACGAGGAAAGAAGTCTAAATAGGGAGAATCGACCTCTACTGTAGATCCAACTGCTGAGTCAACCGCTCCCATCACCAATGAGCCTGGAATCGAGGTAAATATGGCTGAACCCAACCCTAAAATTGATGCTGATTTAACTGTTGAGAGGGAGGGTAGTGGATCTGCTGATAAATCTGTGGAGAAGTCCATGGATAAGTCTGTGGACAAATTGGTGAGGAAGTGGATTAGGGCTGAAAAGAAAAAAAGCAAGGGTACTGTGGAGAAATTGAGAACTATACTGACCAAGGAATCAACACTTTTGGTGTACAAACTCAAGAATGGGCTAGCTGTGAATATGGGGGAGAGGATCGTAAAGTCAATGTATGGAGTTGCTGGAAGGAAGAATGGCATGCTGCCTTTTCCCTCACTCATCTGCAAAATCCTTAGTAAGCAAGGATTGAAGACAAGTGTCACTGTGGGTTGGAGGAAAAGTGATGTTGAACTGACAATTCTCCCAAGCTACTTGTCTGGATCAAGAGTGGAAGATCTTCCTTGGAACCTAAAAGGAGTGGTGAGACCAAGAACTGAGAAGAAGAAGGCTCAGGAGTTTGCTGGAACTTCAGTGCCTATGTCCAAAGAGGAAGAGTGCATGGTCATAATCTCTGCTTTTGTGGATCATCTGCTGAACTGTTATAGAGGGAAAATTGCTGATACTCAGAGGGAGATTGAGGAAAGGAAGGAGCATCTCAAAGAGCTGGAGGACATGGTGAAAAATTTGGAGACACTCCCTTCTTCACAAAAAAGGGGAGAATAGTTCCAAGTTTTTTTTTAAAAAAAATTAGTCTTCTAGTTTATGTTTTGCTTCTTATGAACTGCTGATATGGTTGCGTTGCTGGTACATTTTTCTCTATTTGGTTTATTTTGATCAAGGGACATGTCCTTGATATATTGCTATGGCATGTAGCTCTAAGTACTACTAATGTTGAACTGCTCTAACTGCTATTTCTTATGAAAGCACATTTTGAACTGCTTGTCTGGTTAACCTTTTATGCAGGAAACTCACTGGTTACAATGTTGAGGCAACATTGATGAATGTTGGGGTCTGAACATCTTTTGATGTAGCGATGACCTTAATACTTGTCTTTGCTAATTTAACTTTGGATATGTTAGCTTGTATTGAGGGAAGCAGTTTAGTAGTTTAATGTGTTTCTTGTTGATTCTAACTTTCTAGATATAGGACTTGATTGGAACAGGTGTTGATTTTGTGAAGAAATGCAAAAAATGGGAGATTGTGAGTGCAAGGTTCTCTGGAATCAATGTTATATGATGTTGGGACAACATTGAGGATAACATTGAGGATAACATTGAAACCCGAGAGCTTGTACGAAAACTGTTCTTCAGTTGCCAAATTTAAGTTTTGCCTTTATTCACCTATTAACCAAGTTCCACGGTTTTAGTTGTTTATGTTTATGTCCAGGAAGGTATCTTAATCATAAGGAAGAGCTATGGAAGATTCCTTACTTGAAGTTTCCATAATTCAAGCTAAGTTGAATAAGTCAACTCAACACGGTTTCAAAAGAAGGAAACAAATTAGATTCTCTGCAACTTTGATTCTTTCCAGGATTCTCCGATTTGAAGAAGATGTGTTACCTTGTTAGATCGGTAATATAGGAAACACATATTCAAGAAAGATATCGAGTTCACAAAGAAGGCAAAATTCAACAAGGAAACAACAAGAGTTACCAAAGCTGTGAACAACACATCTTGGCATGCAAGATTCAAGAAATCTATAAAAGATGTGAAGTTCATCAAGATGAAGACAAGACAATCGTGCAAAATAATCCGAGAGATTAATCATACTTTGTATTGTCTTCGTCTTGCTTTTGCGAAGTTTTTGTATCAACTATTTACATCTAGTTCATAGAAGTTAAGTAGTTCTTACTTGTCTGCTTCGTTGAGTCCGATTAACAAAGAGCATGAGGGACGTTTTTGTTAAAACCTTTATGGTTATTTGGCATAAGGCTCGGAAGTTTTTAATAATATTGAAAACTTCTTAAAAATTATATCTTCTTGTTTTTAAATTCTGCTGCATATTACTTTAGTCAAGAAGATCACAATAGAGTTAAGGCAAAGTTAGCTTAACTTTCGAAGTTGTTGTGTTAATCCACGATCAGAAATTTTTCAAAGATATTTCTTCATGTCTCCTCTGGGAGAGTCGTTGCCTCTTTGGGAAGGTGTACCCCGAGTTTGGGGGTTAGGTTATGATTACCCATCCCCATCGGTGAGTACGGAGGCTGTTTTCAATCTGGAGGACAGAGGTCTCTTCGACGGCCTCTACGACATGTCGTCTATGCTGAATAGTCCCATGGTCTTGCTCCTTGCCGGTCTGCAAGATGGGCTGGTGGACGAACTACCTAATCCTTTAACACTCCGACAATATTCGAAGTTTTGTAAGTGTCTAAAGTTTTTTTATGGATTTTTTTGAATGTGCCTCGAAACCTCTTATCCGAGTATATACAATATGCTTCCTTTATATATATATATATATATATATATATATATATATATATATATTCATTTACTGACCCTCTATGATGTTGGTCTGCAGGTGCGAAAATAGCCTCCCGTACTCGTCACCCCCTTCAGAGGTGACATGTTAGCGTTATCTGATGCTGGCTCAGACTTGTCTATTTTTGAAGATCGTGGGTCGTCCGCCACCTCGGAGTATCCTGAACCCTTGGGCTCCTTAGACAGCAAGTACTACCCCAAGGTTCCTTGGAGTCCATGTGTTGTTGAAGCAGATCTGGTGATGGCAGAGGCAGAAGAGGGGGCTAACTCCAAAGGTATACCCCAAATTATGGATCTGGTGATGGCTAAGCATTTTTCTTATCACTTTATGCCTCCTTTTGTCACCACTCTTGATTTTGGGTCGTTGCCAATATCTTCGTTTACCCTGACTGATAAGGCGCATGATGTTGGAAGTCCTTCGAGGAAGCGGGAGGGAGGTCGAGATGGGGGTGCATCGTCCTCGAGGAAAGATAAGGGAAATGGGGTGATCGACCCCTTTCTTGCCGTGAGAGACTCCCGCCCTGAATCTCCCCCGAAGAGGGGCAAGTTTAAGCTAACCCCGAGGGAGAAGAGTTTCTTCGTACTTCCGCTGTGCCTTCGATTTTTATTTAGGGCTATGAAGAACCTACCCACTACACGTTGTTAGTGGAATCGTGAACCCTGGGGATCGTGAGATCCTAGGGGGCTATAGTGATACCGCCTTTTGGGAGCGCTTTTGCCAGAGTGTCTATGAGGTAACGCCCCCCTTCTTGGTGTATATTTTGACTTATATATGTCGTAGTTTTCGTGACCCTTCTCTTTTTATTTCTATTTTGCAGCTTACTGTGCTTGGGGATGCGCTAGGCACATATAGGGCCAGCCCAACCATCCTAAAGACTGCGAGGGAGGAGCGCGATGCTCTTTGTGCCTCACTTAGGCATGCTCGTGAAGAGACTGCTCGTTTGGAGGCTGCTTTAAAGGAGGCTCATGGGCGTATGACCGAGATGAGAGCGTCCTTGGATAGGGACTTGGGGGACTTGAATAGTTTCCTGATGGAGGCTATAGCTAAATCCAATGTTAAGCCCGAGAGGTGGGAACATATGGCGAGAGAACCCATCCGGACCGCGGAGGAGGTCCCCCCGCTCCGAGAAGAACTGGATCGTTTGCTCTCCCAGCTTGAGGAGGCAATGAGAGACCTTAAGGTGGGTGTTCCCAATGCCCGTCTTGACTTGGTCGAGCCGTCCCGGAACCATATACTCCGAGACGAAGGAGCTCATCAGAATCGGATACGGGATGGCAGTTTTCTCCTTCGCTTTTCTCACTGTCCCTCGAGATCTGGTGTTTTCGAGGCTGGATTTTTTCTCTGCCTCCTCTGGTACTACCTCATCAAACCCTTGTAGGGCTCCCTCCAGAGTCATGATGATAACTGACTCGACCGAGTTATCTGTTGAGGAGCATCGAGCTTGGATTAAGGCCAGAAAGCGTCCCGCAAATGAGTAGTTTTTGGCCGGGCGTTGCCCTTGTTTTTTTGTTTTTTTGTGCCGCTTTGTATGGGCATAGTTTTGCCGCTTAGTATGGGCTTAATTTGCCGCTTTGTATGGGCTTAGTCACCTCAATTCTCGTTTTTTTATGGTCGTGTTAGACCTTTTAATGGAAGATTACCTTTTGGATCTTGTTGTCACGAGTCGTAAGACTATAATTTTTTTCGAACGTAGTTATTTTATTGTCGATGGTATGTTTTCTTTTACACGGGTATAACCGCTAAGTCAAAATACAAACATAATAACTACGCGAACAAAGTTGAATCGCCGTAAGGGGTCGACTACAAAGCGTTTAAAAGGTAATACTTCCGAAGGTTAAGGCTATTCCAAGCTCGTGCGAGCTCTTGGCAGTTCACATCCTTAAGTAGATAGGTGGCATGCCAAAGGATCTTAGAGATTTAATAGGGGCCTTCCCACTTTGGGTCCAGCTTGCGGACATTCTTGGAGGCCTCTTTTCTTTTCATTACGAGATCTCCAACTTGGAACGAACGTGGTCGGACCTTGTTATTGTAGTACTTCGACATGCGGGCTTTGTAGAATTTCGCATGGGTAGCAGCTGTAATTTGACTTTCTTCCAGAAGTTCTAGGCCTAGGGCAAGGTTGGCGTTGTTCTAAGCCTCCTCAGACTCTGTTTTACCACCTCAGAGGGGACTATCGACTAGGTACCGTAAACGAGGTTGTATGGGGTCTCGCCTGTTGCAACCCGTGGGGTAGTACGATAAGCCCACAGTACTCTGGGGGACTTCCTTGACCAACTTTGACTGATATTGATCAAGACGGGCCTTCAAAATTTTTACGACGATTTCATTGGTTACCTCTACTTGGCCATTTCCTTGGAGGTATCCAACTCATGCGAAGCGGTGTCTGATCCCCTATTTGTCACACCATTTTCTGATGAGGTACTTGTGGAATTGCAAGCCATTGTCACTCACCAGTTGTTGTGGGACTCCGAACTGAGTTAAGATATTTCTCCAGAGGAAGTTTACTACGACTTGGCTACGTGTGATTCGATAGGGTATGAAATTTCCCCTCTTTCTTTCTGCTTGACCCACTTGGTGAAGTAGTCCACTGCTACCAGTAAGAACTTCTTTTGCCCCATGTCATGGATCATTGCTCCCACAATGTCTATTTCCCATCGGGCAAACGGGCAAGGGACGTTGTCTGGTTCCCAAGGGGCAGCCAGCTGATGCCTCATGGGGGCGTGGAGTTGGCACTTACGGCACTTTCGTGCATAGTCTTCGTAGTCGGCTACCATAGTCGGCCAGTAATATCCTTGATGGATAATTTTGGCGGCCATTCTTCTTTCGCCCGAATTGTTGCTGCAGCATCCATCGTGGATTTTTTTCAAGATCAACTGTGCCTCTTCATCGTTAACACATTGGGAGGTCGGATAAGACCATGATCTACGGAATAGAACCCCGTTTTGTATGTAGTATGAGGCGGTACACCGATACATGGTGCGTTGCTTGGCTCGGTCGTGAGCAAACATTCTAGGATTCTTAATAAAGTCGATGATCACGGCCATCCAATCTTCCTCGATGGGTGCTACCATCTAGATTTCTTCCTCCTGGCCCTACCTTTTGGGTCTTGGAGCCGAGAAGAAAGTTATCCTCTCATTGCTGATAGCTTGGGCTTGGCTGCGAGCTTAGATAATGCGTTAGCATCTTGATTTTCTGATATGGGATCTGCTTAATTGAGAACTCCTGAAACATGTTCGTTCCCGCCATGACTGCTTCCAAACACTTCTTCATGTTTTCTTCGCGAGCCTCATAAGTCCCGTGGATCTGCTGAACCACGAGCTGATAGTCGTTATGGACCAATATTCTTCATATTTTTTACCGCGCTAGCTAGGCGCATTTCTAGTAGGAGGACTTCATATTCAACCTCGTTGTTGGAAACGTGGTACTCCAGTAGCACGATGAATTATAGGACAGTCTACGGCTCGTCTGGAGTTATTTTCCTGAGATTATGCCTACTCCCCTATGGGTGTTGGTGGATGACCCATCGATGTAGAGGTGCCACAGGGGTTCCGGCTTGTCCTCCTCAGGTTCTTCATGCATTTCAGTGATAAATTTGGCTAACACTTGGGCCTTGATAGCTAGTCGAGGGGAGTAGGTGATGTCAAATTACCCTAACTCAATGGCCCACTTGATCATTCGTCCTGACACCTTTGGGTTGTTGATGATGGTCCGGAAAGGGTGTTCTGTAAGGACGGTGATTGGATGGGCAAGGAAGTAGCCCCGGAATTTTTGGGCTGCAGAAACAAGGGCTAGTCTGGCCTTTTCTATGCGGGAATATCGGGTCTCAACATCTAATAGGGTCTTGCTAACGTAATATACGGGCAGATGCTCCCTTCCTTCGGCTCGAACTAGAATTGTGCTTACTTATTCTTTTCTCACGGCTAGGTATAGGAAAAGCGTCTCATTGGTGATGAGTTTCACCAACAGAGGCGGACAGACCAAACTATCTTTTAATTATTTGAAGGCTTCTTCATATTGGTCGGTCCACCAGAATTCTTTTATATTCCTGATAATTTTAAAAAAGCGGAGGCCTTTCTCAGAGGAACGAGAAATGCTGTCAGTTTTTGCACGTCTCGTACAGTCTTTGGTGACTCCATGTAGAGTATGGCCTCAACATTTTTCTGGATTGACCTCGATCCCGTTCTAGGTAACCGTATACCCAAAGAATTTCCCCCTTCGAATGCCAAAAGAGAACTTCTGAGGGTTGTTAAGGTTAGTGAAGTTCACACACATGCGCCATAGCCCTGCTATTTTTGGGACTAGGATCACATTGGCCAACCATTCCTGGTATCTGACTCCTCGAATCTGGTGGAGGTCTATTGGTCATTGGACTTCAGCTCAGATTACTTTGTTTCATATTGGTCCCATGATCCTCTTTAGCTATTGGACTAGCTTGGCCGTGGGGTATACATTGAGTTCATGTACACATACTTCTTGGTTTATTCGCCCGGGTGGGCCGTCCTTCCAGGAAAATAGGTGATGGAACAACCTGAGGGGGGGGGGGGTAGTGATGGCTTTTTCTATATCCTCCCCAACTTGGGTACCGATTTTTATTGTTTTTGCCCTCAGCACCTTTCACCAGTTCTATCGTCTTGAGTTCTTAAGCGGGCTGGACTCGGATTTCCTCCGAGCAGGCCCTCTTGTTGGGGGATTTTCCTCAGGGTGGTCAGACTCGATTGGCAAAGCGTTCATGTGGCATTCTCTTCCTAGGGTCCGATCCCCATTGAACTCTCCTACCCTATAAGGGGTTGGAAATTTGACTTTCAAATGGAGGGTGGACGCAACCGCTTCATAGGTCTGACTGTCGGGCCGTCCACAAATGGCGTTGTACGTTCGCTAGGGAGCATTCACTACCCAGAAATTTATGGGCTCGGTACGGCGTGTGGCACCCTCCCCCCATGACATTGACAGAATTATGATTCCAAGTATTTGGTATAGTTCTCCAGAGAACCCTATGAGGGGTACCTCGATTATCTCCATCCGACCCTATGAAATGCTTAGAGCCAGGAAAGTAGGTAGAAAAAGGACATTGACTGAGCTTCCTCTGTCTACGAGTACTCTTCTGACTTCGATTCTCAGTATGCTAGCTATGACCATGATGGGGTCTTCTTGGGGGTATACAACTCCCAAGAGGTCTTCTGGTCTGAAAGAGATAACCAGTTGGTTGGCTGCGTTGGTGGCGAAGACCTCTAACTTATTATCTGCATTCCGGGCTTTTCGAATGTAGTTTCACCTCTGTTCTATGGTCGTGGACAGTAATCCTCCCTAGATCATGTTCACGGTACGACCCGTAGGGGCGTTAACGCAATACACACGAGGAGGTGGGGCAGTTGTTCCTGCTCTGGAGATTATGATTAATCGTCTTCTTGGGGTGTCTCCGACCTCTATTTTTTCTTCCTAGGTGCCTCCCCACGTCCTCGCTTCTTCACGGATTCACGTTCGTCAAGCACCACATACTTCTCCAAGTTTAGTAATCTCTCATTGGAGGTGGAAGCAGTCGTTTGTCAATTGCCCGTACGTTCGGTGGTATGTGCAAAATTTTGATGTATGCTTAAGCCTCTGGGCATCTCTCGCAGCCCAAGGCCACTTGAAGTAGAGTTCTTCCCCCACGACGGTCATGACTTGCATGAGGGATATTGTCATGCTAGGCAAGGGTACCGGGTCCAGTTCCTTCTTGACTCTTTGCCTCTTGCCTCCTTCCTTCTTTTTTCTCTTTCCCCTTGGAAGGGGCTGGGCCCTCAAGGCCTCGGTGGCATCCAAGGTTTTGCGTGTTTCCTCCATCTCTATGAAGGATTCCAATTTTTACAATAGGTCCTCCATGTTGATAGCTCGATTCCTCATAAGGTAGTTGGCGAAGTCCCCTAGAAGTAACCCTCGGGCGATGATGTCGGGGACCATTCCTGGGTGGAATTGGGCCACTTCTCCCACGGCTAGAGAGAATCGTTACATATATTCCCGAATGGACTCATCCGCATTATGTTGGACGTTCAACAGGTGACCGCAAGTCATCGTAAAGACCCTATCTGGGTTAGCTATTCGGAGTTGTGGATGGTTCCTGGAGGCAGGTGGGAGAACACAGATTGGGCTCTACCAATAAGGGTTGTGCAGAAGATTCGGCACATGGCGTAATCATGGGCCGACGATAGGTCCATACATGCTAAGTATTGGTTGATGGGGTCACGAGGATCGCGATCTGTACTCTCCCCAACGTAAGTTGGAAGTCCAACGGTCTTCATAGTTAGAGGGATTTGGGGTTCAACTATGCGAGGTGCGAACGACGATCCCTGGTAGGTTGCCTCTTCGCCTATGTTGAAGTTGCGGCGAAGTTCTTGTATCTCTCACTGCATCTGCTCCATCATGCATCGTAGTGGAACGTCTGGGGTTAGTGAGTACTGACGTCTCCCAACAAGCTCACGATAATAGGGCTCATGAAAGTCGGGGGTATCCCATGCTGCCCCTTGAGGACATGGTGGTCTGGGAGGCTCACCTCCCCATGGTGCACCGACCGAACTTGCAGTATCCGATGAGGGCTATCTTCTTATACGTCGACGAGGGTCACACGGGCGTCGCCTTGTGATAGTCCTTCTGACCGGGCTCCTGGAGGCAGGTCAGATTGGCGACGCGGAGGATCCCTTCGCTCATCAGAGCGTTCTTTGTCACGACCCCAATCGTTTTTAGAGGCCATAACACCATTTCAATTGAACCGAACGAACATGTTGTGATACATGTCCAAGGGCACCTATATGTAACCCATTGCGGGTCCCGTTCCCGGGGGTACCTGCTGGCGGGCTGGTGGTATGGGAGCTTCATCAGCAGGTGGTGTTGGCGCTTCAAGGGGTAGCACATGCCAATCTAGCTGTGGAGCCTCCCCAGGAGGGGGCAAAAGACTAAGCTCCCTCTCCGTTTTGTTGTCCTGGTTCTCCATTGATTCAATTTTCGTATTGGATCGTGAGGAACGTGAGGATGCTCGTACTGGTACTGTGCTAGCTCTTTTTGTGGCCATGCAACTTTCTTCAAACTTTTCTCAGAGAACTTAAGGCGTTCCCACAGACGGCGCCATTTGGTGAGGCAATATCGTCTGGACCGGGATGGTCGGGATATTTGGAGATATTGTTACTCAAGTATTTTTGTTCGAAACGCCAATCTCGAATTTAAAGAAATGAGGCACAATATTTGTATTAAGAACTTTGAGTGAAGTACAAGAGGGTCGTGTGAAAGTCACGATTGAGAGCTGGAAGAATGCAATAAATTCTAAGTACAAATAAGTGCTAAATTGCGAAAGGTATTTTTATGCTATTGTTGTGGTGTCTTTGGAATGGAATTTGTGCTTTACATGGTACACGTGAATACTATATGTTAAACAACTAAACTTTCACGAAAACCAGGATTTACATGGTACACATGAATACTATATATTAAACAACTAAACTTTCACGTAACATATAACAATGCGTTTCTATAACACAAAAAATAATTAAAATACAACGTGATTGATTTCGATCTCGCATTTGAGATCATAATTAAGGCATAAACTCATAATGCCATTAGTATAATTCGATATAATATATTTATATAGAGAAACGTTATCATTATTGGGAACTTCAACACCATCATTAAAAATCATCAAATCATCTACATATATACGCTGACCACACGACCGAGGTAGATTATGTGCTCAAGAAAAATTACATAATAACTTCTTTTCATAAAACGAGAATGCTAGCAGAATCATGAAAAAAATATTGGCATGTTTTAAGGGATTTCGGTCTCGTTTTCGTTTCTTGATTCAGTGCATTATGAGTGGAAGAACTTATATTAATACAAATTATTGGCTTCTTGTGATAAAGAAAGAATGGTCCAATGGAGGAATTTTTCCAACGTGTTATGTTAGTTACAAGTCATATATACAATATAAATTCAAGTCAAATTTACGTTTGACGCGGGCTAACTTCATCGGTTCAAAGAACTTTATTTAATTTATAGGGTGATTATTATATATAGTAGAGTAAAAAAATCAGAATACCCTAAACTCAAACAACCACTATATACACATTTTCATATTAATCGAAATTAAAGGGTCTCGACTACGTATATAAGAGAGAGAGAATTACGTACATACATGGATCAAAATTTTCGTGCATTTCTTCGAAAAGTAAGGAAATGTTAGCTATAACCATAATTTATACGAATTTCTCAAAATTTGCCTGAAAAAATTCAAAATATTATAAAATGTTTTTAATTTTTAATTGAGTAAAACTTACACCAAAATCGAAACTTTAGTACTTGCGTACAAATAACAATATTGAAAATTGCAACAAGGATTTGCCGCAAAATTAAATTGTAGATGACCATTGACCAATCATTTGATACTCTGTTATAATTTGATTAATGCTTTGTCCGATATGGAGAGTACAGACAAACAACCTTGTCCACTTGACTGCAATAATACAATTTTTTTAAGTGGTTGATCTAAATTAAATTTGTTTTAATTTATTTTAAAATCTTCTAGAATTGAAGGAGGACGGAAATGGAATGTGTGTAGTGTGCAAGGAATACAAGGTTGTTCGAAATAGATATATTTGGACAGGACCGCGTAATTATTCTGTAATCACAATTTATATGCTTTTGTATAGTTAATTAAACTAATTAAAATAGTACCCACGAAATATGTACGTGTTGATATGACGTATATAGTTGCAGTGTCACAGTCCACATAATGTAGTTGTTTACAAGGAGAAAATAAACATGGACTGTACTGATTGAGACTCATACTCGTACCCTTAACAAAGGGGATTTTATCGAAAGTAGTACCATAATGATTCTAGTTTCAATTTTAGTACCAGAATAAATTTTTTGTTTTCAATATTGGTACTTTCGGCAAAAATCACTCAAATTTGGGTTTAAAAAAATCCCCTACTGGATAATTTGGGTTAAAGATGGAACGAAATGGTTGTTATGAGGAGGATATATACAAAATTAATGATTTTGTAGCAAAAAATTGAAATTTATAAACTAAATAGGAAGAGAGAGGGCTTAAAAATTTAACAATTTTAGGGGTTTAATGTAGAGGAGTGTTTGGAGATGTTTTATTGAGTTTTATGAAGTCTGTAAACAATTGAAGTGACGAAAAGGCCCTCAGAAACTCGCACATGTGGCACGCACGTGTTAAGTTCCGGCAAAAATTGGTTGATTTTCGATGAAAGTACCAATATTAAAAACAAAAAAATCAATTATCGTACCAAAATTGAAACTAGAATCATTATGGAACT
The DNA here is from genome assembly GCA_948329865.1 of Linaria vulgaris. Classification (NCBI taxonomy): domain Eukaryota; kingdom Viridiplantae; phylum Streptophyta; class Magnoliopsida; order Lamiales; family Plantaginaceae; genus Linaria; species Linaria vulgaris. The sequence continues at coordinate 125,539,344 of OX415250.1, read as the reverse complement.
AAAATTGATAAAGTGAATCATTATGGAGTTACTTTCGATAAAATCCCCTTAACAAAGTACTCTAAGTAAATATGCATGAGATTGATTTCACTGAAGTGTAATAATTAAGTCATATTTATGCAAAAATAACGAAATAAATAAGTTGATGTATAGTTTCCTCAAAAGTATAGTTAGTGAAATGTATTGATATTGGAATAACTTTGGAGGTCATGCAAATTTATGCGACTTATTGTAAAGGTGTAAAAGTTTTATATGAAATTGCTCCAAAATAACTTATAATTGTGAAAAGAAAAGACAATCATGTTTAATCATTTAAGTTTGCCATGTCACGAATTTAGTCATTTAACTGGTCACTCTACGATTTTAGTCCTATATCTATTAATAATATAAGCAAACAAGTATCCCTCATTAATAATATAAGCAAGTAAGTATCCCTCACAAAAAGTTGGTAGTTTTTAGTTCAATAAAATGTTTTTCAATTTTACCCTTCCTTTACCTATTTAATTAAAAGAACGATAATATATGAATAACCAAATCCAACTTTCTTATCTTTTCCTTTTCTACCGTGTAGTAGTTACAAATTTGAAAAAAAAATCAAATCAATTATAACTCCTCAGCCCCACTAAGCCACATCGTGATGGTTAGTTTAATGGTGTAATCTACTCCCATTATTTTTGCTATTGAATGAAGACAATACATGAACGAGCAAAAATCTATATATGTATTTTGCCTTTAATTTTTTATAGGACGAATTATCAAAAATGCCCGCTAACTTTTGCTTTTAATCCTAAATGCCCGTTGTTTCAAAACATGCTAAAAATGCTCTGTATCTTTTAAAATTTCTACTAAAAATGCCGAAATGAAAAATAAGCACAAAAAAACCTATTTTGTCTGAAAAATAATGCTAAAAATGCCATGTATCTTTTAAAATTCTACCAAAAATGCCCAAATTTTAAAACGCGACTTTTTAATTCTGCAGTGCGCCTCTTTGATTCGGATGCCACGTCGGATAAAATGTCCGAATTTTTAAAATCGGGCATTTTTGTTAGAAAATTTAAAACTTAACGGACATTTTCAGCAGGTTTGAAAAAAAATGGCATTTAGGACTAAAAGCAAAAGTTAGCGGACATTTTTGAGAATTCGTCCATTTTTTATTGCCTTATGTCTCTATACCACTATTTATCTTTTACAATTTTAATTATGATCTCTCTATGAATCTTTGTGAGTTCACTAATTCTTTTCAAGTTTATATGTTGTTTTCATTTATGTACAGGTATATTTAATGGGAGTGGTTTACATTGGGGCAGGTTAATTTAAATTTATCGAGTTTTTATATAATATAAAATGTATAAGCAACGTTTTATTTTTTTTTTTAATGGGAAAAAAGAAGAAATTTTGTTAAAACACATGAGGAGTACAAGTATTACTCCCAAATAAAATATACATGTCGTTCCATGTCGAAAAATAAGACAAACCAAACAAGAACCTGCAAGCTATAGAGTTACATACAACAATTTGGTTGTCTATGCCAATCAGAAAATGAGTAACAAAAGTTTGTAACTTTTGCTTTGATACAATTCAAGATTTTGCCATGATTGTTTCAATTGTTCCTTCAATGTCTACTCGGCTGCTTTTGAAGCACACTCTATTGCGATGTGACCAGATCTGCCAAACACAAAAATACCACAAGTAACTCCATTTTTTTACCTTTTGTTCCCGAAAAGAGGATTTAAAGAAGGTGTAGAGTTCAATTAGTTTTCCTGGAATCGTTGTGGTCACCCCAAATCAGCCGAAAATTTTCATCCAAACTATATAAGCGACTTGGCAGTGACAAAACATATGGTCGACGGATTCAATTTCACTTTCACACAAGATGCAGTTTTCAGCCGTTCCGGCTTGAATAACACCCCTGGATCGCAGATTATCCTTGGTCGAAATTCTGTTGATTAGAGCCCGTCAACCAACAATTGTAATCTTCAATGGAGCTCCATCAGACCATATTTCCTTCAATGAGTTAACCGTCAAAGATTGGTAATTTGTCGAAATAAGATGGTATGCTGACTTCACTCTGTATGTTTTTGACGAATCCCGTTCCCACTTCCAAGTATCAAATTCGTTAATATTAGGCTAAAAGTTGCCTAGTGTATCTATGAGATTTTCAAGATTGCTTTGCTCCCAAGAGAATAACTCTCTTCGCCAAATCCACTTCCAAGACCAAACAACATTTACTCACTCGCCTTTCTCCGAGATAAATGAATATTTATCTAAAGCTAGAGCGTAGAGCCTGGAGAACGAGTCAGGGAGTCGAACACCATCAATCCAAATATCATACCATAATCTCGTTTTGTCTCCCATTCCAACCAATTTCTTTGTATTCTCCCTAAACCAATTCTGATTTCCACAAAGATTGTTTAGAGCAATGATATCCCTCCACCAGATTGAGGATGTCGAGGCTCTTGGAGGATGATGAGATTGATCTTCAACGGAGTTCAGATTTCCGTATTTTGAGACTAAGATTTTCTTCCACAAGCAATCTTCAGAATTTAGAAATCTCCACATCCATTTTCCAAGGAGGGCGATATTAAATTTCTCTAAATCTTTTATGTTTAGGCTGTCTGACTCCTTTTGTTTGCAAATCACCTCCCACCTAACCCATGGAATTTTATTAGTATCCTCGTTTCCACCCCAAAGAAAATTCCTTCGAAGCACCGTAAGCATTTTTATCACTTTCTTAGGCTACTTGAACATGGAGAAGAAAAATATAGGGAGTCTCACAAGCACCGCGTTTGTTAAGATCAATCGTCCACCGAAAGATATACGATTACTTCTCCATCCTTCTAAACTTTTTGTAGTCAAATCAATGACTATCTTCCATGTGTCAAACCTTCGTGGGTTTGCTCCAATGGGTACAACAAGACATTTAAAAGGGATTTTGTCGGTTTTACAGTTTAGAGTTGAGGCAAATTGCAATAGAGAGATATTTTCAACATTTGACCCAAACAAGCTACTTTTTTAAGGCATGAAGCTAGCTCAAACAACGAAAAACTTCTTTAATAGCTTGCACATTATCTATTGAATTCTCGTAAAGAAACACCGTGTCATCCGCATATTGCAAATGTGTTACCTCAACATTGTTGCGACCAACTTTAATCCCAATATAGAGCTGAAGTTGATTAGCTTTTTTCACCATACCGCTAAGACCTTCAACGACAATGAGGAACATGAGTGGGATAAGGGATCTCCTTGCCTAATGTCCCGTAAAATTATAATCACTCTTCATCTTTCAGGTGATTTTATGGTTTTTGTTCTCATATCTATTTACCTCACTTTTAGATTAGACTTTTTTTTATATTTGCAGATTAATAATACTTATATTAATTAGACTTTTCAATTATGCAGTGTAATGAGATTCATATTAATTAGAATTTTGGATTATCCTAATTAATGATATTTATGTTAATTAGTTTGTTGGATAATGCAGGTTGCTGTTTGATAAATTCATATCATGTAAGTTATCCACATATAATTTCATGAGTTATTATCTCTATATATACTTTGTTATCTTATCTTATTTTGATTCAATCCTCCTCCAACATTCTATATCTATAATGTGTAAATTATATTACTTTTTCTTTAAAACATAAAAAGTTAACTATATAATTTGTTCATGCCTTATTATTATTTAAAATTATGGATCGGGTTGATACTTGCATGTTGTTAACTTAACAATGTTACTTTAACAACGGTCCAGAATAATAGTGCAGCGAAATAAACAAACACAGAATTTAAGAAGTGAATATATTAATATTAACTTTCGAGCCGTAGGCAAAATAAACACAAGGGTTTTAACAAAGGTATTTCTCACAACTCTCAAGTCCTCACTCTCGAATTGCGCGAACTCAACAAAGTAGACAAGAATTGCTTTCTTAATTATAAACCTAGAACTAATCTAGCAACTCATAAACTTTGCAAAAGTAAGACAACACTCAATAACTTGTAAATAAATTTCTCAGATTGATTAGCTCTTGTCTCATTTTTGTCTTGATGTACTTTACACCTATATATAGGTTCTTGACTTGGACTTCAAGGTATGTTGTACACGGTTGGTAATTCTTATAGTTTCCTTGTTCAACTACTCTTCCTTGTTCTCGTAGTCCTTCTTGAATAATAGTTCATTTGTTAGTAAACTAACTAAGGAAAGACTCATTCTTCAAATCAGGACTCACCTTGGATGTTTCCTAGTTGCACTCGAACACTTCTTTCCTTTTAAGTTGAGCAAATAACTTAATTAAAGAAACTTCCCATAATGGAAACTTTGAACGATCAACCTATGGTAAGTTTGTTTCCTGAATAATAATCAAAGACAATCAAAATTGTGGAACTAGGTTAGTTAAGTGAATAAGGCAAAACAATAATTAAGATATTAAAACAAGATTGTAGAAAAACTCTGCTAACTAATGTTACTCTAACATTGAAATCTCAATGTTATCCTAACATTGCCAGAATACTTGCACTTTTATTATTATCTATTTGGTAGATATACACCAAATATTTATAATTTTGCTTGAATTCTGCTGGCGAAAAAGACCAAATGCAAATGTTCATATACTCACATAACAATCTCCTGCTTTTAGAAGAAATATTATGCCTTTAAATTCAGTATTTAAATTTTAACTAAATTAATTTAATAAATCTTAGAATTGTTTAATTTGAATAACTTATGCTTAAAATTGTTGTTCTTCTTTCTCCCGCCTATTCATGTTCTCAATGACTTTTTGTACCAATGCTTTATATCACTTGAAACTATAGATTTCTTTAAAGTAGCCAAGTAAAGAAGAATTAATGGTGAAATGTTGTTTTAAACTATCATTTACCTCAAATTAAGGAATATGTACTTAATTTTCTCATTTTACATGAACACAATAGTAAATAGTGAAGGTTCTTAATTTATTTACAAATTTTATCGATGTCATAAAATATATTATATGGAATGATGTTATAATTTAAAATTTTAATAGTAAATCACGACTTGCACGCGGTTCCCGCGTGCGCCTTTGTTGCTAGTCCTCAAAAAACCAATTCAACCTTTCGACGCCGAAAATTATTTTATCTGGCAAAAATTACAGGTGTAGGTCAAGTATCTCTTAATTTTGGAAATTTTGACTCGATCCACCTAGACGTGTGAGTCTAGTGACAACTGATATATAGCTATGGGTCAAAATGCTAGTTAAAATTATCAGATTTAGGGAGTAACATGATTTACATGCACAATTATGAGCGAAATTAAGTGATTCTCAACGTCCATATAGAACAAAAATCATAGAGTGACACTTAAAAACAAGTGTAACGAAACCACCTTAAAAAACCAACCACCTTTTTGTTTTTTGTGCACTCATACTGATGTACCACTCTAACCTAGTCTCTCACATTTTCTATTTAATAAATCTGTTTCCATCTGTCAAACCATATAAAATATAATACTGCCACAACACTAATATATTACATAAAATCGGATAACATATATTTAACGTATCAACTAGGGGACTGTATTATTGGGATTTGGCAAATTAATCCCGATTTTCTGAGATTCTGATCGCCTCTATCTCACCATATTTCAAAGACAATAAGATTTTGCCGTATTATTTTTTGATCCTTAATATAAATAAGTAATTTATATTTTATCCCTCACATGTTATACTATAAAAGATCTCATGTTCCTCTCCTACATATAATTCCAAACGAGCTTGTCCATTTCGAAACAAAAAGTGATCAGCAAGAAAAGAACAACATGGGTATTAGAGCCGAGTCAACGGGTTGCTACACGGGCTGGTGGTTGGTGGTGCTGGCCATGTTCACGGTGTCGCTGTTGGTACTCCCGCCGATACTGCCGCCACTGCCGCCACCACCGATGCTGATGATGCTTTTTCCGGTGGGGATAATGGGGTTGCTTATGGCCTTGGCTTTCACACCAACTAATTATGCAGCTGCCAATATGATCGCTTATTCCCCCCGAATATAACTGAATGCTCGGGCAGTGTTAAACTAGCCTACAGAGCTGCAAAGTGGGACACAAGATCCTTGTCGAAACTAGGGTGTATATATTATATATGTCTAGTTAGATTTTAATTAAAGAGATTAACTCTCTTTGTCTGCGCCAGTTTTGAGTTGGTTGTTTGACGCCCGTGGAGGCCCCCGAAGGAGCTGTTCGAAAGTCCTTCCTCGACTGGTACGAGGTGAGCCGCTTTCGCTGAGTAAGCAGCCAGAGTAGGTCCCCAATAGGTGATGGGTTCGGAAATCAACTAGTTCCATCCACTTGTCCAGCTAGGTTGTTACTTTTTTTTTTCTTTCTTTTTTAGTTCTTAAAATATGATATACCTGACACTTTCTAGTTTAATTTGATATATAATGTATACTTTATGTTAAGTTCGAGGAGTAACATTAATACAAGGACATTGAGTAGTTTCATTTGAGTTTTTTTTTTTTTTAATTCGATTATGACATGCTGAATTTGTTGGTAAATTATATAGAACTATTACGTAGCACTAGTGTGGATTATTCCATGTCGGCTCGACTGGTGAGATGAGCGGTATTTTTCTTAAATTAAACCAATAATGAAATTATTTAATTTACGAGCCCTGTAAAAATGCTTTAGTGTAATTTTCATTACCATAATATTAATTACATATTTCTTAGTTTGGACACCTAGAAGTATGAGTTAAAAACTTAAAAATCTTATTGTAATTTATAATTTCCTTCATTTAATCTGTTTTCGCTTTATCAATGGAGGTCTCTTGATACGTTCAAAAGGCTTGTTGCTATGTTCTAAATCCATATGTTTTATTTTACGGTAGATTAATAAGCCCATGAAAATGCTATTTCGAATGAGGCATTAAGTAGTCGTGTAATGAATATAAAAGATGAGAAAGGACACGATGATAAGAGTAAATGTCTCTGATTCTTGAAAAATTGAAGAAACCACATGAACTGTACGTCTAGAGTAATACAAAAGAGCACAAATAGTCAAAATACTACAGCAAACAAATATCTCTCTTTGCCAATCTCATCTTTAATTTGTTCACACAATATGATCAACACAAAAGCAACTAAGATATATGATAATAAAGAACAGATAAAATTACCTTCATGTCCCTTGCAATACATATTCGTTCATCTGTATCGGACTTTACAATTGCCACATTGTTCTCATATTCCACGATAAGCTGTAGCACAGTGGAAGATGAAGTTATAGCAAACAATTGGAGAATTATTATACATTAAGAATCTTCCGTAGCCACGATTGGCTGCGGATGGCCGTTACCAATGGCTGTTGGCTACGGAATCTTCCGTAGCCAATAACGAAAGACCAAAATATCCTTTGTTATTGGCTACAGACGTTTTGTTGCCAATAGCTATTGGCTAGGGACGTTTTCATTGCCAATAATTATTGTCAACAAAAATAATACGTAGCCAATGGTTATTGGCTATGAGTTCATATTATTGGCAACAGATGTATCCGTCGCCAATAATATTTAAAATTATATAAAAAAAATCAAATTTTGAATTCTTTAATTAAAAAACAGCTTTAATCATATCCAAATTAAATAAATGTATTTTATTTCAATTGATAAAAAATCTTGATTATGATATTATTTGGTTATAGAAGTAATTATTAAACAAATTAATTAGATTATTATTATAATTCTATGTTTGAAATTATAATTATATAAAATTAGAAGTGTGGAATAATATAGGAGGAATTGTGAGAGAAATAATAAGTGGATGTTGAGAATGGATTTATGGTTGGAATGGTTGGGGTATTTATAGAATATGATAGTATTATTGGCTATGGAACAATTCATAGCCAATATTTATTGGCTACGGGAGATTCCGTAGCCAATAGTCATTGACAACGCATGATCATTGGCTACGGAATATTCCTTAGTCAATGTTTAATTTGTAGTTAATTTTTATTTTCTTAGTAATTGTCATTGGCTACGGAGACTTCCATAGCCAATAACTATTGGCTACGGAAACTCCTGTACCCAAACTATTGGCTACGGAGACTTCCGTAGCCAAACTATTGGCTACAGAAATTTCTGTAGCCCTTGGCTATTGGCAACGGGCGTGGCCGTCGCCGTCTCCCTTGGCTATGGGCGACGAGCAGCGTCCATTTCCCTTGTCCAATGTTTTTCTTTTATTTTTTGTCAAAAAAAAAAATTGCCTACGGATTCTTCCGTAGCCAATGGCAAAACAGTCATTGGCAAACACGCCCGTTGCCAATGGCCGTTGCTAATGCTCCTTTTTGTCGTAGTTCACCTTTGAAGATTATAGATTTTGTTTGCAATGTGTACTTTGACAGATTTCTAAACCTAGCTCAGACATTCTTGATATTATTACACGTGTGTGTTTCAGAATATGGGGGTTGGAGATTCTACAAACCTCTCTTATAAGTGCCTCTTTGATTATGATATGATATATGGAGGGGCGTTTACAATGGTTGGGAATTAGTTCGGTTTTAGCATGCCACATTTGAAACTCAATCTTCAAATCTGCTGGTATATTCTAAAGTATGGGACAAACATTTTTTATTTTGTTAATCTAGAGCATTAGGTCGGTTCAAAACAAGTCTATGTTACACTATGAAGTTTCAAAAAAAAAATGAGTGAGATTCTGGATATCATCAAAATTAGAACATGAACTTGTGAAATCTAGGAGAAAACCCATTTTCATTGCCTAATATAGTGCTTGTATGTATTTTAAATTTGATTTGATTTGATTTTTTCTTAATATATTTCTTCTTTTGCCAAAATGATAATATTAATTACTGTGAACTGAAGATATTAAAGTCCAAATCATCACTATATATTGAAGTCTTCTTAAACAATTGCTAGGGTATAACATGCAACACAAACATGTGTAATTTTAAACAACTAAAATGTATATCATTATATATAATAAAGTCAAAGCTAGGTGATTTTACACGCTTTTCGAATGGTCAAATTGTCTAATGTTATATTGACCTGAGAAACATAGGGAGGCGCTAACGTACGTAACTTACCCATTACTATTGTAGTGTTTATTTTTTTTGATACGAAAAAAAAAGCTATATTAGCAATACGAAGGATCCAATAAAGAAAAACCTCCGTCACAAAAAATGTTTACAGGAATCGAAGAAACAGGAACAGTCCCCTGCCAAGATTGTAGTGTTTATTACTTGTTAATTTTTTGTTAAAAGTTAGGATGATATATAATATATTCGTCTTAAAGCACAACAGTACTGTCCGCTGGTCACATGACCGAGGTTGAATGCGCTGTAAGAAAGATAAAGATTAGTGAAGATTCTTTTTGCAGAAAACAAGAATGCTAGGCAGAATCATGAGAAAAATATGTATTACTTGGCATGTGTTAAGGGATTCTAATCTCGTTTCAGTGTCTTGATTCAGTGCATTCTAAAGTGCAAGAATTTTTCTTCAATTCTTAAAACTTGAATACAAATTATCTTCAATTCACGCAACACGTCTCCATCTTTAATTAATTCAACTTTTAGCACCTACTGTATTTGACTAAATATATTTGTTCGAAATACTTAGATTTAAGAATTTTATTTGTGAAGATTCTAGCTAGAGGAATTAATATATACTAATATCAACACGATATTAGTATAGAAATGCATGTCGTTCATGTTCGTGTTGCGCCTGTATCTGTTTATCATCTGTTTATCGTAGATGGTAATTCGACGATATGCAAATTTATGCGAATTGACGGTAAAATAATAAAAGATCTATAGTCTATATGAAATGCACCAAAATAGCCTTCGATTCTTATTTAATATATAGCATGACACATGATTGATTAATAGGAAAATGATTTTGTAGCAGTCCGTATACGTACAGACATTTAATTAGCACCTTGGATTTTCTAGTTTTTCTTTTGTTTTTCGTTTCCTTTCAGCTTTTTGAAAATAAACATATGACCCACAATTTTCCACAATTACATTTTGTTCCTAACTTTCAATAGTTAGTACATGTAACATTTACTTTTTCAATCCCTTTCTACATCTTATGAAAATGTTTTGCTACACAACCACAAGAAAAAGCCCATTTTTTCGACTGAAATTCGGTCCGGCGTTTTTTCAACCGGTGTCGACCGGAATCCGATCAATAATCGTATTCCCGAGTGGACTTCGCTCGGGACGCTGAACTCCAGCATTCCCGATCGGATTCCATTCGGGATTAAGTTTTCTCAACTGGATTACCCTTTGGCCGGACAAATTCCCGGCAAAGGGTGTTGCCCTAATCTCCGCCCAGCTGGGCCGAGGTTGCCAACCAAATTGCAGTCGAAAATAAGGGCATTACCGACCGCAATTCGGTCGGTAATAAATACCTCCCTCCTCCTCATTTCTCACACCACATTTCTCTCTCCCCTTTCCAAATCCGACCGCCCAACCTCTTGTTTTCCACTGGATTTCGGTCGGAAATTTGGATCCGGTATGTTTTTTTTTTCGTATTTTCTCGTTTTTAATGTTTTAGTATTTATTTTACATGTTAAATTGTTAGATATTGTAGAAATTGTTAGGCTTTAATTAGGAAATGCCTTTAGGAATTGTTAGGCTTTTGAAAATGTTAGACTTTTGTTATTATATGTGGCTTTAGGAATTGTTAGACTTTAGGAAATGTTAAACTTTAGTTATTATTTATGCCTTTAGGAAATGTTATGCAATTAGACTTTAAATATTATGTATTTTCTTTATGAATTATTAGGCTTTAACTTTATTTATGTTTTTAGGGTTTATTTGATATTATATTATTGTTAGACTTTCAACATTGTTTATGCCTTTTAGGAAATCGATTTGTAAATTAGAATTCATGATACTTTTTAGGGAATTTCTATAAAGTAGAAATGATTATACTTTTAGAAATGTGTATTTGAAATTTATGCTTTTAGAATATCTACAATTTATGCATTTTTTATGTAATATTATTTATTTTAGAATTGTTTTATGTTAAATTATTTGTATATGTGTTAATTTAGTTATTATGGCGTTACCTTTTAGGGGGTTTGATGCTTTTATCCCTTAGAATTAATAGTTTCTATAACAAAGTGCATACCTTTAGGAAAACTATATAACTTAGTAATGATTAAATTTAAGTCATCTCTATAATTAGAAATAATCTAACTTAGATGCTTTTACTTAGTACGTAGTACTTAGTCAACGACATGTCGGGCGATCCTCCACGCTCGTCTCGTGATATTGTCGATGACCATTCCTCGAAGAGAGGGTGTAGTGGTCCACCGAGTTTAGGGCTTCGTCTACGTTTTGTCCATTCTGGCACTACACTACCCGCTCATGCCGAGACCCCTTCTACCGATCCTGTTGAGGCCCCTTCTACTCCCCATCCACCTAGGCATACTACTAGATCGAGCGCTGGTATTCCACCAGATCGAGTAGTACCACATCAACTAGATGATGATCATGCAGCATCGACGCGACCTACATCATCTGGATCGAGGCGTAGGGCACCTAGGCCACCATCTACTGAGTCTACAGGAGCAGGTCCCAGTACTTCGTCGACAGACGCCGCCGGTGCAGGACCCTCTACAGCGACGCATCAGTGACCGAGTCGGGGCCTGTCTAGAGACATTCAGGTACCGCATGACGGTAGAGGGTGTCGTTCTATTGTTTTGGATGATACACGACATTGTTTTGAGAGACGCGGTATATCGACGACGATTACCGAGATCGTTAGGACCATTTATGACGAAGTGTGTTCCTTCATACAATGCGCTTGACCAGACTGTCAGAGATCAGATGTGGGTTAAGTTTACGGTGAGACTTTAGAACATATATATACATATATATATATATATATATATATATATATATATATATATAGAGTAAGATTATTATTTAACGAAACCTTAATTAAAACCATGTCTCATACCATGAAAACCTTAAATATTTGCTGAACACATACAACATTGGTAGGGATAACTTGGGTCAGGCACATATGGCCTACGTGGAGAAGGCCAGGAAGAGGTACAAGGAGGTGGCGTACAATGTGAAGAAGAACTACTACGATAGGAAGGATGGTCCAAAATTGGCGGGACATTCGAAGACTCGGTGGATGAATGACAAGTTGGAGACGGACTTTGTTAAGCATTGGGAGTCAGATAAGTTTAAGAAGCAATAGGATAGTGGAAAGAAGAACAGGCGAGGAGGAGAGACCCTTGAGGATTGCCCTCGTTTACGAAGCGCTCATGCTAGTGGGTCCACGAGCTACACGGAGATACATCGTAGGATGGTATGTCTTATTACCTCATGAATGGATACGAATAACATTTGTCTTAAATTTAAATAGTTTAACAAAAAATTATGTCAATACAGAGGCGTTTGAGACCTTAAGAGGCCCCAGTGCCTCGATAAGATGAGATGTATGGTTATCAGCATACAAATGTTCCTGATACACTGCCAGATGAAGCTCCACGTCGCCGTGTTTGGCTAGACCCCACGTTTAGGTCTATCTATGTAAGTATTTAACTTGCAATTTATTTTTTGATTACTAGATTAACATATGCATTATTAATTATGTACTAATTCTTCTCTCAAAATGAATAGGAGGCCTACATAGGCTTGATGACCTAGAGGTACGAGGCGGTCGTTCTAGGTGGCCCTTCATAGATTATGAGTTATGGTATAGAGCGTCCGGAGGAGTGAAGAAGAGGAGGGTTGTGGGCCTGCCTTCGAAGGCACGTCACGATCTTTTTGGTTTTCAGACGAAGGTGTCAGACTTGTCACAGGACTACGCGATGACCTCGGAGGGGGAGAACCGTCGTCTTAGGACTGCCAATGATCGGAGGGTTCACGCCCTTATGGGTCACATCGATTACTTGTCTCAGCGAATCAATGACGCGACACGTACTTCTCCTTGTCGACTCGTTCCTACTGGATTCATGTCTTAGGCTCGTCGAGCCTACCAGGGTACAGTGTCGACACCCCAGCTCCCGCCCTCACCCCTTCGTGATCTATTTGCCTCTTTGGCTTTGGATGCTCTGCTGTGTGATCCTGAGTACGCGGATGACTATGAGGAGGCCGATCTTGATGACACTCTGGATGGTGATGTTGCCTATCTTGGTGGTGATGATGATGAGGCTGGCGGAGCCTCCAGAGATGATACATTTGGATTTGTTGATGAGGACTATGATGACTAGTATTATTAGTTGTTTGTTTTTATTAAGTATTGAAAACTGTGTGATGTAGTATTAGTTGTTTATTTTTATGTAATTTGTTAAATGCTTGGACAAACTCATTTATGTTTATGTAATTTCATGTTTATTTGTAATTCAGTAATGTTTATATTAGTACTAGTTTGTTTATACTTGTTAAACACAATTGATTTTAGTACACTAGTTAGTTTATTTTTGTTACCAATAATCTATTGCAACACGAATACAAACTATAATATGAATCAAACAGCGTGAATCCAAATTTATTATAAAACATAAATCGACCACTAAACTTTAATCGCACGCTATTCATCCATACTATCCTCTGAATATGTGTCACTCATTATCTTCTCCTTTTCCTCTTCCTTTATGCTCTGGTCGTCCTCCTTCTCTAATCTTATATCCTCAACCACATCAAATATCTCGTTAGCTAATTGGATATTCATATTGAATTACAAAAGGTCTACACATAATTCAATCCCTCAGATGCCTTATCCTGTAGCACTTGGTTCGGCATCCCCACTTCGACATCGTTTGATTCGACAACTAATGACATATTGATTATGTGCCTGCCAAGAATGGTGGATACGGTCAACCATTCTCTACGTTGCGGTCGACCCGTCATCTTCTTTGGATATGGCACATAGTATGCCTGTTTTGCTTGGTTAGAAAATACAATCAGCTCATTGGTGTCGAGTGTACGCTGTGGGTTAATGTCAACCAACTTGTACGTTGAGTGCTCCTCCGTACTTGCGTTTTTATCAAACCAAACACATTTGAACAAGACAATGTACATGGGTCAAATTTTGCCCCAACATTCCACTTGTATTATGTCTTTCAACGTGCCATAGAAGTTGATAGCATCGGATCCTCCCATGTTTCCCTTCACATAAACACCGCTACAATCAGTCTTCTTCGGGCCCAAAAGTCATCTCAATGTGAAATCTGAACTCATTCACAATGTATCCGTAGTAGGTAGCCATTGTATTAGCCGGGCCATTGATTAGAGGATCTATTCATACGTCGGTCTCGTATAGCCCACATGAATATGTCTGCTTGAACTATGCTACGTACTCTGAGTTCCTCTTAGATTGTATCTCCATTGGACTGAACATACTCCTCTTCTTCAAGTAACCTGTGAGGCAAAATTTTTATAAGTTATTATTCTAATAACTTATAAAAGCGTTTTAATCATATCATAATAACAAATTAAATAACATTAACTTACTCGATCCATTCGTCAAGCTTTATACAGTTAAGTAGCGTGTAAAGCTCTATTTACTCCATTTCATCAGAGGTCAAGCGCCGCCTGTTGTTTAGTAGTCCTATTGGAGCCCCTTTCTTGTGAAATATTGTAAGCTCATCATCCCACTCAGTGCTATCTAACGTCTCGTTCATGTTGAGTTGTTTATATTTGGTCTGAACAGAGACATTCAAATATTGAGAACACAAATTGGATAACTCTGCAAGTTGGTATGAATTAGCTATGGGTCCATAAGATCTTTAGACAACCTTAAGTACTTCTCGCAAGCGGCATTAGGTACTCTGTGCATTGTCTTGCACGTCAAGAACTCAACAAACCACTAGAGCACAGTCTTGGGCTTCTTACTGTGCATTTGTAAGTCTCCCAAATGCATCAATTTGTAGAACTCCTTTGCGTCGGGACGTGGATCTTCGTTGCGCACCTCTCCCTCAATAAATCGACCCCCATATGCATCCACCACCAATTCTCTAAACGAGGTATCAGCATGAACATCACCATCCACGTGAATACTAGTGGGTAGTGAATCAGGTACATACGATGTGGATGCCACGCTCGCCTCCTCTCCATGAAACACCCATACCCAATATTGATACGTAAATCCCGACTTATGAAGATGATCTTGGACTACGTTTCGATTAAAAAAACTTTAAATTGTTACATTTTTGGCATGGACACCTAATACGGTTTCTTATATCTAAGTAATCTCTCTGTTGTGAGGCATATTGTATGAATGATCAAACCCAACCACGTAATGTTGATTCAAATAGCCAGTATTATTATCTATCCTATCGTACATCCAAGATCTATCGGCAAGATAATCCATTTTTAATCTACGAAATTTTTAAAAAAAATGTTACAATTTATTCTACCAATCAATATATTTATCATTTATATTAAATTTCACAAACATGTTATAACGAAATAATGAGTACATAGAAGTGAAGTCAATACTTACTTGTTGTAGCGTAGAAAATACTTAGATCATGAATTGTTTGTACAAGCCCCTCGTTGCATTTACCACAATATCTAATAACACACAAATAAATATGTAAAAAAGTTAATAGTGATCATTTTAGTTAGAAACTATTGACCAAAACAAACAAAAAATAGTTTATAACAAGGAAATATCGTGGATAGCTTAAAAAATGATGAAGAATGGAATGATTTCTCAAATGGAATGTGGTGGTATTTATAGGGGTAGCTGACATTATTTCCGACCGGAATCCGGTCGGCAATGGTAATAGCCGTTGCCATTCCCGACCGGAATTCGGTCAGGAATAGCAACGTCTATTTCTATTGTCTACCGAAATTTGGTTGGTATTCATAGGGTTTAGGGTTATGGACCATTCCTGACTAGAATGCGGTGGGTAATGGGTGAATTTTCGACCCGAATGCGGTGGGTAATAATATTCATATTTAAAATTTCTGAATTTTTCCCTACCGGATTCCGATTGGGACTAATATTCATGAGCACTGCCGACTGAATTCTGGTCGGGAGTAATATTCATGTGCAATACCAACTGGAGTCTGGTCGGTATTCTGGGAAAAAAAACACTCCCGATCGGACTCCGGTCGGCATTCTGGGCCGAAATAAATTGTCGACCGGATTTCTGGGCCGAAATAAATTGCGCGTTTTTGAAATTTTCAAATTTCAAATATTTACCGACCTAAACCCGGTCAGGAATACTCGAAATTTTTTGCGAGATTTGGTGAGAAATTCAAGTTTTTTGAAAATTCAAATATTTTCTCTAATTTCTATATATACAATTCATTTTTCACACAATTTTCCTCTAATTTACACAACACTTTCTCTTCATTTATTGTCTTCATCTCCAAACACTTTTTTCACAAACACAAATATTTCTTCAAAATATTTCAACATAAATATTTTTTTCCTCACTTTGTCTTTAAATAAATATTTCATTCTTCATTTCATCTTTATATAAACACTTTATTCTTCATTTCATCTTTAAATAAACACTTTTTTCTTCATTTCATCTTTACATAAACACTTTGTTCTTCATTTTTTTTTTCAAACACTTTTTCTAACATATCTTCTATTCAACAACATTTTGACAAACAAGCATTTTTTGTGTTTTAGATTGGGCAATAAATCGAAATCTTTTAAAAAACTAAATTTATAATATTCCAATAATTATTACCGAAATATTTTTTATTCTGTTAAATGTTATTTCCGACCGGATTTCGGTCGAAAATACCTTGAATATTATTTCAGACCGGTTTTCGATCGAAAATGCGTTGAATATTATTTTCGACTGGACTCCGATCGAAAATATCCTAAACCTTATTACCGACCGGATCCCGATCGATAATAGTGGAAACCGTATTACCCACCGGAATCCGGTGGGTAATGCTTCAAAACTTTTTATGACCGGATTCTGGTCGGCATTACATTTACCGACCGGAGTCCGGCCATAACTCTTCTCTACCGAAATCCGGTCAGATGTTATGCCACCGGAATCTGGTCGGGAAATGTCGTTCCGACCAGAATCTGGTAGGAAATTATTGTGATCGGACTCCGATAGATGAAACTTTACTGACCGAAGCAATCCCGATCGAATTTTCCCGACCGGGTTTTGGTCTAGAAAAGGTCATTCCCGACTGGAAGCGGGTCATTACCAACCGGATTTTCGGTTGAAAATTGGGGTATTTTCTTGTAGTGATCCCGAAAAGAAAAAAAAACTTTGTTTCGTTACTGTTAATTAGTTTGTTACGGTTAATTAGTTCTCTTTTTAACCTTCATTCAAAGGACATTATATTATATATATTTTTCAACTTTCGACGAAAAAAATAAAGGTATGAAAATAACATTTCATGAACGTAAGTTACATAAATTAGTTTATTGATATGGACATAAAAAACATTTATTAATAAAGTAATCCATTGTCCATCAACTTTAAATATAGAAATTATATATAATTGTTCGAAAGAAAGAAAAAAAAACCGAATGTTCTACAATTAAGGATTAGTACAGAATCATCACTATTTTGTTTCATAAAGTTCTCACTGTATAAATGGATAACAATTGTTTAGCAATTTAAAAATTAGTGAGTTACAATATGGTAATTTAAGAATAATAATTGCATAATTATATATGATGTTTCTGTGTAATCTTGTTTTTTTCTCTGTTATTAGTGCGTGATTTTTATTAATATGGACTTCAATCCATCAATCATTTGGGGGGTTTAAGCATTGATAGTTATATTATAAAATATACAAAGCTTTTACTAATTCGAAATTATAAAGGGGCTATTAGAGAAAATTCAAATTATAAGAGCAATCGTAATAAAAGGCCTATTCAAATGTGTGTCCGTATGACAGTCAATTCGACCCTGGTGGTACCACCACTGGTGGTACCACACACATACACATATATATATACATATACATATATGTGTATGTGTGTGGTACCACCAGTGGTGGTACCACCAGGGTCTAATTTTCGGTTTATCAGGGCCCTTGATTACTATGCACAAGCATGGACCACTAGTCTCTCACGTTTTATATTCCATAAATCTTTTTCGATCTGTAAAACCAAATAAAACGGTACTCTGCCAAAATTCTAGTTTATTATTGTATTACACATAATTGGATAACGTATTAAACGTATCAACTAGGGGATGTGTATTATTGGGATTTGGTAAATTAAATCTTGATTCTCTCGGATTCTCAGGACCAGAAGATTTTGCCGTATTATTTTTTCTCGATCATTAACATTATTAAGCAATTTATTCATCACATATTGTACTATAAAAGAGCTCTCACATTCCTCTCATATAATTCAAAAGAAGTCTCTTAAATTGTTTTGAAACAAAAAGTAACAACAAGAACAATTCATGATGATCAGCAATTGCAATAAAAGGAACAACATGGGTATTGGAGCCGGCTCAACGGGCTGCTCGACGGGTTGGATGTTGGTGGTGCTGGCCATATTCACGACGTCGCTGTTGGTGTTGCCACCGATATTGCCCCCGTTCCCGCCACCGCCAATGCTGCTGATGCTTTTCCCGGTGGGGATAATGGGATTGCTTATGGCATTGGCTTTCTCACCAACCGATTATTCAGCTGTAAATATGATTGTTTATTCCTCTTGAAGCGTACTAGTCCGCTGCTAGGCAAGTAAACACTCCACATCATACTTATTCGATGGCTGTTAACCAATTTTGTCAGACACTCTTGTAATCTAAGCAACCCGATATCAGTGTGGACCCTCCAATACTTCAGTCGTGAAAGTACCCAGAAATGGAGGTCGAAATGCTAAAATAGGTCGAGCTGTTGGGGATGATATCCGTGGCCGTTTGATTTTAGCCTCGGGTCGGATCTCAAGAGCCAAACTGTGACCAAAAGTCGAATTCGTTCTTCACACACAAAGCTCGAAACTGGACGAGAATGAGTTCATTCTTTGACTCATTTACCTCAATAAAATCATCCAAAATATAATATTCCTTCTCAGGCATGAGCTTCGAGATTTTGCCAATGGTTTCTAATTTCATTGAGAGAGAATGTAATTTTTATGTTTGGTACATATAAATATTATGTTATCTGTATTGGTTTTATCAATGGAGGTGCTTCGATAGGCTCATAAGTTTGTGAATATGTTACAACTACAAAAGGCAGCAAACCCCTAATCTCTATGCTGTTTCGCAACTTGCTACCTAACGTAAGAAAAAATGGCAGACGGCACCCAACCTATTAAAAACGTGAAGAATAAATGCCTATGATACTTCAAAAATCGAAGAAATCATTCAACTGTTTAAGCCTCCTAAAGAGGAAATACATAAGAGTACAAATAGTCAAAAATACTACAAACAAATTACAAAATTTGTATTCTTTCCCCCCCTGATAATGGGACTCCTCTATGAGCAATTCTTCTCAATTTTGACCAGCTTATGTAAGTCTCCTCTATGTTTCAATCACTTTCTTCAAGGCCCAGCGAACACGAGAAGAGCGAAGGTTGTTAGTTTCACGTTGCTGCGACGAGTTCATTATCGAAGAGTTCACATTTCGTTATCGAGTATATCACGCATCAATTGTAGTGGGATGAGCCCTTCAGTTCTTATAGCATCTTTACTCGGATCCGGGCTGATGAAATATAACGTTGGTAGCCCTCGAACCTGTAATACAAAACCTTTTGTTACTGTTTTCCACTTTCTTGCCATTTGTTCATGGTAATATAGAGAAAATGAACGAGATATGTACCTGCATGTCTCTTGCAAATTCATATTCATCATCTGTGTCAACCTTCACGATTAATGCGTTGTTTTCATATTCAACAGCAAGCTGCAGCATCCATAGTTGTCAAGAGTTAACACAACATATTTAACATGTTGCAAGAAAAGTGTCACAGAATTTACACGTGCAATTCTTCAAACCCATTACCAGGTCTAAAGAGATGTTTACTATAATCAAATCCATTGAAACACTTGTTGGCAAATTTCATTCTCCCCGTCCGATGTGGGACAGGGACAGCAGTCCACAAAGTTTGCCACGTGAACCAGCAAAACTAGTCATTTACTCATTCAACGCTTATTTTGAAAACAAAGCAAGCTACTAATCCACTTCCATGTAACAACTTGATGGATAGGAGGGCAACTCAAAGGGGCCACGTCTGTTTCACATGAAGCTAAAACAAGATGGAATCATTTCATGCCAACTTGCACTGTAAAAGCTGTTTTGACCCGGGTTGTTAAAAAGATGTATTTTGGTACTTCTTATTGTTACTGCGGGAATATTACCACCAACAGTGCAGTCGGAAGCCAGAAAAGAGATTCTGGTTTGATACATTTATACAGGTTAAGCTGCCTTTGTAACTTTGCAAGTTCAAATGATACATTTAGACTAACTCCTGAAAAATGCACAATCATTTAGAGGAGAAGCTAACAGAGTCGACCAGCATGTCTTGGCATAAAAACACTCTTAACCAGAAGACTATTGGACTGGATAGCAAATCAAGTAGACAAAAGATAATACATAATAGGAATGATGCCTCACACTATTTGACATAATACTGATATTTCCCATCATGCAATATCCACTTCAAGAAAAAAGTTATAAGAAAAGATTATGAACAACATTCACACTGCATTATGACTTGTAATGCAAAAGAGTAACTTCATACCATTCTTAAGCCCGTAAAAAAAGTATAAATAAGTGTTATACAAGTTTGAAGAACTATCATGCAAGTAACAGTTACACGGAACAAGACAATATCACTTTAAACCCACTAAAATAATGTTAAGGACATCACAAATCAACATATTCAATTCAACGCAGGGCTGTTTACTGATAGAGTGATAGTTAAGAAGGTTTTAATACTTGAAATCATGGATCCTTAACGAATTTCACAAAATTTGGACACAATCACAACAGTTCACAAACTCTCCCATATTGGGACACTGAATATAATCGTACCGTTTCAAGCTCTTGAGCCATCAAAATACAAGGACCACACCACGTCGCATAGAAATCAATTATAAGCGGTACGTTTCTTTCTCCCTTCACCAATTCTTCGACTTCTTTCGCAGAGATCTTTTTCTGTAACAAACCAAACAGTGATAAAGTTATCCAACATCACTACGAACAAAAAAAAACACATTACAGCAAACGACAACGGCACCGTGGACTTGCCAAAATCATTCAATATTCATCATAAGACGGTACAAAACCGAAGCGCAAACTCCGAACAAAGCCTTAAAAACCCAATGCACCCCATTCTCCTTTCTCCTCATTCCTAACTAACCAGAGGCACGATATCCAACTCCAATCAACGCATCAAACCCAATTCTCCACCCGATTACAAACAAAATAAACAAATTTTTACTCAGAAACATTTTATCGAGCATACCGACTAAAATCCCAGAACAAGAAACAGGATAAAAATCCAATCTTTACATCATAGAACAACAAAAGAGCAACAAACAAACAAACAAACAAACAAACAACAGCATCTTTATCAACAAAAAGAAGAGCTCATGTCAACAAAAGTACCACAAGCAAACTCAATTCACGAGCAACTAAAAACCCATAAAATCTACTAAAATCCCAGAACAAGAAACAACATAAAAATGAAATCTTTACATCATAGAGCAACAAAAAGCAACAAACAAACACACAACTGAACCTCTAAATCACATAAATAAATGCTAAGTACCACAAGATAGTCATCACTGATGTATTTTCCAGCTGGAGGTTTGCAAATCAGCTTTCTTGTGAGATTTTGAGCAAACAGAGAAGTGGGTCTATTGCTGCTGTTAATGATGGAATTGAAGAATAAGGTACTGTTTGGTTGTTGGGTCTTTAAGGAATTGAGAGGAAGAGAGGAAGGTGGTGGGGCATGGAAGGAAAAAATGGCTGCTTGCATTGTGAATTTTACTACAGGTTTTGGCAGTAGGAGGAGAGGGGGAGAGATTTTGCAGGGGTTTTGTATATAAAAATATTGTGTGAGAGACTTGAGAGTGGATAATTTGAAGAAAATAGAGTAGAAGGCGTGTTTGGATGAGAAGCTATGATACTCCTTATTAGTAGTAACTGAAATGTCCGTTCTACAACTCTTGGCTCAATACTAGAATTTTTTCGTAATGTTAGCCACCGGGTGCACGCCGCGTGCAAATTTACTTTTGTTGTAATTTTAACTTTTTAAATACGTTTTTTCTTTCATAGTTTATGTATTGAGACCCAAGAAAATTATTTCTAAGTTGATTAAATCTCATATGAGTTATAGTAAGATTAGAAAAACAATTTGGAAATCATATATATCATTAATATTCTAAATCAAATCTCTACTCTAGTTGACTAGTGAGTTTCAAAACCGCATGGAAGCTTTGTTATGTATGTTTTTATGGTTTAATTCATGAGTTATCAATAAGTACTTATTCTAACAACGGTTGTTGGCTCAAGTGATAAGGGACTTGAGTTTATTTAAGCAAGGTCTCGGGTACCGCTCTTGTTGATGTAAAAAACATTGATGTGAGAGCCATCCTCTCAAAACGGGCCCGACTGTGCTCGGCTAGATTAGTCGCATAAGCGAACACAGTAAAAAATCAATCAAATAATAAGTACGTATTCTTTTTTTTTTTTTTTTCCTTTTCAGAAAAGCTTGCATGTCATTTAACTGGACAAAGTTTTCTTTGAATTCTAAAAAATATTAAGAAAGAGGTTTTCTTCGATCTAATATGTTAGGAATTGCATTTAATTGGACAAAGTTGTGGCACACCATCACATTCGCTACAACTATTATTTCTTAAACAACTGCACCTAGAAAATAATAAGAATCGAAATTAAAAAGAGTATTCAACTTGAAAGAAGTTGAGTAAAATTAAAATAGAAAAAAAATGAATCATAGATCAATGGTTAGTCTGTATAATTAAATACTCAAGTATGGTAAAACAGATCCATACTAAATAGCGTTTTACCATCTAACAAAATCTTACATATATGAGTACTCCAAACCCAATTAGAAAAATTGCAAGAAATTCTATAGTGTGAAATTCCAGGCGCTAAATCATACAATTTGTATTGAACCACTAATACGATTGACAAACACAACAATAGACCTACGTCAAACTTGAAAAGACAGAATAATAAAAGCCACAATAACATGTTTGGTTTTGAGGGTATAAACACCTGCATAAGAGGAGTGAATATTCAGTGTTGATATCCAAAAGTAGAGGAAAACTAAATTCTATTGAAATGAAAAAAGGTAATTAAAAAACTGTTGACGATAATCAAGCAGAGAATAAAGATAATAAATTTAGTAACTCTAATCAGTAGCATATGTTAAGGAGTAGAATCTGTAATTAATATAGTTTGTATATTAGTAGCCTTTAATAAGCTTCTTTCCTTTTATCTATGTATTGATTCATTATAAATACACAATTCTACACCACATGTTAATTGCAGTGGTATTCTCTACATGGTATCACAAGGTTTTTTGGACTAATATCCACCGATCCAATGACCACCTCTTCTCCCATCTCTCTTTCTTTCAACACCACGGTTCACATGATAACCATCAAACTTTCCTCCAGAAATTTTCTTTTTTGGCGCAGTCAAGTAGTTCCACTACTACAATGCCAATCGCTCTATGGTCATCTTGATGGAACCATACATTTTCCAAAATCTGCTGCTGACCCCACTGCCTTACCATCAAAGCAAGCAGAGTGGAAACAAAATGATCAATTGATTCAAAGTTTACTTCTTTCTTTTCTAATAGAAGAGGCTCTTTCTGAAATTACTGATCTGAGATCATCTCGAGATGTTTGGTGCGCTCTTGAGAGTGCCTTTAGCCATAAATCTAAAGTTCGAGTGTTGCAGATTAAGGATGAACTTCAATTACTAAAACGTGGCTCACGTACCGTCGGTGAATACTCTCGAGTTTTCAAGTCTCATTGCGACCAACTCTCAGCCATGGGTCGTCCAGTAGATGAAACATATAGGATTCATTGGTATTTACATGGTTTAGGTTATGACTTTGCTAGTTTTTCAACCACAAAACATTCACTTATTCATTTGCCTAGTTTTAGAGATATTGTTCCCAAATCAGAGAGCTTTGATCTTTTTTGCAAGTCGATGGATCAATCTGCATGTAGTGTCTCGACGTACGTTGCCTCTACTCCATCTGGATATCCAAGCCGAAATGGAAAGCCCAAAAGTAATCAAAAAAATTCCAATGGAGGAGGCCAATCAAAAGGAGGTTATCGTGGCAAGCAACAAAACAAACGCCCTCCACGTTGCCAAATATGTCGTGAGGAAGGACATTATGCTACCTATTGTGGTCAGCGTTACGTAAAGAATTACCGCGGCTCTTGCACATTGCTCCATTGATGACGATGCAACAGACTGGTACACTGACACAGGAGCTTCGGCACATATGACTCCGGATGCGTCTCTTCTTGAAAAGGTGCAGCCATACAATGGTAAGGATAAGGTTATTGTTGGGAACGGAACATCGCTTTCTATAACTAATACAGGATCATGTTCCCCCACCCCTTCCCTAACCTTGCATGATGTGCTCGTCGTTCCTCAATTGACAAAAAATCTATTATCTGTAAGCAAACTCACTGAAATTATTGGATCGGGACTTGATACTTGTCACACAGTGTTAACCCTTCGATGTTAGTCTAACACTGATCAGCTCTTCCAATGTTAAGCTGATGTTGGACTCTCGATGTTATCTTAACATCCGTTTAACAGCAGTTAACGTTAACACAAATCTACTTGACAGAGAATATAACGCAGCGGATAAATAAAGAACACAAGTAGATGTAATTTTAAGAAGATAACATATTAATATGATCTTCCGAGCCATAGGCAAAATAACCCGTTAAGGTTTTAACAAAAGTCGTTCTCTCCATTTTCAAGCTCCTCACTCTCAAATTAATCGAACTAAGCAAAGCACACAAGAATTGCTTCGACTATCTCTAAAAGCTCCTCACTCTTAGATCTATTCTAACAACTCACAAACTTTGCTAAAGCAAGACAAAGACACTCGACTATAAAGATTTCCTTGCGGGAGATTTTCGCTCTTGTCTTCGTGTCTTTTTCTTAATGCCCAACATGCCTATTTATAGTGTAGTCTTCCTTAATAGCCAAGACGTGTTGTGCACGTTTTTGATTGCTATTAGATCTCCTTGGATGACTCTAATTTCGTTCATAGCAAGTCTCCTTCAATAGGGAAAGGTTTCCTTGTCCAACTTGAAGTCTTCAATGGAAATGTTTCCTTCTTTGACTAGAAGTCTTCAATGTAAAGATTTCCTTCTTTAACTTGAAGTCTTCTAAGGAAAATATCTTTCTCCATCTTGTAGTCTTCTATGGAAAGAATCCTACTGCAAGTAATCTTCTTTCCTTCTTGCAATTCACACGCCTTCATCTTTCCATTGCACCGCACACATCTTTCCTTATTTAATTATGGAAAGTTCTTCTTTGGAAACTTCTCTTTGAATGGAAACTTCTCTTTAAGGAAATAGATCATTCCTTGAAGTCTCTTGACCTGGAGCACATACAAATACCAACTACAACTCGTGGAACTAAGTTAGTAAGTGAATAAAGGCAAAACACAATTATAGCAATAATCCTGAATGTGCAATTTTTCCTGTGTTCAATGTTACCCTAACATTGCAGTTATACTGTTGATCTAACATTGACTAAATACCTGCACTTTCAATCTCCCCCTTTTTGCCTTTCTTCACAAAACCAAACATGTTCACAATTCTTATTATGCACAGTGCTCCAGCAACACAACATCATTAATATCTTAAGCTATTCCACCTTAATATGACACTATTAACCAAGTAGCTTTAAGATACTAATAAGAATACACAACGAGTTAAACATCACAATTATAAGCATAACTAAGAAGGCATTAGCTATATAAGAATTGTAGAACCAGTAGAATAAACATGAAGATCAAATGGCTTACTTCTCCCCCTTTTTGTGAGGAAAGAAAAATCTTGACGAATCACTTCATAAGATAAAGTTCTATAGCTCTTTCTTTAGCAGCTATTTCCATTTCTCTCTCTAAGAACTTTACCATCCACTATTTCTTAAAATCCTCCATAGCCACAGTCTTATCCCCCAACAGGAAATTAAAGTTAGCCTCAATTGTAGATATTACCTCAAGTGTTACCTCTGATGTTGAGTCAACATTGTTCTCCAGCGATGTTGTCGAACAACTAGCTCAGACTCAGCATCATCATACTTCTCAGAACCTTCTTCTGTATCCTCTTGATCTCAATGGTTTCATCATCACCATTCTCAGTTTCCTAATCCTTTTCCTCAGAACCATCTTTTTCTTCTTCACCACTTCATTTTCATTCTCTACCTCTGTGTCCTCCTTATCTTTCTCATTCTCCTCATCACCTTGCAATCAACCAGCAGCATCAACATCTCTTTTTCTTTATAAGTGCCAGCGATATAACACTGCTCCCCCTTAATGCATGCTATCAAACTCAATGTTGGCATAACATTGACATCTATCAATGTTGTCATAACATCAGACTGTATCAATGTTAACTTAACATTGAACCCAGAATGTTGTTCTAACATTGATGTTTATCAACGTTGTCTTAACATTGAAACCATAATGTACATGCACAAGAGTTTACAAAAACCAGCAATAAAACCACCATTACCACCCACATTAGTCTCTCCAGCAACTAACATGTTCTCCCCCTCAATCAAATCAGCTTTCTCTGCAAAATGTTCCTCAAGCACTGTCTTCTCAACCGTGTTTGAAGTACCAACAAAAACAACACCTTGTTCCTTAGTTTTAACTTGTTTTATCTCAGCAACAATGTCTAGAACGAGTGTTGTACCTACGAGAAAGAACTACAAGAGTAGGGGTGGGGTTATATCCTTGATTCACCATACCACGGGCCAAAATCAAGATCAGAGATGCATGCCAAGGATTTAAAAAACAATTGCAAGTGAAAATTCATAGTATTTCAGAGAATTGGGCACAAATTAGAGATTTATAATCACAAGTGAAAAGAAGTAATGAGCGGTTTCTTAAAATAAATCATGCATAATTACCGCATGTTGAGACAACAAGTGACACCGAGTTACTTCACACATGACCAGAGCAGTTCATGAAAAACTTATAAGTCATAATGTTAAACCTGGATGTTGAGACAACATGCTTACAGACTGATGTTGGCACAACATTGACACCTGTTCTGAATCAACATTGGTTCTTGTGAATGTGGAGGTATTGAGCTTACCCTCAAGATATTTTCAATTAAAAGCATGAGCTAGATTTGAAAACACATATCTGAAACTTAAGACACATTAGAAATTTAGTACCACAGATGTATCAGACCTGTACATGGAAAGGAGAGTTAGTTAATAGAAAATCCAACATTTTGGGTATGAAGTAAATTAAAGAAGTTAATCTACTTCCAAGTCATAACAAGAGACAATGTAGTGTGTCACCGCAGCTGAATCACCCAAAATATATGCCTTCACATGATAACATAACTATTTCTCCCCCTTAAGCTCATACCCACACAGACACATCAAGGATAGAATGAATGAATGTAAGCCTAAGTGAAATGCAGAATACAGAATGTTAAGTTAACATTAGTAGATGGTAACCATGGAGTATCAGCTTTATAGACTAGGAACTGATCATATCAATTCAAATCTTTATCAATTATCATAAACTATTTTTGAAGTAAAACTGAAGAATGTTACGAAAGGATAATATCATCACTGAATGAGGGCAGCACAAGACTCCACACACCCCAATAACACTATTATCAGCTATAGATTAGGCAAGTACAAAGGAATTGAATGAAGACAATACACTTATCATATACTTCATCACCCCAACTCCTTATGCATACTTGTTGACCAACCTGTTTACAAGAGAAACACCAAGTGATCAGTGCTACTGAATGTGAGGCAGTCGAAACTCCAAACATCCCAGTAGAAAGGATCACATCATGCATTTCCTTGGCCAAATATAATAGAAACATGAAAATAAGCACAACTGAATAACACTGAAGCTCTCAACATCATGTACCCCAGCTTCTCTTCATGTTCTGTTTAACCTAAACATGGATAAGTCACAACTGAATAACACCAAAGTAGTGAACTCTGTGCATCCCAGCTTCTCCTGATGTTAGGTTAACATTCTCAGACTAACAACATAGTTTTTACTTTACAAAACTTTTGATATGAACATGTCCAGCAGAATACTTAACTAACAATCCTGGTCAGCCACACAAACCAATAATAACAAACATTCATGAAGACAAACAAGAACAAACATAGAAATCAAACAGAAAAAATCTAATGCAATCCTATACACCACAAACTACAATGTTAGCCAGTGGTGTTATGGCAACACCGGAATGCAACACTGAATCACAGAACATTCAAGCTGAGAGACTTCCTCAAATTGAAGAATCTCTCGCTATTTAACGCCATATTAAACAAATCAGGTAACTGATTGTTGGTCTCTAAGTGATTCATGTTTATAACCTTGTCATCTACCAGTTTTCTCAAGAAATAATGCATAGAAAATATATGATTTAGTCTACAATAATGCACATGATTTCTTGATATTTTAATGGAACTAAGGTTATCACTAAACAACAACAATGTGTCACTTTTTATCCCATAATCATGCAACATGTGTTTAAGCCATATAAAACGGGTAACATAGCTGCAAGCTGCAAATTCAACAGTTGACAATGACACACGGTTATGTTTCTTGCTATAACATGAAAAATGATTATTTCCAAAATAAAAACAACCCCCACATGCAGATATTCTATTAGCTAAATCTCCAGCCCAGTCAGAATCAAAACCGACAAGGTTTGTATTTGCATCATGTGTATACCAAGTGCCTAAGTCTACAGTACCAGATATATATGTCAGTGTTCGCTTCACAACCTTTAAGTGAAAAACTTTAGGTTCAGCATAATACCTGGCACAAATACAGACACAAACCGAGTTCATACTATATGGGCGAGTGATGGATAGATATAGCAAGATTGTGTCTTCTTTTCCAATCACCAAAGTAGAAGACATTTGAGTCTTGCTCGACTTTGACTCCTCCAAACCAATCATGCTCATCTCGTCCTTCTTTTGCTTCACTTTCAAACCCAAGAAGAAATCCAGTTCACCAATAACGCTCATCACTAATGTACCTATCAAAGACTCAACAAACTTGTCTAAAATAGACTTGTTAGTATAAACAAAGACAATGTCATCAGCAAATCTTTGAGCTAAGCAATTATCAGAATATGTGGCAGACATACAAACACTCTTGTTGTGCGTTTTGATGTCATTAATGATTTGAACCATAACCTGAGATGTAGGATGATTACTCTGAGTCCTATCAGTTGTATACCTACAAACCCCTTGAACTTGAACCTTTTCATTGTAGAATTTTGACTGCTCTACTGTTGTGTCAACATCAGGACTGGTCGATATTAGCATAACATTAGCTTCTGGTTGATGTTCATGTTCAAGTTCTGGATCTACATGTGATGTTGGAATAACACTGTCCGGAGTCAATGTTGGCCTAACATCAGAATCCAGTAGACTTGGCACAGAAACCTCTAACTCACCTGCAGCACTTGGCAAACCATCAAAAACCACATATACAGATTCTTGAACAATATTTAATCTTGGATCAAACATCCTAATAACTATATTGTTCAAAGAATAGCCATCAAAGATACATTCTTCAATTTTTGGATCATATTTACTCAAAAGATCTTTGTCATTTAAAGTATAGCAAACATATCCAAATTCATGAAAATGAGCAAGATCATGTTTCTTCTTTTTCATCATCTCATAAGGAGTCACGGGAATAGAGAATTTATGAATATTTTCATTAAACACTCATAAGCCATGGAATGACCTATTTTCAAATTCTCTATCATGATTTGACCAAATATTACCAAAAGAAGCATCATGTAAGTTATCAATACTAGCATGCAATGTTCTAAAGAAATTAAGAGCTTCTGATTTTTCATTGAAAGATTTAATCAAAGTATATCCAGAAAAATCCTTCATAATCACACAATCATATTGTTTACCCCCAACTCTATTTACTTCAATAAGACCTAAGAGATCCATATGAAGTAGATGAAAATAATTAGAGGTACTTGTAACCTGTTCATCCACTTGGATTGGATTATGAGAAGCTTTGGTCACCTTACCCTTCGAGCAATCATAACAGACCATCTTACCAATACCCGAGAGATAGGGAATGCCTCTCAGGGTTTCAAGTTTCACCACTTTGCCCAGATTCTTGTTGTGCATGTGTCCAAGTCTCTTGTTCTTGGCAATTGAATAGTCCACCTTTGTTTGAAAGCAAGTCACTTGATCCCTCGCCAAGTAGTTGTCTTCAAACCTTTTACCTGTCAAAGCACACACATTTGCACAATCAGATACATCACAAGAATCTTTATTATACCTTACCAATAAGACATCATCACACAATTGACTGTTGCTTATATGGTTTTCATAGAATCCATCCAACAACATCTCATCCTTCAAGAGTGGGGATCCATCAACGTTCAACACTTCTTTGCCAATGATTCTTCCTTTACTTCCATCTTCATATGTGAAGGTTCCAGTGGTTAGTGGTGCACACTTCTTCAAATTGGATTTGCTTTATTTCCAATCATGTGTCTTAAGTAGTGTTAAGGCAATACAATTTGTTCTCAATGTTAAGGTAACATTGGTTATCCAGTGTTGTCTTAACATCGCGTATAACCGTATCAAATCAGATTTGTATCCAGTCATATGCCTCAAAGATCCACAATCAGAGTACCACTTACCTGCAAGGTCAGTATGCACAGTAGGAAAGATAATATTGCAAACAATATAATCTTTAGGTAACCAAAGTCTAGTGTTTCTCATCCCATTATTCTGTTCAGCAATGTTGGAACTGGATGTTAAGGTAACACTGGAATAACTAGTATCAACATTGGAATGTTCAAATTTTAGTGTTGGCTTAACACCAGCATCAGCATTGCATGAATCCCTAACAATTTTATTTTTAAGAGACTTTCTGTATTTATAAGAATATGGTTTAAAGTGTCCAAATTGAAAACAATATTGACAAATATAAGCCATTTTCTTAGATTCTCTAGAAAGTACCTTTGGCTTTTCAAAACCAGGAATAGTGGATTCAACAGAATTAGTGGAGTGAGTAACTTGACTTTGATATCCTAAACCAGAACTACCATCATTGCCTAAACATAAAACTTCATCAAGTTTGTAAGTACCTGTATTCCTCTTGGCATTGGCGTGTTCAGCAATTCCTAGCTTAGAAGTTACCTTTTCTATTTCATCATTTTTGCTATCCAAACGAACCTCAAGTTGAGTGATTGTAGCCTTCAAGCTTTCATTATCTTCCATAGCCTTCTCAATTCTACTCAACTTGTCCTTCTCCTTGAGCAGGTCTTGGTAGATGATCTTCAGTTCATCAAGAAACTCTTCATGAATCAATTTACCTTCAAGGACACTATCATTATCCAAACCTATAGAATCATGGAAATACTCAAATTCAGAATCATTATCAAACTCATCATAATCAGAAATCAAACATTCAGAGTTTTCTAAACAAATGGTTTCATCCCAATTGTCAACAAAAATCTCCTGGACTGGTGTTGTCTTCTGGATGTTAACATAACATCGAGTTGTTTGGATGTTGGCAGAACACCAAGCCTTGACACCAGCGGGTTTGTCCACCTTTGCACACACTGTTGTTTGAGTTTCTTCAGTCGTTGGCACCTGTCCATCACCATATTCTTCAAAACATGTCTCATCATTATCATCTACACAAACCAAGTTAGAATTCTCTTTTGTTCTAAGGTTGTTACCACATTCATAAGCAAAATGGCCCCAACCTTTACATTTATAACATTGAATCTATTTGAGATGTGTATCATTATGAGTAGTAGGTTTACAAGAATATTTGGTCATCTCTTCAGAGAAATCTTTCTTTAGATCAGCAAGAATATTTTTATCACATAGACTAAGCTTATTAAACTTTTCAATCACAGTTTCATTATAAGCTTGAATTTCTTCTTCATCATCTACTTTTTCAAGATTCATCTCAAATTCTTTCAGAGTGCTAAGTAGGGCATGAAAGTCTAAAGTGTCCATATTCCTAGCTTCTTGCATAACAATCACCTCAAATTTCTTAGAAAGAGTTCTCACATCTTTGTACGCCAATTTCTTAGTAGACATGGACTCACCTAAGTCTTGAATTTCATTAGCAAGATCCATGAGTTTCTCAAAATAAGAAGTAATACTTTCATCTTCCTCCATTGTTAAATTAACAAATTTTCTCAAAAACATGCACAGCTTAGTCTTTTTAGTGCATACATCACCTTCACAATGATTTTGTAAGATATCCCAAGCATGCTTTGCAGTTGAACAATATTTAATTAACTTAAACATGTGACTATCAACCAAACTAAATATGGTATTTAGGGATTTTTCATTGAAGAAAGCGTTACTTAGCTCAGTTTGAGTCCACTCTGATTTTGGCTTAGGAACAGCGTCATGATCTTCATCTGGATCTACAGTGCCATGAAAGTAATCAAAGTTAGATTCATCAATAATAGACAAGGAATCAGAATTAATACAAGAATTATATTTATTCCAAATTCTAAAGAAAAACTCCTGTTCTGGTGTTGGATCCTGGATGTTAGAGTAACATTGGAGTCTTCTTTTGTCCAGTAAGTATGAGCGAGTAGCGCAGCTGTATGAATCTCATCTGATTGTCCTTGGCCACAGTACGTGATCCATAATTGAAATCCTCACCATCGTTATTTTGAGAATTTGAGGCTAATAATGAAAGATCTTCATCTGGAGCACACATAGGGACTGCATACCCTTCGATCACCGTCTTCCAAGCTCGCCAACCGAATGATTTAATGAATGCACGAATTCTAACCTTCAAATAAGAATAGTTGGATCCATCCAAGACAAGCAATTTGTTGTTGTTCGGATTCCGATTGTCCATCATTTAATATCAAATCCAAACACCAGTGAAGTCGGTGCTTGGCTCTGATACCAATTGAAATTGTTGGATCGGGACTTGATACTTGTCACACAATGTTAACCCTTCGATGTTAGTCTAACACTGATCAGCTCTTCCAATGTTAAGCTGATGTTGGACTCTCGATGTTATCTTAACATCCGTTTAACATCAGTTAACGTTAGCACAAATCTACTTGGCAGAGAATATAACGCAGCGGATAAATAAAGAACACAAGTAGATGTAATTTTAAGAAGATAACATATTAATATGATCTTCCGAGCCATAGGCAAAATAACCCGTTAAGGTTTTAACAAAAGTCGTTCTCTCCATTTTCAAGCTCCTCACTCTCAAATTAATCGAACTAAGCAAAGCACACATGAATTGCTTCGACTATCTCTAAAAGCTCCTCACTCTTAGATCTATTCTAACAACTCACAAACTTTGCTAAAGCAAGACAAAGACACTTGACTATAAAGATTTCCTTGCGGGAGATTTTCGCTCTTGTCTTCGTGTCTTTTTCTTAATGCCCAACATGCCTATTTATAGTGTAGTCTTCCTTAATAGCCAAGACGTGTTGTGCACGTTTTTGATTGCTATTAGATCTCCTTGTATGACTCTAATTTCGTTCATAGCAAGTCTCCTTCAATAGGGAAAGGTTTCCTTGTCCAACTTGAAGTCTTCAATGGAAAGGTTTCCTTCTTTGACTAGAAGTCTTCAATGGAAAGATTTTCTTCTTTAACTTAAAGTCTTCTAAGGAAAATATCCTTCTCCATCTTGTAGTCTTCTATGGAAAGAATCCTACTGCAAGTAATCTTCTTTCCTTCTTGCAATTCACACGCCTTCATCTTTCCATTGCACCTCACACATATTTCCTTATTTAATTATGGAAAGTTCTTCTTTGGAAACTTCTCTTTGAATGGAAACTTCTCTTTAAGGAAATAGATCCTTCCTTGAAGTCTCTTGACCTGGAGCACATACAAATACCAACTACAACTCGTGGAACTAAGTTAGTAAGTGAATAAAGGCAAAACACAATTATAGCAATAATCCCGAATGTGCAATTTTTCTGTGTTCAATGTTACCCTAACATTGCAGTTACACCGTTGATCTAACATTGACTAAATACATGCACTTTCACTCACCTCTAATTTCCCTTTCCTAATACTGGTTTTATCATTCAGAGTCTTCAAACCAAAAAGGCGGTGGCAAGCGGTGAACGTGTTGACGGACTTTATGTAATAAATCATGGACATCATGCATATTCTTCCATTATCAATAAAAATAACTTGCGTGCCTCTATTGATACTTGGCACAATCGTTTGGGGCATGTAGCACCTAAAATAATTACTATGTTAAATAAAAAGGGACATTTATCTCTTACTTCTCTTTGGCTTAATCCCACTTTATGTTCAAGTTGTCAAAAAACAAAGAGCTATAAACTTCCTTCACCTGTAAGTGATAGTCGTTCACCACTTATTTTAGCAAAGAGCTATAAACTTCCTGCTCCGGTAACGTCAAATTCTGGCAATCGTTATTATGTCCTTTTTCTTGACGACCATTCAAGATTGACTTGGTTGTACCCATTAAAGAATAAATCTGATTTTTATGATACATTTTTTGCGTTTTCAAGCATTGTAGAAAATCAATTATCCGCTAAAATTTAAATCTTTCAAAGTGATGGAGGTGGTGAATTTAAAATTTCTAAATTTCAATCTCACTTAAATAAAATTGGTATTCACCACCAGCTCTCTTGCCATTATACACCTTCACAAAATGGTCGTGCAGAAAGAAAGCACCGACATATCACTGAAATAGCCTCACTATGTTGTTCCATGTTCATGCCCCACTCCATCTTTGGGTGGAAGCATTTAGTTCAGTCGTATTCACAATCAATCGCTTGCCAACACCGGTTCTAAATGGACATTCTCCGTTTGAAGATTTGTATCGTCAGTCACCAGCATATGCTCTTTTTCGTCCTTTTGGGTGCTTATGTTTTCCTTATTTAAGAGATTATGCTCATAATAAATTCGAGCCTCGTAGTCTACCTTGAATTTTTCTTGGTTACCATACTTCTTATAAAGGCTTCCGCTGTCTTGATCCAATATCACATCGAGTATTTGTGACTAAACATTCTAGGTTTGACGAAAGTGTTTATCCGTTTTCCTCATCGAATTTTAAGCATACTTCTCAATCTAAAGATTACATTTCTTTTACTGACAATCTTCTATTAGCACATGCTTTGCCTATAGCACAATCTCCCTCGTCTGAGCCTTGTAAAGATTGCACCCTGGAGTTGTGTCCCGTTCAGAGATCAAATGATTTTACAAATTCTGAAGATGATTCTGTATTTGATGATGCTGCAAATACTACCTCTCCCACGGCAGTCTCTGCTCCACCAATTGAACATAATGATCATCCTATGGTCACTCGTAGTAAAGCTGGTATTTCTAAGCCTAACACTTATACTTATTTTTGTGAAATTCAAAATCTCCTTTACTGCTCTCTTTATTAGCAATGAAGGAACCAAAGGGTTTTAAAAGTGCAGCAAAATCACCTAAATGGCTCACTGCCATGGATGAGGAAATTCAATCTCTCACTGTCAACAACACATGGGAACTTGTTCCCCGTCCTCCTAATATGAATATTGTTGGTTCTAAATGGCTCTTCGAATCAAGTATCATTCTGATGGTTCGATTGATAGGTTTGAAGCTCGTCTCGTGGCAAAGGGCTATACACAATGCTATGGTCATGATTTTCATGATACGTTTAGTCCAGTTGTTAGGACTAGCACAGTTCATATAATTCTGTCTATTGCAGTTTCTCGTGGTTGGCCCCTTCGGCAACTCGATGTAAAAAATGCGTTCTTACATGGCTCTTTGTAGGAAAATATTTTCATGGAACAACCGCCAGGTTATGTTGATGCCTCTCATCCAACTTATGTTTGGCGACCAAAAAAGGCAATCTATGGTTTAAAGTAAGCTTCACGCGCTTGGTTTCATCGATTTAGTAGATCTTTACTAACACTTGGTTTCATATGCAGCAAGGCTGGCTCAAGTCTTTTTGTTAACTATACATCTTAGGGAATTATTTTCTTACTTCTCTATGTTGATGACATTGTTATCACAGGAAGCAATATAGATCTTCTTAACCGTTTAATCAAAAAAATGCAGTCTGAATTTTCTATGATAACATCGGGTTTCTTATCTATTTTCTAGGACTTGAAGTGTTGTGTGATGCGCCGGGTTTATTTCTCAGTCAAACAAAATTTGCTCGTGATGTGCTTGTTCGTGCTGATATGCTTGATTGCAAACCTATTGCAACCCCGATGATCGTCTCACAACACTTAACCATTGCTGGACCACCTTATGATTCTCTTACGATGTATCGGTCTTTAGTTGGAGCTTTACAATATCTCACAATCACCCGGTCTGACATTGCGCATGACGTTAATTCTGTGAAACAATTTATGCATGCTCCAACAACTCATCATTTTTAGGCTGTGAAAAGAATTTCAAGTATGAAGATGGAGAAGGATACTTTCCTTAGAAGACTTCAAGTTAAAGAAGAAAACCTTTCCATTGAAGACTTATAGTCAAAGAAGGAAACCTTTCCATTGAAGACTTCAAGTTGGACAATGAAACCTTTCCTAATTGAAGGAGACTTGCTATGGACGAAATTAGAGTCATACAAGGAGATCTAATAGCAATAAAAAACGTGCACAACATATCTTGGACATCAAGGAAGACTACACTATAAATAGGCATGTTGGGCATCAAGAAAAAGACACAAAGACAAGAGCAAAAATCTCCCGTGAGGAAATCTTTATAGTCGAGTGTCTTTGTCTTGCTTTTTGCAAAGTTTGTGAGTTGTTAGATTAGTTCTAGGTTTAGAATTAAGAAAGAAATTATTGTCTGCTTTGTTGAGTTCGATCAATTCAAGAGTGAGGAGCTTGAGAGTTGCGAGAAACATATTTTCATAAACCCTTGTGGTATTTCGCCTACGGCTCGGAAGATCATATTAATATATTATCTTCTCAAAATTGCATCTACTTGTGTTATTTATTTATCCGCTACGTAATATTCTCTGTCAAGTAGACTTGTGCTAACGATTAACTTTTGTTAAACGGATGTTAAGATAACATCGAGAGTCCAACATCAGCTTTGCATTGGAAGAGATGATCAGGGTTAGACTAACATCAAGGTTAACATTGTGCG
Source organism: Linaria vulgaris (assembly GCA_948329865.1). Classification (NCBI taxonomy): domain Eukaryota; kingdom Viridiplantae; phylum Streptophyta; class Magnoliopsida; order Lamiales; family Plantaginaceae; genus Linaria; species Linaria vulgaris. Next base: position 125,502,110 of record OX415250.1, on the reverse strand, counting down.
ACAAGTATCAAGTCCCGATCCAATAATTTATGCATGCTCCAACAGCTCATCATATCAGACATTCTATCTTTAAAAACCTCATCCCCCAATTTGAGGAGAGAATCGTACAGCTAATCCCAACCCTTATGATAAAACCCAACTTGTAGCCCATCCGACCCCAGAGCTTTGAACGGATGCATGCTCTTAACCGTGACTTTTAGCTCCTTAATATCCACATATTTATTAAGCTCTTGTCTATCCTCCGTATAAGCAAATCTTGTAACCTTGAGGCAGATAGATTATGCCTTCGGCTATTAGGAGAAGAGTATGACGATGTCTAGGACAACTTCTGGTAATAGTTTATGGCATGCATTTGGTGAAAATCACCATCGTTATCGATTTTATTCTTCCGTCGTCGAGCAATAGTGGATTAGTGAAAAAATTGTATTATGTTCACCATCCTTAATCCACCGAACTCTAGACTTTTGGTACCAAAAATTTCTTCTTACCTCAAAATGATATTGTATTCTTTGATTCACTCGGCTTACAATTTCAGCAAGTAATCGTTTGATTTTGAACTCGGTGCCCTTCGTATGACGTTGATTCTCGCCATCAATTCCCTCTTTTTCTTGAATATGTTCCCAAACTTATCTTTGATCCATGGAATGAGAACATTAAGGGCCTTCGAGATAGCATCGAGGATTTATATTTGTCATTCCACACCATCCTCATGATATTTTCGCATTCTTTATTTTAAGACTAAATAGCTTCAAACCAGAAAAGGTTTCTTTCCCTCTCTTTCGTCACGACAGTTGCAACATGTATGTAACAGATGATGATCTAAGTGTGTGAGGAAAGTCAAACACGGTATTTTTAGGGAACGTCTCAATCCACTGTTGATTCACAAGAGTTTTGCAGATCCGTTCTTTGATGTTCGTTCTCGTACCATGTTTGTTTGTCCACGTGAAAACAGGTCCGTGGAAACCAAGATCGATTAACCCGCACCAATTCATGAAATTGTGAAAGAAATTGAGTCTTCCCCCAAATTTCTCAAAATCATAGTCAATATCATTATAGTCCTTTGTGATTATCCATGGTAATTCCGGCCCTCTCGCCATGTTAATCAAATATTGAAAATCTTGACTTTGGCTAATATTCTGGGTTGTGCATATATAACCGTGAGTTTCCATCTGTCTTGTCTACTCGACCATGTGATCACTTGCATTGCCTACTCCTCAACTTCTATAATCTCAATCTCCATATCATGTTTGTTCCAAAGCATCCATATGCCTCCAGTCATCCAATTCGTAGGCGCAGTCACATAATTGGTATAGCTGAGAAACAACACAATCTCATAAGCATGCTCTTCAATCACACGCGTCTCAAGTATAAACACCACAGACGGCTTATGAGATCTAATAAGTTCTTGGAAATTCCATCAAAAATCCTTGTTCGCAGCTCCTTGGCAATTCCAAGATATAACACTCATTTTAAATAGATATGAATATGTCAGCAATTGGAGTCCCCTCCATATTGCATACAATGGTCTCAAGATCTCCATCATCAAGAACCTTTGACGTTGGTGTTCCCATGAACTTAAGCTTGTCTTCTGCCACTATGATACCAAATTGTTCTCTCTGAATCTGGTAAATCGATGTCTCGACCTCCCATGTCTTAGTTGGAATTCCCAACAGGTGGATCAAACGCACTCCTCATTCAGTTTGTAATATCCTAGAGGGCCCTTGAAACTGGTGCCTCTGTAATTCATACTCCAGACTTATACATTTCCATATTAACATCTCCTTCAAGAATTGCACCTCTATTATTTGTGTTATGAGGTTTGTTGTGGCCTTGTTGAGACTTAATTTCCTCCTCGTTAGTTTCTTCACGCCTTAGGATTCTAAATGGATTAGAAGACTCTACCAAATTTCCTTTTCCTTCGGGCTTATACTTGCTTGGCCTTGTTATAAATCTAGTCGACTTATCCTTGTCTGTTGAATTGAGAACTTTCCATGAATTATTGGTAATACTCACGGGAAGTGCGTTAATAATCTGCGGCATAACTCGCCTAACTTGTGGTTCTCTTGCTATACTCGGTTGTGTCCTTTCGATGTTTGATGAATTAATATTCGAATTATTTGCTTTCTTCTTACGGCTCACGACCATTCAATCACCAAACTCGTTGTTTGTTTACCTTCTCTACCAGCCAATTGGGCTTGTTTTTAAATGATTTCTCTTCGGTAGCCACAGTTGCCTTTGGGAACTCTGAAGGCATATCCTTCTCATCAATCATCTGCATTTATTTTAAAGGTGTACCACCCTACCACAATTGTGACATAATGATGGTAAGTTCTCGTAGACCACCTAATAAATTTTCCCATGGACGGATATTCCAGATTGTAGGGTTTTATTGGTGCGGACTTGTACACAAATACGGAAGAATTTCCCCTTTGTTGCATTGTACGTATTGCACTCGATTTTGATCGGGTTCTATACATGAAGCGAGAGACTCTACCACAGATTGTCTGAATAATTCAACCAGTAAATTCAAGATTCTGACCCAAGTTATTGCGCTATCAATCTTGTCAGAATCTGCACAAAAATTTGGGTTCCACAACTTCCAGCAAGTTGCCACGATCTCTTGGTGAGGATCAACTCTCTCCTTTCTGACCGAACACCTTTCAAGCAATAGCAACCACAGCCGAGATCTACCCGTTTGAATTTGTTTTGAAGCAACCACATTAGGTCGAGCCGCGTGTGGAGGGCCGAGTAGTACCAAGGTTTCCTAGTATTCGGATTATGTTGGCATCACTCCAGTGGTTAGCCAATGTCTTTTTGAGTTTGGTCAATTGATCAACTTGGATGAAGGGCATATTCTCCATAGCTGCCATAATTCGGATGCTTTTCCTTTCCTAAGTCTTTGTGGTTTTGTCGACCAAAACATCGATTTGATTCTTATTTGTTTCATGACATCAGTATATGAGATTTGGAGCGGGCTAGGTTACCTTTTTACGTCGCGTCTTTGCGTGATGTCTCGAACGTGAATGTGTTCTCCTCCATTTGATGAATTCTCTTTTGATTGCGTACTTCTGACTGTGTTGTTCGACATAACGAATTTCGGTAATGCCGGATTGAGATTTTCAGGTGGTAGTGCGATTTGCATGAGATTATGTTGCGTCACCATTTTTTTTACACTTTAATGTTGTTTTATTATTAAATTTTCTTATATATAAATTTATGTTCCTTATTTATTATGCATAAAAAGATAGAAACGAAATTGAAAATGATCCTACTTTATTCCCACAATTTCTAACAAAAAGAATGAATAAACTGATAGAAATTGAAGCCTGTATTTTTCCTAAAATGCCTTGTTAAGTGGAGAGGAAACTCCTCTTTATTAACACTAATACAAGAACTTACTCAAGCGAGGTGTGATAATATTTCTTAACACAAACAACATAACCTACTTAAATATATAGGCAGAAATATCAAAAATGCCCGTTATCTTTTGCCAACTTTAGTTTTTTTTTCCTTTATCTTTTTAAGCCGTTGTTTATGCCCTGTAACTTTGCCAAAAATGTCCGAAACACTGTTCATTGCCATGTGTCCGCCAAATCATCCAATCGCGTCATACGTGGCTACCATGTCATCTTTTTTTTATATATATAATTAACTTTATTATAAAAATAAAAAAACATATATTAAAAAACAAAATATTATAATTTTGATTTAAAAATATTAACTTTTAATAACTAATAAAATTTAAAAAGAAAACAGAAAAGAGTAAATATCCCCCCCCCCTTTTATATTTTGTGTTATATATAATTATAAAACTTTTTAAAAAAATTAAAAACTTATAAATTAAAAAAACATACATTAAAAAATAAAATATTAAAAACTTTTTCAAAATAGAAAAAAAAAAAGAACAAAGGAAACCCACCACCACCACCCCGTCACTAGCCCCCCCCCACCATGTCTTCTGCTCCCTCTCCTTTCTCCTGCTCCCTCTCCTTTCTCCCCAATGGATTTTGGGGATTTGGTGATGGCGCCGTTTGGTGATGGCGGTGCAAGTGGAGGTGGTGGTGGGCTATGGGGCGGAGGAGGGGGATTGTGGAAGAGACGACCTTTTTTTTCATTTTTCTTATAAAAAAGTTTTTTAATTCTTAAAAAATTAAGTTAATTAAATTAAATTTATATATAAAGTTTTTATAATTTAAATGGATAAAGTTTATTATATTAAACGAATATATTATAGAGTAAGTTTTTAAAATTAAAATAATAAAGTTAATTATAAAGACTTAACTTTTTTTATTTTTTTTTTCTTAAAAAAAATTAGTTATTAAAAATTTAAATTTTAAAATAGAATTATAAATGAATTTTTATAATTTATATAATAAAGATAATTAATAATTATACATTTTATGACATGTCAGCCACATTTTGGCCACATATGCCAACATTTGATGACATGGCTGCCACTAGGCGCCAAATAATATTTCGGGCATTTTTGGCATAGTTATAGGACATAAACGACGGCTTAAATGGCAAAAACTAAAGTTGACAAAAGATAACGAGCATTTTTGATATTTCTGCGTAATATATATAACCTCTCCTTATAGATGCGGATTCCAACTAGACTTTCACCAATTAGTTCCAATTAAATGCAAAAACAACTCCTGATCTTTTGTCTCATTTCCTTCAATTTGATAATACTCTAATAAAAATGAGTTTAGTAGGGGTGGCAAAATGGATCTGGTTATGTGGATCATCTATATTTGATCCAGATTTATAGAGCTGGATCCATATAAGGTTGAGATGTATCCCAACTCAACCAAGTTGAGTTGAGATCCACTTGAGTTGAGATCTATTTCAACCAGAAGCAGATCCAAAGTCAACTTCAATGTCAACCCAAACCAGATCTCTATTATTTTTTAAAAACTCAATTTACGTAAAAAGTATACACTACGCAAAAAACACACACTACGCCCAAAATTCATGAAAAAACATGCACTACACCTAAAACGCACACTACGGCCGAAATTTTTCAAAAAAGATACACGATACACGTAAAATTCACAAAAATATTTTGTACTGTATATTTTTAGACACTCGTTTTCGACAAGCGATACTACTTTTTCGAATAAAACGGTAATCGAAGCATAACGTAAAACTAACGTCTTACGCCGACGTGATTTTGGTCAAATTCCAACATTTGAAGGGTGAAAACGTCGTTTTTCTATTTTTATCGGGATTTTTTTGTCAATGGAATCCGTTTTCGACAAGTGATACCACTTTTTCAAGCAAAAATGACCAATTGACCAAAACGTAAGACATTGGCAACGTGATTTTTGCCAAATTCCAACGTTTGGATGGTGAAAACGCCATTTTTCTATATTTATCGTGATTTGTTTTGTCAACGGAGCCCGTTTTGGACAAGTGATACCACGTTTTCAAGCGGAAACGACCATTTGACCAAAACGTTACGACGTGATTTTTGCCAAATTCCAACGTTTAGAGGGATAAAACATCGTTTTTCTATTTTCAACGGGACTTTTTTTAAGATTATGAATTTTTTTATTTTTTCATTTTTTTGTGAATTTTGGGGGTTATAGATTATAATGTATTTTATAAAACTTTAGGGGTATTTGACTATTTGACTAATTTTAAAGGCTAGGTTGAGTTGAAATTGGATTGAGAATTTCAACCTTTCTTAGATTGAGAAAAAGTTGATGTTGATTGAGATTGAGTTGAAGTTGATATAGGATCCATATTTGTCGATCCAATATAAACTCAATTATATCTCAACTCAACATTTTGGATCTCAACCACATTCAACTAGTTGAACCATATTGCCACTCCTATTTAGTACCCATGCATGCTGCCATCTCGATTGATCTAAAGTAACATATCGCAATGCGCTAATAATTAAGCATTCAGATTTTTAACGTGCATTAATAATGTTTGTGCACGTTTATAGAACAAGAAGAGTACAAGAACGCTAGCCTGTAACATATATGATATAGCCATATATGGGCTTATTTTCTTTCCGTCCAAAGTATTATACATTGGTATTGCTATTATAGTAGGTTCTGGTAGGCTGAGTTATAATAATAATACATAAAGGATGCTTATAAGTATTGATAGATAGAGTTGAACATATGTATAAGTTAGCTAGCTATCACTAATTGTTGTAAAGAAGAGACTCTAGTAATGGATAAGACGAGTTGTACGGTTTGTGTAACGGGAGGCGCAGGTTATGTCGCTTCTTCACTAATTAAGAAACTATTGAATAAAGGGTACACGGTACATACCACACTAAGGAACTTGAGTAAGTGAAATGTTTCCTGAATTCTTTTTTTTTTTCTTATTGCCAGTTAATGAGATTATAATGTATAACTTTAGCATTGTTTGATCTGCAAATTGAGGAGTTTCACTGTGATTTTATTTGATTTGTGGCTAATTGTACCTTAGTGATTGACTGATAGATGATAGTACAAAAGTAGACCCTTTGAAGAGCTTTAATGGGGCTAAAGAAAGTTTGAAGCTTTTTGAAGCAAACATTTACAGAGCAGAGGAATTTGAGCAAGCAATTCAGGGCTGTGAGTTTGTTTTCCATGTTGCAACCCCTTTCTTGCACACTCAAGGACAAAAGGTTAATTTATTCTTAACTTTTTTTTTGTTACATAAATGCATGGATTTTATTTTCAATTTATGCTTCATTATATCCTATATATCTAAAAACATTTGCGGATCTCGCAAGGATAATTGATTTCATTGCTAGAAAGTAGAAACTAAAAATTTCTCCTTGTCGATAGTCAAAAAACAAAAAAAAAACAATTTGGATATTATTCGGTAGAAAAACTTTTAAACTCTGATCCATATGTCAAAGTGTATGAAGTATTTGATGCCTGCTCGACTTCAATACTATAAACAGCACAAAGACCGTGTTGATGCTACTGTAGATGCTGCGAGAACCATTGCAGCCATTTGTGTTAGATCGGGAACGGTAAGGCGGCTTATCTACACGGCATTAGTTATGGCTGCTTCACCATTGAAGGAAGACGGGAGTGGTTACAAGGATATCATGGATGAAACTTGTTGGACACCTCTCAATCTCAATATTCCATATTGCAATGACTTCTTTAAGGTAAATTAGTTATGTAGTTTAATTAACCATAATACTTACAGCTCGTCGTGCAACTTGTCATCTATCTGCTTATTTTAGTCTTATTTCGTCTAAGTTACAATACACCGAGTAATCAATACAGTGGGGCCAAATTCAACCAAAATAATGTTATCATATTACAATGAACGGACTAGCTTGGTCCGAAACAACTCTTACACATAAGGAAATATAAGATGACATAAAATAATTCCTAAATGGCCAAGTTGAGGGAACAGTCGAACGGGAGAGATTCAACAATCATCGACTGTTGTATTGTGGGCATTAGATACTTATGATATCGGACTGAACTTGGGAACTAGCCAAGATGCCTACATATCTCCTTGAGGGAATCAAGCCGAACGTAGTTCATTTGTCTCTTTTGAGTTGCTTCTATTAGGTCAACCTCTGGTAGTGCTACCTGGTTCACTTGGTTCAGCATTGGCGTGACTTCACGGTTTCGATCATATCTTCCTCATGATGATCGAAACCTCGATCTGTTTCTTGATTCGGGACCATGACTCATGTAGCTTTCAGGGCATATAAGGGTTTGATGTGTGCATGGAATTGGGGCATCGTATTGGGCACATCGAAATGGGGCGCATCAAATTGGGGCACATCGAATGGGCGCATCGAATTGGGGCGCATCTCTCTCTCTCTCTCTCTCTCTCTCTCTCTCTCTCTCTCTCTCTCTCTCTCTCTCTCTCTCTCTCTCTCTCTCTCTCTCTCTCTCTCTCTCTCTCTCTCTCTCTCTCTCTCTCTCTCTCTCTCTCTCTCTCTCTCTCTCTCTCTCTCTCTCTCTCTCTCTCTCTCCCCCCCCTCCCCCTACTTGTGAGGAGTGAGGGGGGATATATATAGGCATGATTCGAGGGCTAAAAAGGTCATTGTACACTGATATGAGCAACTTTACTATTTTGGGCATAACTTTCTCTCTGGACCTCTGAGTCGCATTCCGGTTGTAGCGTTGCAACCTAGACTTATGTGGCTTTCCAATGACATATTACTCAATGTCTAATTAGATATATAAATAAAATGGTGACCCAAATACGGCTAAGGTAGCTTAACCTCTAAGCCTTCTCGACACTTATCAGTCAGTTTCGCGCCACCGTGGCTTCTTCTTGACATGACACATTATGCTACACCATTTAGTCCCCCAGTTTGGAGTGTGATTTCGGAACATAAGCATACTTCAAATTATAATGAAGTGCTAGAGTCGTTTCGCCTCAGTTTTGGGGTGATTAATGTCATTATGCACTAGTGTAGCTTACTGAATAAGCCCACATCATATAGTCCCCCCATTTGGGAGTCGGTCTTGATTCAAAAGCGTGTGCCAAATTATAAGAATCTTGCGCGGCCCCTTATCTAGGAGACGTGATCCGAAGGATCAGTTTCCAAATAACTTTTATCTATCTTGGTGTGATGCACGATTGATGCGATGCACGCACTTGTGTGCTAGCGATCTGCTTTATGAACGTCGCGTCATGGGTAGTGTTCTAGTTTGCACTTACCTCGAGGTATTGTTTTGACTAAATGTCCACGATAGGTCGAGTCTAACGATGATCGAATCGGGTGGATTAGATACAGGGTATCTCTAATTGGTCTATATCGAATCTAGAGTGCATCGAATCGAGGGAATTCGATCTAGGCTGTACCAAATTAGGTGGTTCGATGCTCATAATTATTTTGCTCTGCAATGAACATGTTTTAATTTGCTGTTTTTGTGGCGCTGCGTCGCCTTTTTATTAATCTCACGGTTGTCATTTATGACTATTTCATTTGTTTGTTTGATCGAAGGCTCGTAATCGTTGCCTTTTCTTTCAATTGCTATCGTTGCTCTTTACTTTATTTTGACAACTCGAGCATTCTTCCATAATCACGAAAAGTTTCGTTGCTATTAGGTGTTTATGAATTTGCGGTATCATGTGTCCTTTTAGACAGAGTCTCCGTCCCTTTTTAGTTATTTAGGGAGTTGCGGTATCTCGTGTCGTTTTAGACAGAGTATCCGTCCCTTTTTAGTTATTGCGAGTCCCCTTTTAGGTCATGCATGGCGTTAGTTTCATGCAAACAACTCGTGGTTCTGCTTTGTTTATGCATATAGGCATAATCTGACCGATTCTTTTCATTGTTCTAATGCATCTTGTCATTCTTATGACATATTCTTTTGCCGCCAATAGGACAACTCTCAGTTCTATGAATATCGTGGTTTTGTTGTGAATTATGACAACGCACCTAGTTACATTTCCGTCTTCGGGGATTTGTCAATAGTTATGATTGTGAAATGATTTCATAAGCTGCTAATCTGTAAAGACCGCCAGGCATTTTACTCGTAATGAGCTTGCCATTGAGGTTCCGGCAAGAATATCTTTGTATTCTGCCTCGTTGTTGGTCATAATAAAACTCGACCCTGGGTGTGCGAGTTAGTTGTTGTATGATCTTACAGGGTTTTTACCTCCAATTTTGATGTTTTCGCTATTTCGACAATGTTGTTGATAACATGGTGACAAGCATAATGAACTCTGAGTTGGTTATCCTGCGCTTCGATGTTATGCACTGATTTTGCAATTATGTTTGGTTTGGAATCTTTATCTATAGTCGTGAGACTTTATGGGATGCATTGCTTTATTGAGGGTGAAGGCTTTACATGATAGGCTGAATCTGAGCTGTTAGATCAATGCTAGATCGAATCTGATGAATCTATAAATCATCCGTACTGAGACTATTTGATAGTCATTTCATGTTTGAAGCGGAAACAAATCGATAGTGTTAGTTCACCATATCTCGGAATTGGATTGGTTTGACTTATGGCATGCCTCGAATGGATTGAATTCGATCATCACTGCGCAATCTCATCCTAATTCAATTTTGAAAGTTATTGAAAAATTGAAGTTTGGATGACCACCATCAATCGAATGTGTTTGGATTCGATCGACACTCTGACGGGTCTGCTCTAATGAACAATTTGTTATGTCTATTTTGGCGTTGCGTCACCATGCTGCTTTGAACATTGTTTTTCAATGGGTCTATGCTACTTTCTTTTTTGCGGTTATTTTCTTTTAGCGGCATTTTTTACTATTTCTTTGTTACTTATCAACTCAATGCCACGTCATGTTGCAGAGTTGCTATGGCATCTTTTGCTAAGTTAGTTCAATGTTCACATCATTGTTTTGAGGTTTTCCATCCTGCAGGATTTCTTTGGGTGCACTTGCCGCTTGTGGGCAGAGTGTATATCCCATTTGTCTTTATTTTAGCGAAACTTGTTGTTAGCGCTTTTGCAATTAACTTTAATTTTGGCAATTCATATGCCATATTGCATCGTGGGATATCGTGCGTGTTTATTTCTTTCTGCCACATCGGACATTTGTTATGTTGGCGTAACCAATTTCATCAGGTTTTTCCTAGACACTTATCTCTTGAGACAGACTTCCTCATCTCGTTGCTTTGTTTTTAGGGATTTAAGGGTTAGCACTTGTCATTTGAGACAGAGTGTCTGTCCATTTTCTTCATCTTTAGGTATTTACGGATATCACTTGCCACTTTGGGGCAGAGTGTCCGTCTCGTTTCCTTCTAATCACGGGTCCCCTTTAGATCATGGATAGTGTTATTTTTATACAAATAACTTCACAATGTGTGGTTCTGCTTTTGCTGCATTTGTGAGACAGTGTTGCCATCGTTGTTTAACCTTGTATGTTTTGCGCTTTGAGGATTATGGCCTCACTCGGGTATAGGTTTGTGATTTTTTTGATTGGTGCGTCCCAGTTGCTGCATTAGCGTTGTTGGATCGTGTGAAGACGCGACGTTTATTCGCCCAATACGGTTTTGCAGTTATCTTTTGAATTAATCATTGTTGTCTTTGAGAGATAGACAGCTTAGATAACCCGTAGGTTATGTTGCTAAGCACCTCGATCGAGCGAGAGATCGTCTCAATGGAGACCTTAGACTATGATAGAAATGATATATCAGTGATGGATCTAAAGCGATCTAGCGTGCATTGATCTCGCAGTTTATGCTAGGTAGAGATCTTTGTCTAATTGGATATTGTGTCGCCTTTGTTCGGATACTTTGTTGCAATCGTATTTGATGACCGCTCACGTTTTGCTTCTCGCATTTTGTGCTTTTACATGTTATTACTCGTCGACGGTGACAGTTAATTTGGCATCTGGGTATTCGTACTTCTTGAGGTGATAAGCCTTCTATATTAGTTTAAATATGCACTCATCTTGGCAGACAAACATCGTTCCATGCTGGACAGATGTAACTTATTTGCCACGTGAAGTCTATTTCCATATCCAGCCTTTCAGGCATATGGATATGTTGTTTGCATCATGCTTCTATAAGCGGATGTCTACCATTTGTGATGCATAATTTGTTTCTGACCATGATGGGCTGATGTCCATTTTTGATATATTCCATTTATTCATCTGACCACTTCGGGCCATTATTTCATTTTTGAGATTTTAGGTTTACGTTTATCTTGTCGGGCTGATACTTTTGGTGTTGCTTTGGACAAGTTTGCTTCGTACCGTTTCAGGTAGGTTTGCACCATACCGCTTTGTGTGGACGTTTTTGGTGCCACTCTGGATACATTTGACGTACCGCAGAGGATCAGATTCATGGAAATTGTGCCAATTTTGCTCGTTCGGTGGGTGTGACCATTCGGCAGGAGTCCCCCCAGTCTTCGAGTGATTAGCAGTAATTAGGTTACATTATTTTGACGATATTAGGCCTTTTTGTTTTGTATAGAATCTTTGTAACTCTTCAGCAGTGGTTTTTGATAGGAACCGATCCTGCCACTTGATATCATAATCTTTGATTTACGTTTTACTCGCAAAACTTTTTCTTTCTAATACATTTCAAGGCATGTTTTCTCGTTCTTTTGCTTGCTGTTGATTTCACAGTTATTTTATGTTTTATAGCAATTTTTGATGTCATTGAGCATATCCATCATAACGATTGTGTTTGATATGAGAAGTATGAGCATTTTGGGCATTTATTATTGCCTTTAGGGTATTTGTGCTATACCTGAGAGATCGGATCACCTTGGGCCTCTTATCTCACCGTTATTGTGTCGGTGTCGTGCATGAGGGCTTGGACCATGTTGGGCCTTCTTATTCCACCGTCATGATTCTTCCGTCTGGCATGAGGGGATGGAACACGTTGGGCCTTCTTATACCACCGGCATGATTCTTCCGTCTGGCATGAGGGGATGGACCACGTTGTGCCTTCTTATACCACCATCATGATTCTTCCATCTGGCATGAGGGGTGGCCCACGTTGGCCTTCTTATCCCACTGTCATGATTCTTCCGTCTGGCATGAGGGGGTGGACCACGTTGGGCCTTCTTATCCCACCATTATGATTCTTACGTCTGGCATGAGGGGATGTACCACGTTGGGCCTTCTTATCCACCGTCATGATTCTTCCGTCTTGCATGAGGGGATGGACCACGTTGGGCCTTCTTATACCATCGTCATGATTCTTCCGTCTTGCATGAAGGGTTTTTAACATCATTTCTATAAGACTCCACCTACGTCGTTCACGTAGATAGATACATTTAATAATTTGGAAAAAACTGGGCTCAGTTTCTTACCGGGGGGTCTACGCTTCCCTGTCTTTGCATGGGACTCAAGCCTTCGCAGCTCATACAATTATTTAGCTGCCGGGTGGTATTTTTTTTTTAACTCCTATGCATAGTAGCGTCTAAGATGTTGCACATTCCACAGACGCTTCTGCTGAACATTCTGCATAGTCTCCAAGTAATTGTATCCCCGCGAAATTGCTTGTATGATTTTGGAAGGCCCCTTCCAATTCAGTTTGAGCTTCCCGATATGCTGTTTTGCTGCAATGCCTCTCAGGACCAAATCTCCTACCTCAAAATTTCAGAATTAGATTATGTTGTCGTTACTTTTAGCCATTGTTGCTTTTAAAAGCTACAGTGTGTTTGTACGCATCTTCTCTTGTTATGCATGTTATGTCCAGAATTCCAGATCCATCTGACGTAAACGAACTGATTGTTCGGGATCATAGTCGTGAGTCTAGCGTGTTGGCATTCCTATTTCGGCAGGCAGTACAGCCTCAGTGCCGTAAACAAGAATGAAAGGAGTTTCACCCGTCGATGTTCTTGTAATTGTCCTATACGCCCATAATATTCCTTGAAGCTCCTTTGGCCAGGTTTTATATGTGTTTTTCATCCTCCTCTCGAGATAACTTTTCAATGTCTTGTTGGTGGATACCATTTGTCCATTCGATAATGAATTGCGTGCCATTGTCCAAATGTTCAACATTTAGCCCCAACGCCAATGTAATTCCTACTATAACCACTTCATACTCGGCCTCATTGTTAGTCACCATGTAATTCAGATTAATGGCGAATTCGGATTCTCTGCGATCTGGAGAGAAGTGGTGAATCCTAACCCCTTCTCCATAACTGGTGGCAAATCCATTTGTATGTAGTATCCATGTGGTGGTGGCCCTACTGGTTCCTGCTTAGTCTGATAATCAATGCAATCCGACTTCGATACCATATAAGGGTGAGATTCTTCGATATCACATTAGGTTAAAACAAATCATGACACCATTCGGGGTGTAGTCGTTTGTCCGTGTAGGATTGAGATTGAAGAATCCCTAATCTCTCTCTGATAATGTTAGTTTTCTTGGTTGAATTGCAGATTTGATTATTGCTCTTAGCACCACTCCTTGTTTGCTTGGGACCGAGTTCCATATTGTCAACTCCGTAGTTGTTTCCCGATCTCGATATAGCTATTGGGACTCTTCGCAGTTCTTTTCTCGTTGGTCCATTCCATTTCTTTGCCATTTTACCTGAACAAACTCTTAAGCGTAAGAGAAATGGTGTTTCCACAGACGGCACCAATATTTTGGTCTTATTTCGTCTAGGTTACAATACACCGTGAAAGTGCAGGTTTTCGGGAATCAATGTTAGACAGTGAAATGTTAGACGATGTTGAGATAACATTGAGGATAACATTGAAAGCCGAGAGCTTGAGCGAAAACTGTTCTTTAGTTGCCAAAATTATGTTTTGCCTTTATTCACTTATTAATCAAGTTCCACGGTTTTAGTTGTTTATGTTTATGTCCAGGAAAGTATCTTAAACATAAGGAAGAGGTTTGGAAGATTCCTTACTTGAAGTTTCCATAATTCAAGCTAAGTTGAATAGTCAACTCACACGCTTTCAAAAGAAGGAAACAAGTGAGATGTTCTTTGCGACGCGATTCTTTCCAGGATTCTCCGAATTGAAGAAGATGTGTTACATTGCTAAATCAGTAATGAAGGAAACACATATTCTGGAAAGATATGAAGTTCACAAAGAAGGCAATTTTCAACAAGGAAACAACAAGAGTTACCAAAACTGTGAACAACACATCTTGGCGTTCAAGACTCAAGAAATCTATAAAGATATGAAGTTCATCAAGATGAAGACAAGACAATCGTGCCAATAATCCAAGAGATTAATTATTTTTTGTATTGTCTTCATTTTGTTTTGCGAAGTTTTTGTATCAACTCCTTAAGTCTAGTTCATAGAAGTTAAGTAGTTCTTACTTGTCTGCTTCGTTGAGTCCGATCAACAAAGAGCATGAGTGAATTGTTGTGAGGAACGTTTTTGATAAAACCTTTATGGTTATTTCGCCTAAGGCTCGGAAGTTTTTAATAATATTGAAAACTTCTTAAAATTATATCTTCTTGTGTTCTTACTTCCGCTGCACATTATTATTATCAAGAAGATCAAAATAGAGTTAAGGCAACTCCAGCTTAACTCTCAAAAAGTGTTGTGTCAATCCACGGTCCTACAATTTCAAACCGAGTAATCGATACAGCGGGGCCAGATTTAACCAAAATAATGCTATCCTATAACAATGAACGGACTAGCTTCGTCCGGAACACCTCTTACACATAAGAAAATATAAGATGACAGGAAATAATCCATAAATGGCCAAGCTGAGGGAACAGTCAAACATGAGAGATTTGACAATCTTCGATTGTTGTATTGCGGGCATTAGATACTTATGATATCAGACTAAACTTGGGAACTAGCCAAGCTACCTACGTATTCCATTGAGAGAATCAATCCGAACGTAGTTCATTTGTCTCTTTTGAGTTGCTTCTATTAGGTCAACCCCTGGTAGGGCTGCCTGGTTCACTTGGTTCAGCATTAGCGTGACTTCACGGTTTCGATCATGTCTTCCTCATGGATGATCGGAACCTCGATCCGCTTCTTGATTCGGTACCCTGATTCATGTAGCTTTCAGGGCATAAAAGGGTTCGATGTGTGCATCGAATTGGGGCATCGAAATGGAAACATCGAATTGGGGCGCATCGAATTGAAGCGCATCGAATTCGGGCGCATCGAATTGGCTTGGTTCGATGCGTGGCATCACCATCCGTCCGTCTCTCTCTCTCTTCCCCCTACTTTTGAGGAGTGAGAGGGGTATATAGAGGCATGATTCGAGGGCTAAAAGGTCATTTTATACTGATCTGCGCAACTTTACTATTTTGGGCATAACTTTCTCTCTGGACCTCCGAATCGCATTGCGCTTGTTGCGTTGCAACCTAGACTCATGTGGCTTTCCAATGACATATTACTCAATGTCTAATTAGATATATAAATAAAATGGTGACCCAAATACGGCTAAGGTAGCTTAACCTCTAAGCCTTCTCGACACTTATCAGTCATTTTCACGTCATCGTGGCTTCTTTTTGACATGACACGTTATGCTACACTACTGCTGTTAAAATAAAGGAGATAAATTAAACCCCCAACCTTTAAATTTTGTACATTTTGACCCCTAGTCCCGAAAGTGTCTTTACCAGAATTCGAAGCTTCATCAATATTTAATCCAAAACTTAATAAAGAGCCTTATTTCCAAACAATTTTTGATAATAATTCCCAATTAAGAACTTCAATTTTCATATTTAATTGAAATTGAGATGAACGTAGGAAATGTTGGGGCGGTTGGTTTTTAAATCAATAGTGGAGCATTTGCAACATTATTTTGGCTGATGGGGCGGTGAGTACAATGGGGCGGTGAAATCATTAGAATAAAAAAAATTCATTTGTTAATCAAATGAGATTTTTCTACACGGTTTCTCTTCCTATATATAGGAGTCCATTTTCAGCATTTCAATCATCCCAACAAAAATACATTCTTCTTTTTATATATATATATATAATTAAGAGTGTTGTGAGTGTGTTGTAAGTGTGAGGTAAAAATAGAGAGTTTGTGCGACTTTACTACGGTAAAAGTCGGAGAGTTGTAATTCCTATTTTACACTCATAGTGAAGTTCTTCTACCTTGCCCGTGGTTTTTCACCCTAAATTAATTTGGGGTTTTCCACGTAAAATCTGTGTGTCGTATTTTTCCGTCTTTCAATTATTGTCGTGTTTTCACTCTATCGAGAAGGGTCCAATTTACAACAAGTGGTATCAGAGCCTCGGTTCATATCCGGGGTCTCGGTGATATCTGTGGGTATCGTACTGAAATTATTTTTCAGTGACGGTGGTACGTGATAGAAGCAATGACGGCGAAATTTGAGATCGAAAAATTCAACGGGAGTAATTTCTCGTTGTGGAAGCTGAAGATCAAAGCCATCTTGCGGAAAGATGGGTGTCTCGCTGTGATCGGCGACAGGCCAGTGGAAATCACAGATGATACGAAGTGGAACGAGATGGACGGCAACGCTATCGCAAATATTCACCTGGCGTTAGGTGATGGCGTGTTGTCAAGCGTTGAGGAGAAGAGGACAGCTAAGGAGATATGGGATCATCTCAACAAGCTGTATGAGGCGAAGTCCCTACACAACAAAATTTTCCTTAAACGGAAATTGTACACACTGAGGATGGCGGAATCTACCCCGGTAACTGAGCACCTCAATGTTCTAAATACTCTATTTTCTCAATTGACGTCGTTGAGTCATAAAATAGAAGTGGTTGAACGTGCTGAAATTCTGCTGCAAAGTCTGCCCGATTCGTATGACCAGCTTGTCATCAACTTAACAAATAATGTCCTCACGGATTATTTGGTCTTCGACGAGATTGCAGCCGCTATTCTGGAAGAAGAGAGTCGTCGCAAAAACAGAGAAGACAGGGAGGCAAGTTCGCAACAAGCAGGTGCCTTGTCGGTGACAAGAGGGAGAACGACGGAGCGCGGTGCAAGTGGGAGTAAGAAACAGGGGAGATCCAAGTCAAGGACCAAGGGCAGTTGTTGGCACTGTGGCAAGAAAGGTCACTTGAAGAAGGACTGTTGGAATCTTAAGGATTCAAACCAGAAGAGTTCTAATCCTCAGGGGAACGTTGCTAGCACTTCAGATGATGGTGATGTACTATGCTGTGAAGCAGCAACAGCTATTCGGGGTATGCGTGGCTTCGATGATGTATGGCTTATTGATTCAGGAGCCAGTTTTCATATGACTCCCCGGAGGGAGTGGTTTCATGAGTATACACCGATCGCTGGAGGATCTGTGTATAGCTGTAAAAATGAACCCTTGAAAGTTGTTGTCATCGGTACGATCAAGCTGGAGATGCATGACGGGATTGTTCGGACCATTCGAGATGTCCGACACGTGGAGGGATTATGCAAGAATTTGTTGTCTCATGGACAACTGGATGATCTTGGTTGTGAGATTGGTTCGCGAAACAAGATCATGAAAGTTAAAAGGGGTGCGCTTGTACTGATGAAGGCGGACAAGATTGCCGAAAACTTATACAAGGTACAGGGGAGGGCTCTGCAAGTGGGAGAAGCGTCAGTGGCTTCATCCGTGTCGATTGAGAAATCATCAATGATTTGGCATCAACGGCTCGGGCATATGTCGGAACAAGGCATGAAGGTTCTTGCAGAGAAGAAACTACTTTCGGGCCTCACAAAGGTATCTTTAGCTTTTTGTGAGCATTGTGTTGTTGGCAAGCAACATCGTATAAAGTTTCTTAGTTCAGATTCTAGAAGTAAAGTCATTCTAGAATTGATTCACTCTGACGTGTGGCAAGCACCAGTACTATCCCTGGGAGGTGCAAAGTATTTTGTGTCTTTTATAGATGATTATTCCAGGAGATGTTGGGTGTACATGATCAAGAGTAAGGCCGAGGTGTTCTCGATGTTCAAGACGTACAAAGCGCTGGTGGAACTTGAATCTGGGAAAAAGATCAAGTGCTTGAGATCTGACAATGGAGGGGAATATACTGGCAAGGAGTTTGACGACTTCTGTAAAGATGCTGGGATTAAGAGGCAGTTTACTACGGCATACACTCCGCAACAGAATGGGGTGGCAGAGCGGATGAACAGGACCTTGTTGGATAAAACAAGAGCCATGATGCAGGCTGCAGGCTTAGAAAAGTCGTTCTGGGCAGAAGCAATCAATACCGCCTGTTATGTGGTGAACCGATCTCCGTCAACAACACTGGGGCTGAAAACACCGATGGAGGTGTGGACAGGTAAACCAGTTGATTATTCTAATCTCCATGTATTTGGGAGTCCCGCTTATGTTATGTTTAATACTCAAGAGAAAACGAAGCTGGACCCAAAATCCAGGAAGTGTTTGTTCTTAGGGTATGCTAAATGAGTGAAGGGGTATCGCTTGTGGGACCCCACTGCCCACAGGATTATTGTAAGCAGGGATGTTATCTTCACGGAAGATAAGAAAGGAAATGATAGCAGCACAGGGGAAGATCCAGGAAATACGACAGTAGTAGTCGAGAAGGATGCTGAGCAGGACGGTCCTGCTGAACCAGAGCATGAACCTGAGGAGACAACGGAGTCTGAAGTCCCGGGGATACGTCAATCGACACGTGTCAGGAGACCACCAGGCTGGCACTCAGACTATTCTATGGAGAACAATGTTGCATACTATCTTTTAACTGAGGACGGGGAGCCATCAACTCTCCAAGAAGCAATGAGTAGTTCAGATGCAGCTCAGTGGATGGCAGCAATGCAGGAGGAAATCGAAGCACTCCATAAGAATAAGACATGGGAACTTGTGTCTCTACCACAAGGGAGGAAACCCATTGGCAACAAATGGGTGTACAAAATCAAACGTAACAGTGATGACCAAGTGGAGAGGTATCGTGCACGATTGGGGGTGAAAGGATATGCTCAGAAGCAAGGGATTGATTTCAACGAAATATTTTCCCCCATGGTCCGAATGACAACTGTTCGGGTGGTTCTGGCGATGTGCGCTACATTTGATTTACATCTTGAACAGTTAGATGTAAAGACGTCTTTTCTTCATGGTGATCTTGAAGAAGAGATTTATATGCTCCAACCGGAAGGATTTATAGAAGAAGGAAAAGAGAACTTGGTTTGCAGGTTGACCAAATCTTTGTACGGTCTCAAACAGGCGCCGAGGTGTTGGTACAAAAGATTTGATTCATTCATAATGAGCCTTGGATACAACAGACTGAATGCAGATCCTTGTGCATATTTCAAGAGATCTGGTGATGACTTTGTTATTTTACTGTTGTATGTTGATGACATGTTGGTTTCAGGCCCCAACAAAGCTCATATTGAAGAACTGAAGGCTGAACTGGCTAGGGAATTTGAAATGAAGGACTTAGGACCAGCAAACAAGATTCTAGGGATGCAAATCCACCGAGACAGAAATAGCAGGAAGATTTGGCTTTCTCAGAGGAACTATTTGTTGAAGATTTTGCGGCGGTTCAGTATGTAGAATTGTAAGCCAATCTCTACCCCTCTTCCTGTTAATTTCAAGTTATCCTCAAGTATGTGTCCTAGCATTGAAGAAGAGAGGAGGGAGATGTCTCGAGTACCGTATGCATCAGCAACGGGAAGCTTAATGTTTGCTATGATCTGTACTAGACCAGACATTGCACATGCAGTGGGAGTGGTTAGTCGATACATGGCGAATCCGGGAAGAGAGCATTGGAGAACAGTAAAGAGAGTTCTCAGATACATTCAGGGAACCTCAGATGTTGCATTATGTTATGGAGGATCGGATTTTTCAGTTAGGGGCTATGTTGATTCTGACTATGCAGGTGATCTTGACAAAAGCAAGTCCACGACAGGATATGTGTTTACTCTTGCTGGAGGTGCAGTGAGTTGGGTTTCAAAGTTACAGTCGGTTATTGCGACATCAACAACGGAGGCTGAATACGTGGCAGCTACGCAGGCCAGTAAAGAGGCGATTTGGTTGAAAATGGTTCTGGAGGAACTCGGGCACAAACTAGAGAGTATTTCTCTATTCTGTGACAGTCAGAGTGCGTTGCATCTTGCAAGGAATCCAGCGTTTCATTCCAAGACAAAGCATATTCGAGTCCAGTATCACTTTGTTCGTGAGAAAGTCGAGGAGGGTACTGTGGATATGCAGAAGATTCACACAAAAGATAACATAGCAGATTTTTTGACGAAGAGTGTTAATGCTAACAAGTTTGTTCAGTGTCGGTCCTCGTGTGGTCTGGTGAAAACGTAAGCAACATGAACGGCGAGGTAGAAAGAATGGTGTGAAGATCTGATTAGTCCCTAATCAAATCTTCAAGTGGGAGATTGTTGGGGCGGTTGGTTTTTAAATCAATAGTGGAGCATTTGCAACATTATTTTGGTTGATGGGGCGGTGAAATCATTAGAATAAAAAAATTCATTTGTTAATCAAATGAGATTTTTCTACACGGTTTCTCTTCCTATATATAGGAGTCCATTTTCAGCATTTCAATCATCCCAACAAAAATACATTCTTCTCTTTATATATATAATTAAGAGTGTTGTGAGTGTGTTGTAAGTGTGAGGTAAAAATAGAGAGTTTGTGCGACTTTACTACGGTAAAAGTCGGAGAGTTGTAATTCCTATTTTACACTCATAGTGAAGTTCTTCTACCTTACCCGTGATTTTTCACCCTAAATTAATTTAGAGTTTTCCACGTAAAATCTGTGTGTCGTATTTTTCCGTCTTTCAATTATTGTCGTGTTTTCGCTCTATCGAGAAGGGTCCAATTTACAACAGGAAATGGGACTCAATTGAAATTAAATGAAGCACCACGTTTTCACTTCGAATTTTTGAAATAAACACACTATTCCGCGAAGGTTGTTTACCCTTTTTTTCCTTCCTTGAGTGACTTTAACATTTGGATAATCATAGACATTAATCCATAAGAATTTGTTTAAAGATAAAATTTGGATAACTACAAAGACACCTCTAGAACTTCATTATGTACTATGAAGTTTTTTTTTTTTTTTGGCATTTGTGGAATCCAATTATCATTGTGTAGGAGTATACTTCAGCAAAGACATTGGCTGAAAAAGAAATCTTGAGGTTTAACAATGTTGATGGTAGTGGTGGAATGGAAGTGGTGACGCTGGCTCTTGGACTCGTCGGCGGAGAAACTCCTATGCCGTGGATAGCCCCAAGCATGGCGATGTGCTTGTCCCATCTCACGGACAACGAATTTGAATACGAGTTGCTAAAATTCTTAGAATATCTACTGGCAAAAGTCCCGATGGTTCACATAGAAGACGTGGGCGACGCCCACATCTTTTGCATGAAGGAAGAATCAATGAGCGGTCGATTCGTATGTGCTAATGCTTACATATCAACAGCCGATATATTTAACTACTACAAGGAGAAGTATCCAGAGTATAATGTCAAAAAAGAGTACGTTTTGATATTACGATAATATAATCATTTTCTAGAATCCACTTTTTGATGTATTGATATTATGTCCCATGCGGCTTTGAGTTTTAATTTAATTTCAATTGTTTTCACTTTTTTTTTCCAGGTACTATGATGGTCCTAATAAAGGAACTAAGTTTGAATGTTCTCTGCTTAGTGGAAGGGGTTTTGAATATAAATATGACTGGCCATTGGTTTTAGATGGTTGCATCAACTCTGCAAGAGAAAATGGATATCTTTGAGCTATAGTGGAGAAGAATCAATTGGCCTTCTAATGTTTGTTTAAAGGCATTTGTTATGCAAGTTTGTGTTGTTCAAACTTAAATAAGTTCTTTTTTTATCAATGTGTGCTGTGTCTTGATTACTGGAAATTCGTGACGGGTTGGAATATGATATTGCTTTATACTCTATATATAGAAAAACATAGCTGCATTCATTTTGCGAGTCACCTTAAACTACTAATGATATTGCTTTAAAGTACAAAAGATAATTACGGCAAATAATTTGTACTTTAAGTAGCGACTCGCAAAGGGCCATCTGAACTAAAAAAACGAGAAATTTCCCTCTAATTTTCATAAAATGTGCCATTGGCACCTAGATCGTTGATTAACCGTTGAGTTTTTGCATTTTCATCTATTGGATTTGTCGTCACAGGAGAGTTTTAGTAATTCATGAAGGTGTTTTTACTTTTTGATAGTTTAGGAGCACTTTACTAATCAGCCCATTGTTCACGGGTTTGACTGGGTTATCTCTTTATAAAATTCAAGTGTTTACTTTTAGGGATAAATGCATCAAACTCCAAGAACTATGCATATTTTTGTGAAATTGTCCTTAAACTAAATAAATAAGTGGTCGCCCCTTAAACTATACCATTCTGTTCGATTTACCCCTTCGCCGGAAATCACCAAATATTCTTCGAAATATTTCATTCTCGTGCGACTCACGTGAGTGTCAGAGGGGTATTTTCATCAGTTCAATTTAAAAAAGAAAAAAAACTACACTACTAAGTTCACAGGGCAAACAAAAACATCACATTCCATACTTAGTCAAAAAATTGCAAACAAAGAAATTAGGGTTATTCATCCAATTTCTCTCTCAAATCTCAAATTCGTCCAAATTACTAGCAACCCACACGAATCCGACACATCTCGGATTTGCAACAATGATTTTCGAGCACTTTCACAGCTAATAATCGTTCTGTTTCAAACGTTGGTTGGTGGGTTAGGTTTTTGAATTGGTCGAGTTCATTAATGGACAAAATTAGAAAACAAGATTCCTGATTCTGAGACGCCAAGCAGGTACTTTGTATCGTAATACGCATATGTGAATGTATAGTTCGTGTCTGTATACTTTTTTCGATGATGCTTTGTAGGAATTTAGGTAATCGGATCAGTTGGGCACCATTGAGAATTTTGGAGACCTCGTTGAATTTCGTAGCTTATTGGAGTTATCTGTGTATGAGATTTTAACTATTCACATTGAATTAGGTTTTCGAAAGATCAATTTGTTTAGATGTAATCAAATGTTTAGCTAACTTCTGATTTGGATTGGTATTTGTTGAAGCATTTGTAAGTTTGGTTAAAACAAAATTGAGTAGTTACGTTGAGTTTTGATAATGAATTAGGCTATATGTTGTTAATGAATGATTGTAGCTATTACAATTCTATAAATGAGCTGGTGATTATTATGCATTGAGATGATTTAGTTCGTTTTAGCTGTAATTGTCTAGTTGAGGTGATTGAGCTGATTATGCAAATGTTAATTGATGTATATCTATGGTTCGTGTAAGCGTACAATTTTTTTGATACAGCTTTATAGGAACTTTGTAATTGGATCAATGGCGCACTGTTGAGAATATGAAATCTGCTACTTAGTTTGTGAAATATTTTTGGATAATTTGAATTTGTTAGGTAGTTGAAGTATTATTTACATTAAATTGAGTATTTGCATTGAATTAGTTGATGTATGTTTGTTTAGGTGGAAATCTTATATTTTGCTAACATCTGCTTTGCATTTGGTGTTTGTAGAAGGATTCAAAGTTTGGTTGGAACAAACTTGAGTAGTTACGGTGAATGAAGAGCAATCGCATCCCCTTGACAAAGCCATTGCTTCCAAGCTCAAGAAATAAAGACCTCATTAGTGGCGTAGCTAGCTTGTTTTCATATTATGTAAAATATTTTGTAATGATTTTTATGTACTGGCAAATATTTTGTCAATGTTCTAAGCCATCCATTTTGGTGTAATATACTAAGGCATTTGGTAAATGTAAACTAGATTTTTTGCTGAAGTGAATGAATGGATTAGAGTAATGGTTTATGCTACTCGATCTTAAAAGAAAAAAAAAAGTAGTTTATGCTTCATATTAGAAGTATTTTATGCTTCATAAAAAAGTAGTTAATGCAAAAATGGTAAACAAACACCCTTATGGCCAAAAATAATAATTTTCTTACCAAAATGGTGTCAAAAATACGGTTCAGGGGCCGAATCGCTCAACAATAGTTTAAGGGGTACTTTACAATAGTTTAAGGGACAAACCGCAATTAAAAGCATAGTTAGAGGGGGAATTTCCATGAACTTTACACTTCAATATATATACCGAAAATGCCCTACGAACACTCACGTGAGTTGCACGAGAATGTAATATTTCGAAGAATCTTTGGCGATTTTCGGCGAATGGGTAAATCAAACAGAATGATATAGTTTAAAGGGCAAACCGCTTATTTATTTAGTTTAAGGACAATTTCGCAAAAACATGCATAGTTCACGGAGTTTGATGCATTTATCCCTTACTTTTATTGTGAGAAATTTGGTGATGAATCATCCATCCATCAATTCTCTTCTTCATGAAAAGAAATTATTGCCATAATTGAAGCACACGGTTGGGTAAAGAGGAGAGACTTTCTCTCATTGGTCTCATGTTCTAAACCCACAAAAAGCTACTTAATTCTATGTCTTCTAGGTCTGTGTCCGTCACACACGATTAATTTAGTGTGGTTTGCCCGGTTGACGAGGTTTGCAGGTTATTGCACTGACTCGCGGATTTATCTACTACGCACCCGAATGGTGGCAGATACGGGTTCTAACGTTATAAAAATAATAATAATAATAATAATAATAATAATAATAATGATAATAAGAATAATAATAATAATAATAATAAATAATAATAAATAAAACCGAAGCGTTTCGACTAGAAGATCGATCGAGGGGTCGGCAAATACTTCAGAAAAAAAGGCCGAGTTATACTATAATGTCAAATTGTCAATTGTACCATGAAGTATTTCCATTGTTGTGAATTACTTTTAATTTTAGTGAAATTTGTTGATTTCGGGAGTGGGACTTTTGACTGGCCCCATTGGGCCAGAAGAATAAAGTAAAGTCAAACTTGAAGTAGAAAAAATGGGATCATTCTCTAATTATTTTCTCAAAGTTATGATTAACCTTCCCAAATCGCTCCAATTTCATGACATAGCTTCATCATGACTAGGGAACAAAGTTGAGTAAATATCATTTAATATCATCCTCCATCAATATCCCTTGTTACTTTTAGATGATAATCACAATGTAAGTACTTTAGTATAAAAAAATCATGCCACCTCGTATAGTATGAGTTATAACACGACTTTATTAATTCCTTTTTTCCTACTAGCCTAATTAATTACTAAATTCTATATTGAAGTAATGATGTCAACTTCTTTGAATCCTCACAGAAGAATTGTCAGCTGCCCCTTTTGCAAAGAGCTTAGCAATCTCAAGTTGAGTATTGGCCATGATCTCGGTTCTCTTGAGGTCCATTTCGCCTCTCTTGGCCTCCGATTCAGCCCTCATTCGCTCTATTTCCTTCATCGTTTCCATTCGTGCTTGTTCCGATCTCATCACGACTTCCCCTAACCATCGAATGCTCTCTCCTATCTCGGAACACTCTTCTCGTTTGCGCTTATTCGTTGCCGGCAGCTTATTCTTCTTTTTCTTTTTCAAACAAGATTTCGCGTTTGATGACTTTGCTTTTTTCGGATAAATTGCTGGGGTGCTACTGTCTGTGTCGTCGATGGGATTCTTTTTGCAATCGTGTTCCATTGATTTTGTGACAATCTTGTTATTGCCACCATCTCCCTGTTGCATATGCATAATAATATATAGCTCATTCATTTTGTTTTCACATTAACATTTTTAAATGAAATAACTGTTTTTTTCTAATCAAATTTCTTGGTAAAAAATTTAAAATAGATAAAGTAAAACAATAATGTATATGAAAATTATTTTGTATAAAGTTTGAACGTTAAGTATCAAACTGATTATTTGCCTCTAATTATTTCATAGCCGAGCTATATGATCACCAAGTCCTAAATACAGGGCAGCACATAAAATTAATCTTTTTGAACTAATACTACATTATTTTATCTTAAGATTAAATTAATCTTGAGTCTTGACTTATTGGTTTGGTACTTTCACATGTTTCTTTTTATATAATATATATATATATATATATAACTAGTACTTTCACATGTATGTTTAATACTAAAATTTAATTTGAATAGCAAGTGCTTGTGAATCATGCATGTCAACTAACCTTGGTCGCTCGATCAACGCCGTCCACCGAACCATTCGAATTTCGTGGCAGCTGCAAACTTGTAGTTGGAGGCGGTGCAGGTGGCGGCGGTGATGATGACGGCTCGAGCATCACTGCAGATGGAGCATTGACCGGCTGAGGAGGCCCGGAAGAAGCCGCCCCATTGCCACGGAGTAAAAGATCAAGGCGTGGATAAAGCGGCCACGAGGTCGTCTCGGGGGCTGCGGACTCCGACCGATACCTCTTCTTCATGGACTCGATCTTGTTCTTACACTGTGTTTGTGTTTTCGCCGACTTAGTACCATTTGACCTCCCCGAGACGTGCTTCGCCACGTCTTCCCAGTCTTGTCCTTTGAGTTTTGCGCGGTTCCTCAAGATCCATTTCGACTCGTAGGTCTCGAGAAGGATCGAGACTGCCCCTTCGCTCCATTCGTCTCTCTTCAATCTATCGACATTCGTGGTGTTGTTGGTGGTGGTGGTGAACACTTGTGTTTGTTTTTTGGGGGAGTCTATGATTTCTTGCATGGATTGATCTCTCTCCATCTTCTCCTCATTACATAACTATGATCATCAAATGAAGTAGGGTTTGTACTTTTGTTTGCATTTTTTTAGGTTCTAACATGTAATAGGACTTCATGAATGGTTAGTAGTAGAAGAAACAAGGAGAGGTACAAAAGAGGTAGCCACTAGCATTTAGCTAAGTTAGAGGGAGAAAAAGGTGACAAATTTTAAGAATTTTGTGAATTATTAGAGAAAGAAAAAGATGAAATATAGCCACTAGCAATAGGGATCAAGATACTAGCCACATTAACAAATTGAAAAAAAAGAATGCGCAAATTTGTTAAAGTAACATATCGCTACCACTAAAGGTTAAGGAGAAATGGCTAGATTTTTTGGGGGGTAAATAAAAATTATGGTTTGATTCTATGCTTTCATGATATGCTTAAAATAGCCTCTAATTGACTTTGATGGACCAATTTTTCAAATCCATTTTTGTGTGTTGAAAAATAGAAAACTCGCGTCGTCCAGGTGCTATATATTCTTTTGACATAATATCTATGGTGGGGCTGAATAAGAATCGTATTACGATGCTAAACTTATCTTGAACATATGAAACTTTGTTTTAGTTTGGTTTAGTAAATATGACAGCTCGAGATTGAATTGCATTTATTGTACGATAATAAGCACTGATGTGATAGGTCAAATATTATTCCATAGTTTTAGTTTTTATTTGTAGTGGTTTATAAGTAATTTTTTCTTCTTATTTGTGAGATTAATTTTTTCGCTACTAGTGAAGGCGATCATGACGTCATATTTGGAATAAAAGAATAGTGTAAATTGGAGATGATTAAACGAATATATTGACGCGGAGAGTCTTCATTTTGGAATGCTCATTGAACAATCCACGTTCGATTGACTTATTGCTCTGCGTGAATTAGTTTTGTCATAATACACAAACAACACATGTGAACTAGGGCGAAGCAGACCTGATTTAGACCATTCGATCCTCAAGTACGATTTATTTATTAAAAAAAATATTGCCTTGAGGTTGAAGCATATCTATATATCGACATGTTGGGGTTTCAAGTCGGCATGGCTACATGAATCGAACATGACGTCGAAGCTTGAGGGTTGAAATGAAAGTGATTATTGAGTTCGATATCATCAACGGTAGAGATCAAAACTACATTGAGAATCGAATTCAAACTTTGGCTGGCTTAGCTGAATAAAATAATTAAAAGAGTGAACATGTTAATATAGGGTCTCGGAGTTTATACATGCGATTACCTCCGAGATTTATACCTTAGATTTCACTTTTTCAAGACTATACGTTCTACAGATTTGGAGGTCTAAACGAGGGAGGTCGAGTAAGAGCCACAGATCGAAATGGCTTTCTTTAAGTGTCGAAAAGATATTATCCTGATATCGAAAAGTTTGGGCTCAAATATTTTTCTCTCTCTTACACGTGACCTCGTTCAATCGGTTCCATGTGTCCTTTCGTGATGACATGGTATACATCATATATGTAGCAGTATTAAGTTATTTAAGGTTGAATTGTGTTTCGTTCTTCCAAGCCAATCTAATTACTCAAGCCTATGCTAGCTCCTAATTAATTGAATTGACCTTTATATTCGAGAAAAAAGAAAAACTCAAATCAAACCTAACTCCTGAACTAAATCAGGAAAAAATGGGAAATCTGTAAAAGGGAAAATTAAGTGATAGTGGGCAACTAAAGAACAAGAATAGCTAGCATGATGATACATAGTCAAATGATGTAATGATACTAATCCCAACTTTTTCAACACTTTATCTGTGATAGTGTCATCCTGTATTGTTTTTGTGCGATTGTTTGGCCGTTAGTTTAGCGTTGATATGAAGCCAACCATGACATCCACCGACGTGGTGTGGCCACTTATCACGTGGGATTGTCACCCACTATTTCTATTATTCATATATCTCATAGTATAGTATATAAGATCACCATCACAATATCACTTTCCTTTTAGCCACTTAAGCCTATTGGGGAAAAAATAGTTATAGTTAAGTTACACTTTTTCTTCCCCTTTTGGAGCTTTTGCCTTTTCCACCTCTAAATGGTGACCTTTCACCTATGTAGGAGATTATATAAGTGATATCTTGCTAGCTAGGGATTTTTCTTGGATCGGTAAAAGCTTCTCGTAACTAGGTCATAAAATAAGGAATGGCCCAATAATATATATGAATTCGCAAAGATAAATTTAACTAGATCGGCATAGGTATTTAGTGAAAAAAGAAAAATTAAGCACTCCCATCCCTTTTTACATAAGCGAGATCACTAGTTGATACTCATCGCGTGATTTATGGCTAGTATAGTTCAAAATAATCGGTGAGATAAATGGGCCATTTATTTTTTTTCCCCATTAATTTATTAGAATTTCAAGTTTTGCCTTTTTTTTATCAGGCTTGTTTTTTGTCTAGTAACTTTTTTTTTTAAGAATATGCCCTGTGGGCTCTGAACAGGGCTTAGTCGAAGCCCAGTCAACGTGACCTCCCACGTGGCGTACAGACGACGGTCACGTGGCGCCACGTCATAAAGTTTTATTACATAATGACTTAAGTCATAAAGAAATTATATAAATTCAGGTTTATTAAAAAGTTTATCTTAAAATATTTAATAAATTTATATTTACTAGTAAAAGTTAAAAATAAATTTATATTTACTAGTAAAAATTATAAATATGAAATATAAATTGATATTCAAATTATATTTAATTTTACTATATATTGATATAAATCATTACAAAAATTGTATAAATTTAAGTTTATTAAAAAAGTTTATCTTAAAATATTTAATAAATTTATATTTACTAGTAAGAATTTTAAAATAAATTATAATTACTAGTAAATATTAAAAGTGAATGTATTGCAATTAGACATATTTTTTCTTAATAAACTTAATTTCTCAATAAAATAATAACTTCTTAATTTTTTCTTAATTTCTGCAATTAGACCCCCCTCCCCCACCCCCCGGTGGCCGCACCACACCCGCCGCCCTCGCCAGTTAACAAACCAAACACCATCAACGCCACCACCCTCTCCAAACACAAACCAAACACCACCCTCATTCCACCCTCACTCCCAACACCACCACCACTTGAAAACAAAAAGAATCAGCGGCGGAAGCTAATCCGACAAAAAGAATCGGCGGCAGAAACTAAATGTATAGAGAGGGATGCTACTCCAGCAATTTTTTTGACGAACCACGACCACCACCACCACCCTCCTCCGCCCTCTCCAACCTCCAACCTTCTCTGATTTCATGTCATCAAATCCTCGACATTCCGCCTCATTACCCTCGCCATCACATGAACATTGATCGACGGCCTCCTCGAAATCGCTATTCGTACAAGAGAAGAAGGTGACTCGGAGAAATGGCGGCAAAGGACGAAACAGAGACCTTGTGGTTGAAATGGGTCGGGTGTCAGATTCCGATCCGGATCCATTGAGTGTTGCGAAGATGCTTTTGCGGGTGGCAAAATTTGGAGAACCTCGGGTCGGAGAGTTTGAGCGGCGGAGAAGGGGAGGATTGAGGATGGAATATTCCGAGCGCGGTGGTGGGGCTGAGCTCATGATGGAATATTCGAGAAAATGTCCCATGCTTTGTGCAAATCAGCGGCAACGGCGGCGGTAGTGGTGAGTGGTGCTGAGCTCGGCAAGGCTGCATCGGATGCCGATCTCCTGCCCTGATGTCTCCATTAACACTCAGATTTGGGGGGGGGGGGATGAGGAGGGCGGTAGTAGAGGGGGCGGTGGTGGTGGTTGCGGCATTGTAATAAAATGAGGGAGAAGAGGGGGTAAATAAGTAAATTCACGTTCGGGTTTGGTTATAAAATGAAAATAAAAAAAAATTGACGTGGCACCACGTGGCCGTCATCTGTACGCCACGTGGGAGGCCACGTCGACTGGGCTTCGCCTAAGCCCAGCTCAGAGCCCGATGGCCATATTGTTTAATAAAAGAAAAAAGTTACCGAGCAAAAAATAAGCCCGATAAAAAAAGAGCAAAACTTGAAGTTCTAATAAATTAATGGACAAAAAAAATAAATCGCCCGAAATAAATCGTTGTTAGGGATAGGGTTCTATTCGAGCTAGAACGAGCTCCAAGAATTAATTAAGGAAGAAGAGAGACTAAATTTAAAATAACTAAATATTTATTTTCTTGATTGAATAAAAAGTTACAAGACTTGGACTATTTATACTAATAAACCTAGACTACTAAAGAAAATAGAAATCTAATACTGCTCTAATTAAATAAAGATTCATAATCTAACACTAACACAAGACTCCTAACATAAGAATAACATAACTTAATAAACTAGTTTCCTAATTAGTAAACCCTGCGGCCTTCATCTTGGCCGTATCAATCCTTCCCCCTTAACAGGGTCTTGTCCTCAAGACCTTTTTTTTCGTTTTCTCCAATTCATAGTCACTATGCCTTTATAACCCTCATGAAAAGCCATCACATTGTTGCGAAGGATCATCATCCTTGAATGGTTGTTAATCTTTGCAAGGAAAAACAAGGCTACTCTAGTTTTAATTTGAGGTTGTGGTAAGATTGCCATGTTGATGTGGAATTTCACTATTTTCACGTTGGTCTTAATTTGTGTGGCCTCCTTTGGCTTTTTGATGACAACTTCAAAATCAAGATCTTGAGTGTTGCAGATCGTTGACAACGGCGGCGATGTTGGTGGCGGTGGAGGCGGTGATTGTATTGGTGGAGGATTTTGTGAACGTGCACTCAAATCTCTTTCAATCTTTGGCTGCATGAGAAAATACGTTTGCGCAATAACCTTCTTCAAATCAGTTTGCATAGCCGTCATTATTTGCATCATAGATTCAAAACGCTGGCTGGTTGTTGTTTCGACTTCCACCAATTTAGATTGGAATTGTCGAGTAAACTCAGCAAAGTTGACATCTTCCGATGAGGTGGAGCCTTCTTTTTGGGGAGGCATGATCACAAGCTCTCAATGAAAGCACCAATTGTTAGGGATAGGGTTCTATTCGAGCTAGAACGAGCTCCAAGAATTAATTAAGGGAGAAGAGAGACTAAATTTAAAATAACTAAACTTTTATTTTCTTGATTGAATAAAAAGTTACAGGACTTGGACTATTTATACTAATAAACCTAGACTACTAAAGGAAATAGAAATCTAATACTCCTCTAATTAAATAAAGATTCCTAATCTAACACTAACACAAGACTCCTAATATAAGAATAACATAACTTAATAAACTAGTTTCCTAATTAGTAAACCCTGCGGCCTTCATCTTGGCCGTATCAATCGTCCAACTTACAGCATAAATGATTTGGTTCCGATGACGTTTTGCTTGGGGCTGAATCTCAACCCGTGGAAGCTCGGTGCGAAAGGGGTTAATTCATTGCTTTTCAAACTCTGGAGGGGCACCTGCAACAATTGATATCGATCTTCAAGAGATTAAATTAGTACCTTGTTCGAAAAAACAATATCGTTGACCAAACATCCTATTATATAGGCGAAATAAAAGCAATCAAATTTTTGACTACTACTTCAGCGACAATGAAGAAAGAGCGGAAAGTGATGCAGTAACTGGAACGGAAAGTCGAGATTACGCATTCGAGTTGTTTCGAGTAATTTAATGTTCTCTATAACCAAATACACCCTTATTAGATTAGTTGTATTTGTAGTGTTATTGATATTAGGGCATATATTATACATAGTTGCATTTATTTGACGCATTGACATGTATTTCATGGTTTAGGAGTTGAAATATAAGTATATAATAGCTCAGGAGTAGGTACATAAATATTGAGGGATCGGATAGCATAAGAATTTTTGTTTTTAGCGATGAGAACGTAAATAATCTAAGCTATTTATTTACAAGTTTAAGGTTGGAACGTATTTAGTGCAATTTCAGGCGTCACGAAATAATTATTTAGAAGTTTAGTGTATTGTATAATTAGAAGAAAATACGTGTGTTCTCCAATTTGGGAGTATGTGTGTAATTATATTTGTTTCAAGGGTAACAAACAGGGGTGTTATTGCATACTGATTGCTCAATTGAGCATTCACGTAAATATAAATTAAATAGTTGGAATATATACATTTTGAAGTATAAAATGAATAAAATATGAGTAGTTATCTCTTAAAAGTAGTTACCTTCATCCATATTCAGCCGAGCCACCGACATTTGCCTCCTATGTAAGTAACGAATATGAGAGTGACGATGATGATGATGACGACGACGAGGTCGACGAGGATGACGAGGAGGGGGATGAGGAGGAGGGAGGAGATGAGGAGGTCGAAGATGATGACAGTAGTGACCCTGATTATGTTTAGTTATAATATGTACTTGTATTTCAATATTGAGCTTCTCATGTATGGTTTCATTATATTGTTCGACTGTGTCTTAATTTTATGATTTGTTTTTTATTTAATAACAAGATAAATTACCGACGAGATAAATAAATTCATGAACAACATTAATAAAAATAAGGACACCGATAAAAATAACAATAGTCCAAAAAATTCAAATTACAACATAATTAGAATAAAAATTACAATAACAAACATAACGCATAAGATCCACGATATCACAAATTACAATTCATCTTACATAAAAATGCATTATAATGAAAATGCATCTAACACATCTTTTAATATACCTAATCGGCATGAGGTGGGATACTCGGCTCGAGGCCAAACGGTTGAATCTAGTCTCTAAGCTGCCCGTACAACGTCTCAAGGTCTAGTCCCAAAATACCAAACTCCCCATCAAGCTGCTGCTGCGTCGGCTGCTGTAAAAATGCATCGGCGTCCTGATGTGCTTGAACCTGAGGACTCGACCTACCAACATCATGATACTGCACATCCCCTCACACCAGAGACCTCGGCCTACCCACCTCCTGATTTTGCACATCTCCTCGACCCTGAGAATGCGGCCTACCCATCTCCTGATACTGCACATCTCCTCAACCCTGAGACCGCGGTCTACCCACCTCTTGATACTACACATCTCCTCGACCCTGAGACCGCGGTCTACACACCTCCTGACATTGAACCTCCCCTCGCTCATGAGTCCTCGGCCTACTCATCTCATGGTATTGCGCATCCCCTCGACCCTGGTGTGGTCGCGGATATGTCGTACGATGGGCGGGTGCTGGTAAGTCACTCATGGTGTGGCCGCTGATATGTCGTATGCTCAGGCTTCCGCTCTCGACGAAGGATACTTGACTTGTCTGGGTAGTACACATCGTCCTCAGGGTATGCGTCATAGTCATCATGATGCGGCGAAAAGGATCTCGACCACTGTATATACTGTGTACTCTCCTGAGGAGGTGGATGCTTACGTCGTGGGGTCTAAGAAGTGTGAGGCTGCGAATGTTGGGTGGGACTCCCTCGCCAAACGGGTTGCGGCGGATGGTGGCGCTGTGTAGGCGAACTACTATACAAAACTATAGGAGAGTGAATGACCGGTGTATCATCACCATGAAAGGGATCGTCTAGTCCCTCTGGTGGCTCTAGCCTATACGGATACGATAAATCTAGGGGTTTTTGTCCGTTTTGCCTCGCATTGTTTCTTAGATGATCCGTGAGTAGCTTGCTATGCTCCCACTGTCGTAACGAGTTCTTGTACAACCTCCTCAGCCCCACCTTATACCTCGCATAGGCCCGACGATGCTCATCCCTCATCGCCACCATCGGCGCGGTGCGTCGCCTTCCTATTCGCATATGCACTACGACTACTAGAGGCATCACCTCTAAAATGCGAATGGGTTTCTACCCCCAAAACTGGACCAACTGCAGTAGTAGAAAATAGTTTTACCTTATTTTTCTTCATTGGTTGAGCCTTGAACCAGGTGTCGAAGTCCCACGGAGGCCATTTGCTCATGTCCGACCCATATTTCCTATGGAGCTCTTGCAGATATTTAAATTGCAAAAAAAATGCCAAATTTCAAAAATTCAATAAGTAAACTGTGGAATTTCTAACTCCTAAATTATATTTATAGTATAAATAGATTACTTATCCAAGCCTAGTGAGCTTCATCGGATACTCACTCTTCCTTCCCAGTAGTCTTGTTTTCCTTCACTCGGCCAAGCTTGAACATCCTCGCTATCGGCAATTCTTTAATCGTAACACCCTCATCTTCAGCCTGTTTCACAAAACAATTTAAAAATTAATACTACAAATTTTAAAGGGCCAAATTTTAATACAACAAATTAATACGTCACCCTAATATGTATTTTAAGGACCAAATACAAAAAACTAAAGAAATTACCACTTTTTATGTCATTTGTTGGCCCGAACGCCTCCCATCAAACTAGTTTTTCTTTGGAGCTTTTTCCCTGTTTATCTTGGCTTTTGCGCACCTATTCTGGTGTTCATGCCCATCCCAGTATTCCATGAATTCATGCTCATGTTCTTCTGGAATCCATATATCACGTCTACTACGGTCTTCGTGTTTGTCCCTTATCGCTAACAATATTCTCTTCAATGAGTTCAAGCATTCGTTGTAACGCTTCTTGCCAATCATTTTCCAAACACTCCTAACTCTATACTCGTCAGTTTCATCCCACTGATATTGGCACTGCGAATTTTAAATAAGATAAATAATTAAAAACAAAAACATATGGAAAAATAAACAACAATAAATAAAAAATAAGCATTTAATTAACTATTTTTAATATCTAATAATAATTTCATTAAAAAACTTACTTTAAATTCGTCCCATGCGTTGTCCCTATAAACTCGAGGAAAATCCTTGAATCAAACCACAGGCCCTTACACAACTTCTTCAAAGTAGCCGAAATCAACACACTAATAGACCATTGGTTCATCAACCCTCCGGTATATGGACAAAATGTGATCCGCTCATATCATCGCGATCATCTGGTATAGGTGCCCCTTTGCCCTGTCCCCTAAGATTTCTCTCCTCATCGTCATCGGGGGAATGTGATGGTCCTGGATCGGCGGGCCCTCGAGACAATGTCGGCCTGTCTGAAGCAGCAGACGATGAGGGTGGAACTCCACACATATCGGAACCTAAGGCATGCGACGAGCCATGCGGCAACTCGGTGGTGGCAGTGTTGGTCGGTGGAAGAGGCTCTATCTCGAGGTCAGCAATAAATCCATAAGGGTCATAGTCCGTAGGGTGAAGCGGCATATCATCATCATCATCAAGTGGGTTAAACGGGTGCATCGGGGGTCTACGTGGTTGCTGACTAGTAGATGCATGTTCCTTCCTCGGTCGCCTACCCCTACGACCTCCGCCCCTAGATGATCCCCGATCTCTATCTGCCATCTAAATTATCCGACATAAATATCAATGTAATCGTCCTTAAACTTTAATAAATTATATTTCAACACTACAGAAAAGTTATTCTTCACAACTCGGTCCTAATAAGAAATATAATTAATTAGAATTTTCAATTGATCTATATGTTTTCTATTAACTCACTACATATTCGAAAATAACCCCAAAACTTTGAATTAATAATCTTATTCCTACAATAAAGTTAATATAAGCTACATTTTCTAAACTACTATATATTATTAAAAATCAAATAAGAACTAAAATCATCTAATTGCACTTTATACTCTATATTTTTCAAACTCCCCAAATATTTCCATTCAAACTCAATTTTTCTATTTATCATATCCCTACAAGAAAGTTCCCCAAAAGTTACATTTTTTCCCTACAAATACTTTAAACAACCCAATTGAGTCCTAATTTTGTTTCTAACACTCATTTTCTAAATTACAAAGTAACCTCTAAAGTTCGATATTATAAACCAAATAATCTAGATAATTGCAAACAAGCCCAAATCTTCTAATTAATTATCTTATTCCTACAATAAACTCTAGTAAATACATTCAACACCACAAAAAGTTTAAACTTTCAATTGAGACCATAACTTTCTCAAAACTACTTTTTTTTACCCTCAAGTTTTTTTTAACTACAATTTATACTCTAAATCTTTTGTTAAACTACAAATTAAGGCCTAAAATCTCAAATTTTCAAAATTTGCACAAAACAATTTTAAGAATTCAACATAACAACACAATAATCATATTCATATTAACAAATAACAACAATAATCAAAATTATCAACAATTTCAAAATTTCACAAATGTAAATAATGGATGAAACATAATTAACATTGCATCAAATTGATCCTTGAGTAGAGGATAATTGCTTACCGGTGTTTTTGGGTGATTTTCGGCGACGGTAGGGGCGGTCAACGGCGGCCAATGACGGTGTGTGTGTGAGAGAGAGGCAGCGTAAAAATGGATTGTGTAAAGTTTTTTTTTATTTTTATGCATCCGTTTTATCCGATGCAATTGACTTTAGGGTCAATTGCATCGGATATATCCGATACAATTAAATTGCATCGGATGGTTCGGATGCAGCCACGTAGGCTAAATCTGATGCAAGTAAATTGCATCCAAAAAATATAAATTTGGATGCATGACTTTCCATGCTATGGCATGATTTTGTTGTAGTGAACGAAAAATAACATTACTGGAACATAACTTAGGGTTTGTTTAATGACTTCTCTCTTTCATGTTCTGCAAAATAGATGTATTCAAGTGTATTATGAGATATTATTGAACAACTTATTAAAAGTTACAATTAAAAAAATGTTAAATATATATATTCGTTGTGACAAGTGAGGGGTACTCCCAGAATTATTGTATTTTGTAACTATATCTTCGGTAAGTTTTAGCAAACTAAAAGATGTGGTTGCAATTATTTTGAAAAAAGAAAAAGAAAATACAAAAGATAAAAGGGTTGGTAAATGTAATTATAAGTTAAATAAGTGATAATCTCTTAGCAAGTTATACCAGTTTAGTGGCAGAAATTTGATGGACATGATGTGTCTGTAAGCATACAGATGGTGAGAAAATCATTTAAAACTATTGCGTAAGGAGTTATGAATAATTATATAGCACCAAATTTTTGTATAATACGTGGCAGTCGTGACTGTCATAATAATTATTTTTTTGGCCCAATGATGAATCCAGATTGAAGGCATGTCTCGAGTTTTCTTATCTCCTACCTCATGTGATGAAGTAGGAAAAAATCACGTTTGGTACCTTAATTTGGCCGATGTTTCTTTTTGGTACCTTAATTTGTTACACCAACCTTTTGACACCCTATGTTTTCAAACTTAATCACGATTGGTACTCCCCTGGCAGCGTCCTCAATTTAACCACCGTAATGTCTATGTGGCTCACCGTTGACCCGCTCAAACTCAATTTTGACTAAATTAAGCCCACGTGGACAAGTTGGCTCGATAAAAAAATCAAATCAAGAAAATGAAAAGACGAGACCTGTCATCTCCCTCCAATAAAAGCCACCCCCTCCCACTTCAACTGTCACAATTGTACTTCCCATCTTTTCAGACCACCCAAAAGTTGTCGGCGCACGCATCCAAAAGCTTTGTCTCTGCTCTTCTTCTCCGACGTAAGGTTAGTCATGTTTCTTACTTCACGATTCACTGTAGAAATGCACGCAGACCTAGTCGTACTAGGTTAAGTTAATTATTGTGGGTTTTGTGGATTTCATTTCACTACCACAAAACACACATTTCTCCCACTTATTTGAAGGTATTGTAGTGGATTTTTTTTTAGTGTATAGACTGTGTATGTAGATTTGTCTAGGGTTTTTAGTTCACGTGGTACTGTATATATTGTGTATATTATGTGCTTATTTTGTGAATTTAATGTATATGCTTTCTGGTTTTTTCAATTAGTTTGATAGTGAGTTCAACTTCTTAATTGCATGGGTAATTAGGCTTTAATTTGATCTTGAATCTGCCAAATTTTGATGGTTTGTGGATGATGGTGCATCCCTATGATTTACAATGCTTGTGCGGAAATGGCCCAATGATTTATCTCATGTCAAAAACCAAAGACAACCCTAGTAGATTTTTCTACAAATGCCTTGCTTCAATGCACCATTTAGATTGGTTTATTTAGGCAGACTCTGTGCATGAGCTTAGATATAAGAGGTTCCATTCTATAATACACCCTAAAAATATATAGGAACCATATCCCGTTGTCATCATTCTTCTTATCCACCACAGACACTGCTATAGGGTAAATGTTGTTATTAGGATATATACCTACAACAGTCAATAAAAACCCCTTTATGAGGGCCCTTTAGATGAGTCCCATCTACCCCAATCACCTTCCTGCACCTTGCTAGAAAACCCTTCTTTAGAGCCCGAGAACATATGTACATCCTTTCAAACTTGTTATCCTGCTCCATGTGGTCAATACCCAAGATGAGTGCTACCTGAATTGGTTCTCTCAATCTCCCCCTTATAATCCCATAAAGTAGCATACTGGTCTGTGGATAATCCCCTCAGGATGTTAAGTGATATCCTCTTAGCTCTATAAGCCTCTTGGACTGATCACTTAGTGTTAAGTGCCTTACCAATATCATCATGGAACCTGTTAACACTCCTCTTAGGATCACTCTGAAACAATGGAACAAATTTCTTCCCAGCCCATCTTGAAGTTAGATTCTTACTTCTACTTACTTGAAGGCACTTATGAGGTTTCTTGAAATATACAATCCTTAAAGTTCCTACCTCCCGAGCCACCTTTGTTGCATTAATCCTCCACTTACACCTTCTACTGTCAACACACTTGGCCCACATCCTCCTCTTGTCATTTTTTGCAAACCAAACAGTCCTTCTGTCAATGACCATCAGTGATTGAATTGCATCCTTCAACAGTTTTTTGGATGTAAACTCCATTCCTAGAAGCAATGTTGGGTTCAAAACATCCTTCTCATTGAACACCATTCCATAACCAATTAAATCTTGCTCCTGATCACTGTCCCTATCACTCAACAGATCATCATCATTCTCAGTTATGTTGTCTGATCCAGGGTCAGACTCAGAACTGTAGTGATCATCATTAACTTCCAAAACTGTTGCTCATTTCTTCCCTTTCTTCCCCTTACCAATAACAGATGCTTTACTATTGCCTTTATCATTAGCAGGTTTCTTACCCTTGTTCATCTTTTCCCTCATGATATGTTCATATTTATACCACTCAAATGACTCAGGTGGTCCCCTTGATGTTGGTCAGCATCATTGGTATTGTGGGCTGCACTACCACCTTGATTTTGGTCCTCATCATTGTTATTCACCTTTGAAGTACCTTGTGTTTGCCCATCATCATCATTATCTTGTATCCTCGGTATTTGGTTGATAGCTTTTTGGTTCAATCTTGGACCTTGCTCAATATCACTATCCATACCATAAGACTGATCACTGAAGTGATCAAGATCATAGTCTTCCTCACTGTCTTCATCCACGATACCTCATCATCATTGGCATTTTGTTTTTCCACTTCAACCTCTGTTTGTTGGAAATCTTCACCTTCAAACAAAGCTTGTCGATGCTTGTCAACTCTTCCTTCACATTTCACATATATATTCATAATCTTCTCACTTTGGTTCTCCAAAAAGAGGAAAATAATCTCATTTTCTTCTACTACCAGCACAAACCCAACCTCCTTTTTCAAATAAAACCCCCTGACCCCCATGCATCCCAAGTCTGTGCAAATGGTGAATAGTTTGTCCAAGCTCATATCACCAGGCCCCATATAATCCACCACCATCTTATTGCCTCCCTAATACTCAATAGGGTTATACCCAAATTTGCCTCCATAAAAGAATTGTACATTAACATACAATTCGTGGGGCCCTGAAAAACAAAATGCCAAAAAAATTAGAATTAAGAGTTAAGAACTTTTGAAATTAGGGTTTTGAATTTTGAAATTAGGGTTTCGAATTTGGAAATTTGGGTTTTGAATTATGAAATTAGGGTTAGAATTTTAGAAACGGGGTTGTAATACTGAAATATGGGTCAGAATTTGTGCAATTAGGGTTTCAGTGTATGATATAAGAGTTTTCTAAAATTTGGGGAATTCTAAAATTAGGGGAATATGTAATTAGGGTTTTTTGTACGAAACTCTCGGGGGGAAGCAAGAAGATCCATAAATAGTAACATGCAACACAAATTTGAAGTAAATCCACCTAATTTCAGTAACACGCAAAATGAATTTTTGTGTTTGTGTTTTTTTACCGTAACGGGGTGGAGGAAGTTCTTGCTTTGAGGGATGTCGAGCTCTGAGCTTTGAGCGCCCAGTAACCATCTTCAACAATGGCGGAATAAGAAACAATGGAGAAAATTGAGAGAGAGAGAGAGAGAGAGAGAGAGAGAGAGAGAGAGAGAGAGAGAGAGAGAGAGAGAGAGAGAGAGAGAGAGAGAGATGAGCTGAGCTGAGCTAAGTTGTGCCGGGACAAATAGCAGAAATGAGCGAGAGATTGCAACGGAAGAGGTTATATGATTTTGATTTTCTTTTATCCAGTCAGCTTGTCCACAAGAGCTTAATTTGGTCAAAATTGAGTTTGGACGGGTCAACGGTGAGCCACGTAGACATTACGGTGGTTAGATTGGGAACACCGTCAGAGGGTACCAATCGTAGTTAAGTTTGCAAACATATGGTACCAAAAAGTTGGTGTGACAAATTAAGATACCAAAAATAA
Organism: Linaria vulgaris; assembly: GCA_948329865.1. NCBI lineage: Eukaryota > Viridiplantae > Streptophyta > Magnoliopsida > Lamiales > Plantaginaceae > Linaria > Linaria vulgaris. The sequence continues at coordinate 125,460,692 of OX415250.1, read as the reverse complement.
ACATAGATCAAATTAAGGTACCAAACGTGATTTTTTTTCCCCTGATGAAGTAAGCTCAAACCTTCAAGCAGATGTATATCTGTAACATTCTCTTAAAAATAAAAAATAAAAAGTTAACTGGATATATTTTAAGCCCAAGCTATGTTGGAAATTTCCTACTTTTAAGAACAAGAACAAGCCAACTTGTGAAGTAACATTTCTTTAAATTGCGTATGACAATGAATACGAGACCTCTTACTAGTCAAATTTCTTGAGTACACAGACTTTTGGTCAAACTTTGAAGTTAGAGGTACGTATAGGTAAATTCATAGTACAATTTTCAAATCGACGAAACTTTGAGGCTTTAGGCGATAAAAGTCAATGTGGCAATACACATTATCTATTAGCAAAATGTGTTGAGAATACGTACGTACCTAACCTGACTCGTAAAATATACGAGGTAGTAATTATTTAAAACTTAAAGAAATTACAAATTAGATTACCACGCATTTAATCAAGTTAACACTATGTACACCAATCCAAAAAAAATGTTGACCAGTGAAAATCACCAGATCTAGCTCGATTTATCAAGAGATTTGGCAGGCAAAGATACAATGGAATTCAATGTGCACAGCACAATTATTTTTGTCCACTTATTCGAAGAGCCCGTGATGACTATAATGTTACCATCACCATGAAATAAAGTACACTATAACTTACTAGAAACAAGTGTTGAAAAAGGCTACACAGATATGACAGAAGAAACACCCGTGACAAATTGGTCAATAACAAAAGAAAAAAAAAAGAACGAATTAAAGAGAAAAAACACCCGTGACAAGTTCTTTAATTATTAGCACAAAACTGCATAATCATTTCATTGAAATTTCTTGACCGCGTCAAATCAAATCCACATCGAAACTAATAATTCTTGACAACGTAACAACAATAATATTACAATATAATAATAATATAGAAGATCTAAATTAACATGTAGTAATTAATTAACTAGGTGCATGTCTCACGTGCCACGCCAAGTTTGTTATTAGGCACGTCAATGAAAATGCGGTGGTTCTGTTGTTGGAAGCTGGCGATGACGTTGAGGACGGAGTTGACGCCGGTGTCGGGAGCCGCCGCCATGGCAAGGCACGAGGTGGTTCCGGCTGAGCTACGGATGATGAAGTTGTCCTGAGTCAAACTCATGTTCATGCCCGAGAATTGGAACGTTATGGCGGGCACGGTGATCGGGACGGAATAACACGTGTCAAAGCCACCAAGGGTCGACACGGTGGCGCTGCCCATTTGGCGCCGGAATTCATCGCGCACGGCGGTGTATGCCGGCTTCACGAGACTAGTAAACACGGTGCCTATAAGTTGTTCAAGAAAGAAAAAAAGATTATATATAATGAAAACTTAGAGAGAAATTCTAGCTGAACTTTTTGCATATTAGGGAATATCCCCCATGATTGTTAATTAATTTGCAAGTATGAAATGGATAGCAAAAGTCCATTTTTTGTGCTTACATAGTTCAAGTAAGTTTATTACATGGAACAATTTAAAAGAGTGTTCTATAGATCTCGAAAAATAAGATATATATTGTACTAATTAATTTCGCGATGTTTCAAAAGACTAAATCTCAAAAAGAAAAAAAACTAGATATTTAGTTTGATAATAACACCCATTTAGCATAAAAATCTAATACATAAAATTCGGTAGCGTTAATCTAGCAAAGTGAAAATATGACATAGTGTTATTTGCTAATTCTGAATTTCACAGGGGGTACTTAATTGTTGGTGGAATATATAAAGGATGGTTTCTGCAATTTAGTCATTTAAGTTTATTGTAGATCAATGTCAAGCAGCTGTGTGTCACTGAATTTGTATTTTGTGGGGTTTTGGTCCCATTAAGATTTTTTTAATTATATTTATCATGCAATTGTCAAATTCAGTAAAGGTAAAAATATTTAAATATATATATATATAATTTACCTGAATCAAATACTGTTCCTGCTCCAGTATTAGCATCAAATGCAAAGGCACTAGGAGGAATAACAACACCTCTTCTACCAACCTTAATTCCAACAAGATTCACATAATAGAAGGATGATCTCCTAGGATTCTTCAGCAACGGTGTCGTTTTGATCCTAATGGGCTGGCTGTTGGGCCCCAGCCTCAGTGATCCACTAAAGTTTACAGACTTGTATCCAGGCAAGCAGTACGAGAATGTGGACCGGTATAGGCTATTGGTTTGTGACAACAAGGATAATGGGCCTCGGCCCAAACCCAACAATCCTTGGGCCGGAAGCGACGTGCCCGTGGCCTTCTTGATGCACCCGAATGTGTAGCCCGAGACGGAGTCGGTTGCGAGAGTGATGTTGTCCTGGACGAGGTTCACGGCCACCGTGGAGCTGCCGTAAGTCGTGTTGTACCCACAAGTGGTACCTCCACAACTTGGGTTTGGTACCTTAAAGTAATTCTAATCGTTAACTAGAATTATTAATTAGCATATAAAAAAGACATTGCATAGTAGAATATAATAATGTTCATGTGAAATTAAATATTATTTTATTTTAATATATTTGAACTTATATATAGATAACATTATTTATGTTGGATAAAGATAATCATACACAGCTATACGTGACAATGAGGGTTCACGTGATTTGAATAAAATGTCATTTTCTTGATTTAAATTGTTGCAAGATTGGGAAAAAGAGAAGTCGAACTCACATTGATATTTTAGGAAAGTATTTGCTTTTTTAGTTATAAAAGTATCTTAAAAAAAAAAATTTGGATAGTAAAAGTAGAAACCAAATGCCTTGACTCTTTGAAATCCAGCTAAGATTTATCTCCAATACTAGTCATGTTCACGGGTTACACTGACCTCTACAAATCGGACAAAGCATGATATGAGAATAAAGACAATAATATTTCAGTTCATGATATGATTTATAACAATAACTGGTGGCAACACGTGACAGTTTTAGATTACATAGATTTTTTTTTGTATTTTGTGTAATTACAAAATCTTCTCATGAAATGGAAAACTTAGGGACATAAATGTAATGTTTTAGACATAATAATTCACCTGGTTGCACTGCGACGAGCCGCAAGCGAGTGGCTTGGACGTCTTGGACTTGGCGGGATCATAAGCGACGGAGGAGCATCCAACGCATCCCGCGCACGGTATCCATGCCGCGTCGTTGCTTGTGTCGACAGCCATGAGCAACGTTTGGGCCGGGGTCCCAATCTTGGTCCGGACAATGTAGGTTGGGTTCTGTGTGACGGCCCGGCCCGAGGCAATTGGCACGATGGACCGGCCGGCGACGAGGCTCGACAAGTATAGGAGCCTGGCCTTGTCATTGGACTGCATTTGGAGCACATTGTCTTCCCATGAGAGGGGAGTTTTAGGCCTAAATGGGGAGCATGGACTGTTTACATGTATGATTTGAAGGGTTGAGCCAAGATCTTGTGTGGCACAATTGGGAGTGGAGAGGCCATTGGTCAATGAGAAAAAGAGAAGGGCTAGTGACAAGTAGAGAGTCGTCATTGGGTTAGAGGTAGTGAATGGGAATGCAAGTGAGTTTGGTATTTATAGTTGGGATTTGGGAATATTCTTGTGATCAGTGTGGGAGAGGGGGAGGGGGGGGGGGGGGGGGGGTGTGGAGGAGGGGAAGTTGAAGGGGCACAAATTAGATCTTCAAGTTCAAAACTAAGTAGTGTTTAAGTTTTGTGGCACAGTTAAAGCACTCAGATGCGTGTAAGAGTAAAAAAACATTTTATAAATATCCACGGCGTATATATGTTGGGGCATGGGAGGACTTAACCCTTTTGAGATTTTTCCGGCCCTTCTTATATTATAGAAAAATCCTAAAAATATAAATTCAACCAAAATTGTTAAAATTTATAATATCTCTTCGAGTGAAACCTAGAAGCAAAAGTGCAAGCTATGATTTTCTTTTCTTTTCAACACCACCGACGGTAAAACTCAACGATACAACTCTCCTACGTGCGATTAAAAAGGATTGTAATCCTATGTACCCTTCATTACATCAACATTAATACTATTTATGTTCTAAATAATAAAAAGAAAAGATAGTCAATATTTTCCTATGTACAACGTCACTAAAAATAAAGTTAAGTTGTGGTGGCTAGCTAGTTTGAAGGTCTAACAATGTAGACAAAAAAAAAAGTAGATAAATAGTTTTAAAAAAGTTTAATTTTGTAGTAATGCCGCTTTTTGTAGTACCGTCGCTTTTTAATCCGAACGCCCATAACCGGGCGGAAAAATTTCGATATTGGATTCTATTAGCAAATGCCTAATTAGTATTCGCGACCGGTTTCCGGTACGAAATCCTTAAATAGGCATTCACTACCGGACAACGGCGACCGGGATCCGGTCGAGGTTGCTCATAGGCGACATTACCGGATCAAACCAGTTAGTGAACCGGTCAATTTTTTTTTAAGGCTAAATGACTAATTGGTCCCTACATTTAAAAATTTACCTAATTTGCAGCAAAAGTAGATACGTCTGTGCGTCCATATTCTTGCCTCCATGACAGTTTTTTGAGGAGATATTGAATTGTTGAAGACTCAAACACCAAAAGCCCAAAAATCAGGTAATTTCGATTTTTTCATGCTATTTATTTACTTTTTTTTTTCATGCAATAATCAATATATAATTGTGTGTATATCCTGTTTTGAGTTGTATCAGATTATATATATATATATATATATATATATATATATATATGTATCAGATTATATATATATATATATATATATATATATGTATCAGATTATATATATATATAAGTGTGTTATACTTGCTGAATTTTTTTTTTGTTTGAGTACTGACTACTGATATGGGCATAGGCTGGGGTTTTTTACTTTTTGATTTGCTGTTTTCATGTACTGATCGATTACACAGGTTTGTGCTTAATACATGTGAGGTTTGAAGTACAAAAAAAAAGTGTGTGTTGTACTGTTTGAGTTGTGCAGACTATATATATATATATATATATATATATATATATATATATATATATAAGTGTGTATTATACTGTGTATATATATGTATCAAATTATATATATATATATATATATATGCAGATGTATATGTATCAGATTATATACATGTAAGTGTGTGTTATATTGTTTTGAGTAGACTATATATATATATATATATAAATGTATCAGATTATAATATATATATATATGTGTGTGTGTGTGTTCTACATTTATTTATCACTTTGTTAACATCCAGAGTTTATCTAATTCTAAACAGGAAATGGAAGAAAATACAGCAAGTGCCTCTACACAAGCTCCTACTCAGTCGCAAAGTCGTCCAACTCAAAATGCTCGACGTAAGACTGACATTGCATGAAAACATTGCGACCAACTGACCGATAAATAGATCAAATGCAATTATTGTGAGCAAATATTCAATGGTGGGAGAATCAACCACATGAAGCAACATCTGGCAGAAGAAAGGGGTAATGTGACACCTTGTCTTAGTACTCCTCCTGATGTTCGTTTTGAACTTCAAAAGTCATTGAAAAGTGTGAAGGATAGAATAAGAAAAAAAATTCTTCTTTATTTTTACCTATAGACGAGGAGGATGAAATTGAAGACATTGAAAACACTATAGATAGAGATAGTAACTCTAAGAGAAAAAAGACAAACATGGAGAGTTATATGCATGGGAGTGCAGGGATTGATATTTCTCAACCTAGCATAAAGGTTAAGATGCAAAGTAAACAAAGACTTCTTGCTACAGATATGTCATTCTTTATGTGGATGTATGATGCATGCATTCCTCTTAATGCTGTAAATTCTCCTTATTTTCAAGTAGCAATGAGTAGGATAGCATCAATGGGTACTGGATAGTTGGGTCCTTCATACCAGGCTTTAAGAGTTCCTTTACTTAAAGAAGCTAAAACTCAATTGCAGTTGCAGATTGGTCTTATGAGAACTAATTGGGCTACTATTGGTTGCACTATTATGGCTGATGGTTGGTCTGATAGGAGTCATAGATCTTTAATTAACTTTTTGGTTTACCCTCATGGAGGAATATCATTTATCAAATCAGGTGATGTTTCTGGCATTGTGACAAGTGCTGAGAACTTATGTAAACTTTTCTCTGAAATTATTGAGTTTGTTGGTGTCGGCAATGTGGTGCACATGGTTACTGATAATGCAGCCAATTACAAAAAAGTTGGAGCATTGCTTCACGAGAAATATCCATCAGTGTTTTGGTCTCCATGCTCTGCACATTGCATTAATCTGATTTTAAAAGATGTAGGGGAGCTTCCTCTTGTCAAAAAATTAGCACAACTTGCTTCTAAAGTTAATACGTTTATTTATAATCGTAAGTGGGCTCATGCATGGTTAAAAAATAGACCAGGATTGACTGAAGTGATTGTTCCAGGTGCTACACGTTTTGGCACAACCTTTATTGCATTGCATAGTCTGTATCAACATAAGGAGCATTTGGAAAATATGGTGGCGGATGCAGGATTTAAGAAATTCTTGAAGGAGCAAAAGACTAGAGATGTGAAGAGAATTATCCAAGATGAAAACTTTTGGAATTGTTGCATACTTCATGTGAAAGCTATGGCTCCTATCATGAAATTGTTGCGCATATGTGATTTTGATAATAAGCCTTCATTGGGTTATGTGTATGAGGGCATGTGGAAGGCAATAAATGGAATTAAAGAAACATTCAAAGGCAAGGCAGAACATTACGAGGAATTTGTTGCTATTGTCGAGGATAAGTGGAACAAGATGCTAGACAAATCACTCCATGCAGCAGCATACTGGTTGAATCCAGCTTTTCAGTATGAAAAAAAGAGCCCTTCACAATCTCCATATGTTATGAGTGGTTTCCTTGATGTTGTGGAGAAGGTTTGTCCTGGGGTAAACGACGTAATGGATGAAATGACTACATTTCGTGAGGCAAAATGAACTTTTCACGATCATTAGCTAAAAAGAATGCAAACACTGCTCGTTCAGGTATATTTGACTTGTGAAATAGACTTTCTTTTAATATTTTACTAAGTTGATTTTTAACTTCTAGATGTATGGTGCAGTACCTTTGGTGGCGATGCGCCACATTTGCAGAAGCTAGCAATCACGATTTTAAGCCAGACTTCATCTTCTTCTGGATGTGAGCAAAATTAGAGTGTGTTCGAGCGGATTCATACAAAGAAAAGGAATAGGTTGGAGCATCAAAGGCTAAATGATCTTATTTTTGTGCATTACAATGCACGCCTGTTAAAACGGTACGCCATTGCGCTGCTACATTATATATTTGTAATCTTAAATATGATATTAACTTAATATTTGATCTTATTTTGAAGAGGAGAGAAAATAAAAGACCCTAGTCCTGATGATTATGAAAGTATTGACAAATTCAAGTGATGAACTTGATTTTGGTGAATTAGAAGAAATTTTCGGGGAAGAAGTAGAACCAAATGATGCAAACCCACCACCGCCCATAGGTTGTTTTTTTTTTCTTCTTCATATAACTTATCTATAACTTCTTTAGATACTTGTATATTATTTATTGATAGTTGTTTTGTCATATTTTTTAGGTGACGATGTGGAATTGTTAATAGAGCCCGTTGATTTGACTAGTTATGCAAACACGAGGCGCTCGGTTTTTGATCATGATACAATATGATTTTAGCTTTTGGAGGATTGTTGCTTTGTTTTATTTGAATATTTTATTGGATCGTTTACTTTGGTTTGAGATGAATGTTATGGTTTTAATACTTTAGGCATTGATTCCTAATATCTTTATGTTGGTGATTATGCTTTTGAATATTTGTTCCTTTTAAGAATTGATGTTTTGAAATTGAATACAATGATTTTGATGTAATATTTTTGTCTTGGTTGGGATTGGATATAGTAGTATTTTTTAGTTGTGACATGTAGGTAGGGCTGGGAACGGGATGGAATCCCGTTCAACGGGTACCCGCGGCGCGGGATCCCGCCTTGACGGGAATGGGATTCCGACTCCCGTTCCCGTTCACGAACTGACGGGATCCCGTCATGACGGGATTCCCTCGCGGGAATCCCGTCAATTACCAGGAGGTTCACAAGTTGTGAACCTCCTGGCAAATGGCACTGTCAGGCAGCTCAATTCGTTGTGTTGCAAATAAATACTAATACAAATCAGATTAAATGGAGGTGCGCGTCGTGTCGCGTGGAGGAGCGGCGAGCTGGCAGCGTGGCGGCGGCCGTGGCCCGTGTGTTGTGGAGCTTAGGTTGAGTGTGTGTGTGTGTGTCGTGTGGCTGCTAGGTTTGAAGAATGAGGAGAGTAAAAATTTTTGTGTTAATAAGGACATTATTATCTTCATTCTGCTCCCTAAACTTTCTAAAATTATAAAACCATCCTAGTATATATATGATTTTTAACATATAACACCCATATATAAAATATGGGATTCCCCTTCCCGACCCGCGGACAACGGGAAATCCCGTTCCCGGCAAGCTGCCGGGAAATTAAACCGCGGGTTTTTTTCCCGCGGGAAAAATTCCCACGGGAGGGGACGGGTAAGGGAAATTCCCTTACCCTTTCCCACCCCTACATGTAGGAAACTAAGAATATACAATTGTTTAGGATGACTATATTGATTTTTTTAAGTACACTTTGACCGGTTCAACCAGTGGTTTAACCGATTCAATCGATCGAACCCTGAACAAGTAAGGTTGCCGGGTCGATGTCCGATCCGATTTTTAAAACACTCGTTTGTACAGTCTTTTGATTTATTTTCAAATGTTGAGTTTTACCTTTAGTTTAGCTTTAGCCCAGCACAAAATCAATTTTTACATACATTTCTTTTTATGCATACAGTTGATACACTTGACTTAGATCTAAATGTGGTGCAAAAAGTGTAACATGTCGGCCACATAACATCAGGGATTTGGAGTTAGATTTAAAATGCGTGGTTGCTTGAAATCAGACTGTAATCCATTAGCATACTAATTATGAATAATATCATATTATATTGGTTTGTGGCGCGAGTGCTCTAGTGCCTTTGGATATTTTCTTATTTTATAACATCTTCCATTTTGTTATTTTCCGAGTGTATGTATACAGAGAATGTGCATTTGGAGTTTTGAGATACCGACATATGATAACAAAACAAGGTTATAGTTTGATTATATATATATATATACACATATTATATATACGTGTGATCATATGCAAGACTCATGGACTTGTTCCCACAAGAAATCCTACATCTAGTGGCCTGAATCAGAGCATAACGTGTGAAGTGATAATAATAGCTAGCTTTATTACTTATTATTGAGATATTATAAATGCTAAGATTTTTGGTAATGCAATGAAGGGTTGAACCAAAACGAAGAAGTTCCGGCTATGGTGTAATGTCAAAAACGATATGGATCGGTTAAGGTGGATAAATTGCCAAAAGGATACAAATCTATATGCGTAGGCATTGTTTGAGAAAGAAAGTGTGACCTCACCGACTTACTCTTCATGCATTAAGGTTTATTGAACGGATTATATGTCAAAAGAACCAATCCTTACCGTCTTAAGTGATTTATTCATAGATCCGGATGTTTTTTTTTAACGTAAAAGATGGAACTCGGGAAGGTCATAGCGACGGACATCTAGATTATGTTGTATGGCTAAACAACCCACGCTACGCTCATAATATATTAAGAGGGTGTTTGGTTCGCTAGATTAGCTGTTAATCCAGACTCATTTTTTGTTAATCTGTAGTTTGGTTCGGTGGATAAAATTTTCGGGCTTTTTACAAAAACATGGATAGCCCGGCAATTTAACCCCTTTATCCACGTATTATAATCGCACCTCCCCCCTATGATTAAATAATACAAGGATTGACTTACGCGTGCAAAGTCTATACTACCCCTCCTCTTCTACCCTTGTCATACGTGTTTGACTCTCAATTAACACAAGCCAAAAAACACTCAAAATAGGGGGGAAAAACGGGAGCTTTGGCAGAAACCCTAGGAATAAGAAGGTGAGCGATTTTTCGATTCTCCCTCATTTCTCTCTTAATTCATCGTTTCTAACACTGAATAACTATATTTCGTTCCGATTCCTCCATAGGTGCAGCCGATTCGAGCGTCGAAACAATTCGCAGGTAATTTTTTTGGGAAAACTTTTTTTGTTTAACAACTGCTCGATTTGTTGGCGTCTTGTTTTTGTGGGTAATTTGGAAAAGATAAGGATTTTAGATGGTCTTGTTTAACACCTGTATGATTTTCGTTGGGTAAGGATTTCTCACATGCATTTTTTACAAATTCTTTCAAAAAGGCTCTAATCGGTTTTCTGTGGCTTTGTTTGTTTTCGTATGCGGATTTGTTTGTCTTCGTTATTTTTATTAAGCGAGCTTAATCCTCTCAAAAAATGCTCTTCGAATTGTAATGATATAGATTTAATTATGGTTTCGACTAAATCAATCGTTTGTTAATTGATGTCAGTGAATATAGCATTAAGAAGGAAAAGAGTCCAAAGAAAGGTACTGTTGCATCGCCATAAGCATTATTACAGGACATTGTTGCAACTGCCTGTTGATGTAATTTGGCAGAAACCTGTTGGATACTTACAGTGCATGATTGCACCCACTGTTGCATAATTAAAGTGCAGTGATTGCACAATTTGTTGGATAATTACAGTGCATATTTGCTTATGGCTGCCTTTGTTGATGAACCTATATGTTTGATGGCATTTGTGCAAGTTAAACTCAGTCCTTTTGTATGTTACTTGTGTTCCAGATGGAGGAATGGCGGAAAAAAATGATTTTAGTACTATTGCAGTTAATTCTTTTGAGAGCCCGTGTAGTTATGTTCATGATCATCATGCAAAACCATGAAACAAATGTAAGGTCTAAGCGTCGTCGGGTTATTCGATACAGCCTGTTGGAAAAGATTGTTGATATTGATAGTCACATGGAGAGAATGACTGATTTGAATGATGCATATTGCGTAGCGAACCTTAGGATGGATAGGAACTGCTTTATAAAGCTTTGTTCGCTCCTTAGGGAGGTGGGGGGGTTGAGAGATGAGAAGTATGTGACGTTGCGCGAACAAGTTACTCTGTTCATCAAGATACTTGCACACCACGATACCAACCGTACCATCGGATTTAATTGGCATAGATCAGGACATACCGTTACCCGGTACTTCAGACGAACATTAGGTGCCCTTATAAAGTGCAGTGATCTGTTGCTAGTGAAACCAAAGCCGATATCAGAGGAAAACGACAATTGCGAAGAGCCATGGAAATATTTTAAGGTGATATTTTGTTCTTTGTTTCACCTATTAATGTGTATATAAGTATTTTGTTGTTTCTTGATCAATACATATATAATGTGTATAATATCATTGAAGGGTTGCCTTGGAGCTTTGGATGGGACAATGATTGACGTCACTGCCCCGACGAGCGAACAACCAAAGTATAGGTCTCGCAAGGGTAGAGTGCAAGTGAATGTTCTTGGCGTGTGTGACATTGAAATGAGTTTTGTGTATTTGCTGTGTGGGTGGGAGGGATCCGCAGCTGATGGAAGGGTACTTAGGGATGCAATTTATCGACCTCCGCCTAATGGTTTTAGAGTTCCACAAGGTATTATTTGGTTATAATCTAAATTATTTATATAGTGCTAGAACATATCTTGTTTACTATATTTCATATATATTTTCTAATTGCTTATAATTACTAGGCTGCTATTACCTGGTGGATGCCGGTTATGCCAATTGCGATGGCTTTTTGGCTCCGTACAGAGGTCGGCGTTATCACCTTAAGGAATGGGGTGAAGGGTGTGTCGTACCACAAGATAAGGAAGAAATGTTTAACATGAGGCACTCACGTGCACGGAGTGTGATTGAACGAGCTTTTGCTAAATTAAAAAATCGATGGAAGATACTAAAACGTGCGTCTTCTTACGCGTTGAAGATCCAGAATCGGTGTGTAATGGCAGGGGCATTATTGAACAACTTCATAAAAGTGCAAATGCCTACCTATCCTTTTGATGATTCTTCTGATAGTTCTAGCTCTGACGAGGATGACGATGCTCCTACAGATTACATTGAAGGCCTGCAGAGTACGCCAGTGTGGGGGAACTTCCGAGATGAAATCGCGACAAAGATGTGGGATGACTGGAGAGCTTCGCGTCGTCGCTGATTTTGGGGGAGGAGGGGGTGAAGTGGGGTTAAGACAATGAAATGCATTGGATGATGCATTGTGTTATTGAGATGAAGAAACATTTTATTTTCTTTTTCCTTTGTGTTATGTTGTACTGGTTTCATTATGTGGTTGCTATATTATGTAGTGGACTTGATGGTAATTGCAATTATGTGGTGTTTGATTGTTACAGGTTTGGTTGCAAGTATTATGATATATGATGGTAGTGTTCTGCCTATTAATGTAGTGTGCTTGCTAGTATGATATATGATGTAGTGTGTTTGCAATTAAGGATATTTCTGCATATTAATGTTTAGATGTATCATGTATTTTATATGATGTAGTGATGGCTACCTCTAGCATTAACTCAGCCTCGGTGCAAGCGGAAGCTAAGGTAACCAAGAATAGATACAAGTGGACTAAAGAGGAGGAGCTCGCTCTCATTGATGCCTTGAAGGATCTTAAGGGTAAGGGGATGAAGGTCGATAATGCCTTCCGAGCAGGATACTTGCTGAAGTTAGAGGCGGCGATTAAGAAGGCCATCCCTTCATCAACTGTACATGCTGATCCACAAGTGAGGTCAAAGATGACGGTCTGGAAGCGAACATACGGGCATTTGTACCTGATGTTTGATGTCACAGGAGGTGGTTCATGGCTATGCCCACTCACCAAAACCATCCAGTGCACATCGGAGGAATATTGGGATGACTATTTGAAGGTATAATTCTTATTATATGTTATTGGTTGCATGTTAATTGGCCTGCCTTATTTTTTGGTGCTAATGTATATATTTGTAAATCAAAAAACAGTTCTGTCTATCATTACCTAAGGTAAAGTGAACTATTCTGTCTACCAAGTTCAGATCCTGCTTTAAATGTATGAATCAGAATGTAGATCCTGCTATAAATGTCCATCTATGAATCAGGTATGCTAGTTTAACTACTGTCTGTCAGTTTTATAATTAGGAATCTTACAATATTGTATATATTTAAATACTACAGCTGATGTATATATATATATATATATATATATATATATATATATTTGTATGTTAAACATTGAAATATATGACTGCTGATTGTATGACAGTTTAATTGGCCTATATTATCCCTAATATATATATGACTGCTGAATGTATGACAGTTTAATTGGCCTATATTATCCCTATATGACTGCTGACAGTTTAATTGGCCTATATTATCCCTAAATATATATATGACTGCTGAAAATATATGTGAATTATATATACATATATCTGTAACTTTCATCCACAACAGAACAATATTCTAATACATGTTTTGTACTTGCAATTCACCTTAAGTACATCCATATATGATGCAATATAAGGACAAGACTTTCCCGTACTTTGATGATTGGGCCGAGATATTCGGAAAGGATAAAGCTACTGGAAAAGCGGCGGAGGACCTAACTGCTGCTATGGACGACCTGATGAATGGAAATGATGATGAAGAGCCTCTACAAGGAGGTATTTCTGGACACAACGCTAGTCCCCAATCTGGTCCTACTTACGTCGACCTCGACATGGATGAGGGGCATGGTGATAATGATGCTCCTGCATCATCAGGTCCATCGAAGAGTTCCTCAAAAAAGTTTTTGAAGAAAATCAAGAAGGAGAAGGGCCAAAAACGTCGTAGGGAATCGCTTCCTGCTGAGGATAGTGCGCCCCAAGTCCCTGCTTACGTTAATGAATTCATCAAGATGAATGACACAATGGATCGCATTGCTCAGATGTGTGTTGCACCTAAGGTTACCGAGGATCCTGCTACAACCCAGCGGAAGTCTCTTTATGGTGTTGTAGCTGAAATGACAGAATTTGATGAAGATCAGAAGATTGAAATAGTCCATAAGTTGGCACACTCTCCAGAGGATGCTGATGTTGTTTTTGGTTTACCCGAAGCTTCACGTGTCAAGTACTTGAAGCACATAATGAAGAAGAAGGCTGGAAGGGCCTGAATTTGTATTAATCTATTGTCTTTTCAAGTATTGGGTGCACAATTTTCCCCCTTTGTGCATCTCTGTTATGATGGATATATGTGAAATTATGATATCATGTTTTGTTGTTGACTATTCACTCTTATTTAGATTTTCGAGTATGTGTTGTGAAGTTTGAAAATGCAATTGAGATATTTAACAACTATGTTAGTTGTCTTTGTTTAAGAAATGTTGTTTCTGATGGAATTGATAGCATTACATGTCTCTTTCTTTGGAGTATGTTAGCTGGATTTGACAAGTGAGTTAGTTGCAACAGTAATTGAGAGCAGATTACATAATCAGTAATTGAGAGCAACAATATATACATAATATGTAATTGAGAGCAACAGTATATACATAATATGTAATTGAGAGCAACAGTATATACATAATTTGTAATTGGCATATCTCCTGTTTCATTATGACCATTTAATCAGGATATATATAAAGAAGATATAAAAAAATTATGAATAAATGGATGGAGTAGTCATCGAAATTTCATTGAAAATAAAGAAGGGATACAAGGTTAAAATACATCAACTTCATAGCACAACCTACTTGAAAATCCACATTGCATTAATCTGATGAACTAGCGCAACACGAACAATAATATGCCAGGAATTACAACAAGTAGAAGTAAAAAGACTATCATCCAAGCTAAGAGACAACATATCACCGCCGCTCTAGTGACGACTCGATCATTAATCCCGGGCATACTAGGATGTAGGACTAAGCCTAATATCTGCCTAGAAAAATTAGGTTGACTTTCATCCACAGTAGAAGAAGAGCTTGGGTCAAGGAAGGAAGTTTGAGTGATGTGAATATGAGGTCCAGGAGGTGATGCTGAAACTGATTCGCTTGCGTGATTGTTTGTAGAAATAGGAAATCGGTTGACATGATTGTATCGTGGGTGGGTGAGCTGATCAGCCCAAATGAAGAAATGATCGTGTTGTATGTTGAAGGGACAAATGTAGTAGTATCGTCCGGGGAACTTGGCTGTGTCACTAGCCTTACGAAAATGCATTGTTCCTCTACCGCACGAACAACGGACAACATGAGAAGGCATCATCTACACAAAAAAATAAACACAAACCAAATCAACACAAACCAAATCTGTCAAACCAATCAAGAAATCTAAACCAATACTGCATACAATGATAGAACAACTAGTTTAGGTGAGAAACACCACCTTGGTTACTTCTAGTCGCACTTACTGGCAACATCAACTTCCATATTTGCAGGGCGCATTATAGAAATTAAGAAACAAGAAATAGTATTACATGTTTGCACATAACGAAATGTGATGCAGTCGGCTGGTAAAACATAACTTAACCTATAAACTTGAGGCATCCACTTGTAACGAAATGTGATGCAGTCGGCTGGTAAAACATAAATTAAGCTATAAACTTGAGGCATCCACTTGTAACATTTTATTAGAGCATTCCAACAATCAGAACATAAGTGGTACCAGAAACTCTGTTTTCTAGGGGCAGCATGAACAAGACATATAGGTACACAATTCAACAGAACAACAAATGTCTCAAGGTTAAATCACAATTTGCAACCAAAACATACATGAAAGTCACCAAATTCATTAATTTCCAGTTTATAAGTGAAGTAAACAAAACAAAATCAACCCATAGTGCAAACACAAAACACGCACGTTGACTGTTACCCGTGGATGCGAGTCGAATTCAAAGAGTGGGCCGACGAGAACTTCACGCCGAATCGAATTCAAAGAGCAGGCAATGAGATCTCCACGCCGAGTCGAATTCAAACAATGACGATATCTTCTCGCCGAGATTTTCGTGAGCTAGGGTTCGCTCTCAGGGGTGCTGATTTGGGGGAGTTGAGAGGGTTTAGAGAAACGGGGGCAAATGTAGGTTTTTGTGTGGTAAATGAGGGGCATAAGAGTCAATATGTGTAACAATGTGTATTAGTAGTGCAAACCAAACACTGTTTAAGAAATTTGTATTAAGCAATTCGTATATGAAACACGAGAACCAAACTGTATATTATCGAAACTTGGATTAAACTATCCAGATTTTAATACAAATTTTAGTCAATACGTGTATTAATTAATACCTGAAACCAAACACGCTCTAAAAAGAAAGGACAGAGAGCATATATCCGGATATGACTCACTTTTTTTTCTCGTCTTCCACATCCAAGTATTTTCTACTCATTACATAATTTCAGTAACTCAATTTTCTCCTTCAAGTTTTTTTTTTTTTTTTTTTTTTTCTATATTATCGATTTAGAAACTATAATACAAACAAATTAGACAGCCCTAGTATGGTCAAGCTCATCTGTAAGCAGTACATACAACAGACCTCAGTGGTCAGTTTGTCAACTAGTTATGTACAGTACGAGTACACACAAGATATTGCACGTGATTTGTCTAATTGTTATTGTGGACTGTTAAATCTATAATTCTTGAAAAACAAAAACGAATTTTTACTATAAATGAGTCAATATTGATTTTTTTTCTAAGAAAATAATGGCCTTGATTATTTATGTGTTATAAATTTAACAAGCATTTCCGTATTTATTCAACAAATCACCAACCAATGTCTCTATACTTATATTGTTGAAATATATATTAGAAAGCACTATTTTGAAACACATATTGCATATAATTCTCCCATGTGCCAAAGTTAACTTCAATGGAAAAATGGTATCTTACAGGTTGTAATCGTAACGTAATTATGTGCCACAATTAACTTCAATACCAACAGGAAACTAATATAACCGAATTTAATGAGTTTTTACTTTTTTTGTTTGGTTGAGAATTACGGCCGGGTATGAGTTTATAATTGTGATGATGCCCAAAAACAGGACATAAGGGAGAGCCAATATTTTTACTACCCACAAAATCATGAAAAAGGATAACTTAACAAGAAGCATAAGTTAATCTAAAAAATATAAAATAATGCTCGTATTTCATCGTAACTTATTTTGCTTTTTATGTAATTGTTTGTTACAAGACAATGTCGTGCAAGTAGCTAAAACTATGACATTTCTAAACAATACGATGCTAGAATTCTTAATATTTTATCTCAATTGTATCATCACAAATAACTAATTTTACTGCTCGTTAAATCACCGTGCAACAATTTAACCATAATAACTCTTGACGAAATATTACACGCAAATTAACAATTTTTTGTAGGTTCCAAATTTTGTGAAAAGTTTAGGAATGAGACTAGACACACACGAGAAGTAGGTAAAAAAGAACAAAAAAAGTTGTTCAAGACATGTGAAAAGGCAAACAGCTTTTTGCTGCCTGAATTATATATAGCACTGCAATATAATGGATTTATCTCTGGACTAGTCATAGGCTTTTTTCAAAAATTGTGGGATCCTTCGAAATTTCCATTTCTTAACTTGAGTGCAAAGATACTTCAATGATCTGAGCAAAACGCTATTTCAGTACTTTATGTATAACGTGTAGCACTTTGGTGTGTGTGTATCATACAATAATTTGTTATGATATGGTGAACATTCTCGACTTGGTAATGTGACACTCAATCAATTTTCATTTAAAAAAAATTACGTGTTCCCGACTTTATCGAGTTATTGGTTAACACGTAATAAGTTTCGACCAATGTATTTTAGAGTTAACTACTAATGATTGGCTTACCAGAGGCATATGCATGCCTATAAAGATTATTCTTTCTAGGCTGACCTGCTAGACGTCGAAGTTGATCAACCTAGACGTCGAAGTTGATCAACCTAGCATAGGTCATCTGAAACGACCATGTTTTTCTCGACTTTATCAAGTCACGGTTAACACGAAATAAGTTTCCACTTACGAGAGGCATATGCATGCCTAAAAAGATCATTCTTTCTAGGTCGACCTGTCGAAGTTGATCAACCTAGTACAGGTCATCTGAAACAAAGTCTAACAAGTTACTTTGAACATCACAAACAAGAGTACTTATGCACACGAATATTTGATTTAAGGAGACTGGAGGTGTTGGATTGGAAGCCCATAGATAGATACTTTGCATCAAAATCATTGCGACCGTTTACTTACGTTTTTAGTTATAATAACACTTTTTATTTTTGAAATGCAATTATTTAATTAGATGAAAGACAGTGAGTATAAGATATACTCAATTCAAAGTCGGGAAAAAACTCCAACAACAGTAACCATGACAACACAGAAGCACAAAATTACCCACTCGCAATACATTATTGTTTGTGGGCAAAGATTTCAGTCTCTAAAAGAAAACGAGAATTTCTTCCTACAACTCTTAATCCAACTCCAAGTTCGAACATGAATTTTTTCGATTAATCTTTCGATTTGTTGTATAAATGATATGTACATTTCACGAGGTTAAGTCCTCCAATCGTCACCATTGCAGCTAAAATGATTTTTGGAATTTTAAGGCAAATTTCTTATGAAATTGTAAAATGAAACGGCGGTAAGGAAGAATTCATATAGGGTCCCCCTATAAAAATCACTTGGGACTTAAGGTAGATGCACACTGATTTGGAGAGTCCATTATGCCATGTGATATACTTTTTGAAAATGGTCCTCATCATGCGTGTTATCTCCACTGAATATCATGGCAAATATATATAGATCTGTTTTCTACTACTTGACGTTGTACTTGTTGTCCATATACCATGTGGTCGTTGAATCATAGCACCATCACAAACCTATTTTAATGCTATATATGAGTGTGCTAAATTTTAAATCGTTATGAAATAAATTAAAACAACTTGCTTCGGTTACTTACATGAAGTTGTCGGGATAATCGGATTAATCATGCATATGGAAATAGATGTTTTAGTACTAAGGAGAAAACTCGAATGAGTGGCTACGACGTAGGTTACACGGATATTTGAAAAGTTTCTCGTCCAGTACTTGCGATGTAGTTGTGCGTTCATGTTCGGATACATGTATTATCGAGTATTTCCTTGTTCTATTCTTTTTCTTTGTCGCGTACGTATGAACCATTTGTCTTCTGGTCAGTAAGTAATAAGTTGATCAAAGTGTGTCCCAATTTGGAATGTTAGAAGTAGCTTCATTCACCATCTTTACGAGAGTCACCTGCAAATAATGAACATATTATCTATTGGCTTCTCGTACGACATTTTGCCCAAAATAAAAATAAAAATATAAACCAATGTTCGGCCTAATTACAAGATCTGACCATCGAGACAACTTAAAGCTAACAGCAAAAAAAAAAAACAAATGATAACTAACTATGATTACACAGTTAAACATGATTAGCAACTAAACATAGCCATTTTAATAGGACTCGGTTCTGTTTTTAATGGACCTTTTAGATACTGGACTTACAAGCCCAGTGGGCATCTTTCAAGTAAATATATACCCCAAAACAAGTGGGTCTAGCCCATTATAAATTATCAGAAGGATAGATTTGAGTATTGTTAAAGAAAAGAGAAGACTATATATATACATGAGAAAATGTTCAATGATATGTATTGTTGAAGTAGAAACATGGAATTTAATCTATGAACAAAAGTCACGGTTTAAGATTTCTTCGGACAGAAAGTAAAACTTTAATTGAACGAAAATAAGGTTATGGGAAAAGAAAAAAAAAATTGTATGCGAGGAAGAACAAATTGATCTATTTTTACGAACCAAGGTGGAGTAAAGTGTAAAAGAGAATTATTTGATCTAGCATCAAGGTAATTATTTGATCTAGCATCTCAGAATCGAGCCAAATGATATTTTCTCCCACATTATATCAAACTGGATGTCTTACTTAACCATACAACTTGTATGCGATAAAATCTAATGTGTATTATCATCACGACAAAATATGATACATAATGAACTCATAATAGGGAAGGATCATTGGTGCTCGATCAAGTTACAAAGTTTACAAGATTAATCAAACTTTCAAAAAGAAAAGACAAAGGTGGTGCAAACATACCACAGTTTCAGGAACGCCTTTGGGAGGCATCGTTAGATTTCGAGGTAGAGGCCAATCAAGATACGATCTCTTATCAAACCGCCACTCGCCAATTTTACCATAGGTTAGCTCACCCTGAACAAGTAAACTTAAAGTTTGGCGACAAGGGAATTACATACAATTTTTGAGATAATGTGGCCAAAACTGATTATTTGGGAACTAAATAGATTCCCATAAAATAGGCAATTAGAAACTCAGCATTTTTCCTAGTCATTTTAAGGGGCATTTTACCTTCATCGTATAGTCACAGCCATAAGTATAATGAAGAATAAACTCCTTTCCAATTTTCAGATCCCATGGAGGCTGAAAATATTTAATCAATTTGGCTTCAGAACAAAATATTCAACTCGCACACAAAGTGGAACATAAGATTATTTACGACTTAAAATTGTAGTTAATGAGAAGCGAAACCTGTAACATGAAGTCTTTACGAAGAATATGTTGCACGCCATGAAGAGCAGAGGCCACTGCATACGCATACCTTTCTCCTCGCAAGTGAATCAAACCAACATAGACATTACGACCAGCATTTAATTAAATCGATATAAGTTCTATTAACAATGGGTATATACCAAAAAACCTCAAATATATGCTTACATTTCTAGCACCCATCCAAAAGTTTTATCAGTCTCAGGATCATATTTCATGTTTAAAGAGATATTCATCCAGGTGGGTGCAATTGTCACTAATAAATCCTACATAATGTATAGAAGTACTTAACATAATTAGCTCAATCATAACACAGCAGGAAATAATAAAAATAAAAACCATATGTTATCATAGTATAAACAAATCACCTTTTTTATTATAACCGGAGAATTGCCAATGGGATCGACGCTTGTGATCGGACCCATCTCCTCTCGGAAAAACTTTCTTATAGTTTTCTCGTTTTCCGCTGGTTTGATGTAGAAAAAAGGGAATGCAGCCGGAGTTTCCTCGTAGCTCAGGTTAGGGAGTGGATTCAAGAATATCTAACAACATCGAAAATTAAGTTAATTGTATGCCCTAGTAAAAAATAATACAATTCATCAGTTGCGATATGAAGTGTATATATACTCACTCTTCTTCAATTTTCGCCTTGTGTAGCCATTGCACGAATGCCCATGGTCTATTCAACACGACATAGTTCTGTACATATGCAATTTCAAAACTTTTCAAGCTAAATAAACTAAGTACTAATGGTTGACTAAATTTATTTCATTAGATTTTTGTCACGTGCAATAAAGCGACATACCAAAGACAATTAAAGTATTATAAAAGTAATAGCGCGAATCAAGACTTTCATTCTCACCATATCTAAACCTGGAGGCAGAGGATCAACAACAAATGTCGGGATCTCATCCATAAGGTTGTCCGGATTTCCCGAATGAAGGATTCGAGTGAACTTTCCCATCTCCGAGCCTGGCAAATCTTTTTTCTTCTTATACCAATAGTACATTATACGACACTGCCATTTGCTATACGGCTCGCCATCGGCTGTAACAGCTACGTGAAAAAGTCGTTTTTCGTTCCTCGAATTCTTGTCATTCGTGGGCATCTCAATCACAGGGTCGACTAGAACTCGACCCTTTGGTTCATTCGTTGTATTCCGTTTTCTAGGAACAATACTCCTATATTGTATGATCATTGTAATGAGATTAAATGTCACGACAAGAGTCCCAATTGACAGGAGTACGAGAAAAAGTGGACTTGTCCGCATCGCGATACTTTTTTTTTTCGAGTATGATAATAATTCACAAACCTGGATAGAGTCAAGTCAGATGAACAATTAGTTACTAAAATTAAGGTTGGTACGTATTATTAAACACGGGGTTATGTAATAAATGTGGTAAACCAAAAAGAATATATATATATACTAGAAACGCTGGCATGCGGTTCCCGCGTAAATATATTTTTAATTTGTATAGAAAATAAAATTACTTTAATGAGAAAATACTACATATATAAGGATATATAATTTATATAGAAAGATTCAAATTTTGGGAAACTAAATCACCAATCACCATAATTATTGTAATTAATGATTTTACTTAAATTATAAGGCTAGATTAGGAACTTAATAATAATTTTTTTGTGCAACACTAAAATTATAAGGCTAAAATTTGAAATCAAAAGTTTTGTGTGGATAAAGATTAATTATATCATGCACCGGCTGGTGATGGTGGCACAACTTTTATTACATTTGAGTTTTGGCATTAATTATACGATTTGGATAAAAATAGAATCCTGTGATTTATAATGATGAATAAAATTAAATATTCATGCACCACATCGTTGCAAAAATAGAATTAAGAAATCAATTTCCATGGATATCGATCGGCCTATGGGGTTCAGGGTTTTTAATGAATTTCCATTTTCCTAAGTTTTATTCATTAATCGAAAATGACATTTCGAATAAGCGAGAGTGCGAGAGACTTGTTTTATTATTCATCATTAATAAAATAGACATGCACCATGTAATTAATGTGAGATAATAGATTTAATTATTCTGCTTTTATACTCTTATCTTCTCGATATTTATATAATTAAAAGTAAGATACTATATACCATCCAAGATTTTAATTGAAAAGGAAACAAAAGCAATATATAAAGGAAAATATATCAAAGTCAATTTACATTCTTAACTTCATACCTAAACTGTAAATAAAACATCCAATATTTACAGCAACCGAATTTATCTACAACGGAAAAAGTAAATGACTTACTATATCTTTTTTTTGGTAAGAAAATGACTTACTATATTAAATACAACTATATTATGCAAAATTATAAGGAACTATATATGTTTTGTCAGTAACACCAATGAGGGTGTTTTCATTCTTATACTTGGGTTGGTCCCAAAGCTCGGTCCCCAATTCAGGGGCCCATGATGACCCTATGTAACCTTCATTATTGCCAACTAATTGTGCATGTTATAATGGTGCGGTTTTTTCCATGCTGCGCACAGGGCCTTGTGCGCAGCCCCCTGAGATGCTGACACGTGGATAATGAATTTGTCTTTTTGTCCACGTGTCAGCATCCAAGGGGGCATGCGCACAAGACCCGTGTGTAGCATGAAATAGACCGAATGGTGCACCGACTGTCATATGTAATTGCAACCTTACATTAAAAAACCACTGAAAGCCAAAATTAGGGACCTTTTCGAATATACAAAACGACAGAACTATTCGTCGTTTCCATATTCATTCAGAATTGAACACAAAAAAATAAGACCAAGAAAAAATGGCAGCTCTATCAGCAGTACCACCACCACCGGTGATCAAGATTGCTGCTCTCTGCGGTTCCCTCCGCCAGAGTTCGTACAATCGCGGCCTCCTCCGCGCCTGTAAGTCAACGATTTCAATTTTTAGTCAACCTCTTTTGTTGTACTTTGTGCTACTAAAGTTGTACCTCAGTATTGACATTGCATCCAATTGAACGATTGATTGTGGTTTTGTGTACCTTCTGCTTCATGGGTTGTACCCAGAATCTGCAAACATCATGACAAAACTTGAAATTCAGCTTTTGATTTTTGAAATAATGTTTATTTTGTTGTAAAGGTGCAATCTTTACTTCATAAGGTACTATGCACTATAATACTATTCAATGTTGTTGGTTTAGTGAAGCTGAATTACACAGATTGGTGAATGTGATAATTAGTGGATTAATTAGATTGTGTTCTACAATTAGCATTTTTGTTTTCTTTTCATTATTGACTTATTGTTTAAATGCTATTTTATTTGTCTTGATGACTTTGAAGTTTATGTTTGCGTTGTGTCAACGAGGCCATCTCTGGCTGTTTATGCGGTTGTTCCGTTTTCTGTTTTGTGGATTGTTGTTGTTGCTTGGAAAGTTGTGCATATCGTTGATCCGTTGATAATGTAGCTATGGAGATTTCAAAGTCAATTAACGGTTTGGAGATGGAGTATGTGGACATATCTCCATTGCCGTTTCTCAACACGGATCTCGAAGTGAATGGAACCTTTCCCCCGCCTGTTGAGGCATTTCGGGGCAAGATTCTGGCTGCTGACAGCGTACTATTTGCCTCACCTGAGTACAATTACTCGGTCACCGGTACTAACTAATAACTCTATCCCTTTACCAACTTGATTGAGCTCGTAACAAAAAATAATTTAATCTGCATTATCTTGTAATTGTCTAACTGTTAATAAGTTTAGAATCGTATTTCGCGATGCTCATCACAAGGTAGTATAGTGTTCTTGGTATAACCAACATAAACCGATCAGTTTTAGCATCCATTGTGCACGCAGATTATGAACTCCATTGCTGAAATTTATTTTCTCATCCATTGTTGAAGGACCTCTGAAAAACGCAATTGATTGGGCATCTAGAGAACCAAATGTTTGGGCGGATAAACCCGCAGCAATAGTGAGTACGGGAGGTGGTTTTGGTGGAGGGCGGTCACAGTACCATCTTCGCCAGATTGGAGTTTACCTCGATCTTCATTTTATCAATAAGCCCGAGTTTTTCCTCAACGCATTCCAGCCTCCTGCAAAGTTCGATAGTGAGGGTAACTTGATTGATGAACCATCCAAAGAAAGGTTAAAGGAGGTTCTGTTATCATTATACGCATTTACCCTTCGACTCCAGGGTAAATGCAAATAACTTTTCGCCTGATTTTCTATGCATATATGCACCATAATTCTCTGCAGTTATCTATATTAGCCTTTTGTTTCAGTCGTGTGGGTGTAATAATGTTTATGTTCCCTGTACTTAATAGTATAATCAATAGAAAATTCGTGGAAGATTTCGCGACATCCTCGGTTGATTAGGTAGAATGGAAGTTCAGAAAAGAAGGTTCCACCCTATGCTTGTGCTTTGCGGTTTACGCTTCGCTCTATTTGTTATTGGATGTGTATGCTTCGTTGTGCGTGTGCCTATTCGTGGTACACCGTACACCTATCATTTACAATATTGGTGCTTTAATTTAGCTCGATGCTAGAAAATATTCAATCTGAATACATGGTCAGACACCACATTAGCGCAATGCTGCTTATACACACCTATATGTATGTGTGTGTGCGTTCTTATGGAGTTGGGCGGATCTGGAGACGGGTTTGGTGGGGCGATGGGGTGGGGTGGTGTGGGGTGGAGTAGAAAAAGATGATACTAATTTATTTATTATTAATAATTAAATTTTCTTCAATAACTGTTAGTTTGTGAAAAAAAAAATTGTGAATGTTGATATTTTTTAATTGTGACTGTCCTTCAATGGAGAAATTATTATATACATCGATTGTATGTACAATCGATGGTTGAGACCCTCCTCGGCTCCGCCACTAATTACTCCGCCTTTAATTTTAAAACGCAGTTTTGCAATTCATTTTCTAATGTTATAACAAGATTCAATGTCGCTGATTGAACAATACTTAAATTTCAGAAAAATATTTATTATATATATATATATTGAATTTACACTGAAGTTGGAGCTTGAATCCAATCACACTTCTGCGTTTTAAACATATACTAGCAACGATGACACGCGGTTCCCGCGTAATTAAGAATTTATGTGGTAAAAAATATATTTAAATAAGTAAAGATTAAATATATAAGGATAGAGAATTTATATAAAAAGTTTTTGTATTTGGGAAACTAAATCGCAACACCATAATTATTGTAGTTAATGATTCTACTTAATTCTTAAGGTTAGATTAAGAACTTAATAATAAGATATTGTGTCAACACTAAAATTATAAGGTTAAAACTAGAAATCAAAAGTTTCGTGTCACAAATTGCCTTTCTTTATATAATAGTATAGATTATTCTCAAATCATATTTTAAATAATTATATATACTCCGTATTTCAAGTCTCCTAGTGATTTGATTAATATAGCTTGATATGTCATGCTTATTGCAATATGCAGTGAAGTTTATGATTAACTTTTTTTATTCATTGGAATTATATCTTATTTATAGCTTTATTAATATTTGTGCCAAAATAATACTTGAATTATTAATTACTTTATTTATATAATTGAAAAGGCCAATAGTATTTACATACATAATTAGTTGATGTAATTTGAGAGACTTTTGAAAAAGAAAATATGATTACGAGCCTTTAATTAAGTAGACAATATCCCTATATTTATGAAGTGGATTTGAAGTAGGTAAGAATGGTAAATTAGAGACATTTGGAAAACTGCCCTTGTTCCAATAATTCATAAGTTCATGATTCTTTTTGCTTTAAATCGATGTCTATATATCGGGCAAAACATATTACATGTATGTGGGATAGATGATCCTCTCCAGTAAACAACCTCAAGCTTGGATGTGATACTTAATTACTTATCCATAACAATAAATAACCCACACGGTCACACCCTTTCTCCTTAAGTATCTTGCAATCTTCTTCCGCGACAAGAGAATAAACAACAAAAAGGTATGTACTCAATGAAAACTTATACTATTGGAATTAACATTTTTTTTGGTTGCAATACTTTCGGAGATAGCAATTGCATGGAAATATATATAATTAACGTGGCATGGTTTTTTTCCTTTTCTTCTTCCGGAAATTACACACAGAATTGCTAGATCGACATTATGTACGCGACAAGGAGGCTTTCTGCGTTGCGAAACAATTCGGAATCTTTGTCGGAACCACCCGATCGTCCTAATTCTGGTTTCTTAATTAGTCTTCGAAGACGAACAAACTGTTAAATGTAGATCGTTCTGCTTTGGTTTTTACAAACACGTAACAAATGAGATCAAGAAGATCCCTTTCCCTAGCTCAGAACATGGCCTTGTATCTTGAATCAAATTCTCACCCTTACTCGATCGCATTTATTCCAGTTCTCGATCAGCCATTGTCGTCCAATATGTACTATGCCATTCTTCCACAAGGGCAAGAGCAAGGGTACGATCGTTAATATTGCTTAATCTTGATTTTTGTTATGGAATATTGCTTAATTTTGATTTTGTAGAAATTAAAGCTCAATGCATGAAATATCGATTCCTTGTTGAACTCTGTGAATTACGTGAAAGTAGGGCACTCAAAATTCGGGGATCAAAAGAGTTTTAAAAATCATTATTGGGAAAAAATTGTGAATGAAAGACCACACTGAATTGAATTGAGTCCATAAATCTAAGAAATAGATAATTCTTGATCTCTCAATATTTCTCTCAATTCGAAAATTCAGGATTCAAATTGATCCTTTCATTGATTCCTCCTAAATTGCATTAATTTATTCGAAAGGGAGGGGAAGAATTTAAGGATAAAGGAGGTTGGGAGGAATTTAGTTGTTACATTTTGGTTGTGAGGTTTAATTTGAGAAGGGTGGAAGTTTAGTTATGGCTTACGATTTCAAGCATATTCATCAAATCATGACTTTGTGGCAATAAGCCAAGGGGTCGTTTTATTTTGGTTTAGGTTTTGATTTTTATTTTTATTTTCTATTGAAAAGTATCTAGTTACTAAAAACTAAGTTTAATTGGCTTATTCTCTCTTTAGTTGAAGCTTCATTATAATCAGGGGCGAAGGCACGGGGGGTGCATGTGGGTGCACCTGCACCCCCCAACATTTTAAAAAAAAAATATTTATATATATATATTAGGTATATATTATTATATAATTAGGGCTCATATATGATTTGCCCCCCCCCCCCCATTAGATTTGGGCTTCTGCCTTCAGAATAGGATGGATTGATTAAAGAGCCCACATCTATACAAATAATTAAAGAAACAAAAAGTTCAGCCCAAATCAATAGAAAATAGGTTTGGATTGATTAAAAAAGGAAAAAAAAATCAATGTCTCCCTCTTTTTTTGTCTGCGAGCTGAAAGGTGAGATATTGCGCATCCTCTCTTTTCTTTCTGCAAATCAGCTGTAAGTGTGCGCCTGCTTTTTTTTTTTTACTTTACTTTGTTTTGTGTTTTCTTAATTGCTATTGACTATAGTTAATTGCATAAATATGACTATGTGTTGATAAGGTCAACCCTTAGATTAGTTAGATAGAGCAATATATTGTTTAATTTTAGGTTGGCTGGGAAGTGGGAACAGTTAATCCAGTGACAGTCTAGTGCATAAAGACGCCATTAGTGAAAACTGAAAAGGTCATTACTTTTTTTTTCCTTATTGATGCAGTAGTATTTCTTGCTGAAAATTGTAATAGATAGCTCCACTAAGTTAAGAAGACTCACATTTTCTTATTTTTATTCATCACAGTTTCCTATTTTCGTGATGAACCTAGCGAGTAGCGACTTTCTTGGGTGCCTATATAGCGGCGTTCGCGAATATTATTGGTTAGTTAATGATCAAGTACATGATTTTTTAAAGCAAATTTATTATCGTTAATAAAAAATTATTTTATATTTACATTAATATTTTTATTAAATAAAAAAAATATTTGTCATAATCTCGCCCCCCCTCTTGTAAATTCCTGGCTTCGCCCATGATTATAATGAAATCCGTCTTTCCCATTGTGCAATAATCAAGTAGCCAAATGATATTTTTCTTGCACGAGTTTGCCCACTCTATCGTTTATAAGCTATTAGCAACAGAAAATTCAGTTGCTAGTAATATTCATTGAAATCTTTAACAAAATTGAAAAACCAAAATGATCTGTGAATAACAACAAAATAGAAATAACAAAAATACAATGAAAATTAAACAGTATAAAACAAATATAAAAATGTCTGAAGTGAACAAATACATCCTAATAAACAATCTGAAAGTATTTGAAAAAAAAAAAGTTACAATGATGTATATGGGTGAGATGTTGTGTTCTGAACTAATTATACATAGGGGATATAATTTATCAATTGAGAATAGAACAACGATAGTAGTTTGTGCAAATTTAAAACTTTCTGAATTTTTTAATGTTTAAGAAGCCACCAACCATATGTGTTTTAGAGTATTGCTACCCATGACCTTAAGTATGTATCGCCAACTCGTAATTCAACTCAACCTACGGCAGAAGAAAAGGTAAGAGAAAAGTACAGGTTCTCGTATGTGGGAGACAGTTAAAAAAACATAAAAGAATCCCAAGTTGCTTACATCTTCACCACAACCTTGACTTCAAATATTGATCATCACCTTCACCCCGTCCCCGCCTATATATAAATGTTCATGAGCAATTCATCCACAACATCGACAGCATTTTGAGCTACACCATATATACTATTCTAGTAACTATATAATTTCAAGATTCAATATTAATTCAATGGCCAATTCGCAGCTCATTGGATTAACGTTGGTGTCATGCTTCATCTTGCTGGTTTCGATCAGTTCCGCAGTACCGCTTAAAGTGGGATTTTACAAGAAATCGTGCCCCTCGGCTGAAGCCATTGTGCAGAAATATGTGAAACAATTCGTATCGAAGAACCCTGGACTTGCTGCTGGTCTAGTGAGGCTGCATTTCCATGATTGCTTTGTCAGGGTACGTACGAGCTACTCATGATGTAAAAGCGCGCATCTTTTTGCCCATGAGCAACAATATATAATAATTAGTTGCTTTCTGTGTTGTTTGTACCATATACAGGGTTGTGATGCATCGGTATTGCTGGATGGACCCAACTCGGAGAAGCAGAGCATCCCCAACGTGGGAAGCCTACGAGGTTTCGAGGTCATTGATGCTGCAAAAGCCGAACTAGAAAAACTCTGCCCAGGGATCGTGTCTTGTGCCGACATTCTCGCGTTCGCAGCTCGCGATGGCGCCTGTAAGTCAGGATTAATAAACTATCAAGTTCCCTCAGGACGTCGTGATGGCCGTGTTTCCCTAATAAACGAGCCCCTCACAAACCTGCCCGCACCATTCTTCAACGTCACCCAACTCAGGGACAACTTTGCAAGCAAAGGTTTATCGCTCGACGATATGGTGACCCTCTCCGGCGCTCACTCATTTGGTATTTCTAAATGCAGTTCATTCAACAGCCGCCTCTACCCGACTATAGACCCCACAATGGACCGCAACTATGCAAAGATCTTGAGAAGAATTTGCCCTGCTCCGGTTGTCAATGCCACATCAGCCCCGCCAAATCCAACTGTCAATCAAGATTCTCTAACTCCTCTTCGTCTTGACAACAAGTATTACTCGGGTTTGAAGTTGAAACGCGGGCTTTTTACTTCTGATCAGGTGCTTCTAGACAGCAAATTAACATCTAAAGCGGTGTTGAACAATGCTCAGTTTGGTGATGCCTGGGCCAAAAAGTATGTGGCCGCAACAGTGCGTATGGGAAACATTGAGGTGCTCACTGGTAAACAAGGTGAGATCAGGAAGAACTGCCGTCTTGTCAACTAATTCATCCCGTGTCCATATTCGACATGTGATTTCTGGTCTCTATTTCCTTGTATGTCTTGTGTTGTAATCTCTCATTCTTGATTTAATTAACATTTCTTCATTTCGTTTATTGTTGTAATAATTTAAATTCAATTTGTATAACCCTTTTTTTGGTTCTCCACCTAAGAGAAGTTTGATAACCCATTGTGTAAAATTATTTGCTTTATAATTTTAACACTACAAGAATTGGCGGTCTTCTGCAACTGCTGGGCGTCGCAAGATTTAGCAACGGGTAAGTAGTCGCTAAAAGGATTATCGATTGCTTAGCAGTCGCCAAATGCCAAAGCCTTGCGACTGCTGTCGCAAGGTGTCGATTGCGACTGCCAAGCAGTCGCAACATGGCTCCGCGACTATCAGACAATCGCAATCCTCACTTTGCGACTGCCCAGCAGTCGCAAAATGTATATTAGAGCAAAGATGTTGCCCTAATATACTGATTATAATACACTTTTCTACTTTCCAACATGTTTTATAATTTTTTTTATCATTTTTTCTATTTTTTTCTTTATTTTAAATACATTTCTTTCTTTATCCATCATCATAAACAATAATATTTTGATAAGGGATAAAAGCATCAAGCCCCCTGAACTATGCACGTTTTTGCGACTTGCCCCCTGAACTAATTTAATAAGCGTTTTGCCCCATGAACTATGCTCGTTTGTTCGATTTGCCCCCTCGCCGGATTCCGCCGAATATTCCTCGGAATATTCCATTCTCGTGCGACTCACGTGAGGGTCAGAAGGGCATTTTCGGTACATATTATGGAGTGTTAAGTTCATGCATATTCCCCCTTGAACTATGCTTATGTTAGCGATATGCCCCTTAAACTATGGAAATGTGCCCCCTGAACTATTACGTTGCGATTTGCCCCCTGAGCTAATTTTGCACTGAAAATTATCCATTTATTCTATACTTTTGAGGCTCTTTTTTATGTCATTTTAGTGTACATTTTTGGTGTGTTTGAAGACAGGTTATTGTGCTATTTAAAATCATTACACTTCTGCATTTAAATTGAACTATGGCATATAACACCACAAAGCAAAGCACACTTGCGCAAGTAAAGCAAAAATAGCTCATTTCATAAACAGTTGAAATGAAATATCCAGAATAAAATTACAGGGCCAATAAAATGACGAAATAGGTTCGCAAAGAAAATCAAAATAAAAGATTCCACAATGGCAAAGCCATTGCTTTATTGATAGCAGATAAAACAAATAAAATAAACTTGCTACTCCTTTTCTTCTTCTTCTTCAGACTCTTCTCCAAAACACTTGAAAATAGACCTAGGAGAACCACACGAAGCAGCGGCAACAAACTTCTGGTACACAATGGAACCACCCATTCCCAGCATCTCTTGGCTTTTCTCGTCCACAGAATTGTACGTGCAATTTGCGGTTAAGGGTTATCAGAAATCAACACAATAATTAAATTGTACTCAACCACAAGATGCAGGACAGTTAAACTTGATCAGGTGGAGCGTGGACTCTTTGTGAATATTGTTCATTCACCTAAAAGAATAACCTCTGCTGTTCAGGTGGTATTGCCTCCTTGTACCAAATCTTGGCCCTCACGTTGTTGATTGTGTCTGTGCTTTTCACATCCAAAGTCCTCGTATTTCCGTACATATTTCTATAGAATATCTGCATTGTTCCTTGTTTCAAGTTCAAAGCCTTTTCCTTTTGGATATCGCAAGGCTCGTGCTGCTCGACATTCAAACCTTTTTCCGGCCGGACCTCAATTTCCCTCGTGACATTTCTTGTTATGTTGGAAGTGTTGTCATCCACTTTGGGTGTCACGGTTTTTCTTTTGTCAGGCAAAGTTGTCTTTGCTGAAATCTCTGTTCCGGAGTTGAGCTCCAAGTGCAAGCTCGTTGCCTTGGCGTGGATCTTTGCCTTCACATTGTCGATGCTGTCGGAATTTCCAACTTCGAAGGTAACGGTCTTCCCTGCTTCATTCTTCACAATAAACTCCATAAGGACGCCGAATCTAAAACACCAAGTCAAATATAACAATAAGAAATGTAACCGAAAGATAACAGAATTGGAAAAAATATAATCGAACTCTGAAATGATTTATGTAAGAGGTGAAACCGCGAATTGAAACAATAATCGAACACTGATATCTCTTAACCGCGAATTGCACGAATTATTGTGTTGATTTCTGGTTCAGGCAGGCATTTGCAATTGAGGTGAAAGGTCGATAAAACAAAGATTTAAGAAACCCATGATCGAAAATTTCCAAAGATTTAAGCAATAGTTAGTCACAAGCCTTTTGTCGAACAGTAGGCAGGCGTGCTAGAGATACAAGAATACGCAATAAAAAGCTCAAATAATCAATTGTTCATTGAACAAACCTTGAGATCGAGTAGAGAGGAGTATGAATTTAGGCGAGCGAACTTGAAAGCGCGGAGGAGAATTCTGATTCCGACGAATTCGGCGTGGTGGCGCGGCGGGTTTCGCGGCGGCTGATGGGGGAATAAGTGAGTGAGAGAGAGAGAGAGAGGGTTTGGGAAAGCGAATTCATTGATCTCCATAGCTTGTAGCGAAGAGAAGAGACGCAAATCCGTAGAGGAATAGGAGAAATCGAGAGGATAAAATCAGAGAATTTTAGGGGCTAGGGTTTTGGAATATGATTTGTGAATTGTGAATCCGTCTTTTTTTTAAATAATTGTTCAATTCAGTTTTTTGTTTTTTTTTTCTGTTTATTTGTGGGAAAAAAATTGAACTGACGAAACTATCCCGCTGGCCCTCACGTGAGACGCACGAGTTGAGAATATTCCGGCGGATTTAGGGCGGAATCAGGCGAGGGGGCAAATCGAACAGACGAGCATAGTTCAGGGGGCAAAACGCTTATTAAATTAGTTCAGGGGGCAAGTCGCAAAAACGTGCATAGTTCAGGGGGCTTGATGCTTTTATCCCTTTTGATAATTTCACAAATTATCGAATTTTTTTTTATACTAGATACAATTGTTTTATTTTAAGCTGATACAACTGTTTCTTCGTCTAGTTCCTAATTAAATTGCTAAGTGAGTAATTAACTTCCTCTTTTCTAGGCATATGATATACAAATTCAACTTTTTATAACTTACAAATAATATATTCATAAATATATGCATCGTTGTAACAATAACGTGGTGAAATCAACTATTCGGATCAAAAGAATTTCTTCCATGTGACTGATCTCTAATTAAAGAAATTGTTTAAATTTAAGGCCTCGATTGTACTACGTCATCAATACAGCGGTTGTATATAATAATTTTTATGTTGTACAATGAGATGGCCTAAAAAGTTAATTATTGTTACTAGTAATCATAATGGAAAATTTATTGTGTACAACTGTTGTATCGATGACGCGGTACAACCGAGAGTTGACATTACTATAACTCCATTCACATTATGTATTGATAACTATAACCCACCAAATATACTAACTCATCGTGCATCGTCAGTACCTAATAATTTCTCGTACAACCACCCCACCAAATAATTCCTCTCTTTATGGCATATCGTATTCTTTTTTTCTTTTTTTGAAAAGAATGATATCATTACCTCAAAAAAATGCCAAGACGACGCCAAATGTTACAACGAAAGAACAAATCAACCAAGATACCTAACGCGAAAGAAAACCAAAATCAGATCACAACGTAGCGAAGACAAGCGGAATAGGACCATCGGCATTCAACACCGCAGTACGAGCAAGGTTATGTGCCTCCCCATTTGCTTCTCGTGTAATCCAACTGAAAGAAAAATCCTCGTGATCATGCATAGTGATAACAATTTCCTCAATAATGTTGGCATGTATAGCGTCACCCGAACGATGCCTAATAATGTCGTGCACCACGTTCAAGCAATCCCCTTCAATGATGACCCTTTGCCAATGCATCCCAATAGCTAGTCGGATTGCCCACTTCGCCGCCATCGCCTCAGCACAAACCGGAGATAAATTCGCCTCCCAATGTCGTTGCGCCCATGCAATAATCCTCCCACTAGAATCTCTGGCAATAATTCCCACACTAACCGCTCCTTCCTCCTCAAACAACGCCCCGTCAAAATTAATCTTGATAGAAGTACTCGGAGGCGCAACCCAACTCTTCCCTCTCTCGCAATCCGTGGGCGGAATAAAATTCAGCGTGTCATGCCAACCATGCGCACAAACGATTGCATAAACCGCAATATCCCCTGGTGCGCGACCCTTGTTCCCTGCAAGGATGGAGTTTCGGTTATTCCACAAATCCCAACAAAGTGTAATCGCCAAACCTGCCAACTAAGACGACACGACACTCGCCATGCGCACCACCCAATCCAAAATATCCTCGTTCGCTCCAATCATGAGGGATAGAGGAAAATTTGCAAGCGCCCAACATTGTCTCGCCACGTGACACTCAAAGAGACAATGTCGAGAATCCTCTTCCCCCTCAAAACACACCACGCATGCCGTATCATCACATATCCTTCGTCGCCTAAGATTGCACTTGGTTGGGAGGATATTCATACACGCGCGCCACAAAAATACCTTAATCTTGTTCGCACACTGAAGCCACCAATTAATTTTCCAAAGCTTATGCATATGCGACGTCGAATCTCCCACACCACGAACCCGCCCCAACCCCTGCGAGACAATAAGGTGATAAGCGCTTCGAATGGTGAACTCCCCTTTACAGTCGTAGTGCCAAATTCGAACGTCCTCATGATGCGCCCCTCCAACCGGAATTGACAAAGTATCCTGCACATCCACTTCCCAAAATAACTCGCGCAACCGATCCACATCCCACCAGCCCGACGCGTGATCAATCAGTTCACTCACTCGAATGAATGGCTCGTCCTCGCTGCGTGGAGTAATAAGACGGAACAAAGTCGGTCGAGGAAATGGCATATCGTGTTCTAAATATCTATTTATGTGCTCGTAGCATTTTGTGTATGTCCTTATCCATGTTCCTAGCTATATTCTTGCATTAAGTAACCACTAATCACTAAAAGTCAAAATTAGTTGCTTTATGAATACATGTGCATGTATGTATATATACATGCAAGATGACAGAATTCAGAATTGAACAGAAAAAGATTGAGACCAAAAATAATATAACGGTAGCAATAGCACCACCACCGGTGATCAAATCTGCTCTCCAAGGTTCATTACGCGAGGGTTCGTACAATCGCGGCCTCCTCTGCGCCTGTAAGTCAACTCTTTCTATTTTTGGTCAACCTCTTTTGTTGTACTTTGTGCTGATAAAGTTGTACCTCAATCTTGAAACAGCTTCAATTGGAATGATTTAGTGTGTTTCTTTGTACCTTTTCCTTCATGGGTTGTACTTAGAATTTTCAAAGTTTATGATGAAACTTGAAAATTCAGCATTGATGGTTTTTGATTGAAATGAAGTTTATTTTGTTGTAAAGGTGCAATCTTTACTTCATAAGGTACTATGCACTATACTTTCCAATGTTTTAGGTAGTTACATATTTGATATTTGTGCATGATTGATGGAATTGGTGGATTAATTAGAGCTTTAGAGCTAACTGTATAATATTGTATCTTTATGTATCATATTGTTACATGTTCTTTAATTTTATTCTACTAGCTGAAATAAAGTTTCTTTTTTCTTTTGTGGGTTGTTGTTGCTCGTCGATTTCATTGATAATGTAGCGATGGAGATTTCAATGTCGATTAATGGTCATGTGGCCATATCGCCATTGCCATTTCTCAACACAGATCTTGGTGAATAGCACCTACCCCCCGGCTGTTGAGGCCTTTCGGAACAAGATTCTACCTGCTGACGGCATACTATTTGCTTCCCCTGAGTACAATTACTTGGTCACTGGTACTAATAACTCTCTCCCTAACGAACTTGATTACGTAACAGATATTTTGTTCGAACTGTTAATGTATATGGAACTTGAATTATTGATGCATTCAGTATTACTTGGGCCTTTTTCTGGAATCTTGTCGATAATCTGGGGGGAAGAAATGATAATATGAAGATATAGTGGAGATTTTATTTTCTCGTCCATTGTTCACACACATAATGAACTGATCATTTTGTTTTTTCCTCCATTGTTCAAGGACCTCTGAAAAACGCAATAGATTGGGCGTCTAGACTCCCTACTGTTTTTGCGGATAAACCTGCAGCAGTAGTGAGTGCAGGAAGTGATTTTGGTGGGGGCCGTTCTCAGTACCATCTTCGGCAGATTGGAGTGTACCTCGATCTTCATTTCATCAATAAGCCTGAGTTTTTCCTCAACGCTTTTCAGCCTCCTGCAAAACTTGATAGCGAGGGGAACTTGATTGATGAACCATCCAAGGAAAGGTTAAATGAGGTTTTGTTATCATTGTACGCACATACCCTTCGATTCCAGGGTAAATGCAAATAATCTTTCACTCGAGTTTTCTATGCGTGCACCATAATTTTCACTACTTCTCTCTATTAAACTCTTCTTTCAGTCTTGTGGGTGTAAAAATATAATGTATATGTTCCGAGAACTGTTTTAGCATATCACCAAAAGGAGAAAAAAGCTGAAATCAATAGAAAATTCGAGGAAGATTATGTGACATGTTCCGTTGATTGGATGTATCGGAAGTTTGGAAATGGAGATTCTGCCCTATGCTTGCACATTGCGGTTTACTCTTGCTCCCTTTGTAATTGGATATTTGGCTTGTTTGCGACTTTCATGTGTGCTCTTGTTGTGTCTATCATTCGGTGTGACAATGTTGGTGCTTTAGCTCGATGCAAGAAAACATACCTTCGGAATACATGTTTAGACACCACATCAGCGCAATGCTGGTTAATTGATATTCCAACTTAAATAGTTCATAACACATAAGTTGAATCAAAAGGCACAAGGGTGTTTTATAGTTCTCAAAATGTGTGTTGAGTATTGTAATTTGACAAAAGCCACAAGGTCAATATAATTCACCTCATAACAAATCTGGATGTGATCAATTATGACGATATTTGAAATTCGATGAGTAGCTTATTTTGTGCAACTTATAAACTATCATTTGTAAGTAAATAATTGATCGAATCAAGTTCATAACACAGGAGTCTGAAAAATATAATTTTTTCACTGTTCTTTCAAAACCAAAACTGCCGGTCCCCAGCTCGAAGGCGATACTCCAACTCTATCCAACACAGCCACAGTTATAAGCTACCCCTTCTTCTCTTCCTTCTAAGCGTTTTGAATTTTAGCGGGGCACGAAGCAGCACTAAAGAACTTCTGCGCTCAAGCGTGCAACCTAAGTAACCATAATAATCTCTGAGTTCTACGGGGCTCATGCATAGATCATTTTCTATATCCGTTGAATCTGACCGAAAATCGTCAGAAATTAGGGACAGCTCTAGGATATAGTTGATCAGCAACTTCTGTTTTTCATTAGGGATGCTGTTCCCATTCGTAGTACCAAACATGGAGGAGAATCTATGTGATAGAGTCCTTGGAAACGTGTGAAGTTTTGCGGATTCTACATCGTCCATAGAATGTTCGTTCTTGAACTTGATAAGATGAGTGATATACGACAGTATGCCTACCATCGTCTTCCTCTTTGACTCATCCTACAATGTGAAAACACAATGAAGAACGTAAGCTTCGATTTGAGTTACTACATGAAGAATATTGACACATATGAGAATTAGCACTCATTTTCATTTCCACGTTTTGTATCATATTAGGAGACTCTCGAATTAACTTCAAGTGATTCGACTAACTTGTGCATAGTTTGCAATCTAATCAATTCCAAGATGTAACGTGCACTCTTTCAATATGTACATTTCGCGAAACGTGCGATTTAGGAACATAGACTCTCACCTCAATCTCTCTTAATTTACTGATACGGTTGCAGACAAAACTCGGATACTTAGCAGGTTTCGCTTCTAATCCGCCTTCTGCAAGCTGAAGAATATCTAAAAGGTACTCCCACTCTCCTGCAAGAATTATCTTGTCAAGTGGATACGCCATGGCTGGTTCAGTGGCGTTCAAATCATATGGTGGGACGTTCTGAGCATTCGTGGTTGAATCTGTAGCTTCTATTGCCCCTATATTGATCTGGATTCCATTTAACCTCTGACCAAAATCTTCTTGAGTACCTGGATCTACCGCTTGGCGCGGGCCTTCACGTTACGCAGCCTGCATTTATAATAACAACCCATTATCGATCCAAAACTTAAATCTCAAATCAAAGTGAAAAGTTGATCTTTACTAAAGCTTATACCTATGCTTAGATTCATCTTATACCAGTAGAGGTAACACTAATGCACCATTATCGACTTATCGTTCTGTTTGCATGTGGCAATACCGATAAGCCTCATGGAACACTTTTTCTCCATAAACATCTGTATAAGCAAACCTTACAAACGAACCCAACGTACACACGACCCAATTACTTCGTGAATAGAGCAATAAAACCACAATATCTTGAAAACTTATGCCAACGAGCCATACCCATTTATCATCCTATACTACCTTATAGACGAACTCAACATGCACACGACTCAATTACTTCGTTATCGAGCAATAAAACCAAACCACAATATCGTCGAAAACTTAACATCACGAGCCGTACCCGTCTACTATCCCTCATCGACATATAATTTTCGAGCCTGCCCACGCTCATTTCTCTACTACCCTCGTCGCAAAGTTCAACTCTCGGTACCAACCTGAATATCTGCACCAACAGCCATTAACAACCAAACAAACAAATAACACCAATTCTCCACTTACTTAACAATTCACACGAACTCAAAATCCAATAATCTTTAGCACACAAAAATCGAGAAAAATGAGAAGTCACAGTATTGGCAGCAATCAAAATCTAATCTTTAGCACATAAAAATCGACAAAAACGAGAAACTACACTATTGCCAGCAATCAAATCCAGGGGCGGAGCCAGGATTTTTTCGGACCTCGGGATGCTATTAACTTATATATATATATATATATATATATATATATATATATATAGTGTAAAATAGAATGACAAATATCTTATATTAAGTACAATACGATAAAAAATACACGTAAATAAATATGTTACCGAAGTTAAGCTCTATATTTTTGTGAAGGGTAAAATTGATTAACAACGCTTGTACACGAGCTCTTAGGGTTATACATGGTTCTCCTTTAATCAGTATATATGTTTTTCTATACTAGAACAAAAGAATACTTTAATAGACATATATTAAAAATTTAATAGTCTTACTTTAAAGCCCCAACAATATATAAATTTTGTTTGAATGCACAAGACTATACTTAAAAAAAGAATTAAACATGAAATTTAGTATACTCTTTGTATATAATAATATAACTTAGTACACTTTTACTAAAAATCTCAAGATTCAGTATCGGTTTGAACCTAAGAAGAATAATTTTTTTTAAGTGTAAAGAGATTTAAAACTGGACTTTTTTCTTATATTTATTAATTTTGTTAGTTTTTTTGGCTTTTTTAAAGAAAAACTTTTTAAAAAAAAAACAATTAGTGATATATTAAGATTTCGGATAGGGAATATTAAGCCACACTGTGGCGCCGCCCCTGAACTGGAACCATTCT
The DNA here is from genome assembly GCA_948329865.1 of Linaria vulgaris. NCBI lineage: Eukaryota > Viridiplantae > Streptophyta > Magnoliopsida > Lamiales > Plantaginaceae > Linaria > Linaria vulgaris. The sequence continues at coordinate 125,420,787 of OX415250.1, read as the reverse complement.
CAGAACCCCGGTATCCTTATCAAAAACTCTAAGAGCGTAGTTGCACAATGCAGGCCTCGCCGCCTCACCGGAGTGAGTCGAACCCACAAAACTCATCTTTGACTCTGACCCAGACTCGGACCCGGACCCGTTCACCACCAGTTGCATTCTGGTGTTTTTACCATTAACGTACTTTGTGTACAGTTTGACACTGGAATTCGATGGTTGTTGTTTCAACGGGTCGTAACCGGAAGGAAAGTATCCGATGATCGGTGCCGAGGTTCCATGTTTAGGATTATTGCGAAGTACCTTGATTTTTATGTTGGCAGTGGTAATGGTTTGTGTTTCTTGTTTTGCAAGCAATCGCCTTTTGTTTCCTTTTGATGGCGCCATTGTTGTTTGGCGAGGTGAGGGGGAAGTGTTGTACATAAATTTTAAGTTGGTGGCTATTGGGTTGGCCCGAACTATGAACCGTTGTACTGCTGACGCGGTAGAATATGCAATTTACGTTAATAAAAATTTATATATTTTAGTGTATATCGAGGTAGTGTTTGTAACTCGTAACGATCAATAGATAGGAGTGTATATTTACATCGTTGTGTGTTAACATTCATGAAGGAAGCCATAATCTTACAAGACAAAGAAGAATCTTACAAAAGAATGAATGTCAAAGTACCTAGGGTTTACAAGAGAAATAATATATATACAAGACAACTAAAAGACTAATCTACCTTTAAGACAAGTAATATACAAATATAATAATATGCTAACACCCCCTCAAACTCGAGAAGGTACTGCAATAAGTAGCGAGAGTTTTCCAACAAAGAAGTTGTGTCGCTGAATCGTATGTGCCTTCGTAAAGAAGTCAGTCAACTGCATCGAAGACGAGATGAACGGTAGAGAGATAACACCATATTGAAAATGATGTCGAGTCACATGACAACCGATCTCAATATGTTTGGTACGCTCATGAAAAACAGAGTTATGAGAATTCTGAACAACACTTTTGTTATCATAATACATGGGTGTGGGAGATGACAACAACACCCCCATATCACCTAACAACCGTCGTGACCAAACAAGTTCAGTTGTGGTGGAAGCCATAGCACAATACTCTGCCTCGGTAGAAGAGCGAGAAACAACATCTTGTTTCTTGCTTTTCCAAGAGATTAGAGAATCACCTAGAAAAATACAGTATTCAGTGGTAGATTTTTGATCGAATAGATCACTAGCCCAGTCTGCATCTGTATATGCTCGAAGTTCTAAGGAAGAACTCGAAGGAAATAATAGACTCTGATAAATAGTACCATGAAGATAACGAAGAATGCGAGTAACAACAGCCCAACAAACAGAGGTAGGTGCAACAACAAACTCGCTAACAACATGGACCGCATAAGCAATATCTGGTCGGGTAATAGTCAAGTATACCAAACTACCAACAATTGACTTGTACAAAGTGGGATCCGAAAGAAGTGTGCCGCCAGTAGGAGTATAATGAACATTTACCTCTAAAGGAGTAGCAGCAATATGAGTGTCTGTTAGACGAGCTCGCTCTAAAATATCTGAAGTATACTTCGACTCAGACAAAAGATAGCCATTTGGAGATGAGGCGACTTCAATACCTAAAAAGTAACGAAGAGGACCCAAATCCTTCATATCAAACAAACGAGATAAGGTGTGTTTCAACACCTTGATACCCTCAACATTGTCACCTGTAATAATCATATCAACAACATACAATAAAAGCATTATGCGACCAGCAGAACTGCATTTAACAAATAAGGTTGAATCATTAGGACAAGAGGAGAAGCCAACAGATGTAGAAAACTTCTCAAACCAAGCTCTTTGAGCTTACATAAGCCCATATAATTCTTTCTTAAGTCTACACACCTGCCATTTGTCATGAGGAACACCCGGAGGAGTTGTCATGTACACTTCCTCATGTAAATCACCATTCAAGAATGCATTTTTCACATCCATTTATGAAATATACCATTGTCATACTGATGCAACTGCAATAAGAATTCTAACAGATGTCATCTTAGCAACATGAGCAAATGTCTCCTCATAATCCATGCTTTATTGTTGAGCAAATCATTTTGCCACTAGACGAGCCTTATATTGCTCAACTGAACCATCAGCTTTGGTTTTAATTTTATAGACCCATCGAGAACCAATTGACTTTTTCCCTACTGGAAGAGGAAAAAGTCCCAAGTGTGATTTTTATTCAAAGGTGATAGTTCCTCAGCCATAGCCTCTTGCCAAACAATATCTTGTGTCGCCTCAAAATAGGAGGTAGGCTCACAAAGAGGCCAAACAGATGCCAAAAAGAAAACAAAAGGCTGAGAATAACAAGAGTAAATGAAATCAGGCAGTTGAGTAGACTTACGAGTATGCCTGGGATACCGCTCCTGAGTTGGATCCTAAATCGTAAAAGAATGGACATGGGGGGGGGGGGGGGGGGTAACTCTTCAACAGCACCCAAGTCATCTCCATCACCAACACCAATATTGTCATCCCCAACAAAATCACGAATACCAATATTCTCACGAGTTGGATCATTAGTTCCAATACCATCAAGAGTAAATGGGTCAATGTGAATAATATCAGACCGTGTCACATTATGGGAGCTTCTGGGAATGGAAAAATATAGAATATGCTCAATAAAGTGAACATGAGAGAAACATAACAATTTCTAGCAATTGGATCATAACACCGATAATCGTTCTGACCATTTCCATATCCCAAAAAGACACATATTGCAAAACGTAAAGACAACTTAGTTCGCTCAATATGTGGACGAAGAACAAAACATATGGACCCAAAAACTCGCAAATGAGAATAATTGGGAGTTTGACCAAATAACTTAGCATATGGAGAGAGACCTGCGTTCTTTGAAGTTGGAACACTATTTATGATATAAATAGTAGTGAGAACTGCTTTTCCCCAATACTCACTAGGTACACTAGCAGACAAAAGTATAGAACGTGTTGTTTCAACAATATGCCTATGTTTTCTTTCAGCCACACTATTTTGTTGAGGTGTGTCTGTACAAGAGGATTGGTGCACATTACCAACCCTAAGAAGAATTCAGATAGTGCCTTACTCGTATATTCCCCACCCAAATTAGATCTAAAACATTTTATGGCTTTAGAGTGTTGAGTTTTCACATATGCAACAAAGTGAGCATAACCGTCAATGAATTCAGAACGGTTTTTCATCAAGTAAACCCAACAATAACGAGTATAGTCATCAATGAAAGAAACATAATATTGTGACCCCCCCCCCTTGTAAGAACAGGGGCAGGTCCCCAAACATCAGAATGAATCAAATCAAATGGTACAAAAGAAGTGGATGTACTGTGATTAAATGGTTTTGCTGAAAACTTCTAAAGTTTACATCCACTACAATCAGAAATATCATGAGACTGCAAGTCTCCCAAAACACCACTATTACATAAAAACCTCAGAAAAGATCCAGATACATGACCTAGTCTAGAGTGACATATGTAAAACTTCGAAGAAGAAGAAGAATTCAAATGAAATGTAGATAGATCAATACTCGTAGCTGCAAACTGACCATCAACCTTCTTGCCATCCAAAACATAAAGTCCCCCCTCCCTACCTCCAGTCCCAAGTATTCTCTTTCATTTCGGATCCTGCACATGACAAGAAGTAGAGGAAAAGTGAACATCAAGACCACGATCACACAATTGACCAACAGAAATAAGATTCATAGCCAATTTAAGACTACAATAAACATCAGGTAGTGAGAGATTTTCTGTTTGAATTGTACCAACACCTACTACTGGTATAGGAGTGGTATCAGCACTCATAACAGATGTAGATGGTAACACATGAGACATAGATACAAATGAGTTGCGATCAGGAGACATGTGATGAGATGCTCCAGAATCCAACACCCATAAGGACGAGTTTCTACCTGATGTGGATGGAGCAGACATAGCATATGGTGGAGACTGGTTTTTGTTTGCCTGAAGAAGGTTCTGCAATAGATTAACCAAAGATGCGTTGTCTGACAAAGATGACTCGATAGAAGTTGGATCCAATGTAGACATACAGCAAATGTATTAGGTTGCCCTCCAAAAAGAAGATTCTGTGAATATGAAGGTTTGTCACTTGGCCACTTTCCATATCATGTTGTGGTTTGCCTTTCTGGTGCAATAAAGAACATTGATTCTTCCAATGACCATTTTCATGATAATAGCGACACTCATCCTTATCATAACTCTTTTGTTTAGATCTGATATGACTAGGTTAAGTAACCAAAATAGAACCAACATGAGTGGACTTCTCAATTTGAGTCTTGAGGCGGGTTCCTTCAACCAACAATTCATGCACAACTGAATCAACTGAAGGCAAAGGAGTAAGGTGTAGAATTGATCCACGGATGCCTTTATACTCAGAGCGGAGATTGTACAACAGTTCAACCAAATGTTGTTGTTCCCTCCTTTCAATATATGGACCGAATGCTTTCAGTTCAGTGCATTCTGTCATAACCAACTGATCCCAAAAGTTTGTCATCTCAGAATAAAACTCTTGAATACTTCGATCGCCCCTGTGTAAGAGCACGAATTTCTCCTTCAAGTTGATATTGAACAAGCAAAGTTGGACCTCACATACAACCTCTCCAAATGGTCCCAAACTTCTTTTGCAATATCAAACTTAGCTAACTGAACACCAATCTTATGCTCAACAAAATTGTTAAACCAAGTAATAATTTTAGAATTATTGGTATCCCACACATCCAATAACTCAACAAAATTAGCATCATATGCCTTAGGAGCAACCAAAACGCTAGAAACATAATTCCACATCTTCTTCCCTTTTAGAAAGTTTTTTCATAACACCACACCAATACCCATAGTTTTCCTGTCAAAACGAACATTAATCGACTGCAACGAATCATCCCCTCCCATCATGATAACAGAAATTGAGAATTGCAGCAATACACAAAGCAAGACTAATCGAGAAACAGAATTGGGGCAACAAATCGAACAAAAAATGCACCAAATCAAAATCGAAATTAATACACCAACAAGTTCAGAGAATGCAGCGGATTACCAGAAACCAGTAGCAACAGAGAGTTCGATCGGCGTGGTGTCGTGTTTGCCTACCGGTTGGATCAGAGATTTGGCTATGATGCCATGTTAACATTCATGAAGGGAGCCATAATCTTACAAGATTAAGAAGAATCTTACAAAAGAATGAATGTCAAAGTACCTAGGGTTTACAAGAGAAATAATATATATATATATATATATATATATATACAAGATAACTAAAAGACTAAACTACCCTTAAGACAAGTAATATACAAATATAATAATATGCTAGTAGTGTGATAGTACCTTTCCCCAACCCTTAATCTTAGAATATTTTTCTCAGTTTTTTTAAAATATTAATTTAATTTAATAGAAAGTAAAAATAATAGTTAAAGTGAACTATTTTCGCCACGTTCGATTCTGCTCCGAATAAGAAGGTTTGGATCTCTTAATCTTATGTTGTGAGGGATGTGACCGTGAAAGATATCTCTAAGATTCGTTTTGATAGGGTTAGAATTGAAAACGTTTCAGCATTTTTAAGGGTCGATTTTGGTCATATTAAAGTTTAGGGCTCGCGATATCGTTAAAATATGTTGAAGGTTTTAGGGTTTAAGTTCCCATAAGTTTTTGAAATACTTTTGTCAATTTTTCAATAAGTTTTAAAAATCTTGAAAGAATTTAATTAAATTGAACGTAGAGAATAGTTAATAAGATCCACACAAATTTGGAATGATTCAATATTTTTAGGGGAAACTTATGGAAATTTTAATTTATGGTTGGGCTATACCATCAAAAATTTGCGATATTGCTAAAATAATAAATGTTATTGCCAAGACCATAAGTATATTCTCTAATTCACCTTTCCAATCAAATATAATAAATTTTAAATTCCTAGATACCTCATGGCTCATGCCATATCTAATTCTTTAATTAGCTTATTAATTAGTATCATATACCTACGCAATCAAATATAATAAATTCCTAGATACCTCATGGCTCATACCATATCTTCTTTATTAATTAGCTAGCATCATATATATAATGGAAACTCAATTTTCGCTCTATTTTTACGCAATCAAATATAATAAATTTTAAATTCCTAAATACCTCATGGCTCATACCATATCTTCTTTATTAATTAGCATCGTCTAATGGAAACTCAATTTTCGGTATATTGTTAAGCAATCAAATTATCGTTTTACTCTAATTAGTATTCTTCCCATCCATTCAGGATTGTAAACTAAGTTTTTTACTCAATCTTCGGGGTTTTGGCAGTTTTGATTCTTTATGTATATCGCTCTGCAGTTTTAGTTCTTTATATATATATTCTTCTCAATTTTAGTCATTTATGTATACATTGCACTCGATTTTGGTCCTCCACTACAAGAATCTGGGGTCATTCGTGACCGCCGGCTCGTGACCGCCGGGCGGTCACGAGCATCCGTTACCGTCCGACAGTCACGGATGCCACCGTGACCGCCGAGCGGTCACGGTAAACAACGCCGTGACCGCCCAGCGATCACGGATAGCCCCGTGACCGCCCAACGATCAGGGAAGCCATAGGCGGGAAACTTCCCACCTATGGCCCGCCTACTGGCGTCCGCGACCGCTGGGCGGTTGCGGATGAGTGGCATCCGCGACCGCCCGGCGGTCGCGGACGCCAGTAGGCGGGAATTTGCCCGCAATGGCGTCCGCGACCGCTGGGCGGTCGCGATTGCCACACGTCCGCGACCGCCCAGCGGTCGCGGACGCCACTAGGCAGGCAAATTCCCGCCTACTAGCGTCCGCGACCGCTGGGCGGTCGCTGATGAGTCTAGACGTTGGCATTCGTGACCGCTGGGCGGTCACGAAAGAGGGGTCATTCGTGACCGCCGGGCGGTCACGAATAACATTCATAAAAGAAAATTTGATTTTATGGATTCATCTTGATGTGTTTATGATTTTTAACAATAAGTCTCATTACTACATGTGAATTGAAGTAATAAATTAGTACAACATTAGTAATTAACATATTAAAATACCGAATTAGATGTGATTAAGCGAGTTATGAACGAATAACCTATTTTATGTTCTACAACTAATTCATCACATACACCAAGTTGTTTTAGATGTAATGTGTCATTTTGTGATAAAATCTATTTTAATTACTTAGTAGTAACTATTTTATCAATTTAACAAACATCGCACCTAAATTAAACAAACGAAAATCAAAACTATCGAATGAGACTTATTCGTGACCGCTGGACGGTCACGAAAGAGGGTCATTCGTGACCGCCCAGCGGTCACGAAGTAGGTTCGTGACCGCTAGGCGGTCACGAAAGAGGGGTCATTCGTGACCGCCCGGCGGTCACGAATAACATTCATAAAAGAAAATTTGATTTTATGGATTCATCTTGATGTGTTTATGATTTTTAACAATAAGTCTCATTACTATATGTGAATTGAAGTAATAAATTAGTACAACATTAGTAATTAACATATTAAAATACCGAATTAGATGTGATTAGGCGAGTTATGAACGAATAACCTATTTTATGTTCTACAACTAATTCATCACATACACCAAGTTGTTTTAGATGTAATGTGTCATTTTGTGATAAAATCTATTTTAATTTACTTAGTAGTAACTATTTTATCAATTTAACAAACATCTCACCTTAATTAAACAAACGAAAATCAAAACTATCGAATGAGACTTATTCGTGATCGTTGGGCGCTCACGAAAGAGGGTCATTCGTGACCGCCCAGCGGTCACGAAGTAGGTTCGTGACCGCTGGGCGGTCACGAAAGAGGGGTCATTCGTGACCGCCCGACGGTCACGGATAATATTCATAAAAAAAAATTAGATTTTATGGATTCATCTTGATGTGTTTATGATTTTTAACAATAAGTCTCAATACTACATGTGAATTGAAGTAATAAATTAGTACAACATTAGTAATTAACATATTAACATAGCGAATTAGATGTGATTAGGCGAGTTATGAACGAATAACCTATTTTATGTTCTACAACTAATTCATCACATACACCAAGTTGTTTTAGATGTAATGTGTCATTTTGTGATAAAATCTCTTTTAATTTACTTAGTATTAACTATTTTATCAATTTAACAAACATTGAACCTTAATTAAACAAACGAAAATCAAAACTTTCGAATGAGACTTATTCGTGACCGCTAGGCGGTCACGAATGACCCCTCTTTGGTGACCGTTGGGCGGTCACGAAGTAGGTTCGTGACCGCCCAGCGGTCACGACGGACGTCCGTGACCGCCCAGCGGTCACGAAAGAGGGGTCATTCGTGACCGCCCGGCGGTCACGAATAATATTCATGGTAAAAATTTTGAATTTTCAAAAAATTTGAATTTCCCCCCAATTCAAAAGTCTTTCGCGACCGCCCGGCGGTCACGAAAGACCCCTCGTGACCGCCGAGCGGTCGCGAAAGACCTTGGAATTGGGGTGAAATTCAAATTTTTTGAAAATTCAAAATTTTCACCAAAATTCTATATATACCCACCATTGCACCCATTAATTTTCATTACATTCAAATTATCTTCTCTAAAAAACCCAACACTTTCTCCTCATTTCCTCATTTCCTCATTTCCCAATCCAAAACATAAATACCAACAATTTTTCTTCTTCTCTTTTCTTATATCTTCAAAAAACAAAACACCAACAATTTTTCTTCTCCTCTTTCTTTATATCTCCAAAAAACAAAACACCAACTCTCTTATTTTCTTCTTTTCTTTACTTATAACACAAATCATTATCTTAAATGATGTTTATATAAAACAATCGTCCAACCATACATTATATTCGCAAAAAACAAATATTTATTCCGCTATTTTACCGGAATATATTTTTTTATTTCGTTTAATGTCATCCGTGACCGTCGGGCGGTCACGGATGACTTGAATATTATCCATGACCGCCCGGCGGTCACGGATGATTTAAATATTATCCGTGACCGCTGACCGTCGGCGTCATCCGTGACCGCCAGGCGGTCGCGGTGTTGCCCGCGACCGCTGGGCCGTCGCGGATGACCCTCGGGTCATCCGTGATCGCCAGGCAGTCGCGGTGTTGCCCGCGATCGCTGGGCCGTTGCGGATGACCCAGGGGTCATCCGTGACCGCCAGACGGTCGCGGTATTGCCCGCGACCGCTAGGCCGTCGCGAATGACCCCGGGGTCATTCGTGACCGTCGAGCGGTCGCGGATGACTGCCGTGACCGCTGGGCGGTCGCGGATGACTGCCGTGACCGCCCAGCGGTCACGGATGACCTCCACGACCGAGGTCTTCCGCGACCGGTCATCCGCGACCGTTGGGCGGTCGCGGATGACCATTCGCGACCGGAAAAGGGTCATTCGCGACCGCCCGGGCGGTCGCGAATGACCCTTTTTTTCTTGTAGTGCTCCAGCCAAATTAATTTTAAATTTTGTCAAAAGTCATCGCATGTGAGTCACGTGACACCTAAAACCGGTTTTAACTTAGAATTTAAGAAAAATGATAGTTTTGTTAACAAAAACGAGAGTGGTGACCTTGTAAGATGAGGCGTACGAGTCCATTTTTTACCACTAGATAGAAGGGAGAAAAAGGGTAAATAGGATTTCTATAACTGATCAAATGCGGTAATGTATTGATTTTGTATCAATCTTGAAAGATAAAAATAAAAAAATGTGATAGTTATTGTTTTGAGACTATGCATTTGTTTATCACGTAAGAAGTTAAATAAACAAAACAAACATGTATATATTTTATTTTTCATTATTCATATGAGGTCCCAAACTCTAAAGTTTTGTTTAGGTCTCCCAATAGGATTTGTAAATTTCCAATTCGAACCTTATTAAAATGGAACCATAATAAAGCCAAATACAAACTTATTTGTTACAGCGGAAGCTTTCAATATTCATAGAGTTTATTATTACAATCCACACGAAATTCAAAACATCGAATACATAATAAAACACACCATTATTATAGATTTATTTTTATTTTCACACACTTTAGATTTATTTTAAATCCCACACGTCCACCGTAGTTTGATTCAGCCGCCTTGCTTATTCTGAGGAATTGACAAAGAAAATAACAGGAGATGTAAGTCTTTGGTGACTTAGTGAGATTTTCAGTAGAATAATAGATGTAACAAATATGTGAAATTGGATATGGTATGAAAGGGAAAACACTAGAACTGAAAGTTAAATAATAATAAACGAATAACAAGATAATGAACTTGTGCATCTCATATAACATATTCAACCTTATTTCATTCAGTATACTACCTTGTACCTCCCAACGAGGAGCGACCTTGCAAATAGATCAAGAGACATGTTCGAGTACATGTCAACCTAGCACGCGGTTACAACCAACTCCAGACTGCAAGCGGCGCCTAGATAAATGGATATCGAGCAAATTTACTTAAACTGACAACCCTTGTTGCCCAACAGTAAATCGTCTCAATCCCTGGGTCCAACTTCCCAAAGGCGTCCCAATGGGTATAACATATAAACAATAAGCTAGTAACCCAGACAATGTCCGTTTCTTTTGAGCTACATGTCCCGAACATAGTTCGTTGCTTGTTGCACAGTTCAAGAACCAGCATGTGGATTATCATATTGGAGAAATTATTGTAATTATGAAAAATGATTAAGAATCCATCGTCCAATGATATTTCAACATTAATCAAAAGGATTAGGTTACGAAACGAGATCATAAATGAAAACGATTTTTTTGAAAGAATCGGTTGTATTTATTTTAACATGAGACTCATATATAATAATTTATAGAATTTCCTAGGCTTATTACTTATTAACAATACATTGTTACATATATAAGGAATCATAAAGATATAATTTCGTATAATTAATTTAAGGTTAAGATTTAATTATGAACATGGAAACAAGGTTATATAATCAGGTTATAACTTAGATCATAACACAATTTCACACTTTGATTTGAAATTAAGAAGAAATTAAGTATGACTATATTTTCTACAACATGTAATTAAAAGAAAAATCATAATTAATACATATACTTGACTAAAATTTATAATACATGGGTTTTAACATATCTTCATGACTTTATTAACTACCACATATGATCAATTTTAATATTAGTATCATTATGCATAGATTAATTTGAAGAATCAAAAGAGATATGCTATTAGGGCTGAAAATTGCAGCAAGCTTAAAATTACCTTTATTCGACCCTTCTAATCAATTGCAATTCCAAATATTTTTGAGGGCTTTTGTTCGAAACACACTTAGGAAGATGTGTATAAAGAAGTTTTCCAAAATTTTAAGCATTGATATTGTTTTTATATCTTTCAAGTTTAGGGGTAAAACTGGAATTTTTGGGAAGAATTAGAATTTGAGCTTTTTCTCACAATTTTTGAGTTTTAGGAACTTCTTGAAATATTTTATTTGAGTAGAGGACGAGAAATGGGAGAACTTTGGTGAAGAAATCATATGCAAACTCTTAGGGCATTTTGGTGTGGAATTTTTACAAAGAAAAATGCTTGTATTTATAGGCAAACTTACATGATTGAGGTAATTAAGTCATCAAGTACTTAGATACTATTTAGATTATTATATTCAAGTATTTTACTGTGTTTTTTCTAGAATTTTCAGCCAAGTTTGATGTAACAATATTTTATTTAAATATATCCTATTATTAATTATATAAAATTATTATTATGAAGACTTTTTCATTCAAACTTTTAATGTTTGGGTCTATTGTGGTTCTTCATGTCCCAGCCATTAATTCTTGGGCCCTGGTGAAGAAAAAATCTGATTTCAATAATTATTTGTTTTATTATTTTATCTAAATTTAAATTAAAAGAATTAAATCAATATTTAAAATATTTGGGGCCAACTAATAATTTTTAAAAGATAAAAGGCTTAAAGGCAATTAACTAAATAATTTATTTTTATCTTTTTTTTAAGAAGTATCTATATAATACTTATATTCTTATATAAATATGTACTAGGAAAATTTAGGGATGTTACAATCCCCAAGTTGAAACCATGAATACAAGATACATGTAACTCTTTATGATGCAAAATTTTAATCCATAATTTTATGATGAGGAGAGGTGCGGCGGGTTGTTACCTGATCTACTATTTTTCTTAAATTTTAAGTTAAAAACATAAATAAAAATAATAATGGGATCCGTATCGAACATCACATAGATGCACGTGACGTCTTTTGATAAAATTTAAAATTAATTTTGTTGGAGGGCCAAAATTGAGCAAAATGTATACATACATGACTAAAATTGAGCACAGTATATATAAATGACTAAAACTGCAGAGTGGTATACATAAATGACCAAAACTGCCAAAAACCCCTCAATCTTCTCTAATATATTGCCTCATTTGTTAATCACAACTAACTATAGGTTGAGCATATTTCAAAGTTTGTTTCCCATTATTGTTGATTTGGCTCAGTTTGTTTACCAGAAAAATGGGGGAAAGAAAAGAAAATGAGGGAAAATATTTTATTCCAGTTGTTTGGCAAGTTAAAATTTTTTGGGAAAATAAAAGAAATCTGTGAAAAAGATAGAAAAATATATTCAAATTAGAACAAATCTACAAGTATCTTTAATCATTTTTCAGGAATATCAGTATACAATCAAACACATGGAAAATAAGGGAAAGTTTTATTTTCCACAAAAACAAATCCTGGAAAAAAAATTCCCTCATTTTTCCTCATTTTCTCCCATTTTTCGGGGAACCAAACTGAGTCAGGTTATCCTTCCAAGTCATGCAAAATATGATGTTTTCTTATTGTAATTGATTCCTCATATTCTTTTATACCATTATCAATATTCATGATTTGCGTTCGTTTCCTCAAAAAGTACAGTAATGATTTCAGTTTTTGACGATCGAAACGATACATACATGTGGTTATCATGTTAGTTATAACTACACTTTTAAAAATTCTTTAAAAAATGCTGAAAAGTTCTCGAAATATTACGAAACATTTCTAATTTTTAGCAAACTGAAACTGAAACTTTAATCCATGAGTATAAGACGTTAATACAATTACAAGTATAATCGTGAACAACTTAACGAACGTGTGTCGAATAAGAATCCATATACTCAATATAAATCTAGATTAGCTTGCATTTTATTTTATTTTTTTAAAAATCTCAAGATTAGCTTACATAGGTAATCTGAATTAACTGAGATTATAAGCTTTGTGACATATATATATATATATACACACTAATAAATCACAGTGTCATAGATCACATCACATGTGGCTTGTACTTTAACAACCAAAAGTCCAAATTGCACTGAAACAACTAACAACTGATGTGTGCAGATGCGTAATACTATTTGTCATCCCTTTATATAAAAAGATGCACAACTGTTCGACGTATTGACACAAAGAAGAGAATTCACAATTCTGACACTAAAAAATCAGAGCAAACAAAATGGCAGCAGCAACACCACCACCAGTCATCAAAATAGCTGCTATCTCCGGTTCCCTCCGTAAAGGGTCCTTCCACGGCGGCCTCCTTCGCGCTGGTAATTAGCTAACTTATCTCCCCTCTTAGTTGATTAGGAGCTAAATTATAGAATGGTGCTTGATATAATTAGTGGCCGTTTGATATAAAGGTAAGGATTAAGCCCGGATTATAATAAGTGCATATTATAATATGTCAGTAGATTGACGCTTGGTAGGCATTTATTTAATTCGACCTTTGTAGATTACGTAATCCACCAGGGACGGGCGGATTGTAATATGCCACGAAATAAGGGTCGACCAGATTACATCCATCCGGCTATAAAAGTCCTACCAAATGTAGTAATAGTATATATAAGTCAAAGTAATACTCCTTAAGGCTATTGTAGGCTATCAAACGGCTCCTTAGTGGATTAAGATACGATTGTGCTCGATAATTAGCATAGTTATTGGATGTAATTGTGCTCTATAATTCAGATTTTGCTATTGCTACCGTTTTTGTTTTCTTTTTCTTTGCTAGCCAACGGAGATTGACACACATGGGGCGTAAATTCGTTTAGCTCTTTGGTTATGTCGTTATTGATTTTATCGATATTTTGTTCTTGGTGAAAACGTGGAATTTTATGCTATTAAAATGTTGGGGAGTTTTTAGTGGTATTGCTCTAAAGTTGGGCTTCTGATCGATCCATTGGTGTAATGTAGCTATCGAGATTTCAGAGTCGATCAATGGTTTGGAGATAGAGTATGTGGACATATCGGCGTTGCCATTTCTCAATACGGATCTGGAGGTGAACGGAACGTATCCGCCGGCTGTTGAGGCTTTCCGGCAGAAGATTCTGGCAGCTGATGGGATACTATTTGCTTCACCGGAGTACAATTACTCCGTCTCTGGTACTAATTACTCTATCCCTCATTGAATAAATTAAGATCTTAATAGGCAAAGTATATGCATGAACTTGAAAATGTTTAATCCTGACAGTGTTTATTGATTAAAATATGATGTTTAACGAAGTTGATCTCGAGATTGTACATTTTCTTGCTAATAATCAACAGAGTTTGCTGATGAACTTAGCTGTAAGTGCTGATTGGATTTTGTTCAAATCAACTAAAAATAAACAAATTATGAAGCTGAGATTAGCGTGTTTTGTGATACACGTATAATGATAATTTTGAAAGGAAAGAAATGTATCACGATGGGTTTGTGTGACTAGATTTCTTAACTTTCATTCTCATAATCTACTCATTTGCTGAAATTTTCAGTTTCTTACTAATTGTTATAGGACCTCTAAAAAATGCAATTGATTGGGCGTCACGACCCCCTAATGCATGGGCTGAGAAACCCGCAGCAATATTGAGTATGGGAGGCAGCGCCGGTGGGGGGCGAGCTCAATACCATCTTCGCCAGATTGGGGTCTTCGTCAATCTTCATTTTATCAATAAGCCCGAGTTTGCCCTCAACGCTTTTCAGCCTCCTGCAAAATTTGATAGTGAGGGGAACTTGATAGATGAACCTGCGAGGGCAAAGTTGAAGGAGGTTCTGTTATCGTTATACGCATTTACTCTTCGACTCCAAGGTAAAAGCAAATAGCTTTTCTACTCCAAAAAGTGACTGTGAAGTATTGAGTTGCTGGAGTACATGGAATTTGTTATGAATCAATATTCTTGTATCAGTCTTATTGGTGTAATATTATCTTCATGGCAATTATGAAAAGAAAATTACGATCTTAGTCAGGGGCGGAGCCAGGATTTCGAAACAGGGGGGGCGAGATTGCGTTGTAAAAAATTTTTCAACTTAGTTAAAAACTCTATTTTTATTCATATATAAACTAAAATATAAGTTCAAGAAAAACTTCATACATGATAGATAATTGAACAAGTTAATGAAATATATATGATTTTTGAACTACAAAACAACTAACCGTAGTTGTATAAATAACTTTGTATATCATAAATACTTGAATTCAACACAAATACAGAATATCATACATAAACTAATAAACTATGAATCACATATCACAATATACTACAAAGAAAATATGAAAAATAATTGATCAACTTACAAAGGGAGAGGAGGCCTGGATTGGAGCATAAACTTTTTTCCTACTCTACTTTTTTTGTGTGGTCAAAATTCTAAAAGTGCTATTTTGTTTTCTATTTTTTTGTTATACTTAAATTGTATTTAAATTTTACTAGTGTGGGCTATTGTGTTTTTATCTATATGTATCTGTTTTTGTGGGCTAATATTAATATATGAGCCTATTTAGTGTTTTCTAAAAGTAATGAAAGAATGCCAGATAGAGGGTGGGGGGGGGGGGGGGGGGGGACTAACACTACTACCTTCTAAAATTAATGGCATTTTTATACATTTGCTAAAACTTCTGGTGAGTTTGAAAAATTAATAAAGTTTTGTTGTATTTTCTATATATTTTGAAGGACTAAAAGGGAAATATAAAATACCTTAGGATAATAATGATAAAAAAGCAGTGAGAGTGAGATGGAGGAGAGAGAAAAGGAAGAGAGGCGTGAGAATTGGTTCACATTGAAAAATACTAAACAAATAGTGTGCAGCCCTTCGTCTTCAGCAAAAAAAATACTAAAAAAAATCCTATATACTAGTATTAAAAAACAATTTGCAGAATGTTGGGGGGTGCAACTGCCCCCACATGCACCCCCCGTGGCTCCGCCGCTGATCTTAGTGGCAATGTATGTTAAACTGAACTTAATTACGATCTTAGTGGCAATTATGGGAAATATCAAATAAGACACGCTGCATGCCCTAGCTCGGTATGCCCCAGCTCAGTGCCCGACTAGCCCCGGCTCAGCACATTGGTGTGCCGAGCTGGGCGAGTCAGCCAAATAGCTGCGAGGATGGTTTTGGCTCAGTTTGGGCCCACCTAAAATGTGGGCCAAAAGATTGGGCCAACATGTATCAACTAAATATGCTGACCGCCTAACCAGAAAAAAACTAAAAATGTACAAAGTTTGTTGATTTTGATATAAATTTGTTGCTTTGCACATGCCAAACGATGACGCACGGAACTACGGACACTTCAAAAAACAACACGTGTATGTGTGTCCGACACCATGTCGAACACACCTGTAGTAGAAACTCGTTTAAAACAATTGGGTTGCCGTAGGTGTCAGTGTGCGTTCATCATAGATGCCAAAGCATATATATGAGCAATGTATGTTGAAACTAAATCAACCTCTTCATCTGTTTCGAAAACACGTTTGAAAGCTTGAGTCTCTACTTTTTTTGCTTCTTATTATAAAGCCAAAGTAGCTAAATTAATTCTTCTTCAGCTTAATAATCTTTGTATAGGCTAAGCCCATAGTGGGCTGGACCATATATTGAAGATACCATTGGTAAAAAGGGGAATAGATACAATGGAAATAAATTTAATATTTAAATCATTGCAACTCCGAACATAACTAAATAGTTCGATAAATTCAAAGTATATTCTTAAACGTGTATAACACTTGATAGCCAAAACTATTGATCCTCACTATTGCGGGTGTTAACAGGGTAGAAAATCACCTGCTTAAAGTAAGCGATAATTCAATTACCAAAATTACTTGGTATATTATAAATTATATTCATAAACAAAATCGCATTATAGAACGGTTTAAATACCGGTTTACTTTTTTAAAAATTATACTACTCGTGTATTGGCATGCCAGGTACCAGAACGAGGACCCCGAGTACCCCAAGATATGATAACATCCCCTCACTGAACAAACCGAAGGCAACAAGCCATCGGAGCATATCTCACGAGGGATAAAGCGCAGGAACATTTCGAAAAGCCCTCGGAGAAACCCCTCCCGAAGGCCAAAGATGAAGAACAATGTCCTCTTGAAATATAAAGTCCCTCGGAGCACATACCACGAAGGACGAACTCGGAGAACGATGCCCTCGGAATACCTATTCTACCAGCCCGAGTATAGAGCAATAACCTACCAAAACAAAGAAGTCCTCGGAACAAAAACCATCCCTATAAGAAAGCAAGCATGCTCCTCGGAACACACTTCCCGAAGAAGACCACCCAGAAATAAGATACCGCAGAAGCTATAACGACATCGGAGGCATACACCGCCTCACTTATTTAATCTGTCCGAGAGCCATACCCCCTCGTGGGAAAGAGATCAGAAGGATCAGCCCCTCGAAAAACTTGAAGCCCTCGGAAGAGATAAGATTGCATCCGAGTCAGCATCTAGTCAGCAAAGATAAGACGAACGATATCTTACCCAGTACGCAAAAGGCAACACGTGTCCTTTATTTAACATGCATAACGACACCTGTCCCTAAAAACCTCTATAAAAGGAGGAACAGGTTGAGAAGGAAAGGGGAGCTCAATTCGACGTACCCACACAGGGGACAGATTCTTTTCTCTACTGGAAGAGAATTCTCTCTCCTCCTCTCGGACTCTTCACGAGGACAACCCCTCAACAAATACAAAACCAATACATCCGATAAAATCGACAAACACCAAATATCCAACGCCAAAAACAAGAACTACAAGTGGCTTGATTCCCGAGGAAGGGATACGTAGGCATCTCGAAACAAATCGAGTCCAGCCGCAAATCAATAAAAACCAACAATCTCCTCGGGTCGGGATCGGCGTTCCAACCCTATAAATATTGCTCGTAAAATGGGGAATAATTCCAAACCCGTTTACAAGATGGCGCCGTCTGTGGGAACCGCCGTTGAATCCTTGAGCAAGCCCGAGGAGATCGCTGCACAAACCAAAAATTAATCATCAACTGTTCGCCCAACGGATGGAATTCAGAAACCAAAAAAGAAAACAGGAGAAATAAGAGGGGAAGAGGAATCAGATGTTTAAGTTCTTACGAGGGACTTCAAACCTTCAATTCAGAGGTAGAGTAGCCCGTGAACACGAGGGTTCGATTTCTCGGATCCAGATATGGCCCCAAAGGTAAGTTCTCCTTTCTCCAAACTTGCGCGATTCGATTATAATCTTGGAGATCTTCGTGAAAATCATATGATTTTCTAATTGCTATATAATATATATAAGTATATATATGAAGTCAGTGAAAGACTTGGGTAAAGGTTGAAGGAAATTTTATGATCTGCGGATTATTTTCCTTGTTGCTTGAGACTTGCAGAGAAAGTCTGTAATGGCAGAATTCTAAAATGGCAACTGGAAACGGAAGAGAAAGGATAAAAAAAAAAAAAAAAAAAAAAAGAGAAAAAAAAATATAAAGACACATGTCCAAGTGTGAAGTGGACAAGTGTCAAAACATGCATATTATAATAATATAATATTATTACTACATGCCTTAAAAAAAAAAAACAGAAAACGGAATTGCACAGAAGGAAAAAGAATTTGGTCTAGTGGTCCAATTCCCCCTCGTGCAGGCTTCCAATTCCCCTCGGGTAATTTTGCATTTTAATAATAATAAAAAAAAAAAATCCGAGGGTAATTATAATAAAAATATTAAAAGATCTTTTGCAAACAAAAAGAGAGTTGTAGCCTAGTGGTCCTCGGAGAGCATCTCCGAGGACCTCTCTCCAAGGACCCGGGTTCGAGTCCCACTTCCGAAGACTTTTTTTTATTATGAAGAGCCATAATATAATAATAAAAATAAAAAAGTCTCAAGTTATAAACAAGAACGTGATGTAGCCCAGTGGCCTCGGAAAGGCTCTCCGAGGGGCTCTACCTGAAGCACCCGGGTTCGAGTCCCACATTCGATGGCATTTTTTTTGTTATTATAAAGAGCTAATATAATAAAACTAAAAATGCTCTTGTTATAAACAAAAAAGCGACTTGGTCCAGTGGTCGGAGGAACTCTCCGAGGGGCCTCTACCAGAGGAGCCCGAGTTCGAATCCCACCTACGATTGCTTTTTTTTGGTTATTAGGACTACTACATATATGTAGCAAAAACCTCTTGTTATTAACAGCAAAAAGGGATGTCCCAGCGGTCCTCGGAGAAGTTCTCCGAGGGCGTTTTCCCGAGTAGCCCGGGATCAATTCCCACCTCCGATAGCATTTTTTGTTAAAACGCAGCCAAAATATAATAAAAACAATAAAAGGTCTTTCATAAACAAAAAAAAGGGGCTGCTCCAGCGGTCCTCAGACTCTCCGAGGGCATCTACATGCAGGACCCGGGTTCGAATCTATCTCCGAGCAAGTTTTTTTTTTTAGTTAAGGGGCTGCTATAATATAATAAAAATTAAAAAAAATCTCTTCTTATCCAAGAAGAGGTCGTGGTCCAGTGGTAAGAGAGCAGTTCCGAGGCCATCTAACTGAAGGACCCGGGATCGAGCCCTCTCGCGAGCCTTTTTATTAATATTAATTTTATGATATGTGATATATAGCGAATGTAATATACCTATAAACGAAAGCGAGAATGGCCTAATGGTTATAGTCCTCCGAGTTCGGGTAGAGGAACTCGGGATCGAGTCCATCGTGTGAAAACCTTTTTTATTATTAAGATTCTGCTATGATATATATAATAGAAATAATCTCTATACAACCAAAAATGGGCATAGCCCAGTGGTTTATTCCGATGGCTGCTACTTCAATGGCCCAAGTTCGAATCCTCCATTTGACGATTGGGAATTTTCATTTTATTTTTTGCTTTTCCAGTAAAAAGAAAAAAATAAATAAAATAAAGAGAAGAGACTCCGAGAGGACTTCGAACACGAGACCTCTTTATTAAAATTTCCTGCTCATACCAGTGGGACAAGCTTCTATTGCTTTATAACAATACTAAACCCTATATTTAGGAGTAAAGTTTATGATACTCACGAGTATCTGTGTATGAAATCGAACTTTTCTAAGTGTGGTAGCTTGGAGCATCGGAACAAGGACTAAGCACTCTAAGGGCATGGCACTTACGAACACTCAAAACTGGAGCACGCGACAACCCCTACCCACGAGGTAAACGGGAAGCTCGCAACGACCCCGACCACGAGGTTCGCAGGTGACCCCCCCCCCCCCCCAAAGGAGTCAAAATATATATATATATATATATATATATATATATATATATATATATATATAAATATACGATGACTACGGCTACCCACGCGGGAAATCGAGAGTGATTCACGAGTATTTACACGAGGAATCAAAAACTCTCTAAAAATGGCGGAAAAAGTGCGAATTATTGCCAATATGTATTTCTTCCCAAACCAAATACAACGGGTCTTATTCTCGAACTTTACGAGGAATACGCACCCATTCACCAAGATTGTTGTATAATTTTATCATGAGATAAATAGTTTTTCCATCGGAAACACGAAGAGAGTATAAAAATACCCAAAATCTATAATCCATGAGGTCTTCGTGCTTAAATATGGACTATGCTCTACATATTTTTGAACACTGACTCGGCCGAAGGAAACTTCGAGCAAAGTTGGCTATTTTTGCTTAAGCTATATGCAGATATTATAGTCGGAACCCCCGAAGAGTTCCCTCCGATAGCCAACAACCCCTCGGATGAAGCCTAACGAACGCCATTCCGAGCGGAGTTCCGAGGAAAATTGCTTGACGATAACGAATTGGCATGCACGGAACGACATGGACTCCAGATAAGTGCTACGAACCTCTTATGCAATTTTGATTTCGATAAACTTATACTCTAAGTATAAAATTCAACAGCGAGACATAACTTTACCTTTCCAAACAAGCAAATTCCAAAAGTGAAAGCTTGCAGCGGAAACTATTAGGATTAAGTGAAAACATTCACTAATCCGAATATATATATTAAGGGAATATCCACAAAAAGATTTATAAGCAAATAAAGCCGTAAAGTAGAGCTATCCTCCTCCATCAGATTATGATCCTAATCCTCGGATGCATCGGTCTCATCTTCGAGAACATCATCCCCATCGGACGGTTGGTCCTCTTCAAAAATCTCATCCTCCTCGGGAGTATATGAACTCCCACGAGGAGGGCGAGGCAGAATCGCGGCCAACGTCCTAGACCGCCCTCTACCCCTCCGGGTAGGAAGACCCTACTCCGAGGACCGCGCGGTCGTGAACAAATAAACTGTAAAATATTTTTCCAAGACATTGCCTGCGCAAAATAACGGGAATGTAAAACTCCCCAAAGAAAGAAATGAGTAAACAAACTCGACTGAAAAAGATTTTTTGGAAGTAAGTGAGAATATTCACTAAACTCCAAAGCACCTATATATATACTTAGGAATCTTTCCTCGGATGACCGAATTAAGTTTGAGCTGTCCAAGCTATATTATAGCCACGGTTACGTGTTAGGGGATACCTCTATTTAGAGCGAATGTATCTCCAAAGTTTGCACTGCAAACGGACACGTCATGCTAAGTAATTTGCTTGGCCAGTAAGAAGGGGATACTATCTCATCTCTTTAAACTCAATCTTAAATTCTACAATTAAAGGAGAGAGTCCAAGTATTTATAAGTGCTGAAAAGTTATGATGAGTATTAGCACGAAAAAGACAAAATAGAATGAAGAACAAAATAATTGCGCATTTATCCGAAGCCGAGGAATCCTCGGAGAACTGCTTACAAAGCATGAAAAGTAATTACAAACGCTAAAATGCGAGGTAAAAATCCAAAACATAAACGTTATTAACCCAATGACGATACTATCGTTCTACTCCCGATGAGAAGCTATACTCCCGATAAGGAAGCTTCTCGAGTGTCACCTACCCGAGTGCGGTACGGCACCCGAGGAAATACTAAAGTCCATTGAATGCCGCATACCCGAGGCGGTACGACGTGGCATTCGAGGAGGCACTGAAACATTCCTTGAAAAGTCACGACGGATAAAATATCAACAAAGGCATCGTAAATAAAAAACTTCTCGCCTCTAAGAAGGCAACTACGATATACCCCTCGCCTCTTCTAAGGCCCTCGCCTCTTCTAAGGCAAGCAAAAACTGGGGGGGGCTCGTGTTAAACAGATATAAACATCGAACGACGAGGGTCTACGGTACCCCAAAATAGTTCCCCGATACCTTACCGAGGCTTTTCGAGTCCTATAGGAGACTCGGATGCCTTTCAAGGATCTACGGGACATTAACGATACAATAACCGACAAGGACCTACAAGGTTCTAAATAACTCTACGATACTTTAAAAGGGTCAAGGCAGCCCTTACGATGCCTGAAAGGATACTAAGACGTCCTGATGTTACGTACAATACTTTTAAAAGGCTCGAAACCAATGCCTTAAACGACTCCGATTACAAGAGGCTACAATACCTCTCTAAAAAATTTGCGATACTCGTGACTCTCGACTTTTTGAGTTTCTAGTGCAGTCATAATGACCGACTGCACTAAAAACTGGGGGGCTTTGTTAACAGGGTAGAAAATCACCTGCTTAAAGTAAGCGATAATTCAATTACCAAAATTACTTGGTATATTATAAATTATATTCATAAACAAAATCGCATTATAGAACGGTTTAAATACCGGTTTACTTTTTTAAAAATTATACTACTCGTGTATTGGCATGCCAGGTACCAGAACGAGGACCCCGAGTACCCCAAGATATGATAACATCCCCTCACTGAACAAACCGAAGGCAACAAGCCATCGGAGCATATCTCACGAGGGATAAAGCGCAGGAACATTTCGAAAAGCCCTCGGAGAAACCCCTCCCGAAGGCCAAAGATGAAGAACAATGTCCTCTTGAAATATAAAGTCCCTCGGAGCACATACCACGAAGGACGAACTCGGAGAACGATGCCCTCGGAATACCTATTCTACCAGCCCGAGTATAGAGCAATAACCTACCAAAACAAAGAAGTCCTCGGAACAAAAACCATCCCTATAAGAAAGCAAGCATGCTCCTCGGAACACACTTCCCGAAGAAGACCACCCAGAAATAAGATACCGCAGAAGCTATAACGACATCGGAGGCATACACCGCCTCACTTATTTAATCTGTCCGAGAGCCATACCCCCTCGTGGGAAAGAGATCAGAAGGATCAGCCCCTCGAAAAACTTGAAGCCCTCGGAAGAGATAAGATTGCATCCGAGTCAGCATCTAGTCAGCAAAGATAAGACGAACGATATCTTACCCAGTACGCAAAAGGCAACACGTGTCCTTTATTTAGCATGCATAACGACACCTGTCCCTAAAAACCTCTATAAAAGGAGGAACATGTTGAGAAGGAAAGGGGAGCTCAATTCGACGTACCCACACAGGGGACAGATTCTTTTCTCTACTGGAAGAGAATTCTCTCTCCTCCTCTCGGACTCTTCACGAGGACAACCCCTAAACAAATACAAAACCAATACATCCGATAAAATCGACAAACACCAAATATCCAACGCCAAAAACAAGAACTACGAGTGGCTTGATTCCCGAGGAAGGGATACGTAGGCATCCCGAAACAAATCGAGTCCAGCCGCAAATCAATAAAAACCAACAATCTCCTCGGGTCGGGATCGGCGTTCCAACCCTATAAATATTGCTCGTAAAATGGGGAATAATTCCAAACCCGTTTACAGCGGGGTAATTTCGTCTACTGATTAGTCACTCCACGTCAGACTAATTCGAACTCCTGATTGGTCCCAAGCTAGCTTTGAGTTCGAGAAACCTACACTAAAAATACCATACCTGAACTTGGAGTTTGTTGATTTCGGACTGAACTTGGGCTGGGCCAAGCTGCCTACGTATCTCGTATAGGGAATCAAGTCAAACGTAGTTCATTGTTTCTTTATGGCGGCCATTGTTGCGGGTCAGAATAATGAGTCGTGCTGAATGGGCATGTCATATGTTGGGCTCGTAGCTTATTGGGCCAACATTGTCGGATGAGATGTTGTCGGACCGAGCAGGTCAGATGGGATGCGCAAAAATTATCTCTGATGAGAAAGCTTAAGAGTCTAATTGTATCTAATCAAGCCTCCAAAAGTATGTCTAATTGAATTTCTAACAGTGTATCGAATTGTGTCTATAATGAGTATTGCTAATCCAATGCTATATGTCTCGAATTGTATCTCGAAATAGCTTTATGTCTCTAATTTCCCCTTTAGGCTCAAGAGACAAGATTAGAGATAACTCAAGACTTGTAACTAGAGAGAGGATTAGAGATATAGGTGAGAGCTCTGGTTTTGCATGAGTAAAAATGATCTCTTTTGTGGTTTAGGTTGGGGGTATATATAGTGAATTGACTCCACTAATCATGCGACGAAATCCTCCATTGATTGCACCAATCACGCCTATGTCTTGGCATGTGTCTAAGTCCGTCTCTTGGGTTGTGTCTAAGTCTGTCTCTAACTCAAAGTTTGTGGGTGAATTTTGAGTTAGAGATAGTTTTAGACATAACTTTGCACTATCTCTAATCATGTCTCTAATTTAGAGACTGAATTAGACATAGTTTAGAGATAAAATTGCTTGTTTAATTTAACGCATCTTTCTTTGCGTCTCCGTTGACAGAGTATCCTCCCTCGATCGATGCCACGTAATACGATCATAATATAGTATAACACTCACGTTTAAAAAATAATAAAAAAAAATAGAAAAGTGCTTTCTTAATTCTTCATCGATAAGTTATAACTTATAATCTTAACAATGAAATATAATGGAGCTTGTGTTTCTACTTTCTAGCAATATGGGTTGTTCGAAACACTACTTAAAATTGAATTCACTTTTAAGCTCTGTTGTGAAAGGCGCGCCCGGGGCTTGCCCGGGGCTCGCCCAGGGCAAATTTGGCCTAAAAACGCCCTTGGGCTCTGTGTTGGGGCGCCACCTTTGTCAGGCGCACGCCCCAAACCTTGGGCCGTGCGCCTGAGGCCCAAAAGGCTCTTGGGCGAGCGCCCCGGATGATTGTAAATGCCCCACAAATTTGGCTACATTTTGCTCATTTTTCTTAATTACCCAGCCTAGAAGTGAATAAAAAACATAAAATTGGAAAATTCTAAATACTCTAGTCCCAAAGAGAAGTAAAGAAAGGATAAAAAAATGGTTTGAAATTGTGATTTGTGAAAGAATCTAGTAAGTCATACGAGTTTTTTTACTTTTCTTCTTCAGTGTTTTTTCTTCCATTATTTTTGGGTTTTTTTCTATCGTATCAAAGTATGATATGAATATAATCACCTCTTTTGCTTAATTTCTGAGGATCCTTTGAACTACAATATTTCTTCTCGTACGGTCTTTCATGAAAGCACTTATAAATGCTTTTGTAGAAGTTCCTTAATATTTTTGGATTTTGCATATGAACAATTTGGTTTTAAGTTTTAGCTCATATATATTTTGAATATTCTCAACACCATAAGTTTGTTTTTGATTTTATTCCATATTTCTTTATATTATTATATACTCGTATTATAATATTATGCTTAAAATAAATTAAAATGCCAACATTTATTGGGCTTACGCCCCACGCCTCGAGGCTTACGCCTTGCCTCTAGTTATGAAAAACGCCTCGCTTACGCCCAACGCCTTTAACAACACTGCTTTTAAGAAGCATATAATTAATCAAAGTATATGGCAATATTTATTTATAAGTTCAATTTGTATAATGTGGACCAATTTAGGTCATACATCATGAAGACATTTTATTTAACCTGCACAAATGGAGACATAAAATTCATGAAAAAAATATTTTCTCTTTAATGCAAATCTAGCACAGATACTATAATGAATAAGCATGTGAAAAGCCTAACATCTTTTTAGGCTCTTCGAGCAGCAAAACTTAGTAGATATTGCATGATTCGCCTATATATAGCAGCTTTTGGAAATTACAGAGCAGTAAATTAAATAATAAATTCTTTGCCATTTATGGGGCGTTTTTTTAAAGGGCAGCCTCTGAAATTTTGTCACTTTAATTCCTTTTTTATGACACTACATGTCCTTCGAATTCATTATCCTCTGTCTATATATTTACGCGCAGGCGGCTGATTTCGTATTCCACATCTCGAGGAGGATTGGAAAATTTAATTTAATAAATTTCATGTAGTAGTTTTCAATTATAAAGTTTCATATAAAATTAATAAATAAAACTTAAAAAGTGTAAATAATTCGATCAAATTCCAGAACATACAACTATAATATGTATCACGTACACTGATTAATATAAAAGTATGTATTTACTGAATGTATTAGGACATCATGTAATTAATATGATATTTCATGACTATATATATATATATATATAAATATTTGAATCCTAGCTAACATTCCCTTAACAATATAAATTTTATTTATTTTTTTCTTCATGAAATTAATTATTTTAGAAACCATTGTGTGCATTGATAGAAAGTACACATTAACGCTAAATCGGTCCACGAAAATAGTTATAATACAATACAACGTGCGATCCATAACTGATAAACAATAAAATAATAAATAAATAAAACACGTCTAAGCATATATAAAAAAATATGGTTTGATCATGTGTGAGCTAGGTTAATGCATATGCACCCACATTCGAATGTCACTGAGATTTGAAATTATTTGAAATTAAAGAATATGTGATACTAAATCGAACTGCATAGAAAACGATAACCAATTATGTACATTCAATCCAAAATGTTGCTTGATTTACACAATATCTCAATTTTTATTAATTTGTATATGACTGAAGATACTAAAATTTGCTGTTTTATAGCTGGCTCGAGTAAAGGCTGCATATGCATGGGTATACAACTATAATATGTATCACGTACACTAATTCATATAAAAGTATGTAATTACAGAATGTATTAGCTAGGACATCATGTAATTAAAATAATATTTTCGTAACTATATTTTAAATCCTTGCTAACATTCCCTTACCAGTATAAATTGTACGTTTTCTCCCATGAAACGTATTATTTCAGAAACAAATCAATAAATTATAGTATTATACAAATTAACGTTCAAACCGTCCACGAAAAACTTTTGTTGATCGTAACGAGTGTAAAACAGAAAAAAAACCAGTATTTAAAGTAGAGGCAAGAGTTGGACTCTTTCTCTTTAAAACGATATTTGTCCCGCTCGGTGCTTACGGTTTGATCGGCAATCGCTTCACAAGATGCAACGACTATCTTCTTAATATGGTAGTACGTACTTCGAATATTAAGAAACGGCAAACTAAAAGATTGTTTTGAACTCTCGATCGGACAAAACAGACAGAAAGAAAGAATATTTTTGATTGAATGAAAAATGAAGAAGTAGGGGGTCTATTTATAGATTACGAAAGTTGGCCTTGGGATTGACTGGACGGACATGTCCTTTCCACGTCACGATTTTCTCGCGAGAATCTGTACCATTTCGGCTGACTGTGCACCTATTCGGATGAAAAGTGGCATAATTTCTGCTGACTGCACTATAAGATTGGGGTGGCATCTGCAACCGCCGCCCCCAACCGGTCAGATTCTTACACCTACTCAAGGTTAATTAATTAATTAATTTGTTGCTTATTAATTTTCAGATAATTAATTATATACTTAATTAAATTTTGTCCAAAAAGATAAGTATTTGATAGAGAAGCCCAATCTCAAACTCAAGCCCAGACGCGTGACCCACAACCCTGACCCCGGCCCGGGTCCGATCCGGTCCGAACAGATGGCGTCGGCACGCTCGTGTGGGCTTGAATTGAAGCATGGCCCATCTAAGTCTTCCCCCCCCCCCTTCAAATACTTGTGGTACCCCAAAGGGTCCAAACCCTAAATCCTAATGCAAAAAGGCAACTAATTAGGTATACTAGTTTAGCTTAAACTTTCCATGTGGAATGATGACTTTTTACCTTTCCACCCATTTCCTTTCATTTCTTTAAGATAGCTTATTTCAACTAGCTTATTTGTTCATTTAATTTCTCATTCATCCGACACTGGTTTTGAATAATTAAATATACTAGATTCATCTATACCAAACGTAGATTTCATTAAACTAAAGAAGTTCCACTTTTATAAAGACGAACCTACTCAAATAAATTATCAAAATCATAGAAAATTCATAATTTTTTAACAATCCCCACATGAATGAAAACTCAATGTGTACATTCAAGAGAGTTCAACCGGAAAGCTTACTGAATCGGGATAGGTAGCTTTTGTCTTTGAACCTTCTTTAGTGAAATACATCGAACTTACTTAGCTGATCAGTGAACGTGATATCTTGAACCGTTCATCGGTTGGTGTAAACCAAGACAACTGTATCCACACAGTAACTCCCCTAACAGTTTTTAGTTCTCATGGTTGTGTCTGTTTTGGCCCTGGACAGCTCTTGGGTTCATAAGTGTTTTCTTATGAAGCGGCCAAACTTCACACTTACATAGGCGATCTCCTTCAAAGAGTATCATGTCATACTCTGCTTACTTATACTTAGAAATCATTAAAAGTCAACCTTAACCTTACCCTTTCTTCGGGTAGCACATTCATCATACACGGGAATGAGTTAGAGTTTACTCCAATGTGCTATTTCTAAATCCTTACAATTTCGTTGTCCCATTGAACCAAGATCTTGGGATCTCCAATCTACATGGTTGGGTTCTATCATAAAGATTCTTTAGTGTTGGGTTTTAAACCCATTTCCCTCGATAAGCAGTATATTTGATCTCGTGGTAGGCCTTTAGTCAACGATCCGATAAGTTTTCCTTTGATTTTACATAATCAATGGAAATGACACCATTAGAGATCAACTGCCTTATGGTATTATTTCTACGACGTATATGTCTAGACTTACCATTATACATGCCACTGTGTGCCCTTCCAATAGCTGATTGGATGTCGCAATGTATTAAAATTGCAGGCACGGGCTTATTCCAACAAGGAATGTCCTCAAGAAAGTTGCGAAGCCATTCTGCTTCTTCACCAGCCTTATCCAAGGCAATAAACTCGGATTCCATCGTGGAGCGAGCTATACATGTTTGTTTTGAGGACTTTCACGACACAGCTACCCCTTTAATGGTAAACACATAACCGCTGGTGGATTTAGTGTCGTTAGAGTCTGATATCCAATTCGCATCACTATATTCTTCTAATATAGTTGGATATCTACCGTAATGTAATCCATGATCTAAGGTGTGTTTTAAATACCTAAGTATTCTAATTAACGCCTTTCAATGATCTTTGTTTGGATTACTTGTAAATCTACTCAACTTATTAACTGATTAAGCAATATCAGGACGAGTGCATTTCATGATATACATGAGACAGTCTATTATCCTGGCATATTCTACTTGAGAGACAGGTTCGCCATGATTTTTTCCTAAGTATAGACTCAAGTCTACTGGAGTCTTAGCCGGAGCACCGTCATATGCATTGTACTTCCTAAGTACAGTCTTAGTATAATGAGATTGTGACAACACGATCTCATTTGATTTTTAGTGATCTTAATCCCTAATATGACATCGACGACCCCTAAGTCTTTCATGTCAAAATGTTTGGTCAACATTTTCTTAGTATTCATGATTGTGTCATGATTACTTCCCATGATTAACATATCGTCTACGTATAGACAGACGATCATGTAATCATTCGATGTGTCTTTTACGTAGACGCATTTATCACACTCATTAATTCTGAAACCATTTGACAACATCGTTTTATCAAATTTTTCGTGCCACTGCTTTGGTGCTTGTTTAAGCCCGTACAATGACTTAATGAGTCTACACATATTTTTCTCCTTTCCTGGAGCGACAAACCCTTCAGGTTGCTCCATATAGATTCTTCATCTAATTCACCATTTAGAAATATTGTCTTGACATTCATCTGATGTATTTCCAGACCTTTCAATGCAGCAATAGCAATGAGCACTCTAATAGATGTGCTCCTAGTCACATGTGAATATGTGTCAAAAAAGTCAAGGCCTTCTATATGTCTAAACCCTTTAACTACCAATCTCGCCTTGTACTTATCAATAGATCCATCTGCTTTATACTTTCTCTTCAGTATCCATTTGCAGCCTAAAGGTTTGCTACCCGTTGGGAGATCAACCAACTCCCACGTGTGGTTGTGCAAAATAGACTATAGTGCACTATTGATAGCTTCTTTCCAAAATGGAGCCTCCGGAGAGGACAAGGCACTATTGATAGTTTTTATTTGTTTGCCAAGTTGATTTTCAACCTCAAGTTTGTAGACTTTAAAAGCTTGTAGAGCTTCATCTTTACTTCTTAGTAAGTAGTCTATGCAATATCTTGTGAAGTCATCAATAAAAGTAATGAAGTACTTTTTACCACCTCTAGTTTGCACAAACTCTCAGTCACATATATCGGTGTGAATTAAGTCTAGAGGTTGAGTGTTTCTTTCTACATAAGGAAATAGTAATTTAGTTAATTTAGCCTCTACGCAAATCTCACATTTATTTTGAGATTCGATATTAAATGAAGGCAATAACTCTAAGCTTGCTAGTTCTCATAGAGTATTAAAGTTAACATGTCCTAATCTAACATACCGTAAATATGTACACTCAATCAAGTAAGCAGAAGTAATAGTTTTATTATTCTTTTCGAGGTCACGTTTTACAATCATTACATTCATCTTGTACATGCGGTTGACCGCGTAACCTTTACCAACAAATTGCTCATTCTTAGTGAGTACCAATTTACCACACTCAAACACTAGTCTAAGCCCACTTGCATCAAGTGCATAACCAGATATCAGATTCTTTCGAATATCTGGAACATGCAGTACATCAATCAAAGTTATCTCTTTGCCAAAGTCATCTTCAGCACCACTCTTCCACTTCCGATGATGTCTGACATTGCAGAGTTCCCCATGTACAACTTTCGGTTGTTGAACGAATAGTATGTGGAGAACATGTCTCTATCGAAATAGACGTGGCGGGTGGCACCGGTGTCAACAAACCACTCCTTTGCATGGTCCACCATGTTGGCCTCGAAGACAACTGCAGTAAGCATCAAGTCACTCATGTCGACTAGAATGCTCTTGTCCTGAACTACAACAACTTGGTTGGACTAGTTCTGGTTGTCTTTCTTTGGAAGTCGACAGTCTTTATTCTTTAACCATGTGGTTCGGCTTTTCACAGTTGTTGCAATTCCCTTTGAACTTCTATTTCTTCTTCTGTTAGCCTCCATTGTAGCCTTGATTCTTTCTCTTATTGTTGGGCTTGTGTTCCACCACGTTGGCTCTAGCCTCTATCTGCATTTGCTTTGGCTTAGCCTCATACATTCGATTATCCTCTTCAATTCGAAGTGTGACTATCATGTCTTCAAGATTCATCTCCTTGCGCTTGTTCTTGAGATAATTCTTGAACTCCTTCCAGGACAACGGTAGCTTCTCTATCATAGCAGCAACTTGAAATAATTCATTGAGCTTCATGTCCTCTACATCCAGGTCATGTAGGATCAGTTGCAACTCTTGAACTTGACTCGTCACTGTCTTCGAGTCGGTCATTTTGAAGTCCAGAAATTTGTCGAGGATAAATTTTTTCAACCTGACATCTTCGATTTTGTACTTCTTATCAAGGGACGTCCAGAGTTCCTTTGATGTTTTTTATTGAATGAAAAATAAAGAAGTAGGGGGGCCTATTTATAGATTACGAAAGTTGGCCTTGGGGTTGACTAGGTAGACATGTCATTTCCACGTCACGACTTTCTCGCCAGAATATGCACCATTTCGGTTGACTGTGCACCTATTCGGATGAAAAGTGGCATGATTTCTGCTTACTGCACTACAAGATTGGGGTGGCATCTGCAACCGCCGCCCCTAACCACCCCGGCGGTCGCAATCAACGACGATTATGACACAACCGACCGTCGGTCGCCACGGAGAAGTGGCAACCATTGGGCCGGTCGTGCACCTTCTATAGCTGCGCGCAACCGGTGAGCTATCTACAGGGCCTATGTGGCGACGGCCCCCCGGTCGACACATGGGCAGCCACAACAGCCCAGCGGGTTGCAACAGCCCACTGGAGTTAAAACCCTAGTGGAGCGACCACTCGAACCATCACTCCGCCCTGATTTTTTTAAAAATAACTTTTTCTTCTCCATTTTTTCTTCTTCTCCTCCACATCCTCTCTTCCCCAACATGATCCGCCCACCACCACCGTCACCACTGCCCACCACCTCACGCCACCACCACCACACGAACGACTGCGCCGCCATCACCACGCCACCACAGCGACCGATCTGTTATCACCATGCCACCACCGCGACCGATCCACTGTCACCACGCCACCACCGCGACCGATTCGTTGTCACCAAGCCAACACCGCAACTGCCCTTCCGTTGCACTACCACACGACACCACGATGGATTCATCAATACCACCACCTCTGACACATAGTTAGCTTCGTCTGATTTTTGTAAGTTGGCCGAATTATTTATTATTTTTTGTTGTATATGTATGATTATACGTATTTATATGTATTCGCCAAATTTATATGTATGATTTATTGACTAGTTTACCGAAGTTCCTTGATTATACAAAACTGTATGATTATATGTACGTTTTGTCGAATTTTTGTTGTATGATTATTATATGTATGCGTCACTCGTCGGAAAATATCTATGATGATGATACAAATATATGTTTATTTGATTGTTAGTATTTCTCGTCGGATTAATTATATGTATGATTGTTGTAAGTTGGATCATTTATATGAATTTTGATATGATGATATGAACTTGGATATGAACTTTATATGAACTTGGATATGATGATATGATGATAAGTTGGATATTTTTGTAAGTTAGTTTTTCTCGTCAAATTAATAGTTTATATGAACTTGGATATGATGATATGTACGATTTTCTCGTCGAATTATTAGTTTGAAATTGTATGTTGGTGAGTAATTATTATGAGTTTATTTGTCGAGATTAATATTAGGTATGATTCTGGGATTAATTAGTCGTTTAAAGAAAGTTGTAATTTAAAAAAAAAATAAGTTGTATGATTATTTTTAGTTTAAAATTGCACGATTCTATTGTATGATTATGAGTTTAAGTTAAAGTCGTATGATTTATAGTTATGATTTCTAGTTATGATTTATATGAGTTTAAGTTAAAGTCATATTTTAAAAAAAAGTATAAAATTGTTCGAATCCATTGTTAGTTTAAAATTGAATGACTTAATTTTATGATTATGAGTTTAAAGTTATATGATTGTTACTTATGATTAGTATGATTAATATCTTAAAGATATTTGTATTTTGTTAAAAAAAAAGTTTACAGTTGTATGATTGTTAAGTATTTAGTTTATATTATTTAGTTTAAATAAGTTATAACGAATTATATTTAGAAATGTTCAATAAAGTTAGAAAAAAAAAGATATCTTTAGGGAATTTGAACAAGACGATGATATTAGGGAGCTTTATAACTTAAAAAAAAAAACTATGCCTTTAGAGAATTTCTATGACATAGAAATAATCTTATTTTTAAGAATCTCTACAATAGATGATGCTTTTAAGGAAACTTTATAACCTATCAACCATCTAATTAAGTTATATATTTTTCCTTATTTTTGTAGTACACGTTTAGGGATCATGTCAGGCGATACTACACATAAGAGGCCACGTTCGTCAGGCAGTGCTCGTACTCGTGTTGGTGGTTCTAGTAGTGAGATTATGGGTAGTATCGGACCTCGGCTAGCTAGTGACAATGTTGTTCCAATCGAGCATCCCTCCCAGGTAAAGACTTAGACATCGCACGAGAGATCTACCGGGGTGACTTCTTTGCCACAACGACGCCTTTTTGACGACTCTGATGCCTCAGCTGCAGCAGCGCCTCCACGTCCTTCGTCTGATTCGAGGGTTAGACTACCATCGGTAGAGTGCACTGGAGCATATAGACCACCATCTTTCGAGTCTAGCCTATCTCATATACCACCATCTGCAGGGTCCGACGGCGCTAGTCCGAGCGAGAGGCCCTACTGAGTTGGTCCGAGCTAGAGGGTGACAGAGATTCCAGCATCGGGGGTATGCACAGGCACGCATACATGTCCCGGTAGGGGACCATCGCTTGGTGCCCCCAACCCCACTAGTTCGAGTAATAGGCTAGTTATTCGATTGGATCGTAGAGGCCTATTTCAGGATCCCCCATCTACCGAGGTGGTGTCGACGATCACCGAGTTGATCCGGCTGTTTATGTCCAAGTTTTACAAGTCCTATTTTAAGGTGCAGCAGAAAAAACGAGATGAGATGTGGATCGCGTTCGCGTTGAGAAATTATTAAATAAATATATTATTTAACTTATTGAATTAATAAATCAAAAGACAAATTATAAATTATCATAAACACTAAATTATTTTGCAGAAAAAATTTGCGATCCCAGGATGATTGGAACAAGGTACATGAGTTGTACGGGAAAAAAAAAGGTGATGAATTGTTACAAGTATTTGTTAAATCGCAGAAAGAAGCAGTATTTTGCAAATAAGGATGATCTGGAGTTGGTTGATAAACCGAAGACGTGAATGAACTCAAAGGCGGAGAAGAGAAGAGGGCGATATGACATTGGATGGAGGAGGAAACCAAGAAACAAGCATTGAAGGGTGAGAAAAATCAGAGGGGAGGCGTGGACCTCCAGATTATGAAGAAGGCACCTGCTACTTTTTTCGGTGGATCCATAGACTTGGAGGAGATTAAGCGTCGTTTGGTAAGTTATATTACAATTAAAAATATAGTCCTAATTTCACTAAACAATATATGTGTAATTAAGCATAACTTACTTTTTTTTCAAATGTGTAGGCTAAGGCGGATCCCGAGCGCACGACGCCTATTCGACATGATGAGACGTACAAGTATGAGTTTACGAAGCAGGTCCACGGTACGGCTGGGAAGACTGGGTTGCCATGCGCTTAGGGACATCGCAACCGCTTGGCGGTTGCCATATTCATTAGGACAAGTCAATCGCCTCCTCCATGCCCACTAAGGAAGTGGCAACCACTGGGCGGTTGCCACGCCCTTATGGAGGTGGCAACCGCATGGCGGTCGCCTATGGTATCTGCGACCGCGTCGTCGACCGATCGGGTGGTCGCAGATGGCCGTTGGGCGACCGTCCATGGGCCATCCGCAACCCTCGTCGCGAGCGGTTGCAAATGGCCTTGTGATCTTGTAGTATTGGGTGCGTAAGTGACTGTTCGCTGACTAGAATTTCCCGCCAGATTTCAACCACTGGACAAAATGAATCGTCGAGACTCTTACACCTAATCAAGTTTAATTAATTACTTAATTAATTTTCTTTTTTAAAAAATAAGTATTTAATAGGGAAGCACAATCTTAAACCCAAACCCAAACCCAGGTCCATGGCCCGTGACCCACGACCCCGGATTCGGCCAGGCGGACGGTGGCGCACGTGTGTGCTTGAATTAAAGCATGGCACATCTAAGTCTTCCCCCTTTCAAAGACTTGTGGTACCACAAAGGGTCCAAACCCTTATACAAAAAAGTAACTTATTAGGTGTACTAGTTAGGTCAATTTTTTCATGTGAGATGGTGACTTTTCACCAACCCACTAATTTCCTTTCATTTCTTCAAGATAACTTATTTCAATTAGCTTACTTGTTCATTTAATTTCTCATTTATCCCACATTGGTTTTGAATACTTAAATACACTGGATTCATCTACACCAAACGGAGATTTCATTAAGCTAAAAAAGTTCCACTTTTATAAATAGGAACCTACTCAAATAAATTATCAAATTGTAGAAAATTCATAATTTTCCAACAACTTTAAAAGGAAGGAAATAATATATAGTGTTGTACCAAAAAGAGATATATACGAATATATTCATGATGCAATATATACAACGTGCGATCCATATAAAAAATAAAAAATAAAAAAACAATCGTCTTAGTAAAAGTATGATCCCACCATGTGAGAGGTTAATGCATAATTGCATATGCATCCACATTAAATTTTTCACCTTCAATCAAATTAAATGTTATCGTGATGAACGTCATTGAGATGAAGATGTGTTACTAAATCGAACTGATCCATAGAAAACAATAACTTATGTACGTTCAATCCACAATTATTTTTTGCTTGATTTATACTATATATATATATATTAATTTTAATTAATTTTTTAGGTTGCTAAAATTTGCTAGTTAAAAGATAAAATAAAACGTCTTAGTAAAAATATGATCCCACCATGTGAGAGGTTAATGCATGCATATGCATCCACATTAAAAAAATTCACCTTCAATCAAATTAATTAAAAGTTATCGTGATGAATGTCACTGAGATTCGACAGAAGATGTGTTACTAAATCGAACTGCATTTAATCATCAAAAATAAATAAAAATCGAACTGCATAGAAAACGATAACTTATGTACGTTCAATCCACAATTATTTTTTGCTTGATTTATGCAGTATATTAATTTTAATTATTTTGTGAGGTTGCTAAGTTTTGCTATATTTTATAGCTGGCTCGAGTAAAGACTGCATGTGCAAGTAATTAAGAGCGTAGCTGTGTTGATTCAATTCGACTGAGACGTACATTATAGTAAAACCCTAGCTAAGCTACTTGTGATTTGATGCTTATTATGAGGTCGACTCTGGTCCCTTGACCATCTTTTATTATTTAATTTTTATTTATTTTGTGTGTTATGTGTCAAAATATAATTAGTCGAAATGTAGATTTTGTGTTATGTGTCAAACTCAAACATGCATTTTTCAACCCACAGCCTTAGCCTTGCTTATATATATAATACTAAAATACTAG
Source organism: Linaria vulgaris (assembly GCA_948329865.1). Taxonomy (NCBI): domain Eukaryota; kingdom Viridiplantae; phylum Streptophyta; class Magnoliopsida; order Lamiales; family Plantaginaceae; genus Linaria; species Linaria vulgaris. The sequence goes on along the minus strand of OX415250.1, from coordinate 125,383,718 downwards.
CTCGGGTATTTAAAAGGCGAAACCTTAAGACGAGGTGATATATTTTTGAAAGGCGAGGCGTAAATCTCGAAGCACAAAACGCAAGCTTTGTGAATTTTGATATTTAATATTTAAAAAAAAATTGTTACTCAAAATATTAAAATAATATTAATATCATATAAAATTTTAAGTGTAACATAAATGATCTTTTTTTGTCTCATGCAGTTTACGAACTGTAAATAAAATCAAGGTGAAAAGAGGTTCGTCACTTTCTTTTTTAATTTAAATTTGAAAACTGCATACTTTTAGGTCAAGAATAGCGTTTGAGCTTTTACCTTCAAATATTTAAATTATATACATGTTTGACCATCGATTGAGAAAGTAAATTTTTATTCTTATCATTATATGACTGGTGTTGTTTTTTTTTTTTCCTCAAGGCGTAAAAGGTATTGTAAAAAGCGCGCATCGGGTGTATCCCTTAACTATAAGGCTTAGTCAAGACGTAAGCTTTATAACATTTAAGCCCAACAAGTGAACTTAGCTTTGAAGCGTTTTAGAAGGGTTTTGCTTCAAAGCGAGTCTTAAAGCGATCTTCAAATAAGCTTTTTAAAACACTGGGTATAATATATTCCTTTGTTGATTATTAAATTGTAATTCATTTGAACAAATTCGTGTAATGTAATATTAATAAATAGTCAAAATTTTGTTGATTAAAATTATATAAATTCATTTTTGATTCGCAAAAATAATGTGGCGTGTGTTAGGACCATAAGTTTCATATTTGCATTTTGCAACTTCATGCAAATAGATTACGTGGAGAAAATTCTGCTACACACACAAAAGAAAAGTTTTGATTTAAGAAAGCTTCGATTTAAAATTAATACAGCAACTTGTAACTATCGTCATTATGGATTAATTAATGAGTTTGTCTCATAAAGGACAAGTGTTACCTTTTCTCCACCAGACAATACATACATACACGCAGACTGATGGTCCCAAATTAAATAAATTAAAGGGCAGCACGATCATTTGAGTAAATCGAGTTGTGACGTACCTAATAGATTATAATAAGGGATAATTATGGATACCTCCCCTGAGATTTCGTGTAATTACAAACACTTTCCTTAAGGTTTGGGTAATGATAATCACCTCACCTTCAACCAAAAAATAGAAATGAACTACCAACTTTGTCCTTGGTCAATTTATGTGTTAAGAGATTTAAATTTAATGTTAAATAAAAGAGTATTTAATTAACTTGCACAAGTTTTATTCAAAAACTACCGATAAATTTAAAATAATAGTAAATTAACTTTATTTATTTATTTAATGTATATTATTAATATTCATTAATTTTAAAGATTATTTAACTAATCTCCATTTTAAATAAATATATGATTCTAGGAAAAAATTTTACTTTAAATATTATAGCTTGTGAATTCATATTTAGTTATTTACATAGTTTCTTGCACCACATATATTATTAATTAAATAAATAATTTCTAAAATATAAACACATACTTATTTTTTCCACTATTATGGCATGCATGTTTTATTCTTGCACCAATAGTAATTTTAAACCAATAAAGATTTAAAAGATAATGTAACATATCATAAAGTTTTTGCTAATGACGTTGGTTTATTAAAAAAATAAGTAATAATAATAATTATATAGTTGGGTAAGATTATTTTATTGTTGATTTTAATACTTCTAAAAATTTATCAATTACCTCATGCTAAATATGTCGTACAAAAAGCAATGTAAATATACATTCACAAGCTAGAATATTTAAAATTAATTTTTTTTCCTAGGATCATACATTTATTGAAAGTGGGGATTTGTTGACTGATTTTTAAAATTAATGAATAGTGATAACATACATTACATAAATAAATAAAATTATTTACTATTATTTTAAATTTATCAATAATTTTTAAATAAAACTTTTGCAAGTTAATTAAATACTCTTTTATTTAACATTAAATCTAAATCTCTTAACACATAAGTTGACCAAGGAAAAAGTTGGTAGTTCATTTTTTCTTTTTGGTTGGAGGGAATGTGATTATTATTAGTTATTACCCAAACATTAGGGGAGGTATTTGTAACTACACCAAACCTGAGGTGAAGTATATGTGATTATCCCTTATAATAATCTCGAACGGTTATCAATACTGCAAAATATCTTTTAGTAATCTTTCATTTTGATGATAGACAAAAAGATATATGATTGAGTTTAGTTGTTTATTAACTTTTGCTAAACATTAGATGTCATTTGTTCACATCATAGTGCTCGATCTTAATTCTTTTCAAAAAGTTTTGTTAGAAAGACGACTTTAATTATCTCAGTGGAAAAGAAGCAAATATTTCTCTCACTTAGGTTTGAAACTGGAAGCTGACTCAATCCAATATATTAACTAACAAAATATTTTAGTCGTTGATACGGCAAATATAAAATAAATCATTACAAAAGCAAAATGACTATTTAAAGTAGTGTGAAGACGTGCATGCACCTCTAATATAATCTATGCATCTATCTATACTAGTATATAAAGAAACGTAACTTTTGACATCAAACTTTTGATTTCCAGTTTTAACCTTATAATTAGAGTGCTGACACAATATCTTATTATTAAGTTCCTAATCTAACATTATAATTTAAGTAGAATCATTAACTACAATAATTATGGTAATTGTGATTTAGTTTCCCAAAATTTTAAACTTTCTATATAAATCCTCTATCATTATATATTTAATCTTTATTTATTCAAATTATTTTTTTTACCATATATAAATTAAAATAAATTTTTAATTACGCGAGAACCCTTCAATGAACTACTATAAGTCATTTTAATAAAAGCAAAAGCGTTTCTAGTATTATATTAATAAAAGCAATAATGTGTGATGTATCAGTGATTTTAATGTTTCTATATAATAGAACCCTTCAATGAACTACTATAAGTCATAAAACAAGAATTTATTTATGAAAATAAACTTAAGGTTTATTATTAGAGCTTTTACTCCTAAACCAACATTAGTCGTTAGTTAAAAAGTGATCATTGTAATCCATGTAGCATACACACACACATAGCTCATAGGTGCTTCAACTAAGATTCTGAAAATGCCTTATATGAAATGTTTCATTATAAGTTTAAATCTCACTACCAACATATTAATTAGTACATGTGCAAAAAAAGGTAAATTAAATGGCCACCTTTATTATGTTTAAATTTATAGGGCATATCACCTTCATGCGATGGAAAAAGAGAGGCATAGTACACATTTTGGAATTCTGCAAATTATTTAAAATACCAAACAAGATAATGAGCTCGTTTAACATAACACATGTACGTATTTTGGGTCGTAATATGACATGTTGAACACAACAAGGGGTAATCTATCCGTTTATATATTATTATACAGGGTAACGAGCGTATTTCACGCAACACATGGGTGTTATGACAAAAGCCCTATTGCTAATATAAGTATTTTGCGTCGTAATTTGTCATATTGAACACAACATAAGAGGTAAATATGTCAATTCAAATATTACACGGGGCTAACGTGCGTATTTCACGTAACACATGGGTGTTAGGACAAAAATCCCATTGGTAATCTAGAAATGAGATTAACCAAGATTCTGTTAATACTAGAAGTAATAACTAGACATTAAATATGTTTTGTCATGCATAAGACAAAAGAACATTGGCAAACACATAACCCCCACCATGTCTTTTTTTCTCATCCTTCCATTTGTTTGGTGTGTTAGCAGATTTAGGAGCCAAATCCGGAACCCATCAAACAATGTCTTTCTTTTGTTGGTTGAATCTTTTCAGTTCCCATCCAATCAAATTATTTTAAAAAAAATCAAAAATAAAATAAAGAATCATTTTTTTAATTTTTTTTAAAAAAAAACTAATGTCAGAGAGCAAAAAGGCTGTCATTGATTTCCCTTTTGCTTTTGCTGTCAATCAGACATTTTCAATAAAAACTTTTGACACCCTTTTTCAAGAAACATCACTACAACAAACAAACAAACACAAACCATTTTCAACACATCAAAAAAGAAGGTTCTTGTTTTTTTTTTTTCTGTTTGTTTGTTGTAAATTGTGGGTTTTTTCTATATTTCTCAAAAATCCATCAAACCACCATTTCCAAAAATCCCATGTGAAAAAGATTCCATTTTTATCAAAGCAAACAAGAAATAAGCAAAGCCATTGTCATTCTTTTTAGCAGCTTGTGGTTTGTTTGTCCTTTTTTGAGGTTGTTGTTGGCAACATGTTTGTTGATTTACTTGTGGGGTTGATATTATTGATACAGAGGAAATTTGATCTTGGGTGATAAAACAGGTTGGTCAAATATGAGTTTATAGGGGAAAAAAAAGGTGGAGTCTTTTGTAAGATAATGAACAAACAATTGACTGGCATTGTCAAGGTTTGTGAAGCAAAGTTGAAAAAAACAAGACAAACTGCAAAGAGAAGAGCAAACACCCTGTTTTCAGCAATGTCAGTGGCCCATGTTGATGATGATGAGATTCACAACCCTGGTGAGGTTTATCATGTTGAGAAGGTTTTCCCTAATGGAGACATATACATGGGCCAGTGGACAAATGGTTGTCCTAATGGCAATGGGAAGTATTTGTGGACTGATGGTTGTATGTATTTTGGTGATTGGTATAGAGGGAAAACTATGGGGAATGGGGAGTTTTCTTGGCCCTCCGGCGCAACGTATGAGGGCCAATTCAAGAATGGTTATATGGATGGCGAGGGAACGTATATTGGGTCCTCGAATGATACGTATAGAGGGGCTTGGGTATCGAATATGAAGCATGGTAAAGGGGTGAGGAATTATGCCAATGGAGATTACTACGAGGGGCAGTGGCGTAAGGGGCAGCCTGATGGTAAGGGGCGGTATCAATGGAAAAATGGGAATCAGTACATTGGCCATTGGAGGCGTGGGAAGATGAACGGAAACGGGACAATGATTTGGGCTAACGGGAATCGTTACGATGGTAGTTGGGAGGAAGGATTGCCTAGAGGAAATGGGACGTATCGGTGGGTTGACGGGAGTTTTTACGTTGGGGTTTGGAATAAGGACCCTAAGGAGCAGAGTGGGACTTATTATCCTTCGAGTCCTCAGTCGGGTAATAATCTCGATTGGGATCCTCAAGAAGTGTATTTGGCGTATTTGGTTGATTGTAATATTAGTCCCGGTGAGAAGATTTTGGTATACCCTTCAGAGAAAACGGTTAACTGGCCGTGTGGGGCAGAGTCGATGGAGAAGCAGTCGGCATATAAAAGTTATATAGAAAGTGATCGGAGGATAAGGAGAACGTCAGCCGATGGGGGAAAACTGAGCAGCGGCGGCATTAGCTTGCGATCAGAATCAGATTTGAGTTATGATGGTGGTAGTGAATCCTTTGATTTTGGAAGAGAAGGAGATGAAGGATTTGGAGGTGAAGATTTAGGTGTGTCACAGGAGGAGTTTATTCGGCCTCGTATCATAATAAAGCCGACAACGAAACAAGGGACCACTATATCAAGAGGTCATAAGAACTATGAACTCATGCTCAATTTGCAGCTAGGAATAAGGTATAAACTTCTCAAGGCCGATGCTTTATGTGTCTTAACCTCACGTATTCCATGCAATACGATCGTATTTTAAACTTATAATCTTGTTGTGTGTCTTAAGTTTGAGTTTTCAGCGATGCGACCATATGAAAAGAGCAACGAACTACTTGATCGTGATTATTAACAATATCTAGTTGATAAAAATAGATCAAGAACACCTCCACAAACTCTCTCCACTTATGACTTCAATCGTCTTTTTCGTGGGATTTTCGTTTCGTTCGACCTCTTTGGTCCTACTTGCGATTCAAAACTTACTATCCATCTTAATCTTACTAATTTTTCATAATGTGGATGCTTGTATGTTGTCTGATGCTTATGCTGCATTACATTTCTATTTGTATTTGGTTGTAGCTCATTTTTACCATTATTCAGACATTCTGTAGGAAGACCTGCCCCAGCTACATCCCTTGATTTAAAAGCTACAGCTTTTGATCCCAGGGAGAAAGTATGGACAAAATTTCCACGGGTTGGATCGAAGCATACCCCACCACATCAATCAATTGAATTTAAATGGAAGGATTATTGCCCTTTGGTTTTCAGGTGAGGTACTGATACATTGTACTGCTAATTAACATTTCCTTGGTTGGTTATGTTTTCATTTAAATCTTTCAACTTTTGACACCAGTAGCGTGTGAGGGCAGTTTCTCGAAAATATAGAAAATCGATGGGCTTTTTCTTTCCATAAGCTTTCTTTTATGATCTCAAGTTGAGTACATTTCCTTTCGATCTTTATTGAACTTTGAGTCTCAACAGGCGAACTGATTAGATACGATATACTTTCAGGACACTTAGAAAATTATTTAAGGTTGATCCAGCTGATTACATGATGTCTATATGCGGAAATGATGCTCTCCGGGAGCTCTCATCACCAGGCAAAAGTGGAAGCTTCTTTTACTTGACCAACGATGACAAATACATGATTAAAACCATGAAGAAGGCAGAAGTAAAAGTGAGTTCTTTTTCAAGATGTGAAAGTACACCGATGATATCTTTGCATGATACATGTTCTTTTCCTTTTAGATGAAATGTGATGTATTTTTGTAGTTTTAATGGCAAACTTCATTCAACTCCAATACTTCATAACAGGTGCTCAGAAGGATGCTCCCCGCGTATTACAATCATGTCCGTGCCTTCGAGAACACCCTTGTCACTAAGTTTTTTGGCCTTCATTGTGTGAAGATGACAGGATCTGCTCAAAAGAAGGTAATTAACTATTTCTTTTTGTGTTTTTAATTTTTAGTTAACTTTCAAGATTAATGATATCAAAGTTGCTACTTTTACTTATAACAATAAGCAGGTGAGGTTTGTTATAATGGGAAACTTGTTCTGCACACAATATGCCATTCACAGACGTTTCGACTTGAAAGGTTCTTCACATGGTCGCGTAACTGAGAGACCGGAATCTGAAATTGAGTCAACAACCACCCTTAAAGATCTTGATTTGAACTTTATTTTCAGACTAAATAGTTCTTGGTTCCAAGAATTTTGCAGGTAATCAATCATAGTATCACAGTTACAAGATAACTTTAGCCTTTGATTAATGAGATTCTGGTATCTCATACATGTAAATATTAACATTTCTCTGGTTGCTCTTGCATTGTGTAAATATTAATAATAACATTAATTTTTATGTGCAGCCAAGTGGATCGAGATAGTGACTTCCTTGAACAGGAGAGGATAATGGATTATAGTCTTCTGGTTGGTATTCACTTCCGAAAACTATCAGATTCTGGCGAACCTCTAAATACGGAGGCTAGTGCTTCTGAAGTTCAAACTCTTAATGGTACGTGCGCAGAAAAACTCGACGGATATTCCCCTTTCTTTGCTTTCCTCTACCCCAGCGGTCCATCCCGTAAAGAAATTCTCTCATTGTTAAAGTTATCGCCATATTATGCAGGTAATGAAGAGGAACCTACTGAAGGAGGAACTCCTCAAGTATCGGGGGCAGATTCGGATTTTCAATCCGATACTAACCTGTAAGAAAATGGTCACTATAACTATCATTTTTTTGTAAAACTTGTGCGTCCAAATTCAACCAAATGATGCTTCTGATTGCTAATATTTTCGAACTTTGGCAGATGTGCACCTATTAGGTTAGGTATCAACATGCCAGCACGAGCTGAACTAACGCTGAGAAGAAACAACGGTGAGCCTCAGCTAGTCGGGGAACCAACAGGGGAGTACTACGATATCATCCTGGTATTTGGTATAATTGACATACTACAAGACTATGATATTAGCAAGAAGCTAGAACATGCATACAAATCATTCCAATACGACGCGACTTCAATATCAGCCGTTGATCCCATACAGTACTCCAGACGTTTTCGTGAGTTTATATTCAGAATTTTTGCAGAAGACCCTTGAATATTTTGGAGTTAACCAGTAAAACTCATACCAACTTGGTAGGCCTTAATGTTGTAAACTGTAAGGTTGATTTGCAGCAAGATGGCCAAGAAAAGACAACTTTTGCTCACAAAATGCAGCGGCCCTCATTGGAGGACAATGTCTGAAGGGACACGCTGCAGTATTTAGCTTTTTCGTGATACTGTATTTATAGGTACAGATAGGTTGCACGACTCGGTTATGTTATGTAACAGGGGTACCCCACCCTGACCAATCCCACCAAGGCTGGTGCAAATGTAAAAGGGAACAGAAAGGTTAAGCTGAGTGCAAGATTGATTTTTGTATACTTGGTTTTTGATGTGTGGGGTTTCGGGGATTTTGGAACCAAATACGCTTGTACAGACGAGAGAAAAGAAGAACGAAACGATAAAGGTTTAGTTCAATGGCATACACATTCAAAGTTCAAACAGAAGTCATCAGTTATCCTTTGTACATTTTCTCATACACATGTTTTGCTGTTAGACTTGTGCAATTTTATTGTATTTTCTAGCTTTGTCTCATTTTCAAAGCTCCAACTGCTGCTACATGAAGACATCACATGAAGAAATTCTTTATTTTTACAGAAAAAAAAATGGTAATGTCAGTTATACAGCTTAGTACAATGTCTAAATCACTCACCAAAATATAAAAATAAAATAACAAAAGGGAAAAATGGTCAGAAAAAAACTAAAATCATACTGAAAGAGAAATAAATTCTTCTATCAGTTGACTCTGGCTGTGTGGAGCTCCATTAACTATTTTTGGTCAGATAAAACTTTTTTATTCAATAAATAAGAACTTAATTAGCTAAAAGATTACAATTACGTGCCTGCATGTACATACTGCTTGTAATATAATTTAATGGGATATCCCAAATTGTCAAATTGGTCGGCCAAAAGACTTTTTTAAGGGATACTTTTCATGTTATTTAACAAATGGTCAAAGTATATTATTTTCTTCTATTTTTCATGTTCGTGCTTGCATAGCACATATGATATTGATAGTGATTGTGACTTACAACATGGGTTCAATGTTGTATTTGAGTGACTGGCATTACAAATTTGTTAATCTTTTTGTATCATGTCCACTGATGAAGCTGACCTTTTTCTTTTTTCTCATTAATTACTCTAGCATTGGATAATACTCTGGAATATTTTACCGTTTCAAATTAAACTAACAATAATGAGTGAAGTTTCATCCAATAATATAGATAAAAACAATAAAAAAATAGAAAAATACATCCAACATTTGAGTCTGATAAAATATGTATTGAAGAACACTAAATAACTGAGGCAGCTATTAGTGTAATTACAAAATGAACTGAAGTATCGAGTTTAGTTCTTTACTATTTACATTTACAAGTATAGTCCCTAATAGCATATCACTCAATGTGTCCCTACACTACAAGATTCAAGAGTTTGATGACTAGTACACATAACTAGTGTTAGCGCCCAGAGCTTACCACGGTTCGGAGTTGTTGAAAAGGTTGGTTTTTCGATCAGGCTGTCTAGACCAACCCTCCTCCATCATAATGAGGTCAAGCCGAATCATTAATTTCTCTACCGCAACTTCCTCCAAGTCCTCGGTGGAATCAGCTTGCTGCCAAGACAGGTAAAAACTAATTATTCGGAAGAAAAAGAAACAGAATTATAGCAGAATAGAGTAGAGAAGCTTTACCTTTGTATCCTGATACAGCTTAAGGTACTGCAGTGATTCCTCGTAAAATCCACAATGGTAAAGGAGAACAGCGTAGTCTCTTAATTCCTTTGCATCGGTGTTCAGTAAGATGAGACGCTCGCATGCTGTTAGAAAGCGCATGGTTATAACGGGAATGAAGTACGTGCAACTGAAAAATACTGATGTTTGTTCCTTTTTCCGGTTTGTTCCTGTTAGAATATGTGTAGTGGTGTAGTAGGTGAGGTAGTGTGGTAGGTGAAGTGGTGTAGTAGGTATAGTGGAGATTAGTGGAGAATAATAGTGATTCATTACCTGATTCCTCTTGTATATATAGTTGTATCTGTAATCTGAATAATACACACAACAATTTCTTCTTCCATTTAACATGGTATAAGAGCAACGAATCCTTCGGCCAAATTATTTTTTTTTTTCTGGTTGCCAAGCCAACCAGTCAATCCGCTTCCGCAAACCGCCACCACCAATTCCGGCATCAATTCGCCGGTGATCTGTTCCGAAAATTCCGGCTTATCATCGCCGGTGTTCTGTTTCGCTTGACGAAACCTGCCTGATATCACCATCGTCCGCAGCCGCTCTTCCCGCCGCCGCCATTCTCTCCGTCGTCGCAGCTCTAACCGACGCCGCCGCCCTCCCCGACGCCGCTGCAACTGCTATCTCTCCGCGCCACCACCGCCGATCTCTCTCTTCCCGCATCCAACGCCGACGTACTTTCTCTCCGACGTCGCAGCTCTCAACGACGCCGCTGCCACTGCGATCTCTCCGCGCAACCGCCGCCGATCTCTAACTTCCCGCATCCACCGCCGACGTCCTCTCTCTCCGCCGCAGCCGTCGTCTCTCTCCGCCGCACCCGTCCTCTCTCTCCGCCGCCGCCAGCCGCGCTGCTCTCTCTATCTTTGTCATTTAAATTGCTCAATTAGGTCACGACAGAAAGGAATCCAAGGGTAAACCTTTTCTTTTTGCCTTTTGGTCCCTCAACCCTTTCGTATTCCTATTGGCCTCTCATCTATTTGCAGTTTTGCCCTTGCATTAATTTAAAAAAAAAAAAAAAAAAAAAAAAAAAAAAAAAAATAATGAGTGACGATACACCCAAACAATCTCTGATCATGACTGATGTGGTTCCCGTTATGTCCCGTATCACGGAGCATAAACTTACGGGAGCTAATTATCTCGATTGGGGAAAGACGATCCGCATATATTTACGCAGTATTTCGAAGGAAGATCACCTCACTGATGATCCCCCCGCCGATGAAACTCGAAAGGACTGGTTAAAAGATGATGCCCGACTGTTTTTGCAGATCCGAAATTCCATCGACACGGAGGTTGTTAGCCTTATTAATCACTGTGAGTACGTTAAAGATTTGATTGAATATCTTGATTTCTTGTACTCTGGAAAAGGCAATATCTCTCGCATTTATGATGTCTGCAAAGAGTTTTACCGTCCTGATCAAAGTAGTCACTCACTTCAGGCTTACTTTATGCACTTTCGCAAAATTTATGAAGAATTAAATGTTTTGCTACCATTTAGTTCCGACATTAAAGTGCAGCAATCCCAACGGGAAACCATGGCTGTAATGAGTTTTCTGGCAGGATTGGGTCCTCAGTTTGACATTGCCAAGTCCCAAATTCTTTCGAGCACAGATATCTCCTCTTTAAACGAGGTGTTTGCACGTGTACTTCGAACAAATTCCAGTTCTGTAATGGATTCTGCTACTCATCCATCTAGTGCACTTGTCTCTCGCAACAATGTTACAGTTGCACCTCCACCAACCGATCCGAATAGGGCCAATCTCCAACACCACACATCAGGGGGAATTGAATGTAATTACTGTCACAAACGGGGTCATACAAAGCAAAATTGTCGAAAACGTTTGAGCAAACAGGGCTTACAGGGGTCTTCAACTCCCTATCAGAGTTATCAGAATTATCAGGCCCCGCATCAGCCTCCTCATCAAAGTTATCGGCCTACATCTCAGCATCTTAGGTCATATTCTCACTCGGCCAATATTGCTTCTGTCTCCCAGGATTCATCTTCTGGTCAAGTCCTAACAGTCTCTGCTGATGAGTTTGCTAAGTACCTTCAGTACCAAGAAGCAACAAAGCATTCATCTCATCCTATCACAGCCATCGCAGAGTCAGGTAACCCGAATACGTGTTTGCTTTCATCCACATCCAAATGGGTCATTGATACAGGGGCTACTGACCATATGACAGGTAACCCTAATGTTTTCACTACTTTTCGACCCCACAATTCTCCCTCTCATGTCACTTTAGCAGATGGCTCTACTTCACATGTCTTAGGATCTGGCACTGTTTACCCTATTCCATCTCTCCCACTTTCTTCCGTCTTAAGTCTTCCTAATTTTTCTTTTAATTTGGTCTCTGTTAGTCAAATTACTCGTGCCTTGAACTGTTGCGCCTTATTTTTTCCTGATTATTGTCTGTTTCAGGATCTCTTGACGAAGAAGATTATTGGTAAAGGACATGTTTCAGGTGGGCTGTACATTCTGGATACTACTCACCCATTACCCAGGCCCATTGCTTGTTCCGCTATTGCCACGCCTTTTGAAGTTCATTGTCGACTAGGTCATCCGTCTCTTTCAGCTTTAAAGAAACTTTATCCTCAATTTCAAAGCTTGTCATCCTTAGATTGTGAGTCGTGTCAGTTTGCCAAACACCATCGTCAGTCCTATGTCCCTCGAGTCAATAAACGAGCTTCTGCTCCCTTTGAGCTGGTACATTCAGATGTTTGGGGTCCTTGTCCGGTTGAGTCAAAATCTGGTTTTAGATACTTTGTTACTTTTGTTGATGATTTTTCACGAATGACGTGGTTATATCTAATGAAAACTCGTTCAGAGGTGTTCTCTCATTTTACTACATTTTGTGCTGAAATCCAAAATCAATTTCTTACATCGGTAAAGGTCCTTCGAAGTGATAATGCCAAAGAATATTTTTCCAACTCTTTTACATCTTATATGGCACAACATGGCATTCTTCATCAATCATCTTGTGCAGACACACCTCCACAAAATGGTGTTGCTGAACGAAAAAATCGGCACCTTCTTGAAACAGCCAGAGCACTTCTATTTCAAAATCATGTTCCAAAATACTTTTGGGCGGAGGCTGTCTTAACAGCCTGTTTTCTAATTAATCGGATGCCTTCCTCGGTTCTTCAGGGCTCAATTCCTTACAGTACCCTATTTCCCACTAAGGCCTTATTTCCTATCGAACCACGTATATTCGGTAGCACATGCTTTACTCGGGATATTCGGCCAAATGTAACAAAGTTAGACCCCAAGTCGATTAAATGTGTCTTTTTAGGCTACTCTCGGTTACAGAAAGGGTACTTGTGTTACTGTCCTCACCTTAACAAATTCCTTGTATCTGTTGATGTTGCATTTGCTGAACATTTACCATTTTTCACTACCACCTCTAATAGTGATACTAGTCAGGGGGAGACAGATGATTTGTTAGCTTATCACATCACATATCAAACACATCGTCTGGAGTCACCCACACCACCAATTCATCATGTGTATACCAGACGTCCACGTCCGCTTGTTGCATGTCCTGATCCAGTAGCTCCTTCTTCATCAGACCCGTCAGGCAGTGACCTTGCACTCCCTATAGCTGTTCGCAAAGGTAAACGACAATGCACCTACCCCATTTCATCATTTGTCTCATATACACATTTATCTTCCCCTTCATGTTTATTTATTGCTTCCCTTGATAGCGTGTCCCTTCCTAAAACAACTAATGAAGCTTTGTCACACCCTGGCTGGCGTGCCGCTATGATAGAGGAGATGAATGCTTTAGATGCTAATGGTACTTGGGATTTAGTGACTTTACCTGCAGGAAAGCATACTATTGGGTGTAAATGGGTTTTTGCCGTTAAAGTCAATCCGGATGGCTCTGTTGCTCGACTAAAAGCACGTCTTGTTGCTAAAGGATATGCTCAGATTTATGGGATAGATTATTCTGATACATTCTCTCCAGTGGCTAAGTTGACCTCTGTTCGTCTATTTATCTCTTTGGCAACTACTCATGATTGGCCATTATATCAGCTTGACGTAAAGAATGCTTTTCTTCATGGGGACTTAGAAGAAGAAGTGTATATTGAGCAACCACCTGGTTTTGTTGCTCAGGGGGAGCATGGGAAAGTCTGTTATCTTCGTAAAGCTTTATATGGATTGAAACAGAGTCCTCGTGCTTGGTTTGGTAAATTTAGTCAAGAGATTGAAAGTTTTGGTATGAAAAAGAGTAAGTTAGATCATTCTGTATTTTATCGATACTCTTCGGTTGGCATCATCCTTCTTGTTGTCTACGTGGATGATATTATTATTACAGGAAATGATGCTCAAGGAATAACATCCCTGAAAACTTTTCTTCAGAGTCAATTTCACACGAAGGACTTGGGATCATTGAAATACTTCTTAGGAGTAGAGGTGATGAGAAGTAAGAAAGGCATTTTCTTGTCTCAGCGAAAATATGTTCTTGATCTCTTGACTGAAACAGGAAAATTGACAGCCAAACCATCTAATACCCCGATATTACCTAATGTACATTTGTCTCAGGATGGAGATTTATATGAAGATCCTGAAAGGTACAGACGACTGGTTGGAAAACTAAATTATCTTACAGTCACACGACCAGATATTGCATACTCAGTTAGCACTGTAAGTCAATTTAGTTCTTCTCCAACAGTTCATCATTGGGCAGCTTTGGAACAAATATTGTGTTATTTGAAAGGAGCACCCGGACGGGGCATACTGTATAAAAAGCATAATCATAAACGTTTAGAGTGCTTCTCAGATGCAGATTGGGCAGGATCCAAAATTGATCGGAAGTCTATTACTGGATATTGTGTTTTCTTTGGAGGAAACCTGATTTCTTGGAAAAGCAAGAAACAAAATGTTGTGTCTCGATCGAGTGCTGAATCAGAATACCGAGCTATGGCTCAATCAACTTGTGAGGTAATGTGGATTCATCAACTACTGACTGAAGTTGGCCTTCAAACTTCGGTACCTGCAAAGCTATGGTGTGATAACCAAGCGGCACTTCACATTGCCTCAAATCCCGTGTTTCACGAACGAACCAAACATATTGAGATCGATTGTCACTTCGTCCGTGAGAAAATACAACAGAATTTGATTTCGACGGGATATGTGAAGACTGGAGAACAACTTGGAGACATTTTCACAAAGGCTTTAAATGGGGCTCGAATTGATTATCTTTGTAACAAGTTGGGCATGACTAATATCTATGCTCCACCTTGAGGGGGAGTGTTAGAATATGTGTAGTGGTGTAGTAGGTGAGGTAGTGTGGTAGGTGAAGTGGTGTAGTAGGTATAGTGGAGATTAGTGGAGAATAATAGTGATTCATTACCTGATTCCTCTTGTATATATAGTTGTATCTGTAATCTGAATAATACACACAACAATTTCTTCTTCCATTTAACAGTTCCAACACTAACTCAATCTAGTGGTACTGTCATGCTATTTAAGATCTGAACAAAGTAACTCAGGAAAAAAATAGCTTGAATTGATTCCCAACTCATTCTGCCGCACGAATAAACCATATAGTCCACATCAAAGTTTGAATTGATTTGAAACTTCATTGTGCCAAATATACTACATAGGTCAAGTTGACTTTTACTGATAAGGAATTTGAAAGACGACTAAGAGGACTCACAAACCTGATAGTGCACGGCGCATATCACCAAAACGAACACTGGTCCAAACACCTCGTTGCAGCCTATGTCGGGCAGCCTTTGCAGATGCAAGCTCCATTGCACTGCATTGGACAACAAAATTGAAACGGGATAACTTCTCAAATACAAATACTTTAGAGAAATTACTAATGAACTACAAACAAATACCTTTGTTTATTGTTGTTGGATCCATTGAAACAGTGAGCAGCATGTGCTGCCCTTAGGAATGGAGTTCTAGCATGATCGAGTTGAAATGGCCAGAAAGCATGCTTCAAATCTTTTAATATCTGCAGATAACAGAAATAACTAACATAGAATATTTATAGAGATACGCATAGAATCAAGGACTTCACTATGTGAAATTGTAATCATACGAGTAATACACAAAATATTTGTTTGAAAAGGGGTAGATAACTTGGCAAGAATCAAGTTCTGAATGTCATCCTGGGCTAAACAAACTTTGTATCAAAATTATAAGGACAAAAGTTATGAAAGATGTCCAGTATACGAAATATATCATGAGCAGTAAGGAAATAACTGAGTGCCAGAAGAAAACAGTTCATAGAATAGATCATAATTCAGTGGTGTATATATGTAAAAGCTGAAATATATTCCAGTTTCTTCCAGTGACAGAACAGCACAGACTCATGTCATCAATATTTTGAATTCCTTAATAAGCAAGAGCACATGATGCATCTGGAAACTATATCCAAAAGGGAATAGCATGTAAGTCACTTCAATATCTTGAATTTCACTATTATTCTCATTCAATTTTTTTACTTGATGATAATGCAGAAGGCACCTAATATCTAACTTCATACTGAAGCCCCAGAGACCACTCTCCCGCTCCAGCCACAGCATTAATAAAAATAATGACATTTGAATGTGGTCCTCAGTAAAAGAAGGATTAAAAAAAGGACTACATGAGGCTAAGTACCTTGAAAAACACTGGATAGCCAACTTTACGGAAGGATGAGACTTGTGGATAGCGAAAGAATGACATAAAACCAACCAGTGAGGTGAATTCCCCTCTATGATATACGTAATATTATTTTTTAAAGTGATCCAATTTGAAGAGATTAGGGAGTAATGAAGACAACCAAGTATATACACTGAGGACCAAGATGTTTACATTAAGCATACTGAGAAAGGGATCTAAACTAAAAGTTCAAGTACATATGTAGAACTAATCACCTCCACCAATAAAGCTTGTGACGTCACAATATGTAGTTGATCAGATTCAGTACTCTTTTGTTTCTGATACCCTCTTGGAACACTATGAGAATCGTGGGGGAAGAAAATTTCCACGTCAAAATTTAGGACATCCAACATGCGAAGCATCTTTAAAATCTCCGAGTATATAAGGGAGAGCATAGAAACAGAACCTGAGCGATGTGTCAAGACCTGTTTGAAACCCGAATACGGTCAATAAGAACAGTGAACCATACACCTTTAACAAGGAAAAAATGTCATGGTGGACATAGAAATGCATACTGAATTGAGATACAGAGCACGCTGCTCTATTTGGTTTCTCGCATTCGTTCTTCGAAAGCCCTGAAAAAGATGAAACCGGCATACAGTTGAAAGAAAATCCTAATAGCAATATGAAGAAGACGAAAGCTAACTAGGACCACCAAGACAGAAGTCTTTAACCCCTAACACGCAGTTCCGCTTATACAAACAAACAACCGAAGCTTTAATCACACTAATTTGGGTAGGCTACATCCTCAGGATCCACAAAAATTAATACCCCAGATTAAAGGAAGAATAATAGATGAACAAGAGACACTCTCTGTCCTGTAAAGGATAGCGTTAGAATTGATAATGAGAATTTGAAATACACAGGTTCATTCAACAAACAAAGGATGGAAAAGTCAATCTTAAACTACTGGAACTAAGACTTCTGCCTGAGCTAATAGAAAAGTTAGTACTGAATAATAAAAGAAGGAAAAAAAAAAGACTAGTACATTACAATATATCATTTCCAGTTCTAATTTTTGCTTTTCGTTTTGTGGGTAAAGTCACAGCTTAGGCACAAAGAAATTAAAATTAGGAAACCATGAAGTGCACAAAGCAAAGCACAGTGATATTAGCACTTCATATCCAAGTTACAACACCATGGACTGCAAAGCAACATAACCCACAATCTATTTCAATTATCCGTACCAGCAAATAAGGAAATGATCAAATGAATAGATTATTAATAATGTAAGAACTATTCCAACTCTTGTAACAACTCTAACATCTTAACCGCGCTTCCAGGGTTGAGGGCACCTAGTAAATCAAACATCACTCCCACTGAGACTTGCTATGGGGATGAAATACAGTGTGGCAACAGAAAATATACAATAATAAGTGCACAAAGAGTATATGACCTTACTTTACTGATGAATAGGTATCTTTCCAAACATTCGAGAAAATTCTCCGGAGAGGCTTTAAATGAAGACCTGTAATGAGAGCAATATCCCAGAGAGAGGTTGTCTAATCTCTGAATAAAATCATCAACTGGAAGTGGAACTGACGAGTGGGATATGAGCGAATCATCCTCAGCTGCTATATGAAGAGCTACTCGGCCCAAATCAACCTCTCTGTTTACACTTATGCTGGTTCCCCTCTCAATCTCGGAGAATTTTTCGATCTGCCTGCAAAAAGCATCCCTTGAAACCTGTTAAGTCAGATTGGATTAGACCTAAAAATATATATTGATTCATTCCAAAGGAAAACAGCATCGACGAACAACAACAATGTGTTTGGATAAACATATGCGGTGGTTGGAGAAGAGAATAAGTGACTTTCATACATTTTCATCAACAGAGGATATTAGCCAGGTGAAGAAATATCTCAGAATTTTCTGTAACACAATTGCATAAATCCAGACAAAAATTCCCAGCTTAACAATGCACGAGATATTTGCTCTTCTTTTATCCTAAAAGTTTCTTACCTTACAACAGCTTGGTTCAAGCTTAAAACTAGACCTTAGAATGTAAAATAAAGCCAATGCAGAAGAGAAAGCAGTTATATTCATGGTTAACAATGCAAATAGAGTGTTATCTGCTTTTTTGGGTGAAATACAACATCTTTTCCTTCCAGACAATTATCATATCCTTCAGTTGAAAATGTCTCATAGAATAGTAACTCATTATTATGAGGCTGGTAATCATGGTTGTTAGCTCACTGCTATGAAGTTCTCCTTATTATTCAAGCGACATGCAAACATAAATTAGCAACAAAGCGAAGGAAGAGATGGCCAATCAGAGGCAGTCTCAAAAGTGACCATAAAGACAGTACTCCATAACTATGCGAAATTACACAGCTTTGTAATAACTCTTAACAACGAAAAGTAAAAGCTAACTCTCAATGTAAAAGAAGTTTGTGCAATAAAGCTTGCTACAGTATTGTAATCCCTCGGCCCAATAAGCTAAGAACTAGACATACAGTCCTTGTCCTCCTCATAGCTCCAAGGTAGATTGTTTTCAATTCCATCGTAAGGCATGTACACAGGAAGCGGAAAATCCACACCAGACGTCACCTTCTCCCCACATAAAAGGAATTGAACCGTGTATACCCCATAAAATAACCTACATCCCTTTTCAAAAACTTCGAATCTATGCTTATGAGGCCAAAGGCTGCCAATGGAAATTATCAAAAAATCTCGAATATGCTATATAAGTAACCGACTGGTCGACAAGCATGCGATCGACAGAGAACTTCACCCACGTGACACGCACGAATATACTAACGAAAGCACCGCAAAAACTCGGAGCTACCGAATCAGAATCTATGCTGAACATAAAGAAAGTAACTATCCTCCATTTCTGCAAAATGCATATAAATGATCCAAACATTGAGCATATTAAATACCCATCACAGCAAACTCCATAATTAACACAAAGTTCCCAACTTTTTCAATAATAAATCAAAATTCAACCAAAATATCACTAACCAACCTAAAAATATCCCAACTTTTTCAATAAATAAAATTAACAAAAAAAAGAAATAAAATTAAGTACCCTAGCATGAGTGGTGTTGAGGCCAGAAGAATCCAGGGCATCGTGAAGCACAAATTTCAGCTCGTGCGTCGCAGCAGATAACTGGCACTTACAACTTGCAGCTCCATTTGAGGGGTAAAAATGGGATTTGGAGAAATTGCAGGGGTGTGAGGCGTAATTATACAAAACTGTAGTTGTTGAAGAAGAAGAAGAAGAAGAAGAAAGGGTGAATGATTTGGATGAAATCCATGCAAAAGCCATAATTTTGATGTTACCAAATTTAACAGTAAAATGAGAATTTCTTTTTATGATTTTTGTGACCTGATATATATATATGGATTATTGAGAGGGAGGAGGATATTATATTATATTATATATATATGGGCTACAAATAGGGTACCCCACTCAAATAATAAATTTGTTATTTATATTATGTATAAATATGTTTTAAATATTTAAATGTTGTAAATCGCAACAAACACCCCTCCGAACTATAAAAAAGTCTCGTAAAGTGCTCTTGTACTAGGAAAAAATATGAAAAATACACCAACGCCTATGTATCCTTGACCCCTGCCACCATTGAACGTTAGGAGTATACGTGACATATTTTGATTAAAACTTGAATACGACTCGATTTAATAGCTTGCTTTCTTTCTTTTTTATTTTGGAAAGAAAAGCATTAATTAAATAAGGTAGTTATTCTTTTGAAATCTCTTAGTACAAAATTTCATAAATCAAATAATTTGTAATGAGCTGTTCATATTATCAAGTCCTATTAAACAAACAAAACAAACAAAAAGAGTATTCAGGATCATTCTCCCACTTGAGGAATATCAAACACTTTGTAGTTTTGTCTCAAATTAGCTTCTTCTTTTTCCCTTCTTTTTTTTTGTACTACTTTACTGATATGCAAGTGATTCAATACAAATACTTGAACATGGGTATAATTTCATATAGTGAAAGTCTTAGAAGTAAATGAAAATTGGTGTCTGCAATATTTTTCTGTACATGAGGTTTCTAAGGGTACTTCTTATGACACGAATAGGTCCCAAATATACATGATTGCGTAGAAAGTTATCGGGGAATCGAACTTGTCAATTGAAAAGGATTGAATCTATATGAAGTATGAACCAGATCAATCATGCAAATGATCCTAACACGCGAGATTATGGTACGAACGCGAGCCTTCCAAATCACGTTCGCGGTTCAAACAAGAAATGATGTTTTTACTTTCATCAGAAAATCAACAGCAGATTCATGAGTGCAATTCTGATTCCACTTTCAAGCTTCGTTATGCTGGTGTTTTTTACTTTTGTAAGCCAACTACAAATCCCATCCTTCTACACATAACAACAAAAACGACCTTATGCCATCTGAGACTTCTCATCATCTGTACAAGTAGAAACCTCTAAACTTGCATTGTCCTCAACAGAAGTCTTAAAACTACGCGATCTTTTATTCTTCAAAATAGCGACAGATTCCATCATCAGAGATATATACTCTTTCCTCACTTTAGCCAACGGATGCGGCTCTATAGCCGCCATCTCATCATTATCGCAATACGCCTCTTTAAGAATAGCAGTACAAGTGTTATTCTTCAATGACAAGTAAAACATATGAGGATGCCTCACAAACGCCCTATGTAGCTTCTGCGGCAATCCCAAATACTTCCTCAAAACCAAAATCAACCTCCTTTCAGCAGCTTGCTCGACAAACAGACACAACAGCTCGTGAAGCACTCCCACCACACGTTTCTCCGACAAATCACTGTCGGAATCCAAACACGAGAAATCCTTGTAAGGCGACACATACGGAAGCCTCTGAAACTCAACCAACCAATCCTTAATCTTATGCTTCAGCCTCAACCCTTTCGACGGAAACAACGGGAATGCAATCGCCTCGTCCACACCTCCACCTCCGTACACGTCTCTCCTCATAGCATTCCTCTCCAACACCGACAAAACCTTCCCGCCTTCCCCATCATCAAAAACAGCCAACCCCTTCAACCCATCCTCAATATCCACAACCTTAAAACACCCAAACTCTCCAATAAAACCCAATGGGTCCTTAAAAAACTCATCAGGCAAACCCAAATACCACCTCAACCCTTTAATAATCTTCAAAGGCACCACCTTTTTACTACCACTCATCAACACCAATTTTTTCACTCTCTCCAAGATTTCACCTTTATACACCTCATACACAATTCTCTCCTGTTTGTCTAGCTCAATGGCCTTATGGGTCAGTCTAAACCAAGGTAAATTGTAAAGGGGTCCCTCAAACTCCTCAAAAAAAGAAGGGTAATTTCTTAAGAATCTTGCAACTTTGATAGTTATGCCAAAGTCTGAACCTTTTTTTGAAATGGATGAAATTGGGATAGAGTAATTGTCTTGTGGGGTTGATGAGGATGAAATGAAGTAGTTTTTTAAGGAGATTATGGGTTTGAGTTCAAGTGATTTGTGAATTGAATCAATGGAGTCGAAAAATGGGTCTTTTTTCCATTTCATGGATACATTAACATATGTTTGTATGTGGGATTTGGTGTATTGGGGTTGGTGTGAATGGTGAAAAATTATATTTTTGGAGGAGAAGAGGAGATTGTGAACAAGGGTTTTGGAAGGTTTCATTGAGCTTGGTGAACAAAGGGTTTAACGGATTATTTGGCCAATAAGAACAATGAACCATACACCTTTACAAACAAGAAAAAATATTATGGTGGATATAAAAATGCATACTGAAATGAGATACAGAGCACGTTGCTCTATTTGGTCTCTCGCGTTCGTTCTTCGAAAGCCCTGAAATAGATGAAACCAGTGTAAAGTTGAAAGAAAATTCCAACAGCATTATGAAAATACGAAAGCTAACTAAGACCACCAAAAGAGAAGCCTTTAGGAGGGCAATAGTTTTCCAACACAAATTTCTCTTACACAAACAAACAAACAAATCTCTAATGACACTATATGCGTAGGCTACATTTTCAGGATCCATAGACACAAAATAAATCCCCCGGACTAAGAGAAGTATAACAGATGAACAAGAGGCATCACAAGCAATACTCTCCGTCCTCCAACAGATGGCCTTAGAATTGAGAAGGAGAATTTGAAAACCACAGGTCCATTCAACAAATAACGCTAACTTAGCTATCAAGGTTGCGGATTGAGAAGGAGAATTTGAAAACCACAGGTCCATTCAACAAATAACGCTAACTTAGCTATCAAGGTTGCGGAAAGTCAATGCTACACTACTGAAACTGTAACTTTTTCCTGAGCTAATAGAAAAGTTGTGAGTAAAAAAAAAGAAACATTTCTATGTTACAATATATCCTTTCCAGTTCTATTTTTATTTTTCTTTCCTTGGTAAAGTTGCAGTTTATTGGTATAAGGTACAAAGAAAATAAAATTGGAAAACCATGCAGTGCACAAAGCTAAGCACAATGATAGTAGCACTTCATATCCAAATTAACAACACCATGGCACTGCAAAGCAACATAACCCACAATCTAGCACAGTTCCCAGTAGCAGCAAATAAGGAGATGATCAAATGAATAGATTATTAACAATGTAAAACCATTCCAATCCTTGTAAAAACTCTAAAATCTTAGCCATGCTTCATGGGTTGAGAACACTTAGTAAATGTAACATCACTCCCACTGAGACTTACTGTAGGATGAAATACAATGCAGCAACAGAAATTATAAATTAGTAAGTGCACAAAAAGTATATGACATTACTTTACTGATGAATAGGTATCTTTCCAAACATTCAAGAAAATTCTCTGGAGAGGCTTCAAATGAAGACCTGTAATGAGAGCAATATCCCAGAGAGAGGTTGTCTAATCTCTGAATAAAATCATCAACTGGAAGTGGAAATGACAAGTGGGATATGAGTGAATCATCCTCAACTGCTATATGAAGAGCGACTCGGCCCAAATCAACCTCTCTGTTTACACTTATGCTTGTTCCCCTCTCAATCTCGGAGAATTCTTCAATCTGCTTGCAAAAGCGTCCCTTGAAACCTGCTACGTCAGATTGCATTAGACCTAGAAACATATTGTTTTATTCCCAACGAAAACAGCATCGACGAACAAGAACAATGCGTCTGGACAAATATATGTGGTGGTCGGAGAAGATAATAAGTGAATTTCGTTCATTTTCATCAACAGAGGATACTAGCCAGGTGAAGAGACATCTCAGTAACTTTCTTGTAACGCAATTGCATATATCCAGAAGTTCTCAGCTCAACAATAGGATTTGTACACAACATATTTGTTCTCCTTTTATTCACAAACTTTCTTACCTTCCAACAACGGCTTGGTTCAAGCTTAAAACTAGACCGTGGAACGTAAAACAAAGCCAACGGAGAAGAGAAAGCAGATATATTCATCAAGGGTTATGGTTAAGAATGCGAAGAGAATGCTGTCTATTTTGGAAAGAAGTATAACATTGTTTTCTTTCAGAAAATTGTCATCCGTCAGTTGAAGATTTCTCAAAGAAAGTAAGTCTTTAGGATTAGGCTGATAAACATGGTTGTTAGCCCACTGCTCTGATATTACCATTACTCAGTGACATGCAAACATGAACTAGCAACAGAGCGAAAAGATAGCCAATCAGAAGTAGTCTCAAAGGGACTGAGACAGAACTCCATAACTATGCGAAATTACACACCTTCATAATTAACTCTTAATAACGACAAGTAAAAGCCAACTCTCAATGTAAAAGAAGTTTGTGCAATAAAGCTTGCTATAGTGTTGTAATCCCTCAAACCAATAAGAGATAGAATTTCGTTTTGATCATAACGCAACTAGACAGGACGCGAAGGAATTCATGTCAGACTTAACTATGACGTGGCACCATCTCCCACACGAATGAGGTCCAGTAAAATGCAATCGATACAACACAATCAACACAAACAACACCACTTTTCAAACTCTTCAAATGCATGCTTACAATGCCAATAGCATTAAGTAACCGACTGGTCGACAAGCATGCAATTGATAGACAACGATGAAAATATACTAACGCACCGCAAAAACTCGAGTTACTAAATCAGAATCTATGCTGAAAAAAAAAAAAAAAAAAGTGATTTTGTAAACTTGTGCAAAATGCATACTAAAGTTACTAACAACATATATGAATTACCCATCACAACAAACTAATAATTAAAAACAAATTTCAATAATAAAATCAAATTCAACGAATATTAACTAATCTAATATCCAACTTTTCAATAAATTACAAGCAAAAAAAGGAACTTTAAAATAAATTAACTAAAAAAGCAAAAATATAAGTACCCTAGCATGAGTTGCGTTGAGGCTAGAAGAACGAACTTCAGCTGGTGCGTTGCAGCAGATAACTCGCACTTGCATTTTGCAGCTCCATTTGAGGGGTAGAAATGGGATTTCTAGAAATTGCAGGGGTATGAGGTGTAATTATAAAATATTGTTGATGAAGGAGAAGAAGACAATGTGAGTGAACAAGGGTTTTAAGGAATTATTTTTCTCTTGTAATTCAATAATGTTTTATTTAATTAATAGCTTCTATTAATAGAAAAAGAAAAATATAACACTTTACTTCCACAAATTAGCTTTTTCTATAATTTACCCATCAATTTTATCAAAGATGTGCAAGTACCCTATGTCTGTTCATTTTTAATTTGTAGACGTGTCAGCAGTTCGATCGTTATATCGACTTTATAGGAAAGTTCACACATAACTGCATAGGCTGGGGAATATGTTGCAAAAGAATAAGGTTATGGAGGTAAATTGTAAAAAGTGTCATACTTTGAGGGATTCAATATTTTTTTCTCATAAAAAATATTAAACATTAATAGCGTATCATTTGTGTGTTAAAAGTAGTTTACACGGGTTATTTCTCTTATATTGAAACAAATAAGTTTGATATGTTTTTATTATTTCTTGTGTCTATGATAGTAAGTAGTTATATTTCTTCAAAAACAAGAGAAAAATAAAGCTAAGTGTTTCGAAAGGAGGAATTTATGGACGAATTATCAAAAGCAAACAGGTATTGGGGGCATTCGACTACACATTTATGGATAATAATCGTGTTAAACCTCGTATAGTGTAGGGTGTTTCACACACTGTTTTGAAACCTGGACCGGCCGGTCCGACCGGTTAGACCAAGAATCGGTGCCTTGTGCAGTCCGGTTCTGTCCTAAAAAAGGGTTGCTAGTCTCCAGCGAGCTGATCGAAAAACTTTTTGGTCTGACCGGTTGACCCGGTGAACCGATTCGGCCTACGAACCGGCCTGTCCTTTTTTATTTTTGTTTTGCTTTTGGTCAATTGCAAACCAACCTCTCTATTTTTTTGCTAATTACAATACTGCCTCAAAAATTAGAAAAACATTTTGAAAGGCCATAACTTCGCGTAGGAACATCCGTTTTGGACGCTTTTTTTTTATTTAGGGTATCTCGGCGAGATCTATCCACTGCAAACAGCCTACGGCGGTTTAGGCCAACAAATTTTCAAAAAAACACAATTTTCCATACTTAATTTAATTTTGAAGCGAAACGAGTATGCATTCTAGAATTTCAAGCCTAGTAATTCGTCCAATGCGGTTTTTATATTCTAGATTTTATTGCCAAGTGACGTTATTGTCTTGAATTTCGTGATACGGTTAGTCAATATTAAAAAAAAAATAGCTCTCTTTTTCTTATGTGGAATGGTTTTTACCTTATCACTTATTTTCTTTTCTGTCATCAATATATTTTATCTCAACTAGCTCACTTTATCATTTAATTTCTCATTCATCCCAAATTAGTTTTGAACAATTAAATATACTAGGTTCACCTGCACAAAAGGTGATTCTAATTTTATAAATAGAAATTAATCAAAATAAATTATATAATATTGGTGCAACACCAATTTTCCAACAAAACAAACATTAGAAGAAGCAATTCGTGATTTGCTTGATGAATCCACCCAGAGATATGTGCCCTGTTCAAACACCACTAAACAGAAATACTAATACAAAGATGAAAGATTATAAGCTGCTCATTATCATCGCCAAACTGCAGTACAGATGACGAAGATTATAAAGTTGTCAGCTGAATTCTGCAAGCTACCACATAAACATTTCACATTCGACATTTTGGTACTAAAAAAAGGCCAGTAATAGCACCTCTGAAACTGTACATTTACTGCCCAAAATTTCTAAATATGAACGAACCGATGTCTAAATGGCTAAACCCCACTGTACATCCTCCACTACATTGTACTCAAAACTATTAAATAAATAAAACCCAGACTGCATCACATCCACGATGAATAACTAAGTTGTTCTTTTAGTCATAACAAGAAAGAGAATACCCTACGACTCTACAACCTTCAACCCTAACTCCATCCCGGAGTAGTGGAATCATCTGGGCCAGGCATCCGATCATTATTCCATCCTGGAGTTCCAGAATCTTCGTTCTTCCATCCAGGAGTACCAGATTCTGTTTTGCTCCATCCTGGAGTTGCGGATTCTTCTTTTCTCCACCCCAGAGTTACGGAATCTGCTTTTTTCCATCCAGGAGTTCCACCGTCATCTGGGGTAGGGGTAGGGTCCCTATTCCAGCCAGGGGTTCCCCCATCATGCCTCACAGGTGTACCACCCTGATCTCTTTTCCAGCCAGAACGAGGTTGCGGTTTTCTGAAATACTTGGGAATGAAAGATTCAGCCTTATCGGGGTACTTCTCTCTGAGGAAGTTCTCCAGGCATTTACGATACGAAAAGTCTTCTTTACTCTCGTTCACAGAAACAGCATAGAAACACCTACTATCCTGGAACTCTTGGTGCTTGTTAACCTGGTTTCAAAACTCAAATATATTAGCTTAAGAAAGAAAATGCTACAAACAAGTCAAGCCTCACTGATATCAGAAACCATAAAAGGGCAAAGATAAGAAGCATTGGGCAAAAGGCTATTGAGATTTACAAAAACTTAAAATAACAGATTATTACTATTATTGTGGTGGCGTTATTCCATGAACTAATTTAGCTGTGCATAACAAGTTAATCCCATGATTCATTTAATAATGAAAGAAGGAGACGATCTCATCCAACTTTCTTGAGCAAATAAAAAGAACTAGGGTCTTAAATTTGCATGCTGAGGCATAATTTTTGTTTATCTCCAACTATAAGACAAAGTATGAGCAACCAGATATTCTAAGGATCGTAGTAAAAGTACATGAAATAGATATTTATTTCAAGTCTTAAATATTCCAAAAAAAATGTAAATGTCCAAAGTTTTTAATGAGGGTTAACTCTTGCTTACCATGATATAATCAATTCCAGCTCCCATTTTTGCAGATTTGTCGGGATGGTAATTGAATACGTTATCAATAATGTACTTCTGATCATCCGGAGGCAATGGATCACCGTCATTGTACCTTCAAGGAAAAATGTAAATGAGTTGAAACAGCCTATTTTTCTGCTCCACATTGTAAGCAAGGAACAAAAGCAGTGAGCATTTTCCTACAGTTACTTCAAGAGGAGATGACCGGGCAAAGTTCGAAAGACTGTTACTTTTAGTTTACAAAATCAGAGGGGCAAGATTTCACAACCCAGAAATTTTTGAGATGATTCATATATGCACAGGCAAATTTATTTCATTAAAAAGAAGTATTTGCTACCAATATGCAATTATCCTAATTCCCAACTTACCTATATTTTCAGTTACTACTGGCCAACAGCTTTTATTGCCTGATCAGTTAAAAGAAGGCTGTTGACTGAACTACTCCACCTAGTACATTTCAGCCTTCTTTTTGCCTAATTTAAGTGTCTTAACTGATATTTCTATTAGAGGTTTAAAATTGTTAAAAACAGAAAAGGAAATTACCCAGTCGCAGAAAGTATCTTTCTTATGTTCTTCATAATCGATTCAGTCTCAGAAAGAATATCCTGTTCCTCTACGGTGAATGCATCCAATCGTTGCCTAGTTAAGGTGAATATTCCAGGGGTGTTGGGATCATCGGTACGATTTCTATCATTTCTCCATTCTCCAGTATTAGTGGGTCCCCGACCTCGGAAATTTTCTCGACCACGTCCACCCCGACCTTGGCCCCTAGCTCGACCCCGGCCCCGACTTTGACCCCATTGAGAACCAACATCTTTCTCATCCTGAGACACAGCGGAGTCACTAAACTGATTCTGACTCGCAGAATCCCAAGTACGAACTTGAGACTCTTTCTTCTGACCCCACTGAGAAAGCACATCATTTTCAGTTGAATTACCAGCTTTTGGGGCACCCCAACCAGTAGAGTCATCAGACTGCTTTTTAATGGCAGAGCTCCAATCATTAGCTGGAGATTCCTTTTGATCCCATGTGTCTTTCCCACCCGAAATATCAGCTTTTGAAGAACCCCAACCAGTGGACTCATTAGGCT
Source organism: Linaria vulgaris (assembly GCA_948329865.1). NCBI lineage: Eukaryota > Viridiplantae > Streptophyta > Magnoliopsida > Lamiales > Plantaginaceae > Linaria > Linaria vulgaris. Next base: position 125,354,957 of record OX415250.1, on the reverse strand, counting down.
TCTTCTCACTTGCAGAACCCCAATCGTTGACTGGAGACTCTTTCTTTTGCCCTGTGGGAGACTGTTCATCAACCGTATTCCAGTCACTTGTCTGATTAGCAGCTTTAGCCTCCCAGAGATTCCCCGAAGCACTAGCCTTGTTGGCTTTTGACCCCCACCCTTCTACAGGGGACTCATTGGGCTGCTTCTGACTTGCAGAACCCCAATCGTTGACTGGAAACTCTTTCTTTTGCAATGTGGGAGACTGAGCATCAGTTTTATCCCAGTCACTTGAAGTGCCCCAAGTGGTAGAAGGCTTTGATTGGGTAGTCTGCTTAGGAACTGTAGCACCCCAGGCGTTCCCAGAATCAATAGCCTGGTCCTCTTTTGTACCCCAGCCTCCAAAAGTGGGCTCCTCTTGCGTCTTCTTACTTGCAGAACTCCAATCGTTCACTGGAGACTCTTTCTTTTGCCCTGTGAGAGACTGTGCATCACTTTTATTCCAGTCACTTGATGTGCCCCAAGTGGTAGAAGGCTGTTTAGGAACTTTAGCCCCCCAGAGATTCCCCGAATCACTAGCCTCGTTGGCTTTTGTACCCCAACCTCCTCCTTCAGGTTCTGCCGCCTTGTCCCAACTATTGCCATTTTCAGCTTCTTGGGGCTTTCGCGAGAATAGATCTTCCATGTGGGTATCCTGATGATTATTAGACATTTTGGCGCCTGCACTAGCCCACGTGCTGCTTTCACTCTTTTTAATCCAGTCATTTCCCTCCGACTCAGCCTTCTTGCCCCAGGTGGACCAACTGCTTTCAGGTTCCTTCGCAGCCTGTTTACAAAAGTCAGGATCAAATTTTAAAACACTACGAGAAAATTGAAGAGACTTGAAATAAGCTAAAGAAGACGGCCACAAGACAAGTGTCTGAAGGACTACAAAAATATTACAACTTTCTTGAAAAGAATGCATCCCTGTTATATTAGTTTTCGAATAGCTACTCTCCCTGTGTTACTTTTAATTATCAAGTAAATGCCAGAGGTATTATGCTACATCAAAGAGAAAAATCTATTTCTACGCAGCGAAGGTATAAATCAGAACTCTTGACATCTACACACGAGATATGACTATTCCAAAAAATGAAATGACACTTTGACCCTTTTAAAGTCATTGTCTCGTGAATGAATACAAGGGTAACTTAGCCTAATTATTCATCAAAGAAAAACTTAGCTGAACCGTTTTAATTTAGTATTCAAATGATTGATGGGTGTAGAGTTACAATTGAACCAAAAATAGAGTGAAAAATAACAGAAATGTGAATTATGTCAATCAACTGCTCACACTTTGACACTCAACACCATTGACTAAAACAAAACTTCGTCGTAAAAGATTATAAGCTAAGGTTATTGAGGAATGTGTTCACTGAAGCGTAGATTTTCTAGAGTTGCACTAGTGTCACTAAAATTATGAAGACACTTATACACTTCATATAAAAAATACAGATTACCACCTTCGCGAAACCATCGTTATCATCATCATTTATCACAAATTCAGCCCCATCTTCAAAAGTGGGCTTATCTTGACCAGATTCTCGCTCTGGGGACGCATCATATTCCATAAACTCTTCTTCATTAATATCTTCGATTTCACCACCGAGGCAACCGGTACCCAGATCGTCCAAATGGGAGCTGCCACTCACCAGATGAAGGAAATTGTAGACATCAATTTCGTTCGGCGGGCTCAACTCGGCCTAACAAACAAAACCAAGTTGTTTGATGTAACGGTTATCAGAAGAACACGTAAAAAAAAGGATATGAAGCCCTCCTTACCTTTCTTGTGTCCCACAGAATCTCAAAAGGAGATCCAGTGCCTATGTTTACATGTTTGCCCCAGGCACACGATGCCACAATGCTTGAAAGATTGTCACTGTGACACTTTTCTGCGGCTTTTTCAAAGCATTTCCTCGGGGTCTGAAAAATATGAATAACAAAATGATCGACAACATAACAGATGATCAAAAACAAAAAGAACGTCTAACTCATATCAACATATGATAGAATGAGTAAGCTACTTACAAATAATGTAGCATCCATGAATGGCACTTGAACATCAAGAGACCTAGACAAAGCTTTAATTCCACCAGAGTTAAAACCAATCAAAGTGCCAGAACATGTCATGCTATTGCCCAACAAAAGGAGATGATCTTTCAGTACTCCTTTTGTCACCATTGTAACCGATGTAGACAAACGCTGTGAAGATGGTCAAAAAGGTTGGAATTTTGTGCAGAGTAGAACAATTTTGATGATCTAGAAAAAAATTAATATGAAGAAGATTTAAGATGATAAGAACTCATTAGGTTAAGCCAAGTTTCACACGGGCACATTTCTTGCTACAAGACTGGTCATTTGTGGAAATATTATTTAATAGAATGCATTTTCTACCCAGAACGTGGAATAAGACCATAATGTGAATCGGCTTCCCGGCCCTATATAGTTCAAATAAGTTCACTGTGTAGACAAAATAATGCATTAAGTTAGTTTATACTTATTGTCCGCTTCCAAAAGGAATATTTTGAATGAGAGTTTCGAAACATAATAGAACATGGGAAATCTTGTATATCTATACACATTTGCCCTTTTAAATGGAAGTTAAGCGCAATAGAATATCAATGAACGTGTATCAAATAGGAGACCAAAAGAATATGGTTTCCTAGTCTCTTTCATGACATACTGGGAATACACTTTCGATGATTAAGAAATGTATGTTCTCTTTTTCTGATCAGAGAATGGGTCCTTTCCCTCTAATCCAGAATACCATTTACCTTGGATGAATATCCCCCATCAAATTATTTACTTCACAAAAAAAAGAGGGAGGAAAGACATCTAAAGACTAGCCTGTGCTGAAAGAGGTCAAATTACCACAAAAACCTATGCTACCTAAAAACCCTTTAAAACCTCGGTTAATGAATGTTCTAATAATACAAAATCCAATGACCACGACGATATTTCAGATACAAGATAAGACGTGGATAACATTCAAGGGAATCCATAGAAGGTCTCCGGATACCAATGTATGCAGCAATCCTATGGATTCAAAAACCAATGTGAAAAGGACATGCGCTCATGCTAGAATTGAGAATGGCATATCCTCTTTATAAACATTTGGATATGTTAATTACAAAAAGAGAAAGGCAAACCTGGAGAGTATCTAAACAGATAAGTCGCCCAGAAAATGGGGAGTCTCAGCAATCATTGGTCAAAATATCAATAAACTAAACACGATCAATATGTGGATATCAATAGGTTATACCTGAACAGCTTGCTCAAATGCACAAGAAATACCAAGCAGCTCTTGAACTTGTTTTATGGCATAAGGGATGGAGCGTTTGGTATCAATCAAATGCATGATGGGAAGGCAAGAATCCATGACCACCCTCCATGCATCTCCACTCTTCTTGACAGCTTCCTTCTCAAGAATTACATCTAAAATCAATTCACCCTTTGGGCTCTTAGATGGACTCCTGATCCAAGTTGCGGTGTCAGGAGTGATCCAACTTACATTTGCCGTTGAAACCCTAGGATCACCTGTATATTAGTTAAAAAATACATGCACATGTGATCAATACAGCCCATTCAAGAGAGCAGAACACCTATGTAACACCTTTCTATTCTCAAAACTGCACAGGAAATATAAATCCGGAAGTTTATAATGTCAAGCCTTGAGAGAACACTGAACAAATAGACATTATACAGTTTTAAGAGTAATATGGCTAAAAGTAGAAGCAAGTCAAGAAACTCAACAAAAATACAAAAAAACGGAAACTATATAGAGACCTTTAATAACTGTCTGCAACAGTACTGGGTAAACTGAATCAGCAAGAAAGTGGGAAGCCCTATCCAAGTGTTCGCCAGGTGCCCCTTGCCAGTGAAACTGAATGCATGGAACATCAGTCCATTTGCTTTTGGAAGATTCACAAAAAGTACAGCAGTCACTGCAAAGAATTATAGTACTCGTCAATGCGACATCAATAGTATGAATAGTGCATTGCAACCACAATTTGGACATACTAGCCAGATATGCCAGTTATAACTTTCAAAATACAAGATCAGTTGACATATATTTCAAGTAAAGTTACTAGAGATTGTAGAGCTGAACCTAGTTAATTTGTCTAACCTGCTTTCAGCTATAGTGATTGGGTTCAGGACTACTGTTTACTACAAGTATGTTTATGATGCGGTCTGTAAGAAACCATTCATAAAATTCTACGGTCCAGTTCATCTAGAACACCTAATAGAGGAAAGTTATGCTATAAAATTACTACCTCATCTAAAACTTAACCTGGTCTGAAAGGGAGATGTAAACATTAATGTATATGATATGTAAAAGAGTCTCGGCAATTGCATGCTCAAATCTTCTTAGGGTGTACTGACACTCATCTTCAAAATTGGGAGGCTGTGAAACTCACAGCCAGCATAGATAATGACTATAACATCTAATTGTTTAAGTTGATCAAAAGGAGAGTATAGTCTATAAGATAATGTCAATGTTCAGACCTTTCCAGACTATCAGGTGTTTCAGATTGATAAAACTTTGGAGTACTATGTTTGCTAAACAGTAGGGTTACCCCTAATGCAAAATGTGCTCTAGTAGGATGAGGAGACCTTGGTATTTCAGAGACGAAGAAAACAAGAAACACCAAGTTGCTCTCTCCTTTAAGTTGACAACAGTAATAGGAAGATATAACTAACAAATTAAGCATATAAATCAGTAGGAATGAAACAACAAAAGAGAGCTGGGGGGCACAAAAGTTTTCATAATTATTTGGACAACTTAATTACATCTACAGACATTACAAGCCTGAACATCCAAAAATATTTAAGCATCATTTCGTTTTTGTCCTCCATACTGGGTAATGGCTGTTATGAAAAATCAGAAAAAAATAATACACATTGCAGAGGTTTAGCAACACTTCAAGGACGTCTTGTTATGATAGGCACATGCTTCCCAGAGCCTGCTACTGTTGTTGACAGGTTATATGCAATAACAGAACAAGCTTATCATAGCAAAAGTTGCAAAATATACGATTGTATGTCCAAGAAACACCAACCTGAATGACAAATCGACTCTCTTGAACAAGCTTCCAACTTTTTTCTTCTTCTGATGCAAACTGATTGTATCTTTACATTTTTCAAGAATGTCAAGCATGCTAATATTTGATTGTTCCAGCTGTGTCTGTTCAATTAACCAGTTAGGATCAGTCATGAAGTTCTACCAAGCTGCACTAGAAAAGTTAAATTTTCCGCAAAGATGCATACCTTGTTCAGGTGAATGTGGCCAACAAGGCCTGGATTTATCTCATAATTCTCATGCACTGGTTGAGCTGATCTATATCTGTAAGGTGAAGGAGCAATAATGAATTGCATGCGAAACAAATATCCTAATAGAAAAATGTAGGAAAATACAAATATCCTAATAGAAAAATGTAGACATTTTCCTTATAGAGCCACAATTCAAATAATCAATTTCAGAAGCAATATGACATCAATTGAGGTCGCAGCAAGTTGGAGAAGATCTTTGCCAAGTCGAGCATTTTTTATGTAAATGAGATATAAACCTAGATTAGTGGAGACGTAAATGTTGTTTGCCAGAGTTCATTCAGGTAAATAATGTTGAACTGGCAGGCCCACCCTGTACAGAGTGCATTGCTTAAATTTAAATTTTCATGAAAACATGCATTCTTTCTGCATTTAGCTAACCAGACACAAAATGCCTATCTCAACATTTCCAGGCATTATGGAAGGACAAACATAGGAATTTCAAAGGTGATAAAGGCATGTTTGTACGTCTGTGCATATACGTGTAGATAACCTAGGTGTATTTTTTGCTACCAGAATAAGTAGGACGTGGACTAATTGGCAGCAGAGGTCATTTGGAATTCTGGGATACATTCAGAAATTAACATAAACTAGTAGAGAGAGGAAGATACTCGATCAGGAATTCAATGGCCGCATCCTTGAGGCTAACTTTCTTCAAGTGATTCTTAGCAACAAGAGCAGCATTTTCTTGGCAATGACTTCTTCCACAACCACAGTCCTTTAGATACAGAATCACCCGACGACCAGAAATATCATTTTTGAAGCTGACTCCACAAAGCAATATCTCCTGGAATCAGAAGAAAGTTACATAAATGTAAGCCACTTATCACGAGTAACAGACTGCGTAATGAAACTATAAAGAGAACATCTATTAGTATTATCTTATATCGTCAAATCACCTTCATCATATCCCAGGACGAGTTGCTACTTGGTGAAGAATCAAGTACAGCCTTGTAGGCAGGATTCGACATGGCTGTTGCAGCCAAGACTCCTACAGGATCACCAGCACAAAACTCACTAGCAATGTTGGCACTGTTGACTCCATACTCAAATTGAATAATTAGATTACTGCACATGTTTCTCACAGTTCCATCATAAGAAATCACGACATCTCTAAGGATGGCCATCAGATTCTTGAATAAAGTTCCTGGCTCAGTTAGGCCCCGGCTTGAGCGCACAATAACCTCTCTGCTTGAGATTGAATGAACCATTTCCTGATATGGGTTCAGTCCTTGAAACAGGGGACTGCCAACAAGCCCAAATTCTTCCGAGGGATAATCACCACTTGAAGGGTACCTAGACAGGAACAGAGACGACATCTCCTTAACCAGCGTTGCAGAGTAAAATTTATCTTTATCAGATAACTGCATCCCTAAGAACCCAATTTGTTGAACCACTTTGTTGAGTGCAGATTCACTTTTGGAGTCTATCAGATGACCTAATGCAGAAGACTTGAGAATGAAATTTTTAACTGGTACTTTCACTGTGCGCAATGAACTGTCCAACTGCAAAGTCATTGACTCACTCGAAGAAGTACGCATAAGATACAGCAATGAGGAGACCTTCCGAACATCCGCTTGAATTTTTTCCAAAACATCTCCAGGTATGAAAAAATCTCTCAAGCTAACACTGGAACCCTCTGAATAAAGATTCTCCATTAGTAGAGGCTGTACGAAGTCGAAGAACCGTAATACTTCTTTGGGGCCCTTCAAGAAGAAAAGCGACGTAATGATATCATTCACAATGGACGCCATCACATCCCAATTAAATTCTAGGCTTAATATCTGACTTCTGGATATGGTGTGTCTCTCTCCAGAACAATCAAAAGAAGGTGGTAGAGTGGTCTGCAGGATTTGCGATGCTGTCCAAAGGGGGCCACAGTTGGACTTAAGCACTGCAGGATTTTGCAGTTCAACAGGTACGAACATCATCAGCTGTTGTGCTTTTGCTTTGCTCAGGAAAAACTTCTTGAACATTGTCTTTAAAGACAGAAGTGGGTCAACTGTAAGCTGCAAGTTGAAATTCCCCGTGTGAGAGCTGAGCAATTGTTTCTCCACTGAGAAAAGCTCCACCACCTCTGCTTTAGCCTCAAGAGATTGAGGATAAAAGAGATGAATACAGTCCCCGTCAAAATCAGCACCCAGTGGACTACATATGAGGGGACTGATTTTTACAGTGTGATCGTCGTGAAGGTACACCGACAACGCCTGCAGAGAATGTTTGTGAGTGGTTGGCGGTCTGTTGATGAACACGATGTCTCCGTCCATTATCCGGCGGTGTACAACCTGACCAGGTCTCAGAAAGGTGTGTCCTTTTGACCCTTCTTTTAAAGAATACGTGGACAGGCCATCCTTGTACGCCAAGCAGAGCTTTTCGTCCACTAGCTTTTGCAGAAAACTCATGTTCTGCTGAGTCACTCTCTCCTCAAATGTAATCTTCTGGGCTACTTCAAAAGGCAATCCAATTTCTGACACTCCTTTAAACGGATCACCGGTTATAACACTGCGAGAAGAAAACCCCGAGCCTTTCCTAATAAAAAGGGTCTTCATCTTCTCAAGCCAGGCTTTGGTGATAGATGATGCATTTACTTCTTTGTTGACTCCAAAGCGTCTATCCACATCACGAGATGCCTAATCCGTAGATGGTTAGTAATATTCTTAAGGTTAGTGCATGAAAGAGAAGGTGGGCTCTCTTTCACAGGAGACGAGACACCAAAATGTGGAAAGTTCAATAACAGCATAAATAAGCTAATTTGAGAAAGGAAAAGCACCAATTCAAAATATTCTCACAGACATACCTTGCCAGTGCCTCGAAATTGAAGATACTGTAGCACAGCTGCCTGTAAATCATTAGACTCGATTTCTTGAGACATAAAATTTGGCATTCCAGACCTTGAATTCTTTATAATTTCCACTTGTCTCATCACCTTTTTCAGCAATGTTATAGAATAATCCTGTATATGAACCAGATCACAAATCAGCCAGCATATACAAGGCAAGAAGCTTAGAGAAGGAAATGAGATATCATGTGATATCTAACCGTTGACATAGTGCTGATTCCATCCGAAACATCTGGCACAGACAAACAGTTCGGAGGAACTGGGAGGTACTGGAGAATGTATCCATCTTGAGGGAAAAAACCCTTTGCAGAGAACTTTTTTCTGGTTTCTTGAGGGAGTTTTTTCAATATTGTGAGCACCTGAAAGTGGCAATGAAAATGAACTAAAGTTGAGTAGCTTATCTCCACCTCTGTGGCATAACAGCGGCTCATTTTTGGAAGCAAACAAATTCAGAAATAAGCAAAAAAAAAATATTATGAATTATTTTCTTTACTAGTCATGCGTAGAACTTAAGCAAATATAGCAGGTAAAGTGCTGTTCATTTTAATATGGTATTTGCGTCAAAAACCACAAGAGAAACTAAGTTTAAATCTCCCCTCCACCAAAAAAAAAAAAAAAAAAAAAATCTATATGAAGCAGCTCCACAAAAAGGTTACCGCCAACACGTGAAGAAGCGTGCTAGAGATGGTAAGTGTTATATGTTATCCCTCTACTAATAGATGAGGCGATCATTTCAGTAAAGCCCAAACAACCACCAGTTTTTTTCCTTCAGAGAACTCAATAAATAAATTTAATACTTGAAATAACTAACTACTTGGTAGTCTTCCAGCTCAATGCACTATATATGTGTCTCATCTAAAGTAATTAACACTTACAAATGGCTCTTTAAGTCCTACATTACGTATTCTTTGTATCAGCTTATACTTTCCCCGTAAAAAAGGTCTCCTCCTAATTGAACATAGAGAACATAAGAGCCTGCGTAAGGAGTAACCTTTTACTTCTTAGAAGTGAATATCATTCAGTAATTAATTATTTAAAGAGCTTTGAGCCAAACGCATAGTGTGAAGCCTCGAACTTCAAGAAGCGGAAACAATGCCTATGCTTATTTTTCTTTGTTCCCATTTTATTTGTTTTCCTAAATTATTCAATAATTGATCTTTCTATTCCGTAGATAAACATCATACATCAAACTCGGCTGCCCTTCCTTGTTGAATTAGCAGCAAACAGTCAAAAAACCAAACCATACAAAATTCAAGAAAGCGTATGACATATAAGTTACTCGTAGCAGGGTACCATTGAGATCCCCAGGCAGTATCTTAACATCTCTGTCAATGTTGTTCCTCACAACATGCTTCCCTCAGAACTCCCTCTTGCCCCCCATCAAGAAGTTTTTGACCATAAAAAGCATGCGATAATAACAATCTAACCCTTCAGTACGCCAGTCCTAAAATCTTTGTAAGAAAGAATCCAATATGTAGCTTGACTGCAGTTACTAATAAGTCGGATGCACTAGAAGGAGGGAGTCGAGCCCCTTATAGACCTTATAAACCGTACTTCTTACAAATATAACAAATTAGGTATCAATTAATATAAAGGACTGCTAAGCCAAACCTCAGAAGGAAGCAATGGTCGAGAGTAGCCATCCCCATAGCGATATCCATATTTTGCCAAGAAACTCCAAACTCCATCTATATGTTTTGATTTTGGTATTTTCAACTCCAAATAGCAAGCACCCTCCGTAGTTTTAATCTCATTGATTGAGATTTGTGAAGTTTCCTGCCAAACATTTGAATATGTGAGGCCCAGACTGAGTTTACTCGAAGAAAAAAAACATCAGCTATTTGTTGGCAAGTATACACTGATTCACAAGATCAAATCCAAATGGCCAAACAATCTCCATAATGCCAATTACAAGTTCGTATAGAAGATGCGAGCTTAGCTTTAAATGATCAAACACATAACCAAACTGCCTTATATATGGAGTGACAAACACGAGCATTTGAAGTTAAGAGAAAACAGGGACAGCTTCAAAAAAGTGATTTTTCCTCAAAAATTGAACACAAACACTTATCATGAATTCTAGTAAAGTAAACACATAATATCGTAGAACTGCAATTGTCAGCAAAACAAGATACTCGTGAACTGAGAGAGCTAGGTATCGGTCGACAAAGTGCATTATTTTAGGTACATACCCATAAAAGGGCAAAGAAAATAAATAACCAAAAACAACAATTTTAGAAGTATCGCTCTACAGAATGCATAAGTAAACGACTGAAAAATTATCAAAATGCTCTGATAATTTTTTCTGCATAGGAGTTTATAAGATCAAGTACAAGATGTCTACATATCATTTTAAAAATCTTAGTCTAGCATATAAGCTAAAGGAGCTTGTAAGATGTTCGAAATAATATTGGCGAAGAAACAAAGGGGATCATCCACTGACATCTTACAGGAGGAATGCAGGAAAATAAGGAGGGTAGTCGCACCTATATCTACGACTAAAAGAGGTAATCATTTCAGTCCATGGTTCCCCCAGTATTCGTTTCTCTCTAATTTCCAGTCAATATGTATGTTGTTGTGCATTAGTGTTCGTTTTATTTAGAACCATGGATTTAACACGGCCATTGACTTATATTGGGAACAACATATAACCCTCTGAACAAGTTAGAAGAAATGATTATTGGTGATAAAACCACAGAGTTAAAACTTCCATAAGTTCTTCAATACATGCCAGCAGAAAAATACCTCACAACACGAGGATAGCATTCTTTCAACAATACCAATGTTCTTGACCTGAAACTCAAGTAAAAAAACAGCGTGAGACAATGAATAAGGATGTAAAGAGATGATTCGTATAAGCAATATTTTGATAATATCAGTATGTGGAAGAGAACCATAGACTAAACCAAAGTTCAGAAGGACGACAACATTTCCATTTCCTGAGTTTTTTGTGCAATTTGAAAAACAGAATAATGATTAAGTCTCAACTTAATCACAAAACTCTTTACACACCTTGATGGATAAACTCAATTACTAGATTAGCAGAACTAATTTAGAAAAAGCAGACAGATCAAATGAAGACTGACAACTCTAAAACGTGAAATAGAAGTCCATTCTAAATAAGTTTCCATGAAAATAAAGGGCGCAGATAGTAGAGGAAACACGTTATGAAGAGCATCAAGCAAAGAAGATTGGACATGCTGTCAGCAGCAACCAGATGCAGTAAAATCATTAGTAAAGTTTCCTTCTCAGCATCATACTTCTATTTACTGGTTACTATTCGGCTCTATATGCAGTTTTCCTTTTTCAGATATTTTTTGATTTATTGACTAATGTTAGGCCATTATCTGTGGTTTGCAGACCATAGAAATCTCTAGGCTCGAATAGATCTCTTCGAGGAAAACCCTCATTCAGGAACATTCAAACTGGAAACAACTTTCGCAACACTTCAGGTCCATGTCGTAGCCTGTAGACAATCTGATGACACCAGTGATCAAGCAAACCAGGAAGTAAATCAAGGAAGTAACCACCTTTAACTACTAAGGGTTTATACAAGGAAATAGAAGGATTCAGGGAATCATAATCGTAAAGCAAAAGAAGGAAGCACGAATCAAGTTAGTGATGGTGTTAGCAAGAGTCAAGGCTGAATACTGCAGCAGAGTCACTATACAATAGTGGAGTAATCAACAGGAAAATACAGAGAAGAATTTAGTGAGGTATTTGGCTTCAGCAGCCGGTGGAAAGTAATTTCCATAATTGAGGTGGATGATTAGGTCTTTCATCATTTCTTCTAGCGCTATTCCATTTCTATGTACTGTTTTCTATCAATCCTTTAAAATAAAACTTCAAATAGTAGTCGCTACTTAACAATCCAATTCCATTCGCTGAAAAAAAAAATCTATGAGAATCAATAACTCCATCAGAACATTAAATAAGCAAATAAAAACCATTGGGAACATACCTTCCTATTTTTCATCTTCAAACACTTCAAGCACAACAAGCTCAACATTCTTTTCAGTTCACTGACATGATCAGGATGATATATAGGAGTTGGCAATTCAATATATCCAAAATGGCCTGCAACATTAGCAAGAAGTTGAGTGTTTTATTAGTACTTGAAATAGTTCTTACAACATAAAGTGGCCACCACCTAATTATGCACAAATCTTTGTGGAGAAAGTGCAAAAGGTGATGGGCAAAGTCGCATACCTTCACATTGCCCGGGGTCACCAGTGCCACAGGAATCACATTTGCCCGTTTCAAGAGGTAATCCAAGAAACGAGTTAGAAAGCTGCCCAGCATGGCTGATAGGACACTCGCTAATCGATGCTTTATGCTATATAAAGCGACAAAAGATTATCCTTCTATATTTGTCAATGAAAATATACAAAAAAGCTACAGTAGACTATACAAAAGATGTACTTACGATTTCTTGACGAGTAGCCAAGCCGAAAGTCACTCCTTTTATCTTTGCCTCAACAATTGTAGGCCCGGAACTTTCTTCCATTTCTTTTAACATCTGGAACAGAAAAGACAAGATATATTTTGAAATCAGCTAGAAAACAAGTATGCGGAACATGAAAAAGAGTTAATTTTGCAAATTTATACTTCAAACTCATTAAACAACAGGCAAAAAACAGTAAGTATAATGGAATTAAATGAACACAAAACAACAAACCTACAACTAAGATCACAATACAACGACAACAGATTACACGAATCTATACAAAAAATATCACACTTCATTAAAACACCACACCACACCACACCAACACAGCCAACAGTAAATCAAAATCACTCACATATTTCCCCTCACATTCAACCATTACAAACAAAAACCAGCTCCTAATTCAACAAACAACACCACATGCAAACACACACACCAACAAACCTTCACCATTTCAAACTACTTCAACAACCGTACAAACTCCGTACACAACAAAACACGAGAACAACAAAATCGAGCTGAAATCAACTAAAAACACGCACTAAAACACCAACAAAAACACACACACGAAATCGAAAATCACAAAGAAGCGATTACCTACTGAAATGCGAGCACGAATTCCTGGCCGTACCTTCACGGAAACTAGGTTTTCCTCAGCAATTTTTCTAGAGAGAGAAAGTGTGGAAATGGGGGTTTTGAGAGTGATTTTTGTGCATGCAATGTGAGAATCAAAAATCAAAATTCACTTGAGGAAAGAGGGATTCATCAGTTCACTGCGAGGGTGAAATGACTGTAATACCCTCCGGGGAATTGGAAAAGTTTGCAGATTCTGGTACTTTGTGAGGGCAAAATAGGGAATTCGTTGTGGGGTTTAATGAAATGGTACAGTCTGATTACATTTGGCACTGAGGAGAGTAGCGAGTACAGTGTAGTGGTGCTTTGATCATTTTTTTAAAAAAAAAAATTAGTACATAATGTTTAATTAATATGTTATTGTTTTTTTTTTACATAATAATATGTTTTTTGGGGTTCTTTCATGGAACACAATACGAAAATGATTATATGGACATGGTAGTGTCATTAAGTCTGAGCCATACATTTGAATCGAATCGAGTCGAATCGACACTGATTTTCGATTTAGATCTTGGCAAAACGAATATCGAAACTAGATTAATTTAAAACGATCTTATTCGATTTCAATTTTTTTTCTTTTTTTTCCTTGTTTTTGATATTTAACAACAAATATTATATAACTATTTATTGTGCACCTAAAACTAAAGAAAACTTAACTAAACATGAATAGAATGATAATTATAACAAATTAACATTCTTTACTCGGTTTCTCATTACAAGATATTAACCAAAAGTTCAAAATAGAAACCCCAAAAAAGAAGACAAACCATAGTTAGTACTTAATAACTAGTAGGTTACAATTCAACATTATACATATATACTAGATAAAAAAGTAATACAACTTTTGAGAAAGAAAAATATGTGAAGTGCTAATATTTTTGTTAATATATTAAGTTACTTAGTAGTATCTCATTAACATTCTATGTATTTTATTATTTGTTACATAATTTAGTATATTAACATATATATAGTTTTTTAAAAAATAAGACGAGTATTCGATTTGATCCCATTTTTAACCTCTAAAATTGAGGTCAAATCAAAAGGGGGTTCGTTCTAAGGCAAAAACCAAAAGTCAGATCAAATATTCGATTCGATTTTTAGATCGGACCATTCGATCGATTTTCAACTGATTCGATCGACTAAAAATTTTCTGCGCAACCCTGCCTGTTAATCATTCGGATCCACAATAAAAAAAAAAAAATTTACCAACCAACGTATTAAAAGTTGACATGGGTCTGAAATGTAGCCAACATCGTCAAAACTAGATGAAATAAATCACATGGCATTCATAATTTAAAAATAAAACAAAAATAAATAATAAATGTGTCAATCGGCCCTTACCAAAATTGAACACAAGAGGTATCGTCGTATGAATCACAACTTCCTCAAAATAGATTTGCTTCCTTTGTATTGTTTGAGACAACGTGAGCAGTCGGCCCTTTCAATATACAACAATGATGAGTTGTTGTATTGAGATCTAATTCTTTATCATGCTCTGGTGACTCGAATCTCGTAACAACCAATTTATGATGCTTTAGTATTTCTTTGGTTAAGGCCCTCCAACCCCCAAATCATTAGATTTTGGAGATCCAAAAACTCGACCACCAATTACATAAATAATATGAAAGACTGAAAATGGATATGAAAATGAACAAAATGAGTAGAATATTAATAGATTTATTTCGGAGTAAACAAGGGAACTTGTGGTTTAGTTTTACTAGCGAAGCAATCGAGGATGGAAAGGCGGTGCAAGTCAACTTATAGAGCAGAGTATCAACTTTTAAGATTTTGTTGTGATTCTTTTGATGGAATGAAATTCTTAAGTCTATAACTTTAATAACTTGCTTGTACTTTTATTGTGGGCAAAATATTCAAGGCCACTAGCACCACGCATAATCCAAGAAAATATAATTATGGTCTTTTCATCATCTAATATATTCATCATTTAATATATTGACCTTGGAAAATATGTTTTATTAAAATATGAACAAAATGAATCATTATTATTATTATTTAAAAAAACTCTTTTGTCATTCTTGTGTACATGCTAATACAACAAAACACGACTTATGCAACTTCAGTCTAGCATGTAAAGAACATTCCATGCGACTTTTAAGGTCCATATATGTTTATTCATCAAAAAAAAAAAGGTCCATATATGTTGTATACTTTGCAGTTTATTGACTCAAACCAATAAAGAAACTACGAATGCCGTATATTTTGATGTGTATGCTAGAACGTACGGTAACAACTCCTTTATGAGCTATTTGAGGAATTGTTGTTAAAAAGGTATATACATTTTAAAAAATTATTAGCAATTGTACGGATTAAAAAGTTGATTTGCCGGGCATAAACTACGCAAATTGTTTCAAATATTTCTTATACTTTGCGTATCAGAGTCTCATTCATCCACAAACTATTTTAAAGTTATAATAATTCATCAAAAATAATATTTTAAAGGTGTAATATGTTATTTCAAAGTCATAGCAAACAAGAATTCACTTAAAGTGTCAAAAAATCTAAGCATAAGTTAACCGAAATCAATGATTATCTTTGAGAAATACATGGTGGACGGTTCCTTTCGCGTCATTATCTTACAATTTTAGTACGTATGTAAGAGATTTAAAATTATGTAATATTTATATGATATGTATTCATCTTTTTTCTCTGATTTTCATATAAGATACTGAATATATTTAGAAAAAAATATATCAAAATCTGGATATGCGTGTAACTAATAATGCAATTACAGAAATCAACTAAAGCATAGTCTTTTCTTCCTATCCAACAATTAGTGCACATTTTACGAGTCCTTACACGTACATCGAGTCATACAATTGCTCGGAGCCAGAGTTTACCATGATTCATAGTTATTGAAAATGTTAAGACTTGTGATCATGCTCATAGCAAGGCTCAACCTAATCACTAAATTCTGTATCACAACTTTCTCTAAAACGACGTACCTCATTGAGTCCGATTGCTGCTCTTAGGCTCTACATAAGAATAGAGTTTAACATGTCGCTCGTAAATCCACCATGCGTACGATCATAAGATGGTTGCATTATGTTAAAAGGCACAGTGTTAATCGTGACTTAAGATCTTTAAAAGTATTAGTCAAAAAGTAATGGTCTTTACTTTAAATCTTACATAAATGCAAAAAACATAAATCTTATGGGTTTTTAAGAAAATGCCAAAGATCGATTTAAATCAAATAGAACAATTGAATTTCAAATTTGAACGGTCACAGAAGTTGGACCAATTGAATTTCAAATTTGAACGGTCACAGAATTTCAATTGAATGGGGCCTACATCTCCTTCAATTAGGCCTTGAAGTCAAGGCCCAAATTAAGAACCCGTCTCGCTAATAAAAGCAAAGCACACATTTGTTGGTTAAGAAAATAATTATTTCAAATTATAAATTTTAAAAGCCATATGATCTTGGGATATGATTACGATCAATTATTAATTAATTAGGTCAAATTCCTTTATTCATTTGACCGATTTATAAATAAAGTTGATAAAATAATTTGGGTATTTTAACAAATATTATTATCCCACCGTCACACAAACAAAAGCAAAATCTGTGACATACCCATGTATACCTTAGTTTTTTTTTTTTTTTTTTTTTATTCACACAATGCACGTTTTACAAATATCATACATAAGCATCATCACTCTTTCACAACTTTTGTTCTCATCCTTCTTTTCACGAAAATAAGGAAACTAACTTGCTCCACCTCGTGTTTCTCTTCTTTGCTCACCACCGCCTCTTTTAATTAAGACAGCTAATTAAATGAGAAAAAAATACATTTAGCACTTTAGTGGGGTTATTTAGGTGGCCCACTAACAAATTAGGCCGACTCGTCGTGCTAACGGTCCAAATGAGTTAGTATCGAACCGGGGCGGTTCGACACTTTTCGAACTATCGAATAGGATCGTTCGATAGTTATTAGCTTTTCCAGAAAGGGTTCTATAAATATTTTGGATCCCGAGATTTACGCTAGATCACACTCATATCTGTTTGAGAGTTATCCTGCTCGGTCGATCCGTTCTCTGTTTGATAGTCCTTCCGTCAACATCCTCCGTTCGAGAGTTTTCAGTATCGAATCCAGTACCATTCGATTATCCTGGAATTCGATAGTTACATCAGCATCGAACCCTCCTCTATTCGACAGTTCTCAGATTCGACACTCAATGATTACTCTAGTCATTTTAGGCTTTTCTTCTGTGTAACAAGTGTTCCGGACAAAGCTAGCTGATTTCTGTAAAAGATTAACATAGTTTGGTATATTTCAGACCCAATTGTATCGCACTTCTAATTTCGTATAATCTGGACGAAATAGTACTTAATTACACTTCAAACAAAGGACTTATTAGAATTAGACCCCTCGGGTTTTTGTTTTTTCTCCAAAAGGCCCCCATGCGATGAAGGTAGACATATTATTAATAGAGTGAAACCCAGGTTTATTGCTAGCAATAAGCATACGATTCTAACTCCCCTCCCCCTCCCCCTCCCCCTCGTATAAGATGAATCGAGCATTGAATCTTATCACATGAGTTGGCAAACTCGTCATAAACTTGGTAGGCTCTAATACCATACTAGGATACTAATTTATGTCTTGTTCTCCAGAAAAAAATATTAGATGAGCATATTACTAACATACATAAGTCCAAGTTTGTTCTCAAGTGACGTTGGAATATAGTTTAATAAAACAAATATATAATTCACCTTTTTTGGACAAAAATAAAAATAAACGTGGTACCCTGATAATTAGACTAAATATAATATGAATTGTTAAACAGTCATCAAACTTAAGTCACTATTTACACATCTATTCGACCACATTTTTTCTCGAAATAATTGTTATACATTAATGAATTTCTTATATTCTTTAATTTTGCCCAATATATATATATATATATATATATATATATATATATATATCTTTAATTTCATCACTTATGCCCTTTCTTTTCATTGTGTTCCTCCTTCCCCACTCCTCACTTACCAAGCTACGTACACACTAAGAAACATACAACATGGATTTACAAACATTTTCATGACTAGCTCCAACTCATCACCCCATGCAACATATATAGTGTCACATGCACGTTCAACACAAACACACACACCAACAAACATGAAAACATACAAGTACATGACTTTTTGTCTTCTTCTTTTTTCTTCCTCTTCTTGTTTTGTTTTTCATGAAAATAAGGAAGAGTACCTTGCTGTGGAAAAATTATTATGTACAACCCTTGTATAGATGATGTGGTACAATCGATAATTGAGATAAAAATAGTTTTCTAAATTATAGGAATTAAATAATCCCCCAACACTCCATTCCCACCTTGTATTAGCAATAATTGATTGGATGCACCACCTCATCTTACTGCAGTTGTATTTAATAATCTCTCATTGCTCTGGCATGCATGCGTTCCTCCATCATGTCGACAAATTAAATATCCATTGCTAGTGTGTGGTTATTGTGGAAAACAATTAAATAAATTAGCTATGACATAGGCTTTGTCGTCACAATTGATTTATATATGTATTAAAACTCATTGAAATGATTATTTCAAGTGGTTAATTATACAACATTTTCATGACGTGACACAACCAAAATCACAAGGTCGATCTACAAACCTTGCACATCTAAGTATTATATGTTTTTTGGGGTGCATGCGCTGAGAAAGATGCTTTTTAGCAGAGTATAGTAATTAATAAGAATCCGTCTTTGAAAGTTGATAGGTCGTAAATCACGTCTCAGAAAATATAAAATTCAAAACTACATGCAATTTTGTTTTTTTACATAAATTGGCCTACACAAATTAATAATTGCAATGCACCCAAAATTAAACAAACAAACTTAGATGTTTTCACAATTAAAAATAATTTCGTTATCTATTATGAAATTGGAACAAGTAAATTAAGATTAGTCGTTACATTTGCCTTAGAACTCTTGAAAGTATTATAAACATCATAAATTTAAAAAAGCTGTAAGATTATTGTACAAAATAAAATTAAAATTAATTCAGAAGTTACCCTCTTTCAAAATTTTCAGAGTTTTTGGGAGTTTTTCTGCAAGTGTAATAATTCCAAATTTTCAAGAGGTGCATATCCATTTTTATTTACATAAGTTGATATTGAAGTTAACAGAAAAAAATAAAAAAATGTTTCCCGCTTTGACCTTCATGATTATGTTCATGCATATATATGCGTTAATTTGGTTGGCTTTCTGATCTTGCACTATTTGAACTAAAAAGTGAAGTTAGTGCTTACACTCTTTTTTCCTTTACACAGTATGAAACAGTACTAGTACTCTTAGAAATTGGAAAATGGACCTAATCGATAAATTTATTCCAGAATCCAGAGAGATAGATTCTCAACAAGTCTGCATGCAATGTATTGAGCCCATTCATATCAAATTTCTCATAATTAATATGCACGCAGCATGTTCAAACAGGAATTTGCAACTTTATACAAAGCTAATTGTGTTTCAACTAAAATTGTTCCATCAATAAAAAAGTCTCCCATGTATTTTTAGTTAGTGCTTTTGTAAAGGTCAAATTTGTACATGTAATTGTTCAGGTTTTAATTTAGACCTTATACATGCATGCATATAATTATTAATTAATATCTAATTAACTATATGTGTTATTTTAAGGTGATCATGACATGTCTATATAAAGATATATCTACTACCACACTGGGCAAAAGTTGCATGTGGCAGATTCCAACAGATGCATGCGCATATCTAAGTTGTGTTAATACTTTTCTAGTAAGTCCTTATCTTCTTTCTAATGAATTTGATTGGAAATATGTAATGTCAATTAATGTGTAGCTAAAATTCGTTGGGGAATTACTAATAATTAAGGTTATGCTTTTAAATACAGTGGAATGCATAAAACACGTTTCTTTTTCTAATTCTATTTATTGTTAATTAAAGAAAAAATATTTTTAGTATTGCAAAAATCTGTAATTATTTTATCATGGGATTGGACTAGCAAATCCAATGTTCCTGGTCTTTGGGAGATATGTAATACGTTACACAAACAGGGTACGTATAGTGACAAGTAACGTAACATACTTTTGTTGTTGCCTCTTTTGGATTCCTTTAAACTTTTACAATTGTTTTTCTGTTTGGCCTAAATAATGGATGAACACAAGAGTAAAGTCATTTTTTTTTTGGGTAGGGTAAAGCCATTTTATTTGATGCCCTACAACGGGTATCGTTGATTGATTGTGTATAACATATTAGAATAACATATGTATGCATCAGAATTAAACGGCAATTAGATAACAAAACTTCCCAAACTATTGATACTTGGTGTTACGAAAATATCATGCATCGTTTGAGATGGTCTTGATTTATTCTAAATAAATAGAAGTTTTCTCTCCACTTAAGGTCTTTTAAGGGAGAAAATATGAGTGTAAACCTATGGAGAAAAATTAAGACCAACGGGACTTAGGTCCATCGAGGGACAAGCAAAACGTTTGCCATCGAGGGTCAAGCAAAATGTTCACCATCGAAGAGCAAATAAAACGTTCACCGTCGGAGGATAAATTGCTTCTCGGCCACTTTATCTCCGATGGCACACAGATTACCCCACTCACAGAGCATCCGATGCTAAAGGCACTACCAGTCTTGGATGACTCTACAATGCCTAATAATCGCCGATGCTTTAGCTAGTGAATAATCCTAAGGAACATGGGCACGAAAAAACATGCCCCCCCGATGGGTGCCCCTATAATAATATATCAAGGAATATATCCTGAGGACCCGATGGAGAAACATTTCTAGGGCGTAGCAATAGCAAAAATACTCGATGGCACCCTTACAAGCAGAATGACCCGATGGCCCAAAGCAATCAATCTGATACTGATGGCAAAGAAGTTCGTCCGAAGGTAAACCAGAGAAATGCTTCTAGAACAATAAAACCAAGTGTCATCCCTTGAGATGCTCCTGTCATGCAAAGACTAGGTGTCAGCACCAATATCATGTATCAGCACCAAATTTACCAGATGTCAATATAGGATGCAACGCCTCAGCATAAAATCAGCTGGAAAACAATTGTATAATAGATAAGCTATCACTAAAAGAATCTCCACCTGCCACCCAATAGGTAACAAGTGATCAGAAGAAGGCTATAAATACCTTCACTTTGTAAAACAAAAGGGTAGGTTGGAAGGGAATAACACACGTTTTACTTTATATATTCTCTCTAACAAAAAATCATACTTTTGGTTTAACAAGCATATATAACAAAAGAGCATCGATAGAATTTTACCTCCCTTTGCTTCTTGCATAATCTTAATCACCGACTATCTGGGCAAGGCGTTCCTCGAATAAAAAATAAAATTACTCCGATGAGTTAACAATGAGACTTCAACTTTTTTCACTTGATCGCACCATTGCATGTATCTATTGCTATATTAAAAGCAATGCCCCCTCACTGTACATAATGACAGTTTGAATACCAAATTTTGAGTTTACAAATATACCCTTGCTTTGACTTTTCAACAATTAAAAACAAGGAATTAAAATAAGTAACTACCACCACTTTTAAAATTTCTCCACATATTTAGCAAATTAAATCTATTTCTTACATGATTTTTAATGTATTCTTAGTTTCCTTATTGTTTGCATCAATTTTAAAAACTATATTAAAACATGTGTTACATTAAAACTTCTTTGATAATTTATATAATTTACACGCAGTTCCGCGTGTGTCAAAATATAAATAAAGGCAACGTGCACTTCAAATGGTAATTGAGGCATTTTCACTTAGATTATAAATCAATTTTGAATTAGAATTATATTAGTGACAATTCAAATTGAAACTAAGTCGAGATTTCAACTGAAGTTCCAATGACTAACCCGGTCATCTCGTGTGTTTGATAATTTGGTCAAAAATGACATTTTTTATTTAACGACACGAGAAAATCACTTTTCTTAAAGTATACTCTACCACCCAATAGCTAAACAAATTGCATGGTTTGCGAAAAGGTTAGAACGAAGCGCTTCTTATAACACAATTTAAGTAAAAATAAAAAGTTAAACATATAGTTTTGTATTAATGAAACCAATTCTAGAAATGAAGAACAAGAATGCTTAACATGGGAATTTTCTCATTCTTTTCTTTTTTAGTCCTTAGAAAGTTTTCTATCTTGTCAATTGCACATGAGGTTTTCCTACTTCTTATTTAAGAATGTTTTTTTCTTATATTATCCATGACATGACAAATTTATGCTATTAATTACTTCATTTTCTTAGTTTGTATCTCAAATTAGGCTCTGCCGCCAGTGGATGAATCATATAGTCAAGTATGGGCTTGAATATAATGAGCTCCACCGAGTTGTGGACTTCTGCCAAACATTTAAATCAATCAATCTTGCCTAGGTTTTAGGTATTATATATAAAATCTACATGTATATATATATAGGTCTAATTTACATCCACCACAAATTTTTATTACTTGATCAGAATTTTGACTAAAGTTATAACTTATACCATGTATTCTAAATTATATGTTTTTTCTGTTCCAAAAAAAAAAACTACATGTTTTTAAGGGTGTGACCGACTAAAGGTAATAAACTGTAGCAAGGATAAAAATCTTAATGAAAAATAACGAACGCTTTATAAATCTTAACGATATGAATCTTGACTATGAACGCATCTCCTTTTTCACCCCCTCCAAATTTCCTTGAGATTACCCATTTTTACATAAGACAAGTCTCTTAATTCTAACAATCAAATGTTATGCAATTATATATTTAAGTAAGAACTTAGCACTTTGTTAATAAGTTTTTGACTATATAAAAGCTAGAATAGAAGTTAAGTATTGTTATTTTCAGTTAAACATATAGATCCTTTTTTATTGATAGAAATGTACAAGAATGGATATATATATATATATATATTAATAACCTTAATAACGAAAAAGAAATTCCACCATGCATTGTTGTATATTTATATAGCCAACAGCTTATTTATAAAGATTTGATTTTGCACGCTACCATAACTAAATATGTGGAAATAAGAATGCTCTAGCTATAAGTTTTCATATATGAAAACAATTAAGACATGACAATCGACCCAAACAGTGAATTATCAATATAATTATCTCGAAAATGCTATAATAACTAACAAATAATTCCTTCTTTTATTTTTTCCCTATATGGCACACATTTTCTACAGGTATCACATTTGGATTATGTGATTAACGTATATATATGTAATTACTTCGGTAGTATATCACTCATCTTTATCAAGCATTACAATTCGATGCTGATCAGTTTATCATTTATTACAGTACCATAACTACTCCTCATTTCATTATTAGTTCAGTCATATATTCAGATGCTAATCACGTTTTCTCCAGTATAATTACTTATATTTAATCAAACATTAGCAATAAAAATGTAAAACAGGTTTTGTTTAATATGTAAAGAAAATCAACATCAACTATAATTAATAGCAAATTGCATATATAAGAAATGGCATGTATATAAAGTAGAGATAATTAAGATCAGTACTCTTAAATCTTAATGGCCAATTGACCGTTGAAGTGTATTGAATGTTAGTTAGTATTATAATATATATAGGGCGGCACATAATAATCATAAGTTATTAATGTAATTAATATATACACACACACACACACACACATGGTGACACATATGTCGTAAAATATGGTAAAACAGAAGATACTGTATTTTTCTAGTGGAAATTAAATTTACTTATTTGACAACATTACTTTGGCAATTTTCACGCGTATTATTACTATTGTTATTATTATTATGTTGGGGTCCGACCATTCACTATTTTGTGTCGTGTTGGTGTTAAATCAATTGCAACGAGAATCCCATTTTGAGAATCTCACACAATTCGACACTGACCCGCAATATATTAATAGAAATCAAATTATTAATAATAAGAATTCTCACACCAAATCTCACTAGCATTTATATAAAGTGCTGCGTGATCCTCACAACTTCTCAAATTCCTGACAAAGGGGAAAAAAGAACTTTACATAGAAAAAATTAATTTGCTGATCATCATATAAATCAAATTAATATAACAAGTTGTCACACAAAGAGAATATTCATGGCTGGAAATTCTCCAATGAAGAACCCGACAAAGGGTGGATGGAAGTCGGCCATTTTTATCATATGTAATAATTTTATTATTTCGTTTCTTTTTTTATTGATTT
Organism: Linaria vulgaris; assembly: GCA_948329865.1. Classification (NCBI taxonomy): domain Eukaryota; kingdom Viridiplantae; phylum Streptophyta; class Magnoliopsida; order Lamiales; family Plantaginaceae; genus Linaria; species Linaria vulgaris. The sequence continues at coordinate 125,330,475 of OX415250.1, read as the reverse complement.
AGTCCTAATTATATGCCACAAAATTATATATGAACAGTTGTTGAGGTGGCGGAGAGATTTGCGTACTATGGTGTCGGAGGTAACCTTTTCATGTACCTTACAACGGTGCTCGGCCAGCCGACCGCCACCGCCGCCAAGAATGTCAACACATGGCAAGGCTTCTCCGCCATCTTTCCGGTGGTCGGAGGCTTTCTCGCCGATTCATACGTCGGACGTTTCAAAACCATCCTCATCTCCTCCATTATTTACTTTTTGGTAATTTTTAAATTGCTTTGTTTTCTCATGAGTTAATCTCTATTCAAATTTCTTGTGAAGTGGAATATTATTGAGATTTAAAGATTTACATCATACCACGTATTTACAGATAATAAGGTAGTATTTGCAGCATACCACATATACTTAATTTGCCCACGGATTTAATTAAGGTGTTTTTCAAACTGTTTTTGTACGTACGTGGGGACTCGTAGGTCGCCGTAGTCACTACCATTCAAGTGAATAATATATATCCTCTAAGTTGACGCAATAGCTCTGATGTAAACTCTTCCACACGCTCTTGACATCTTGCTCTAAATTGATATCTTGCAAAATTAATATTCACGTTCATATGGTGTAATGCTAACATTGCGTAATTTTTTCTTAGACTCGAGAAACAACCTTTGAAACTACATGGAGTTGATAATGCATAGAAGTAAATACACAATATATACATCGTTTCCCTTATTATTTCAATATTGAACCTTGGACATATAAACAATGAAAAATATTCATATATGATATTTTCCAACTATAATTTCATACATATATGGCATCATAACGAGGTGCAAATATTATAACTATATATATATATATATATATATTCTAAAATATATGAAAATAACTTTTCAGCACTCCTTCATCCACTTATACTAATAATCGAATTAGTTGCACCAACTTATTAACGTTCATGCACATATACTAATAATCGAATTAATTGCACTAATTTATAACTTATTAACGTTCATGCACTTATATTAATAAACGAATTAACTACATCAATTTATTTTCTTACAACGGTTGCACCTAATAATATTTCATTTGATGACAGGGCCTCGTTTTGTTAACCATCGCAGTCTCTGTGGTCCCTTTGTCTCTCCGCCACACGGTTTTCTTTGTCGCACTCTACATTCTCTCCGTCGGAGAAGGCGGGCACAAGCCGTGTGTCCAGACTTTCGCGGCGGACCAGTTTGACGAGAATGAGAATTTACCCGAGGAGAAGGCGGCTAAGAGCTCGTTCTTCAATTGGTGGTACGTCGGGATCGTGTTCGGTGCCACCTCCGCCGTGCTGGTGGTTATCTATGTGGAGGATAAAGTCGGATGGGACATCGGATTCGGAATGCTGGCGGCGGCCGTGGCGGCCGCGCTTGTCGTGTTCTTGATCGGTAGTGGGACGTACCGCCGCGAGGCTCCGGTGGGGAGCCCGTTCACGAGGGTGGTGCAGGTAGTAGTCGCCGCCGCGAGGAAGAGGCGGTTGGATGAAAGGGAGGCGCGTGGGATATGCCAAGAAGGGGGTAACGGTGATGCAAACGGCGTTCATCAGCATTTGGCGCGTACTAGCCAATTCAGGTATGTGTGTGTGTTTGTGTGCTTTATCTTTTTTTACCTTATTTTATATATAATTTAAAATATTTGGAGTAATACCAATACCTCTGAGTTTAAAAGAATTTCTTTTTTTAAAAAAAATTGAGTTTATTGTTTAAATAGCAATTATGAAGAGGTGATGTCACTGAAGTTACTAAATTTAAGGTAGTGTGTTTAGTATTATCTAAATTCTAAAACATTGGGGAATGTTCGATGATGTTACATGTCTTAAAAAAGATGATGCATCATTTTTCTCAATCGGTAATTGAACGGGTAATCTAGTTATAATTAGATGAATTAGAAATTACGGGTCTATGGTTATCGAAGCTCTATTAAATTTATTTTTTTATCAGTCGAAGCACTATTAATTAAAGTGTTAAAAATTTATTTGGTTTTAAATATTAATTTATAATTCTTCAGAAGGGTAATTTATATATGAGTTATATATATATATATATATATATATATAGCTAGATACCAGTAAATTAGTCTAGTACGTACTAATAAAGTGTAAAACGTATATGAAGGCCACGATAACTTCGAACATCAACTTTTGAAATTAGCTAATTGATGTCATCAGTCGGCTATGTCACATGAAAAATGAAATAGGATATGATTTACTTTATTTAGCGAGCCGCATAGAGAGAAGTATATGCTAGGTGTCGTTCGTTTATTGCGAACTGGACATCACAACAACACTAGCTATAAAAGCAAGAAAATAAAAAATTAATTGACGGTTGACTCTAAACATTTGAAGGTAAAAAAGTCGTGGTGAATATTATTGTTAAATCTTCTTCTTCCATGGTGGAAAACTTTAGGTATATTAGTACTTAAAAGTCAACCTAAGATGGAGTTTTATAAGAAAGAATACGGACGAATCATGTTGCAATTACATGGCAAAAATCCCCATAATATATTTGTTCATGTTGAAACACACTTTTTGTAATAATTCTACACACTATTTCGTTGGTTAGAAACAACATTATTTTCAAGGGAGAACGTAAGACGCTGGGGAAAACCGTGGATCTCATAAAAATGAGATTTTGGTTATAGGCGAAAGGCCGATGTAAATTTTTTTATTACAGAAAATGGTAGGATTTTTCGATGTGTTGTAATAGTTAACTCTTTTTCTTGGAGTACTTCTTATACTCCGTTATCTCTAATAAAAAAAGAACAATTTATTTGCCGATCAAAAAAAAAAAGTGAGAGAGAGTCAATGTAACAACTGAAAACATCCGGTCAAATAGCACATGGAAGATAAAGTAATATAAGTTTATATTGGGGTTATCAAATTTGAAGATTAATTGGTTTTTTTCCCATTTTCATGCTACACCAAAAAGAATATATTCTCAAGATATATATGATTTTTTTGCCAAACAACAATATTTAAGCTAAAGCGAAACCTCTTTTTATGCGGGAATAAAGTGAGACATTTCATTGATTTTGGCCAAATATATATTATGTATTTATTTAATTTGGATAAATATAGTATTAGAATACTTAAGTTGTCATTAAGTTAGTGAATTTTCCACTTGTTCTAAGGACTAGAAAAGATATGGGGTATCTAGCCATTTTAGTTAGTGATGGCTTGTCATCTATCTTTCCTATAATTTCCAATATCCCACATTCCAATTACTTTATTCTTCTTTTTCTTTCTAATAATCTAATTCTTTTACAAAGTAAAAATCTTCTTACTTTTTCCAACATCTTTTGGTAATTACCCCTATAGGTCCTATATATGAAATCATGAATCCGTTTAAATAAAAGTAAAAAAAGTCCTCCACTGAAATTTATAATTTAGTTTAGTACATTCGCTTTATGGCCATGATTGAGCAATGTTAGATGACATGTCAGCTCCTTAATCAATGCACCACTTTTCAATGTTAGATGACATGTTATTTACTTTGTAATAGACATCATACAATGATCAAAATAGATAAATTAGATAAAATACTTTAAGTTGTGATCATTTCCTATACATATAATTTTGTTTTACTGATATCACAATATGTAGAATTTTATCCCACCCTCCTTTTGAACTACGTGAGCTTTTACATGTTACTAATATGTCCTTCTAAAAAGTTTCTAAAATGGAATAAACTAAGATTTTAATTCTAACATTGTATGAGAGCCTATACAAATTGATGATTGAATGACCATTATCTAATGAATGTAATAAATCTGATGCTCATTTTGGCATAAACGTAAGGAGACGTGTTGAATATAATTATGTTACATATCGCTTAAGAATAAATTTGGAATGCCGCTCTGATGATAAATTGGTTCAACGTTCGTTGTATCTCTTACTTTCTGTCATCGTATTGCTGCGTAACAATATTATGTGCAGGTTCTTGGACAAGGCAATGATCATAGATGAGACAGATGCATCAAGTGAGAAAAGGGACCCTTGGAGGCTAAGCCCCTTAAACCAAGTTGAGGAAGTAAAACTAGTCCTCCAACTCATCCCCATTTGGTTCAGTTGCCTAATGTTTGCAGTAGTGATAGCACAATTAGGCACATACTTCACCAAACAAGGCTCCACCATGAACAGATCCCTCTCACACAAAATCCAAATCCCAGCAGCCTCTTTCCAAGTCTTCACCGGCCTCACAATCCTCACCGCGGTTCTACTCTATGAACGTGCATTCGTCCCCCTCGCGTGTTCCCTCACGGGCCGCCAATCCGGCATAACCATCCTCCAACGTATCGGGACCGGACTCGTCCTCTCAATAATCACCATGGTCGTGTCCGGACTAGTCGAGGCCAAGAGGGTAGGGATTGCACGAGAAAATAGGGTGTTAGACGTGCGGGGGGCAGTCGTCCCAATGTCGGTATGGTGGCTGATTCCGCAGTACGTATTAATGGGGCTATCAGACGTGTTTACGGTCGTCGGCTTGCAGGAGTTGTTCTACGATCAAATGCCTGTGGGGATGAGGAGCATTGGTGCAGCTGCTTATATTAGTGTGACTGGAGTTGGGAGTTTTTTGAGTAGTGGTTTGATAAGTATAGTGCAATGGATTAGTGCTAGGGCAGGGCATGAGTGGTTAGGGGATAATATTAATAGGGCAAATTTGGAGAAGTTTTATTGGGTGTTGGCTGGTATGAGTGTTGTTAATTTGTGTGGTTATGTTTGTGTTGCAAGAAGGTTTAAGTATAAGAGAGTTGAGGGTCATGGTGTTCATTCTGTTGAGCTAGAGTCACGTTAGTTGTTTTTATATTGTGTTTAGTTGAAAGAACAATGGTCAGATTGTATTAGAGTAACATGTTGTATTTCAATTGCAAAATGTTAATTATGAGTTGTTTCATTTTTTTGTTGATGTTACATAGAGGGAAAAATCGTAAGTCAAATGATTCATCTGTTTTAAAATGGAACCTCTCTTACTACTTATTAATAGGGCCTTTTATTGACTAGGCATGGGCTCAGTTCACTGGTTTAAGTTCAACCCGTTTGATCGACCAGTCCATTTTCATTTTTAAAAGTGATTTCAGTTAATGAGTTAAAAACTGTGAATTACTTACTAATCTACACTTCAATTTCAAGAAAACTGAAAATCAGATTAGCTATATTATTGGATGCAGCTGAGCCCGGATGAAATGTCTACTGCATCCACCATTTTGCGCAACTCGTACTAACTGCATGTTCAGCGGCTTGTGTGATACTGACTATACATATACGCAGTTATTCCGTCAGCCCCGACGCTGCACCCCTATGTACATTACCCCTAGTTGCTATATATATATATATATTTCAATAAAATAAGGATCTTAGGCCAATTAACTCTCAATGTTGTGTGCTAAATTGGCATGTTAGCTCCATGTGACAAATAAATTGGCCCAATACTTCCCTTGAACCATTATGGCAAGGGAAAGTTTGATTTAGAGGACCACCTCCCCGGCAAAAGCACGATGATTTCAAAAGTTGGAACACCACCTCTCTGAAAAACTTTGTATAGTAAATCTTATATAAAAATACTAAATATCCTTAATAGTAACAAATTTTTTTGTGTAATTTTGAATTTGATTTTACAATATTTTTCTATTTTATAAAAATAAAAGTTTAAGAAACAAGGCATATACATGTATATATCCTAGATATGTACTTAATTTTTCTAAAACAATGGGGGATATTCGTATAAATGTATTTCACAAAAAGAAATATAGCCCTCAACTCTAATTTTTGGGAGAGTGAATTACACTTCCATGCATAAGGAGGTAAACTGCCTTTTGAAATCACATGGAAATATATGATCAATTTATATTTCACAATGAGGTAACTTGCCAATTTTACATAACAGAGGAATGTAATTTGCCAAAAACCCAAAAGATAAAAACAAAAAAGTGTTGTCATATCAGCTACGTGAGGAGAGGCACCATTGCGGCGATGACATAGACAATGTCGTTTATCATTGGTCGTGCCCAAATTATAATCTTAGAGAAAAACATAAAGTTGGAAAAATTGAGTCGTCTTCATCGCAAAATTAGTTATAAAAGTCATCAAAGTTGCGGCAGCTTCTACGGTTAGCATACAAAAAGAAAAGTTGTTACGATGCTGCTCACTTTTGTTTCTGCAAAAGTACGCATGCTTGCGTAATACTCGTTACTCGTTGGAATAGCAGCCAATGCATGTGTCTGTGAATCTATAAAAATTGTCGCTAGCAGTTGCAATTCACTCATAAACCTGGCCTCTCATGACGAATATTGAGGAGAGGCGCCATTGCAGTAATGACATAGACAATGTCGTCTTTCATTGGTCTTACCTAAATTTTAATCTTAGAGAAAAACAAAAAGTTGAAAAAAGTGAGCCGACTTCATCGGAAAATTAGTTATACAATTATTAAAGATGCGGCAGGAGAGAATCTACGATTAGCACACAAAAAGATAAAGTTGTTGTTACGTTGCTGTTCACTTTTGTTTGTGCAAAAGCACAGAGACTTGCATAGTACTCGTTGCCCGTTAGAGTAGTGGCCAATGTGTATGTGAATTTATAAGATTTGTCGCTAGCAGTCGCAATTCACTGATAAACTTGACTTCTCATGACGACTACTGAGATTTACTTCGTATAACTTGGGAACGAACTTAGTTGCATATGCACACTATACAAATAATCTTTTGCTATCTCCTTTAGAAGATGTTATTTTTTAGGAAAGTTAAGATGCTTTTCAGTTCTATTATAGCATTACATATCACGTTTAAAGCCGAATTTTCTTACGCACGTGACATGACCGGTGTCTATTTAGCTCTACATGAAGGGACTTATCGAGAAATATTTAACTTATGGTAGATTAACAAACATATGATATGTGAAACATATTTGCACAGATTCCAATCACGTTATCTGTAGGATACCCAATCAAACTTACAGTAACAAACTATTGCAAGTGGATGTCCTTCAACGTGGGAAATCTTTTCTTAATTATGTCAGATCAGCTAAGAACTATTTCTTTTTTCCAAAGTAAAATGCATACACAAAATCTTCGGCGCATATATTAATTGTGACTTATCTGATTTCACGTGACCAAATCACAGGATCGGGTTAATATATGTATACATCTGATTTAATGAATAAAATCCATAAATCTTGAAACACACGATATCGTCTTAAGAACAAAACTTTATGCATAATGCGAGATTTATTAATTACTATACAAAAGATGAACTTTATTTTAAAATAATGAGAGAAATATTTCAACAATATTTATTAGAAACACGTACCTATGCTGCAACAAGTTGGTTTTGAAAATTTATAGTGTTCCCATATAGTATATATATGGTATATACAACTACGAATCGCAGATCTTCTAATAGTGACAATCCAATCAATATAGGAAAACGAGATTCTAGAATCGATAAAATATGTTTCACCATCTTAAACTAAAAGTAGAATAAAGAAAAATAAGTAATTTTAGTTTTTATGTTATTACTGTCATGATAATTGATAACAAACTGGTATGAAAAATCAATTGACATAATTGTTTTAAGCTAAAAACCTTTGGTACAAATCAACTAAAATAAAGCTGTTATGGAATCAATTAAAAGAACACATATATTATCATATATATGAAGCAAAAGTACGCCATTTTGAGATATATAATAAAGTTATTAATTATTAGTTCATCCATTATAACAAATTAAATGGATTCAGAGTTATACCTATTAATATAATCCAGCATCATAATTTTTTTTTAGACCGAATTATAGAATTTTTCAACAAAAATATACAATCGAGGGTATCTGGAGGGAGGAGGTGCCCCCAGTACCTGTACGTGGCTACTCCACTGGATAGGTTATTTTAATTTGACAGGGCAAATTAACAAAAAAGGTCACGGGTTAGGTATTAGCCTATTAGGTAATGACTAATGAGCTACTTTTTTATAATCATAAGATAATTGTTTTCATGAGAAATAAACGAGCTAAATAATTAATATTTAAAACTCTTTTAACAGTACTTCTTCTTATAATTAGATTTTAATTACTTGGTACTTTCTTCCACAGGCATTATAATCAAAACTAACTTGGGAAAACTTCAAATTTTGCAACAAATCTTAAAACTACACTTACATGCTCGCATGCATCGCAAAACCAATTCAATTAATTCTAAAACCAAACATGTATGTTACGTTATTTATCCATGTATTTGAACATTATTATAGAGTTTTATTCTCCTATTGATATGGAAAAGTTGGTCAGATTAAGAGTGTAAATTAAAAAAGAAAAAGAAAATAGAAAAAGGCTTTTCAGCATTCAATAGGTCACAACTCGTATAGTAGTTGTACATGAATCGGAAGTAAGCTGGTACAGACAGTAGCAACAAGTCAACAACAAACGAATTAAGCACACTTAATTAATTAATAGCATGATATCCGTGGTCAATTGTTACTAATCTTAGTGTTTGTTTTTTTAGTTGTTGATCAAGAGATTAACATAGTATTAATTGTATAAACATCAATTCAAGGGAGGTGGACACCTTTAATTAGCCGTACGTGTAAATATGTTTGTGTGTTAATTCTTTAGCTTCTTGAGGAATTGATTAAGTATTTCACAAAATAGTGAGTAAAAAATATGACTACATGCATTCTAATCTCAAGAATCATTTGAGAATCAAAATGTTAATTATAATGTAACACGTTACATGCACGTCTGACTTTCACCGTCTAAATTAAAATATTGCCATATCTATAATACAGACTTACGATTTCTTTGTCACGGCATCTTCTTTAGCTTTGATTATTTCTTTCAGAATCTTGAATTAAGAATTATCCTTTGTCAAAGTGATACATTATATTTTTGTGCTAAAAATCCTCGAGTCATTAACAATAATCCATTGTCAAGTAGATCATGCATAATCAAATCTTTTTCTGTATCAAAACGAGTTTGAGTTTTTATCGAATTGTATCTTTTACTCATTAAAGGAAGGGAACTTAAGAAAAAAATTATAGATCCCTAGTTATTTGTTTTTGGCTATTTAATCAATACACATACATACCCCTTTAATGATTACACTTTTGGTTAATGATTCAACAGTACACTACAAGAGAAAGGCAATTTGCCAACAATTTTGTGCCAGCAAAGTTGGGAAACGCTGGTGAAACTAAAACTCGGTATTACATAAAGAACGATATTATAAAACGCTGGCGATTATCAATACTAAAAAAACAATAAAAACAAACTTAAAAACAATAAAACCCTTAGCCGCCCATTCATTCACTAGACCCTAACGCCAATCGGTGCACTCCTCCACCGGCAGTCGCGCTCCTCCGCCGGAGATCGCAGCTCCTCTGCCGGAGATCGCAGCTCCTCCGCCGGAGATCGCAGCTCCTGCTCGCAATCGCCGCTTCTCCACCCTTAATCGCCACTTCTCCGACCGCAATAACCGATTCCCCGCCGGCGATCGATGCTCCTTCGGGCGCAATCGCCACTTCTCCATTCTCACTTGGACGTCATACTTCCCTCGTATTTATCACTCTTCTGTTTGCAATCGCCTCTCCTTTGATCTTATTTGACACGCTCATCTTTCTGTTTGCTTTTGAGGTAATTTTGGGTTGATTTAGTGTTCTTTAAATTTTTTTTTTTGAACAGCATTTAGTGTTCTTTAATTGATTGATATATGTTGAATATTACGGTACCAAAGTTTATTCTCTCAGCTGTGAATTCATTGATTAGCGCTTGCAATCGTCATTTCTTTTGTACTAGCTTGCAACCATTTTTTCTTGTTTAGCTCTATATAATGTATAAATATGTTACTTTATTTGTAGAATTTTGAATGAGAGATCTTAAAATTGAACAAGATTAAGATGATGTGATGCTCTTGGAACAGGTAAACTTGTCACTGATCATTTTGAGCGGTAGGTTACAGTTAATTGCATGTGAAGATTACGAAAACAATGGTATTGGATTGCTAAGAAGAATATGCAGGGGTTATGAGGCAAAGTGTTACCCGCAAAAAGGTATCATGGTTTGTATGACTTTGGTTTGATTGATTGTTGTTCCTCAATATCTCTGTTTAGTCACACATTTTAATTGTTTTTTTTTTGTTGTTTGGAAGGGTTTGGTGCAGAGAATTCTTCAATTGCAAATTCGGTAATATATTTGCTTACGGTTGTAAACTTATTTGTATGAGTTAATTATTCTTTAATTTGGTCTGACTGAGTCTTACGTGCCTGCATCTTCTTTGATTCCGTAACAGAAAATTGATAACAGCTGAATGTTCTTCCGGATATGATATTTTAACATCCATCTATACTGAGTAAGATGCAGGTGCTATTCTTCATGAAAATGAGTTCTAATCTAATGCCTTTTGGTTATAATACTTAACTTGTAAACGACTTACTGAGTATCTACTTTTTGAAATATGACCTTTTGTTTTACAAGTATTTTGAACTTTATTTGAATCTGATCCGAGATTAGAAGAAGCCTTTTTCCTGAGAAGTATTTCAATGCCAAGTCTGTTCCATCCCTGGGTAAGAGTTGGTGACAGTTTTTTTGTGAACTTTCTTGGTGCTTGGATCACTTACTCGTTGTAATTAATGGTTTTTGCCCTATAACAGATATGAATATTAAGAAGCTTATGCCTCTGGATGCTGAATCACGCGGACTCGTTGACTGGATGTAGAACGGCATGTCCATCAGTATACAAGTAGGATAAAGCTCTCAATTAAAGGTTTCTTCGATTTCCCTCTGTATTTCTCTTTGAAGTTACTCTTTTGTATTCGGCTACTCAATAGGGGTATATGACGCATTACAGAAAAAGTATTTCAAAACCTTATTGTTCTAAACCTTATTGTTCTGTGTGTGAATCAGTGGATGGTGCAATGAATGAGGAATAAGAATGTAAGTCTTCAAGATACTTCTCTCTTCATCTAACATTTTATTATATAAAGGGTACCATTACATATAAGTTTACTGACCAATATGGACATTTGACTATTCTTACATCAGCAAAAATGCAAGAGAGTTATTCTGTACTCCGGAGTCTTAAGGTCTTTAACCTTTCTTGTTCTACACTTGACAGGTCATTCGTAGTCATTGGCGATTCAAGTGTACTAATGAGGTACCGTTGTTGCATTTTGATTCATATACTCTAATAACAGCATCCAAGAGGTTTCAATGAATATAAACCGCATGGGGGATGAAGAAATGGGCCACATTCAAGCATAAGTCCTTAACAGATCTAACCAGTTAGATGAGGTAGTTGATAATGTAGTTGCACCTTAATTTTAGGCACTCAGTTTTAGATTTTCCTTATCCTTACGTTCTGATTTTGCAGCCAATGAATTATGAACCCCCTCTTCTTCAGAGGTCGTTCGGGTGCTGTTTCTGTCCATAAAGATGAAGACAATGACTTCGACAATGAGGTAATCAGTTAGTTAACATTTTTCCTTCTTCATATGGGCCATATGATCAATGTTCTGTTGGATAATTAACATTTGGTTTTTCTTGATCCATGATATATCGAGACTAGCAATCTGTTACTGGATTGTCTTCCTATACGATACTTTTTAGTTACTTTGTTGAGTTCCTTGACTAAATCATAAACTTGTTGGACTTGGACACCGAACATTAAAAACTCAATTGATATTGTTTAACCTAATTTGATATGTTCTGGATATTGGACTTGGACACCGAACATTAAAAACTCAGTCATCCTTTCCCCTTGCTATGTTCACTCTTTCCTCTACTATGGTTACTTATTTTTTGTTTTGCTTGTAGAAACGGGTGCAAGTCAAATAGTTTGTAGTAATCAAGGCATGAGATTCTGGAAGACAAGTTAAAAACTAATGAATTTGCCAACTCATCAGGTATATATTTCATGAAATTAACCTGCTTTGGATAATTTTTTTTGGATTACTTGTACAAGGGCCAGCGTCTACTTTTAACTGAGACGCATATTTTCTAGGTAATGGGTTTCCAAACCACGCCAAAGAAGAAACCGAACAGTCCGACTCTTCTGATAGCGTTGAATCTGGGGTTGGTATTTTCACCTTGTTCTAATCAGTCGTTGCTTTAGCACATATCGTTGAAGAATTATATTCTTTTCTAAATCTATATAATTAATTAAAGTAGTTGTTATGAAGGGAGATGTTCAGGCAGATTTTGTCTTCTTTGATCCAAAGCCTAGTGACATCCATTGAGTGAAAGTGCTATTGCAGACATACCTTTATAATAAGCAGCGGGATCTCAGTGGTTTTGTATACTTGATATTGGGACAGCCGACTGTGGGGTCAGTATAGAGAACGATGAAGATGATGGAGTATACTCTATTGTTAGGAAAATACAAAGTAAGATTCCACTTTCAACATTCACTCTTTCTGCCGTGTGTCGCTGCAGTTTTGTTGTTTTTAGATTGTTCTAGTTACTCACTCAGCTGATGCTGTGTTGTATGATATAGTAGTAGAATGTTATCTTTCTACTGCTGCAAGCATTTTGGAAGCTTATAGAAAGCCTCTGCTCCCCCTCGACATCCCCAAACGTCTTGTTGTAGTTTGCGGTGACATGTGACAGTTTTGTTTGTAACAGGGTAGCAAATGCATGACTGAGCTCAAGGAGTACCTTCTCAAAGTGTGCCTGGAGAAGGATGTGATATCTAAACTTAAGTCTTTGGTGGGAGATAATGCACAAGATGTCGGTCTTGTCGTCTCTCAGCGTGTTGTAAGTCTTCCACCTCAGCTATTGCTTCCCTTATATGATGCTCTTTTTGATGAAGTGGATGGGCAACAGAAGATGAGGTAAATAATTGTATTATTATGATATGCTTGTCCATAAAAAATTCTGTTTTCTGACGTACTTAAGTTGGATACCAACATAATATATTTTTGTTGTTCTGATTATCTCAACTGTAATTTATTTTGTTTATTAAAGCCTACTGAGGAGCTCCAGAATTCATTTATCTTCAAACATTATCTCATCATCAGCAAAGTATACAAGGTATACTCTGTAAAAGCTAATAAGCATTTCTGTTAGGAGAGTTTTTGTAAAATAAGCAGTTCTTGATGATTTCCTTTATTTGGATTTGATGTCTATAGCTAAAGAATGCGAGCCAGAGTAGAAGGCCTAGTAAAAGTGAAGATGAAGCCACAATTTACATCAAAGCAGAGGATGAGCCACAACTTTGTTTATAATCTTAAGTTTAACTCAAACGCATAGTTAATTTGATGGATAGGATGAGTTATTTTACTCATTTTTGTCATGTAGCTTGTTATATTTGGGATGTATTTGTAATTTGGATACATTCTACTCAATTTAGTCCTTGTATGGAATATTGGAGAATGTGTATCACAAAGCTTATGGCATTTATCTAAAGAATTTTGGGTGTTTTTGTGTATTTTTTTTGTTGTGAACGGGTTCTATGTAGCTGTGATTAAATAGAAACAGGCTCAGGGAATTGAGGAAAAGAACCTAAAAGTTTAGATAAAAAAAAGGGCCTATGCCAACGTTTTTTGCCTTAGAAGTTGCTGGAATAGGCAGAAAAAAAAACTAAGAAATTGGGTAAAAGAGTGTTATATGCTAGCGTTTTTGCCTCAAAAGTTGTTGGAATAGGTCAGAATTAAATGTGCAAGTTTTTGGTGATTTACCAGCGTTTTTAGTAGATGGGTAAAGGATGCGTTTTTCCAGCGTTTTTTTGTGTCTACGCCAGCGATTTTCATATGCTAAGGAATATCAGTGCTTATACAAGCGACCACTAAAAACGCTGGAGAAGGTTTTACCAACGGGTGATTTCCTAGCAGCTTGCTAGCGTTTTTCAAAACGCTGGTAAGGTTTTTCCCAGCGTTTTAAAACGCTGGGAAACAGCAAAAAAAACGCTGGAAAATCCCCAGTCTCTTGTAGTGGTAATAAACTTAGTTGATTGAAAGAAGATTAATTAACCGAAAGAGGAAAAGAAAGCTTAGTTCGCAATGATTATTAGTGGATTATAACACTACACCAAAAAAAAGTAACTAATAATTAAGATCATAAGAGTGTAAATAACTTATCAGATACTATGATAATGTTAAGTGTCAAAAACTAATGTGCACGTGCATGGTAGGCATACATACTTTAGCATGTTACCAAATATTAAACAACTGGTCAAGGGGCAAACGTTATTGTAGCCTTAGCTCTGTCAAAGAGCCAAAGAATCTACATTTTAAAATATATTATAAAGTCAGATTTATTAGAAAAATAAGAAAGTTCATTGCTTCTTCTTCAATTCAAAAATCATCTTAGGAAATCTCGGAGATTCTGAATGATCTCTTTGAACTGTACATAATCTTTGAATATCTCTTTTCCTCCATATATATATGTAGATTCAATTTGCAATGTATATATAATCTCTTATTCATACAAACTTCTCATAATTCTTTCAAGTTTTCATTGTTCTCCTATAATTGATCTCCTTGAATTAAATTTGTTGAGGGTGTTTAATAAACACGTATATAAGTTTTCGCATTTATCGATCAATCAACATGTCGATGACCGGAGTAGCTAATGAGATGCAATTTCATGTATTGGCAGTTGATGATAGCATCATTGATCGAAAGTTGATTGAGAGGCTTCTTAAGACATCTTCTTATCAAGGTACATTGCACAATTTATTTTTAAATTAATTAACGTCCATTAGGACTAATTGTCATTGTAATTCAAATGCTTAAAATTTGAAAAAATTGTGCTGATTAATTATGTTTATGGTTGCAGTTACTGCAGTGGAATCTGGAGTAAAAGCTCTAGAATATTTAGGGTTGGTACAAGATGAGAACACCAACACAAATTCAAACTCTATTTCCACCATAAAAAGTCACAACGTATGTTTTTCACACCTTACTTTTTCAATTTTTATTTCATTAATATATTTTTCCCTAATAAAACCACTATTTCTAATAATCGCCTATTTATTTGAATACAGGAATTGCAAGTAAATTTGATAATTACAGACTACTGCATGCCAGGAGTAACAGGCTACGATCTCCTCAAAAAGATTAAGGTACACACATATATCTATCGACTAAATCACATATATATATATATATATATATTGATCAGCAAAAATAAATTTTATTAAGAAGAATGAAAGAACATACAAAGAGAGAAAAGAAAAAATTACATGCAATCAAGCGAAAAATTCAACCAATCGAAAGAAGAATACAAAAAGCTTCTTGATCTGGTACTAATCCAACTCCAACTTTTCAACTTGATGAGATCCACCGTCTTGCTAATATTCTTTTGAACTAAATCACATATATTTAATCTCTTAATAAATAATATTAATACAAATGTAACTAATTTTGATCTGAATTTGCAGGAATCAAAATTATTGAAGGACATTCCAGTTGTGATAATGTCATCAGAAAATGTTCCATCAAGAATTAATAGCTGCTTAGAGGAAGGAGCTGAAGAATTTTTTCTTAAACCAGTTCGACAATCTGATGTGAATAAACTTAGGCCACATTTAATGAAGGGAAAATGCAAGGAGAACAAGCCAAATGGTACAAAAACTCACAACAAGAGAAAGCCAATGGAAGAATGTCTGTCACCGGATAAGACAAGAGCAAGACACAATGATGATTTGGAATTAGTTCTTTAATAATGGAACAAAATTGATGTACTTTCTGTGGTGATGTATCGTACTATATGTATAGGTGAATAGGATTAATTTTGATAGATTATTATCATATTGTCTTCAAAGAGCAACTCGGATTTCATTTTAAACCTTTCAATCGAATTTAAAAATGTTTATGTTCTGGAATTACCAAAGAAACTAAAAGATATCTTATTAATCACCGCGACAACAATTTTTATGATATTTCAAAATTTGCACGAAATACTAAATAGAAAATAATATTTGTCTGAACCTGCCTCGAATGAAAGTTCAATCGCTACTTTTGGCAAATTAGTACTAAGGCTGCAGTCTTTTCACTAGTACAATTCAAGTTCAAGAGAGTCGTGTAAAAAGAAAAAGTCAAAAAGACAATTGTTATTCATGTTCGACAATTCAATTTTTAGATTGGTATAAAACTATAAATGTATAATGTCGTTTACTATATTTATATTATATTCGAAATATTTGAGCTATAATAATTCCATCCTGCATTCGATGAGGTTATCATATCTGACTCGTACTCTAATCTTGCATAGATTCTAATGTACCATAACATATATAAGTAACTACCCAGATATAAAATTTGGCACATCATTATAGGTAAATTCACCATAATAACTCAATCCAAAGTAGAAAAATGCTAAAAACATTCTAAAAAATTCCCTGGTTGTACCCAACGTTTATCGTTTTTTCTACTTCCAACGTCAATTCGAAAAGTTAACCAGACACTAGAAAAATCAGTTTCAAAAGAACGCAAATGAATAAGAAATTTGTTTCTCATTACGTCATCCAACAAATAAGCTAATTTTTCAACTGAGCTACAAATTTACATGACGGAAGAGAGAAAAGCTCTTTCTGGACTTGAATGTCTTCTTGAGAGAATAGAAAATACACATAAACATAGTGCTCTACTGATGAGCTTGACCGTGCGGTGGAGGGCCAGGAGGAAGCGGCGGAGGAATTCCTGATGGAATACTATAATTCGACTGCATTCCAGGAGCATTTGGATTGCCAGACTGTAGCAGAAGCAGTGATGAGTTAGTCTTAAAAACGACTCCGTCGAAACGCATATCAAAATCATCAGAGCGCAACAAAATCCTTGTTAAACAGAGCAACGCAAGCAAAAGAAATCTTATAAATCATCGACTAAAAAGTGAAACTAGGGATGCCAGATCACAATTACAATGAAAGATAAGAAAGTTATCAGCAACCAAATTGTATTTGCATATAACTAGTCCAGGTGCAAGTCATTCCATTTTTTGCCATGCATGGTTCCATATTATGATTTTATTCAGTTATCCAATTCACCTCCTAAATCAATTATGTTCCTCCCCGTGAAGGAAGACAAATTTGCTTTGAAAGACTAGTATACCGTAAAATCTCAGTGTGTACACATACTCCTAATAGTTCCCAAAAGTGGGACTATAAACACAATTATGGCGACGTTTAAAATTAATTCACCAGTGTCATGGCATCTTAGCAGTGTCACGTACGAAAGTGATAAGTCAGATTATACATTTTCCTGTGGCGTTGTTCACCCAACATACTTGAGAACGAAGTGCATATGAATCGTCCATTGCAAAAGGAATTGATTGGTGACATAAACAAAGCGATTCTATAATTTTATTTTCAGTTCCACAGTTAACATGAAATCACCTACCCCAGAACACACACACAGAGACCAAAAGAAAAATAGCCATCACCCATAACTGATGGGTGACTAAGTGCAGAAAACCAGCTAATTCATAAAGGGAGGTTCTAATCATGAACCTCCATAATGGAGTATACTACCATAAGACTCCTCCAATCCCCAGTACAAAGAAAAGAAACACATAAGGATCATCCACCAAACTACTCGATATAAAAGGGAAACAAGGATGACCACAGTACTCGCTTTTCTAAGGACCATATAATTTCTGCTAAGATGCAGCTGTCCTTAAGGAACCACAAACCAACAAATTAACCGAAGGACCAACACTCAGAATTTCAAAATCTAATGAAGTTTCCAGCAGTTGAGTAACTTTCTCACCTGGTAAGGATTGGGTCCTGGCATCATTGGCATCTGCCCACCCTGTGGCCGGTTGAAGCCACCTCCGGGCTGATACATTTGGTTTCCACTCATGTTAGGAGGGCCCTGCATGTTGTGCAAGCCATTTAGCATCCCCCCTGGAGGCATATTTCCCGGTGGCCCTGATCCAGAAGGCCCGGGATTCATCCCCATAAAGTGACCCTGGGGCATTGGAGGAGCCATCTGATTCATCCCACCTTGTATTCCCTGAACAGGACCGCATGCAAATTAAAGTAGACTAAAATCGTAATGCAATAAAACTTATGTCACCACAAGTTCAGCTTTATTTTCTTACCATTGGACCAGGCATAGATCCTTGCACTCCAGTTGGTACATTTGCAGACATATTAAGTGGTTGAAGCTGAGGCGGAGGGCGAGGCAAATGAGGATGAGGCATCATAGGTAGATGGGAAGGAGGTTGCAACTGAGACATATTTGGAGGTGCAAATTGCATAGGAGACATTTGCTGAGGTAGTGACTGGTGCTGTTGAACTTGTGAAGCATTTTGATGATAAGGCTGCTGTTGGTTGCCCGCAAGGAGAGATGGGTGTGGACCAGGTGGTAGAGGAGGAGCTCCTAGAGGCATTTTCTGCTCTGCTTGATCAGATGAGTCAAGTGGCATTGCAACTCCGATGCCCGGGATTGTTCCTTCATTCCGAGCCAACCCAGCTCCAAATGGCCCAGGATTCATGGGGGGCTCAGCCACAGGGAAAGTGCCAGGAATGCGTACCCCCATAGCTGAGCTCTGCTCACTAAAACCTGCTCTCAAACAGTAAAAACTCAATAGCATATTGAGTAAAGAAATTTTTTGAATAAGGGAATAAAGTTCATTTAGATTATGGTTCAATCAAAGCAAATTATTAAGAGGAGAAATTCTGCATGAAATAATAAGAGATTCACGATGCCATTGTCTATCCATTCAAAAATAAGTATGTGAACGCGAAAGATCTTCAAAACTGAATAAAACTGAGTCAAGGATCTGTCATAAAGTATTTATTGGCTACTGAAGACACTAAACAACAATGTCGAGATTGTCTGAAATAAATCAACCCAGGCAGCAGTAAACCGACGGTGTGTCCTGAAGTAAAAATTAGTGCAAACCTTGATTTTGGCCAGTGCTCAACTTATCGCGGGCTGGATCCCCGGGCCTATCTCTGCACCAAAACTTTGTCGCATGGTCATTGCCACCACTGCATCAACAAAAGGTTCAGTCAATTGACAAAAAGTACAAAGTGGCATGGCCTCAGAGTCATTGCTAAAATAGAATGAGTGCTAGAAACGAGAATATACACTAAAAACTAGTAGAAAAAGCGAGGGAAAATCCCTATTGTAGAATCGGTTGATAAAACCCATGAAATAAGAGCGGAGGTGACAAGTAGTTCTGATTTACGAAAAGAGTAAGATTAGAATCACAAAATGGTTAATCATTAACATAATATGGAGGACAACAAGACAAACTACAGCCTAATTGTTGCAGATTCCACAATGAGGATAAGTTCCAAGCCCAGTTATTGTCACGGTACGCCAGATATTTTTTGCAGATGGGACGCAATAATATTTATATAAATAGAGGATAAGGAGAATAGAGAGTTGAGATAAAAGCACATATTTTGCAGGCATATTGCATAGACAAAAATAATCATTAAGGTGCAATCAAAAAGGACTAGGAAAAGCCAGTGCACTGATTTAGAGTCTGCAGTTGTAGGCAAATTAAAGGATATTCAAAGTTCAAACAACCTTAGCTAGGAAAACATATTTAACAATGAAAGGCATAGCACGGATTAGTACCTGCACAAAATGTATCCTATAGGATGCCACGCAAGATCCCAAACACTGTTATCATGCGCATTCTGTATCTCAACCTGGGGAGTATCATGCCTGCCGTTCAAAAGTACATGGTCGTGAGCTGAGTGATAGTTTCCAGATATTTATTGTCTGCAAAATGTTACATATATCCATGCTAGCTCGTGATGAATTGATTGGGTAGATAGATAGGTTCCCTATTCCAAATTATTGCAAAGCCCCAACAGCAGCTTGCAAGCACAAGAAATTCCAATTCATAGATCGACATTTGCCTTTTCACTAAACTAGTCTAGATGGAACTGGTTCAATCAATAATGACAACATATATTATGATTTACACACAAGCCAAAATCAAAGGCAAAAGATTTTGGAACCTCGCATGAAACCAAACTCATAGGAGTTTCAGTTAAGAAAAGGATAGAAGTTTCAAGAGGGAAGGTAAAGACGTCACCCAACAAGCCAATGGAAGATTGATCCATCAAAGCTCCCACTAACAAAGTATTCTTCATGAAATGGATGCCAAGCCAAAGCTACAAAAATAAAAACATAATGCAACGTAAGTGTAAGATTAGATAAGAAAGCTAAAAGACTTGAAGCAAAACTATAGTATGACTGCATTAGCAAACTGGGTGCACAGACACAATAAAAGAACACGACGGTTGAATTCAGTGAGAAGAAACTTAATACGGCAACTGAAAAGCTCAGGTATCTACCAATAGATGTCCATTGATAGAACGATGACCAAATTAAGAAACTGAGGCTCCGGGAAGTAAGAGACTGTCAGCAGACTGAGTTCTACACACTAGGATGGTTAGCTTCAGGGGAGTCAGCTTAACAAAAACAAAACAGTTTCATGAACCTCAAGTTTTTGCAACGCCCATTCCTAAAACATTGCTTGTTTTTCAGGAAACCATCTTTTTCTTTGGATTTCAATTTTGAAAATGTATCTTTGACAATAAATTCTTACGCTTTCTCCAGACAGCAAAGAAACAAGTAACATGCAAAAGGCATGTCATCATGTCTACTACTTTAACCCCCTCTCCTCTTTCTTACCATTTTTGTTTCTTTCCTCAACATTATGGCAAGGATATTATTACTGGACAATTTGTCTCCCCAGAATAATGGCTAACTAATAAGTAACAATCAATTCAAACATTATTTCTTACCCACTAATTTATATCATTCTATAATCAATCCAAAGTCCAAACACGATTCTTGAAGGGCATGAAATTCTAAAATATTCAAAAATCTTTACTCATCTCAGAAAATTATCACTGCAAACAAATCCAACCACGAGTCTCCAACAATGATTTGATATTTTACTGATCAATCTTGTTATAGCAATTATCAAGAAGAAAATATAGGATTTGTCTCAAATTCAAAGTGGAGTCGACTTCAGATCTACAATATCATTGCACTGAAAAAGCAAAGATGCCAGAGGTGCTAGAATTCGTACAGATGAAAGCCCAATATGTGATCCCAAGGCCACGTAAATGATAATTAGTCAAACAAATACGACTAGCAGTCTTTAACAAGAACAAAAAGGAGTAAAACGCACTAGTTCTCCAGGAAAAGTGAGATGCCTATTTAACTAAAACAACTATCATACCAGTAACATCCTTCCGATGCCCACGAAAAGATTCCAGTTCCTTCATTGCCCTTATATCATAAAGCTGGAAAGAAATAAAGAACAGATGTTCAAGATTCTGGAAGAAAGAAACACCTATATGCCAATTATCACAACTTCTATTTTGCACGCACAACATCCATATTTCTCCCTCATCCGTTCTTGATCACGATATTTAAGAGAGAAGAAAAGGATTGGGGGAAGCTTCATGCGCAAGGTCCACAGAAATTAACCTACCTTGATTATTTGATCCTTTGAAGAGGTTAAAACCCAGTTTCCATTTTCATTCCATTTCACACAGAGCACAGTATTTTTGTGGCCATGACTGCAAAGGCAGAGTTAATGAGCATTTCAACTTAACTATAACTTGATGAATTAAAAGAGCAAGACTGTACTTACAATGAAGAGAGCTCTTTCCCCGACCTAGCATCCCAGAGTTTGACAAGGTTGTCTTTCCCACCTAACCAAAGTGCAGTGCAAGTGATAAATACATGGCTCTCATAAATTGAGCATTTTCGTGTACAGCTAATATAGCACTCACCAGAAACAAGTAAAGACTTGGTAGGATGCCAATCAACACACTTCACATCCCAACCGTGGCCTGCCTGAGTTCAAATGACACAAAATTCTTAAGCAATCTTATTAATGCATTATAAATTGTAGATAACTAACAAGAAAATTTATCAGTCTTGTTATAGGGATGACTCAAATGAGACTTCGATAAGACACATTGAATCTATTAGCCACAGCTCTACCTTTCATGAACTAATAATTCAACAAGATGTTGCACCAAATAATTTCTCATTCAAATCACATGCTCAACCTGAAGAACTATATCTAAAGATTTGTAAGGAAGATTCAGATGCAGCTAAAAGAATATAAAAAATACAATTAGTTTGTATTTAAACATTGATGCATTATCATTTTAGATAACTAACTAGCAAATTTATCAGTCTTGTTATAGGGATGAGTCAAATGAAACTTTGATAAGACACATTGAATTTATTAGTCATAAGCTCTACCTTTCATGAACTAATAATTCAACAAGTTGTTGCACCAAATAATTTCGCATTAAAATCACATGCTCAACCTGAAGAACTATATTTAAAAAGTATATAGGGAAGGTTCAGATGCAGCTAAAAGAATATAAAAAAATACAATTAGTTTGTAGTTGAACATCAGAAAAGGAACAAAGAGTACATTTAAAAACAAAAGCACCAGGCAAACATGTAAAATTCAATCAAGCACATAAATGACGAAAACTAGGGAATGGCAGAGCCTCTAAACACCCCTGAATCCTATTTCGTAATACTTATGGTGAAAATATAGATTGGTATTACGTACAACCCCAATAAACATTTGACACCAAACAACCTACTTTCACCTACAAAACCAACCATTCAAATCCCAGTTGACAACCAATGGAACTTAAACTACCCATAATGACATTAAAATCCTTCTACATATTCTATTCTCTCCAAACTCAATTTCAGAAGAGCCTTGAAAGTCCCACATAAAAATGAAGAAATGTTCAAAACAGACAAGAGGACTACTAAAAAGCGCAAACACGTCCATATGACCCCAAAGACCAACGGCATTGTCCAGTACCTACAATTGCTTAATATGTGCCAGAATATATGTGTCGACTACCAGAATTAACCTTAATGGACCAACAGAGTTCCTTAAAAGAACATAAAAATTGCCAACTGTTTCCCTCATAAGAGATCTACTTTGAAGTATAGCCAGCCACAAATATCTGCATACACAGAGGTCAATAATTTTACAGGGAATTGATTCAGTGAAATTTTACTCTCTTTCTTGCCTGGAGAAAACACTCTTATCATTCTTACAGCAGATTACACTATGCTTGACAACATATGTTTTCAACAGCTCACATGGGAGTTTTTACTTTTCTTCCACCAATCAAATCTCAGATAACTATGATAATTTTTGACAGCGAAGAGTTAACATATATAGGAATGTGCAGTCTTTATACAATTAAACAATTCAAGGACATTACCAGATAATGAGCGTTCCTCCTGGCACCTAGCAAAGTCCCAGACTTTTACAGTAGTATCATCCGAACAGGAGCAGAACTTCAAATCTGTCCTACAGAAACTGGTCACAAGAAAAAATCAAAAGGTCAGATAAGAATATAACCACCAAGAAAATATTGAAAATTCATAAAATTCCCAATGGGCAGCATGAGGAAAACAAACTCATTACTGACCATCTTTCATCAGAAAAGTGCACTATATAATACCTTAATCCGCGAATTGATTCTTTATGCGCAGATTTAGCTTTCACATTATTCATGTTATTCTGCCAGTACCTGCAGCAATTTAGAAATCACTGACTCGCCAATCAAACAATTGGAAAAAAAAAAAGCATCAACAACATCCAAATAAACACAAAAATACTTTATTGAGCCACCATCATCCCCTGTGACCATCCAGTTCTCGCTGTAACTCCACACCATAGATCTGACTGCTTGTTCATGAGCCTGCAAATCAAGTAATAACCCCAATTTAAAATTGATTCAATATCGGGAACTGTGAACAACTAATAATTTGCAATACCTGTAATATCATTTCGAAATTAAAGGACTGTCCGTTCCAAAGGGTGAATTCCCCACTGTGAGATCCTGTAATAAGACGCCTTCCACTAGGAGTCCACTGTTTAAAAAATTGTAGCAAACATATTAAACTCTTAATGTATAAAAAACATGTATCACCACATTCTAAAATCACAGCAAACTAAGGTTTTAGGACTACGTTAGAAAGAAAAGATAAACAGGAGACTAGCAAAGAGGTTCGTTTCCATCCACTTACTATAACTCGATTGATTGAACATCGGTTTTTGTTCAATGATGTATGCACAAACTTTGACGCAAAACTAGTGGATGGGTTGTCCGCGTAGGCAACAGAAGGCAGCATCTGCATGAACAATCACCAAGGAGCCATGGCCCAGGGTGGGGGGAAGAAATTTTGAATTAAAAAAAAAATCAAATTCTACTAAAAAATATTCATAGTTAAAGCAATTAATGTTAAGCATTGTGTCCACATTAGAATATTTTTGTAGAAAAGACGGTTAGAAAAGAAAGTGAACAAACATCAATAGCCGCCGCTGGAGTAGGTTGCAGTACTGTCCTATCCCTTGAATCACGCTGAAACATGCGTATCTGCATAAAAAGACACATTTGCATAGACAAACTTCGGGATTCCCAAAAGATAAACTCAAATTGGAAATGGTTGAAGCTGAAAATTCATATTGAATGGACATGGGAATAATGACAACAATATCATATTGCAGAGCATAACATGACAAAATGTAGGAGAAAGTTGACTAAACATGTGACTACCAGAAACAGATCCCAGAACATACATTGCAAAAGCTATGTAACTTAACGAGATAAACAACAGAAAGTTTCACAGTAGAGCAGACTAGCTCGGGGCTATCTTGCATGTCACAAGTATCACTTATACAAACAGTGAATGCAGCTTCTATCAGCACTTAAAGCACATCGTCTTCTCCGATATCATTTTTCTACAACTATCATTACCTAACATATAAATTTCACGCGAGACAGGTCCATATTTGAATACATGAACAACTAGACTCCAGAGCCATTTCCAGAATTCCTATTTGCATATAATATATCATTAATGGCACAAAGCTTTTTCAGTTGGGTGTACTTGAGAATTCTGTGACTCGCCCTTAATACTCCTTGGATAAGTTATTCAAGTGATGTATCAGGTAGGCTGAAAAAATTTCTTATGTTCATCTAAAGGATCAGGCGAGGCTGTCATACGGTATATAGATGCAACTACTACAACAGGTCAGGAACTAGGCTAAATGGAAATAGAGGGTATGAATTACTAGAAAGACGGAGCTTCAAATTAACCAACTTGAATATTAATTAGCCACACTAAAGGTGCTGACGGGACTCGCATAAAACCATCTAACCAACAGAGACAATGCTATTTAGACAACAAGTAGGCATACAAAGCAAGAATCACCTGCATATATCGCACCACAGTGCTTGTATAGTCAACTGCTCTCCTTTGTCCAATTTTTCTCATTCTTTTGGCAGCAAAACTGTCACCATGAGCTGCCACAATTGTAGAAAAAAGGTCAGAACAGCCACATATCAAGTGTGTAAAGGCCCTCATAACATCAATACACGATGACTGCACCAAACAAAAAGAAAAATTCACTCTTCTCAAAACTCTCTCATCAAATTTTAGCGTCCACCATATACTCCCAAAGTAACAACACAAGCGCTCAAAGCACAAATTCTCCACAGCGGTATACCACATTGCATTTGTCTAAATCTATATAGTCGGAACAGAGGTGGTCGAACAACAGCCACATTGCAAGAGTGTCAAGTTTAAACACCCACATAACATCAACAAATGATGAATCCACAAAAACCAAATGGAAAATTCACTCTTCTTTCAACTCTCGCATCAAGTTTAGCATCCACCGTACACTCTCAAACTGTAACAATGCGTGCACTCAAAAACAAGTTCTCCATAGCGATATACCAAATTGCATTTGTCAAAATCTAACTAATCGTAACAGATGTCAGAACAACAGCCTCATGGCATGCTTTTAAAGTGTAAACACTTTCATAGGATCTACTAAACGATGAATGCACCAACCGAACTGGAAATTCACTCTTCTTATAACTCTAGAATTAAGTTTAGCATCCACCATATACTCTCAATACACGCTGGCAGTCAAAACACAAATTCTCGATAGCAAACACAGCAACATGAATTTGTCTAAATCTATCTAATCAGAACAGAATTCCAGAACAACAGCCACCTAGCGAGCAGGTAAAGTCTAAACGCTCTCCTAACATCGATTAACGACGAAGGCACCAAATCAAATGGAAAAACTCACTCTTACTAGAACTCTTGCATCGAGTATTATACCATCAAATCACTTACTCTCAAAATGTGTGCGCAGTTAAAACACAAATTCTCCATAGTGGTACACCAAAACACATCTATCTAAATCTATCTAATCGAAAAAGATGTCAGATCGACAGCCAGCAAGCGTATAAAGTGTAAACAGTGCTCAAATAACATCAATAAACGGTGAATCCACAAAACCAAATGGCGTAACGGAAAATTCACTCTTCTTAGAACTCGCATCAAGTATAACGTCCACCACATACTCTCCAACTGTAACAATGCGAAGCGCATTCTCCACAGCAGTATTTGTCTAAACCTGACTAATAGGAACAGAGGTGGTCAGAACGGCAGCCACATAGCACGCGTGTAAAGTGTAAAACACTCTCGTAACACGAATAAACGATGAATACAACTCTCTCTTTAACTCTCGACTCTCACAACATGTGCAATCAAAATACAAATTCTCCACTCCACAGCGGTACACCATAATGCACTTACCGATCTGTATATCTAATCAAAAACCTAAACAATTGCGATTATTCTCACCGTCGTAAGGCGGCTGACCAGCAAGCGTGTAAAGTGTAAACACTCTCTTAACATGAATAAACGATACACTCTTTTTTCCAACTCTAGACTCTCAAAACATAACAACGCGCGCAATCAAAGCATAAGTTCTCCACTCCCCAGCGGTACACCATAATGCACTTACCTCTCTGTATATCTAATCAAAAACCTAACTAATTGCGATTATCCTCACCGTTGTAAGGCGGCTGACCAGCAAGCGTGTAAAGTGTAAAACACTCTCGTAACATGAACGAACGATGAATACACTCTTTTTTCCAACTCTCGACTCTCAAAGCATAACAATGCGCGCAATCAAAGCACAAATTCTCCACTCCACAGCGATACACCACAATGCACTTACCTAAACGTATCAAATCAAAAACCTAAATAATTGTGATTACACTCACCGTCGTAAGGCTGCTGCTGACCAGGGTATGGCATTGGCTGCTGCTGTTGCTGATGCTGCTGATGGTGTTGGTGTTGGTGTTGATGTTGGTGCTGGTGTTGTTGCTGGTGGTGGAAATCAGGTGGTCCAGGGTTCATGTTAGTGGTGGAGGAAGCGGAGGGCTGGCGCATCATGTGCGGCGGCGGTGGTCCCGGCGGAGGGTGGGGACCGCGAGGGAAGTCCTGTTGGTGGTGGAATTGGTAGGCATTCGGATGCTGCGGCGGTGGTGGAGGACGCTGTTGCTGCTGCTGGTGTTGGGGGTGGTGCTGAGGATCTCCGCCGTACATCGTCGGAGGAGCGGGAGGAGGAGAATCGGTATGTTAGGGTTGTTGAATTTGGTTAGTGATAGACAGGAGTGCGTGATTTCAATATGGGAAGGGACTTATTACACATTTACCCCTCAAAATACTCTAACAAAAATTTACCCTTGCTAAGCACCCAATGTATATTGAGTCTCTCACTTTGTCCTCTAAGGTTTCCCCTAAGTTGTTTTTTTTTTTTTTTAAACACGGGAAATTATAAAAAGTAAACGCCCTTAGGCCAATTCTTCTCGCATCATGCTAACTAGATTTGACGGAGAATTAAAAGTATACAATACTTAATTTTAGACTTTTGTAGACAAATTCAATTTGGTAAAAACTCTTTTATTTTCTTAAATTAGTAAATTACTAATGAGCTCGTGTGAATTGCCACTTAGAAGAATTGTACTTTTAATTTATACCCACTCTCTATCTACTCAAAGGCCAAAGCCTACCCCCCCCCCCCCCCTCATTTTTAAAATCCTACTAATTTCTCGCAAAATTCAAATACCTTTTTGTTATTCCGTTGTTTATTCTCGTCGACGAGAAGATATAATATAACATATGAATAGAGCACGAGGGAGTCTAATGAACATGTAAATTGAGGTCCTAAAGAACGATATGAAGCTTATAAACATGCACGAGGACGTCATACTTGACTGGACATAGACAAGTGATTAATGTGTTCTACTTCATGACTCACTTTTGTTTCGTAGAGCGTGTTTCGATGAATTATAATTATAAGCTTGGTTATTATTGTTGTCGTCATCTTCGATTCAGGATCTCTTAATTGGACTTTGAGTATGATTCCCAGTTTGCATAATACGAATTCAATCTACGGACGATTTAGGTTGGGCACATACATAACTTATAAAAATAGGATTAGCTTTTTGTTTACACAAAATTTAGTTAACTTATTAATTTTTATTAGTTATTGGGTGTTTGCAAGAGCTTATAGAAGCTTATTTTCCAAAGCTTTTACTTAAAGTCAGTAAAAGCTTCTTTTTGACTTAAAGCAATGAGTGTTTGTAAAACTTTTTAAGAAAGATGCTTAAAGCAGTTAATTGGTTTTGTAGTTTTTGCAATAATAAGTGAGAAGCAACTTTTATAAAGCAATAAGACTAATACCCTTATTTATCAAGCATCAAAATAAATAACATTGTGACGACCACGCCCCACGGACTATGCTCCGGTCCGAGTAGGTTCAATGGTGGCCAGCCACTTTACGCAATCCAGACTAAAGGGCAACTCATAGGAAGGTGTATCACTTGTTCAATATCAAAACCATACACGTTTTATAGATTATATTTTGATATATATACAACAGAAG
This sequence comes from Linaria vulgaris, assembly GCA_948329865.1. Lineage (NCBI taxonomy): Eukaryota > Viridiplantae > Streptophyta > Magnoliopsida > Lamiales > Plantaginaceae > Linaria > Linaria vulgaris. The sequence continues at coordinate 125,301,732 of OX415250.1, read as the reverse complement.
TCTTGGTATTGCAAATAATGTGACTATTTTAATGGTTATGCACTAGTGACAAAACACGAATATTCCAAAATGCACGCTTCAACAATTATTCACTTGGTCCATGCTGCCATGATGATTTTATCCTAAGGAATGGACAGAAGAAACGAGGAATAAGTTTTTAATGACTTAGTGTGGTAATGCAAGAATTAACTGTGACCTACTGGATACATTTCGGGAGTAATCTTACCGGTAGAAACGGTTCAATAATTTGATGTAGCAATGGTACTGGAGTTTTCATAAAATAGTTAATGAACTTGTGCTTAACAATAAACAAATCCAGTCTTATAACTTATACTATTCTACCTTATACCTCCCGACGAGGAGCGATCTCGCAAACACTCAAGAGACATGCTCGAGAACATGTCGATCTAGCACGTGGGTTACAGCCAACTCCTGACTGCAAGCGGCACCTAGATAGATGGGTATCAAGTGAAATTACTTAAACTGACAGTTCTTACTGCTCGACAGTAACTCGACTCAATCTTTGGGTCCAACTTCCCAAAGGCGTCCCAATGGGTATAACAAATAAACAAATAAGCTAGTAAACCGGATAATATTCGTTGCTCATTGAGCTACATGTCCCAAACATAGATCATTGCTCTTTGCACAACTCAAGAACCAGTAGATGAGATTATAATATTGGAGAATTATCATGATTATGAATAGATATGATAAATAATAAATGATTGTATATGATTTAACGATGAGTACGAAAATCATGTTATGAGATGAGATGCCAAACATGATTATGATGAAATATAGGTTGTTCGAGGTTTGGTATGGCTTTTCTGTCCATGTTCTTCAGGGCCCGATGCCAAACGGGGATAGAACAAATCAGAAATGGAATCTTACCTTAACTCGTACGGGGAACCTTGATGGCGTTGATTAGTTCGTCAACCCTTTGATCGGATATCTAAATGAACTTTGTTTCCAAATATTTTTGTGCAACTGATCCCTAACATCAGTAGGAACATGTGTACCCGAATAGAAAGGAAAATCCAAAGGTTTGATATGCTAAATAATTTTTGAAAACATAGAACCTATTTTCGGATTTTCAGACACATACGGTTTAGGAATTTTGACCTTATAAATCACATTATTTGAAAACATTTATTCATATAAAAGTTAGAGGACATCATTAGAAGTATTAAGCCGTTGGCTTTGATCAAAAATGATTTTTTTTTACAATTAGTTATGATTTTTCTAATGTGCAGGGCTGAATGGATAATTTCTCCGCAATAAAAGTTTTTGGGGTATTTTCGGATAGAAAATGATGAAATAAGAACCTGGAATGAATTTCATATGAAAGTAGACTCACTAACTTAGAGATTCATAGGAAGAAAGAAGGAAAAACCTAAATAATTTTGGGTGTGAAAATTGTTGGAAGAAAGCATACTATTTATGGGCAAAAAATTATGTTAAAATACTTTTAATTAAGGTTCCACTTTGATTATTTTATAATAAATCAGAAAAAATCTGAATTTAATCATGCTCTTGATTCTTAAGAATGTCATGGCTTACTTCATCAAAAAGATGTCATGACTTACTTCATCAATTGGTTAATTGCATATCAAGTCCCTCAATTATTTATAATTAAAATTCAAATAGGAATAATTAGATTTCTTTATTACATACATATTTACTTATGTAATTTTTCTAGGTAATTCAATCAACTTGGTTAATATTTGAAATTTAAATATATGTTTTAGGATTAGAGACATGTAAATATAATAAAAGACTAACTTTTAAGTTCAGGAGCTCAAAGGCAATTTTTTCTAAATATTTAGGGTCAAAAATGAAAATTTTCAAAAGTTCAAAGACTAAAGTATAATTTTATTTTCTTCCTAATTTTTGGGGCGTTACAATCCCCCTCATTAAAGAAATCTGGTCCTGAGATTCTTGCCTGAATTGTTTTGAAGATAAAGTATTACTATTTCACCTCTTTTTTTTCATTGGATTTCTTTTAATTAGTGATCCGTCGTGATAAACCTGCAACATAAAAACTTTTTGGTTTTTCTAATTTATGTAATCTCAAATTATTAGAACCTATGAAAACCCATTAAACTTATTCCATATATATTTTCGTCTTCTCAAACTTATTGAAAATTCCACCCCAAATTATCAAATTGTCTTCAACCATTGCTTCAAGAATTCGCATATCTTTAATTGAATTAATATTTGACAATGAACATATCCATAACTTGACTCGCCTCTAACTCAAATTTATAATGCCTCTTCTAAAAGATTATCAATCCACTCTCAACGTGTGAATATCTATTAACCTCAAAATCACCTAGATAATTATCCGCTTAAGGTTTTAATCCATTCCCTATGTCTCAAATTTATCTTTCACCTTCAAATTGTCAGTTTGGTATCCACTATTTAAATTTAACAAACTTATATCCATTAACTAGACCGGATAGTCAATCTATATTCCAAAGTGAATATCTCTTTGTAATTGATACCTAAAAGTCCATCATTTTTTTTTTCGAACAAGACTAACGTATCCCATAAGAGAAGTATTTCTAACCGCTATTTCGATTAATTTTATCCTTAAGGACTAACACCTAACACCATAGGAAGTCGTAAACACATTTTCTCGGAAGAAGAAAATTAAACTCTTATGATTCTTGTCTAATAATAACCGAGAGTTTAGTAGTTTTTTTATTAGCTTAATATAATTATGCAATTCAAGTTTTTGACGTTTCACACATTATAACAACTATGTAGGTAAAAGAAGACTACTCAAATAAATGTCTTATTATCCAAGATGCAATATTTCAATTGAGCTTACATAATAGTAGTAAACTCATACCAAGAGCAAAAAATAGGAAAGGTATGCGAATCCTAAAAATACAATAGCAAATTCAAATGATGTTTCTTTATCATTTAGAAGAAAAATAAAAATAACAAAAATTACTTGAACCATATGATCCATTTTTGGTAGAGAGAAGTTAGATGAAGATGAGTGTGTGTTTTGTAGTATAAAAATGATGTATTTATAGAAGGAGATATGACCATTATAGCCGTTGGGAGTTTTTTTTTTTTTGAATAGTATGATGATTGAGACGAAAATTAAGATTAGAAGTATGTGACTTGTTTGTGAAAGATATGTTAGTTAAAAAAAGTTTTGACTAACAAGCATAATATAGAGTAATTAGAAAAATCTTTAATATTCTTAAAATTTTGAGTACCAAAAATTTTAATCCATTTTTTTTGTTGATAAAGCATGCTAATTAATATTTTATTTATTTTAAAAAATAACTACCACAAAGAACACGAGTAATTTAATTGTAACATAACATATAACTTTTTGTGATTTATTATTATTATTATTTTGAAAATTTTGTATTCAAATGAATAAATCTAAATACTTAGACAAAACACGAGAGGAAAATAGGGTATCATAACTTTTCATTATAAGTGCATGCAAGTATTTTAAGAATTATGCAAATATTTAGTTTTTCAGTACAAATAAAACTTAGGCGGTCTTATCTACACACACACACACACACACATATATATATATATATATATATATATATATTATTTTTAATAGGCACAAATAATAGATGATGGGGTACAACGATATGAATGCGTTTTCTTAGATTGGTAAATGTCATATCATCAAAGATGGATTTTAGGGAAAGCTATTCATAAAAGATGGATTGTTGAAGACGCTATTTAATTAATTATTATTTTTGAAGGTGTTGTATTGTTATTGTTTCAAAAGCTTTCTCGGTACGCCTGCTATGTTTTCTTATAAATAGCGGTTTTATGATATCGAATATCACACATACCACATTATCAGAGAAAAAAATTGAGATGGAAAAATCTTCAACTCGAGAAATAAAATCCATTTGTGTCTTTTATGGGTCTAGTACAGGAAAAGATCGATAGTTTCTGGAGGTAGTAAGTAGTTTGGGAAACATATTGGTTGCGAGAAATATTAAGTTGGTGTATGAGGGAGGAAGTTTAGGGTTAATGGGGTATGTTGTGACTAGTGCATTTTCAAATAAAGGTAGTGTGTTAGGGATCATACCAAAAGCCTTAGCTGACATGAATTTCGATGGTCCAATATTATGAAAGGAGGTTATAGTACCTAGCATGCATGAAAGAATAACTAATATATTGTATAATTCTGATGCTTTTATTGCATTACTTGGGGGTTAGGAACACTGGAATAAATTTTTTGCATAGCTTAATGGGCACAATTAAACATGCATCAAAAACCTATATGGCTCTACAATGTCAATGTTTTCTATGATGGATTGTTGTTTTTTTCTAGATCATTGCGTGGAGCAGAAGTTTATGAAGCCAAATGCTCGTGAAATTTCCATCTCTGCACATACTGCAAATGAATTGATTGACAAATTTAAAGCATATTGTCCAAAAGTAGATCCTATTTTGTCACAAATTCAATGGCAGCCAAGTAGTGACAATAGTCGTGGTAAGAAACGTGCTTTAGATGTAGATACGACACTCCGATTGTAACTCTTTTATGTTGATCAGTGTTTGATGTAAGAATATATATTTTAATCTATATAAATATTTTAGTGAAACATCTTTAAGTGATTGATGTTTGTCCAAATATTTTAACCAATGGCTCTGATACCATACTGTGACGACCGCGCCCCACGAGCCATGCTCCGATCCGAGTTGGTTCAGTGGTGGCCAACCACTTTACCCAATCCAGACTAAAGCGCAACTCATAGGAAGAAGTCTCACTTGTTTGGGATCAAAACCATACACGTTTTATAAATTATATTTTGATATATATATATATATATATATATACACACACAACGGAAGTCTTTGTATTACAAATAATGTGACTATTTTAGTGGTTATGCTCTAGTGACAAAACACGAATATTCCAAAATGCACGCTTGAACAATTATTCACTTGGCACATGATGCCATGTTGATTTTATCCTGATGAATTGACAGAAGAAACGAGGATTAAGTCTTTAATGACTTAGTGACATTCATATAAAAGAACTGGTAATGCAGGAATTAACTGTGACCTACTGGATACATTTTGGGAGTGATATTACCGGTAGAAACAGTTCAACTAGACAATTTGATGTAGCAATGGTACTCGAGTTTTCATATAATAGTTAATGAACTTGTGCTTAACAATAAACAAATCCAGCCTTATGACTTCTATTATTCTACCTTATACCTCCCGACGAGGAGCGACCTAGCAAACAATCAAGAGACGTGCTCAAGTACATGTCGATCCAGCACGCGGGTTACATCCAACTCCTTACTGCAAGCGGCGCCTAGATAGATGGGTATCAAGCGAAATTACTTAAACCGGCAGTCGTTACTGTCTGGCAGTAACTTGACTAAATCCCTGGGCCCAACTTTCTAAAGGCGTCCCAATGGGTATAACAAATAAACAAACAAGCTAGTAAACCGAATATTATCCGTTGCTCCTTGAGCTACATGTCCCGAACATAGTTCGTTGCTCTTTGCACAATTCAAGAACCAGCAGATGAGATTACAATATTGGAGAATTATCATGATTATGGATAGATATGATAAATAATAAATGATTGTATATGATTTAACGATGAGTAAGAAAATCATTTTATGAGATGAGATGCCAAATAGGATTATGATGAAATATAGGTTGTTCGAGGTTTGGTAACGGAGTATTGGCTTTTCTGTCCAAGTTCCTTATAACCGGATGCAAAACGGGGTTAGAACAAATCAGAACCTTAACTCGTATGGAGAATCTTGATGGCGTTGATTAGTTTGTCAACCCTTTGATCGGATATCTAAATTAACTTTGTTTCCAAATATTTTTGTGACAACTGATCCCTAACATCATTAGGAACATGTGTACCCGAATGGGAAGGAAAATCCAAAGGTTTGATATGCTAAATAATTCTTGAAAACATAGAACCTATTTTCGAATTTTCAGACAACAGTCTACGGTTTAGGAATTTCGACCTTCTAAATCACATTATTTGAAAAACATTTATTAATATGAAAGTTAGAGGACACCGTGAGGAGTATTCAGTCGTTGGCCTTGATCAAAATGGATTTTTTTTTTACAATTAGTTATGATTTTTCTAAGGTGAAGGGCCGAATGGATAATTTATGCATAATAAAAGTATTGGGGTATTTTCGGGTAGAAAATGATGAAATAAGAACTTGGGATGAATTTTTCTTGGAAGTAGACTCACTAACTTAGAGATTCATAGGGAGAAAGAAGGAAAAATCGAAATGTTTTTGGGTGTGAAACTTGTTGGAAGAAAGCCTACTATTTATAGGCAAAAAATCATGTTAAAATACTTTTAATTAAGGTCTCACTTTGATTATTTTATAATAAATCAGAAAAAATATGAATTTAATTATGCTCTTAATCAAAAAGATGTCATGGCTTACTTCATCAATTGGTTAATTGCATATCAAGTCCCTCAATTATCTATAATTAAAATTCAAATAGGTATAATTAGATTTCTTTGTTACATACATATTTACTTATGTAATTTTTCTAGGTAATTCAATCAACTTGGTTAATATTTGAAACTGAAATATATGTTTTAGGATTAGAGGCCTGTAAATATAATAAAAGACTAACTTTTAAGTTCAGGGACTCAAATGCAAATTTTTCTAAATATTTAGGGTCAAAATAGAATTTTTTAAAAGTTCAAGGACTAAAGTATAAATTTATGTTCTTTCTAATTTTTTGGGCGTTACACACATGCACCTAATTTAGACAACTATATATTCAACATAGATAATATTAGAAAATTGATAATGACATTCAACATAGATGAAAAAATTGATATTGATAATCATGATCAAGCTATAGATAATTGATAATTGGTAATATAATTAAAAAAAATCAAGTTATAGATAATTGATAATCACGTTCAACATGGAAGAAACAACTAGAGAATATTTATTTTACTGATTTTAAGGGTATGAACTACATTATTGAGGGGATTAAGGAGAGAAAAATATTTAAGAAATAATAATACTCCAAAGCTCCATATAGAAGCACATCATACTCTTATTTTGGGCTTGTGTATTTTTTTTTTATTATTTTAACTACGCCAATGAGCTTTCACTGCCTGTCCCAAGCCAGGATAAAGGAGGAGGGTTGTGGTAGGCTTGTGACAGCCAACGTAAAAACCCCGTCACATCCTATGATATGAACCATACTATGAATTTCGTTGGGGCGTTCCCTACTCAACGACGCGCTACATCGGACCCCGGGTGTAGTGATAAATGGGCAAGGGTTGCTAGGTCGTCGCCCGGAAGCGACGCGCCACATCGACGCCCGTGTGTGGTGTCAAATGAGCAAGGGTTCCCTCACCTTCCAGGACGGGTGAAGGTAAATAAGTTAGTCCAGGAACGACGAGTTCGCCTTGCATCGTGGAATGTGGGGTCACTCACATGAAGATTGACCGAGCTAGCTGAGGCAATGTCTAGGAAGAGGATCAACATCTTGTGCGTGCAAGAGACCAAGTGGGTTGGTGAAAAGGCCAAAGTAGTAGACCCTTGGGGTTGTAAGCTTTGGTATACCGGAACAGAGAAGAACCGAAATGGTGTTGGGATCATCATAGATAAGCTTTGGCTCGAAGACGTGGTGGAGGTCAGAAGGAAGGGCGACATGATCTTACTGGTCAAGTTGGTCATAGGCGAGGATATCTTGAATGTCATTAGTGCCTATGCACCACAGATAGGACTAGACGAAGCCGTGAAACGTAAGTTTTGGGAAGATTTGGACGAGATGGTACAAATGATCCCTAGTAGCGAGAAACTCTTCATTGGAGGTGACTTTAATGGTCATGTAGGATCTAGCCGTGATGGGTTCGAGGACATCCACGGCGGGTATAACTTTGGGGATCGCAATGAGCCGGGAAACGCTATCTTAGACTTTGCCCTCTCTTATGATTTGCTTGTAGCAAATACTTGGTTTAAGAAGAGAGAGTCTCATTTGGTCACTTATAGGAGTGGGTCAAATAAGAGCCAGATAGATTTCTTCTTAGCTAGGAGGGCAGATGGAAGTCGTTGCATAGATTGCAAGGTCATCCCCGGGGAAAGTGTGGTTACGCAACATAGGCTTTTGGTGTTGGATATTAGATTGCGGCAAGGAGTGAAGAGGAGTAGGCGCCAGTTGGAACCTAGAATTAAGTGGTGGCGGCTTAAGGAGTCTACCCAAAAGGCCTTCGTAGAGCGAGTGGTTCAAGAGGTAGACTGGAAGACTGAGGACGATGCAGATGCAACTTGGACCAAAATGGCTTGGTGTATCAAGAAGGTAGCTAAAGACCTCTTAGGTGAATCCCGAGGTAGTAGCCTGACAGGTAAAGACACGTCATGGTGGAATGAAGAAGTAAAGGCGGCAATCAAGGCCAAACGGGATTGCTACAGGGATTTGAAGAAGAACCATGATGGAGCAAGCTTTGAAAAGTATAAGCTAGCCAGGAAAGAAGCAAAGAAAGCTGTTGGACTAGCGCGAGAGGCTGTGTACAAGGAAATTTATGAGAAGAGGGATAGCAAGGAGGCCGAGAAGAATATATACAATATTGCTCGCATTAGAGAAAGGAAGACTAGAGACCTAGGTGCAGTGAAATGCATCAAAGATGAAGGTCAGTCTGTCTTAGTGCTTGAGGATCAGGTCAAAGCACGGTGGAGGGAGTACTTCGAGGGCCTGTTCAATGGAGGCCCCACCCAAGCAGTGGATGACATCTCGCAGTCCCCTCAGGACATGAACCGCGATTTTATGCGCCGTATTAGAAGGTCGGAAGTCAAAGATGCCTTGAAGAGGATGAAGACTCGAAAAGCCGTTGGCCCAGATGGTATCCCTATTGAGGCTTGGAGAAGCATGGGAGAGATAGGGGTGACCTGGTTGACGGACCTCTTTAACAAAATATGGCGAACAAATAAAATACCAGAAGAGTGGAGGAAGAGTACGCTAATACCTCTATATAAGAACAAGGGAGATGTCCAAAACTGTTCTAACTATCGTGGGATAAAGCTTATGTCTCATACCATGAAGCTATGGGAGAGGGTGATCGAACACCGATTGAGACAAATTGTTCCCATATCTGAGAACCAATTTGGATTTATGCCTGGAAGGTCGACCATAAAGGCCATCCATTTGATTCGTCAGCTCATTGAGCGCTTTCGAGAAAAGAGTAGAGATTTGCATATGGTTTTTATCGACTTAGAAAAGGCATATGACAAAGTAACTCGAGATGTATTATGGTGGACCTTGGGGAAGAAGGGGGTACCCATTAAATATATCAACATCATAAAAGATATGTATGAGAATGTGGTGACAACTGTCCGAACTTGTGGCGATTTAACAGACGCCTTTCCAATTACAATTGGCTTACATCAGGGGTCAGCTTTGAGCCCATTTTTGTTTGCCATTGTAATTGATGAAATCACCAGAGCCATCCAAGACCGAGTCCCATGGTGTATGTTGTTTGCAGACGATATTGTCCTCATCGATGAGACGAGAATGGGAGTTAACGCTAAATTAGAACGATGGAGACAAACATTAGAAGCACGAGGATTTCGACTAAGTCGAACAAAAACAGAGTACCTCGAATGCAAGTTTAGCAAACAATGAAGAAACAACGATGGCACGGTTCAGTTGGATGGCCAAGAGATACCGAGAAGTGCGCATTTTCGGTATTTAGGCTCCATACTGCAGATGGATGGAGAGTTAGATGGAGACGTCAACCACCGCATCCAAGCTGGATGGACAAAGTGGAAGAGTGCGACAGGAATTCTGTGCGATCGTAACTTTCCTTTAAAGCTTAAAGGAAAGTTCTATCGTACGGCTATTAGACCTGCTTTGCTTTATGGCTCCGAGTGCTGGGCTATTAAGCAAAGTCATGCACAGAAAATGAACGTTACAGAGATGCGCATGCTTCGGTGGATGTGCGGTAACACTAGGAGAGATAGAGTGCGCAATGAAGATATTCGGCATAAATTGGGTGTGGCGGCCATTGACGAGAAAATGCGAGAAAATCGTTTAAGATGGTTTGGGCATGTTAAACGCAGACTCATAGATGCACCGGTACGACGAGTTGAAGATTTCGACTTAGGACAGACGGCTAGAGCTCGTGGGAGACCGAAAAAGACGTGGATGGAGGTCATACGGAACGACATGAAGCTAAAAGATCTAAATGAAGACATGCTCGTCAACCGAAACCTATGGAGGCAGAAGATTCATGTTCACGACTCGACGTGATTCATTCATGGTTCATATAGCCTACCCCAATTTAATTGGGATTACAGGCTTGGTTGTTGTTGTTTGTTGTATTTTTTTTTTATTTTTTTTTTGCTTATTTTAAGACAAGGAGAAATCAAAGTCTTACTTTCAAACACCAATTTATTATGGCTTCTCAATAGACAAAAGCCCAAAGCTCATTTCAAAAGCAATTTGCAAACACTTGATTAGTATATTTCTACTTAATTCAATATAGTTTATCTCTTCAAAGTAAACAAACTAATTAGAATTCGATCCGATTATTGATCTCCAAAATCAAAAAATATATCAAATGCTTCAACCCACGAACGATAATCGAATATCAAATCTGACGTAGCGGAAGCTTATAGGAAAGATTGAAACAACACACGATTATCAAAGACTTGTTGATTCTGTAAAGAATGCCAAGAAATTGATGCAAAAAGAGAGAAACTTTTAAAAACTTTATTCAATAATCAACTAACTGTCTTATTAAGATTTACATAGAATATATACCCTAAAAGCATAATTAAAATACTAAAAACCGTTTTTTTTTTTCAAAAATGGAAAAAAATCGAAATAAAAGCATAAACTAAAAGTTCTACTCATATGGAACGCGCTCCAACAAGCGGAATGCAATTCCGAGTTCTAGAAATAAAGATATAACTGAAACCAAAAGTACTAAAAACGGTAAAAAACGGTCTTTTCGAGGCTTAAACGATGGGATTTGGCTAAAATCTGATGCAATTGGACTAATTGCACGTAAAAAAAACGTACCAAGTCAAAAATCAGCCTCTAACCTTGGGATGATCCCGTTTCACCATAAACTCAAACGCCTTCTCGACTGCATCATTCCCGCCGGGGTGGGAGAAATTCGCCCTCGAATTTGGCACAAGCAGATCCCCATCATCATCATCATCAGAATTATCACCCCGAAACGGCATCAAGTATTTGACATTAAACACATCAAAAGTACGAATATGACTAGGCAGCTTCAACCGATAAGCATTGGGATTGATCTTCTCAACAATCTCTATTGGACCAAGCTTCTTCGCCGAGAGTTTGTTATACTCATGTGCTGGAGTACGATCCCGAGTCATCACTGCCCATACAAAATCACCCACCTCAAACTCAACATTGCGCCTCTTCGCATCAGCAACACGCTTGTAATCTAAGGCAGCAGCTTGCAAGTGATCATGTGTCTGGGAGTGCACCTGCTGCAACTGTTGGATAAAATCCTCTACCTTTCCATGCATCTTGACCGAGGTAGTCACCGGAACTAAATCAAGGGGACCCCTAGGAACGAGGCCATACACCACTTGAAAATGACTAAACTAGAACTCCGGTTAACAACGTGATTATGAGCAAACTCAGCTCGGCACAGTTTTTGATCCCAAGACTTAAGATTATCACCCACAAGGCAACGCAATAGATCACCCAAAGAACGATTCACAACCTCGGTTTGACCATCTGTTTGTGGATGATAAGCACTACTGAAATCCAGTAGTGTATTCACCATGCGCCACAAACTACGCCAGAAGTGACTAAGAAAGTTAGTGTCCCGATCAGACACAATTGACGTAGGCAACCCATGCAAACGATAAACCTCATGAAGGTACAACAAGGCAACATTAACAACATCAGCAGTCTTCTTGTAAGGGATAAAGCGCACCATCTTTGAGAAACGATCCACCACCTCATAAATAGAATCAAAGCCACGCTGAGTTCGTGGTAACCCAACAACAAAATCCATGCTCACATCCACCCACGGCTGTGTCAGAATAGGTAGTGGCTTGTACAACCCAACATTCGTAGTTTTACCCTTAGATAGCTGACAAACCCGACAATGCTTCACAAACTTACCCACATCCTTACGCAAAGATGGCCAAAATATGAAGCTAGAGGGTCCTATCACGACCCACATACCCCTCATTATGCAACTCCTGAATAATTTTCACACGTAAATTATCATCTGGAATGCATAACTGAGTACCCCGAAATAGAAAACCATCCACCCACGCAAACTCTGATTGTACCCCGCTCTGCATATTCCGAATCACGCCAGAAAAGTATGGATCATCATTGTACAAATCAGGCAGACTGTCAAAGCCCATAACCTCGATGCGCAAGAGAATGTTATGACGCCTACTCAACGCATCTGCAATCTTGTTCAAAGCACCAGCCTTATGATTTATCACGAAAGTGAATTGCTGCAAGTAAGCAATCCATGAAGCATGCCGAGCAGACACTTTATCCTTAGTGCCAAGGTGTTTAAGGGCATCATGATCAGTATATAAGATGAACTCCTTGTGAAAAAGGTAGTGATGCCAGTGTCATATAGACTGAACAATAGTATAGAATTTCACATCATAAGTGCTATATCGAGACTTGGAACCAGACAACTTCTCACTAAAAAGGCCACGGGGCGATTACCCTGACTCAACACACCACCAATACCAACCTTTGATACATCACAATGTAACTCAAACGGGCGATTCAAATCAGGTAAGACCAACACGGGAGCAGTGGTCAATTTCTCCTTGATTAATTGGAAAGACATATCAGCCTTGTCGGTCCACTGTGATTGGTCAATTTCTCCTTGATTAATTGGAAACTTACTACCCTTCATGCAATATGTGATTGGTGCCATGATTCTACTAAAGTGAGGGATAAAACGACGATAAAAAGACGCAAAACTATGAAAACTTATAACCTCAATGATAGTTGTGGGCCGAGGCCACTGGCTTATTGCCTCCAGTTTAGATGTATCAACTGCTAACCCATCCTTCGAGACCACATACCCCAAAAACACTACACTATCAGTGAGAAACGAGCACTTCTTCACTGCAGCATAAAACTCATCCCTACGAAGCACGTTAAGAACTTCTTGAAGGTGCTAAACATGATCAACATCGTTAGCACTATAAATCAGAATATCATCGAAATAAACTACAATGAATTTACCGATGAAGGAACGAAGGGCCTGATTCATGATGCACATGAATGTGCTCGGTGCGTTTGAGAGACCAAAAGGCATAACCAGCCACTCATATAACCCCTCCCTAGTCTTAAACGTTGTCTTCCATTCGTCACCTTGTCTGATTCGGATCTGATGGTACCCACTCTTCAAGTCCAGTTTGTTAAACACACACGCACCAGTAAGTTGATCCAATAGATCATCCAGTCGGGGAATAGGAAATCGATAACGTACTATAATTTTGGTAACCGCTCTGCTCTACTATCCATGCACATAAGCCATGTCCCATATTTGTTTGGAGTTAGAAGAGCAGGAACAGCACAAGGACTCAAACTCTTCCTCACGTGCCCCTTAGCTAAAAGTTCCTCCACTTGCCTACGCAACTCCTCGTATTCTGTGGGACTCATCCGATAATGTGCACGATTAGGTAAAGATGCACCAGGCACCAAGTCGATTTGGTGCTGAATATCACGCAAATGTGGTAATCCTTTCGGCAGCTCGTCTGGGAAAACATCACAAAACTCCTGCAACAAAGGTTGAACTGCCAGCGGGACTTCGTGATCATCTTCTACCAGTTTACATACCATCACATACACAATTCCCGACTCTTCCATCTCCGCCTCAAATCTCTTTCTAGTCAAGAAGTTGGCACCCTTCCCGTCTAACTGTGGACCTTTATCAGGCATCATCACAGTTCTCTTCCCGCCAAACAGAAAACTATGAGTATTTGCAAACCCATCATGAACTGATCGCCTATCAAACTGCCATGGCCTACCTAACAGCAGGTGGCACACATCCATCTCTACCACATCACACAAAACCTGATCCTTGTAAGTAGGTCCAACTGAAAAATTGATCCGAGCACGTTGGGATACCTCGACATCGTTCCCTCTCTTCAACCATGCTAATTTATAAGGTTTGGGATGCTTCTCAGTCCGTAAACCCAACTTTTTAATAACCTCCTCAACCACTACATTCTCACAATTGCCAGAATCAATAACCATTCGACGTACCTTTCCCTCTACCGTGTATAATGACTAAAATATGTTGTTGCGTAGCCAGTCAGTCTTGTTTTCCGTGGGAGTAATGAGGCTGCGCCTCACCACTAAAGCTTGGCCAACGTCCCCAGTAATAATCTTCAACATCTATTGCCTTTTATTCGAATTCCTCATCAAAAATAGGCGGACCATTAGTCTCATCAACAAATAGTCCTATGCGCGGATTCTTAGGACACTCGGATTGCCTATGACCCGTAACTCCACAACCAAAACAACGGATACCATCCCTAGGGCATGCTGGTTGTTGGATAGTACCCGTTTTTGGTAGCCCCGATTGCACAGTGTTACCGGGACGTGTGACCTGTTGCGAACTACCCGATGAGTTCCCGATACTGAGAGGGTTCATGACTCTCCGCGACTGTTGCTTCTCAATATACACTGCTCGCTGGTGTGCCTCAGAGACAGAGACTAGGTCAAACATATTCAGGGTATCCTGGATCTATGGACGAAGACCACTCACATAACATGACACCAATTGATCCTCCGTTTCCATCAAGTCGTTCCTAGTTATTAGCAAGTGGAACTCAGTGGTATAGTCACTCACAAACTTCCCCTCTTGACGCAAATTCTGCAACTGTTGACATATAGTACGAACATAATTGTAGGGTAAAAACTGTTTCTTCATATGTTTCTTCAGTTTATCCCAAGAAGCAAGTTTAGGTTTCCCCGATCGAGACCCCGTCACCTTAACTTGTTGCCACCATGCCGCTG
Organism: Linaria vulgaris; assembly: GCA_948329865.1. NCBI lineage: Eukaryota > Viridiplantae > Streptophyta > Magnoliopsida > Lamiales > Plantaginaceae > Linaria > Linaria vulgaris. The sequence goes on along the minus strand of OX415250.1, from coordinate 125,286,723 downwards.
CTCTCCCCCAAAACCTAGTTGCAACGAGAGAAACACGTTTGTCATCTGGAACATCATTAAAGTCCAAAACCTCTTCAACTGCAGTTACCCCATCCAAGAATTCTTCTGGGTTCAACCCTCCCTGAAATATGTCAACATTAAACCCTGATTCCCAACGTGGATTGTACTCTTGGACACATTGCCTTCGAGGAAAAGGATTCTCTTCCTACAAACCCTCGAACGATTGGTCTTCAGGTCTTGGTGATAACTTCTGCCCGCTACATCAGTTGGCATCAGAGACAGGTTCGTTCCTTCACCATGGCGGCAAGGAGAAACCCTGAAGTCCATGATGTTCTGGTAGAAGAAGATAGATGTGATGAATACACAATGTTACGCCGACAAATTAACTTGTTGATGCAACAAATAACGGTGATGGTTGCTCGACAACCTGAACTCGCACCAACATTTGAAGCCCCATTGTTTGCCGATTTCAGGAAGAATTCGTTTGTACCACTAGAACATCCATTGAATCCGTCTATTCATCGGAGACAAGATGATCTAGAGGAAAAACATTGAAAATCAGAGTTTCAAGGTGATATTCTAAATTTACATGGTGATTATGAAGAGGATTGTGAATCTTCATATGATATTGTTTATGATAGCGATGGTGACTCTATTGTAGATGAGTTCGAGATTTCTAGATTAAAAGCTTTCATGAAGGGTGTTAACGAGAAGATCACGGTAGAGAATCCAATGAAATAAACGAATATGTTGGAAAAGTATGAGGTTGATGCAAAAGTTGATATGATTGAGGGGGTTGAAAAGAAAAAAATGGGTTAGGCGTGACAATGGTTGACGAGGAGAAGAAACATATAGTTGATGTCACAATTGAAGATGCTCATCTTCAGGGTTTTGCTTTTCCCGAAGTTTTAGGTTTTATTTTGTATTGTGGTGATAAATTTACAGGTACTACACATGATTTAGATTCGAGGACGAATCTTTTCAACCAGGGAAGAATGATGCAGATCATAAATATGGGTATCTATTGATCGAAAATAACAAACACGAGGTTCAAGAAATTTGAGGTTTGACTAAAAAGTCAACATAGCTCGATTTTGACAAAAGATACCACGTTTCAAAGTGGAAACGACCTCCTCAACGTGATTTTAGGCAAATTCGAAAGTTTAGAGGGTCAAATTTGTATTTTATTATTTTCAGCAGGATTTTTATGTTTTATTTAGTTATTTTAAGAGTCTTTTGTAATTTTGGTATTTTTTAGTTGGGTTTTCACTTTATAAGTTAGTCGACTTTGAATCATTGTAGTCAATTGTTGATTAAATAAAAAAACCTAACTTGAGAGTTTTCTCAGTTTTGTCAATTTTTCGGTATTCTGCGGAATCAACGAAATTTTGATTTATTGTGTTGTTGCATCTTCCTTTATGGCTTCCGCTCGCTACATCAAAATCAAATACTTAATCCAATATTTGTACCAGAACATTAGATCAATGGTGAAACGAATTGATATATTCGATTTGTTTCACACACTTTATTTCTACTTTCTCAACTGATTCGTAGACTTACTTTTCCTAATATAAACAAATGAATGGAAATTCACTCTCATATTTGATCCATGCATATTATGTATACTAGTTGTAAAAAAACACATAATGTACAATGTAGTATTTTTCGATAAATTTCAATTAAGAATGAGTTGACCGCTTGTGCATTTATTTTTAAAATTATGGTCAATATATTGTTAGGAGTTGGGAAGCACACCTTTATTAAATCCACGACACACTGACACAGTATAAAAAACCATCACGCCACATTTATTAAATATTATCATCAATTTTATTCTTTTTGATGAATATTAGTATAGATTTACCGTTTACATAGTGTGTAGTACAAAGTAATTCATAATAATAAGTACAAGACATTTTTATTAATTATAGAGTAAGAACTTAGAAAATGTGAGGCTAAAAAACGAAACCGGCCCGTCAAAGCTAGAAAAATCTTTTGATTTTTATACGCAATATGTAAAATAAATATCTTAGGATGTTTGGATAGAGTTTGGGAAAAATGTAATATCGGTATAAAATAAAATAAAAACTAATTTTGGAAAGAATGAGATAATTATGTCGTGACTTCGTATATCTGAATCACGTAGTGAAAAAACATGTTGCTATAATGATGCATAATATATAATAATTTAAGCTATTACAAAATCACTAATATACTCAAGTAGAAATTTTAGAATAACCCTCGTAACTAAATTTTAGCTCATCGAAAATGTGTTTATCTCCAAAACACCAAAGAACCTTCAAGTATCATTTTACGTACAGTCATATCTTACTAGTGCAACCGTTGCATAAAGTGTCACATTCGTTGATTATTCCTATCAATACATATCAAATATCAAAGATTGAGTAACATATAATTATATCCTATTTCTTTTTTAAAAAAATGGCTTAATTTTAATCTTTGATTGTAGCAAGTTCTCAATACAGTATTTATATTTATTAATCTCTTTATGTAAACCTTTGAGTTAAGGCGTTTATGTGGTTGTTGTGCCATGGCAACACCCACCAAAATCAGATTATTCACCCAACGCCTTATGAGTAACTTTCTATGTCTTCCTTGCCAACAACACCCGAGAAGGATTGTTCACAATTTCTATTTTTGTGGCACCATATGCCTTATAATCCAAAATCAACTTACCCTCACTGACGAATCAACACCCCTTACATCTTTATGTCATGCCTTCGAGGCCGCATCACCATTGGCAGTCCTCGTCTATTTGGATGTCGCGAAATGATTTTGTGTTTAACAATAAACCACTTACAATCCAAAAAATCTACACTGCCTATATGTACCAATTCCATAACTCATTGTCTTCTGAAACTCGTGAAAACACCACTAATTCGACTCTTCATACTATACTCCACATGACCTGGACCCCTTCTCCAACGGGTTATGCCCAACTTAATACGGAATATGCAGTATCATTAGAGACTCGTTTGGACATTTCATTGCTGCTTTTTCTGCTTCACTAACACATACCACCAATAATTCCCTCTCTATACGACCGTTTTTGATTTCATTACTTAGCAAAAAAAAAAAAAAAATTCTCTCTATACTCAATTGCCTTACCAAGAGTGAAAGAAAACACAAACACATTTGGTTAGCCTTTCGAGGGAGATTTTGACTAGATTATTTGTATTTCATATTGTCACAACTCACAAGTACATTCTGCTACATGGAAACTAATCAGACAACAGATATTTGGGCTTAGCTTGGGTCTTCAACAACATAATCTATGATCGATCACAGAGTCTAGGGCTGTTATGGGCCGGGATCCCGCGGGATCGGGACCCCGGCCCCCGGGAACCACCTGGGACGGGATCTACCAAGACGATCCCGTTTCCTCCCGCCGGGAGCGAAAGTCCCGGCGGCTGGGAGTCCCGTCGGGATCGGGATTCCCGACGGGATTCCGATCTCCATTGGTGGTGGTGTGTGTTGTGCGTGGTGGTGGTGGTGGATCCGTGCGTGGGGGTGGTGGTGGTGGTGCGTGAATGATTGGTGGTGGTGTGTGTTGTGCGTGCTGCGGTATGCGTGGTGGTGGTGGTGGATCCGTGCGTGGGGGTGGTGGTGGTGGTGCGTGAATGATTGCTGGTGGTGTGTGTTGTGCGTGCTGCGGTGTGCGTGGTGGTGGTGGTGGATCTGTGCGTGGGGGTGGTGGTGGTGGTGGTGCGTGAATGATTGTGGCGGCGCGGCGGGTGGAGAATGTTGTTGTTGGCGGCGCCGCGGTGCCCCAATTTTTGAAGTGGAGGAGCGGATGACAGTGGCGGAGTGGTGCGTGAGGTGATGGCGGTGGAGGAGCGGACGACAGTGGTGGTGCGTGAGGGACGGACCGCTTCTGAGTAGTGAGTTCTGTGGAAGAAAAAACAGAGAAAGAAAAAACTGAAAGAAAACTTAAGGGTGGGGGAGGGGGAAGCATAAATGCTTCTGGACGACGGGACCCCGCGGGTCGGGAACGGGATCCGGCCGAATCCCGTTCCCGACCCGCAGGGTCCCAGAACGGGACTTATTTCCCGGCTACCAGGGTCGGGAAACTGGCGGGTCGGGATCCCGGGTCCCGACCCGGCCCACACAGCCCTAATCACAGTGTTACTATCGTCCAATGTACCGTATATGAAACACATGTCCTACATGAATGCAACATTACTCTTGTTTAATTATTGTAATGTTGTAACACGTGTTTTTTGGTTCTCCTATTCTTGTACCAAAACAGTTATATGCACTGAATTATCACATAAAAAAACAAAAACAACTATCTCCTTTTATACTGTAAAACACAAAAAATTGTAAATTAAAGGAACAAAAATTCACGACCCACCTCATGCATTACGTCATAAAGACAATCCTTATTACCCAACAACAAAATTAATTAACAGAAAACACAAAAACAGTTCATCTTCTCTTTATTGTCTCCCTATTAATTAGGGATATAAATATAAATCTTCAAAAACAACATTAATAATCCTATCAAAATAAGTTTTAACAACGACAAAAAACCAGATAAACAGAAAATCAAAATCCTAAATAACAAGAAAGTGACATCACCTCTTCTTTTAATTTTTTCTCCTTAGCTTTTCAAATAAGCATTCTTCTCCATTTTCCCCCAACCCCAAATTGGATTCACACCATACTTTCTCTCTCTAAAATCCCTTCCAATTCAGCTCAACAATGGCGGATTACAAGCACCGCACCACCGATTCACCTCCACCCTCGTACCTCAACCGTTCGATGACCATCAATTCATCAAAAGCGGAGGCGGAAATTACCAATAAGCCCCTCTTCAACCTCTACAATTCCCCCGCCCTGCAGCGCAACGGCTCCATCAAATCCCTCTACAGCACCTCCCTCGGCTCCGTCGTCTCCGCCGGCAACTCATTGAAAGGTAAAGTCCGAAAATTGTGCTCCATTTTCGAATCCCCTAAATACCCTTCAAACCCTAACCCCAATCCCAATTCCGTGGACCCCACCAAGAAATTACTCCTCCCAGCTCCCAAAGACTCGACCTTTACGGATAATCTGATCGTTGCATCCAAATACGTGCCGCCCCTGCCCGCGGAGATTTCCGATTGTTCGCCGTTCAGGCTGCCGGGGACGGAGGACAGGGTGGTTATTTACTTTACTAGTTTACGTGGGATACGTCGCACGTTTCAGGATTGTCATAGTATACGAATGATATTCCGCGGGTTTCGTGTGAATTTGGACGAGAGGGATATATCGATGGACGTTGCGTATAGGAAGGAGCTGCAGGGGGTGTTGGGGGAGAGTCGGGTGAGTTTACCGCAGGTGTTTGTGAAAGGGAAGTACATTGGTGGCGCGGACGTGGTGAAGGGGTTGCTGGAGGCGGGGGAGCTGGGGAGGGTGTTGAAAGGGTTGCCTTTACGGGGAGTGAAGCCGTGTGACGCGTGTGATGATGTGAGATTCTATCCGTGCACGAATTGTGATGGGAGTCGGAAGGTCTTTGATGAGGAGGATGGGGTGGCGAAGAGGTGTGGGGAGTGTAATGAGAATGGGCTCGTGAGGTGTCCGCTCTGCAGTTGTTGAGCGGTGATGTGTGAGTTGGGGTTTATATTAATAAATAGGGAAAGGACATGGGCGTGTTTGTTTATATGATTGTTTTGTTGTTAGGAGCACGATGGTGTGCTTCTTGGCTGAAGAAATCGGCTGTTGTACATAGTGTTTGTGTAGTATGAATCGCTCTAAAGTAGGTGAATTTGATTTTCTCGTTCACCTTCGCGGTGAGCATTTCACTGCGTATGTATATGTGCCCGTTGTGCTGAGGTATGCACATGTGGCTTAACGAGCTGCACACAAGGTTTGCAGCTTATGATAATCTTATAATGATTTGTAATGACAACTATACTCTATTCATTAATAAAATTGATGACTTGGTATATCAAACTTGAAGCCCCAACTAAATTCGTTTCGTAGATGAATGTTGTTTCAGTGAGTATTCTTATGTACTTTCGCTTGCTAACTGTTTCCGCCTTGTTAATGCTGTGCTTGCCATGCTAAAACATATACAATTTTTTGGCATTGTGGATTCTTCTGGTGAAGTTATCAGAAGTAACATTTGTGTGCAAGACTTTGATTGCATTGTTACCTATCAGTAACATGGTTGGGCTGCATACTTTGTTAAAGGTAACTATCTTAATGAAACACGATGACGTAATTGCATATATGTTACTCTGTTCAGTGACGATTATTGGAGTTGGCTTGATAAAATTATTGATTATGGAAACTTTTATATGCACTGAAATAAGTTTTGATTCGACTGCATTATGTGAAGGACTCTTTGAGCAGTTCTCACTTCTCTTTGTCTCTCTTGGTTGGTAACTTCTCAATTATCAAGCCATATTACAGACCAAGTGTGATCGTTTCTGTGCAGCAATGCTGCCTCCCTCCCCCCACCCCCCCTAATACACACGTGCGCTCGTACACTCTTTTCCTGAACAGCTGGTATCTTGGATCCTTCTATATTTCGTTTATCCTAACAATGGATTTCGAAGGGTAGTAAGGTTTTTATATGTTCATCGTTAGGTAATTATAACCAGAGCTAATGTCAACAGTATTGTTGGACCATTTCAATGGTTTTAACTGCTGAAGAGCCGATCAGTCCCCGCTTCCTGAGCTTGCTTCCTAGTTTCTTATCGTTTCTTAGTTAGTTGTTATTGTTCCAGAACTGTTTACTTGTGAGGATTAATCCTACAAGTAAGACTATTTATCATGTATTTCATCCTTTTTCATTCTGCATCCTCCCCCCCCACCCCCCGCCGCTGTGATTGACTTGAGTACTGCGTTCCATTTTGCTTATGATAAAAGAGATGTAACGTGGCTATTCTACATTCCATTCTTTTGAAGTTGGATAACAAAATTTGCAAGGAAAGCACATTATTGCAAAAGTAGTGTAAATGGTTTAGTTCATGTGACGGTTTGATAGCATTATATTGGTAATGACTTGATATTTACCAAAATCAAAGTCATGGTTTGTTCCAATTATTGAGGTTTAGGATTAGGTAAACGTCAAAGAGAATTCGAAAATCTCAAATATATGCGGACACGGGACCTAGGTTAACGATCTTGGTTCCCACTTCTCCTAATACTCCAAAAATTGACAGTAAGATTATATATATATATATATATAATATTTATGTATATAATTTCAAACTTTTGAAATTTGTACCCCCCCTAATTCAAAATATGGTTAGATGATCTGTCTTATAAATTTTCCCAAAACTTCATTTCTGAAATTTGAAAATGGAAAGAGATCCAAATAGGATATGTATTATTATATGTCACTATCTTATTATACTCTAGGTCACATTTTCTCTTTGTGGGTGTATTGGTCATTTGAAAAATATGACATTTTTGCTTTTTACATTCTACAAGAGAGAACTTTTTGTAATTTACATATTACCTAAAAGTTCATAGCTAGGTCACCTAATGCGGGCGTGAGCTAGTGTGCCGATTTAGAAGAACAACGTGTTAGCACGTCCAGAATTATGTCGGAAAATATTCATGAAGTTGAACGTTTATTATATTAACGCTAGTAACGGTGGCACGCGATTCCTGGGTGATTAATAATTTATTTTAAATACAATAAAATTAATTTAAATGATAAACATTACAACTTAAATATCTAGAGATTTAACATGTAAAGATAGAAAGTCTATACATATTAACCTTACTTTTAAGTAATGATTTTATTTCCTTTAATGAGAAGACTTAAATAATATTAAAGCTAAAATAAATTACAATTATATCATACTAATAACAAATTTAATTACTATAATGATGGGTAAATAAGAAAATAAAAAATATTGGTGTAACATTGGGTTTCTTTATATAATAGTATCTATATAATAGTATCTAGATAACGATAAAGACCATGACGTGTTCATGAATAAGTTTTCTCATATAATTTGCTAGATAATTGGGTGCCTTGGTACTTAATATTTCAAAATGAGTTGTTTACCGGCTACCGCAGAAGGCAAGAACCTATGTTGCACGTACACATCGACACAAACACGACATAACACGGGCAGAATGACACTATTTCTATTTTTCTTAACAAATTCTTTTTACGAGTTTGTCCAAAAGGATGTTGGACACACTGCGAGCATTGTGTGATCTTTTTAAGTGCTGGTGCACCGTAAGCAAGAATAGAAGTAGAATATATGGATCCTTTAAATTCCTTACAAGGAAACACAAAGTAGAAGTTCAATCCAAAATCAGTAATAACGTAAACAATTACGAACCTACAAAAATCTAAGTCGCGCTTGCATTAGTAAAACCTGTCGGATTAGAAGAACCTAAGCCGCATTAGTTATCGACGCACGTGCACTCGATGACATAGTTTAACCAACGCTCATGGGGTTGTAAATGTAGTTGTTTCCTATCAGATAAAAACAACATGGGCACCAATGTAACTATAGCTCACTTTAGATCTTGAAAAAAGGATATTGAAAAATTTGAGCACACTGAATAATAGAATCACATTATAAATCAAGTCAATCAGTGAAGCACATTATTTCCCTGTACAAAAAACTGATGCCACTTTACTATCAACACTCTTCCATACATTCCTCAACTGCTACATATTCATCAGAACACCAATCTCTAAAGGAATAAGAATATGCACAAACATATACTTTCATGTCCAAAAAATGCCACAAAATATTGTAGCAAGTTACTAACACAAACGGATAAAGCCCGAAAATCGAGACACTAAATTACATTTTTACAATTTAAGATTCATCTTGCTGTGTTATTGCGTGAGAGGCATGCACTCAAGCTCGATATCTAACACTCCTCGTTCCACCTTTTGCAACTTTATGGCGATTTCTTGTCTTACCGTACCATCTTCCAAGGTGATGATACCGTCCCTCACATATGCGTTCTGCTTGCTTGTTTCCGACTGCAGCTCGCCAGTGGGGGACTCCAAAGCTTTTGCGGCAGTGAGTAGCGGCCGGATGTTGATCTCTGCGGATCCCATAAAGTCGTCGGTCGTGAATGTATCCTTGTCGTATACGAGCTGCCAATACATTATGGAAGTTCTAAGACTGAAGTTTTACACAGAAACAGTAACATATGGTAAGTGAACTTTTGTCAATGGAGTGATCTATTTAACTTTATTCTATATAAAGCGTGAATTCATCAATGACCATTCTGTTTGAATACTTTCACTTGTCTTCTAGGACGTTCGATGTCGTAGAACGAATTCTAGTACAAACTCGAAAACAAGATGCTAGTTAATCAATAGGGTCAAAAATTTCCAAATCAATTTTATGATGCTACAACATATTACGTATGTTCTGCATAACAAATTATTCTGAGAGATCAATGCAACAAGATCAATTCTACTTACTGAAAATATTGGTGAGTTATTTATGTGTCCACTTGGTTTTTAACAAAGAAAGGAAACGTACCAACTTCAAAGGAGGTATATCTTCTGGGATCGACAACATTAACCTTTCATTCCACACTGGATTGAGATTATTTTTTATAACACGCGTCTTCATTGACTGCACAATGTATAAAACAGTCTTGTCGTTAGAATCCGTACATAATTGTACGTCACAGTAACTATTGCACAATATGTGATTATACGACTAAATGGCATTAGAAACTTACTTGAGCTCCCAGTGAGAGGATGACGTAAGGATCACTAGTCACCATATCTCGGATAGCTAGGTTGGTGCCTCGTACAATGTTAACCTTAATCAATCCTACAAATTCGACCATACCTGCCTATACAATGTAAGTGAAAATAGTAAGATCTACCCGTCTTTCTAACCCAAAGACAAGCCTTAAAAAAAAAGGAAATTTGAACCCCAGACCGATCCCATAACACTAAAAGATTTCATTTGCTTAAAAGGTTCATTCATTCTTTAAGTGGTTCATTCACATTTTGCCTCACAGCGGAGAAGAATAGTTTTTTCGTCTTTATTTCATATTTTTTTATCATATCATTGCAGAAAGAAGAGTAATTACCTTAGAGTTGATTTTCTTTGTCACCTTGGGATCACATTTTTTCCAGCTAGTGCGAAAGGCTTGCCCGAGACCTTGTATCCGGTGGTGGTGACCGCTTCCATGTTTCTCACCGTGTTTCTTGTGAGAAGTATGTTGAGAATAACAGCTTAAAGAACTGCACTGAGGGGCTGACGAAGAAGGGAGGGGGCACGACACATTCAAATTACGGTTCATAAACTGCTGCGCCTCATATTTTTTCCTGAGTATCCAAAAGTTTCTCTAATTCAATACCTCAACTTACAAAAATGAAAATAAGATCAGTGTTTTACTTACACTACCTTATGAAATCTGCACGCTCTTCTATAGAAGAATCTGGTTTTGGTTTGCTATAATTATCTGGAATATGAGCTTCAAATTTCGAATTGACTTCACTATTTCCACCCATTTCAATGAAAGCATCAACTTGTTCATCGGTCCACTCATCGAGCTTCACAGATAAAACCTGCAATATTCATCACACGAGATAGCCGATAAGTTGCCGGAAATTTTCTTAACTAAAATAATATCAGACTAATTTATCTCAAATCAAATTGAAATTTTGAAACTTAATTAAACAATTGTGGTTGGACTGAAAATTATGAGCTCCATACCTTTGATATATGTACTCCAAGACTTCGATGTACACCAGAGCATTTAATACAAATGAATGCTCCAATACTCAAAGATCTGGTAAAAAGCAAGTACAAAAATGAATCAAATCTCGTTATAAAGTAATAAAGTAATAATCAGAGAAGAGCATATGACGAACGAGATAAATTATATTTTGATTATGAATCAACAAAATTAAAGAATCTAGTGATCAAAATCAGTGACTTACACCCATTTAGGATCTGGAGATCCACAATCTGCACAGAATCTATTGCCAGCTTTAGATAAAAATCTTTCCACCCTCCCTTGTGGACCTAATTAAACCGTAAAAATAATCAAAATAAAAACTTGACTTGACAGTGGAGATGAAATTTCAGGGATCCTCTTTTTAAGAATGAAAGACAATCAAATAGCTGCATGCTGCATCACTCATAAAAAGTGATATAGTTCTGGTATAATCCAACACGCAAATAGGAGGAAACATGGGAACGATCTTATAGTACGTGATATAACAATGTGATGACCAGATTAATTCTGTTTGTTCTTTACTTCTTTTACATCAACTTTCGTGTTATTCTTATTATCTTAAGCATTCTGTGTCTCTAAATCTCACTAAAAACAGTGTCATTTTTCTCTCTAGTCATGATCGATATAAAACATATATCAGATCGACATTTGCTATTGTCTCAATGTTATCATTTGCAGCAGCCAGGTCAAGATGTCTTCTACGATATAAGTCTATCGCCCTTTGCTGCTGGTATACTGAAAATTTGAGAATAAGACACAAAGATCTCCTAAATGACGAGACTAGGATGATATCACATTTGCAGTGAGATCGAGCTCTATCAGGGCGTACTTCTCTTTATCAAGACTACATAACCGATTCAATAAGATCAATACTCCTAAGCCATATCCAGGCAAATATAGGTAACAGCAATGGCCCAAACATGTAAGGGCGTTGAATTTTTTTCCGTCAGAGAAAATCAAATGATTGTTACACAAGAACTGACGGAACTTGGAACCAGAGCATTGAGACATGAAAATAAAATTCCACTTACTGAAAGAAGAATCTTTTTCATGATTTCGGTGGTGACTCCACCTTGAAGGAGTCTCCATTCTTAAGAGTTCGTAAAGACGAGGACCTGATAAAGTCGATGCACACAAGTAAGGGTAATCAGAAACTCAATTCAGCAGTACGTGCACTATTTAGCATCATATTTCAGTATAGAAACTGCAATAGAAACGTATCTCCATGGCACTAAATTTACAGATTCCGGGGCGTAACAATTAACCAGAAAACTCAGTAGCTAAGACATTTATAGGTTCATACTTTTCAACTCAATGCGGATTAAACGAAAGCATCCTATCTCCCTAAGCAAGCCATGTATGTAATCCACAAATCGCCTTTACGAAAATTAAACCCGAAAACAATCTATCAACTTTACTCATAACCATTGCAAAAAATAACTTCTCCACTTCCAAAAACACTAAAATAAATCACCTCAAGCACTTAAAATCACATCCCACACCTTCAAAACTACAAAATTACACTACCAACTACTCAAAATTCCAACACACCAACCACAACAAACAATCAACACAACAAAACACAACTTTTTTCACCATAATTAAAAAAAGACAAAAACAAAAAAAAAATACCATGATGTTTTGTTGGCTCCACATTTCCTTGTTGAGTGGACATTTTCAACCTCAAATTCTCAAAACCCAAATGTCAAAAATCATAAAGACACCATCTTTATGCCTTCCTCTCTGCATTAATCCAAAAGGGTCCCATTAAAAAACCAAAAAAATTAAAATAAAAAAATAAAAAAACCCATTTTTCAAAAATGCTAATGAAATTGAACCAGTGTAACAATCGAGGAAAGGGGTATTTTTTTTCTTCTTACATGATCAAAAGTCGTAATGATGAGGAATTCAAGGTCAACAAATCATTGGGAAAATTGCGCACACGTTCACAAAGAAGGTAGTTGCATGGATTAAATATATATACATAAATAAATAAATATTGGTAAGAAGAATCAATTCAATATATTCTCATTTGGAAAGAAATAAAATATAAAATATTTATGATTTTTGGAATGTTGTGATTTCATCTCATGAAAAAAAATAAAAATGTATTGGGTGATTCTTGAAGCAAAAAACTGAGAGGAGAGGATAATAATTAAAAATCAATAAATATTATTATTATTATTATTCAAAAAGATTTGGCAGAAAAGCTTTTTGCCTTTGGTGGTGGCGGATTACCCAACACGTTGGTATGTTTCCAATTATACGCTCAATATTATGGCGCGTGTTTGCACTTATATATTTTTAAATTGCTTTTTGTTTAACAAACGATAAAGTTTCGGTTTTGAAGCACGTTTTAGTATATTGAATTATAGTTGTGATAAACGTGAAAAATATGTATATTTTGTGTCGATATAGTCAGAATAGAGGCGACTCGATAATGTTGAGGAAACGAATGAAAACTTTAATTAATATCCTTCTAGGTTTGTGCCTGTTAGTGTGTTATGTACAATCAGTTTTAATGCAATTTATTCGAGGTTTGCATGATATTGCACAATTCACCGACTTACTTAGTGCTTATATAAAGTAGAGGCCAGGGGCGGTCCCGTGTAGGGCTTATCGGGCTCCAACCCATGTGTTTTTTTTTGGGTACACGCATTACTAGTATTTATAGTTAACAACTGAAAAGGATATTTTATGTCCTTTTAGCCTACTATTTTTTAATTATAAATTAAAATTTCTATAATTTTCATCCCAAAATAGATAAAATCTTTGTAATATCCTTGTTTTATTTGAATTTTATTGACAAATTAAAAAAATATGTAAGATTTTTAAAAAGTTAAGAGGAATAAACTAATAGAGACCGCTCTAACAAACTTTTGCCCGCCTCATGTCGTATCATAGGATAAAATAATTTTTTAGGTCCCCTTGTAGATGCTACGCGTTCCAATGTCATAAGAAAACATCTTATTAATATAAGTTTTGTTATGATAATTATTTCAAAATAAAAAAATTAGCCAATTGATATTATAATATTTTTGAAGACATTGCTAATATATTTTGACTTAATTGTAATCTATTTAGTGTGTCAAGAAATAAAGCAACCTAAGTTTCGTGGGAGTGAAGGTAGGTTAAAGTTAAACTACCTTTTCTAAGTTAAAAACATTTTCTTATAAAAGCACCACTATCAAGAAATAATTTAACTTGTATGTGAATCAAGGAGCATTAAATAAAAATAATCAGAAATACTAGTAATAATAAGAGATATACTGCTCGCATACTTTTCCTATAACAAATCTTGTCAAGTAAGCATTAAACTTTCTCCACCTACATATGAAGAGAGAAGTTTTCATAAAAGTTAAATGTCATTATCCTGATCATGACAGAGATTCATACGATTTTGTGGAAAAAAGATGTATTCTTTTTGAAGAGGAAAATAGGTGCTCAAAAGTTTGGTGGTCTTCTCCCAAATAAAAGTAAAGTTTCGCTTTCTATTGTTACTATTCAATCCTTTTCAATATTGGTTAACAATAGTGCAATCCTAAACATGTGAGCCATACATGGTTTACTGTATAAATATAATTAATCTTATATTTTTAATTGTTATATATTTTCATATTTGTTTTCATTATACATGTGTCGATTTATCAATGTAGTGTGGATTTTTTTATTTTTGTTAATATTATTCAACAAATTGGCCTAATCAATAATCACTAATTATTCATGACACTCTTTTGAACAAAATAAAATCTCATGAATCAAAACACAAGACCAAGACGGTGAGAGTTGGTGAGCTAACGGATGTATTCAAATTTAGTATTTTCATGGCATGTGCATAATCATTTCAATCCTTAATATTGAACATATATAGACCAAACTAGTTAACTTCTATCATAAATGATCAAAATCAATTAACATGTTATTTAAAACTTTTTGGATTAAACGTTACATGTTACCGTTAATGAGTTATGGGATCATCAAATGTTCTCATGAAGAGACAAATACGCAATGTGAATTTTCACCTAAATATATAGGTATATGAAGCTAGCAATAATACACACGAATAACGAATTTCAAATAAATGGAAAGCAAAAGTTTTCAGTACGCATAGAAGATGACACATTTATTTTGTTTTTATATATAGATATTTAGGAATTAGGAAATACGGATTCACCACGTCGGGTATCCATTTTTTTTATTTTTTTTAGCTGGCGGCTATGTAGAATAGAATCTTCAGATATAACTTGTATAAATCTTAATAAGCATCTACAGTCTACACACATACTTGCAAAGACTTTTTCAATAGTTGATCCTTCACTGTAAAGCGTGTAGTACCAATGATAATATTTTAATTTGAACAAAAAGGCAAGTATACCTTTTCTTTTTGTATCAATAATGAAATATGTTAAAAAGAATGACTCTAAAACTGTAAAACATGTATTTGGAAGGAATTGGGCCATATTGTGCCAAATTAGTGAATCAGTCAGATAAGTAGGCGCCAGTAAAGAGAATTGTACAATGCACATTGTGACATGTCTATGAAAGATTAGAAAGCATTATCTAGGTTTATAGTCACGAGGGACAACGATACTAGAATCTCTCGACCAGAAGAACAATTTGTATGGTTAGCGAAGCCAAAATTTGATTTAGGAAACGAAAATAGCACTGATGAATTTCTTTTCGTAAACATTGGTTAGACTAAGAAATGATGACCCCTCATATATCATCAAAGTGAACATTTTCTTTTTAATGAGTTTTTTTTATTTTTGTTTATTACATATATATAATACATGAGATTTTTGCGAAGTTTTAGATGTCATTTTTGTTATTACAAATATCTCGTTCTATAGTTATATACAGTATCTCATAGTTATGCATTTTCAGGTTTATTATTAACAAATAAAACATATCTTTCATATGATATTTTTCTCAAATCACAACTGCGGTATTTTAGATTTTAGTTGATGTTCGTTTGCCTTTGCCTACCCCAAAATTTCTACCCAAAATTTACAAACTCACTTTTTTAAAAGCTCTTAAAATAAAGTATAGTTGAAATATTGCTCTAAATGGCCTTTTTGGCACTTATAAGTGTCAAAAGATATAAAATACAGAGAATGGGATTTAATTAAAGACTTTTAAGGAACGAATAAATTAGACTGTAAAGTAAAAATTAGAGGTACATCATGAAACTAATACTGATTTAATTAAGACTTTTAAGGAACGAATAAATTAGACTGTAAAGTACTTAATGAGTAAAGCAATCAAGTTTTATTTGGAAAGAATATTACGAAAGTAGATTGAATTGATCAATATTCTGAATTTAATACTAATACTGATTTAATTGAATTGATCATACTATGTTTGGAATTGAAAACATTATTATTCTTTTGTCCATTCTATGATGTTACTTACATGTTCATTCTAATATAATTTGTTTTTTTTTTGTTTTCTGATCAACAGTATGTTAAAAACTTTATGCATGTGTCCAATTAAATAAAGGGGGCGAGGAAAGTAGAGTGGATGAATATTTAGATCTGGGTTAGGTTAAATGTATTAACTATTTATTTATTTATTAATAGATTTTGTTTAACTTTGTTCGTTGTTAATGGAAATCATTGTGTTCTCATTTGTTTTTATTCATGTTTTCTCACTAAAAACAATTGTTATTTCTATTTTCTTCCTTTTTTCTTTTTTCTTTTTTACATGTGGCTAGTAATCAGATACTAAAATGTTCTCTGATTTGTTAGAAAGCCTTTGGTTTCACGAGTTGTGTTATTACATGTACATTTGTTATCCTAGCTCTCCTTTCAATATTATGCTATACGATATTCATATATTAATGAAACCAAACCAAAACCAAAATTTCGGCTAACCACATTTTTTGGGTTCAAATGCAGCCCAATCAGATTTTTAACCGAAATTTCAGGTCGATTTTTAGACCAAACCGACGTGCAAAGAGTAATTTCTGGAAAAAAAGTGGAAAATTGCATTGTTCATCAATTCTGAGAAATTGGACACCAAACGTAAAAACGTGTTTCTGAAAATTTGAAATATTTCGAAAATGAAAAATCAAATAGTGGCTAAAGTTTCACAAGTATCTATTTCACTTCATAAACAACAGTCTGGTATAATTTATTTTTTTAATAAAAGAGCATGACTCATCATTTTTCACTATGCTAACCACTAGGTGCCAGCCACGTGGCAAGTAAAAAGGTTATAAGAACAAGCAGCAACCATTTCCCTTTGTTTTTTCCCCTTGTATATTGTCTTATTGCTTTTTGCATCTTAATAAAAGTCGATTCTTGTTGGTTGTTATTATTTGACTTTGTTAGATTATTAGGTGTCTAAAAACATGTCTTTGGTTTTTGAATCATCATTGAAGTTTGTGTTTTATTTTTTATTTTTAGAAAATGTTAAATTTTAGGTGTTGTTTATTGAGAAGAGGTTAACATACGTACATGTTTTTGGGATTCCACTTAATGAATGATTTTGGAGGAATAAATTAAACCTTAGCTTATTTCTTTTTGTCCAGCAATATATATTTAATTATTTACAAACGCCAACAGGGCCTTTTTGAAAATATTATATTATTTAAGATTGTGAATATATATATATATATATAAATATATTATTTAATTTGTGAACCCAATTAAGTGTATGTTGTTATTTAATTTTTCTTTTACGACGAGCTGTTTGTTGGTGGAGGGATTTGATTTTTGTGAATCAAATATACTCTGCGTGTGTAAGAAAATGAATATTAGATTAAGCCTATCTACTCCAAATTAATTATTCCGTGCTTCGAAAATCGAAACCAACAACAACACTTTTTCTCCCTAATTTACTTTCAATACTTCTTGATAAATAATTTAAACATTTTTTAATACTTCTTGATAATATTGCTATTGACTGTAAATCAATCTCTCTAAATTAAAGGTCTTTCTTATTGGACAAATTAAGATTTTGACGTTAGATAAAAATAAATGATTTTCAACTTTGAATCATGTGGTAGCTAGAAATTCTAAAGTAGAAGAAGCTCTCACAATAATGAATGCTTATTAGAATTTCAAAATGGATAGAGCATTAATTTAACATGAATACCTGCTGATTCCATTGGTTTTCTTATGTTCCTCTAAATGTTGCATGTTTTCAATTTATTAATCCTTGTATTCTCAACCTAACAAATCAACAGTGAGCTTCACTAAAGTTTCTGGATTCTTGCTCAACACTCTTAATGTGTACCGAAAGCGAATTCGACGGTTCTCCACAACCCGATCAAGATCATGAGTTTAGCGGATCCCATGGTTCATCACAACCCGATTAGGATAGCATTAGGGACTATGTTTGTAACATGTTGAAGTGTTCTAAATGTTCCGAGATTATGTTTGCGCCGATACATCAGGTAGACTTTCTAATTAATAATTAAAATATGAGAGTAATTAACTGTTACGATTTTTGTCGCAATTTTCCCCATTCTTCTACACTATTAATAGAAACCATTTTAATCCCATCCACCTTTTGCGTTGTTGTAGTGTTTCACCACCAATTGTTTCACTGATGCAAATGAAAATTGTGCAACGCCTGTCTAACTTGTGGATAGGTTATGAATGTTCTCGCATTGGAGACTATCATTGGGTCGATTGAGTTTCCATGAACATATAGTAAATATGGGTGTTTGAGCCTCGTTCCCCATGTCGGCATGCCTAACCACATATTTTGAAATAAATATATGTTGCCAAGATACTTGTGTTTATCATTTGCATACTTTGTGGTTTAGAAGTAAAGATTTATGTTTATTTTTGTGAAATATTTAGGTGTATAAGTGATTTGGTACACACTTCCTTCTACATGCTCACGTGTTTCGGCAATCAAATGGATCAATATTCATCTCCTTCTTGCAGTTCATGGGGAAGGAGGAGGAAAATAATTATGGTTATAAGCTACAATGTGAAGGGAATGGTACAAAGACATCATGGGAATGAGTAACTACTACAATTATGGAAGACCCTCAAAAAGTTGCTAAGAGTTTTAACGGTTTTGTACCGCATAACCCATACTTATTTTTGGTGAAGAGGGAGAGCTGCAAGTCAAGGTCATCAAGGAACATCTTGGATGACATGGATGTCTCTCCGTTCTGAGTACGCTAAACTTTGTTTTTATTATAGGAAAATTATTCTTTATAAATAATTATTTTTTTGCATGAGATGCTTGTCTTTTTTGTTTTTTTAACATATTACATTTGTAAGAAATTGTTTGCGTTCATGTAATTTTCAGGTGTATTGTAGCAAGGAACAACGTTTCATTCTACTCAGAGAAATTGGAGCGAGAAAGAGAAAAGTATGCGCTGAAAGCTATGAACTGAGCTGAAGGATTTCCTTGATGTCCCAAAATGCGTATAGAGGAAGGGGTATATATATTAGCGGGAAGCTTCAATGGATGAACTAGATCATTTCGATCTGACGATCATGGTGAGAGTTCGGTTAAAAATCACTTCCCACCCTCAAATTAGCCACTTTTATCACTTTGCACCCCCAAAAAGAATTAAATACAGTTTGCACCCTCAAATTACAGTTATATTATCAATTTGCACCCCCAATTATATTTTTAGCCTTTGACCCATTTTAAGAGGGGGTAAAATCGTCATTTAACATATACACAACATTTATATTTTTTTTCAAGATCTATATTAATATAAACACATCAACTTCACAACATTATATATTACATATATATATATATATATATATATATATCTTTTATTATATATTTAATAATATATAAAATTATAAAAACAAAAAAGTACTTTAGAAATTCTTTCATCTTCACACACACACACAAATATATAAATATATAACCATTTTTTATAGCTTTTACAATTCTTTTTTATATTTTTAACAATTTATAAGAATTATTTAAATATTAAAAAACAAAAAAAAAACATTTTTCAAAATTACTATTCATCATCTTCCACCTACTTCCCGTCACCACCCCCCCCCCCCAAACGCCGCCCTTACCAGCCCCAAATTCGTGTTGATCATAAACGCCGGCACCACCCCTGATTTTTGCGAAGATAACAGGCTGATGACTCCCAAGAGCTCTTATCGACGGAGTCATTTGGCACCTCGATGTCGACTCATCACAAATTCGTGTTGATCATAAACGCCGGCACCACCCCTGATTTTTGCGAAGATGATGAATAGTATTTTTTAAAATGTATTTGTGTGTGTGTGAAGATGAAAGGATTTCTATTTTTTTTTGTTTTTTATAATTTTATATATTATTAAATATATAATATATATATATATATATATAATGTTGTGAAGTTGATGTGTTTATATTAATAAGGATCTTGAAAAAAAAATATAAATGTTGTGTATATGTTAAATGACGATTTTGCCCCCTCTTAAAATGGGTTAAAAATCACTTCGCACCAAATAGGTTAAAAATACTTCGCACGGGAAGTGGGTGGAAGATGATGAATAGTATTTTTTTTAAAAATGTATTTTATTTTTTTGTTTTTTAATATTTAAATAATTCTTATAAATTGTTAAAAACATAAGAAAGAATTGTAAAAGCTATAAAAAAAATGGTTATATATATTTATATATTTGTTTGTGTGTGTGTGAAGATGAAATAATTTCTAAAGTATTTTTTATAATTTTATATATTATTAAATATATAATAAAAGATATATATATATATATATATATAATATATAATGTTGTGAAGTTGATGAGTTTATATTAATATAAATCTTGAAAAAAAAATATAAATGTTGTGTATATGTTAAATGACGATTTTACCCCCTCTTAAAATGGGTCAAAGGCTGAAAATATAATTAGGGGTGCAAAGTGATAATATAACTGTAATTTGAGGGTGCAAACTGTATTTAATTCTTTTTGGGGGTGCAAAGTGATAAAAGTCTCTAATTTGAGGGTGCGAAATGATTTTTAACCTGAGAGTTCTACACTCTTCCAATAATAAACTTATCATGGCTAATAGAAGCCTGACTCTACAGAGTTCTAATAATAAAATAAGCAAGGAATGCTCTACACTCACTATTTACTGCATAATGTCCCAAAAGATGGAAATATGCAGAGCAACCCCGTAACTCCAAGTATTGAATCAATCTGCTTTTGTGTGGGCAGCTGGTGTATGTTGTCCCTAGATCATATTGGCGCAAGACGTTAGGCACGGTACAGTCTGGTGGTGCGAATTCTGGTTAACAAGCACTTGCGATCTAGATTTAGGTAGAACAATTGTTGCTAGTGATATCTTCCCTCACTAAATTATGTGACGTCCTCAACGTTAGGATGTCCGAAAAAACTGATGAGGCCAAGATGTCAATACACAAATCAATCATACCTACAAATTTAGTAAGGAACAAACTTATGTGGCCAAGATGTCAATATACATTCCAACGATACCGCTTTTATTAGATTTTTTTTTTGAAATAATTATTATGTTACCAAGATACTTGTGTTTATCATTTGCATACTCTTTGTGGTTTTGAAGTAAAGATTTAAGTTTATTTTTTGTGCAATATTTAGGTGTATAAGTGATTTGGAACACACTTCCTTCTACATGCTCAAGTGTTTCGGCAAGCACAATTGTTGCTAGTGATATCTTCCCTCACTAAATTATGTGACGTCCTCAATGTCAGGATGTTCGAAAAACTGATGATGCCAAGATGTCAATATACATTCCCACGGTACTGCGTTTATTAGAAAAAATTATTTTGAAATAATTATTATGTTGCCAAGATACTTGTGTTTATCATTTGCATACTCCTTTATTGTTTTGAAGTAAATAGTTATGTTTATTTTTTGTGCAATATTTAGGTGTATAAGTGCTTTGGAACACACTTCATTCTACATGCTCAAGTGTTTCGGCAAACACAATTGTTGCTAGTGATATCTTCCCTCACTAAATTATGTGACGTCCTCAACGTCAGGATGTCCGAAAAAACTGATGAGACCAAGATGTCAATATGCAAATCAATCATATCTACAAATTTAGATTAGTCGAAGGTGTCAATATACATTTCTACGGTACCACTTTTATTAGAAAAAAATTCTTTTGAAATAATTATTATGTTGCCAAGATACTTGTGTTTATCATTTGCATATCCCTTTGTTGTTTTAAAATAAAGATTTATGTTTATTTTTTGTGCAATATTTAGGTGTATAAGTGTTTTGGAACACACTTCCTTCTACATGCTCAAGTGTTTCGGCAAGCACAATTGTTGCTGGTGATATCTTCCCTCCCTAAATTATGTGACGTCCTCAATGTCAGGATGTCTGAAAAATTGATGAGGCCAATATGCCAATATACAAATCAATCATATCTATAAATTTAGTAAGGAACAAACTAATGAGGCCAAGATGTCAATATACATTCCCACGGTACCGCTTTTATTAGAAAGAAAAAAATCTTTTGAAATATTTATTATGTTGCCAAGATATTTGTGTTTATCATTT
The DNA here is from genome assembly GCA_948329865.1 of Linaria vulgaris. Taxonomy (NCBI): domain Eukaryota; kingdom Viridiplantae; phylum Streptophyta; class Magnoliopsida; order Lamiales; family Plantaginaceae; genus Linaria; species Linaria vulgaris. Next base: position 125,264,545 of record OX415250.1, on the reverse strand, counting down.
GCATACTTCTTTGTGGTTTTGAAATAAAGATTTATGTTTATTTTTTGTGCAATATTTAGGTGTATAAGTGTGTTGGAACACACTTCCTTCAACATGCTCAAGTGTTTTGGCAAGCAAATGGATCGGTATTCATCTCCTTCTTGCAGTTCATGGGAAGGAGGAGGAAAATAATTATGGGTATAAGCTACAATGTGAATGGAATGGTACAAAGACATCATGGGAAGAAGTACATACTACAATTATGGAAAACCCTCAAAAAGTTGCTAACAATTTCAACGGTTTTGTACCGCATAAACCAGACTTCTTTTTTCGTAAAGAGGGAGAGCTGCAAGTGAGGGTCACCAAGAAACATCTTGGGCGATATGGAAGTCTCGCCGTCCTCAGTATGCTAAACTTTGTTTGTATTATAGGAAAGTTATTCTTTATAAATAATTTTTTTTGCATGAGATGCTTGTCTTTTTTGTTTTTGAACATATTACTTTTGTAAGAAATTGTTTGCTTTTTAACATATTTTTTTGCATGATATGCTTCATTGCACGATAACAAAACCATAAAGGTTCAAAGAGGTAGGGAAAAGGTCTACGTCGGCCAAGTCAACGTGGTCCGGAGGAGGATCCACGTCGGCGGTCGAGATGCACCCTGATTGGGGCGCATTGGCCACGATCAACGTGGCACGTCAATCAAGGTTTTCCCTCCTCGTTGACAATTGCCAGCGTGGGTTACCCGACATGTTGGCCAATCTACGTGCCGCCTTGTGGCACTCTTGGTGGGTGAGTCCAACCACGCCCATTAAGGCCTTCCCTCTTGCCTATAAATACCCCATCACCTTCATTTGGTAAAATGTTGGACACTTGAGAGCTCTCAGTTGCTACTTTCTTTCTCTAGAAGGTATGTCAACCATTTACGTTGGCATTTCACGTCAACAATCTACATTTTAATATTAAGAAGGTTTTGTGCGCTGTTATTGGATGTGCAAGATTAAAGTACGCGGTTCCTCCGTCTGAACATATATGTTAGAGAATACCATATCATATATCATTTTTGTGGACTTACTCTAAACTTGGGAAAAATATTGTTATAATTTCTTAAGTTTTAATCCAGTGAAATTTGGGGTGAAATATGAATTTAGGGCAAAAAAAATGTAAAAATTATGTTTGAATTGGGCACGAAACATAAAAAAGAGAAGGAAGAGTTGGCGATACACGAGTCCATGTTTCAAGGTTTTGAGTTATACAAGAAAGTCGCATGACGGGTCTACCAGCCTATATGGTAGGGTAATTTCCGAAAAAAAGAGAAAAATTGCATTGTTCCTCAATTCTGAGAAGTTGGACACCAAACGTCGTGTTTCTAAAATTTGAAATGTTTCGGAAATGAAAAATCACACGTATCTATTTCACATGATAAGCAATAATTTGGATTTTTTTTTTTAAAAAAAAAAGAGCATGACTCATCATTTTTCACTATGCTAGCCACTAGGTGCCCTCCACGTGGCAAGTAAAAAGGTAAAAAACAAAACTAGGTAAGAACAAGGAGCAACCATTTCATTTTTTTTCCCTTTCTTTAAATGTTGTAAATTGGCTTATTGCTTTTTGTATCTTAATAAAATCCGATTCTTGTTGGTTGTTATTATTTGACTTTGTTAGATTATTAGGTTTTTAAAAACATGTCTTTGGTTTGAATCAAATTGAAGTTTGTGTTTTTATTTTTATTTTTGAGAAATGTTAAATTTTAGGTGTTGTTTATTGAGAAGAGGTTAACGTACGTACATATTTCTGGGATTCCACTTAATGAATAATTTTGGAGGAGCAAATTAAATCTTAGCTTATTTATTTTTGTCCAGCAGTATATATTTAATTATTTACAATCGTTAGTACGACCTTTTTGGAAATATAATATTATTTAAAATTGTGACTATATATATATATATTATTTAATTTGTGAGCCCGATTAAGTGTACGTTGTTATTTAATATTTCCTTGACAAAAGCCGTTTGTTGGCGTGAGAAATTTGATTTTTGTGTATATGATATACTAAACGTGTGTAAGAAAATGAATATTATATTCAACCTATCAACTTCTAATTAATTATTCCGTGCTTCGAAAATCGAAACCAACAACAACACTTTTGCTCCCTAATTTATTTTTAATACTTCTTGATAATTTTTTTTAATACTTCTTGATAATATTGCTACTGACTGTAAATCAATCTCTATAAATCAATATCTCTAAATTAAAGGTCTTTCTTAGTAGACAAATTAAGGTATCGAGGTTAGATAAAAATATATGGTTTTCAACTTTGAATCATGTGGTTGCTAGAAATTCTCTAGTAGAAGAAGCTCTCACAATAATGAATTTAATGATTATTAGAATTTCAATATGAATAGAGCATTAATTTAACACGAATACCTGTCTGATTCCATTGGTTTTCTTATGTTCCTCTAAATGATGCATGTTTTCAATTTATTAATTCTTGTATTCTTAACCTAACAAATCAACAGTGAGCTTCACTAAAGTTTCTGGATTCTTGCGTAGCACTCTTAATGTGTACCAAAAGTTGATCCAATGGTTCTTCACAACCCAATCAAGATCATGAGTTTAGCGGATCCCATGGTTCATCACAACCCGATTAGGATAGCATTAGGGACTATGTTTGTAACATGTTGAAGTGTTCTAAATGTTCCGAGATTATGTTTGCGCCGATACATCAGGTAGACTTTCTAATTAATAATTAAAATATGAGAGTAATTAACTGTTACGATTTTTGTCGCAATTTTCCCTTTCTTCTACACTATTAACAGAAACCATTTTAATCCCATCCACCTTTTGCGTTGTTGTAGTGTTTCGAACACCACCAATTGTGTCAATGATGCAAATGAAAATTGTGCAATGCCTGTCTAACTTACGGATAGGTTATGAATGTTCTCGCATTGGAGACTATCATTGGGTCGATTGAGTTTCCATGAACATATAGTAAATATGGGTGTTTGAGCCTCGTTCCCCATGTCGGCATGCCTAACCACATATTTTGAAATAAATATATGTTGACAAGATACTTCTGTTTATCATTTACATACTTTGTGGTTTAGAAGTAAAGATTTATGTTTATTTTTGTGAAATATTTAGGTGTATAAGTGATTTGGTACACACTTCCTTCTACATGCTCACGTGTTTCGACAATCAAATGGATCAATATTCATCTCCTTCTTGCAGTTCATGGTGAAGGAGGAGGAAAATAATTATGGTTATAAGCTACAATGTGAATGGAATGGTACAAAGACATCATGGGAATGAGTAACTACTACAATTATGGAAGACCCTCAAAAAGTTGCTAAGAGTTTTAACGGTTTTGTACCGCATAACCCAAACTTATTTTTGGTGAAGAGGGAGAGTTGCAAGTCAAGGTCATCAAGGAACATCTTGGATGATATGGAAGTCTCTCCGTTCTCAGTACGCTAAACTTTGTTTTTATTATAGGAAAATTATTCTTTATAAATAATTATTTTTTTGCATGAGATGCTTGTCTTTTTTGTTTTTTAACATATTACATTTGTAAGAAATTGTTTGTGTTCATGTAATTTTCAGGTGTATTGTACCAAGGAACAACGTTTCATTCTACTCAGAGAAATTGGAGCGTGAAAGAGAAAAGTATGCGCTGAAAGCTATGAACTGAGCTGAAGGATTTCCTTGATGTCCCAAAATGCGTATAGAGGAAGGGGTATATATATTAGCGGGAAGCTTCAATGGATGAACTAGATCATTTCGATCTGACGATCATAGTGAGAGTTATACACTCTTCCAATAATAAACTAATCATGGCTAATAGAAGCCTGACTCTACAGAGTTCTAATAATAAAATAAGCAAGGAATGCTCTACACTCACTATTTACTGCATAATGTCCCAAAAGATGGAAATATACAGAGCAACCTCGTAACTCCAAGTATTGAATCAATCTGCTTTTGTGCGGGCAGCTGGTGTATGTTGTCCCTAGATCATATTGGCGCAAGACGTTAGGCACGGTACAGTCTGGTGGTGCGTATTCTGGTTAATAAGCACTTGTGATCTAGATTTAGGTAGAACAATTGTTGCTAGTGATATCTTCCCTCACTAAATTATGTGACGTCCTCAACGTTAGGATGTTCGAAAAAACTGATGAGGCCAAGATGTCAATACACAAATCAATCATACCTACAAATTTAGTATGGAACAAACTGATGTGGCCAAGATGTCAATATACATTCCAACGATACCGCTTTTATTAGATTTTTTTGAAATAATTATTATGTTACCAAGATACTTGTGTTTATCATTTGCATACTATTTGTGGTTTTGAAGTAAAGATTTATGTTTATTTTTTGTGCAATATTTAGGTGTATAAGTGATTTGGAACACACTTCCTTCTACATGCTCCAGTGTTTCGGCAAGCACAATTGTTGCTAGTGATATCTTCCCTCACTAAATTATGTGACGTCCTCAATGTCAGGATGTTCGAAAAGCTGATGATGCCAAGATGTCAATATACATTCCCACGGTACTGCTTTTAATTGAAAAATTATTTTGAAATAATTATTATGTTGCCAAGATACTTGTGTTTATCATTTGCATACTCCTTTATGGTTTTGAAGTAAATAGTTATGTTTATTTTTTGTGCAATATTTAGGTGTATAAGTGCTTTGGAACACACTTCATTCTACATGCTCAAGTGTTTCGGCAAACACAATTGTTGCTAGTGATATCTTCCCTCACTAAATTATGTGACGTCCTCAACGCCAGGATGTCCGAAATAACTGATGAGACCAAGATGTCAATGTGCAAATCAATCATATCTACAAATTTAGATGATTCGAAGGTGTCAATATACATTTCCACGGTACCGCTTTTATTAGAAAAAAAAAATTCTTTTGAAATAATTATTATGTTGCCAAGATACTTGTGTTTATCATTTGCATACCCCTTTGTTGTTTTGAAATAAAGATTTATGTTTATTTTTTGTGCAATATTTAGGTGTATAAGTGTTTTGGAACACACTTCCTTCTACATGCTCAAGTGTTTCGGCAAGCACAATTGTTGCTGGTGATATCTTTCCTTCCTAAATTATGTGACGTTCTCAATGTCAGGATGTCTGAAAAATTGATTAGGCCAATATGCCAATATACAAATCAATCATATCTACAAATTTAGTAAGGAACAAACTAATGATGCCAAGATGTCAATATACATTTCCACGGTACCCGCTTTTATTAGAAAGAAAAAAATCTTTTTGAAATATTTATTATGTTGCCAAGATAATTGTGTTTATCATTTGCATACTTCTTTGTGGTTTTGAAATAAAGATTTATGTTTATTTTTTGTGCAATATTTAGGTGTATTAGTGTGTTGGAACACACTTCCTTCAACATGCTCAAGTGTTTTGGCAAGCAAATGGATCGGTATTCATCTCCTTCTTGCAGTTCATGGGGAATGACGAGGAAAATAATTATGGTTATAAGCTACAATGTGAATGGAATGGTACAAAGACATCATGGGAATGAGTAACTACTACAATTATGGAAGACCCTCAAAAAGTTGCTAAGAGTTTTAACGGTTTTGTACCGCATAACCCAGACTTATTTTTGGTGAAGAGGGAGAGCTGCAAGTCAAGGTCATCAAGGAACATCTTGGATGATATGGAAGTCTCTCCGTTCTGAGTACGCTAAACTTTGTTTTTATTATAGGAAAATTATTCTTTATAAATAATTATTTTTTTGCATGAGATGCTTGTCTTTTTCGTTTTTTAACATATTACATTTGTAAGAAATTGTTTGCGTTCATGTAATTTTCAGGTGTATTGTAGCAAGGAACAACGTTTCATTCTACTCAGAGAAATTGGAGCGAGAAAGAGAAAAGTATGCGCTGAAAGCTATAAACTGAGCTGAAGGATTTCCTTGATGTCCCAAAATGCGTATAGAGGAAGGGGTATATATATTAGCGGGAAGCTTCAATGGATGAACTAGATCATTTCGATCTGACGATCATAGTGAGAGTTATACACTCTTCCAATAATAAACTAATCATGGCTAATAGAAGCCTGACTCTACAGAGTTCTAATAATAAAATAAGCAAGGAATGCTCTACACTCACTATTTACTGCATAATGTCCCAAAACATGGAAATATACAGAGCAACCCCGTAACTCCAAGTATTGAATCAATCTGGTTTTGTGCGGGCATCTGGTGTATGTTGTCCCTAGATCATATTGGCGCAAGACGTTAGGCACGGTACAGCCTGGTGGTGCGTATTCTGGTTAATAAGCACTTGTGATCTAGATTTAGGTAGAACAATTGTTGCTAGTGATATATTCCCTCACTAAATTATGTGACGTCCTCAACGTCAAGATGTCAATACACAAATCAATCATACCTACAAATTTAGTATGGAACAAACTGATGTGGCCAAGATGTCAATATACATTCCAACGATACCGCTTTTATTAGATTTTTTTTGAAATAATTATTATGTTACCAAGATACTTGTGTTTATCATTTGCATACTCTTTGTGGTTTTGAAGTAAAGATTTATGTTTATTTTTTGTGCAATATTTAGGTGTATAAGTGATTTGGAACACACTTCCTTCTACATGTTCAAGTGTTTCGGCAAGCACAATTGTTGCTAGTGATATCTTCCCTCACTAAATTATGTGACGTCCTCAATGTCAGGATGTTCGAAAAGCTGATGATGCCAAGATGTCAATATACATTCCCACGGTACTGCTTTTAATTGAAAAAATTATTTTGAAATAATTATTATGTTGCTAAGATACTTGTGTTTATCATTTGCATACTCCTTTATGGTTTTGAAGTAAATAGTTATGTTTATTTTTTGTGCAATATTTAGGTGTATAAGTGCTTTGGAACACACTTCATTTTACATGCTCAAGTGTTTCGGCAAACACAATTGTTGCTAGTGATATCTTCCCTCACTAAATTATGTGACGTCCTCAACGCCAGGATGTCCGAAATAACTGATGAGACCAAGATGTCAATGTGCAAATCAATCATATCTACAAATTTAGATGAGTCGAAGGTGTCAATATACATTTCCACGGTACCCGCTTTTATTAGAAAAAAAATTCTTTTGAAATAATTATTATGTTGCCAAGATACTTGTGTTTATCATTTGCATACCCATTTGTTGTTTTGAAATAAAGATTTATGTTTATTTTTTGTGCAATATTTAGGTGTATAAGTGTTTTGGAACACACTTCCTCCTACATGCTCAAGTGTTTCGGCAAGCACAATTGTTGCTGGTGATATCTTCCCTTCCTAAATTATGTGACGTCCTCAATGTCAGGATGTCTGAAAAATTGATTAGGCCAATATGCCAATATACAAATCAATCATATCTACAAATTTAGTAAGGAACAAACTAATGAGGCCAAGATGTCAATATACATTTCCACGGTACCGCTTTTATTAGAAAGAAAAAAATCTTTTGAAATATTTATTATGTTGCCAAGATAATTGTGTTTATCATTTGCATACTTCTTTGTGGTTTTGAAATAAAGATTTATGTTTATTTTTTGTGCAATATTTAGGTGTATTAGTGTGTTGGAACACACTTCCTTCAACATGCTCAAGTGTTTTGGCAAGCAAATGGATCGGTATTCATCTCCTTCTTGCAGTTCATGGGGAATGACGAGGAAAATAATTATGGTTATAAGCTACAATGTGAATGGAATGGTACAAAGACATCATGGGAATGAGTAACTACTACAATTATGGAAGACCCTCAAAAAGTTGCTAAGAGTTTTAACGGTTTTGTACCGCATAACCCAGACTTATTTTTGGTGAAGAGGGAGAGCTGCAAGTCAAGGTCATCAAGGAACATCTTGGATGATATGGAAGTCTCTCCGTTCTGAGTACGCTAAACTTTGTTTTTATTATAGGAAAATTATTCTTTATAAATAATTATTTTTTTGCATGAGATGCTTGTCTTTTTCGTTTTTTAACATATTACATTTGTAAGAAATTGTTTGCGTTCATGTAATTTTCAGGTGTATTGTAGCAAGGAACAACGTTTCATTCTACTCAGAGAAATTGGAGCGAGAAAGAGAAAAGTATGCGCTGAAAGCTATAAACTGAGCTGAAGGATTTCCTTGATGTCCCAAAATGCGTATAGAGGAAGGGGTATATATATTAGCGGGAAGCTTCAATGGATGAACTAGATCATTTCGATCTGACGATCATAGTGAGAGTTATACACTCTTCCAATAATAAACTAATCATGGCTAATAGAAGCCTGACTCTACAGAGTTCTAATAATAAAATAAGCAAGGAATGCTCTACACTCACTATTTACTGCATAATGTCCCAAAACATGGAAATATACAGAGCAACCCCGTAACTCCAAGTATTGAATCAGTCTGGTTTTGTGCGGGCATCTGGTGTATGTTGTCCCTAGATCATATTGGCGCAAGACGTTAGGCACGGTACAGCCTGGTGGTGCGTATTCTGGTTAATAAGCACTTGTGATCTAGATTTAGGTAGAACAATTGTTGCTAGTGATATATTCCCTCACTAAATTATGTGACGTCCTCAACGTCAAGATGTCAATACACAAATCAATCATACCTACAAATTTAGTATGGAACAAACTGATGTGGCCAAGATGTCAATATACATTCCAACGATACCGCTTTTATTAGATTTTTTTTGAAATAATTATTATGTTACCAAGATACTTGTGTTTATCATTTGCATACTCTTTGTGGTTTTGAAGTAAAGATTTATGTTTATTTTTGTGCAATATTTAGGTGTATAAGTGATTTGGAACACACTTCCTTCTACATGTTCAAGTGTTTCGGCAAGCACAATTGTTGCTAGTGATATCTTCCCTCACTAAATTATGTGACGTCCTCAATGTCAGGATGTTCGAAAAGCTGATGATGCCAAGATGTCAATATACATTCCCACGGTACTGCTCTTAATTGAAAAAATTATTTTGAAATAATTATTATGTTGCTAAGATACTTGTGTTTATCATTTGCATACTCCTTTATGGTTTTGAAGTAAATAGTTATGTTTATTTTTTGTGCAATATTTAGGTGTATAAGTGCTTTGGAACACACTTCATTTTACATGCTCAAGTGTTTCGGCAAACACAATTGTTGCTAGTGATATCTTCCCTCACTAAATTATGTGACGTCCTCAACGCCAGGATGTCCGAAATAACTGATGAGACCAAGATGTCAATGTGCAAATCAATCATATCTACAAATTTAGATGAGTCGAAGGTGTCAATATACATTTCCACGGTACCCGCTTTTATTAGAAAAAAAAATTCTTTTGAAATAATTATTATGTTGCCAAGATACTTGTGTTTATCATTTGCATACCCATTTGTTGTTTTGAAATAAAGATTTATGTTTATTTTTTGTGCAATATTTAGGTGTATAAGTGTTTTGGAACACACTTCCTCCTACATGCTCAAGTGTTTCGGCAAGCACAATTGTTGCTGGTGATATCTTCCCTTCCTAAATTATGTGACGTCCTCAATGTCAGGATGTCTGAAAAATTGATTAGGCCAATATGCCAATATACAAATCAATCATATCTACAAATTTAGTAAGGAACAAACTAATGAGGCCAAGATGTCAATATACATTTCCACGGTACCGCTTTTATTAGAAAGAAAAAAATCTTTTGAAATATTTATTATGTTGCCAAGATATTTGTGTTTATCATTTGCATACTTCTTTGTGGTTTTGAAATAAAGATTTATGTTTATTTTTTGTGCAATATTTAGGTGTACAAGTGTGTTGGAACACACTTCCTTCAACATGCTCAAGTGTTTTGGCAAGCAAATGGATCGGTATTCATCTCCTTCTTGCAGTTCATGGGGAATGAGGAGGAAAATAATTATGGTTATAAGCTACAATGTGGATGGAATGGTACAAAGACATCATGGGAATGAGTAACTACTACAATTATGGAAGACCCTCAAAAAGTTGCTAAGAGTTTTAACGGTTTTGTACCGCATAACCCAGACTTATTTTTGGTGAAGAGGGAGAGCTGCAAGTCAAGGTCATCAAGGAACATCTTGGATGATATGGAAGTCTCTCTGTTCTTAGTACTCTAAACTTTGTTTTTATTATAGGAAAATTATTCTTTATAAATTTTTTTTTTGCATGAGATGCTTGTCTTTTTTGTTTTTTTAACATATTACATTTGTAAGAAATTGTTTGCGTTCATGTAATTTTTAGATATATTGTAGCAAGGAACAACGTTTCATTATACTCAGAGAAATTGGAGCGAGAAAGAGAAAAGTATGCGCTGAAAGCTATGAACTTAGCTGAAGGATTTCCTTGATGTCCCAAAATGCGTATAGAGGAAGGGGTATATATATTAGCGGGAAGCTTCAATGGATGAACTAGATCATTTCGATCTGACGATCATGGTGAGAGTTATACACTCTTCCAATAATAAACTAATCATGGCTAATAGAAGCCTGACTCTACAGAGTTCTAATAATAAAATAAGCAAGGAATGCTCTACACTCACTATTTACTGCATAATATCCCAAAAGATGGAAATATACAGAGCAACCCCGTAACTCCAAGTATTGAATCAATCTGCTTTTGTGCGGGCAGCTGGTGTATGTTGTCCCTAGATCATATTTGCGCAAGACGTTAGGCACGGTACAGTCTGGTGGTGCGTATTCTGGTTAATAAGCACTTGTGATCTAGATTTAGTTAGAACAATTGTTGCTAGTGATATCTTCCCTCACTAAATTATGTGACGTCCTCAACGTTAGGATGTTCGAAAAAACTGTTGAGGCCAAGATGTCAATACACAAATCAATCATACCTACAAATTTAGTATGGAACAAACTGATGTGGCCAAGATGTCAATATACATTCCAACGATACCGCTTTTATTAGATTTTTTTTGAAATAATTATTATGTTACCAAGATACTTGTGTTTATCATTTGCATACTCTTTGTGGTTTTGAAGTAAAGATTTATGTTTATTTTTTGTGCAATATTTAGGTGTATAAGTGATTTGGAACACACTTCCTTCTACATGTTCAAGTGTTTCGGCAAGCACAATTGTTGCTAGTGATATCTTCCCTCACTAAATTATGTGACGTCCTCAATGTCAGGATGTTCGAAAAGCTGATGATGCCAAGATGTCAATATACATTCCCACGGTACTGCTTTTAATTGAAAAAATTATTTTGAAATAATTATTATGTTGCCAAGATACTTATGTTTATCATTTGCATACTCCTTTATGGTTTTGAAGTAAATAGTTATGTTTATTTTTTGTGCAATATTTTAGGTGAATAAGTGCTTTGGAACATACTTCATTCTACATGCTCAAGTGTTTCGGCAAACACAATTGTTGCTAGTGATATATTCACTCACTAAATTATGTGACGTCCTCAACGTCAGGATGTCCGAAAAAACTGATGAGACCAAGATGTCAATGTGCAAATCAATCATATCTACAAATTTAGATGAGTCGAAGGTGTCAATATACATTTCCACGGCACCGCTTTTATTAGAAAAAAAAATTCTTTTGAATAATTATTATGTTGCCAAGATACTTGTGTTTATCATTTGCATACCCCTTTGTTGTTTTGAAATAAAGATTTATGTTAATTTTTTGTGCAATATTTAGGTGTATAAGTGTTTTGGAACACACTTCCTTCTACATGCTCAAGTGTTTCGGCAAGCACAATTGTTGCTGGTGATATCTTCTTCCCCTAAATTATGTGACGTCCTCAATGTCAGGATGTCTGAAAAATTGATGAGGCCAATATGCCAATATACAAATCAATCATATCTACAAATTTAGTAAGGAACAAACTAATGAGGCCAAGATGTCAATATACATTCCCACGGTACCGCTTTTATTAGAAAGAAAAAAATCTTTTGAAATATTTATTATGTTGCCAAGATATTTGTGTTTATCATTTGCATACTTCTTTGTGGTTTTGAAATAAAGATTTACTTTTATTTTTTGTGCAATATTTAGGTGTATAAGTGTGTTGGAACACACTTCCTTCAACATGCTCTAGTGTTTCGGCAAGCAAATGGATCGGTATTCATCTACTTCTTGCAGTTCATGGGAAGGAGGAGGAAAATAATTATGGGTATAAGCTACAATGTGAATGAAATAGTACAAAGACATCATGGGAAGAAGTACATACTACAATTATGGAAAACCCTCAAAAAGTTGCTAACAATTTCAACGGTTTTGTACCGCATAAACCAGACTTGTTTTTTGGTAGAGGGAGAGCTGCAAGTGAGGGTCACCAAGAAACATCTTGGGCGATATGGAAGTCTCGCCGTCCTCAGTATGCTAAACTTTGTTTGTATTATAGGAAAATTATTCTTTATAAATAATTTTTTTTGCATGAGATGCTTGTCTTTTTTGTTTTTGAACATATTACTTTTGTAAGAAATTGTTTGCTTTTTAACATATTTTTTTGCATGACATGCTTCATTGCACGATAACAAAACCATATGGGAAAGGTTCAAAGAGGTAGGGAAAGGGTCTACGTCGGCCAAGTCAACGTGGTCCGGAGGAGGATCCACGTCGGCGGTCGAGATGCACCCTGATTGGGGCGCATTGGCCACGATCAACGTGGCACGTCAATCAAAGTTTTCCCTCCTCGTTGACAATTGCCAGCGTGGGTTACCCGACATGTTGGCCAATCTACGCGCCGCCTTGTGGCACTCTTGGTGGGTGAGTCCAACCACGCCCATTAAGGCCTTCCCTCTTGCCTATAAATACCCCATCACCTTCATTCGGTAAAAGGTTGGACACTTGAGAGCTCTCAGTAGCTACTTTCTTTCTCTAGAAGGTATGTCAACCATTTACGTTGGCATTTCACGTCAACAATCTACATTGTAATATTAAGAAGGTTATGTGCGCTGTTATTGGATGTGCAAGATTAAAGTACGCGGTTCCTCCGTCTGAACATATGTGTTAGAGAATACCATATCATATATCATTTTTGTGGACTTACTCTAAACTTGGGAAAAATATTGCTATAATTTCTTAAGTTTTAATCCAGTGAAATTTGGGGTGAAATATGAATTTAGGGCAAAAAAAAATGTAAAAATTATGTTTGAATTGGGCACGAAACATAAAAAAGAGAAGGAAGAGTTGGCGATACACGAGTCCATGTTTCAAGGTTTTAAGTTATACAAGAAAGTCGCATGACGGGTCTACCAGCCTATATGGTAGGGTAATTTCTGAAAAAAGAGAAAAATTGCATTGTTCCTCAATTCTGAGAAGTTGGACACCAAACGTTGTGTTTCTACAATTTGAAATGTTTCGGAAATGAAAAATCACACATATCTATTTAACATGATAAACAATAATTTGGTATAATTTTTTTTTTTTTAAAAAGAGCATGACTCATCATTTTTCACTATGATAGCCACTAGGTGCCCTCCACGTAGCAAGTAAAAAGGTAAAAAAGAAAACTAGGTAAGAACAAGCAGCAACCATTTCCTTTTTTTTTCCCTTTCTTTAAATGTTGTAAATTGTCTTATTGCTTTTTGTATCTTAATAAAATCCGATTCTTGTTGGTTGTTATTATTTGACTTTGTTAGATTATTAGGTTTTTAAAAACATGTCTTTGGTTTGAATCAAATTGAAGTTTGTGTTTTTATTTTTATTTTTGAGAAATGTTAAATTTTAGGTGTTGTTTATTGAGAAGAGGTTAACGTACGTACATATTTCTGGGATTCCATTTAATGAATAATTTTGGAGGAACAAATTAAATCTTAGCTTATTTGTTTTTGTCCAACAGTATATATTTAATTATTTACAATCGTTAATACGACCTTTTTGGAAATATAATATTATTTAAAATTGTGACTATATATATTATTTAATTTGTGAGCCCGATTAAGTGTATGTTGTTATTTAATATTTCTTTGACAACGAGTCGTTTGTTGGCGTGAGGAATTTGATTTTTGTGTATATGATATACTAAACGTGTGTAAGAAAATGAATATTATATTTAACCTATCTACTTCTAATTAATTATTCCGTGCTTCGAAAATCGAAACCAACAACAACACTTTTGCTCCCTAATTTATTTTTAATACGTCTTGATAATGTTTTTTTAATACTACTTGATAATATAGCTACTGACTGTAAATCAATCTCTATAAATCAATATCTCTAAATTAAAGGTCTTTCTTATTAGACAAATTAAGGTATCGAGGTTAGATAAAAATATATGGTTTTCAACTTTGAATCATGTGGTAGCTAGAAATTCTCTAGTAGAAGAAGCTCTCACAATAATGAATTTAATGCTTATTAGAATTTCAATATGAATAGAGCATTAATTTAACACGAATACCTGTCTGATTCCATTGGTTTTCTTATGTTCCTCTAAATGATGCATGTTTTCAATTTATTAATTCTTGTATTCTTAACCTAACAAATCAACAGTGAGCTTCACTAAAGTTTCTGGATTCTTGCGTAGCACTCTTAATGTGTACCAAAAGCTGATCCAATGGTTCTTCACAACCCAATCAAGATCATGAGTTTAGCGGATCTCATGGTTCATCACAACCCGATTAGGATAGCATTAGGGACTATGTTTGTAACATGTTGAAGTGTTCTAAATGTTCCGAGATTATGTTTGCACTGATACATCAGGTAGACTTTCTAATTAATAATTAAAATATGAGAGTAATTAATTGTTACGATTTTTGTCGCAATTAGAGACTATCGCTGAGTTGATTGAGTTCCCATGCACAAATAGTAAATATGGGTGTTTGAGTCTCGTTCCCCATACCGGCATGCCTAACCACATATTTGAATGCCCATTTAGGCCTTATAGTTGTTTATTTGAGAACTGCTACACAAATACTGATGACATTCCATATCTTTTGAGACACTTGAATGATCATCACAAAGTCGAGTTAATTGATAGCTTCACAATAATCATATCTACAAATTTAGTAAGGAACAAACTAATGAAGGCCAAGATGTCAATATACATTCCCATGGTACCGCTTTTATTAGAAAAAAAATCTTTTGAAATAATTATTATATTGTCAAGATACTTGTGTTTATCATTTGCATACTCCTTTGTAGTTTTGAAGTAAAGATTTATGTTTATTTTTTGTGCAATATTTAGGTGGATAAGTGCTTTGGAGCACACTTCCTTCTACATGCTCATGTATTTCGGCAAGCAAATGGATCGGTATTCATCTCATTCTTGCAGTTCATGGAGGAAATAAGAGGGAAATAATAATGGGTATAAGCTACAATGTGAATGGAATGTGCGTGAATAATTCATTCATGGGATTATAGGTTTATTAATTGGGATAAAAAACATTTTTATGGAGTTAATTCGCCACATAATATGTCAATCAAAGGTCTTTGACCCGCATTAATCAATATAAATTTTTGGGGTTTTACAACGAACCCCCCATTGTGATATGTTAAATTGAGAAATCACCTCCATTTTAAAAGCAAATTTCACAACTCTTGTAACAAAGTCACATGGATATATTTGTCTATTCCATAACTACACCTCTTTCGGACAAAATCCTTCTGCACTTTCTATTCCCCATTTGCCCTATTTCAATTTCACTCACGTTAATAATGTTCGGGAGAGCTGCTGCCCGCCGCGTCGCTCCAATTCATCGATGGCTAAAAAGCTAGAAGTGTTACCTTTTTCCTTGACAGGGTCACCATTTACCTGGATGACACCACACTCCAGTCCACATTCCCGTGGGCTATTGGCGGTAAAGGACCCTCCTTACATCATGGGAAGGAGTACCTACTACAATTATAGAAGACCCTCAAAAAGTTGCTAAGAGTTTCAACGGTTTTGTACATCATAACCCATACTTGTTTTTTGGTAAAGAGGGAGAGCTACAAGTGAGGTAGGCCTGTCATGGACTGGGTCGGACACAGACCCAATAATTTTCTCGCGTGTTTGGACCCGGACCCGAACCCATACGTTTTGAACCTAGACCCGAACCTGGACTCGAACACTTTATCGCTTTCGGGTCTGTGAAGACCCGCGACCCTACTTCGGGCCCGCGAAGACCTGCGACCCTGCTTCGGGTCCAGACCTGGACCCGTACGTATATGAAAAAAAACTTATAACAAATTTACAGAACAGGCGCGGCTTGCACTTCCATACTTCATCTTTCACCAAAAAACAAAAATCATACTTCATCAGTTCATCTCATTCAAATTTTGCCCCAACTCAAACAAGAAAACCCCCCTTCAAATTTCGATGCTCAAGCCTCAATCGCCCCTTCAGTAATTAAGACTTCACAGTAAGGTAAACTCAATTTTTTTTTGTAGGGTTTGCATTTTCTCCATATGGGTTTTTGATTTCGCACATAGGTTTGTTGTGTTGATGGATTTAGTCCTTGTTTGAGTTGAGAATTGAAGCGCAAATGTTGAGTTTGATGAAAGTTTGTCTACAATGTGTTTGATGAAAGTTCTAAATGATTTTTTTGTCAATGTTACCATTAGCAGCTTCAATTAAGCTTCTAATTGTGATTATGTTGACTTTTTCTGCTGTGAATGGATGAGCGGTGGAGATTGGTTTATGATCTTGTGAATTTTACTATAGAGTTTCTTCTTTTGCAATTCGAATGGTATTTGCGATTGTCCAGTTTTTCTTTTTATTTCTTTTAGCTGAATATATATATATATATTATATATATATATATATATATGTGTGTGTGTGTGTGTGTGTGGCTGGCATATGTAATTTGTATTAGCAATATGGGAAAAGAAAGAAAAAAAGTATTAAACTTGTCTCACGTTCTAAATTAACGGTGTTCTTCTTTGCGTCAACACAGTACGAGGTCGACACCAAACTGAAAATCATCACACAATATCTATTCGTGAAGAAGTCCAAAGACGAAAACAAATTAAATGAAAGAAATATTATTATGTTAACTAGCTTCTTTATCTTATGTCATATATTGGTTTACAAATTTGCTCGACCATTCCATTATTTCTTGAACTGACCATTGCTCTAAAATATTATTATAATTAAAAAAACCGTTTAGTTTGATATGACTTCTAGTTTTAGTTGTAGATTTGGCGATGTCGACCACTTCAGAAGAAAATAATGTAGAGCTATATCCATCTGCTTCGAGAGGTACGAAAACAATCGGTTGTTTGGCAGCATATGAAAAGGAATGAGAATGACGGGTCATTGGCAACATGTAATCACTGCAAGAAGGTATTGTCGTGTCTGGGAAAAAATGGTACGTCACACTTATTAAAACACCTGCGAGGGGGTTGTCGGATCTTTACATTACCTACTACGAATAGTAGAGTAGCAACTCCTAGGGCCCAGTTTACGTTGATCAAATGAGAAGTCGAAAGCTTCTTGCCATAGCTTGTATAAAGCATAAGTATCCATTCAATATTACTGAGCATGATTACTTTGAGTTTTTTCTTAGGAGTTTAGACCCTGATTTTTCGTTACAATGTCGTAACCGTCTGAGGGGTGACGTTATTGAGGTGTTCAGGGAGGAAACAACACAATTATATTAGATGTTGGAGGGGCTTTATTGTAGAGTTCCGTTGACTACTGACATGGACTTCTAATCATAATGACAATGCTTATATGTGTGTGACATGTCATTATATTGATGATGACTGGAAATTGCAGAAAAAAAAATTACTTTTAAAGTAGTTGATGCTCCACTCACTGACGATAGATTGTTTAACTATTTAAGAGGTGTTATTTGGAGTGGAACTTAGATGGAAAATTATGTTCGGTAGTTGTTGATAATGCTAGAAATAACGATGTATGCGTTACATTGATGAAGAATTGGCTTCTCACCGACTATGGCAACTTCTTGGTGGAGAGTTACTACATGTGAGATGCAGTGCTCATATTTTGAACTTAATTGTTCAGGATGGACTTAGTGAGATTAGAAGCTTTATAGAAAATATCCGTGATACGGTAAGATATTTGAATAAATATATTGGAATTAAAGAAGCATTTGATCGGGTCAAGCGTCAATGTGGGTTAGAAAGAGAAAGAGAATTAACAATGGATGTTCCACATCGTTGGAACTCGACATATGAGTTGCTTACTACAACCTTTCCTTTAAAGGCGACATTTACTCGATTTGCATTGTCAGATAAGGGGTATAAGTGTAATCCGTCTGCAACAGAATGGCAAGTGATAGAAAATGTGCACGAACTCTTAAAGATTTTCTTTGATGCTACCAACAACTTTAGTGGTAGCAAGTACCCTACATCAAATCTTTTCTTCAAAGATGTTTGCAAAATTCATTTGAAATTGATTGAATGGTGTAATAGTAATGTTTTGTATATCAAGAATATGGCAACTCCGATGAAAACAAAATTTGATAAGTATTGGAAGAAATGTAACCTTGTGCTAGAAATTGCAGTTGTGCTTGATTCAAGCTGCAACTTATATTATGTTGAGTATTTCTTTAAGAGAATATATGGTGAATATGCTCTAGACAACACATGGGGAGGGTGCGTAAAGGCTTAGATGCTTGTTTCTTGCTTATGGAGGTCTAGTACGGGTCCGGGTCCAGTTCGGGTCCAGACCCGGACTTGCGAATTTTTTATTCGTGGGTAATGATCGGGTCCGGGTTCGGGTCCGGTTCCGGGTTCGGGTCCAACCCGGTCTGTGACAGGCCTAAAGTGAGGGTTACCAAGAAACATCTTGGGTGATATGGAAGTCTCGCCGTCCTCAGTATGATAAACTTTGTTTGTATTATAGAAAAATTATTCTTTATAAATTATAATTATTTTGCATGAGATGCTTGTCTTTTTTTGCTTTTTAACATACCACTTTTGTAAGCAATTGTTTGCGATCATGTAATTTTCAGATGTATTGTAGCAAGGGGCAACGTTTCATTCTACACAGAGAAACTGGAGCGAGAAAAAGAAAGTATGATCTGAAAGTTATGAACTGAGCTGAAGGATTTTCTTGATGTCCCAAAAAGCGTGTAGAGGAAGGGGTATATATATTAGCGGGAAGCTTCAGTGGATGAAGTAGATCTTTTTGATCTAACGATCGTGGTGAGAGTTCTACACTCTTCCAATAGTAAACTAATCATGATCAATAAAAGCCTGACTCTCGAGAGTTCTAATAATAAAATAAGCAATGAATGCTCTAGACTGACTATTTACAACCTAATGTCTCAAGAGATGGAAATATGCAGAGCAACCACGTAACTCCAAGCGTTGAATCAATCTTTTTTTGTGCAGGTGGCTGGTGTGTGTTGTCCCTGGATCATATGGGCGCAAGGCGCTAGGCACGGTACGGTCTACTGGCGCGTATTCTGGTTGATGAGCACTTAGGATCTAGATTAGGTAGAACAATTGTTGCTAGTGATATCTTCCCTCACTAAATTATGTGACGTCCTCAACGTCAGGATGTCCGAAAGGTACAATTTTCTCCCATAATTTCCACTTCTTTTCGGTTTCCCAACTTGCCATAGACGTTGGTGGTCCCTTCCATTGGACTATGTACTCCTTTTAAGGCTTCATGTCTCTCCTCTACACAATCTGTTCGCAAGGAGATGGTCCACCTCCTTGTCGAACTAAGTTATAATGCCAGTTAGCAAACACCTAGAGGTGCCTCAACTCAGATCCTCTGGGTCCTCATGATGTGATTACGTTAGCTAACTTGGAACACCATACATATCTTGATATTGGATGGGTGTGTGTGTCAAACGATACACCATCGTGCTGATTTGCCTCTCGATCTTAATGGCCCTCGTAACGGTGCCAAGTCCTTTGGGGACTTTGGGTAAACTCTTAAATTGATGGACGTTAAGCTTCACCATCACGTGATTTGGACAATATTCTTAGAGTTGATGAGGATAAATGTTCAAGATCTAGGATGTATTTTGCCAGAATTTTGATTGAAATCAATCGACTAGAATGGAACATTAAATCGATTTTGGACATTTTGCAATTCCACTAATTAATGTTTTAGCTGGTGGCTATGCGGAAATTAAAAAGATCTTCATATACACTACAAAAAAACTTCGCAATCGAGACGAAAAAATAGAAACGAAATTTTGTTCCTAGGCAATGAGAACAAAATTTTCGTTCCCATTGCATTTTATCTGTTTAAAAATAAAAAAAAAACAATTAAAATTTGAGCAAGGAGAACCATTTTTTTTGGTTCCCCTTGCTCTGACGGGGCAATGGAAACGAAGTTCTCATTTCCATGATGGCAACGAGAATTTTGGTTTCCATTAGTGCCACCTCATCGCAATGGGAACCAAACATTTAGTTCCCATTGCTTTAAAAATAAAAGAAGAAGATTACATTTACCCTAACCCCCAAAATTCACCCCCCCCCCCCCCCCCCACACACACATACAACAAAATTCACCATTCTCGCCCCAAATTAACGGATAAAATTAAAGTTTGTAATCTCCATTCCACAAGCTTCATTTTGATATATGATTTGTTGATATTCCTTGAATATTTGTTTTCCACTAGATTTCTTGATTTTTAGGTTATTAGTTCTTTGTTAATTAAGTAGAGTTTTATGTTCATTGTTATTATTTCATAGTTATTAATCTATTTTGGTGATTTAGGGGTTATTTTAGAAGTTTTGAGGTTAAAATATTGTAATTAGATTGTTCATGTAGAAATTAATGAACTTATGATTTGATTAATGTTATGGTAGAAATTGTAACATTTGAATGATTTGTGGTTATTAGATTTAGTTATAGAACTTTTGGGGTCAAAAATATAATTAAATTGTTCATATTTAGGATATGATTAGAATTGAAATATTAATAATGTTGGTAATTTTTCCAATGAGTCGTATGTTTACTTAGATGTAGTTAGTTGGTGTAAATTTTGGATTAAGCTTGTGATTCATGTTGATTTAGTAGTAGAAATTAATAAAAATCGATTGGCTTGTTGGTTCTAATTAAGATAATAATTATAAAACTCTTGGGGAATAAAATGTAGATAGACGATTAGTTATTTAGGATTAAAAGTGTAATGATTTGTAATGTAGTTAGTTGGTACATCTTGCACTGATTTTGATTCAAATTATTAGTATTGTTGGTAATTTTGAACATGATTAGTATGTAAGAATATAACTAGTTGGTATATATAGCATTGTAGCCTCGTAAATTGTGTTATTATTGTGGTATAAATTAGAAAGAAAATATATTGATTTACTTGGATTTAAAATATCATTAGATTATTTAAGTAGGACTAATTTTCATTTAATAGTAGCATTGTAGTGGTAAATGAAAAACTTGATAGTTTGATGCTTAAATTAATTATAAAAATAGAGCTTTTATATATATATATATATATATATATATAATATTTTGTACTTATTGAAATATAAGATTTTAACTTAAACTATTTCTATCTTTAGATGGTCGATAGACGAAGAAGGAGCAAGGAGACGGCGATGAGAGATGGGTCTAGATCTCGTCCTTATCGTCTTAGAGTATTTCCATACTGGGGCATCCCTCTGGATACTACGCCTTCTGTGACTAGTTCGCCTCCTATTTCCATTCTAATTTAGTTATTTCTACACTAAAGTCTATGGGTGTGTTAGATGCACACGACGTTTCAAAAAAACATTTGCTTCACCTGTTGGCTTCTATTTTCTACATCATTGGAAGTCATGTGTTCAAATTGTTCACCAAATACATCATTGACCATATTCCGTAGATCAACGACATTACTATGTGACCACTCACCTAAATTTTTATTTTCATGCCTCGAACTATTACCCGACTTTCCATGTGCTATCCATACCATGTATTGGGGAATTGTAAATGCGAGTAAGAATAACGTCTCTCTTTAGAAATCTAGTGTTGGAACATTTCTTACATGGACATTTGGCTTTTCTACCCGATAATAAGTTAAATTGCGAGAATGCATAATCAAGAAAATTCTCAACACCAACCTAAAAAATGCTCAGTCAAACAACCATCATTCTTGAGTCTATCGTACATTCAACTACTATCTCCGTTGTTAAACATCTTTACAACGATCTAATAACAAAGATAAGAAAACTAGTTTAAAATGTAATCCATCTATAAAAACGTAATAACTACTGAAATAATAACAAAATAGAAGTTAAAAACTTAAACATACCTTGTTAATACGTTTCAATCCATTAATTGAACATAACTGAGTGAAATTGATGAAGAAAACGAGTATGAGAAAGGAAGATGGGTGGAATGAAAAAGAACAAGAAAAAAATGGGATATAAAAAACTCACTCGAAAGTATAGGAAACGAATTGATGGGAACAAAATATTTTCGTTCTCCATGTCGACAATGGGTATGAATTTTAGTTCCCATTGCTGATAATGGGAACGAAATCTTGTTCCCATTAGTAAAGGGAACCAAAATATTTGTTCCCACACAATGGGAACGAATATGGGAACCACTATTTTCGATCCCATTTTTGGCAATGAGAACGAAGAAGTGGTTCCCAACAACGAAAACCAAATTGTGATTCCCATAAAATTTTCATTCCTCTTGCTAGTACGCTTCTATAAATTCCCCTCCCCACTTCATTCTATCCCATACAAAAACATACAACACTAAATTACTTTCCTCCATCTTCATCTATAACTTTACCCATATCTTTATCAACATCTTCATCCATCTTCAAGAATATCTTCATCCATCTCATTATACATTTACACCTATTGTATTATTTATATTATAAATTATTAATATTACATATTTTTCCTATTAAACATCTTTAACTCAATAAACAAATAATTGATATTCAAAGAATACAATAAATTAAATATAAATACACTATTAAAATTAATAATATTGGGACAACTAATATCATAAAACGAATTTATAACATTAAAACAACTAACTAATAATTTCATATTCAAATTCTGGTTTTGAATGAAAAAGTACCGCCACATTTTTTAAAATATTCAGATTTTGAATTTTGAATGAAAAACTACTGCCACTCTTTTAAAATTACTCAATTTTTGAATGAAAAGTGGCGGATTAAAGCCATTTTTTTAAAAAAAATTAAATAAGCAATGTGAACGAATATCTTGGTTCTCCTTGTCAGAACATGGAGCCCCCCCATTTGAGGAAGGGAACCAAAATGTTGGTTCCAATAACAGAATAGCAGGTCTCCACTATAAAGCAATCAGTACCAAATATTCGTTTTCATTGAGCAATGGGAACGAAGTTTTGGTTCCCTTGATGAGAACGAGTTGTTTGATTTTCATGTGCAATGGGAACCAAATTTTTCGTTCCATGAGCAATCGCCACCAAAGAAATGGGAACAAAGCCTTTGGTTCCCACAGTTCGTTCCCATTGGCCTTTGGGAAGGAAAATAAGGGCAATTGGAACTAAATTTGGGGTTCCCATTGTGGTTTTTTCTTGTAATAATATAACGTGTATAAAATTTAAGAAGCACCTTGTATTGACATTTTTCATTAGTTGAACCTTGACTATAAAGTGCATAAGTACATAATATAATTACATTTTTTGCAAAGTAACATTTTTTCGCATATTAGAAGAAAGTACGCCAACTTACTAATTAAGGAGAATTGTGCAATGCATATTGGAAGTTGGATTTGAGTACCAACACGTTAATTAAAGATACAAAACACGTTTTTTTTTTTTTGTGCAAAAAACACGTTTGTTAATAAGAATAACTTTAACAAATTATTAAATGCAGCTTATTAAATGTCCCACATTGCAAACTTTTACCCGTAATAAATTGTGCAACTTGACTCCCATAAGTTATTTGAAAGTTGAAACAGTTAAAAGGAGTTCAATATAATTAATTATTATAAATAGTTTGGCAGATGTTAGGTTGTCCTAACTTTCTAAATGGGTTCATGTCGGTAAGAACCTTCAATATCAGTCATATCCAATTATCCACTATCGTTGTCGTATTCTTATGTGCCTGAACATTTTTTTTTTTTATCTATGTTGCCATTATTTAGGGAAACAAATTATCTGGTGTGTTAAGAAATATTAGCAAAGGTATTTAAAACACCATCAATTACATTTATCATTTATAGTATTCAGCTGTAATGTGGTCATGAATAACATTAACAATAAATTATTTGTTATTTAACCAGGACACTGAAATGAAAATAAGAAGTTATATACCAACTAACACTATAGTGTACACTTTAGTATGTAACCGGCCCAATTTCTTTTTTATTTACTCAAAAGGCCCAAATTTACAGCCATGGCAAATCTAGAAATTATGATTAAGGAGGGAGGGGAAAATAATGTAACCTATTCGAATGAGTTGGAGTATTTTTATAAATGGTAAATATTTACTTTAATATTAAATGTAACGCATAAGAGAAAATGCAAATATACAGTAGGATTACAAGTCATATTATTATATCGTTGAGAAATAGAAATAAAATAAAGAAAATATTTATGCACAAAAAAGAACTGAAAGTTTAATCAAAACACTAAAATATACAAAATTATACTTAAAACATATATTCCTATGCTTACATATACACAATTGATCGAAATCTAGTTGGTTAAAAAAGAGGGTTTCAAATCTCGCAAAGAGAGACTTGGTACTATGCCTTCTAGGTTTGTGCTTGTCACACATGGTTAGTCTACTATGTTTGACATATTGACAAAGTTTGCATGCTATTATGTCAATTCGCTAATTTATCTAATTCGGACCTAAAGAGTAGTGAGAGCAGCTTTCCACGTCATTAAAAAAATTGATCGAAACCTACTAAAAAACTAAACATTCATCCATAAGCCCAATAGCCAATAGGCACCATCATATTCAGCCCACTATACTCTCTCTTATCCCTCTATTGTCACTTATTCTTGTTTTGTTTTTTGGATAATGGCAATGGCAACGACAGCAACTCCACTCGCCCACTCTACACTTTCATCTATCCGCAGACCAAATAACCCATTAACAAACAAAACACCACCATCTCTAATTCGCCTTACGACGTCGTTTAGGAAAATCCCTCGAGTTCGAGCTTCCAAACAACTACCAACAGAAGAAGCCAACGGTTTTTCCCAGGTAAGTCACGTGCCAACCTATGATTTTTTTTTTAAAACATTGTAAGTAACTTGTATTAGTGACAATGTGATGATTGTACACAGGAGGATTTGAGTTATTTGGTGAAGCTGGGAGCTGGCTCTGTTGCAGGTGCTGCTGCGATTAAGTATGGGAGCATTGTGTTCCCACAGATTACGCGGCCGAATATTGTCGAGGCGCTGCTTATTATTTCCGCTCCGGTTGTCATTGCAGTCGTGCTTTTGATCAAGCAAAGTCGTGCCGATTGATAGAACAACGACGAGGAATTGGAATCTTTTCATTCCATGTTAGGCTCTCAATTTTCTGCAAGAGTTGTTGTATACTGTAAAATTGTCACAATGTATCCTCAACAGTGTAATACGATAGCAGCATTTTGATTTCGTTTTCAAGATGTTTAGGCCGTTACCAAAACCAATCTGAAAAATGTATGGATGAAGTGTGTTGACCTTGATCATTTCTCGGTCTGTTTGTGTCATCCTTATTTCGAGAGTATTGCCTCTTCTAAACCCGAGATACAAAGTTCGGCCTCACTTTACAAAATCGAATATGTCTAGTTTGGTGCATATCAATAAAAATGTGATTCACCAACATTGAGCACAACAAAATTCTACATACAAACAACACATATTTTGCTCAAAATTTTGAAAGTGCAGAATTAACCAACTCCATGGCATTCTGCAGGGACCCAGGCTGCTGAAAAGTATACAACGACGAGAAGCATGGAAAGAATCCGAAGAGGCCTTACTCGCACCTGCTCAAATATGCATCCCACCCTTGAAGCCGGTACTCTCGTGCTGCCTCCGCAGGGTTTGCTGCCTTAATAATTCCTCGTCCAACGATTATGATGTCACTGAATCTCTCTGAAATCACCTGATTCATTCACAAGAAAAATATGGAGAACTAACTCAACAAAACCCACAAGCACCAGTTTTTCGTATAATTCTCTGCGCTTTTTGATGCAACTTATGACAAATGAAAACAGAAATACAGTAGGGATGCAAATGTAACTTACAGAATGTGGTGTGTTATATTGTTGACCCAATGCATCTCCGCCTTTTACCACTTGGACACCAGGTGTCGCATGAATAAGGGAGGGGTCTCCTGGTCCACTAGGCCACGAAGCGGGATTGACAGATATGAAGCTGATAACAAAATCTGGGTGCTCTTCTGCAATTCTCACAGCTGCAGCAGTGTATTCATCCTTGGCAAAGTTACCAGATGAACTCATTTCTGCAAGCAGCAATAGACCTCTGCCTCGTGGTAAACCCTATCAATGACGGAAAATTTGCAATAAAAAACGGGATAATAACTTTTAGCATTCTTAAAACTTAAGCTAAATCGAGAGCAAGTCCAAACCTTTGACTTTAAACCATCCACAATTCCCGGACCTGAAATAATATGTGCGTTTACTATATCTGCCCAGTCCAAAATATGGAAGATACCTCTGTACAAAAATGAGATATCTTAAAGGAAGCAACATTAGAAATCTTGGCGGAAAATTTTGGAAAACGTCTCACCCTTCATACTGCATGGCAACCGTGTTACCAATGTCAGCAAACTTACGATCTTCAAAGATCAAGAAATTATGTTTCTCTGCAATCTTCACAAGGTAAGCACAATTAGCATTTGGCAATTGCCCACATTCGCACAGATAGACTCTATCGACTTAAATCTTCACCACAACAAGGTAAAAAGCAAACTTGAAAATCTTTAAGATGTGATGATAGGCTTGACCATATGAGGAATGAACTATGATGTTATCTTCTTTTTGCCAGTAGTAAGAAATACATGTTAGAAGAATGCGAATTAAGATCTATACGTGATGAAGAGTAATCTGGGCGAGGGGGTACTTTATGTCACAAATCTTCGGCTTGCAGTTATTGCCATATATAAAGTAGAAGAAGGCATAACGAAGGGATATACCGAGCGAAGTCTAGTTCCAAAATCTGCAGTGAAATCAGGCAATATATCCACATGGGTTTTTAACATGCAGATCTCGGGTCCAACCTGTAGAATATAAAAAGGGGTAAAATATTCAGGAACATCACTAGCAGGAAAGTACAGTTTTAAGATTTACAACTTGTCCATCATAAAGAGATATCTAGAAATCACTAGTTTTTTTGGAATATAATCAGATGAATAAACATCTACATGAACATAGAACAAAAGTGAGGACCATCGGCTCCAAACTTGTCTTTGCTCATGGTTTATACTGAAAGAGTATTGAATTAGACTTTTAAAAGAGTACTGAAAGATTGATATGCTCCGTATATCAGCTCCAAACTTTTCTTTGCTCATTGTTTATACAGATATTTATGAACTCCCTTCAAAGTAACGGTGAGCCTACTGTTCTTTCACTCTTTGAATCTAAACTGTCAGGAATAGACAATAGTATCACCCAGAGAGATGCTCTCACTTTGTTTCAAGATATATGCTCTTACTCACAATGAAAGTAAAGGAGCAGTCTTTATAAGGAATCAACTCTAAAATACGTCACATAAGCAAAAACATGACTTCTTAAGATTTATACAGAGCCAACTCCTAGCAGCCAGTATCTCACTATAGCAGTCGATACTCTAGTAATATCATTCACATTTATTTTCATGGAAGTGTCGAAACCAGCATTCTTTTGTAGAAAAACTGATATTCTTTGTATACTGGTTTCTAGCTCTTTTAAACTCCATGTTGCAATAGATATCAAGAACACCCAGTATTTAACTGTTGGGATTATAGAAATTATCACTTAAGACATGCTCTGATTTTGTTTTCGCACATATGCTCCTACGACAAGACTTCACTTAAGAAGTACAGGTGAAATCTATAAGGAATTAGCCTCTATGAAGACCACAGGCAGGAGCTTTAATGGTTTTTATAGGTTCAACTCTAAGCAGCCAGTATTTCACTACGGCTGTTGACTCCCGCAAGTTCATTCACATGGCCTCAGACATCATACACATCCATATACTTACACTGGCTGACATGCATATAACGAGATCGAGGTGAACCATAGTATAAAAATCAAACAAAATTCAGAAATTATTCCATCTATCCCACCTTGTCTGCAATCTCAAGCAACTCAGCAGCAGTGGCAACATCAGCAGCCAAGCACAAGTTACTCTCTTTCTTCACCATTATCTCAAACAACTTCTTCCCAGTTGCGTTTTTCGCCATCTTCGCCCTCTCTCCATACGAAACCCTATCTCTACCCTTCTTCTTCCTTCTCCCAGCCAACATCGGCACTGACACCTTCTGATTCTCCTCCAAGAATCTCGCAACCATCCTCTCCGTCTCCTGCGAAACTCTCCCATTCTCCTTCAAAATCCTCACCATCTCACTCAACCTCACCATCGAATGCAACGCGATCCCATTCTCTGCCAAATTCTCCCTCCCACCCTCTGTAACCTTCAACCCGGCCGCACGGAGCGGCTCCGCTGTTTCCAAAACGGAGGTTCCGCTCGTAACAAGATCTTCCACGATGAGACAGACCTGTTAAAGTCAGTCAAAGTTGTTATTAGTTTCCATCTGTATTTTAAATTTCAAATAGTTTCTCGATATCCTCCATATTTTAAAATCTCGACTGTATCTCGTAAACTCTATAAACATAACTATTGGAACAGACATTAATAAAACAACTCACGTTCATCGAATTCTGATAAGCCTAATCGAGGCGAATCACGCCTTCGATAGTTCCTCGACATCCGCATTCTAAACTTCAATTGTATCTCGTAAACTCTATAAACGTAAATACCAATGCAGACATTAATAAAACACAATTCACGACGAGGCCTACTCGAGGCGAATCACGCCTTCGATAGCTCCTCGATATCTGTACTTTAAATCTCGATTGTACCTCGTGAACTCTATAACGTAACTATCATGACATACATTAATAAAACAATCCACATTTATCCAATTCTCACACGAGACCTAACCGAGGCAAATCACACCTACGACAAGTCCTCGATATCCGTATTCTAAACTTAGATTGCATCTCGTTAACTCTATAAACGTAACTACCACTACAGAGATTAATAAAACACAATTCACGACGAGACCTACTCGAGACTAATCACGCCTTCGAGACCCTCGGATATCCGCATTTCAAACTTCGATTACATCGCGCAAAATCTATAAACGAAACTACCACAACATACATTAACGAAACAATCCACATTTATTGAATTCTCACGACACGAGACCTCACCTGATTTACGCGAACCACACCTTCGATCTCCTTAGACGTCCCGTAGTCCTTGACCTCCTTCCGTCTCATGACCATCGGCGTGTCGGAGAAGGCGGAAATGCACGTGGCGATGGGGACGGCGGAGTAGGGGACGCCGCACACGACGTCGTAGTGGTTGGTTGGCGGCACGGTGGAGATTAGGGTTTGGGAGATCTGACGGAGGAGGGGAGGGTGGGAGATCATGAGGCGGAGGTCGATGTAGATTGGGGAGGCGATGCCGGATTTCAGCTTGAAATTGCCGAATTTCACGGCGGAGATGTCGTGGAGGTGTACAATTAAGGATTCCATTCTCGCCGGAGTTTTGTTTCTCCGGTGGGTGGTGGTGGTGGTGGTGATGAGTGTGTGGGGTTTTAGCTGAAGTTGTTGGGGGTTAGGGGAATTGCGGAATTGGTCCTTTAAGTTTTGAGATATCATAAAATAACCTCTACCAGTTTCTTAAATCTTATTTTATGAATGTAACTTTGTTTGTATTAAAAAAAAGAAGGAAGAAGAATACTATACTCTATTTTCACAATTTTGATTTTTGGGTAATTCTTTTCGTCAATGAACAAAATATGGTTTTAGCTTTTACCCATGGATAAAGTTTTAAATATCTTCTCAAGTATCCCCATGTTATTTTTGAATCTATGGAAATATAATCCTTTGTTTTTTCATGCTTACTGTAGTTTAATCTTTGTGTGATTTCTTATTTTTTTTAAATGCACGAATGGGGACTTGAATATTGCGTAAATTTCAAATATTCAAGAGAGCAAATCATACTTTAAAATCAAAATTTGAATTCTATATCACCCATGACTTTTAGCTCATTTGAGAGTACCTATAAGAAGACACAACTTCTATTGTCAATCTCCACGCGGCTGTATTTGACGCATTTTGGCCTTGCTTGTTATTAGGTAAATCTTTTGCTTATTGTAGCCTAAAATTTTGAGGCTATATATTATGCCCTAAAAAATAGGTAGTTCCTTTTTTGTGTCTAAAATTTTGAGGCTATATATTATCATATTATGTCACGAAGAAATCTGCTAAGTTTTCCTAGTCTCTTTTTTGTGTCTACTTTCTTACGAGACAATTACAATTTTTTTAGAACTACCAGTTTACTGTCAAAAAATGTGCCAACATGATCTAATAAAACTAGTCTACTAAAACATGGTCATATACATTTACAAAATTACTAACAAAGTACATTTACAATCACAAAACTAGTGCGATATCCGGGGACGTGAAAGAACTTTTGGTTACTTTGGTAAAATTTTAAAAGATGATTATTTGAGTATAAATAAACTATAAAGGACCAAAACACTATATTTACATTTCTTTTAAAACATTTTGAATTTTGACACTTTAGTGCCTTATCTTATAAAACACATTTATTCCCGTCATGCCTGTGCTTTAATCACGTGCCCCACACGTGACAGTCGAATATTCCTCCGGCAACAACACATCACCACCCACCACCGAAACCTCTGCTCTCAAATCATATGATTCAACACTAAAATTAAATTAAAAAAAAACCCCGAAATCTCGCAAACCCTAATCCCGATCCCGATTAGGGTTCATCAATTCCTCACAAACCCATGAAATTAACCTGATTTCATCACCTGGGTCACCAATGGATTTCACCGAACTGGAAGCAAACGAGGGTTTACGTTGGTCGTGGCACTCATGGCCCACATTCAAGCCCGAGGTCACCTCCTTCGTGATTCCTCTCTCCATCATGTGCACTCCACTAACCCCCTTCAAAGAAATAAAACTCTAGCAGCAAAAATAAACACTCGACTAATCACTTGACTTACTTCGCAGTGCACTCTCCTTCTGATAACACACTGCGAAGTGGGGGGATTAATGATGTACCATATTTCGGTACATGACACTAGGCATTTTTAGACTTACCACGTGTCAACATACGATAGTCAAAGACCCCGAGACACTGTGATGGGAGATCAGAGATCCCACGATGGGAGGTTCGAAATGAAATAATATAGTAGAAGGTGGGAGATCAAAGACCCCAAGATAAATGATCATATTGAGGCCCATTTATATGGACCAATCCCACCAATGGCCCAAGCCCATCTATGGCCCATGAAAATATCTATAAATACCCCTCTCAAATGTTGAAAGGTACCTCATTTTTTCACTTTCACTTTCTCTCTCTAAGCTAGAGTTTTCTCTCTCCAGACTTTCTAAGTCTAAGTTTTCTGACTTAAGCATCGGAGTGCCTTCGCCGGGGCCATCGGCTTAGTTCACGTGTCTTGTTGGAGTGCAGGTTTTCCGAACGAAGCCGAGGAATCTGCATTTAAGGAGCTGACGTGGAGATTCTCGGTCTGACGTGGAGTATCCAAGTAAGCAGACGAAGATACCCCGCATCAGTGGCGCCGTCTGTGGGAAACCACTAGCGCACTCTTTAATCAAGGCCATGAATGAAACAAGGAGAACCGATGAAGGATTACAACCAACAACAACAGGTCAAGCACCCCAAGATGGAAGACAAGAACCACCAAGTGGAAGACAAGAACCACCAAGTGGAAGACAAGAACCACAAGATGGAAGACGAGAACCACCAAATGGAAGACAAGAACCACAAGATGGAAGACAAGGACCAAATCCTCCAACTAATCCTGCAATCCCCCAACCGGGAGCACCAACTGGACTACTCTCACCTGAGCAACTTGCTCAGATTGTCCTGGCACTTCAGGAGACCATGGGTGGAAATTTTAATGCACAAGCTTCGCGAGCAATTCCTGAAAGGCCAGTACAGGTCCCTGCAGCCCGACCTCAAGGAGCCATGGATCATAACCGTGTTGTTAGGTCTCCAGTTCGCTCGGGACCAATTGAAGCAAATAATGCTGCTTCTCAGGAGGTTTCGAGTCAAGCTCGTCGCCGCCAAGGCATAGATAGACATATTGGTGAGAATGCTCCAACAATGTCAAGGGCTGATATTAGACATCTCTCCTTACAAAGGGACGCAATCACCAGGAGGCTAGAAGAAGCCAGAAGAGTCAACGACGCACCAATTCGTCGGAGGAAGGATTCCCCATTTTGTGATGAGATTGCGGATGAGGTCGTTGATCGTAAGGACCCAATCCCAGATATGGCCAAGTATGATGGTCGTGGCGACCCCTCAGAGCATATAATTGCATTTGATAACACGATGGCAGTGTATGGTCACAATGACAATATGTACGCCAAGATGTTCGTGACAACGCTTTCAGGCATTGCTTTAGATTGGTTCACACACCTCCCGATCAGATCCATAACATCATATGAAGAATTATGTCAAAAAATCAAACATCAATTTGCTAGCAAGCGTAGAGGTCGAATGCCCGCTAACCACCTTGACTCTATAGTTCAAGGCGAGAGTGAAACTTTACGAAGTTTTATGGCAAGATTCAGCGATGAACTTTTGACGGTGGAAACTCCTCCGGCAAACTTTTTGCAATCTGTATTATACACTAACCTTCGAAATGCAGCTTTCGCTAGCGAGTTAGTGCGCAAACATCCAAAAACATGGGATGGGATGTTGGATTTAGCCGAGGAGCACATGGCTGAGGAGGAAATGTCCAAAATTAAAACGTCAAATGCATTGGGGATCTCTAAGCCCATCCGCGACACACGAGATCAATCAAAGCAAGGAAGGAACCTTGGAAATGATAGAGATGGTCGTCAATCAGACCAGCGCCAGCGATCACCTCGGAGGAGGGCATATAACAACTATACTCCTTTGAGTGGAACCAGAAGACACATTCTTTCTATTGCTTTAACAAAGGGTGTTCCAATCAAAGAGGCACGAAAGATGAAAGAAACTAATGCAACAAAAAGATCTTATAAGTTTTGCCACTACCATCAACAGAGTGGTCACGACACTGAAGATTGTTATGACCTCCAAGATGAGTTTGAAAGGTTAGTAAGAGGCGGATATTTGTTGGATTTTGTGCGATCCTATCAGCACAATACCGAACCAACAAGAGAGAGGCTTGATAACAGAGTACATGCAAGAACACAGTCCCCAATGAGGAGTGATAGGCGCATAGTCAGGCGTGATGATAGGCAAAGAGAAGATTTCCGTGGGAGGAATGATAGAAATCGTAGAGACAATATGCCAACAAGAGGAGTTATCAATGTGATTAATGGTGGCCCAGCCGGCGGTGATTCAATGAATTCACGAAGAGAGAAGGTCCGAAGTCTGCAACGATCAAATTATGGCATAGTGCCAAGGTTTATTGGACTAATAGACCCTCCCACGCCAAAGATAAGCTTTAACAAGCAAACATAATATTAATTATATGTCATAAGATTAGTTTCACTTTATAATATCTTGCTATACAATAAATGGGTGCAAGCAAACACTCTCTAGGCCAATTGTCCATGGTTAAAACACTATTATATATTACCTCAACAACTCAAAACACCTGCCCCTACTGTGGCATTTCTCCCAAATCTCGATTTCTGGAAAATGGCACAAATCACGAGGACTATTTACTAAAAAAGGCAATTTAACAGTAGACAGAAACTAGATCGCAAAATAACACAGAACATCCCCACTAGAGGCATGTTAGCTAGTTTCCAAACATGTCGTCACGGTAGAGAAAAATCACCAACCCGTGTTATTCTCCATCATATACTATATTTCAAGTCAGCGGACAATTAATTCTCTTTAAATAATTGTACTTATCTAAATTCAGTAAATTTCTAAATATGTCCAGATAACGTTCTCCCACTTAATTAATAACGAGTTGTTTCTCTAAATTAGAAATTGCTGTTCTTCCTCATGCATGAGTATGATAAGAGAAACAATCCTACTTATTTGGATAATAAGTTTCTTTTTGTTAGAATCTTATTATCCGTGAATTTCTTAATCCCACGAGACTGAAACAATCGGACTGTGCTTAGATAACATTTTCTATTCATCTGTGTCCTTTTGATTGACGAAGTTATTTCAATTAGACCTAGCTAGGTTACGAACTATGGTTGTATAACACAGACTCGATTAATTAGTAACTACAAGCAATCTTAGCAGCAAACAAAACTGCACAAAGAATGTTGCCAGGTTGATAGGTATCAGTCATTTGTTCTTGTGTTCATAGATAAGATATCGAATCAGCAGCAATCCTAAATATTGTTTATTCGTATATATTCGTCATATAGGAGAGGAATATCTAAGACGTGGAACAAAAGAGAAACAAAACTTTCACTACTTTTAACGGATATATATTGTTGGATTCAGTTGGGGTAACTGGATTAAAAATCCAAGAAGCAGCTGATTGTTTCATTAAAGGCAAAATTAAGAGATTAATAGATTTTCCCTTGGCTTGGCTGTATACAGAAGCTTTAAGATTATTAATGTACTCTGTTTTGGTCTTATCTCGTCCACGTAATAAAACACCGTAAAATGATTATAACTAGAACACAAATAATCCAAAATAATGTTAATCCTATATTGATAATGGACTAACTTTGTCCGGAACACCTATTACAATATTTCTAGGTATAACAATGATATTACAAGTAGATAAAGCGTATCGAACGAGTCACGTTCGATGCTGAAGTGTCGAACACGGTTTGTTCGATGCGGATAATGCTGGCTGTATGCTGTGCTGTTCTGTAGTATGTCGAACATGCTCTGTTAGATACTGAGTGCGTATCGAATTGGTCTAGTTCGAGGCTAGATATAATGTCGAATGGCCAGATGTTCGATACGGCTGTTCGATGCTATGGTTCGA
The DNA here is from genome assembly GCA_948329865.1 of Linaria vulgaris. Taxonomy (NCBI): domain Eukaryota; kingdom Viridiplantae; phylum Streptophyta; class Magnoliopsida; order Lamiales; family Plantaginaceae; genus Linaria; species Linaria vulgaris. The sequence continues at coordinate 125,229,533 of OX415250.1, read as the reverse complement.
TGTTAGGTTGTAGTTCGATGTGTTCTGAATGGCCAATAGGAAGGCAAGGGGAGGGTATTTATAGGCCCGTCCCGCGGGACCCGTAGATTGGTAATTAAATGCGCATCGAACAGAGGCGGTTCGATGCTGCTAAGGCATCGAACAGAGGTGGTTCGATGTTGCTCAGGCATCAAACATGGCTTGTTCGATGCGTTGCTTCGTGGGCTGGGCTTGCTGGGCCGGCCCAATATAAGATATTGGGCCAATTCATAAATATCCCTATCACATAGTCCCCCCAGTTTGGGAGACGTTGTCGAATAGAGAACGTCTTCCAAACTTAAGAATATGGCGTTGCTTTGCTGTCTGCGTTCATAAACATCCTTTTTTTTTTAGAGTTATGCCCCCGAAAAAACGTGGGTCTCGAAGTAGAACGAGTTCCAATCTATGTCACGAGACGTTTGAAAATGATGCCCCCGAATGGAAGGCGTTCTACTGATGGGACCTCGATTTGTTCATTGCACTGGTTAGGGATATTTCTAATCATTTGTTGCGCCGGAACGGATATTGCTAGACGCGGTCCGTATTTATTAGTGAGGATCGGTACTGCGCATCGAACAGACGATGTTCGAAGCGGTTGGATCTGAGCATCGAGTAGAGTGTGTTCGATGCGGACGTTCGATATGCCAGCAGCGTGGGCCTGATGGGCCTGTTTCCACCCTATATAAAGGGGTAAATATTTGGAGAGCTCATTCTTCTCCGAGCCAACTTACGCGCAAAAGTAAGTCGCATCGAACAAGCTTTGTTCGATGTTGCCAGGCATCGAACATGCAGTGTTCGATGCGGTAAGCATCGAACAGAAGGCGTTCGATCTCATGCCTTAGTAAAAAAATGTATTTTTGGCCCAGCATTAAATTTATTTTTGCATTCCCGATTATAACAGTTTGCTGTTATTTTTCAGGCAAATCGACGATCAACTGCCAACGCTTTAGCCTTTTGCCTACCCGATCAAGGTAAATTTAAGCATTGCTATTGTAACTGCGTTTATATTGTTTAATTATCAATTGTATTAGATATGTCGCGGTAGCGGTACGAGTCGTGAATGTGACCTATCCGTGCATAGTCAGCTTTTTCTTTTTATTTTATTTCAGTTTTTTCTCAACCACGATGGTGAATAGCGAATCATTTTCTGGGAGCGAGTCGAGTAGCGGCTCTAGCTCCGGTTCACGGGACTCATTGGTGGGCCCAATCAATGCTCCCGCGGGTTTAAATTATCATGATCTAATTGATTTCGAAAACGCTGATGTGCCTAGGGTAATAGTCCCGCAGCTAATGTTGAGAGGGATGCTGCTCCGAATGTTGATGATGATTCATCGACATCGTTAACTTCAGATAACCGCGCATCTAGCGAGGCAAACGAGGAGGCGGAGTACATCAATAGGGAATTTGATGACAATGCTGACATTGCAGGATTGGCGTACCATATGTATTCGTCGCGTCTGCAAATGAGTCGCAAAAAACTACGCGAGAAATTCGATATACCAAATAGGTATAAGATAGTTGTGCCTGGCCCCAACGATCGTATGCACACCCCAGCCCCCGGGCACATTACTGTTTTCGTGGGGCAATTGCTGAATGGTTTGAGGTTCCCCATCCCGGTTGAGTTAAAGATGCTACTGAGGAAAATCGATCTCGTCCCGGCGCAACTCACACCGAACTCATATGGGAATATGATGGCGTTCATCATTGTGCTAAAGGCATTACGAGAGCCTTCAAGTCCAAATGAGTTTTACGCCTTGTTCGAGATTGCAAAGCGGGAGGAGGGATTTTATCATGTTAAAGCCAAACGTTTGTGTAAGTTTTTGAACGGTGAGGCTACAGGGTACGGAAAATTATGGAAAAGACGATATTTTTATATCGAGGAGAGCTACGATGGAGAATTTCGAGCTTATCGCCGAGAATGGTATACGGGGTGAAAAGTAGTAATTCCCCCCGGTATTAGTGTGCCTTCATGGGATTGCGAGTTTGTCCCGAATCTAGTGCGCCAACACCAGTTTGACATTAAGAAACTGGTGGAGAGTAGAGTCTTATCTTTAGCTGGTCTATCCCCTGTTTCATATGACGGGAGGATGACACTTGGTATATTATGATCTATAAATTGCTTTGATGTTCTTTTGTTAATCTGTAAATCGATCTGACCAACGCACATTTCTTGCAGTTGCATTTATCATGGATCGACATGCCAGGATGAATCAGGCCCTTGCTGCCGAACAAGAGAGCTCGCAGGCCACGGCATCTACAGCAATTCCTCCCCCGAGAAAGAGGAAGAGCAAAGGGAAAAAAGCTGTTGCCGAGCCTTCAGCCTCTACACGGTTTGACTCCCAGGCTGATCCTTTCGAGGACCTCCTTGGCGGGAATCAAGATGCTGCTCCTGGCACTGACTTCAGTCAGGCAGGAGGTTCAGAGAGTATTCCGGTCGAGCAGGAGGAGGAGACTGAGGTTCCCTTGCAGACTAAGAGGAGAAGGGTTCATCACGCTCGTTCTCAAACTGGGGCTTCTGTTCCCCCCGCTGCACCCACGCCATGTCCAGCCGCTAAAGCGGGCACCAGTCAGGGTCCCTCTGCTCGCGCAGACGGGTATGAGCTTTCTGAGAGCGCGGCGATAGACGCCTTGAGGGTTCTCTTTCCGAATCTTGCTGTTCCACATCCCGTGTCGGCGGAGGAGCGGAGGATTGTGGAACGTAATACGTTTCACATGCTGATTGCGGTAAGGTGTTTTTTCCTTTATTATTGTTTTTCCATATACACTTTTCAAACATTAATCGCCAACTCATTGCATTTGTAAGGTGGCGGTATAGTGGACGCCATGTTTGCGGCATTGACTCGAACTCATGAAACGGCTACGGCTGGACAATCACGTGGTCGCATGGATTCCATGGGTGGCGAATCAGAAGCCCTTAGAGCTGCCATAGAGGCGAAGGACAAAGCTTTAGAGACGGTCCGATCTTATGCTGCAAAAGCGAATGAAGATCGGAACACAACTAAAGAGGCGGTGGAGCGTGCGAATCAACTCCAATTGCAAGTGTCCAGTTTTTCCTCCAACAAACTTGAGTTGGAGAAAAGAATAGCCGAACTTGAACTGGAGGTGGCCACGGAAAGATCAAAATCCGACCTCGCCGATGAGATTGGATACGCCCGCGGGTTGAACGAGGTAAAGAATTTTTCTCCTCTATCTACTTTATTATCTGCCTGGCGTTCCATAATTTCTATTTGTTTGCATAGGTGTCTGCTCAACAGAGGGTGGAGATTGCCGAGGCATTTCTCCGGAGAAAAACCTTCGAGGAGATTAGTGCTTGGAGATGCGCCCGTGCGGCTCGCAATGCTCAAGTACTGACCGTTCATCAGTTTTATAGCACCAAATATGTGCGTGGGCATTTCAATCCTTCCTGACTTGATCTTTCATTGGGGCCTAACCGAGAGATTCTGCCGCCTGTCGCGAATGATGGACCAGCTTCACCAGACGAGTTTGTTGTTCTTCTTGAGAGTAACAACCTCATTTATCGGGGAATGCCTTCTCCGCCGCCAATGCCGCTTGCCTATCCTTCTACCGACGACGAGGATGACGCTGATGCTTAATGATAGTGTTATTCATCTTGGTCTGTATGAATAATTTTTTTAAACTGTTATTTTCTTGGCGCTGCGTCGCCTTTTGATGTTTCCGAACTAATTTGATTTTGCATTAATCGTTTGGCTATTTGTTTCGACTTCCATAACATTTTGCCTGATTTATGGCTCATTATTGTCGCATTTTCTTTCAATCGCTTTTGTTGTTTTTTACTTTATTTTGACAATATGAGCATTATCTCATAATCATGAATGCTTTTGTCTCGCTTCGATGCGTAGAATCAATATTAAATATGATTGAGTTAAAACCACTTGGGTCACGATCTCTCTTGCCGTGATAGATAATGAATTTGATCATATTTAGGCTATCTTAGAGATTGTTGTATTCCGTGCCTTGATGAGCTGAATATTCGATCCTTGATAATTTGTTTGAGGTTGTATAATATCCCGTGTCGCTTTGGACAGAGTTTCCGTCCCTTTCTAGGAAGTGCGGTATCTCGTGTCGCTATGGACAGAGTTTCCGTTCCTTTCTATGAAGTGCGATATCTCGTGTCGCTTTGGACAGAGTTTCCGTTCCTTTTTAGGTTATTAGAGGAAGTGCGGTTCCTCGTGCTATGATAGACAGAGCTTCCGTCCCTTTCGAGCAATGTAGGGATTGCGGTTCCTCGTGCCTTGACAGACAGAGCTTCCGTCCCTTTCTGGGAAGTGCGGTATCTCGTGTTGCTTTGGACAGAGTTTCCGTTCCTTTTTAGGTTATTGGAGGGAGTGCGGTTCCTCGTGCCATGATAGACAGAGCTTCCGTCCCTTTCGAGAAATTTAGGGATTGCAGTTCCTCGTGCCTTGATAGACAGAGCTTCCGTCCCTTTCGAGCAATTTAGGGACTGCGGTTCCTCGTGCCTTGATAGACAGAGCTTCCGTCCCTTTCGAGCAATTTAGGGAGTGCGGTTCCTCGTGCCATGATAGACAGAGCTTCCGTCCCTTTCGAGCAATTTAGGGAGTGCGGTTCCTCGTGCCTTGATAGACAGGGCTTTCGTCCCTTTCGAGCAATTTAGGGAGTGCGGTTCCTCGTGCCTTGATAGATAGAGCTTCCGTCCCTTTCAAGCAATTTAGGGAGTGCGGTTCCTCGTGCCTTGATAGACAGAGCTTCCGTCCCTTTCAAGCAATGTCGGGAGTGCTGTGGGCGTGAGATAATTGTGGGAGAACAATTTTTCGTCAAGATAAATTCAATTATTGGGAGTTGAGCGAAGCTTGGTTGAATAGGTCGGTCTACTTTTTTTCCCAAATATTGCCCTCGGGCTCAAGTCTTCAGCATTCCTGTTTTAGGTTATTACATATTTTGCCTCTCAAGCTCTTCAAGGCTGAGAGGGCGAATGAATATTGTTCAAAACTGTTGAGGATGCTAAAAACCTGCCAAAATTTGTATCGGAGCTTCTTAATCGATATGCTCCATCTGCATGGGGGCCAACGCCTCCACTGCTTCTTGTTCCTGGTTAGGCCGTGAACGAAGTGAGTTCACATAACATTTCCATCCTTCGATGTGATCTGCGATCACTTCATCTGTACCTGCAGGAGTAGGGAATTTTACAATCTGGTGGTAAGTCGAGGGCAGTGCCCAGAATGCATTCAAAGCGGGCCTTCCTAGGATGCCATTGTACGCAAATTGCATGTCGACTATGATATAATTCACCAGCAGTGTTTTCCTTTGCGGTGCCGTTCCCAAGGAAGTAGGAAGCATAAGCATTCCACGGGGCACAATTTCTGGGCCTCCAAAACCGCTCAACGAAGTTCTCACCTGTTCTAACGTAGCGCCATTCAATCCCATTTTATCCAAGGTAGAGCTGAATAAAATATTGACCTAGCTACCTGCATCTACCAGTATTTTTTTAACCCCGAAGTTGGCTATATCCACCGTTATCACCAATGGGGAATCCAAATTTGCCGTTTGAACGGCTTCTGGCCTCAGCTTTTGCAGATATGTCGTGGAGAATGTGATTTCTTCGTGCGACATTTCCTCGATTCTCATGATGTTTGCCATGTTGACAAAGTTATCAGAAAAAACGAGCCTCGAAATCTTTTTCCGGCCGTTGGTTGAATCGGCCCCTCATGGACCTCCTGATCTCACATTAATCATGCCTTTTCTTATGTTGTCATTTCCACTTTGTGGATAAGCGGAGGATCTTGGTAATTCAGCCATTTTTTTCTTGTCCTTCCTAGGGGAGGGTGTCCTTTCTCTGTCCGTACTCTCGTCTCGCTCCGTATTACTTTTACCAAACTTCAAAAGTTTGCCATCCTTGAGCAACCGTTCAATCTCCTCCTTGAGATCCTTACAATGCTCGGTATCGTGTCCTTTTTGCTCATGGTATTTGCAGTAATAGGGAGAGTACTTTGTTGCTCTGGAATCCTTCATCTGCCTGGGCTCTTTCAACCAACCCTTCCTCTTTGCCACCCCGTACACTGTCAAGACCTTCACGTTCAGAGGGGTGTATTTCCTGGGAGACGTATCTCGGTGCATGTAGTTCCTGCTTCTGTTGCTGTTATTGCTGCGATTATGATCTTCACTTGCTCGTTCCTTCTCTTTTGAGTGCATATTGCTTTGTGATTTTGTCGCCATCATTTCTTCCATATGGATAACACCCTGGGCTATTTTGTTAATCGCTTCTATGGTGTTAGGCTTGTTTCTGATTAATTCACCTTCAAAAGCAGTGTTGTTAGTTGCCTGGAAAAGCATACTCATTATCATTTCTCCGCTTGGGCTGTCCACTCTAAGTAGCTCCGCGTTGAAGCGACTCATAAAATCCTTTAGATTTTCATTGACACCTTGCTTCATGGCGTAAAGGTGAGAGTGATCCAACACCATTCTGGCCTGACTCGAGAATTGATCTTTGAACATAGTCCTGAGTTGCTTATAGGACTTAATAGATCCTGGTGCTATCCGGGTAAACCAATCCATTGCCACTCCAGACATTGTGGTTGCAAATATTCTGGCCTGCATATTTTCTCTGAAGCCGTACAAGAACAGTTTTCTATCCAAGTGAAATAAATGATCGTGAGGATCCGTTTTCCCATCATAAGTTTTCAGCTCAGGGACTTTATCCGCTTGACCCAATATTTCAGCCTCGATTTCGGCAGAAAACGGACTACTCCTTAGTGCACTTTCTTGTGGCTCCATTCGACCTTCAACCGCGGCCCTTTCCTTTTCTAGCTTTTTCAACTTCCTCGTCAAATCATCATATTCTTTCCTGGACTCGTGACTTTTTTCATGTCTCCTGCTTTCCCTTCCTTTTATTTCCTTCTTTTTGGCCTCATCACGCCTTCTCGATTGCACTTCTATCGAATTTTGATTTTCTCTTTGATCCTGACGGACCGATTTCTCCCTTTTCTGCTCTTCTTCAGACACATGTTTGCTCCTCCTGTCGTTTTGCCGTGATTTTCCCTTTTCAACTTCCTTTGAAGCCATGGCCGCTGTTTGCTCATTTATGGCCTCCGCACGTACCGCCGATGCGGATGGCTGCGGTAATTGCATTTGTTCCATGAACTGAGCCATAGTGGTCTTTACCATGTCAACGATGTCCTGTCGGGTTAAAATTTGGGCTACAGATGACGCGCTAGCACCTCCTGCACCAACATCCTCTTTCGGAGCTTCTTCCACTTGTACCTCCTTTCTGGCAGGTGTAGGCACTCCTGCATGCATAGTCGTCGGCTGTTCATTTTCTGGGGTCATATGACTTGCAGTCGCCCCATCTACTTCCTCCAAACGCTTACTTCTGGATCGGGTATTAACTTTCGATGCCATATCTAGTTTATTGCAAAATTTGATGTTCCCACAGACGGCGCCAATGTTTTGGTCTTATCTCGTCCACGTAATAAAACACCGTAAAATGATTATAACTAGAACACAAATAATCCAAAATAATGTTAATCCTGTATTGATAATGGACTAACTTTGTCCGGAACACCTATTACAATATTTCTAGGTATAACAATGATATTACAAGTAGATAAAGCGTATTGAACGAGTCACGTTCGATGCTGAAGTGTCGAACACGGTTTGTTCGATGCGGATAATGTTGGCTGTATGTTGTGTTGTTCTGTAGTATGTCGAACAAGCTCTGTTCGATACTGAGTGCGTATCGAATTGGTCTAGTTCGAGGCTAGATATAATGTCGAATGGCCAGATGTTCGATACGGCTGTTCGATGCTATGGTTCGATGTTAGGTTGTAGTTCGATGTGTTCTGAATGGCCAATAGGAAGGCAAGGGGCGGGGTATTTGTAGGCCCGTCCCGCAAGACCCGCAGATTGGTCATTAAATGCGCATCGAACAGGGGCGGTTCGATGCTGCTCAGGCATCGAACATGGCTTGTTCGATGCGTTGTTTCATGGGCTGGGCTTGCTGGGCCGGCCCAGTATAAGATATTGGGCCAATTCATAAATATCCCTATCATACTCATATATAGTTGGGTGCCGTGCTGCCAATTTTCCAATCAACTCCTCCAAGAAATGGTCAGATAAATGACAAACATGTTTGTTTGCGCACCTCATTCAAATAAAACATATTTCATGTAACGAACAAATAACAGTCAGATCGAAGCCACCATTATTAAGTAATATAATATGTCAACCCACGGTAACCCCTAGCCTCCTGTAATTAAGTTGAGAGTTAAAAGAACACCTTTTCTGGAAAGACGAACTTGATCGAGGAACAATTCTAAAATACTACTTTCATTAATATGTTTCTAAATTTGCAACAACTATATTAATAAGTACAACTACGAGTTCTTATTGCCTCCACATACTTGAAACATACAAAAGCCTGTTCAGCAATGCAGAGGCCACACGTAAATGCAGTAGGACACGGGGCGGAGCCAGGAATTTTTCTTCACCTGGGCTAATTGATACTCGATGAAGATATTAAAAAACAATATCCAAAAAAAATAAAAAGAAAGCATAGTTTTCTTCTTCTTGTTGTTTTCTTGAGAACTCATTATCACCTAAATACATTTAACATCAATACTTCATATAAATATTATACACTAACATGAAAATTGAAAAGTGCCTAATAAGAAAATAATTTAATGAAATAAAAACCATGCTTAATTTTATTTTTTACATAAAAGATGCCTAATTTAACATAATTTCATTTTTATGAGACTTAATTAATACACTATGCGTTAATTACAGTACTAATCCACACTTGTCATAACATCATCAATATTAACAGTACTAATCCACACTTGTTATGAGACTTAATTAATATCATGCTTATGTTCAGGTGTCAATTTAATTAACAGTATTAATATTAATTTAATAACAGTACTAACAATATTAACAGTACTAATCCACACTTCTGAAAATAACAGCATCAATATTAATTTAACTTAGTTGGTACCGGTAAGTCTTTTTTATTTAATATCCATCAGAAGTGGTTAAAGTTTAGCTACACCGGACAGTGGACAGATTATATATATATATATATATATATATATATATATATATATATATATCCGATTAGATTTGGACATAAAATTAATTAGGGTTTATGCAATTTAAAACTATCAAATAACAAATAATCTACAATAGAAGTAAAATAATAAGAAATAATTACCTTTTGATGTCTTGTGCAATTCCTGATTATTTGGGATCTTAAGAATTAATTATTTGCAACTCCTACACGGTCGCACGGTGACTGAAGAAGGAGAAGCTCTTCTTTTGTCCTCTGATTCGTTCTCTGCACTTTGTATCTAAGTGTAATGTTATTTATATTATTTTATTTGGTAAAGTTGTTATATGACTGCTGCAAATTAAACCCAAAACAAAAAAAAACTGATACATTATATTTGGGCTGGGCGTTTTTTTTCTTACTACCTACTATAAAAAAATTCCCAAAATTCTCACCTGGGCTGAAGCCCAGGTGAGCCCCAAGGCTCCTCCGCCCCTTAGGACATCAAAGAAAATGGTACGGAAGTCCAAGATTCCAACATAAAAGGAGCTATTAGACGTCGCCATTTCAGCCGCCAGATCAGATTATACATGCACCTACTTTAATTTACAGAAGATAAGTATGTGCAGCTTTATGCCTCTCACTGGATCGTATCTAATATCCAAACTTATATTCTCATAATTGTTCAAAGCAATCACAATTCACACCACGACACGTTTCTAAAATTCTATAATAGCTATTACCTAACTGCGCGGAACGCTCAATGCTGTTAAACATAGCCTAATCAAAATTTCAGCTACAGCTTCTACATACAGTTTAATTAGCGTACATGCATATATTATTGTTTTCTAGGGTCCATCTACTTAACCACTGAAAGGAATGATAGCACCAATCAATTGCAACATACAGGGCAGAATCCCACCACACTCTGGATACTGCATCTTATAAGTATAACCATGCCACTGAACCGTCTAACGTAATATATTTAAGGAACAAGATTAACAGCATCTGAAACATTAAAAGCTTCTAGAAAACCTAGAACATATCTTGTATATGATACAATTTGAAGATATATCAAGGTCTCTGCACGAACAAAAATAACATACATAGTAGTTTTGAGAGACACTTGTCATATTAGAAGCAAAACAAAACACATCAAGCAAAAACCGATTTTGAACACTTGAGCTTAATATCTTCGAAGAGTTTAATGATCTGGAATTGATCATTAGTACATACAAAGAAGCAAATATTTATGTTTCCAAAGTTTTATTCAAAGATACTATATGCATTACAATTTGATGTTTTACTTATAATGTTCACTCCCAAAATTACAAATATATAATTAATACTATATTTGCGCTTAATCTTTTCAAGTCTTCTTGTGAATTGTGGACGAAAACACGTTACGGGCATTATTTAGTAAACTTAAAATGATCACTTCTAAATTACAATATGTAATTAATACTATATTTGAGCTTTATATTTTCAAGTCTTCTAATTGTGAATCCGTGGACGAAAACACGTTACGGGTATTATCTATATCATTATATAAAGAAAGGCAAATTGTGACACCAAATTTTTGATTTTCAGTTTTAGCCTTATAATTTTATTGTTGCACAAAAAAATTATTATTAAGTTCCTAATCTAGCCTTATAATTTAAGTAGAATCATTAATTACAATAATTATGGTGATTGGTGATTTAGTTTCCCAAAATTTGAATCTTCCTATATAAATTATACATCCTTATATATGTAGTCTTTTCTTATTAAAGTAATTTTTTGTCCTACACAAATTAAAAATATATTCACGCGGGAACCGCGTGCCAGCGTTTCTAGTTTAGTAATAATGTAATAGATATTAACATTGCTAAACTTGCCGTCAAATAACTGCAGAATATGGTAAAGTACTAAAGTCCAACATTTTAATCCAACATGGTTTTAACATGAAATTCGAATAATTTTTAGTGGGCATGTATTAAAAAATATTTGGATAATTGTGGACTTTCCACCAATCTTGTATACTCGAAACTTTCACTACAAAACAATTTCACCACTTATATAACATATATAAATTGTTTCAGAAATATACATTACAAAGCAGAAATGAATCAATTGATCATGACTCATGAGCTAAGACATTTACAACACATAACAACCAAGCCAGCAACTTATATTTTCCTAAAAAAAACAATCAAATAATGTCTAACTAAATTTTCTTACATCCCAAGAAAAACATGTGAAACATGATAGCTCACAACACAAATTAGTTGTCATGGTTCCTGGCCTCAAGACGGTATATCATAAGGTTTATACAATAAACCTTTACAGTATTCCCTTGCACGATTCTTTGAGAGTCGAGATCGACTCCCTTGGAGTAATAGCAAGGTGAAGTAATGCGAATCAACGACCAAAACAATTCCACAGCATATTTCATCCTACTAGCTAGGCTGGATTTGAAATGTATTTATATGCTCACATCTTTGCATTTCTAACACCGAATTTTATCAAATTTTATTTTTATGGTGACATCTTTGCAATAGAATGGCCTTTATATGATAACCATTCGGTTCAAAGTATCATTTTGATGCAATATATGCACCTCATGGTCCACGCCCAATATGCAATGTCTTAGTTCAGCTGATTAGTAGACTAATTAGTATATTGATATATATTATTATTACCCTCGTGAATAACTTGGTGAACATTTTTCTTAAAAGAAAGTTCTTGACCAGCACATGCACATTGACCAGCACATGCACACGCACATGTGAAATTATAGTGCTTCACACCACTATCATATAAAATAATCCTCCCAATAATAATTGTTTAATTTCCACTATTTTGAAAATAATCTTACACAAATAATTTTACTTAATATTTAACAAAATTGCAACCAATCACAATATTTTCTACTGCAATAGGCTGTTTCATAGTACAAGAAAGATCAAGCATCCAACCTCTGCATCACGTCAAAACTACCAGTGCCCATCTTCACAGGCAAACCCAGGCAAATTCTTGATGAAGGCGTCTCCAAGTTATCGGTCAGACCATGAGAGGCCGCCTCGATTATAAACTTAGAAGCAGTCTCAAATGACATCTTAAGAAATGGCGACAATGACTCTTTAATGCTCCCGTTTCTGCTCATAGGGCTGTATCCGCCAGTGCCAGAGTCATAAAATCTGCAATTAAACTCAAATGCCGATAATCAATCTTAACTCCATAAATATCAAAAACTTGCTTAATCTCTCTTATAATGGTGGCTCTGGCAGCTTCTACTCCATAGGCCTTTAGCACGGCATGAATGTTGTTCGAATAAAGACGAGTCAGATCTAGGTCGTCGTGCATTTCCCAGAATGACTTGAAATCTACCCCAGTTGCTTTCACTGCCCAATACGCCTTTTCTTCTCCATCTTTTCGAGCATCATCCCCCCTCTTTGGTTTATTCGTATCATCCCAAATTACTGTTTTTTCATCTGGATCATATTCTACCATTCTACAGTGACTGATCTTGCCGGACCTCTTTATATATACCTTCTTTGCAGCTTTTTGGGCAATCTGTATATACACAACAAAATATTCATCTTTACGCGTTGTTCAAACTAAGTAGAAAATGAACAGCGGTAGGTTTTCCTTTTACTACAAAAGTACAGTCATAATAGTTGAGTACCCAGGAATATATACAGCCACTACTATCTATAGCAAAAGCTGTACAACAGTTAGAAGCTATTAAGCAGTGTGAAACTGAAGGGTTGGTCGAGAGATACCTGAGCAAGCAATACATGAGGTTCCGTGGTGAATTTAAAATGGACTTCATAGGACCGTCCTTTAACTTCCAAGTAAATTGACCGGCGTATCTTCTTACCGGACATTTCTACACTTGGATTCTTGATCCTTTCTGATGTTTCAGTGTTTCCTCTATTTGATTGGGATTCGGACATAACTTCATCCTCATTGTCCTCGGTTTGCATGTTAGAAGATTCACCCCTGTTGTCCAAGTCCTCATTTTCCTCATCATCATTGTTTTTTGTATTGTCCAGCGTTCCAGCATCAGTATCAGATCCATCATCATAATCCATCTCATCCGTAGCTTGTTGCTTGCTCTTTTGCACATCTGAACCAAGATCATCTCCCCCATCAATGTCATCGCCATCGTCATCGTCATCTGCATCATTATCCATCTTCTCTTCTTCTTCTTGTGGCCTGGCACCAGCTTCATCTCCATCAGTTCCATTTGATGTTTCTGATCTTGAACCAGACATGAAGTTTTTTATTCCACTAATTCTGGAAAGAAAGACAATATGATTGTCTATAGCATCCTCCAATTCCCTTAAAAACACAGTTTTCAGAGTATCCTGTGTGTCCTCTAATGAAACAAACTCAGTATCTTTCAATCTCATTTTCAGTTTATATGTTCTGCCCACTTTTCCGTGATCAATTGAGAGTTGAACCTCCATACTCTCTACCAAATCAGCTATAGAGACCTTTTTCACATTTGAAACAAGAGCCACGACATCGCGCCTGCAGAAAACAGAAGACTAATTTTATTTTCGTACTTCATAATGGTCATAGCATACCAACTTGAAATTTGAAAATAGTAGGGAGACATGTACAGGTGACTACATGGTGTATGTCTCATCCTCCCTACTCCGCGTATTTACCAAATTATTGGTTCATGAAAGATCACCCCAAGTGGAGGCACTAAGCAATTATACGCTCTTACACATCCATCCTCAATATAAAGATAGGTGAATGGTATCACTCATACTTTTCATTCCACATATTTACCTGTATGGGCTTGAAAACTTAGGGGGCTTATTCTTTATTTTTCATTCCCTCTTCCATGGTCAATTCATTAAAAGTGGAAAAGAGAATAGTCAAATTTACGATTTCAGTACAAGTAGAAAAGAGAATAGTCATGAAAATGACAAGCAACTGCAATAACATAATGAGAAAGTAAAGTGTCAGTCACATAATATGATCATGACAAGATACATAACATACTCGCATCCTGTGCACTCAAAGGGTATAAAACTCACTTGGTTCTCCAATCCAAGAATGGACACGTCAACATGGGAGTCTTAATAACATCTGATGCAGTCATCAAAATCTCCTGGAGACGTGGAATACCAAGTGTAACATTCATTTCCCCGCGTCCAGCAAGATGAAAAGTGTTGAGCCTAAAAATAATACAAGGTTCAGATGAGGGTTTGCTGATTCAAATATAAAAGTCAATGTGGACAAAGAAATTATTATTATTATTATTAAATAATAACAGAACATGCAGTACACAACCTGAACTTACCACCAGCCAACAAAGCAGGTTATAAACGTATAAGGCTCAAACTGGTTCACAATTATACTACACAAACTAGAGCATCTGAGATTAAGAGAAGTCATAGCCTGACTACAAAATTGATCCTGAAAACTTCAGAAATGTATATATAACAATAGCAAGCAAATGATATTGAAACTTAAGCACGAACTGACAAGACGCTGAAACTTATTTATAAGCTACATGCATCTATAGAGCAATTGTCAGGGACCAATCACCACCTACCTGAGTAAGCCTGAATAGTTTCAAGTAAAGTTGGCATATACAATTTTCTGCTATTGTGTATGACGTGTCAAACATACGTCTAAGGAGAAACAGACAACAGGTATTCAAGATTGGACCAAAGACTGATTAGTCAGAGATTTGTTTGCCAGATCAAATAAAACCCTGTAAAGATGCAACATGACTGTATGCCGATGAAAATGCAAAAGTTGCATCTACTAGAAAAGCAGAAAACAAGGAACAATCTTACGTCATTTGAGTTGATGGTTCTCCAACAGACTGAGCAGCAATGACACCAACAGGTTCCCCTGATGGCGCTAGACTTGATAAATACTTTTGCCTTACCAAATCTAAAAATTTGTCCTGCTCCTTTCCAGATTCCTTTTGTTTTTCTGATAGGCCTTCCTTCTTTCTTACCTTTCTTTTATTGTGTGCTTTCTCGATTCTACTTGGCATCTGATTTACTGATAATCTGTCTCCTGCCTCTTGAATATAGTGCCTAGCTTCTTTTTCAAGTCCTTCGGGTAACTTCTCAATGTAAGTATTGAAATCACGCACATTTCGAAATTTTTGGCTAATAGTTTCTTGATTCTGAAGCATATGTAGAAGAAGACCTTAGTCCTTTATTATACTAAATTATCAAGAATGTCAACGAAACTAAACATTCTCAAGGTCAGATTACAAAAAGAATTTCAGATCTTACATCCTCCAAAGCCTTGAAGTTTTTCAGAAAGCTTGTCTGGTGCACATCAATACCATCTTCCCCATAGCAAAATTGAATGATGGAACCATCAGCATCACGAACAGTGTAATCATAGCTAACTTTCAGGCTCTCAAGATTTTTTATAAGGCACCTTTGCAGATATCCACTACGAGATGTTTTTACTGCAGTGTCAACTAACCTGTTGGAACAAACTGAATGTGAAACAATAGAAGTAAAGTATACTCAAAAAGTAACTCTAAATCCAAGATTCTAATTCAAAGTAAAAAGTAATATTACCAATATATGTTACAGCAGCAACTGTCAATAGCATTCATAGAAAAATCACATTGATTCCACATATAGAAGAATATTTATGCGACGTGCGGGCATAAAAACCACTGCCATCATTTTCTCCTTCATACCAATCGGCAGGATTTGGGTTTGCAGATTAATCAAATCAGATGATTTACATCAATAGCAAAATCCTCAAAGGAAAGAAGAAGAAGAAAATGTAAGACTAGGTACTTAGCCTGCTCCATCTTCAAAACTCAAGGGCACTAAAATAGTCTGACCTTCAAACTAAAGATGCTTAAGTAGAGTTGAAACCTGACCAACCAACATAGCTTGGCATAAACCCAGCCTTACATATAATTAGGTTCACATCTCCACTTAATAAGGCATTTTAAGGCAATGAATAAAAGGGCTTCAGTTTATACATAGTACCAGAGCCTGAATAATACCAATGTTGGGATTATGACCTACACATGAGAATGGACCAAGTTAATACACATCCACACATGAGACTGCGTGTCGAAAATTGCCCACGTGGCTTGGAAATGAATACGGGCCTTCTATATATAAGAAAGATCCATAATACATCCATCCCGCACAAATTACCTTGAAAATTGGCTGAATACTCAGCCAAACTTATTTAACAAATTCATTGAACCCTTCGGAGAAAAAGAGCCCATAAATGACAAAGTAACAGAAGAAAAGTGGTCCTTGTGACTGGCAAAACTTAAAGCACAACACAAAAACTGCCCAGAAAATTTATTTTAGTGCTATTTATCCCGGTCGGAAGTGCAAATGGAGAAATGAGAACTGCCATATTACAAACATTTTAACATTGTGATCAGCAAGCAAATAAATACGGAAAAGTTCCCTGAATTGGAGAAATGGAAACAAGTCAAAGACGTTGCTTACCCTTCACGACCAGCCATGCAATGGAAGTAATACTCCTGAGGTCGAAGACCAGTAAGAAAGCGATCAGTGATAAAGCCTCCAGCTCTAGATGTATAATCCCACGGCGGAAAGCTGGGCAAGGTCTTTCCAGAAACCATTCGAGGTACTCTTTTACCTTCCAACTCTTGTTGCCCAAGATACGCAGATATTTGCTGGAAATTCACCTATTCAAATGACTAAAAATTAGTTCGTAACTTTCGCATTATCACAATAAAAAGCTTCGTAGACCATACAAACTCATAACCTCATCCTGTTAAAAGGGTTATTCTACTGTTATTTTACTCAAGAGAGTATTACTGCGAGTACACCAAAAGCATACATGTAATTTCAGTAAATGAGACATTTACAGATTCAAGTAACATGCAAACAAGTGACAGCACCTCAATCGAAATATCAACATCTGAAAAGAAAAATACCTATGATCATGAGAAGAAACCCAATCATAAGAGGCCTAAAATCACTACCAAACGTAAAAGTCCCAAATCACTACCACTGGATCATCAACTTTCACTCACTTGCCACATCTCACGGTTAATAATTCTATATGCCGTAACTGTTCAACTATAACTTATCTTTGTACAATTTTTATTCCAGGGTCCCTCCACTTATTTTTTGTCAATGCTTATACCCGCCTGCCCAGGGACCTACTGAAGATCATATCTCATCCCGTTGCAAATTTACCTTGAACCCTAAAGCCTAAACCCTTGATGAAGAACATAAAACAAAACATTCTCGGAGGTTTAAGGTGTGAGAAAGTCCAGGCCACTAGGTATTTTTTAGTATCTTACAAACACAGGTAGCCAATCACGTGGAATAACATCAAGTAAGTATATTTTAGATCCAAACAAAATTTAGCAGGTGTTCATGGGAACAACTAGAAGAGATCAAATCTTGAGGTATTTCAACAAAATCATCAAGGCAATAAAAGAACGTGATGTTGCATACCATATACTGATACAAACATACGCATATTCAACCTGGTAGCCGATTGGAGGATTAACAATTACTCAATAATGTATGTTATTGTGGCTTACCCTGTATGGACCAACTTAAATTATGGAATTCTTCTTGCAAAGAAGCAAAACTAAGTTGAAAGAGTACAGAGTGAAGAAATCAACCTCTATATAGAACAACCTAATATAACACTTTTACGCACAAGCGCCCCTTCTGGGAAAAGAAATCGAACAGAAAATATGCAAGTGTAATCACATGGCAGGTGACATTTCATTAGATGTATGACTAGCAGCGCCAGAAAACAACACAGTGTGAATGAAGAAGCATCTGAAGTTGTGATTAATACATAAAACGCAACAGCCACAGATGTCAAACTTCAAACTTATTAATGCCTTTTGCTTGGAAAAGAACTGTATCAACAGCTATCAGTTTCTGAAACATGATAGTTATCTAACTTACCGTACTACCCTTTGCTCCTGTTGTTGTCATAACAGAAATGCAGTTCTTGGGAAAAGGTTTTAATACTCCCTCCGTCAGCAAATGTTTGAGTATCGGAGAACCTTCTCTAGTTAACTTATTTGTCAGCTTATTTTTCATTTTCATGTCCAAGGACGCTGAGGCAGATTCTCTGTCACTACACATGACTTTCTCGATTTCCAACTGCAGCTCCTCAGGACCTAAGGAACCAAAAAGAAAGTAATATAAAAAGAAAAAAGTAGAACACAGTCAAAGATGTCAAATATTATCAAGAAACTCATTACTGGAGAGATTCCAGTGAGCAAATAGGAACTAGTCAAGTTAGTTTTGAAGCTATTCATGGTCATAAGTTATGGAGAGAAGGACTGGGCACCTATTTTATGTTTTGATTGATCATAGCAACAATTTACTTTCAACATAGAGAGTGTCATTTAATTACTCTTAGGAGCGGATTAAGTACAGGCAGGCAGATTTGATTTTAATTACGAAGGTAGATAGAGGTCGTTGTGTAGATTGCAATCTGGAACTTAGTGATAGTGTCGACACACAATCTAGGCTTTTAGATCCAGCTAACACGATGCGTGGAGGACGTAGGGATTCTGTACTATCTTATCATAGTCCCTAAATTGAATAGCACAGGACTTGTCTAACAACAGAAAATCACAAGCATGAAAATGAACAAATATAGCAAAATAACCTCGAGCCAAGTATACTTGGTAAGACCATGACTGCTTTTGCATTTTAAGTTCCATTTTCCTGGTTATTTACAATTCGGGAAGTCGGGTTAGTTATGCCAATTCACTCATATGCCAGAAAAAGCTGAGGTGGTCAATGGAAAGCTGAGAAGTCTTCACAATGTCAAAGATGTTGAACTGCATGTTAGATATGGAAAAGTGTTGTTGGAACATGGTCGTGGTGACATGGGGTTCAGAATAATTGACATGTGACACTTGTGGATCGGTTGATCATCAGGTGGGTTGCTGCAACTTAGAATAGTAGACATGTTATTGCCTAGTGGAGGGGAAGTGTTGAACAGGATTCATTCAAGGGAAACAATGTGCACCACTTACGTAGCTGTTTATAACTTTCCCATTGCATAATAAAAGCACAAAATGAACCGGGTACTTGTCACATTGTCTAATTGACCATAGCAGCATTAAAGTTATTCATTTGGATTTTCTTAATACATAGTCCAGTAGTTCAAGCATTATCTTTTGCATCAAACTCAAAGCACAAAAGGTTACATCTGAGTCATGACGTCTGTACAGTTTAAGTAGTCTACAACATTGCACCAGCCTATTCAAATTAGAAGAAACCAAGGAACATTTTGATTAGTAGGTTATTAATAGAAATGTGGAGATCCCATAAGTAAAGAGAATATTAACCCTGCACTAAAGTAATAGCCTTTAATAGAAAGAGTGTAGGTTATAAACCAATCTGTCTGATGGCAAGTCAACACAGTTGACCAATGTATGGACCAGAAGTGTGCGGAACTTTACTGTAAGGAGACAAAGAACAACATTTGCAAGTTCTTAAACAAGAAACTTCTAGAAACCAATTACTGACTGCATCAGACACCAAAAGAAAAGAGGGCGGGGGGGAGTACATGAGGTACAGAGGCATACACAAAGTTTAAGGGGTTTATGATATATTACCTATTTGCCCAGGTTTGAACTTGACAAAATCACAGTGAACCTCCTCACCAACGTCTTCACCTTCAAGTTTCTCCTTCCTTTGGACATCGTAGTCAGGTAATATAATCAGGTCATCTACCCCACAAGTGAAACCATGAAACTTCACCATGTCATCAAAAAGGAAAAATAAAATCATCAATCACCCCAGTCAACCACAAGGAATAGTTAAAAGGCAAAGTCAAGATTTGAAACAATACCCACCTGCAAATAGATTGTGAAGAAAGCAAAACTCCCGCACTGTTAGATCCATAAAGCTCTTGCACTGTGTGGACCAAACCAAATTTACCGAACTGAGCCTTGTCAATGATACCATGAATTAGCTCATTTTTCCAAATTAAAAATTTGTGTTCAGCGTTATGGTCTTCATCTTCCTCGCCATATTTGCTACTATCATATTTGCTACTATTGCCGGTGAAATAATTTTTTGGGAGTTTCCCCACATTTTCATAAGTACAAGGACCACAACCTCTTGTTATATGATTCAGCAATGCCGTAATGACCTAGAGAAGAGAAGCATATACAAAAATAATTATTTTCCAACAGATAACAAAGTTTCATTAGAGACACATCAGACTTGCAAGTTCTAACCTGCTTTCCAGTCCAAAGAGGCTCTGGTTTCCATATAGTGGGCAAGATAGAGAGCTCCAGACCTTCAGAATCTACGAGAGAAACCTTGTGAGCATATGTACTCGTAGCTGAACCAGACCCATTGCCAAACACACCAGATCCATAAAGTAACTGGTCGAATTCACTACGAGTAAGGAATGTGCCCCTTAAAGTGAGAAGTACACCACCCACAATATGATCCTGGTTATCAAAGTCACAAATACAAAAGTGTTAACAAATCAAGGGCTACCAAATGCAATCCAAAAGAAAGAGAGACGGCCACGAAAAATTGTGCAGAATATAAGATTAACAAACTGATTATCAATGCTATTAAAGGTACCTGAATCAAGCCTCTAACAGTATCCCCCTTGGTTGGAACAATGTACTGCTCGTTCGCATTTACAATGTTATAAGCTTCAGCGCGAGAAATCTCATCTTGAGGAAAATGCACATTCATCTCATCACCATCAAAATCGGCATTATAAGAACTGGTGCCAAATTCAATAAGGAAGTTAATTTGCTAACGCGAAAAGGAAGTACGAAGATGCACATTAAATAAACAACCTGCAGTTTGCATAATGCATGCGAAGCGTTTTTTCTCCTTTCAATACACGGACAACATGAGCCATTATACTTGGCTTGTGAAGTGTCGGCTATCATTGAAAGCATCAAAAAATATAAGTTAAGAAACTTGACACAAAAAGAAGCAATAAAATGAAGCAGATGTACGTGAATAAGTCTACAGATAGCTTTATCCATAATAATTTTTACTCTTCAACGGGACCAGACTTGAAGAAGGATGGCAGGGACAGCATTTAACCTTAGGCAACTTTGAGGCCAAGTAGAACCATACCGAGTGCTAAAATTAATGCAGATAGATAATTAAATTATACATAAGAATGACTCTTCATACGGACAAGGGATATCAAAGGTGTCAGGGTGGGGAGAGTTCGACATCACAACTTCTTAGTCTTAAGAGAGAACTTCCCAAGCTTACGATACAGGTCAAGGAATTGGTTCTTATGAGAAAATTAAGTGAAAATAACTACATCAGAATTTTTAAGGGGAAGGCAGAAGTGGTTCAGACAAACGCGAAACAATAAAACGATTGTTTTAGAAGACCAGTTTACACACCTGTCTGTTAACAAGCACAATATCCCCATCTTGCAAATGGCGATATACCATCTTGCCCTCAAATTCAAGCTCATTTTTTTTCTCTGATTGTGTTATTACCCCTCTTGAAGATGGTAATTTTCTTGATATTGCAACACGCAGTTTTTTGCTTGACGGCAGTTTTACAGTGGCTACACTATCAGAATAAGAAATAGCTCCAGGATGGACTTCAGGCCCATTAATTACAGCAGCTCTTAATTTTCCAGCATTCCAGGGAGTAACCCTCTGTAGAAGAATTTGGAAAAACATAAATACAAAAAATTGGAGAATAATGTTAACAAGCCTAAGATTAGCACTTGAATTTCAACTGCAATCACCTTGATGAACAATAACAAAGTGTCATACAACGAAGGCCCTCGAAAGGCACGCTCTCTCTGATATCATCAGACATGAAGTTCTAATTCTTTTCCAGAACAAAAGGTTCCATCGTTATCTGATTCAGTGTACTAATGACCATAATTTGAACTATAATTCAAATTATTTATTATATATAATTCGGAACACCACCTTTTTATTATATTTTAGATGTTTCTGCAGTCTACCACAGGGACATGAATTTTGGAAAAGCAATTACATACTTATCTCTTTGTTACACAACGCTATATCTTACACGAAATACATACAGTTTTAAACCAAAAAAGGACTAGAAAGGGAAAGAAAAGAAGAGAAAATACAGAGAGGCGGAGCAAATGCACCTTTTCCGTTTTAAATTAGAATAATAGTTTAACAGCAGAAAGCAATGAGCTCAATTACAAACAAAAAGCCGTAGCAACAGCATGATATGGACCATAATTTGTATGTTGACACTTGCCCCAATATGTCTTAAAGCTGGAAAGGGAAAGCATATACTAGTGTTACTTCTTTTTTCCCATATATCCGGTTGGACAGGGGAAGTGGTAGCAGAGACCCTCCAGAAAATAACCCAAAGCCTTCTAACGTGTTGGTTATACAAAAAAGGAGATTAATTCAGATTTAAAAGTCTAGCAATCCATCCTCTCATGCATAACGCCCAAATCGCATCAGGTTTCCTGTTTATGACAAAAGGACTAGGAGGCTGCGAGCCACAAAATAGGATTCTACAGTTAATCAGCTCACATAGTTCCTCCAATAACTTTTTTTCCTAAGGACAACCTGCTGGCATAAGATTTTCTATACCGACTCGGATGTTTGGTTGTCGGATGTACCAGAAAGCC
Source organism: Linaria vulgaris (assembly GCA_948329865.1). NCBI lineage: Eukaryota > Viridiplantae > Streptophyta > Magnoliopsida > Lamiales > Plantaginaceae > Linaria > Linaria vulgaris. The sequence goes on along the minus strand of OX415250.1, from coordinate 125,206,900 downwards.
AGTTTTGCCAGATTTCATGTATTGTATGCAGGAAAGGATACAGGAAAAAGAAAGCCTTATATCTGTCGACAAGAAAATAGAAACAGCGAGGAAAGAATAAGTTAACACTTTTAATTTCCCAAGTAATATAACAGGAGCTGCAATATATGCTCTTTACTGGTAAAACTCCTTTCACATTAGATCTGCTAGGTTCCCCGATGAATACGATATTAACGATCATCATTCATACACACAAGAGAGTTGACCAAAATACCTACGAAAATATGCATAAGGTGATGTTTGTCTCTACCTCTGGATAGGTCAATCTCAATGCAAAATACGGAGGTATTCCAATTTCATTGACTGCCAAGTAAGGATCCGGAGATATAACAGACCGACACGCATAATTGACCCTTTTACCCATCATCTTCTGACGAAAAATTCTCTCTTTCTTTTCCAGGAACTGGCAAATTCCAGAAGCAAGATCCTTTTGACCAGGACCTGCCATAAAATTAGAGATGGAAACCACTCAGAAGCCATAGAAATGATATTACAACTTGTTAAAATTATAAAATCAAAAGTAACAACTAATGACTCCACATTGGAAAAATATAAACAAAAACAGACAAACAAAAACATGGAAGTTGTTTCTCAAAGGGCAGAACAAATGAAGTTAAGAGACCTCCAAAAATAAGAGCATTTTGCATTCTCAGGCTTGCTAAATAAAATTCAAGCCCACCAGTGAATAGCATCGTATCATTTGCACATACTACTATGCACAATTTATGGGTCAATCGTGCATTAGAACATTTACATCGAGGGGCTAAAGGGCAACCCGGTGCACGAAAGCATCCCCGCAATGCGAGGGTCCGGAGAAGGATCCCACCACAAGGGTGTATAAGGGGCAAGCCTTCCCCTGTCAAAATTGACAAGAGGCCGCTCCCAGGACTTGAACCCGTGACCTCTCAGTCACACAGCAACACCTTTACCAGTGCGCCGTTGCTTTACCAGTGCGCCAAGGCTCATCGAGGGGCTAATGACTTCTAAACACATCTAAGAAATTACAGTCCAAACTAAAAATTAAGCACCTTCAAACAGAATCAGCAAAACAGGCCGCTGACCGGACATTAAAATTGCAATGGCTAAACACACACAAGCACAGCTAGGTTGTTGAAAAATGAGAAAACACAAAACTGAGGACCAGAGAAATGGTCGCACCAGATGCACTTTTGCTATCAAATAAAACATTGATAGATTGCTGGAGATCCATCCAGCAATTAATGATCCCCGAATGTTCAGAATTATCAAGATGAGCATTTCCTAGAGCATCATTGGACTGCAACACCTTCCCCAGTAGAACTGTATGAGGATGCTCCATTACCTGAAAAGAAAATCACATTATACATTCTTAGACAGAAATTACATCTAAAAGGAAACGGAATGTTGTGCCTACCAGTACGATCCCCCCCCCCCCACAAACCACCCAAGAAAGAACAAAAGTAAGATTTTTGAGAACAAAGTAGAAATTTCAAAGACTTGACTTTTAAGTCCTTGAGGCACGGAGCGAACACAATAAATCATGAAATAAAGTCACACTTTACATAACACCTACATCGATGTCATGTTTCCTAATACTTACTGAGTCACCACCTTTGGCCGGTGGTCGAAATTTAATTGGGGATACGAGAAGAGTCTCCAGGAAAAACATGGAATGACTTGCTTTGTTTGGTACTCTAGACTGCCACGGCTGGATATGACATATGAATGTACAAAGGGGAGCTTCATTCTCCCACAAACGACTCACAATATCTCTGACCTGCCAATGATAGAATCATAGACCAAGTATATAGCAAAATTATTGTCAAAAAAAAAAGGAAAAATGAGGATTACCAGACTACTGGGAACTAAGGGTGAAGGAAGCTACCTCTGATGGTAAGAGAGGTCCCGAAGAAAAACTCAAGTTACTTGTTTCACTTGAGCGGTTGTCAGCCATCTCAGATTTATCCTCGTCTGACACACTGCGTGTCACGTCCAACCTACTACTTTGTATAGCATTGGACCTGATCTGAGATCCAGAGAGTCCACTCTGTAGAAAGTAAACAATAAAAAAAAAAAAAAAGGTAAGAGGAAAACAAAAAGAAAGTTGTAATAAATCATGAGAGATCTTCACATAAACATGTCTTTAACAGCAACAGTCAAGCCTCTAATACCAATTAATTGACAATCAAGTAACTTTGATACCATGTACAAAGTGGTTATAAGAAATTTACATATTCCTCTATAACTGAACGTACACATAGACAAGCAGATTTCTCCAAACTATGGTAGGAAACAAGTCAATTCCCCAATTTACTCAATCAGTCAGTCTCTCATTTCATCCCTAATCACAATATACTCTCCCAACAAAAAGCACCCACTGATATTAGTAAAAGAAAATCAGAGAAACATGAGGCTTTTCAACAGTCAAGGAAATGCAAGCTTCAGTTTTTGTTTTTCCAACATACCAGGTGAAACCACCCAAAAGTTGGTTTCTTGATCTTTGGGTTCTTGCAATTACAATTCTTGCACTTTTGCTCTTTTCTCTTCAAAAACTCTTTTAGCACGGACATGGCTTCGGAGAGTTGAGCAGAACCCCAACAAGCTTCCTTATCATGCTCGTGGTGTTCTTGAGCATCAGAAAGAACGGTGGAATGCGATGCATAACTCCCTTCACTATCTTCTGTATCGACAAAATCATTTAACGAGATCCCGCTTGACTTTTTCTTGTCGTGACTATGTAGCAAACTCAAATTCTTTGCTCCAGTTAAGTCACCCTTGGAAATTAATTCTAGTCGAGAAACACAGGTCTCCACCTAAATAAGACATATATATATATATACATATATATATATATATATATATATATCCATGAGAACAAACCATAAAGTCATAGAAAAGAAAATAGGCAAGTATCAGGAGCACATTGAAAAATCAGAAAACTTGAACCAGGCCAACATACCTCATGCCTGGCCGCTCGAAAATGAAAGCAATAGAAACAAGTTTTGTTCAAAAGATTATACAACATATTGAAGAGCAAGGGATTATAGGCTGGAGAAACAAGCTCAATGTTCCCACAATGACCAGTGCAGTAATAAGAACGCTGCCCACACGTTTTACATCTGCAGATCAGAGGATATATATATATGGCACGGCAACATCGTAGAAGTAACGAAAAGAATCCTCAAATCGGAACATATATGCATTATGCTGCTTACTGGGAATTCTCATCAAGGGATCCCAACGCTGGATCATAGAGCCCGCCAGGTCCCAGGAAGTGGCTTTTGTAGTATGTCAACTAAATGAGGACTTTTTATCTGAACAACACTATGCTTCCTGACCTCTTCATCTGTCATAAACCCAAACTGAACCGCCTCCACAACCTCCGTCATACCCTTCATTCATACACAAAACAGCAGAAAACATATCATCATCAATACACAACATACTAAACACATAAACATCGCGTATATCAGAAACCTATAAGGAACGTAAAAAACCAACACTTGAAGTGACATCTTCTAGATACAGAAGATAAGCTAGCGAAAAAAGGATACGAACTCTCGTAGAAGCATTCTAATTGATGATACCTAAGACATCACTTAGTACCCAACCAAATTAAAAGGCTTAACGACTAGACGTAAATTTCATCGTATTAACTAACAAACAAACTTTCAACAACAACTTCACAATAAGACGTAAAATTAGGGTTTCAGTCACTACTGAGTTGAGTTGATAAGAGGAGTAGTGGTACTTACTTAATTATACTCTGCAAAAAAATTGTTTGAATTTCGGATACTTGGAATTAAGGTTAGCTCCGGCGGCGCCGTGAAGTGCGAGTGGCGGCAGCTAGTTCGTTTAAAAAATCTGTTGCGCTATAAATAATAAATACTCGCGACCGGGTCGGGTTTAATCTTAATATGTAAATTAACTTGAAATTAGTATATAATAAGCATATACATTTTTTTTTGATAACTTAATAATAAGCATATACATACATATGAAAGAAAAAATACATACGAAAGAAAAAACACTTCAAGGACTCGTTTGGTCTTACAAAAACAAAACCCTCATTTCTTGTGGAGGAAAAAGAGGTCGTCCTCTGGTGGTCGAGACGCAAGAGCAGAGAGAGTGTGAAGGAGAAAGTAAACATGTGTGAAGGGGAAACTTAATTAGTCTGTTACTTTATTAATATTCAGGGATGAAATAGGAAATATACATGTAATAATAATACAAGTCACTGTTGAAGGTTCGGTTCAGTACCGGGGCTCCTGAATTTATTGAGATAAACCCGGTAATCTATATACTATTATATAAAGAAACCCATTGTGACATCAATCTTTTGATTTCCAACTTTAACCTTTGAGTTTTAGCTATATTGTAAAAGTATACTATTAAATCCCCAAAATAACCTTACAAATTAAGTTAGACTAATTAATTACACTATTCATTGTAATTAATGATTTACTTTCCCTATAATATATTTTTCTTCCATTGTTATACTCTAAATTTATGGCACATGTTATCTAGATAAATTTTCTTCTTTAACCCACATAGAATGACATTGAAAAAAGAATTATGCTCGCGGGAACCGCGTGCTCCATTTGCTAGTAGATAATAATGTCAACCAAAGGTGATGCGATGCGATGCCAACTCTTACAAAACCATATTGCTTGCTAACGAGCCCGAAAAGAAATTGAGAGGTCCCTTATTTCTTTAACAACTACACAAGAATAATAATTGAAAGTGTAAGATGTTCTGGAATCAATGTTGGATGGATGTTGTACCAACATCGAGAGAACATTGAAACCCGAGAACATTCTTAACCTGAAACATTGTTCCAAAATTCGAGAATATATTCGGGATTAAATGTTGGATGGATGTTGAGCCAACATCAGGACAACATTTAAACCAGAGAGTATTCTGTCAATCTGTCTTTAACTGCTTTATTTTAGTTTTGCCTTTATTCACCTATTAATCAAGTTCCACGATTTTAGTTGTCTTTGTTTATGTCCAGGAACATCTCTTAATCATAAGGAAGAACATTACAAGTTTCCTAAGTTGAAGTTTCCATAATCCAAGAGGAGGAGATCGGTCAAGTCAACACAGTTTCAAAGAAGGAAAGTTTTGGAGTTCAAGTGCAACTAGGAATCTTTCCAAGATCAACTCTGAATTGAAGAAGGAGTATTTCCTTATTAGAACTCAATCTAATAAAGGGAACTATTATTCAAGAAGGAGATCGAGTTCAAGAAGGAAAGTAGAGTTCAACAAGGAAACAACATAAGTTACCAAAACTGTGTACAACACACCTTGGAGATCAAGTTTGAAGAAACCTATATATAAGGTGTGAAGTACATCAAGATACATAGAGAAACAATAGAGCTTATAAATCCGTAGAGATTTTATCTTAAGCATTGTTGCTATGTTTCTTGTTTTGCAAAGTTTGTGAGTTTTCGAGTTAAGTCTAGGATTAGATTTAAGGAGAAAATTCTTGTCTGCTTTGCTGAGTCCGATCTACAAAAGAGCGAGAGTGATTTTGTGGTGAGGAACATCTTTGGTAAAACCTGTGTGGTTATTTTGCCGTAAGGCTAGATGGTTGATTATTTATAAAAAAACCATTGAAAATTTATCTTCTTGTGTTCTTTTATTCCGCTGCACATTACTCTATCAAGAAGATTGTTTGAGATCAAGTTAAGGCAACGCCAGCTTAACTTGAGCTCTGAAACTTGGAAAAGTTGTATCAATCCCGATCCAACAATTTCAATTGGCGTCAGAGCCAAGCACCGATTTCACTGGTGTTTGGAGGTGATACAACGCGATGGACAACATCAATCCCAATTCTGGCAGACTCCCAGTCTTAGAAGGATCCATCAATTATGCTTACTGGAAGACCAGGCTCAGGGTTCACATCAAATCCATTGACATGAAAGCATGGGATGCCGTTCTTGATGGATATTCTGTTCCAAAGATTGAGAACGACCGAGATGCAGATATTGTACCAAAACCGAAGTCACAATGGACAGCAAACGAGGTAACACTGTACAACTACAATGAGAAAGCTCTTAATGCTATTTTTAGTTATGTTACCAATCAGATGTTTAAGTTAATTCAGAACTGCACCACAGCTAAATCAGCTTGGGATATCCTTGAACTTCATTGTGAAGGAGATATAGCAGTTAGGAACTCTAAACATAGACAATTGCTTAAAGATTTTGAAAAACTTGAGATGGGTGATGAAGAGAGTATAGATAGTTATTTTGAGAAAATCCTTGACATTACAAATCAATGTGAAAATCTAGGATTTCCTGTTTCAAATCAAACTATGGTTTATAAAGCTTTTAGATCTTTGTCACCTAGATTTGCTCTCAAGAGAATTGCCATGGGAGAAACAAGAGATATTGCCAACATGGAATTTCAATCCTTGTTAAACACTCTTAGAGAATTTGAGCTAGAGTTTCCTGCTAGGACTACCAAACAACAAGCTATTGCTTTGTTAGGAACAAATTATCATGAGAGTGAAGATGAGGATGAAATTATTTCTTCTAACTATGGAAATATTAGCAAGAAACTCAGTAGGTTGAACTTTAAAGATAAATCCAAAGGGAAACAACCTAGCAACACTTCCACTGGTTTTAGAAAATTACCTCCCAAATTTGTTAAATATATGGCAACAAAATCTAGTCCTGAAGAAATTGAAAAGTTGAAAACTACTCAATGTTATGAATGTAAAGGTTATGGTCATATTGCTGTTGAATGTGCTAACACCCTCCGCAAGAAGGGAAAGTCTCATTGGGTTTGTGTAGATGATTTTAATGAAGAGGATTATAACTCTGGATCAAGTGCTGATACTGAAGAAAACCTTGAAGAGATTCATACAGCTGCGCTATTCACTCATGTCAACTGGACAGAAGAAGATCTCCACAACTGCCACGGGTCCCAATGTTACTCCAACATCCAGGACTCAACATCAGAACATGAGACTTTCTTTGGGAATTGGACTGAATATGATACCCATATTGATCTCAATTCTTTGTCTGATAATGATGAATCTAACTTTGAATGTTTTCATGGCTCAGTTGATCTAGATGAAGAGTATTACTTTGAAGGTGAAATGTCCCAGGAGGAAATCATTGAAGACTTGAAGTCTACTTTTCATAATCTTCTGAAAGAAAATCAAAAACTCACCAAGAAGGATGAAGCTCAGAGGCTGGAGATTGATGGACTGAAGAAACTGATGAAGATGTATGAAAGAGACCTTGACAAGACAGAAGCTGAACTTAAAGAGGTAAAAGGAAAGCTTGAAAAAGATAATCAGATCATTGCTAAATGGAACTCAGGTACATCTAAACTTGAAGAGGTACTGAGTATGGGTAATCAAGGAACAAATGGTCTTGGATATATTGAGAAACCTACCTCTAAAGTTGCTAATCCTGTTTTCATTAAAGAAGGTTTTGTTAAGGAATCAAAAGACTTGAGCAGGGCTAATCCCAACAAAAGTAAACCTACTTATATCTGTCAATTTTGTTTTCAACCAGGTCACATAAAACCTTATTGCAAGAAATATTTGAAAGAAAATGTGAAGAAAACAGAAACTGTCTCTAATGTTGAGTTGGTCAGTGGTACAGATGTTAGCCCAACATTAGGAACAAGACAGAAAAGTAGAACTTGGATTGAAAAGTTAAAGACTCCTAAGATGAAACTTGTATGCAATGTTGTGTTTTCTGCTGTGTACTCTAACCTTGCAGGTAAGTGGTACTTTGACAGTGGATGCTCAAGACACATGACAGGAGACAAGGAAAATCTTAAACAATTGATTCCTCTCAATGTTGGAACTGTCACCTATGGAGGAGGCACCAAGGGAAGAATCATTGGAAAGGGAGTACTAGATGTTGAAGGATTTCCAACACTCAAAGATGTTCTGCTAGTTGAAGGATTGAAAGCAAATCTAATAAGCATTAGTCAACTTTGTGATGATAACTTGCTTGTTACATTTGATAAAAGTTCTTGTGATGTATTTAATAGTGAAAATGTCCTTGTTATGACAGGTACTAGATCTAAAGATAATTGCTACCTTGCACAGGAAGAAGCAGATTGCTTTCATGCTAAAGTTGATGATGCTATTCTGTGGCATAGGAAGCTAGGACATGTTCACTATAGGAACCTTGAAAAGCTACAGAAAGTTGATGCTGTAAGAGGCTTACCAAAGATATCCAGCCCAGGTAAGGTTGTATGTGGGGACTGCCTAAAGGGTAAGCAAACCAAAGCTATTCATACACCCCTCCAGGTACAGAGTACAATTCCCAGGACTGGTAAGTGTTTTGAATTATTACACATGGATCTCATGGGTCCTATTGAGGTAAGCAGCCTAAGTGGTAAGAGATATGCCTTTGTTATTGTAGATGATTTCTCTAGATATACATGGGTTAAGTTTCTTAAAGAAAAATCTGATGCATTCAACACATTTAGGATCTTACATGCTAGCATCAAAAATCTGTATGGTTCCTCTGTTTGTAAAATTAGGTCTGATCATGGGAAAGAATTTGAAAATGCTAGTTTCAGTGATTTCTGTGATAAGAATGGAATTTTCCATGAGTTTTCAGCACCTAAGACGCCTCAGCAAAATGGGATAGCTGAGAGGAAAAATAGGACACTTCAAGAGATGGCCAGAGTTATGCTTAATGCTAGAAATCTATCTAAAAGACTTTGGGCTGAAGCTTTAAATACTGCATGTCATATAAGTAATAGGGCTTATCTTAGACCTGGTACAAATATGACACCATATGAAATCTTGAAGGGTTTGAAACCAAATATTGCTCATTTTCATGAATTTGGATGTGATTGTTACTTGTTGAAAGATAGAGACTATCTTAGTAAGTTTGATCCAAAGAGTGAAAAGTGCATATTTGTTGGTTACTCTGTAAATAGTTATGCTTTCAGGGTTTATAATCCAAGATTGAAGACTATTCAAGAATCAGTAAATATAGTGTTTGATGATTCCACCTTTGATTCAGGTACTGATGAAGTCACTGTCTCTGATGTTGCCCCAACATTGGAAACAGAGACTGTCCCAACATCAGGAGCAGAAGCTGAAGACACTGAAGTTGTGACTGGTTCTAATGTTGAGCTGACACCTGCTGCTGTTAGGCCAACATCCCCACAGTCCAATTCAGAGGATGACATTGTTGATGAACCTAGGAGAGATCCCCCTACTAGGATTCAAAAGGACCATCCAGCTTCACAAGTGATAGGTGAAATCACTGGACGCATGAAGACTCGCAACAAAGACAGGGTAAACTATAAAAATATGGTAAGGTTGTGTGTCTGCATGTCTTCCACTTGCACTGTAAGTAATGCTTCCTGTTTTGTCTCAAATATTGAACCTAAGAATGTGAATGAAGCTCTTAAGGATAGTAAATGGATAAATGCTATGCAAGATGAACTGTTGCAATTCACCAAAAATCATGTTTGGAATCTAGTACCTAGACCTTCTAATGTGAATGTTATAGGAACTAAGTGGATTTTCAAGAACAAAACTAATGAAGATGGTGTAATTGTAAGAAACAAAGCTAGGCTTGTTGCACAAGGTTATACTCAGGTAGAAGGAATTGACTTTGATGAGACATTTGCTCCAGTAGCTAGGATAGAATCTATTAGATTACTTCTTGCTATTGCATGTTGTCTTAAGATTAAGCTCTACCAGATGGATGTGAAGGGTGCTTTCCTTAATGGTTTGATAGACAAAGAAGTATATGTTGAACAACCTAAAGGTTTTGCTGATCCTAAATATCCTAATTATGTGTATAAACTTGAGAAAGCTTTGTATGGTTTAAAACAGGCACCTAGAGCTTGGTACGAAAGACTAACTCAATTTTTGTTAAGTCTTGGGTTCAATAGAGGAGATGGAGACAGAACCTTGTTTATTCTAAGAAAGAGTTCTGATGTTTGTATTGCTCAGATCTATGTGGATGATATTGTATTTGGTTCTACTAACAAGTCTACTCTAGACAAGTTTGTTAAGTCAATGACAGGGACATTTGAAATGAGCATGATTGGAGAGCTGAACTACTTTCTGGGATTGCAAGTGAAGCAACTAGAGAATGGTATGTTCTTAAACCAGGAGAAGTATGCAAGGAACCTGGTAAAGAGATTTGAGCTACATGAGTCAAAACCTTGCAAAACTCCCATGTCTTCTTCTGTGAAGATTACTAAGGATGGCACTGGAGAAAATGTTGACCCAACATTGTACAGATCTATGATTGGTAGTCTTCTATATCTCTCTGCCTCTAGACCAGATATTATGTTTTCTATTTGTGTTTGTGCTAGGTACCAAGCTGATCCAAAGCAATCTCACTTGATTGCTGTGAAGAGAATATTAAGATATATATCTGGAACTTCATCATTGGGCATATGGTATTCTTTTGATACAAATACAAATCTTGTTGGATTTAGTGATTCTGATTGGGCAGGTGATGTAGATGACAGAAAATCCACAAGTGGGGGCTGTTTCTATTTGGGAAACAATCTAGTTTCATGGTATAGTAGGAAACAGAATTGTGTGTCATTATCTACAGCTGAATCTGAATATGTAGCTGCTGGCAGTTGTGTTACCCAGCTAGTATGGCTTAAACACATGTTGCTGGACTATGGGCTAGATAGTGATACTCTCCTCATGTTTTGTGACAATCTTAGTGCCATTAGTATCTCAAGGAATCCTGTTCAGCATTCTAGGACTAAGCATATAGATATAAGACATCATTACTTGAGAGACATGGTTGAGGATAAAATGATTAACATTGAGCATATTGAGACAAATAATCAGCTTGCTGATATGTTTACTAAACCTTTAGATAGTGAGAGATTCTTCAGTTTGAGAAAATCTCTCGGCATGTGCAATATGTGAGGATGTTAGGAGCCCAGTGTTGACATAACACCACTGTCTAGCACTGGTTAATGTTTGTGGTGTAGTATGTAACTTTTTGTTTTTGTTTGTTTCTTTTCTTTTCTTTTTGAGTCACATTGATCTTTGTTTGGCATATTTGATTGTGTGGTTGATCACTGTGTTTTACTAATCTTTCTAGCTTGCAGATTCACATCTAAGTTTTGAAAAGTATAAATCTCTAAAGTGTGTCTGAGGTTGTGTTAGCCTAACATATGGAGAAGCTGGTGTACACAAAGTTCACTACTTTGATGTCTATTCAGTTGTGTCTTATTCATATGAAAAGGTTGTACAGGACATGTGGAGAAGCTGGGGTTCATGATGTTGACAGCTTCAATGATATTCAGTTGTGCTTATTTGCATGTCTCTGTTTAGTTTGGCCAAGGGGTACATAAAAGTGGTTCTTTCTACTAGGGTGTTTGGGGTTTCGATTGCCTTCACTTGGTAGCATTGATCACTTAGTGCTCTCTTGTATGCAGGTTGGTAAACAAGTATGATAAGGAATTGGGGTATTGGGGTGCATGATAAATGTGTTGCCAGTATTCAAGACATTTGTACTTGCCTAACTTGCTGCTGATAATGTTGTTACTGGGGTGTGTGGAGTCTAGTGCTGCCCTCATTCAGTAATGTCATTATCATTTTTTAATCAACACTCAGTTTTTGTTCTAAAGAGATAATGAAAATAGTGAAGATTTGATGTGATGTGATCTGTTGCTGGTTTGAAAAGTGATTCACTGTGTATACCATCTGTCAATGTTGTCACAACATAGTTGCATTCATTCTAGAACTGCATTGTCTTTCATCTTTGGTTAGTGTGGTTGACTAGGTTTGGGCTTAGGGGGAGTATATAGTCCATTTCATGTGTTGAGGCATACTCTTTGGGTGACATACTGCAGGTGACACACTATTTGTGACCTTCTATGCTGTGGAAGTGGATTAATTCTCTAATTCATGACTGCTTATCTCTGTGTGCTTTCTGTTTGATATGTTACTTATTCATGATTTTGATCTAAATCTTATGCTTTTGGTACTCACTTGCTAATTTGGTGAAGTTTCAGATATAAGTTTGGATATATCTCACGCTCTCACATGAAATTGCCTTGAAGAAGCCCAAAACCTCAAATATTATGGTTTAAAAACCTTCTGGTTTGAATGTTACTCTACTCTCTGATCTGAATGTTAGTCCAACATTGCCACACGGTCTGCACAACATTGAAGTCAGTAACTTATAAGTTTGTTTAAAATTTTAAAAACTAAGTTTTTATTGTTTTATTGTGAACTGATATGGTTACTTGTTGTGTTTAAATGACACGTGGTGAAGTTCTTACGCTGGAATAGAGGAGTGGGAAAACTTAATTGATCATATTCCATAATCCCACTTACATTCATTCCTTCTCTCTCCACTCTTCACAACTTAAAAGAACAACTTGCCCTAATTTCTGTCACTCGTGCAATTTGTCCTTCTTTCTGCAAATAATTATCTAAAAATCTCTCATATTTTTCTCTCAATTCTCAAAACTAACATGGCAAGCAAGACTCCTTTAGACACTCTTGCAGATTTGGCCGTGAATGTCAAGAAAACAACAACACGCACCAGGGCTGCTGCGCGTGAGGATCAAGGACGGCCTACTGCTCAAGTTGCTGCAAAACGACCAACGATTCCGTATCAACGACGGGTAAAGCGAGCTAAGAATGTGGAATCTAAGTCGAATGTTGGCGCAACATCAGAAGCCCATGAATCTGAATCTGAGGTAAATGTGGCTAACCCTAAACCCCAAGTGAATAATGTTGATGATATAATTGAGGGGGAGGGATCTGGAGCTGATTCTGGTAGAAAGAGAACACCTATGGGGTCTAGGCCAATGAGTAAAATAGCCTTGCTAAGAGCTGAGGCTAGAAGAGCTCAAAGAGAGAGACTTGAGAAGAAAAAGGCTAAGGCTAAGGCTGAGGCTGAGAGAGTGAGGAAAGGGAAACAAATTGTGGATGAGGAAGTTGAGGTAGTTGATATAGAAGAAGAGGAGAAAGAGGAAGAGGAAACTGCTGCTGAAGAGTCTGAAGCTAGTGGTGATGATGATGAGAATGAAGAAGAGTACTGTGACACTCTTGCATTATCCTATTTTAGTAAGGAAGCTAGGTCTAGATACTATCTTAATAAAGAGATAGAGGACAAGGCTTATGACTTTAGAAAGAGGGATTTTCACAAAGAGAGGGTCATGGACATGGACAGCTTTAAGAGAAACAGAGTTTTTGAGTTGTTGAAAGCAAGAGGGGTTCAGAATTCAATGAAGAAGCATGGTGATTATGCTCCTGAGCTTGTACAAGAATTCTACCTGAATCTCTCAAAGTATATCACTTGTGAGTTGTCTCCCAAATATGGTCAAGCTTGGGTAAGAGGACAAGTGTTTGACATTAGTCCTAAGAAGATAAATGAGATTTGGGGACTGCCACATGTTGAGGAATCTGAAGATCCAAAGCCAGATAAGGTGATTGAGGATATCACAGGTGGTCTAGAGAGAACCTGGGTTGAACAATTACCAACAACAAAGCTCACTGCCCTAAGTGCTGTTCTGCACAAATGTGCATCATATAATTGGCTGCCTACTAAAAATTCTACTGTTTTGACTAAGGAGTCAGCTTACTTGGTCTACAAACTGAAGAATGGGCTTGCTGTGAATATTGGGGTGAGAATTTTAAAGGCTATGGAAGATGCTGCTGGGAGGAAGCAAGGGATTCTACCATTTCCTTCTTTGATCACAACTCTGCTGCTAAAACAGAAGATGAACAAGAAAGAGTTTGGAGGAATGTCAGAGAACAAGGCTAGGTTCACCATTACTCAATCCTACTTATCTAGCACAAGAGTGAAGGACTTGCCTTGGAATCCTGAAGGTGGAGTTGCACCTGGAGAGGAAAAGGAGGCTCAACAATTTGTTGGAGTTTCAGTGCCTCAATCTGATGAGGAAGAAACCAGGGTAACAACAAAATCTTTTGTTGATCAGCAGTTGACTTGGTATAGAAGTGCTTATGCCAATCTTCAGAGGGAAATTGCTTTCAAGCAAAAACAAATGCAGGAGCTGGATGTCTTGATTAAGAACATGGAGAAGCTTTCTTCACAAAAAGGGGGAGAGTAATCTAGTTTTAATTTTTGATTTCTGGTTTTTATGTTTTTGTTTTGATATGTTTTGAACTGTTTCTATTTTGCTGCTAGTTCTTCTTATTTGTTTTGGTTTGTAATGGTAATGCTACTTAGCTTTAACTGCTCTTAATGCTTTTGCTTATGAAGATAGTCTATATCTGCTGTTTCTGCTGATAAACTGATGTGCAGGTACATTCTGGTCTTAATGTTGAGACAACATTGATAAGTTAAATGTCTGAACAACTTGTTTGAGTTGTGGTGATGACTTTAATGAATAATCTTTGTTATGCCAAGTTAATACTTGATAGTTTGCATTAAGGGGGAGCAGTTTTAGTAGGTTTAGATTATTATGATTAATTGATATTTGGACATATTATCTGTTATGTGAACATGTTGATTGGTTTTGTGAAGAAAGGCAAAAAGGGGGAGATTGAAAGTGTAAGATGTTCTGGAATCAATGTTGGATGGATGTTGTACCAACATCGAGAGAACATTGAAACCCGAGAACATTCTTAACCTGAAACATTGTTCCAAAATTCGAGAATATATTCGGGATTAAATGTTGGATGGATGTTGAGCCAACATCAGGACAACATTTAAACCAGAGAGTATTCTGTCAATCTGTCTTTAACTGCTTTATTTTAGTTTTGCCTTTATTCACCTATTAATCAAGTTCCACGATTTTAGTTGTCTTTGTTTATGTCCAGGAACATCTCTTAATCATAAGGAAGAACATTACAAGTTTCCTAAGTTGAAGTTTCCATAATTCAAGAGGAGGAGATCGGTCAAGTCAACACAGTTTCAAAGAAGGAAAGTTTTGGAGTTCAAGTGCAACTAGGAATCTTTCCAAGATCAACTCTGAATTGAAGAAGGAGTATTTCCTTATTAGAACTCAATCTAATAAAGGGAACTATTATTCAAGAAGGAGATCGAGTTCAAGAAGGAAAGTAGAGTTCAACAAGGAAACAACATAAGTTACCAAAACTGTGTACAACACACCTTGGAGATCAAGTTTGAAGAAACCTATATATAAGGTGTGAAGTACATCAAGATACATAGAGAAACAATAGAGCTTATAAATCCGTAGAGATTTTATCTTAAGCATTGTTGCTATGTTTCTTGTTTTGCAAAGTTTGTGAGTTTTCGAGTTAAGTCTAGGATTAGATTTAAGGAGAAAATTCTTGTCTGCTTTGCTGAGTCCGATCTACAAAAGAGCGAGAGTGATTTTGTGGTGAGGAACATCTTTGGTAAAACCTGCGTGGTTATTTTGCCGTAAGGCTAGATGGTTGATTATTTATAAAAAACCATTGAAAATTTATCTTCTTGTGTTCTTTTATTCCGCTGCACATTACTCTATCAAGAAGATTGTTTGAGATCAAGTTAAGGCAACGCCAGCTTAACTTGAGCTCTGAAACTTGGAAAAGTTGTATCAATCCCGATCCAACAATTTCAATAATATATTATAACTTGCGTGTCTTATAACATTATAATTTTTTTTTTATGATTTGATGCATTACATAACTCGCTAATCCACTCGCCAATCCGCCCGCACTCACCTAACCCGCAACATGAATGGTCTTAAAAATAAATTCACTCGCACCAGTTCAAAAAAAATGGTAATCAGCAAGTGTTGTATATGGTGTCTTTTCTTATGACAATACGTCAAAACCCGCTCGCGAACACCCTTAGAGATTAAGGTGTAGTTTCCATTTGGTAAGAGAATAAAATATTCCTTTGAAAAAAACTATTTTGATTTTTGACTGATATTGTAATTGCAATTGGCAAACAACGTGTTCTATTTTACATGGACTGACCCACTTAACAAGTGTCATAAAATTGTGGATGCCATAGGAATTGGCATAGAAACTTTTAGATGGTGTATCGACGAATTGTATAGGCTACTAGGCTAGTGAGATTTTTTTTTTTAGATTTTGATGATTGATATTGATAAATTATAAGAAGAAGAGAAATATATCTTCATCTTGCGCATTTTTCTTTGTGCAATTATAATATTTACATATACATTCATCATGTTAGTACATTAACACGCGGTTTGTCCCACAAGCAAATTATTTCACACCAAAGTCGATAACTCGAGAAGAGTTACAAACCCATCGCGGACTAGTGACGAGGATCTCAGACTTGGAACATAAAATAAGAGTAAAATGCAAAAAACTACCCTGTATTATTTTGAATTGGCAAAAACCTCCCTCTGTTATTTTCATTAGCGAAAAACCCCTCGTGTTATTGAAAAATTAGCACACCGCACTCATATTAGCTTTTGGCATTGACTTCATATATAGTTCCAATTTTACCCTTTATACTAGACTCTAATTATTTTAAAGAGGTCTTAAAAACTATATCTATATATATATATATAATGTTGATTATAAACTGAGAAGTAATAAAATTCATTCACTTACATAATATCACTTACATAATAATAACTTTATTTAAATGAAAAAGTACATTGTTCTTGTTGTCGTCCCCTATCCAACACCTTCGCCAATTTATTGGCACAGGTTTGCACAAGGAAAACCCCCCATTTTCATTCACGTCGTTTCCACTGAAGCTCAATAATTAAACTGACACTGGTGGCCGGTGGAGCAACTGAGAGATTACCAATGCCCCGCCCGCACTGTCTTCTCTTCCAAGCCACCTGGTATCATAATCATACTCATATGCCAGCACAAATGCCAACCCCTGTTCAAATTTTCTTTTCCCATTTGGACTCCATGAACATAGTTGTGATTGGTTTTCTTTTTAGTCCCTCAATTCTTAATCTTTGTTGAGATTAAAAGCAATAGCGCACGGCGACGGTCAGAGTGATGACTCCATCAACGACGGTGGAGAAAACCTCTGTTTTTAAAAAAATATATTGTATTTTAATTATTCTGATAATTTAGATCTTGAGGATGAAAAAGTAGTTTTGATAGAAAAACTTCAAAATCACTCTCATTTCTGGCGCGTGAAGTACAATTTAGGCTTGGAGGGGGCGTATTGCCTTTGACTAAATAACATATGAGGCTTTTTGCTAATTAAAATAACACGAGAAGGTTTTTGCCAATTCGAAAATAACACATGGTAGTTTTTTATATTTTACTCCATAAAATAGAGAGCCTAACAAGAGGCCTAGATTGAATATTCAATATCAATCATCATTAGTACACATTACGAGACACATCAACTATTATTCGGTAATGTTTTGTGCACAAGTGTCAAAACAATTTGACACTCCGCGACATATACCTCACACCTGGTCAAAATGTTAATCCACCTCAACCACTTTGTGCATCGCGTGGTGTTTAGGCTACGACGTCTGTAAAACCACATGATTCCTAATAAAAATGCTAATAGACAAATAATTTAGAGTCATATCCAAACATTTACAAAAATGGCTTAATATCGCTTAAGAAAAAAGTAACAAAATTTGTCAAGCACAAACAGATTGAATCAAACTTGTATTTCCAATAAAAATATGAAGACTATAAACTCTCTTATCTCTAAAACATATTGAACAATGGTTAGACAAAAACTAACTATGTGATTTCACACATATAACTCAACATAATGATTTAAGATACGTTGTTGAGTGAACATGCGGTGGAAAAAAATATTTCTCACACAAAATAACATAATAATCAATTTCCTACAAAAAAGATTCCACAATATATTATATAAGGAAAAGAAAGCACGATGACATTTGTACTCAACTGGAAAAAGTTTTAATATCACATTCGATATATTTAATCGATTGTTGTTCGTAAAACAATATAGTAGATAAGGAGAAGAAAGCAAGGCATCATATTTTTTTCCACCGCTTGAATGATCCCGATATGCAGATGCAAACTATAAAGTCCATCACTACCAAGCTGAACCTGATCAATCAAATGGGACCTCTCTAATACCACATGTTTATACTAGTCCCAAATCCGTTAAATTCTACTACTACAAGCAAGTTACACTTGTTGAACATTGGCACATTTGTTTATGAAAAGATTTAGTTGTAATCATTCTTTTTTTCAATGGAGTGAATGTTGTTTCTAACGTGTAAAGGTCGTGATATACATATGCAAACTTTGAAGTCCATCAATACCAAGCTGATCTTGACCAATCAGATGGGTCCTCTCTAAGATCATATGTTTATACTTATCCTAGATTTGTTTTCTTCAACTACTACAAGCAAGTTACATTTGTTAAACATAGGCTCATTTGTACGTCATTTTCGAAAAACCCATTAAGACACAAGTCCACAACAGTATTTTAGGTGAATTTCTTTCTTTTCGAGACATAAGTTTTCCATCCATCTCCTCGTAAAACCTAGCACCCTACAAAAGATGTACATTAACTTCATAAATTCAACCTTCCTCGTCAAATAAAAAAAGGTTGGTTCAAATTCTTTACACGAAATCATCCGCCTCTCCAATGGAGTGAATGTGGTTTCCACCGCTTGAAGGGTCGCAATATCTGTAAACATTATCAAATCTTCAATAAAATTGAATGAAAAATTGATTTTACAGAAAGTGATTTTTGTGCTTATGGCGGCTGAGAATGACAGCTTTTCTCATCTGGTAAATGAAACCCGTAGGGCTGAAAACCCTAGTACAAATACTAATATAGTGGGTCACAAAAGGAATAGTGCAAATATGAATAATGGGCCTAGAGAGGTATTGGGCCAGAATTAGTAGGCTGACACCCCCCCTCAAGAGGGGCATGGATGTCAATTAGGCCCATCTTGGACACAATCTTGTTGAAAGGTTGAATCGCCAAAGGCTTTGTAAAGATATCTGCCAGTTGATGCTAATTAGAGATGTGTTGCACTTTCAAAATACCCTGTTGCACCTTCTCTCGCACGAAGAAGCAGTCAATTTGAATATGCTTCGTGCGTTCATGGTGAACAGGATTGACCGCAATACATGCAGCGCCTTTGTTGTCGACAAAGATCACTGGAACTTGAGGTTGTTGGATGTGCAAGTCCTTGAGAAGCTGAAGGATCCAGAGAACTTCACATGTAGTGGATGCAAGAGCCCTGTACTCAGCCTCAGTTGAACTTCGGCTCACAGTCAGCTGCTTCTTTGCCTTCCATGATATTAGGGAATCCCCCAAATAGACAGCAAGTCCAGTAACACTTCTTCTAGAGTCCACACATGTGGCCCAATCATTGTCACAAAAAGACTTTAAGTGAGAGTCACTAGAAGTAGGATAAAACAAGCCTTTACCTGGACAGTTTTTGATGTATCTTAAAACTTTATGTGCAGCAGCAAGATGATTGACAGTAGGATGAGCCATGTATTGAGTCAAGCAATGAACACTATAACTCAAATCAGGCCTAGTAATGGTTAAATACAATAATCTACCAACTAAACGTCTATAAACAGAAGCATCAGGTAAGGCAGCAGAATCATCAAGAAGTTGTAACTTAACATTAGAACTCATAGGAATAGCATAAGGTTTGGCACCCAAATAACCAGCATCGGATAAAATATCTAAGGCATATTTTCTCTGGCATAAGGAAATTCCTTTGTTACTTCTAGCAACTTCAATACCAAGAATATATTTTAGGTGACCTAAATCTTTGGTAGTAAATTTGGCATCTAAATGAGTCTTAAGGGCAGATATTTCAGATAAATCATTACCAGCAAGGATGATGTCATCTACATAAACACAAAGTGCAGTAAAACAACCATTATCATACTTAACAAAAAGAGAACTATCTGAAACAGTTTGAATATAGCCAAAAGCAAGTAAACAAGATGTTAGTTTGTTATACCATTGTCTAGAGGCCTGTTTTAAGCCATAAAGACTTTTCTTTAGTAAACAAACTTTATTGCTATCAGAACAATAACCAGGGGGGGAGTCATGTAAATAACTTCGTCAAGATCCCCATGTAAGAATGCATTATTAACATCAAGTTGATGCAAGTGCCAGTTATGGGATGCAGCTAAGGCTAATAAGAGTCTAACAGTGGTTATTTTTGCTACAGGGGAAAAAGTATCAAAATAATCAAGGCCTTCCTCCTGAGTATAACCCTTTGCAACCAACCTAGCTTTATATCGTTCTATACTACCATCAGACCGAAGTTTGACCTTATAAACCCACTTACACCCAATGCAATGTTGACCAACAGGTAAATCAGTTAAGGACCATGTATTAGTACTCTCAAGAGCATGTATTTCAGATTTCATAGCACTAATCCATTCAGGATGTTTACAAGCCTGTTTATATGTCTTAGGTTCCACAAAAGAACTAATGGCAGCTGTAAAAGACTTATGAGATGCACCTAAATGAACAGTAGATAAACATGCTTCAATGGGATACTTAACATGAACAGCAGACAAACTGGTATTGTTCTTTGATAAGGACGCAGGTAACTCATAGTCATAGATGTTCAAATAAGCAGGTGGAGCAATAGTCCTAGAAGATCTTCTAACAGGTAAAGAAGAAGGAGAAAGATTGTTACTAGACTGCTGTATAACAGCAATGGAAGAATCATCAAGGGCTGGAGGGGGGATGACATCAGGAACAGAGGCACTAGTTGCAGGTAAATCGGCCACTAGATTATCCTCATTAGAATCTGGATGAATACCCTGCAAAGTAACAAAAGGATTGGTGCAAGCACCAACGGTGTCTTGCCCATCAAGGTTAGAAGTAACAGAATCATGCTGAAAAGGAAAAATGTGTTCATAAAACACAACATTTCTTGAAATAAATGTCTGCATAGAAGATAAATTGAGTAGCAAGTAACCCTTAGTACCAAAAGGATATCCCAAAAAAATGCATTTAACAGCCCTAGGATCAAACTTCTTTCTGTTAGCAGTTATAGTTGAGGCAAAACAAAGGCATCCAAAACATTTAAGTAAAGAATAATCAGGAGGCCTATTATTAAGCAATTCAAAGGGGGTTTTATGAGAAAGAATCCTAGAAGGTAATCTGTTAATTAAAAAAGCAGCAGTAGTAATACAATTACTCCAATAATCAAGAGGCAAATGAGACTGAAATCTTAAAGATCTAGCTACTTGTAATAAATGTTGGTGTTTTCTTTCAACCAAACCATTTTGTTCAGGGGTTTCAACACAACTAGTCTGATGAATAATTCCAGTTTGAGCAAAAAAGTCATGCATAAGAAATTCCGTACCATTATCAGATCTAATAATCTTAACATGAGAAGCAAACTGAGCAGAAACAAAGGAGCAAAAGTATTTAATTCTAGAAGTAACCTCAGATTTATATTTCAACAAAAAAACCCAAGTGCATCTTGAAAAATCATCAACAATGGTAAGAAAGAACCTGAAGCCATCATGGGAGACAACAGAAAAAGGGCCCCATAAATCACAATGTATTATTTCAAAGGGTTTACAAGTAGTACTATGACTATTAGAAAAGGAAAGTTTCTTCTGTTTTGAAAAATGACAAATATCACAGATTAGGTTCTTACAACCAGAAGCATTAATAGATTGAATTTTGGAAATTTTGTCATATGAAGGGTGACCTAATCTAATATGCCAGATATCAGCATCTTTAAAAACAGTAGAAGAGTTACAAACAAAAGAGATCATAGTTTTACTAGCCCTTTGAAAATAGTCGGTGAAGTTCAAAATGTAGAGGCCATTGTGTAATTCAGCAGATCCAATCATCTTCCGTTGGAAGATGTCCTGCAAATAACACATGGAAGAGAAAAACAGAATAAAAATCTCAGAGGTACCAGTCAACTTAGAGACAGACACTAAGTTGAAGCTGAAGTCAGGAACATATAAAACATTCCTTAGAGTCAGGTAAGGGGAGATGTAAACATCGCCCATAAGTGTAGCAATAGTGCTACTCTTGTTAGGTAATTGAATAGAAATGTGCACAGACTTAGTGTCAGAAGTGTAAAAAACAGGAGAACAAATCATGTGATCAGTAGCACCTGTGTCTAAAATCCATTTATGGAAATATTTATTTTGAAAACAGTTAGAAGAAGAAGTATTTAAGGCAAAAACAGTAGCAGTTGCTGTACCAGTGACAGAGGTAGCAGCAGTGTGGGAAGTAGCAGAATGGTTTGCAGCTGCTGGAGTCTGACTTTGACTTTGTTTAAAAACCAAAAATTGCTCAAACATAGTTTGGAGTGAAGCATCAGTAGGACCAGACTGAGGAAGAAGCTGAGGAGCAGCAGCAGTAGAAGCAGAGTTAGCTTCTGAAGAGGGGAGGAGAGATCTCCTACCTCGAGGCCCATCCCAACCAGGGGGATAACCAATCACTTGGTAACACCTATCAGAGGTGTGACCAGGGTAACCACAAGTAAGGCATTTTAACTTCTTCTTATTTTTCTGAAAACCTTTAGGATTAGTGTTAGGAGAAGAAGAGGTAACATGAGGGTTTTGAGAAAAACTTTGGTGAGGCTGTTGAACAGTAGAAGAACCCCCCCTTGAATACATAGCCAAAGAATCAATGGGAGGTGCAGAATATAAGGCACGCTGGTTTTCTTCTTGTAACAACAAAGCATACACACGAGATAAAGAAGGCATAGGTGACATAAGCAATATCTGACTCCGAATGGCAGTAAAAGATTCATGAAGACCAATAAGAAAACCTAACACGCAGTCATGTTGCTGTAAAGTAGTAAGGTTTTGGTTAACGTGACAAACACACAGCCCACAAGAACACAAAGTAACAGGGCGTTGATTAACAAATTCATCCCAGACCGATCGAAAGTAGTTATAATACTGAGTGATAGAAAAGTTACCCTGAGAAATCGTGTACAACGATTTCTGTAACTGAAAAACGCGAGAGCCATCAGAACGATCATACCTCATCCGTAATTCGTCCCAAAGTTCAAGAGCAGTAGTTTGGAACTGAAGGCTACGACGAAGGTCCTTGGAAACCGAATTCATTAACCAAGTGAATACCAAATTGTCAGCCATAGTCCAACAGACACGCAGAACTTCATCGGTCGCCGGAAGCGGGAGAGAACCGTCGATGAAACGACTTTTGTTTTTGATGTTGAGAGCGAGGCGAATAGCACGACTCCAAGAGAGATAGTTGTCGCCGGTGAGGAGATCACCGACAATGGATGAACCGTGCACATCGTGTGCGCCCAAATAGTAGAACGAAGACGTATCATCACAAGGATTCTTCGGTGTAATAAGAGGCGGTCGAACGGACTCATCGCCGATACCGGAGTGCAGCGCCGGAGAAGGAGTGGAGCTAGCCGCCGGAGAGGTCATCGGAGCGCCGGAAAAGTGACGAGAAATCGTCGATCCAGAAATGGTGGTGTTGGGAAACGTGAAAGAGGAAAAAAAAAACGGATTAGGGCTCAGGAAATGTGAAGCGGAAGAAGGATCGAGAACACCTAGTCGATTGATACCATGTAAACATTATCAAATCTTCAATAAAATTGAATGAAAAATTGATTTTACAGAAAGTGATTTTTGTGCTTATGGCGGCTGAGAATGACAGCTTTTCTCATCTGGTAAATGAAACCCGTAGGGCTGAAAACCCTAGTACAAATACTAATATAGTGGGTCACAAAAGGAATAGTGCAAATATGAATAATGGGCCTAGAGAGGTATTGGGCCAGAATTAGTAGGCTGACAATATCCATATGTAAACCATAAAGTTCATCACTACCAAACTGAACCCGACCAATTAGAGTGGACCTCTCCAAGATCAAATGTTTATAGTTGTCCCAAGTCTATTACTTGTACTACTACGAACAAGTTACACTTGCTGAATCAAGTCCCATTTGTACCACGTTTTTTAAAAGATCATAGGGACACAACAATATCGTAAGTGAATTTGTTTTCCAAACAGAACTTCAGTTGGTCGAACCAGTAAGTCGAACAATTAAAATCGAAACGAAAAGATATTCTACACAAGTTTTGGATTTTCGCCACTTAACTAGTATTTTCGAAAAGACGAGCTCCGGTGACGGGCGTGACACTGGCGACGGCGGCAGCTGTTTCGGAGCGCGAGTGGCGGCGGGAGAGTGGAATTGGGGTCTTCTTTTATATACCTCTTCCGTAATTTTGCATTTTATAATAATATTCGCATTGGCTATTTTTTGAAGTTGAACAACCACATATGTTATTTTACCCGACGCATGTAATTATATTTAATATTTTTTCAATTTAACTTTCAAGTTTCAACAAACACTATCATAGACAAATGACTGAAGGAGTGAAGCAATTCTTATTTAAATGGTAAAACATAAAATTCAAATTAGAGACACAACTAACTTTTTTTTGAAGCAATAATGATTGTAATTTGTTAGAATAAATAATTTCATTAAATATTTTTTAAGAAAGTTACAAAACCATCTTGCTTGATTTTGAGTTATTAATGATTATAAGTTGTTTTATGCAAACATACTACACTATTTTGTTTTTATAAAATGCTGCAAATACTCTTAGGTCTTAGGCTGTGTCTGCAAACTCTTATAAACTCTTATTTAAAAGCAGAGTCTCGTAATTTAAGCAAATATTGTAAAATAATTTCGTAAGTCATAAGGTACTTTTGTGGTGGTTAGTAGGTTAAAAGCATTATTGTTGTGTTCATAACTTCGATCTTACTCGTCAAATAAAAAGAGTTTTAGTCCAACTTATTTATTAACAATCATTCAATTCATAAAAAAAAATATAATAATAACAATCATTCACTTCTCTAATTGTCGAGATATGCAGATGCAAACTACGAATTCCATCACTACCAAGTTGGGATTTTTTTGGATTTGGTCCCATAATGTGTACCAGTTCCAATTTTAGTCCCACAGTGATACATTTTCCAATTTTAGTCCCACAGTGTACTAATTGTACAATTTTAGTCTCATTTTCTCTAATCCCACTAATAAGTGTCACGTGACCTCACGTGACACCAGAGATTTTTTCGGATTTGGTCCCATAATGTGTACGCGTTTCAATTTTAGTCCCACAGTGATACATTTTCCAATTTTAGTCCCACAGTGTACTAATTGTACAATTTTAGTCTCATTCTCTATAATCCCGCTAATAAGTGTCACGTGACCTCACGTGACACCATTAATCAAAAATTAGCCATTTTTTAACCAAAAAAAAAACTCTAAATCTAAAATTCGTTTCTGATTTTTAATAAAAAAAATATTTTTAAAAAAAAGAAAAAAAAAAACGGCAATAAGTTGCTTATTTCAGCAGCTTATTTGCTGAAATCCAGTCCAGAAACATTCTGGATTTCAGTTTGAGTTGCTGAAATTTCAGCAATAATGCTTTTAAATTTCAGTTTGAGCTGCTGAAATAAGCAACTTATTGTCGTTTTTTTTTTAAAAAAAAAATATTTTTTTTATTAAAAATCAGAAACGAATTTTAGATTTAGATTTTTTTTGGTTAAAAAATGGCTAATTTTTGATTAATGGTGTCACGTGAGGTCACGTGACACTTGTTAGTGGAATTAGAGAGAATGGGACTAAAATTGTACAATTAGTACACTATGGGACTAAAATTGGAAAATGTATCACTGTGGGACTAAAATTGGAACGGGTACACATTATGGGACCAAATCCGAAAAAATCTCTGGTGTCACGTGAGGTCACATGAGGTCACGTGACACTTATTATTGGGATTAGAGAGAATGTGACTAAAATTGTACAATTAGTACACTGTGGGACTAAAATTGGAAAATGTATCATTGTGGGACTAAAACTGGAACGGGTACACATTATGGGACCAAATCCGAAAAAACCCCCTACCAAGTTGAACCCAATCAATCAAATGGGACGTCTTTAAGACCACATATTTATTCATGTCCCAAGTCCATTTTCTTCTTCTACTACAAACAAGTTACACTTGTTGAACATTGGATCATTTGTACCACGTTTCTGAAAAGATTTAGTAGCAATCATTCACTTTTTTAATGGAGTGAATGTTGTTTCCAACGTGTAAATGCAAACTATGAAGTGCTTCAATACAAAAACATTTTTCACCCAAAAAAAATCACAAAAGAATTGAAAATAAAAGAATTACAAAAACATTTTTCACCCAAAAAGTTAACACGTTTTGTCCCACATTTGTCGAACTCACACCGTCAGGAGTAACCCCCCCCCCAAATAATATCGGGTACAGGGTCCGCTTCCGAGATTTTGCAGCGAACCCTGTACCATATCGATATAAATATTATATTCGATATGAGGCGGGATATCGGGTATAAAATCCCGGATGTGCCATGAGTTTGGGCCAGCAAATCAGTTGGACTAGCCCATTCGGTAATTACCCATATCATGTAGTCCCCCAGTATGCTACCCACCCGAGGGCATGCTTACCATTTACTTTGCTCAAGTAAAGTATGGGTGGCGCTCGTTTATGCTGCCCTTATTTTGTGAGGTATTTAAGGCGTGTAACATTAGTCCCAGTCAGATGGTTTCGAGTGGGTTTGCTGCCCTATGTACCTACGTTTTCTGGTGCCAGGTCAACGGGTTGGAGTGTGGGGTGGACCACTTTTTCTCTATATTCGATGTGGTGATCTCACCCGGGGGTATCCCTTTTACCACGTTCGTCATCGGGACAATGCCAAACATTCCACAAAGAGGATACTGGATGGGACGATCAGTTCTCACAGCGTCTGGAAGAAAAAATATTTCTTCGTGCGCCCCGCCCAAGGTATGTGGGATATTCCTTTCGACTGGAGGGAGGGTGCGACTCCCGTGCGCATTATGGACCAGGAGACGATCTTGTCCCCGGTGATTTCACAACAGCTTTTGATGGAATCATATGATTTTTTGATGTTGTGCGAGACGTCTGGGCTTCACCATGTGGTGTTTTCCGATGATGCCGTCCAGAAGCCCCTGCCTATATCCTCCGAGGCCTTGGTCCTCTTTAGTAAGTATTTTGTTTTCGCCTTTGTCCATTTTCTTGACGTAGGGATAGTTGATAATTGTACTTATTTGCTTTTGGGTGGTGCAGAGGATGTTTTAGCGAATTACTATTCGCAGTCGGGCTCTACAGAACCTGCCTCGAGCGGACGGAAGAAGTCTATAGTGTCCCCTACTTCTTCCGTCCGTTCCTCGAGTGGTTTTTCCGACGCTTCGGAGGAGGGTGACCATGATGAGGAGGAGGTTGATGCTCCCAAGGGCGCCGACATAGACCCGGAGACGGGAGGAAGTCGCGAGGATCATGCGCCTTTGTACATAGATGCCGCGGGGGTGAATCAGAATGCTGTTCTGCTGCGCCAGGTGGGTCCTTATTCAGCCCTTGCTCTGGTGCCAGCCCCCGGATCTAATACGGGAAGTTCTCCGAGGGCTTCAGAAGAAGAATTCTCTCCGAGGGCAGGTGGGGAAGATTTTGTCGGGGAGGCCTCATAGGTAATACTCATATCCTCCAAGGATCCGTCTCCCGCTTCTCCTCGCGAATTTGAAGTTCCTTTGTCCGAGCCTCCGGCAGTTCCTGAATCCTCGGATAAGGCAACTTCCGAGCCCACTCCCATTGGTGAGTCGTACTTATACTTCTTTCCTTCAAATTCCTTTAATTTGCTTCTACTTTTGTACTTAGGCAGTCGTATTTATCTTCCGAGTAGGTACGGTAGATAAGGGAAAATCTCCGATGGTAGAGGGAGAGGATGCTCCTTTGTCAGGTAGTCAATTAATCCTCTAACTGCTTTGTTTGAATTAGTTTAGCGTAGGTTATCCTTCCTGACTGGTCTTCTTTGTACTTGCAGGGAACGTCTTGTTGGCGCAACTTCTTCGTTCTCACTCGGAGTTATCACTAGGCGACTCTGAGGAGGTTCTAGAGGCACCGGACGCGCCGCTTGATGATCTGATCATGAAAAATGAGCTTTTGAGCTCACTTATAGGAGGGTTTGGTCCTTCGGCCACTGTTGGGGCTACACGGGCCTTGTTCATAGAGGCGACCACTACCACCCCGAGTGCGGCGATCTTTCCTCCGACGGCTCCTGTTCCAGTGACGTTGTCTCCGAGGGGGCATACCTTTCAATCGCCCCCGCCTCCTCGTGGACCGGAGCAGCCTTCGTCGTGGACGATGGGGGATGCTTATCAGGAGATCCTCCAGTTTTTTGCCTCCTCCAACTCCACGTCTGCCGAGGGGTTTCAGTTTCTATACACCAGTCTTAACTGGATGGGGCTCATGGTAAGTTTAACCTCTCGTATCTGTTTCCTCGTGTTGCATGTTCGAATCCTTATAACTATTTCTTTTTCTTCTCGTTTGGCAGATAGGAAAGACTCGGAAGGCAGTCGCCGCCGTTGAGCAGCGTGGGCTAAAGAACACGGAGGAGGTGGAATCACTCCGAGTGCGGCTGGTGCCTCTTATGTCCCAAGAGAAAGAGGGCAAGATAACGGAGGAGGTGCTCCGCACGAAGATCTTTGATTACGACTTCCGATGGATGGAGGATCAGAAGGAGAAAGAGGTTTTATGCCTCATGATGGAGCGGGCGCAGTCCGCGTACGAGTGGGTGGAGACATCCGAGAAGGCTTCCATAGTCCGGATCGTTCTCTTGGAGAGGGAGAAGAAAGAGTCTGAGGAGGCTCTTAGGGCTCAGATTGCTGTTCTCGAGGGGGAGAAAGCGGAGGGGCTGGCGAAGAAGAGAGAGCTACAGGGGTTGCTGAGTCAGCTCGCTGATCGGGCCGAGCTGGCCGAGAGGAAGTTTTATCAAGGCTGTGTCGTCCGAGGAGGTGCAGAAGAAGATAGAGGATGCGGTCTTGTACGCTGTGGCAGAGGCGGAGCGGTAGTGCATTGTGCTCTCTGAAAGGCAGCACGCAAGGGACGCCCTTGGGCATAGGCTGTGGGGTTACTTGGAGTGCGTGAACATGGCACATGAGGTAGCACGGTCGGAGATTGACTTCAACAGGACTTTTGACGTTTCCAGGCTGAGGAACCCTTTTTCCGAAGAGGTTCGCTCCCTTTTGGAGACCTTCGACATCTTGTTGTCTCCACGGGGTTCGCCTGCCCCTTCAACGAGGAGTCGGAGTGCGAGGCCCAGTAGTTCGGGGGGAGTGTTCTCACCTTCCACTCAGCTACCTCCGACCGTTTCTCCTTCCGGGGAGGCCGCTTCTAACGCCTCTGCCGCTTCTCTTCCGACGACAGGGGTCTAGCTTAGGATTTCCTTTCTTTTTCGTACTTAGCAAATTGTAATTTTCCCATTTTGTACTTTAGTTTTTATCTTTTGCCAATGTACTCTGCTTTTTTGAGGACTTCTCGGTTCTTAATGAATAGTTAATTGTCCCTTCTGTCCGATTGTTCCTGCTTTTATTTTAATCCTGCCTGTTTAACGCATATAACACTTTGACTTGCTCCATTAATTGAGGAGATAAGATTGATTCAGGATATCATCCTTGTTCACTAGTTACCCTTAGCATGACATGCCAGCTCGCATGGCAAGCTTAGGAGATGTTTATCCCTAATTAGGGAACTCTTTGGCACGTGTTTTAAGCATGGGTGTAATTTCATCGTATAGTAAGTCTTTCAACTTGCTTTCTTAGCGTCTGACAGCTCAAGCTCTCTCTTCAATTAAGGGATTAGTCTTAAGTATATATAGGCGTACTAATAGCCCTACTTATGCTCATTCTCATAATCCATACCAATTCTGGCAAGGCGATTATCTTTTTCACAAAGTTACCCTCCTAGAGCTATCATTTGGTTTTTGCAGTCAATATTCACCCTTCTTAAGTCACGTATAAGAGAAAATAGAAAGCTTACCATGAATAATGATGCCTCCGCATTATAAGCAAGGAGGATCCATATCCTCGGGTAGTTCTTCTCAGAACTCTGTTCGGAGCCCCTCTTTACCACCAGGGATTCGTCATGCTTCCTCGGAGGGCTCTTCTCAAGGGCCACGGGATAGGTTTGTGGAGAATCGAACGGCCCTCGTGACTAGCTCATCGTCGAAAGTGGCACATTGGATCACATTAGGCGGATATTCATGGGTAGGGAGTCGTACTCTCTTGTCGATGAGTCTTCCGAGTTTGATTTGATCCCTCTTAGCCCTTCATGGCTAATAGGCCGAGGGCGTGTGGGGTCTGCAATAAGTACCGAGTACGGAGATTAAGTGGTGACTCTTTTTGCAGAGTATAACTTGAATTTTGACGAGCATGACGTGGGCGTGCCTTCCTCGGACCAGAGGGCTTACGATCCTCCCTTGGGGTATTTGACGGTTTATTGTGAGCAAATGTGATGTGGATTGTGGGTGTTCTTCTACCCCTTCTTTCAAATACTCTTTTCGTATTGGCAGATATGTCTGAGTCAGCTGACACCCAACTCGTATCGTCATTTAGTGGGATATGTCTTGTGCTGCGAACTCTTAAACCTTCCCACGTCCCCTCATAGGGTAGGAGCGATATTTGTCCTTCGGCCCTGTCCGGATGGAGCTCCCTTTTTCAGCTTGGCCTATCGGGACATGGAAAAAGCATTCACTTGTGTATCCAATCCTCGCTCTCGTAGAGGGGCCAATCGGCACGATCATATGGAGTGCCCATCCGATGGGGCCTGGGATATGTCACTCCTAATACTGAAATTGAGCTTTACACGTTGATGAATTGTTCAGAAGTCGACGGATGGGTCATGTAAGTTTCAAACTATATTATTTTAAATATGGCTTAATTATATTTAACATTTTGACTCATGGATTGAAACACGGTTCCAAATGATTACAGGTTGTTCGAGGACCTACATTGTGGAGATCTTACTCCACGACAGACACAAAGAAAGAAAAATACAATGTTCGTGTCGTGGTTTAAAGAAACTGTTAAATCAGGAGAGTACTTGGTCGATGAACATATCTACCCCCTTGCCTCTGGAGCAAGTGCACTTATAACATCGTACGGGGGCTACATAGTGAACGGATTTAGATTTCGTACTGATTCGTTTAACTAAGGAAAGGTTGGAAACTGTAGTGGTGTGTACGTGAAGGACAGTGGTGATGGGATTGAATGAACAAATTTTTACGGGACGATCAAGGAAATCATTGAGGTTTTATGGTGCGGTGGCGGAGATAGGGCCCAATCGATTGTATTTTTTAAATGTGATTGGTATGATATTAGCAGCCGCGGTACAACTGTACACCCGAAGTATGGAATGGTTGATATCGATCCTACGCGGCTTCTCGCGACAAATGAACCGTTCATTTTTGCTAACCATGCTCTACAAGTGTTCTACACGCCATATCCAGCGCAACATGTGTCGCGAAGGAAAGGATGGTGGGCAGTTTGCCCTATTCGTGCAAGAAACGTCATCGACGTATCCGGGCTACATGAGCCTGAAATCGACGTCGAGTTTAATCAGCCCGAAGACTTATTTCAAGATGATGTATCGCCGGGACTTAATTTGGGCGCCGATTTGATCGATTTTGACATTGAAGGACAGTTGGCAGATGATGAGTACGAACTTGTTGAGGAAGTTGACGATTAGTTTTATTTATGTTTAAATCAATGTTATTTAATTTTAAATTAATGTTAGTTTTCGAGTTTAAATCAATGTTATTTTAAATTAATGTTAGTTTTCGAGTTTAAATCAATGTTATTTTAATTTAATGTTAGTTTTCGAGTTTAAATCAATGTTATTTCAAATGAATGTTAGTTTTCGAGTTTAAATCAATGTTATTTTAAATTAATGTTAGTTTTCGAGTTTAAATCAATGTTATTTAATTTTAAAGTAATGTTAGTTTTCGAGTTTAAATCAATGTTATTTTAAATTAAAAAGACAAACTCGGATATTAAACACGCAAAATCGTAATTCAAACACTCATACTCGAAAATTAAACACACATACTAGAAATTTAAACACTCATACTCGAAAATTAAACACACATACTCGAAATTTAAACACTCATACTCGAAAATTACACACACATGCGACCCCGGCTATCATCTCCAAGATGGACCACCGTATTCTCTATTCACGTCACTGTTCCAAGCCTGATTAGTGTAGTCTTCAGTCGGTAACTCCAAATTGTTTAGATCAATTACGGGTTCGACTTGATAACCCCTTGCAAAACTCGGAGAAGTGTCGCTGACACTAGCACGTCGTGGGTCATTTGGACGTTCGGTCCAACTACTATTTTGCCACGAAGCATTTGGACGAGCCCCACTATAACTAGCACGTCCAAGAGCACTTTGAGTATAACATTGATCGTGCCACGAACTTGGTGGTTGATATTCATCTGACCATAACGGGAAAGTTTCCGGATGCGGCTCGGGTTGACGCTGTTGCTGGCCCTACGAACCAGTAGGTGGAATGACTTGCTCCCACGATGAAGGTGCACCCTGATCGTGTTGTTGGTTCCACGACATAGGTGTACCCTGATTGTAAGAATCATAGCCTTGGCTCGACTGGTTGTAAGAATGAAAGCCTTGATTCCCCGGAGCGGTTTGGCCCTGTTGTGTTTGGTTATGATTCCAAAACTGGCTGGGATTGTTGTTGGGGTAATTATTGGGAAGGTTGTTATATTGAGGATACCTGTTAAAATTACGTTGTGATTCCTCTATTTCCCGCCTTCTCTCCTCCTCATCATGAAGGATTTTTAGCTCCAGGGCCGCTATGCGATTCTCATGTTGAGTCTGTTTTTCCGAGTACTGTGAATGAACATTTTGCACGGCTTGCCTAGTTTTTCTCTCCTCGCCAGGGTTAGGATTCTTTGTCGTCGTCCTCCCTGAATCTGACATCTTGTTGTGCTTAGGCTTGCCACGTTGCCTCCCGTGTTGACCGTCGAGATCTGCCTTTGCCGAGACCTCTTGGTCACACTCAAATGGAAAGCATTCTTCGACCTCATATTTATCATAGAGTCCTTGCGTGTAACGAGCCTACAATTTTTAAAGTAAATCAATAAACAATATACATATTTCCCAAAAATAATATACAACGTTTTAATAACTTACATGATAAGCTTGTGCGCTCGGTGGGTTCCATCTGATTATTTTTTCATCGGGAGTCCCCACTGTGTGGTCGACCACCCACTGTAGGTCGAAGCGGTAAGGGGTCTCGCTTTCAAGCTATAACAACATTTGTTTCAAAGCAATATTAATTAATGATAAAGGTAACATAATAAAGTATATTCATAACGAAAGCAAATCGTTACGTATCGTACCGACTTTAGACTCATTTGTTGTGTGCTGACAGATCCACCGTGGTGTGTGGCTAACGAACCCTTGTCGTCTGCACTATTTGTTTTCAGGGCCTCTCGATTTTCTTTTGCCTTTTTCGTGAGTTCTATCGTCTTATCCTGTTGCCAGTGATTAACGAAAAATTGTTCTTTACCTGTAGGTAGCCAAGACTTCTTGTACCAGGCTGGCTTCTTGTCACGTTGCTTGTACGTCTTTTTTACATCATAGATGGAGTTTCTATAGATGCCTTGTGCCACCCGGTCGAATGCCTCACGAACCATTGGCTTTATTTCATCCGAGTATTGGAATACCCTCTTCAAATTATAATATCATAAAAGTGTAAGGGAAAAAACAATAATATACACAAATATTAACATATGCTAAATGGTTCAGAAACTTTACCCCAAAATGGTTCAGAAATTTTTGTTTCTGATTGTTGGATAAACCGTAGTAATAGATAGCTGGTTCTTCCACATGATGCCTTATTATGAAGCCGATTGTACGAGTAATCTCTTCCGCATTAGTATGATATCTTTTACCGTAGGATAAAGATGGATCGAAAACATAGTCTTCGGTAACGCCAATTAGGGGCCTCTTAGCCTCGTCATCAGTCGCAGCTCGACCCTTTCCCCGTCCCCTAACAGCAACCGGCGTAGTAGAACCACTTGCTGAGCCATCAGAAACCGGGGAGCCTTCCGACGACGAACCTCTCCCGTCGTTGTCATCTGGAACTTCGTCCATCAGGGCGAGCGGAAATGTCGGAGCTGCAGGAGTCATTGACGGCGGCGGGACCGAGACTTGGTCACGAACTCGGCCCGGAGGCGGGGCCCAGTTTTGGGTTGAAGGGGCCCCTATGGTAGTTCCGTCGGCAAAGGGGGCCGATTACGGGTAGGCCCATGTTGCTGTGCAGCGGGGACAACCCCAGTCTCCCTTGTTGGTTGCATAGTATCCTCTATCGGCTGCATAACCTCGTTAGAATCTGTGGTTGCTACATCTTGATGAGATTTATGGCCCAAAATATTTGTGTGGGCCTTAATGTTTTTGAACAAGTTTGTATTCGAAATATATTTTGGAAGTTTTTTGGATTTGGATTTGACAAGTTTTCCTTTATCTTTGTCGACAACGTTACGATTATTTTCGTT
Source organism: Linaria vulgaris (assembly GCA_948329865.1). NCBI lineage: Eukaryota > Viridiplantae > Streptophyta > Magnoliopsida > Lamiales > Plantaginaceae > Linaria > Linaria vulgaris. The sequence continues at coordinate 125,172,626 of OX415250.1, read as the reverse complement.
ATTCATAACGGAAATAAATGAATTTTGTCGACGGAAAAAAAAAATTATCGAATATGAGAGAGAGGAAAGGATTGTTATCGAGAGTGAGAGTCGAAGAGTTGGATATTGAAAATGAGAAGAGAAGCTCGATATTTATAGAGTTTAATTTTTTTTAAAAAAAAATTTTCACCCGGTCAACAGTACTGTTGACCGGGCCCCATGGGCTGTACCGTCGGCCCAAAGCCGACGGTATTGATAAATATTTTTTTTATTTTTTTTAATTCAAAAAGCTGCCGACATCATTTTTTTTATTTTTTTATTAAAAAAATCCGGTCGACATGATTTTTTAATTTTATTATAATATTTTTTTTTAAAGGAAAAGGCTGCCGACATCATTTTTTATTTTTTTTAATATCTTTTTAATAAAATGGGCCATTCCCGCCTGCCCAAATCCGACGGAAATGGGCTTTACCATCGGATTTGGGCCGACGGTAAAGCTAGCCCATTTTTACCGTCGGCCCAAAGCCGACGGTAAAATCCTTTACCGTCGGGATTGGCCCCGACGGGAATAATTTGGCCTTTACCGTTGGCCCAAATTGACGGGCCCGACGGTAAAGGCCCAATCTCTTGTAGTGGAAACTATTGTAAGGATCTAATTCAGATAAGATTAAATGCATAAGTTGGGAAAAGAACATGCTAGCTCCTATTGGGCTTTCATTCTATCACAAAAGATTTCGGTAAATAATTTATTAATATGAATGCAAGCAACAAAAATTAAGAAGTTCAGTTTGGTGTAAAATTAAAGTACTGTGCCTTATTACAAGAGCAAATTGCTCTTTGCATATATAAGAGTGATTTTGACCTTTCTGATGAAAAGTGCCTTTAATCTTTTTGTGCAAGAAATACTATCAATATAATATTGGTGGGTTGTTTCACGTTTCACCAAAATGGAAAAAATGTTGACCACACTAATTTCCATATAACAAAGAAGTTGAGTTTTATACATATAACAAAAGAAACAAGAGTTATATACATGTACGTATATATATATGTTACACTAGACCACGTGGCAAGTAAGTTGAAGCCAAAAAAAAAACCTCTGCCTATAGGTCTCTAAAGAGAAAAAACAAATAAATAAAAGAATGAAAAAGTAGTGTTTTGTTCTTCAACCCTAGCTCACATTTTCAATTCTATCTTTCTCACTCCCACAAGAGGTAAGCAGCCATGTCCCCCTTTTTCAATTTTTTTTTCCCTTTCTTCAGCTGCTATATATTGCCTTATTTTTGTTTCTTAATTAATTAATCCGATTCTTGTTGGTTTGTTATTTGACTTTGTTAGATTATTAGGTGTCTCAAAAACATGCCTTTGGTTGTTGAATCAAAGTTTGTATTTTTCTGTTTTTGAGAAAATGTTAAATATTAGCTAGGTGTTGCATGTCTTGGAGAAGAGCTTCACAATGATTTAGGAGGAACAAACCTTAGCTAGCTTAATTCTTTTTGTGTAGCTAGTTCTAGTAGTATATATAAGGGAAAAAGGAAGATAACCCCGTAAACTATTGTCTCGGTTGCATGTTACCCCCAACCTTTGTTTTCGAGCAGTGTCCCTCCCAAACTTATTTTTCAAAAGTATTCCACTACCCCGGTAACAGAGGAAAAACAAGATAAAAAAGGTAAAAATGATGTTGAGAATGGAAAACTAGGTAAGGAGGGAATCATAATGACATGCAACTTCTGTCTGGCTGTGGGTCACAATATTAGAACCTGTAATGTGAGGAAAAGTGACCCTCTGGCTGTTGCCAAGAGGAAGAGGAAAACCAATACACAACCCCCAGGCAGGCCCAAACCCAAGAAGGTATTGTTGCTTAAATTTTGCATTTGAGATTTTTAATTTGTGTGTGTATTGAATTGCTTCAATATTGTTGTTGTTGAAGAGGGATTACAGCAAAAAGATGAAACCTCATGCTTCAGTACTTAATGAAAGAACAATGGCTGGTTCTGCATTTGCTGGAGCAACAGCTGCAAGTGCAAATGGTGGACAGGGGTCTGATTTTGCTGCAGGAATTAGTGGTACAAATGCCACTCAGTGTTCACAAAATAATCAACCAACTTTGAGAATGAGAAAAAGAAGAGGAAAGAACAAAGTAATGTATTACTCACTGAATTGGTATTAAACTGGTGGATTGGTATTAAACTCACTGGTTTGGTATTAAACTAATTATTTGAGACTTCAATATGTAGGTAAATCCAAGTCAGGCCACCACCCCTTCAATTGCACCAACCTCAAGCAACCTGCTTGATTTGACAACACAACAAGCCAACCTGCAAACACTAACATGCCAACTGGTTCAAGTGCTGCAAGTGGTACAAGTAATGTGGCATCATCTATGCCACTTGAGCATTCAAGGAAACAGTTCAAGCCACCAAAGAAGGTTGTTGGTGTTCCAAAGAGGAAGATACAGAGTATGGTGACAGGGACTGGAGAAGACTCTTTCTTTTAAAAATGCTGGTTTGAATTTTAAGGGTGAAGTAGATAAGATTTGTTAATCATCATTGAGAATTGTCCCATTTTTTGTGACCAGTAAATGTTGTTACCAGCCTTTTTGTGTAGGGCATGATGATATTGAATCCTGCAAATACTTTACCTATTTTGGAGTGAAATGGATTTGAATGTTGAATTGAATTATTAAGTCTGTTGGGCAGTGATTTGAATGTTGCTTTATTCTGTAGCATGTGGTGATGATTATACCAGTCTTGAGGATTGTATGTTGGCCTATTGTGAAGCTGCATCATGTGTGTGTATGGTCAGGCCTCTCAGTAGGTCAGGCCTAAAAGCCAGTCTTGAGGATTGTATTTTGGGTCTTATTTGTTGGTGAGGCTTGTGTTATTATGTTGCAGCATGTGTGTGTGTTTTGAGGTGTGATAACACCATTCATTCATTAACAATAAAATCCATTACATTAACACAAAAATACATTCACAAATATAACACAAGATAGCTGCAAATGATAACAAACTATATCAACATTCATTCATTCACATTACTCACATTACTAGAACAACACATTACATTACTTCAACATCAAATTACTACAACAACACATTACTCATATTACTCAACTGTACTACAACATCACATTACTCACATTAACCCTTAATTTCACCAGCTGCCCAGGTTCAATTACCAAGTAAACCTCTCACCACAAGAACAACCAAAATCAACAAAATGACAAAGCACACCCTTCTCTTCAATTTTTTTTTTAAATTTTTTTCACCCTGTCAACAGTACTGTTGACAGGGCCCCATGGGCTGTACCGTCGGCCCAAAGCCGACGGTATTGATAAATATTTTTTTTTATTTTTTTTAATTCAAAAAGCTGCAGACATCATTTTTTTTATTTTTTTATTAAAAAAATCCGGTCGACATGATTTTTTAATTTTATTATTATATTTTTTTTTAAAAGGAAAAGGTTGCCGACATCATTTTTTATTTTTTTTAATATTTTTTTAATAAAATGGGCCATTCCCGTCTGCCCAAATCCGACGGAAATGGGCTTTACCGTCGGATTTGGGCCGACGGTAAAGCTAGCCCATTTTTACCGTCGGCCCAAAGCCGACGGTAAAATCCTTTACCGTCGGGATTGGCCCCGACGGGAATAATTGGGCCTTTACCGTTGGCCCAAATTGACGGGCCCGACGGTAAAGGCCCAATCTCTTGTAGTGGAAACTATTGTAAGGATCTAATTCAGATAAGATTAAATGCATAAGTTGAGAAAAGAACATGCTAGCTCCTATTGGGCATTCATTCTATCACAAAAGATTTCGGTAAATAATTTATTAATATGAATGCAAGCAACAAAAATTAAGAAGTTCAGTTTGGTGTAAAATTAAAGTACTGTGCCTTATTACAAGAGCAAATTGCTCTTTGCATATATAAGAGTGATTTTGACCTTTCTGATGAAAAGTGCCTTTGATCTTTTTGTGCAAGAAATACTATCAATATAATATTGGTGGGTTGTTTCACGTTTCACCAAAATGGAAAAAATGTTGACCACACTAATTTCCATATAACAAAGAAGCTGAGTTTTATACATATAACAAAAGAAACAAGAGTTATATACATGTACGTATATATATGTTAACTAGACCACGTGGCAAGTAAGTAGAAGCCAAAAAAAAAACCTCTGCCTATAAGTCTCTAAAGAGAAAAAACAAATAAATAAAAGAATGAAAAAGTAGTGTTTTGTTCTTCAACCCTAGCTCACATTTTCAATTCTATCTTTCTCACTCCCACAAGAGGTAAGCAGCCATGTCCCCCTTTTTCAATTTTTTTTTCCTTTCTTCAGCTGCTATATATTGCCTTATTTTTGTTTCTTAATTAATTAATCTGAATCTTGTTGGTTTGTTATTTGACTTTGTTAGATTATTAGGTGTCTCAAAAACATGCCTTTGGTTGTTGAATCAAAGTTTGTATTTTTCTGTTTTTGAGAAAATGTTAAATATTAGCTAGGTGTTGCATGTCTTGGAGAAGAGCTTCACAATGATTTAGGAGGAACAAACCTTAGCTATCTTAATTCTTTTTGTGTAGCTAGTTCTAGTAGTATATATAAGGGAAAAAGGAAGATAACCCCCTAAACTATTGTCTCGGTTGCATGTTACCCCCAACCTTTGTTTTCGAGCAGTGTCCCTCCCAAACTTATTTTTCAAAAGTATTCCACTACCCCGGTAACAGAGGAAAAACAAGATAAAAAAGGTAAAAATGATGTTGAGAATGGAAAACTAGGTAAGGAGGGAATCATAATGACATGCAACTTCTGTCTGGCTGTGGGTCACAATATTAGAACCTGTAATGTGAGGAAAAGTGACCCTCTGGCTGTTGCCAAGAGGAAGAGGAAAACCAATACACAACCCCCAGGCAGGCCCAAACCCAAGAAGGTATTGTTGCTTAAATTTTGCATTTGAGATTTTTAATTTGTGTGTGTATTGAATTGCTTCAATATTGTTGTTGTTGAAGAGGGATTACAGCAAAAAGATGAAACCTCATGCTTCAGTACTTAATGAAAGAACAATGGTTGGTTCTGCATTTGCTGGAGCAACAGCTGCAAGTGCAAATGGTGGACAGGGGTCTGATTTTGCTGCAGGAATTAGTGGTACAAATGCCACTCAGTGTTCACAAAATAATCAACCAACTTTGAGAATGAGAAAAAGAAGAGGAAAGAACAAAGTAATGTATTACTCACTGAATTGGTATTAAACTGGTGGATTGGTATTAAACTCACTGGTTTGGTATTAAACTAATTATTTGAGACTTCAATATGTAGGTAAATCCAAGTCAGGCCACCACCCCTTCAATTGCACCAACCTCAAGCAACCTGCCTGATTTGACAACACAACAAGCCAACCTGCAAACACTAACATGCCAACTGGTTCAAGTGCTGCAAGTGGTACAAGTAATGTGGCATCATCTATGCCACTTGAGCATTCAAGGAAACAGTTCAAGCCACCAAAGAAGGTTGTTGGTGTTCCAAAGAGGAAGATACAGAGTATGGTGACAGGGACGGGAGAAGACTCTTTCTTTTAAAAATGCTGGTTTGAATTTTAAGGGTGAAGTAGATAAGATTTGTTAATCATCATTGAGAATTGTCCCATTTTTTTTGACTAGTAAATGTTGTTACCAGCCTTTTTGTGTAGGGCATGATGATATTGAATCCTGCAAATACTTTACCTATTTTGGAGTGAAATGGATTTGAATGTTGAATTGAATTATTAAGTCTGTTGGGCAGTGATTTGAATGTTGCTTTATTTTGTAGCATGTGGTGATGATTATACCAGTCTTGAGGATTGTATGTTGGCCTATTGTGAAGCTGCATCATGTGTGTGTATGGTCAGGCCTCTCAGTAGGTCAGGCCTAAAAGCCAGTCTTGAGGATTGTATTTTGGGTCTTATTTGTTGGTGAGGCTTGTGTTATTATGTTGCAGCATGTGTGTGTGTTTTGAGGTGTGATAACACCATTCATTCATTAACAATAAAATCCATTACATTAACACAAAAATACATTCACAAATATAACACAAGATAGCTGCAAATGATAACAAACTATATCAACATTCATTCATTCACATTACTCACATTACTAGAACAACACATTACATTACTTCAACATCAAATTACTACAACAACACATTACTCATATTACTCAACTGTACTACAACATCACATTACTCACATTAACCCTTAATTTCACCAGCTGCCCAGGTTCAATTACCAAGTAAACCTCTCACCACAAGAACAACCAAAATCAACAAAATGAAAAAGCACACCCTCCTCTTCAATTTTTTTTTAAATTTTTTTCACCCGGTCAACAGTACTGTTGACCGGGCCCCATGGGCTGTACCGTCGGCCCAAAGCCGACGGTATTGATAAATATATTTTTTTTATTTTTTTTAATTCAAAAAGCTGCCGACATCATTTTTTTATTTTTTTATTAAAAAAATTCGGTCGACATGATTTTTTAATTTTATTATTATATTTTTTTTAAAAGGAAAAGGCTGCCGACATCATTTTTTTATTTTTTTTAATATTTTTTTATTAAAATGGGCCATTCCCGTCTGCCCAAATCCGACGGAAATGGGCTTTACAGTCGGATTTGGGCCGACGGTAAAGCTAGCCCATTTTTACCGTCGGCCCAAAGCCGAAGGTAAAATTCTTTACCGTTGGGATTGGCCCCGACGGGAATAATTGGGCCTTTACCGTTGGCCCAAATTGACGGGCCCGACGGTAAATGCCCAATCTCTTGTAGTGGAAACTATTGTAAGGATCTAATTCAGATAAGATTAAATGCATAAGTTGGGAAAAGAACATGCTAGCTCCTATTGGGCTTTCATTCTATCACAAAAGATTTCGTTAATAATTTATTAATATGAATGCAAGCAACAAAAATTAAGAAGTTCAGTTTGGTGTAAAATTAAAGTACTATGCCTTATTACAAGAGCAAATTGCTCTTTGCATATATAAGAGTGATTTTGACCTTTCGGATGAAAAGTGCCTTTGATCTTTTTGTGCAAGAAATACTATCAATATAATATTGGTGGGTTGTTTCACGTTTCACCAAAATGGAAAAAATGTTGACCACACTAATTTCCATATAACAAAGAAGTTGAGTTTTATACATATAACAAAAGAAACAAGAGTTATATACATGTACGTATATATATGTTACACTAGACCACGTGGCAAGTAAGTAGAAGCCAAAAAAAAAACCTCTGCCTATAAGTCTCTAAAGAGAAAAAACAAATAAATAAAAGAATGAAAAAGTAGTGTTTTGTTCTTCAACCCTAGCTCACATTTTCAATTCTATCTTTCTCACTCCCACAAGAGGTAAGCAGCCATGTCCCCCTTTTTCAATTTTTTTTTTCCTTTCTTCAGCTGCTATATATTGCCTTATTTTTGTTTCTTAATTAATTAATCCGATTCTTGTTGGTTTGTTATTTGACTTTGTTAGATTATTAGGTGTCTCAAAAACATGCCTTTGGTTGTTGAATCAAAGTTTGTATTTTTCTGTTTTTGAGAAAATGTTAAATATTAGCTAGGTGTTGCATGTCTTGGAGAAGAGCTTCACAATGATTTAGGAGGAACAAACCTTAGCTATCTTAATTCTTTTTGTGTAGCTAGTTCTAGTAGTATATATAAGGGAAAAAGGAAGATAACCCCCTAAACTATTGCCTCGGTTGCATGTTACCCCCAACCTTTGTTTTCGAGCAGTGTCCCTCCCAAACTTATTTTTCAAAAGTATTCCACTACCCCGGTAACAGAGGAAAAACAAGATAAAAAGGGTAAAAATGATGTTGAGAATGGAAAACTAGGTAAGGAGGGAATCATAATGACATGCAACTTCTGTCTGGCTGTGGGTCACAATATTAGAACCTGTAATGTGAGGAAAAGTGACCCTCTGGCTGTTGCCAAGAGGAAGAGGAAAACCAATACACAACCCCCAGGCAGGCCCAAACCCAAGAAGGTATTGTTGCTTAAATTTTGCATTTGAGATTTTTAATTTGTGTGTGTATTGAATTGCTTCAATATTGTTGTTGTTGAAGAGGGATTACAGCAAAAAGATGAAACCTCATGCTTCAGTACTTAATGAAAGAACAATGGCTGGTTCTGCATTTGCTGGAGCAACAGCTGCAAGTGCAAATGGTGGACAGGGGTCTGATTTTGCTGCAGGAATTAGTGGTACAAATGCCACTCAGTGTTCACAAAATAATCAACCAACTTTGAGAATGAGAAAAAGAAGAGGAAAGAACAAAGTAATGTATTACTCACTGAATTGGTATTAAACTGGTGGATTGGTATTAAACTCACTGGTTTGGTATTAAACTAATTATTTGAGACTTCAATATGTAGGTAAATCCAAGTCAGGCCACCACCCCTTCAATTGCACCAACCTCAAGCAACCTGCCTGATTTGACAACACAACAAGCCAACCTGCATGTATGTAAAGGAAAGAAGAAGGTTGTTGAGACTCCATCAAACACTAACATGCCAACTGGTTCAAGTGCTGCAAGTGGTACAAGTAATGTGGCATCATCTATGCCACTTGAGCATTCAAGGAAACAGTTCAAGCCACCAAAGAAGGTTGTTGGTGTTCCAAAGAGGAAGATACAGAGTATGGTGACAGGGACTGGAGAAGACTCTTTCTTTTAAAAATGCTGGTTTGAATTTTAAGGGTGAAGTAGATAAGATTTGTTAATCATCATTGAGAATTGTCCCATTTTTTGTGACTGGTAAATGTTGTTACCAGCTTTTTGTGTAGGGCATGATGATATTGAATCCTGCAAATACTTTACCTATTTTGGAGTGAAATGGATTTGAATGTTGAATTGAATTATTAAGTCTGTTGGGCAGTGATTTGAATGTTGCTTTATTTTGTAGCATGTGGTGATGATTATACCAGTCTTGAGGATTGTATGTTGGCCTATTGTGAAGCTGCATCATGTGTGTGTATGGTCAGGCCTCTCAGTAGGTCAGGCCTAAAAGCCAGTCTTGAGGATTGTATTTTGGGTCTTATTTGTTGGTGAGGCTTGTGTTATTATGTTGCAGCATGTGTGTGTGTTTTGAGGTGTGATAACACCATTCATTCATTAACAATAAAATCCATTACATTAACACAAAAATACATTCACAAATATAACACAAGATAGCTGCAAATGATAACAAACTATATCAACATTCATTCATTCACATTACTCACATTACTAGAACAACACATTACATTACTTCAACATCAAATTACTACAACAACACATTACTCATATTACTCAACTGTACTACAACATCACATTACTCACATTAACCCTTAATTTCACTAGCTGCCCAGGTTCAATTACCAAGTAAACCTCTCACCACAAGAACAACCAAAATCAACAAAATGACAAAGCACACCCTCCTCTTCAATTTTTTTTTTAAATTTTTTTCACCCGGTCAACAGTACTGTTGACCGGGCCCCATGGGCTGTACCGTCGGCCCAAAGCCGACGGTATTGATAAATATTTTTTTTTTATTTTTTTTAATTCAAAAAGCTACCGACATCATTTTTTTTATTTTTTTATTAAAAAAATTCGGTCGACATGATTTTTTTATTTTATTATTATATTTTTTTTAAAAGGAAAAGGCTGCCGACATCATTTTTTATTTATTTTTTAATATTTTTTTTAATAAAATGGGCTTTACCGTCGGATTTAGGCCGACGGTAAAGCTAGCCCATTTTTACCGTCGGCCCAAAGTTGCGGTAAAACCTTTACCGTCGGGATTGGGCCCGACGGGAATAATTGGGCCTTTACCGTCGGCCCAAATTGACAAGCCCGACGGTAAAGGGCCAATCTCTTGTAGTGGAAACTATTGTAAGGATCTAATTCAGATAAGATTAAATACATAAGTTGGGAAAAGAACATGCTAGCTCCTATTGGGCTTTCATTCTATCACAAAAGATTTCGGTAAATAATTTATTAATATGAATGCAAGCAACAAAAATTAAGAAGTTCAGTTTGGTGTAAAATTAAAGTACTGTGCCTTATTACAAGAGCAAATTGCTCTTTGCATATATAAGAGTGATTTTGACCTTTCTGATGAAAAGTGCCTTTGATCTTTTTGTGCAAGAAATACAATCAATATAATATTGGTAGGTTGTTTCACGTTTCACCAAAATGGAAAAAATGTTGACCACACTAATTTCCATATAACAAAGAAGCTGAGTTTTATACATATAACAAAAGAAACAAGAGTTATATACATGTACGTATATATATGTTACACTAGACCACGTGGCAAGTAAGTAGAAGCCAAAAAAAAAACCTCTGCCTATAAGTCTCTAAAGAGAAAAAACAAATAAATAAAAGAATGAAAAAGTAGTGTTTTGTTCTTCAACCCTAGCTCACATTTTCAATTCTATCTTTCTCACTCCCACAAGAGGTAAGCAGCCATGTCCCCCTTTTTCAATTTTTTTTTCCTTTCTTCAGCTGCTATATATTGCCTTATTTTTGTTTCTTAATTAATTAATCCGATTCTTGTTGGTTTGTTATTTGACTTTGTTAGATTATTAGGTGTCTCAAAAACATGCCTTTGGTTGTGGAATCAAAGTTTTTATTTTTCTGTTTTTGAGAAAATGTTAAATATTAGCTAGGTGTTGCATGTCTTGGAGAAGAGCTTCACAATGATTTAGGAGGAACAAACCTTAGCTAGCTTAATTCTTTTTGTGTAGCTAGTTCTAGTAGTATATATAAGGGAAAAAGGAAGATAACCCTCTAAACTATTGCCTCGGTTGCATGTTACCCCTCAGCCTATGTTTTCGAGCAGTGTCCCCCCCAAAATTATTTTTCAAAAGTATTCCACTACCCCGGTACCAGAGGAAAAACAAGATAAAAAGGGTAAAAATGATGTTGAGAATGGAAAACTAGGTAAGGAGGGAATCATAACGACATGCAGCTTCTGTCTGGCTGTGGGTCACAATATTAGAACCTCTAATGTGAGGAAAAGTGACCATATGGCTGTTGCCAAGAGGAAGAGGAAAACCAATACACAACCCCCAGGCAGGCCCAAACCCAAGAAGGTATTGTTGCTTAAATTTTGCATTTGAGATTTTTTATTTGTGTGTGTGTTGAATTGCTTCAATATTGTTGTTGTTGCAGAGGGATTACAGCAAAAAGATGTAACCTCATGCTCCAGTACTTGATGAAAGAACAATGGCTGGTTTTGCATTTGTTGGAGCAACAGCTGCTAGCGCAAATGGTAGACAGGGGTCTGATTTTGCTGCAGGAATTAGTGGTACAATTGCCACACAGTGTTCACAAAATAATCAACCAGCTTTGAGAATGAGAAAAAGAAGAGGAAAGAACAAGGTAATGTATTACTCACTGAATTGGTATTAAACTGGTGGATTGGTATTAAACTCACTGGATTGGTATTAAACTAATTATTTGAGACTTCAATATGTAGGTAAATCCAAGTCAGACCACCACCCCTTCAATTGCACCAGCCTCAAGCAACCTGCCTGATTTGACAACACAACAAGCCAACCTGCCTGAATGTAAGGGAAAGAAGAATGTTGTTGAGACTCCATCAAACACTAACATGCGAACTTGTTCAAGTGCTGCGAGTGGTACACGTAATGTGGCATCATCTATGCCACTTGAGCATTCAAGGAAATAGTTCAAGCCACCAAAGAAGGTTGTTAGTGTTCCAAAGAGGGAGATACAGAGTATGGTGACAGGGACTGGAGAAGACTCTTTCTTTTAAAAATGCTGGTTTGAATTTTAAGGGTGAAGTAGATAAGATTTTTTAATCATCATTGAGAATTGTCCGATTTTTTGTGACTGGTAAATGCTGTTACCAGCCTTTTTGAGTAGGGCATTATGATATTGAATCTTGCAAATACTTTACCTATTTCGGAGTGAAATGGATTTGAATGTTGAATTGAATTATTAAGTCCGTTGGGCAGTGATTTGAATGTTGCTTTATTTTGTAGCATGTGGTGATGATTATACCAGTCTTGAGGATTTTATGTTGGCCTATTGTGAAGCTGCAGCATGTGTGTGTATGGTCAGGCCTCTCAGTAGGCGAGGCCTAAAAACCAGTCTTGAGGATTGTATTTTGGGTCTTATTTGTTGGTCAGGCTTGTGTTATTATGCTGCAGCATGTGTGTGTGTTTTGAGGTGTGATAACACCATTCATTCATTAACAGTAAAATCCATTACATTAACACAAAAATACATTCACAAATGTAACACAAGATAGCTGCAAATGATAACAAACTATATCAACATTCATTCATTCACATTACTCACATTACTACAACAACACATTACATTACTTCAACATCAAATTACTACAACAACACATTACTCATATTACTCAACTGTACTACAACATCACATTACTCACATTAACCCTTAATTTCACCACCGGCCCAGGTTCAATTACCAAGTAAACCTCTCACCACAAGAACAACCAAAATCAACAAAATGGCAAAGCACACCCTTCTCTTCAATTTTTTTTTTAAAAATTTTTTTCACTCGGTCAACAGTACTGTTGACCAGGCCCCATGGGCTGTACCGTCGGCCCAAAGCCGACGGTATTGATAAATTTTTTTTTTAATTCAAAAAGTTGCCGACATCATTTTTTTTTATTTTTTTTATTAAAAAAATCCGGTCGGCACGATTTTTTAATTTTATTATTATATTTTTTTTAAAAGGAAAAGGCTGCCGACATCATTTTTTAATTTTTTTTTTAATTTTTTTTTAATAAAATGGGCCATTCCTGTCGGCCTAAACCCGACGGGAATGGGCTTTACCGTCGGATTTGGGCCGACGGTAAAGCTAGCCCATTTTTACCGTCGGCCCAAAGCCGACGGTAAAACCCTTTACCGTTGGGATTGGGCCCGACGGAAATAATTGGGCCTTTACCGTCGGCCCAAATTGACAGGCCCGACGGTAAAGGCCCAATCTCTTGTAGGGGAAACTATTGTAAGGATCTAATTCAGATAAGATTAAATGCATAAGTTGGGAAAAGAACATGCTAGCTCCTATTGGGCTTTCATTCTATCACAAAAGATTTCGGTAAATAATTTATTAATATGAATGCAAGCAGCAAAAATTAAGAAGTTCAGTTTGGTGTGAAATTAAAGTACTGTGCCTTATTACAAGAGCAAATTGCTCTTTGCATAAATAAGAGTGATTTTGACCTTTCTGATGAAAAGTGCCTTTGATCTTTTTGTGCAAGAAATACTATCAATATAATATTGATGGGTTGTTTCACGTTTCACCAAAATGGAAAAAATGTTGACCACGCTAATTTCCATATAACAAAGAAGCTGAGTTTTATACATATAACAAAAGAAACAAGAGTTATATACATGTACGTATATATATGTTACACTAGACCACGTGGCACGTAAGTAGAAGCCAAAAAAAAACCCTCTGCCTATAGGTCTCTAAAGAGAAAAACAAATAAAAAAAAGAATGAAAAAGTAGTGTTTTGTTCTTCAACCCTAGCTCACATTTTCATTTCTATCTTTCTCACTCCCACAAGAGGTAAGCAGCCATGTCCCCCTTTTTCAATTTTTTCTTTCTTTCTTCAGATGCTATATATTGCCTTATTTTTGTTTCTTAATTAATTAATCCGATTCTTGTTGGTTTGTTATTTGACTTTGTTAGATTATTAGGTGTCTCAAAAACATGCCTTTGGTTGTTGAATCAAAGTTTGTATTTTTCTGTTTTTGAGAAAATGTTAAATATTAGTTAGGTGTTGCATGTCTTGGAGAAGAGCTTCACAATGATTTAGGAGGAACAAACCTTAGCTAGCTTAATTCTTTTTGTGTGGCTAGTTCTAGTAGTATATATATGGGAAAAAGGCAGATAACCCCCTAAACTATTGCATCGGTTGCATGTTACCCCCCAACCTTTGTTTTCGAGCAGTCTCCCCCCCAAACTTATTTTTCAAAAGTATTCCACTACCCCGGTACCAGAGTAAAAACAAGATAAAATGGGTAAAAATGATGTTGAGAATGGAAAACTAGGTAAGGAGGGAATCATAGTGACATGTAGCTTCTGTCTGGCTGTGGGTCACAATATTAGAACCTGTAATGTGAGGAAAAATGACCCTCTGGCTGTTGCCAAGAGGAAGAGGAAAACCAATAAACAACCCCCAGGCAGGCCCAAACCCAAGAAGGTATTATTGCTTAAATTTTGCATTTGAGATTTTTAATTTGTGTGTGTCTTGAATTGCTTCAATATTGTTGTTGTTGCAGAGGGATTACATCAAAAAGATAGAACCTCATGCTCCAGTACTTGATGAAAGAACAATGGTTGGTTCTGCATTTGCTGGAGCAACAGCTGCTAGTGCAAATGGTGGATATGGGTCTGATTTTGCTGCAGGAATTAATGGTACAATTGCCACTCAGTGTTCACAAAATAATCAACCAGCTTTGAAAATGAGAAAAAGAAGAGGAAAGAACAAGGTATTGTATTACTCACTGAATTGGTATTAAACTGGTGGATTGGTATTAAACTAATTATTTGAGACTTCAATATGTAGGTAAATCCAAGCCAGACCACCACCCCTTCAATTACACCAACCTCAAGTAACCTGCCTGATTTGACAACACAACAAGCCATGGTGCCTGTATGTAAAGGAAAGAAGAAGGTTGTTGAGACTCCATCAAACACTAACATGCCAACTGGTTCAAGTGCTGCAAGTGGTACAAGTAATGTGGCATCATCTATGCCACTTGAGCATTCAAGGAAACAGTTCAAGCCACCAAAGAAGGTTGTTGGTGTTCCAAAGAGGAAGATACAGAGTACGGTGATAGGGACTGGAGAAGACTCTTTCTTTTAAAAATGTTGGTTTGAATTTTAAGGGTGAAGTAGATAAGATTTGTTAATCATCATTGAGAATTGTCCAATTTTTTGTGATTGGTAAATGTTGTTACCAGCCTTTTTGTGTAGGGCATGATGATATTGAATCTTGCAAATACTTTACCTATTTTGGAGTGAAATGGATTTGAATGTTGAATTGAATTATTAAGTCTGTTGGGCAGTGATTTGAATGTTGCTTTATTTTATAGCATGTGGTGATGATTATACCAGTCTTGAGGATTATATGTTGGCCTATTGTGAAGCTGCAACATGTGTGTGTATGGTCAGGCCTCTAAGTAGGCCAGGCCTAAAAACCAGTCTTGAGGATTGTATTTTGGGTCTTATTTGTTGGTCAGGCTTGTGTAATTATACTGCAGCATGTGTGTGTGTTTTGAGGTGTGATAACACCATTCATTCATTAACAGTAAAATCCATTACATTAACACAAAAATACATTCACAAATGTAACACAAGATAGCTGCAAATGATAACAAACTATATCAACATTCATTCATTCACATTACTCACATTACTACAACAACACATTACATTACTTCAACATCAAATTACTACAACAACACATTACTCATATTACTCAACTGTACTACAACATCACATTACTCACATTAACCCTTAATTTCACCAGCTGCCCAGGTTCAATTACCAAGTAAACATCTCACCACAAGAACAACCAAAATCAACAAAATGGCAAAGAACACCCTTCTCTTCAATTTTTTTTAAATGTTTTTCACCCGGTCAACAGTACTGTTGACCGGGCCCCATGCGCTGTACCGTCAGCCCAAAGTCGACGGTATTGATAAATATTTTTTTTTATTTTTTTAATTCAAAAAGCTGCCGGCATCATTTTTTTTTTTATTAAAAAAATCTGGTCGACATGATTTTGTAATTTTATTATTATATTTTTTTTAAAAGAAAAACGCTGCCGACATCATTTTTTAATTTTTTTAATATTTTTTTAATAAAATGGTCCATTCCCGTCGGCCCAAACCCGACGGGAATGGGCTTTACCGTCGGATTTGGGGCGACGGTAAAGCTAGCCCATTTTTACCGTCGGCCCAAAGCCGACGGTAAAACCCTTTACCGTCGGGATTGGGCCCGACGGAAATAATTGGGCCTTTACCGTCGGCCCAAATTGACGGGCCCGACAGTAAATGCCCAATCTCTTGTAGTGGAAACTATTGTAAGGATCTAATTCAGATAAGATTAAATGCATAAGTTGGGAAAAGAACATGCTAGCTCCTATTGGGCTTTCATTCTATCACAAAAGATTTCGGTAAATAATTTATTAATATGAATGCAAGCAGCTAAAATTAAGAAGTTCAGTTTGGTGTGAAATTAAAGTACTGTGCCTTATTACAAGAGCAAATTGCTCTTTGCATAAATAAGAGTGATTTTGACCTTTATGATGAAAAGTGCCTTTGATCTTTTTGTGCAAGAAATACTATCAATATAATATTGGTGGGTTGTTTCACGTTTCACCAAAATGGAAAAAATGTTGACCACGCTAATTTCCATATAACAAAGAAGCTGAGTTTTATACATATAACAAAAGAAACAAGAGTTATATACATGTACGTATATATATGTTACACTAGACCACGTGGCAAGTAAGTAGAAGCCAAAAAAAAAACCTCTGCCTATAGGTCTCTAAAGAGAAAAACTAATAAATAGAAGAATGAAAAAGTAGTGTTTTGTTCTTCAACCCTAGCTCACATTTTCATTTCTATCTTTCTCACTCCCACAAGAGGTAAGCAGCCATGTCCCCCTTTTTCAATTTTTTCTTTCTTTCTTCAGATGCTATATATTGCCTTATTTTTGTTTCTTAATTAATTAATTCGATTCTTGTTGGTTTGTTATTTGACTTTGTTAGATTATTAGGTGTCTCAAAAACATGCCTTTGGTTGTTGAATCAAAATTTGTATTTTTCTGTTTTTCAGAAAATGTTAAATATTAGCTAGGTGTTGCATGTCTTGGAGAAGAGCTTCACAATGATTTAGGAGGAACAAACCTTAGCTAGCTTAATTCTTTTTGTGTGGCTAGTTCTAGTAGTATATATATGGGAAAAAGGCAGATAACCCCCTAAACTATTGCCTCGGTTGCATGTTACCCCCAACCTTTGTTTTCGAGCAGTGTCCCCCCCAAACTTATTTTTCAAAAGTATTCCACTACCCCGGGTACCAGGGTAAAAACAAGATAAAAAGGTAAAAATGATGTTGAGAATGGAAAACTAGGTAAGGATGGAATCATAATGACATGCAGCTTCTGTCTGGCTTTGGGTCACAATATTAGAACCTGTAATGTGAGGAAAAGTGACCCTCTGGCTGTTGCCAAGAGGAAGAGGAAAACCAATAAACAACCCCCAGGCAGGCCCAAACCCAAGAAGGTATTATTGCTTAAATTTTGCATTTGAGATTTTTAATTTGTGTGTGTCTTGAATTGCTTCAATATTGTTGTTGTTGCAGAGGGATTACAGCAAAAAGATGGAACCTCATGCTCCAGTACTTGATGAAAGAACAATGGTTGGTTCTACATTTGCTGGAGCAACAGCTGCTAGTGCAAATGGTGGATAGGGGTCTGATTTTGCTGCAGGAATTAGTGGTACAATTGCCACTCAGTGTTCACAAAATAATCAACCAGCTTTGAGAATGAGAAAAAGAAGAGGAAAGAACAAGGTAATGTATTACTCACTGAATTGGTATTAAACTGGTGGATTGGTATTAAACTAATTATTTGAGACTTCAATATGTAGGTAAATCCAAGTCAGACCACCACCCCTTCAATTACACCAACCTCAAGTAACCTGCCTGATTTGACAACACAACAAGCCAACCTGCCTGTATGTAAAGGAAAGAAGAAGGTTGTTGAGACTCCATCAAACACTAACATGCCAACTGGTTCAAGTGCTGCAAGTGGTACAAGTAATGTGGCATCATCTATGCCACTTGAGCATTCAAGGAAACAGTTCAAGCCACCAAAGAAGGTTGTTGGTGTTCCAAAGAGGAAGATACAGAGTACGGTGATAGGGACTGGAGAAGACTCTTTCTTTTAAAAATGTTGGTTTGAATTTTAAGGGTGAAGTAGATAAGATTTGTTAATCATCATTGAGAATTGTCCCATTTTTTGTGATTGGTAAATGCTGTTACCAGCCTTTTTGTGTAGGGCATGATGATATTGAATCTTGCAAATACTTTACCTATTTTGGAGTGAAATGGATTTGAATGTTGAATTGAATTATTAAGTCTGTTGGGCAGTGATTTGAATGTTGCTTTATTTTATAGCATGTGGTGATGATTATACCAGTCTTGAGGATTATATGTTGGCCTATTGTGAAGCTGCAGCATGTGTGTGTATGGTCAGGCCTCTAAGTAGGCCAGGCCTAAAAACCAGTCTTGAGGATTGTATTTTGGGTCTTATTTGTTGGTCAGGCTTGTGTAATTATGCTGCAGCATGTGTGTGTGTTTTGAGGTGTGATAACACCATTCATTCATTAACAGTAAAATCCATTACATTAACACAAAAATACATTCACAAATGTAACACAAGATAGCTGCAAATGATAACAAACTATATCAACATTCATTCATTCACATTACTCACATTACTACAACAACACATTACATTACTTCAACATCAAATTACTACAACAACACATTACTCATATTACTCAACTGTACTACAACATCACATTACTCACATTAACCCTTAATTTCACCAGCTGCCCAGGTTCAATTACCAAGTAAACCTCTCACCACAAGAACAACCAAAATCAACAAAATGGCAAAGAACACCCTTCTCTTCAATTTTTTTTAAATGTTTTTCACCCGGTCAACAGTACTGTTGACCGGGCCCCATGCGCTGTACCGTCGGCCCAAAGTCGACGGTATTGATAATTTTTTTTTTATTTTTTTAATTCAAAAAGCTGCCGGTATCATTTTTTTTTTATTAAAAAAATCTGGTCGACATGATTTTTTAATTTTATTATTATATTTTTTTTAAAAGAAAAACGCTGCCGACATCATTTTTTAATTTTTTTTATATTTTTTTAATAAAATGGTCCATTCCCGTCGGCCCAAACCCGACGGGAATGGGCTTTACCGTCGGATTTGGGGCGACGGTAAAGCTAGCCCATTTTTACCGTCGGCCCAAAGCCGACGGTAAAATCCTTTACCGTCGGGATTGGGCCCGACGGAAATAATTGGGCCTTTACCGTCGGCCCAAATTGACGGGCCCGACAGTAAATGCCCAATCTCTTGTAGTGGAAACTATTGTAAGGATCTAATTCAGATAAGATTAAATGCATAAGTTGGGAAAAGAACATGCTAGCTCCTATTGGGCTTTCATTCTATCACAAAAGATTTCGGTAAATAATTTATTAATATGAATGCAAGCAGCTAAAATTAAGAAGTTCAGTTTGGTGTGAAATTAAAGTACTGTGCCTTATTACAAGAGCAAATTGCTATTTGCATAAATAAGAGTGATTTTGACCTTTATGATGAAAAGTACCTTTGATCTTTTTGTGCAAGAAATACTATCAATATAATATTGGTGGGTTGTTTCACGTTTCACAAAAATGGAAAAAATGTTGACCACGCTAATTTCCATATAACAAAGAAGCTGAGTTTTATACATATAACAAAAGAAACAAGAGTTATATACATGTACGTATATATATGTTACACTAGACCACGTGGCAAGTAAGTAGAAGCCAAAAAAAAAACCTATGCCTATAGGTCTCTAAAGAGAAAAACAAATAAATAAAAGAATGAAAAAGTAGTGTTTTGTTCTTCAACCCTAGCTCACATTTTCATTTCTATCTTTCTCACTCCCACAAGAGGTAAGCAGCCATGTCCCCCTTTTTCAATTTTTTCTTTCTTTCTTCAGATGCTATATATTGCCTTATTTTTGTTTCTTAATTAATTAATCCGATTCTTGTTGGTTTGTTATTTGACTTTGTTAGATTATTAGGTGTCTCAAAAACATGCCTTTGGTTGTTGAATCAAAATTTGTATTTTTCTGTTTTTGAGAATGAAATTGTTGGATCGGGACTTGATACTTGTCGCACAGTGTTAACCCTTCTATGTTAGTCTAACACTGATCAGCTCTTCCAATGTTAAGCTGATGTTGGACTCTCGATGTTATCTTAACATCCGTTTAACAGCTGACAGCAGGTAACGTTAGCACAAATCTACTTAACAGAGAATATTACGCAGTGGATAAATCAAGAACACAAGTAGATGTAATTTTAAGAAGATAATATATTAATATGATCTTCCAAGCCGTAGGCAAAATAACCCGTTAAGGTTTTAACAAAAGTCGTTCTCTCAATTTTCAAGCTCCTCACTCTCAAATTAATCAAACTAAGCAAAGCACACAAGAATTGCTTCGACTATCTCTAAAAGCTCCTCACTCTTAGATCTATTCTAACAACTCACAAACTTTGCTATAGCAAGACAAAGACACTCGACT
Source organism: Linaria vulgaris (assembly GCA_948329865.1). Classification (NCBI taxonomy): domain Eukaryota; kingdom Viridiplantae; phylum Streptophyta; class Magnoliopsida; order Lamiales; family Plantaginaceae; genus Linaria; species Linaria vulgaris. The sequence continues at coordinate 125,152,262 of OX415250.1, read as the reverse complement.
ATAAAGATTTCCTCACGGGAGATTTTCGCTCTTGTCTTCGTGTCTTTTTCTTGATGCCCAACATGCCTATTTATAGTGTAGTCTTCCTTGATGTCCAAGACATGTTGTGCACGTTTTTGGTTGCTATTAGATCTCCTTGTATGACTCTAATTTCGTTCATAGCAGGTCTCCTTCAATAGGGAAAAGTTTCCTTGTCCAACTTGAAGTCTTCAATGGAAAGGTTTCCTTCTTTGACTAGAAGTCTTCAATGGAAATGTTTCCTTCTTTAACTTGAAGTCTTCTAAGGAAAGTATCCTTCTCCATCTTGTAGTGTTCTATGGAAAGAATCCTACTGCAAGTAATCTTCATTCCTTCTTGCAATTCACACGCCTTGATCTTTCCATTGCACCGTACACATCTTTCCTTATTTAATTATGGAAAGTTCTTCTTTGGAAACTTTTCTTTGAATGTCAACTTCTCTTTAAGGAAATAGATCCTTCCTTGAAGTCTCTTGACCTGGAGCACATACAAATACCAACTACAACTCGTGGAACTAAGTTAGTAAGTGAATAAAGGCAAAACACAATTATAGCAATAATCCCGAATGTGCAGTTTTTCTGTGTTCAATGTTATCCTAACATTGTTGATCTAACATTGACAAAACTTGCACTTTCAATCTCCCCCTTTTTGCCTTTCTTCACAAAACCAAACCTATTCACTATTCATATTATGCACAGTGCTCCAGCAACACAACATCATTAATATCTTAAGCTACTCCCCCTTAATATGACATTATTAACCAAGTAGCTTTAAGATACTAATAAGAATACACAACGAGTTAAACATCACAATTATAAGCATAACTAAGACAACATCAACTATATAAGAATTGTAGAACTAGTAGAATAAATATGAAGATCAAATGGCTTACTTCTCCCCCTTTTTGTGAGGAAAGCAAAATCTTGACGAATCACTTCATAGGATAAAGTTCTATAGTTCTTTCTTTAGCAACTATTTCCATTTCTCTCTTTAAGAACTCTATCATCCACTGTTTCTTAAAATCCTCCATAGCCACAGTCTTATCTCCCAACAGGAAATTAAAGTTAGCCTCAATTGTAGATATTACCTCAAGTGTTACCTCTGATGTTTAGTCAACATTGTTCTCCAGCGATGTTGTTGTAACAACTAGCTCAGACTCAGCATCATCGGACTTCTCATAACCTTCTTCCTTATCCTCTTGATCTCAATGGTTTCATCATCACCATTCTCAGTTTCCTAATCTCTTTCCTCAGAACCATCTTTTTCTTCTTCACCACTTCATCTTCATTCTCAACCTCTCTGACCTCCTTCTCTTTCTCATTCTCCTCATCACCTTGCAATCAACCAACAACATTAACATCTCTTTTTCTTCATAAGTACCAATGGCAAAGCACAGCTCCCCCTTAATGCAAACTATCAATTTCAATATTGGCATAACATTGACATTTTCAATGTTGTCGTAACATCCGACCTTCTCAATGTTAACTTAACATTGAATCCAGAAAGTTGTTCTAACATTGACGTTTATCGCTGTTGTCTTAACATTGAACCAGAATGTACCTGCACAAGAGTTTACAAAAATCAGCAATAAAACCACCATTATCACCCACATTAGTATCTCCAACAACTAACATGTTCTCCCCCTTAATCAAATCAGCTTTCTCTGCAAATGTTCCTCAAGCACTGTCTCCTCAACTGTGTTTGAAGTACCAAGAAAACAACACCATGTTCCTCAGTTTTAACTTGTTTTATCTCATCAACAATGTCCGGAACAAGTGTTGTACCTATGAGAAAGAACTACAGGAGTAGGGGTGGGGTTATATCCTTGATTCTCCATACCAAGGGCCACAATCAAGATCAGAGATGCATGCCAAGGATTTCAAAACAATTGAAAGTGAAAAATCATAGTATTTCAGAGAATTGGGCACAAAGAGGTTAGAGATTCAGAGTCACAAGTGAAAAGAAGTAATGGGCGGTTTCTTAAAATAAATCATGCATAATTACCGCCTGTTGAGACAACAAATGACACCGAGTTACTTCACACATGACCAGAGCAGTTTACAAAAAAAAACTTATAAGTCATAATGTTAAACCTGGATGTTGAGACAACATGCTTACAGACTGATGTTGGCACAACATTGACACTTGTTCTTAATCAACATTGGTTCTTGTGAATGTGGAGGTATTGAGCTTACCCTCAAGATATTTTCAATTAAAAGCATGAGCTAGATCTGAAAACGTATATCTGAAACTTAAGACATATTAGCAAATTAGTACCACAGATATATCAAACCTGTACATGGAAAGGAGAGTTAGTTAACAGAAAATCCAACATTTTGGGTATGAAGTAAATTAAAGGAGTTAATCTACTTCCAAGTCATAACCAGAGACAATGTAGTGTGCCACCGCAGCTGAATAACCCAAAATATGTGCCTTCACATGATAACATAACCATTTCTCCCCCTTAAGCTCAAACCGACACAGACACACCAAGGAAAGAATGAATGAATGCAAGCCTAAGTAAAATGCAGAATATAGAATGCAGAATACAGAATGTTAAGTTAACATTAGTAGATGGTAACCATGGAGTATCAGCTTTATAGACTAGGAACAGATCATATCAATTCAAACCTTAGCTAGCTTAATTCTTTTTGTGTGGCTAGTTCTAGTAGTATATATATGGGAAAAAGGCAGATAACCCCCTAAACTATTGCCTCGGTTGCATGTTACCCCCCAACCTTTGTTTTCGAGCAGTGTCCCCCCCAAACTTATTTTTCAAAAGTATTCCACTACCCCGGTACCAGAGTAAAAACAAGATAAAAATGGTAAAAATGATGTTGAGAATGGAAAACTAGGTAAGGAGGGAATCATAGTGACATGCAGCTTCTGTCTGGCTGTGGGTCACAATATTAGAACCTGTAATGTGAGGAAAAGTGACCCTCTGTCTGTTGCCAAGAGGAAGAGGAAAACCAATAAACAACCCCCAGGCAGGCCCAAACCCAAGAAGGTATTATTGCTTAAATTTTGCATTTGAGATTTTTAATTTGTGTGTGTGTTGAATTGCTTCAATATTGTTGTTGTTGCAGAGGGATTACAGCAAAAAGATGGAACCTCATGCTCCAGTACTTGATGAAAGAACAATGGTTGGTTCTGCATTTGCTGGAGCAACAGCTGCTAGTGCAAATGGTGGACAGGGGTCTGATTTTGCTGCAGGAATTAGTGGTAGAATTGCCACTCAGTGTTCACAAAATAATCAACCAGCTTTGAGAATGAGAAAAAGAAGAGGAAAGAACAAGGTAATGTATTACTCACTGAATTGGTATTAAACTGGTGGATTGGTATTAAACTAATTATTTGAGACTTCAATATGTAGGTAAATCCAAGTCAGACCACCACCCCTTCAATTACACCAACCTCAAGTAACCTGCCTGGTTTGACAACACAACAAGCCAACCTGCCTGTATGTAAAGGAAAGAAGAAGGTTGTTGAGACTCCATCAAACACTAACATGCCAACTGGTTCAAGTGCTGCAAGTGGTACACGTAATGTGGCATCATCTATGCCACTTGAGCATTCAAGGAAACAGTTCAAGCCACCAAAGAAGGTTGTTGGTGTTCCAAAGAGGAAGATACAGAGTACGGTGATAGGGACTGGAGAAGACTCTTTCTTTTAAAAAATGTTGGTTTGAATTTTAAGGGTGAAGTAGATAAGATTTGTTAATCATCATTGAGAATTGTCCAATTTTTTGTGATTGGTAAATGTTGTTACCAGCCTTTTTGTGTAGGGCATGATGATATTGAATCTTGCAAATACTTTACCTATTTTGGAGTGAAATGGATTTGAATGTTGAATTGAATTATTAAGTATGTTGGGCAGTGATTTGAATGTTGCTTTATTTTATAGCATGTGGTGATGATTATACCAGTCTTGAGGATTATATGTTGGCCTATTGTGAAGCTGCAGCATGTGTGTGTATGGTCAGGCCTCTAAGTAGGCCAGGCCTAAAAACCAGTCTTGAGGATTGTATTTTGGGTCTTATTTGTTGGTCAGGCTTGTGTAATTATGCTGCAGCATGTGTGTGTGTTTTGAGGTGTGATAACACCATTCATTCATTAACAGTAAAATCCATTACATTAACACAAAAATACATTCACAAATGTAACACAAGATAGCTGCAAATGATAACAAACTATATCAACATTCATTCATTCACATTACTCACATTACTACAACAACACATTACATTACTTCAACATCAAATTACTACAACAACACATTACTCATATTACTCAACTGTACTACAACATCACATTACTCACATTAACCCTTAATTTCACCAGCTGCCCAGGTTCAATTACCAAGTAAACCTCTCACCACAAGAACAACCAAAATCAACAAAATGGCAAAGAACACCCTTCTCTTCAATTTTTTTTTAAATGTTTTTCACCCGGTCAACAGTACTGTTGACCGGGCCCCATGCGCTGTACCGTCGGCCCAAAGTCGACGGTATTGATAAATATTTTTTTTTACTTTTTTAATTCAAAAAGCTGCCGGCATCATTTTTTTTTTTATTAAAAAAATCTGGTCGACATGATTTTTTAATTTTATTATTATATTTTTTTTAAAAGAAAAACGCTGCCGACATCATTTTTTAATTTTTTTAATATTTTTTTAATAAAATGGTCCATTCCCGTCGGCCCAAACCCGACGGGAATGGGCTTTACCGTCGGATTTGGGCCGACGGTAAAGCTAGCCCATTTTTACCGTCGGCCCAAAGCCGACGGTAAAACCCTTTACCGTCGGGATTGGGCCCGACGGAAATAATTGGGCCTTTACCGTCGGCCCAAATTGACGGGCCCGACAGTAAATGCCCAATCTCTTGTAGTGGAAACTATTGTAAGGATCTAATTCAGATAAGATTAAATGCATAAGTTGGGAAAAGAACATGCTAGCTCCTATTGGGCTTTCATTCTATCACAAAAGATTTCGGTAAATAATTTATTAATATGAATGCAAGCAGCTAAAATTAAGAAGTTCAGTTTGGTGTGAAATTAAAGTATTGTGCCTTATTACAAGAGCAAATTGCTCTTTGCATAAATAAGAGTGATTTTGACCTTTATGATGAAAAGTGCCTTTGATCTTTTTGTGCAAGAAATACTATCAATATAATATTGGTGGGTTGTTTCACGTTTCACCAAAATGGAAAAAATGTTGACCACGCTAATTTCCATATAACAAAGAAGCTGAGTTTTATACATATAACAAAAGAAACAAGAGTTATATACATGTACGTATATATATGTTACACTAGACCACGTGGCAAGTAAGTAGAAGCCAAAAAAAAAAACCTCTGCCTAAAGGTCTCTAAAGAGAAAAACAAATAAATAAAAGAATGAAAAAGTAGTGTTTTGTTCTTCAACCCTAGCTCACATTTTCATTTCTATCTTTCTCACTCCCACAAGAGGTAAGCAGCCATGTCCCCCTTTTTCAATTTTTTTTTCCTTTCTTCAGCTGCTATATATTGCCTTATTTTTGTTTCTTAATTAATTAATCCGATTCTTGTTGGTTTGTTATTTGACTTTGTTAGATTATTAGGTGTCTCAAAAACATGCCTTTGGTTGTTGAATCAAAGTTTGTATTTTTCTGTTTTTGAGAAAATGTTAAATATTAGCTAGGTGTTGCATGTCTTGGAGAAGAGCTTCACAATGATTTAGGAGGAACAAACCTTAGCTAGCTTAATTCTTTTTGTGTGGCTAGTTCTAGTAGTATATATATGGGAAAAAGGCAGATAACCCCCTAAACTATTGCCTCGGTTGCATGTTACCCCCCAACCTTTGTTTTCGAGCAGTGTCCCCCCCAAACTTATTTTTCAAAAGTATTCCACTACCTCTGTACCAGAGGAAAAACAAGATAAAAAGGGTAAAAATGATGTTGAGAATGGAAAACTAGGTAAGGAGGGAATCATAATGACATGCAGCTTCTGTCTGGCTTTGGGTCACAATATTAGAACCTGTAATGTGAGGAAAAGTGACCCTCTGGCTGTTGCCAAGAGGAAGAGGAAAACCAATGCACAACCCCCAGACAGGCCCAAACCCAAGAAGGTATTGTTGCTTAAATTTTGCATTTGAGATTTTTAATTTGTGTGTGTGTTGAATTGCTTCAATATTGTTGTTGTTGCAGAGGGATTACAGCAAAAAGATGGAACCTCATGCTCCAGTACTTGATGAAAGAACAATGGCTGGTTTTGCATTTGCTGGAGCAACAGCTGCTAGCGCAAATGGTGGACATGGGTCTGATTTTGCTGCAGGAATTAGTGGTACAATTGCCACTCAGTGTTCACAAAATAATCAACCAGCTTTGAGAATGAGAAAAAGAAGAGGAAAGAACAAGGTAATGTATTACTCAATGAATTGGTATTAAACTGGTGGATTGGTATTAAACTCACTGGATTGGTATTAAACTAATTATTTGAGACTTCAATATGTAGGTAAATCCAAGTCAGACCACCACCCCTTCAATTGCACCAACCTCAAGCAACCTGCCTGATTTGACAACACAACAAGCCAACCTGCATGTATGTATGGGAAAGAAGAAGGTTGTTGAGACTCCATCAAACACTAACATGCCAACTGGTTCAAGTGATGCAAGTGGTACAAGTAATGTGACATCATCTATGCCACTTGAGCATTCAAGAAAACAGTTCAAGCCACCAAAGAAGGTTGTTGGTGTTCCAAACAGGAAGATACAGAGCATGGTGACAGAGACTGGAGAAGACTATTTCTTTTAAAAATGCTGGTTTGAATTTTAAGGGTGAAGTAGATAAGATTTGTTAATCATCATTGAGAATTGTCCCATTTTTTGTGACTGGTAAATGCTGTTACCAACCTTTTTGTGTAGGGCATGATGATATTGAATCTTGCAAATACTTTACCTATTTTGGAGTGAAATGGATTTGAATGTTGAATTGAATTATTAAGTCTGTTGGGCAGTGATTTGAATGTTGCTTTATTTTGTAGCATGTGGTGATGAGCATAACTGAGTGAAATTGATGATGAAAATGAATATGAGAAAGGAAGATGGGTGGAATAAATAAAAACAAGAAAAAATTAGAAATATAAAGAACTCACTCGAAAGCAATAGAAACAAATTGATGGGAATGAATATTTTCGTTCTCAATGTCGACAATGGGATTGGATTTTGGTTCCCGATGCTGACAATGGGAACGAAATCTTGTTCCCATTAGTAAACGGAACCAAAATATTCGTTCCAACACAATGGGAACGAATATGGGAACAACTAATTTCGATCCCATTTCTGGAAATGGGAACTTAGAAGTGGTTCCCAACAATGGATTCCAACTTTTCGTTCCCATAAGATTTTCGTTTCTCTTGCTAGTAAATTTCTATAAATACCCCACCCCACTTGATTCTATCCCACACAAAAACATACAACACTAAATTACTTTCCTCCATCTTCATATATATCTTCATATCTTCACCCATATCTTTATCAACATCTTCATCCATCTTTATCAACATCTTCATCCATCTTCATCAATATCTTCATCCATCTCATTATACATTTACACCTATTGTATTGTTTATATTATAAATTATTAATATTACACATTTTTCCTATTAAACATCTTTAACTCCTTAAACAAATAATTGATATTCGAAGAATACAACAAATTAAATTTAGTTACACTATTAAAATTAATAATATTGGGACAATTAATATCATAAAACGAATTTATAACATTATAACAATTAACTAATCATTTCATATTCAAATTCTGATTTTGAATGAAAAAGTACATCCACTTTTTTTAAAATATTCAAATTCGGATTTTGAATGAAAAAGTACCGCCACTTTTTTTTTAAAAAAAATTAAGTAAGCAATGGGAACGAATATCTTGGTTCCCTTGTCGCTGAACATGGAGCCCCCCACTTGAGCAAGGGAACCAAAATGTTGGTTCCCATAGCAGAATAGCAGGTCTCCACCATAAAGCAATTGATACCAAATATTCGTTCTTATTGAGCAATGTGAACAGATTTCTGGTTCCCTTGATGGGAACGAATTATTAGGTTTCCATGTGCAATGGGAACCAAAATTTTCGTTCCATGAGCAATCGGCCACAAAAGAAATGGGAACAAAGCGTTTGGTTCCCACAATTCGTTCCCATTGGCCTTTGAGAACGAAAGTAGGGGCAATTTGAACTAAATTTGGGATTCCCGTTGTGGCTATTTCTTGTAGTGATATAACATGTATAAAATTTAAAAAGCATCTTGCATCGACATTTTTCATTAGTTGAACCCGACTATAAAGTGCATAGTACATAATATACTTACATTTTAATTGAACAAAAAGGCAAATATACGTTTTTTCGCATATTGGAAGAAGTACGGCATCTTATCTTACTAATAATTAAGGAGAATTGTGCAATGCATATTGGAAGTTGGATTACACGTTAATTAAAGATACAAAACACGTTTGTTAATAAGAATAAGTTTAACAAATTATTAAATTGCAAACTTTTCCAACCCGTAATAAATTGTGCAACTTGACTCCGATAAGTTAGTTGAAAGTTGAAACAGTTAAAAGGAGTTCAATATAATTAATTTTTTTTTTTGATGAATCGTTAATTTATTATATATAGTTGGCAGATGTTAGGTTGCATGTCCTAACTTCCTAAGTGGGTTCATGTCGGTAAGAACCTTCGATATCAGTCATATCCAATTATCCACTATCGTTGTCGTATTCTTATGTGGCTCTGAACATTTTTTTTATTTTTTTTTATTTTTTTATCTATGTTACCATTATTTGTGGGGAAATAAATTATCTGGATTGTTAAGAAATATTAACAAAGGTAATTTAAAACACCATCAATTACATTTATCATTTATAGCTGTATTTATCATTTATAGTATCAGCTGTAATGTGGTCATGAATAACATTCACAATAAATTATTTGTTATTTAACCAGGACACTCCAACGAAAATAAGAAGTTATATACCAACTAACACTATAGTGTACCACCTTTTATTTTGTATGTAACAGGCCCAATTTCTTATTTATTTACTCAAAAGGCCCAAATTTACAGCCAGGGCAAAGCTAGAAATTTTGATTGAGGAGGGAGGGGAAAATAATGTAACCTATTCGAATGAATTGGAGTATTTTTATCAATGGTAAATATTTACTTTACTATATTAAATGTAACGCATAAGAGAAAATGCAAATATACCAGTAGGATTACTTAAAGTCAAATTATTATATCGTTGAGAAATAAAAATAAAATAAAAAAAATATTTATGCACAAAAAAGAACTGAAAGTTTAATCAAAACACTAAAATATACGAAATTATACTTTAAAACATATATTCCCATGTGATTACATATGCGCGTAATTGATCAAAATCTAGTCGGTTAAAAAAGAGGGTTTCAAATCTCGCAAGGATAGACTTGGTACTATGCCTTCTAGGTTTGTCACACATGGTTAGTCTAATGTGTTTGCCATGTTGACGAAGTTTGCAGTTCGCTTATCTAATTCGCACCTAAAGAATAGCGATTGCGGCTTTTTACGTCTTAAAAAAAGTGATGAAACTTACTAAAAAACTAAACATTCATCCATAAGCCCAATAACCAATAGGCACCATCATATTCAGCCCACTATACTCTCTCTTATAACCACTATTTTCACTTATTCTTGTTTTGTTTTTCCGGATATGGCAATGGCAACTCCACTCGCCACACAAATTTCAAGCAAGTACTCTACACTTTCATCTATCCGCAGACCAAATAACCCATTAACAAACAAAACACCACCATCTCGACTTCACCTTACGACGTCGTTTAGGAAAATCCCTCGAGTTCGAGCTTCCAAACAACTACCAACAGAAGAAGCCAACGGTTTTTCCCAGGTAAGTCACGTGCCAACCTATGATGTTTTTTTTTTTTTTTTTTTCTTTAACTTTGTAAGCAACTTGTATTAGTGAGTAGTGACAATGTGATGATTGTACCCAGGAGGATTTGAGTTATTTGGTGAAGCTGGGAGCTGGCTCTGTTGCAGGTGCTGCTGCGATTAAGTATGGGAGCATTGTGTTCCCACAGATTACGCGGCCGAATATTGTCGAGGCGCTGGTTATTATATCCGCTCCGGTTGTCGTTGCAGTCGTGCTTTTGATCAAGCAAACTCGTGCCGATTGATAGAACATCGACGAGGAATTGGAATCTTTTCATTCCATGTCAGGCTCTCAATTTTCTGCAAGAGTTGTTGTATACTGTAAAATTGTCACAATGTATCCTCAACAGTGTAATACGTGATAGAAATTATAGATGAATATTATTTAAATATTAATTTCTAGTATTTTAATTAGCATTAAGTAGTAATTTAATAATTTGGTAAGTTTAGTAAGTTATATTATTGCTTTTATTAAGAACTCTAGTTTTGGTAGGTTTTTGTTACTTAGCCTATAAATATAAGGTTAAGGGTTTATTATTAGACAGTTGATGATTATTGATATTGAATTGCCGATTGCAATTGTTATCTCCCTCTAGTTCGATATTCTCTTCTTATTCTTCTAATTCTTTCCCTCATCCCCTCTAAAATCTGAAATTTGGGAATTAATTCCCCATCTCTATCAAATTGGCACCAGAGCCATTCGTATCCTTTCTTTTTTTCCGCTGCGTCTGTATTTCAGTTAAAGTAATCGAGTTTTAGCAAAAGAAAAAAATTTCCGAGTCAGTTTCAGTATTTTTGGTAGTTTAGGGTTTTGATTTGCAATTTCATAAAAAAAAAAAAAAAAAAACTAAGCAGGTTCCTCCGCCGCCATCACCGGCCTGTTATCGCCGCTGTTCGCGTCCACCGCCGTCCATCGCCGTCATCTTCCCAAATCCGCCACCTCCAGTCCACGAGAGCCAAAGGCGTTCGTTTCCGTTGCTGAACCACCGCGGTTCCCGTCAATCACAAAATCGGCCGGAGTTCGTTTCACGCCGCCGCCACCCCGTGCGTTTTCCGCCACCATCACCGCCGTTCACGCCCACGTTCTCGCCACCAGCCCCACCAGCCCGCAATTACTGCAAATTGTCGCTGTTCCACTGTGCGAGTCAATCGGCTATTCCAGTGAAGAAGAAGATAGATTATTGCAACCTCAGTCCTTTTGGGTTATTTGCAGTTTCATCCTTAAGTTGCTGATATCCTCATATTTGACCTGCAATTAATTTTGGTTACAGGTGATGTAGAGCCAGTTAAAGCCTAATTTTGTCGAGGAAGCGGGCTGCCTGGATTACAACAAAAATTTGGTCGGTTCATATTATCGGTAAAAGTTTATTCTTTTTATTGATTTTAGGACTTTTAAATTTTTGTTGGCAAGTTTTGCATGACCGTTACAAGATCAATGATGGATAAGAAACTTGAAGAATTATGTAGTATGATTGAAGCTATGAATGGTAGGATTGAATCAATGAGTGGTACAATTCAATCAATGCGGGATGAATTCAATGAGAGGATCACAACATTAGAGACTAGTTTTAATAGTAAATCGGATGCTCATGTGTCTCAATGTCAAAATCCAATTAGTAATTCTACACCATGTCCGAATAACGGTAAAGGAATCCTACCTAAACCTGATATTCATTACAAATAGAGATCTGTAGGAACTTCTTATGACGGGAATGGTAGGAACATGAATGTTGAGCATAATCAATATAACCGTTATCTTGATGACCATGGTGATGTTCAGTCTTACCAACATAGAGATGGGTACGTGGGTAGACCTAGTAGACATCAACCACCTCGAGATGATCCTTATGACATAACTAGAAAGGTTAAGGTTGATATCTCTGATTTTGATGGGAAACATGATCCTACTGTCTTTGTTGATTGGCTAGATTGTTTGGAAGATTATTTTGATTTTTATGGCATGACTGATCGTCATAAAGTCCGATTTGCACGAATGAAGTTAGTTGGGTCTGCTAAGAAGTATTGGCAAAGTATTGTAAGAGAAGTTGAGCTAGCTGATGAACCACCTATTGTTTTGTGGGAAGAGATGAAACATAAATTGAAAGAAAAATATTTTCCTTCTTTTTACAAAAGACAAATGATGGATGATTGGTTAAACTTAAAGCAAATGTCCTCACGTGTGGCTGAATACTTTGATCGGTTTGAAGATTTGAGACTTAGGTGCAAAGTTAGAGAAGAGCATTGGGTCACTGTGACTCGATTCATTAATGGCTTGCGGGATGATCTTCAAAGGGATGTGAACTTACATGCGCCAGGCACTTTACTTGATGCTTATCAAAAGGCATTAGAGGTTGAGCAGTACCACAAATCTTCGTCTGCATACGGATCACAAGTTGGAGAGTCTAAACAAACCAAGTCTGTCAGTTTTCAACAGTCTAATCGAGAAAGCTCAGGATCTTACTCTTCGGTAGTGTGCCATAAATGCCATGAAAGAGGTCATATTGCTTCCCGATGTCCGCACCGTGCATTGTTGGTTTCACATGAGACCCACAAAGATGAAGAAGAGATACTTGTGGAATCACTTGAAGAAGATGCCACTATGGAGGGTCAAGATGATGAAAGTGGGACACAATCTCGGCTTAATCTCCTGAATCATCACCTTATGGCACCAACTATAGACTCTAATTTGTTGAACTTGCCTTCAAATTTTAATGAGAGTCCTACTGTCAATATTAAGAATTTAACTTCTTATCGTGATAATTGGCCTTCTTATTTTTATGCTAGTGTTTCAGGGAGTTCCACAACTTCTTCAAGTTTAGTGCCTACACTGTCTCCTACATCACCCCTATCCTCGGAGGCAAATCCTGGTGGTCTCATTGATGGACGTCAAGACTATCTTGTTCGTTGGAAGGGTCGCCCAAAACCCGATGATTTGAGTTCCATTGAAGATTCAAGAATGGCGTTCTCCAAACTCTCCGGGGGCGAGTTTTTTCAAGCCGGGGAGAATGATAGAAATTATAGATGAATATTATTTAAATATTAATTTCTAGTATTTTAATTAGCATTAAGTAGTAATTTAATAATTTGGTAAGTTTAGGATTCTAAGTTATATTATTGCTTTTATTAAGAACTCTAGTTTTGGTAGGTTTTTGTTACTTAGCCTATAAATATAAGGCTAAGGGTTTATTATTAGACAGTTGATGATTATTGATATTGAATTGCCGATTGCAATTGTTATCTCCCTCTAGTTCGATATTCTCTTCTTATTCTTCTAATTCTTTCCCTCATCCCCTCTAAAATCTGAAATTTGGGAATTAATTCCCCATCTCTATCAATACGATAGCAGCATTTTGGTTTCGTTTTCAAGATGTTTAGGCCGTTACCAAAACCAATCTGAAAAATGTATGGATGAAGTGTCTTGACCTTGACCATTTCTCGATCTGTTTGTGTCATCCTTATTTCGAGAGTATTGCCTCTTCTAAACCCGAGATACAAAGTTCGGCCTAACTTTACAAAATCGAATATGTCTAGTTTGGTGCATATCAATAAAAATGTGATTCACCACCATTGAGCACAACCAAATTCTACATACAAACAACACATATTTTGCTCAAAATTTTGAAAGTGCAGAATCAACCAACTCCATGGCATTCTGCAGGGACCCAGGCTGCTGAAAAGTATACAACGACGAGAAGCACGGAAAGAATCCGAAGAGGCCTTACTCGCACCTGCTCAAATATGCATCCCACCCTTGAAGCCGGTACTCTCGTGCTGACTCCGCAGGGTTTGCTGCCTTAATAATTCCTCGTCCAACGATTATGATGTCACTGAATCTCTCTGAAATTACCTGATTCATTCACAAGAAAAATATGGAGAACTAACTCAACAAAACCCACAAACACCAGTTTTTCGTATAATTCTCTGCGCTATTTGATGCAACATTGCAACTTATGACAAATGAAAACAGAAATACAGTAGGGATGCAAATGTAACTTACAGAATGTGGTGTGTTATATTGTTGACCCAATGCATCTCCGCCTTTTACCATTTGGACACCAGGTGTCGCATGAATAAGGGAGGGGCCTCCTGGTCCACTAGGCCACGAAGCAGGATTGACAGATATGAAGCCGATAACAAAATCTGGGTGCTCTTCTGCAATTCTCACAGCTGCAGCAGTGTACTCATCCTTGGCAAAGTTACCGGATGAACTCATTTCTGCAAGCAGCAATAGACCTCTGCCTCGTGGTAAACCCTATCAATGACGGAAAATTTGTAATAAAAAACGGCATGATAACTTTTAGTATTCTTAAAGCTTAAGCTAAATCGAGAGCAAGTCCACACCTTTGACTTTAAACCATCCACAATTCCCGGACCTGAAATAATATGTGCGTTTACTATATCAGCCCAGTCCAAAATATGGAAGATACCTCTGTACAAAAATGAGATATCTTAAAGGAAGCAACATTAGAAATCTTGGCGGAAAATTTTGGAAAAACGTCTCACCCTTCATACTGCATGGCAACCGTGTTACCAATGTCAGCAAACTTACGATCTTCAAAGATCAAGAAATTATGTTTCTCTGCAATCTTCACAAGGTAAGCACAATTAGCATTTGGCAATTGCCCACATTCGCTTTTTCAACAGATAGACTCTATCGACTTAAATCTTCACCACAACAAGGTAAAAAGCAAACTTGAAAATCTTTAAGATGTGATGATAGGCTTGACCATATGAGGAATGAACTATGATGTTATCTTCTATTTGCCAGTAGTAAGAAATACATGTTAGAAGAATGCGAATTAAGATCTATACGTGATGAAGAGTAATCTGGGCGAGGGGGTACTTTATGTCACAAATCTTCGGCTTGCAGTTATTGCCATATATAAAGTAGAAGAAGGCATAACGAAGGGATATACCGAGCGAAGTCTAGTTCCAAAATCTGCAGTGAAATCAGGCAATATATCCACATGGGTTTTTAACATGCAGATCTCGGGTCCAACCTGTAGAATATAAAAAGGGGTAAAATATTCAGGAACATCACTAGCAGGAAAGTACAGTTTTAAGATTTACAACTTGTCCATCATAAAGAGATATCTAGAAATCACTAGTTTTTTTGGAATATAATCAGATGAATAAACATCTACATGAACATAGAACAAAAGTGAGGACCATCGGCTTGCAACTTCAACTTTGTTTGCGAACAGCCCTTGAATTAGACTTTTAAAAGAGTACTGAAAGATTGATATGCTCCGTATATCAGCTCCAAACTTTTCTTTGCTCATTGTTTATACAGATATTTATGAACTCCCTTCAAAGTAACGGCGAGCCTACTGTTCTTTCACTCTTTGAATCTAAACTGTCAGGAATAGACAATAGTATCACCCAGAGAGATGCTCTCACTTTGTTTCAAGATATATGCTCTTACTCACAATGAAAGTAAAGGAGCAGTCTTTATAAGGAATCAACTCTAAAATACGTCACATAAGCAAAAACATGATCTCTTGAGATTTATACAGAGTCAACTCCTAGCAGCCAGTATCTCACTGTAGCAGTCGATACTCTAGTAATATCATTCACATTTATTTTCATGGAAGTGTCGAAACCAGCATTCTTTTGTAGAAAAACTGATATTCTTTGTATACTGGTTTCTAGCTCTTTTAAACTCCATGTTGCAATAGATATCAAGAACACCCAGTATTTAACTGTTGGGATTATAGAAATTATCACTTAAGACATGCTATGATTTTGTTTTCGCACATAGGCTCCTACGACAAGACTTCACTTAAGAAGTACAGGTGAAATCTATAAGGAATTAGCCTCTATGAAGACCACAGGCAGGAGCTTTAATGGTTTTTATAGGTTCAACTCTAAGCAGCCAGTATTTCACTACGGCTGTCGACTCCCGCAAGTTCATTCACATGGCCTTAACCTCAGACATCATACACATCCATATACTTACACTAGCTGACATGCATATAACGAGATCGAGGTGAACCATAGTATAAAAATCAAACAAAATTCAGAAATTATTCCATCTATCCCACCTTGTCTGCAATCTCAAGCAACTCAGCAGCAGTGGCAACATCAGCAGCCAAGCACAAGTTACTCTCTTTCTTCACCATTATCTCAAACAACTTCTTCCCAGTCGCGTTTTTCGCCATCTTCGCCCTCTCTCCATACGAAACTCTATCTCTACCCTTCTTCTTCCTTCTCCCAGCCAACATCGGCACTGACACCTTCTGATTCTCCTCCAAGAATCTCGCAACCATCCTCTCCGTCTCCTGCGAAACTCTCCCATTCTCCTTCAAAATCCTCACCATCTCACTCAACCTCACCATCGAATGCAACGCGATCCCATTCTCTGCCAAATTCTCCCTCCCTCCCTGCTCCCTGTCAATCAACACGACAGCGTCCGTAACCTTCAACCCTGCCGCACGGAGCGGTTCCGCTGTTTCCAAAACGGAGGTTCCGCTCGTAACAAGATCTTCCACGATGAGACAGACCTGTTAAAGTCAGTCAAAGTTGTTATTAGTTTCCATCTGTATTTTAAATTTCAAATAGTTTCTCGATATCCTCCATATTTTAAAATCTCGACTGTATCTCGTAAACTCCATAAACATAACTATTGGAACAGACATTAATAAAACAACTCACGTTCATCGAATTCTGATAAGCCTAATCGAGGCGAATCACGCCTTCGATAGTTCCTCGACATCCGCATTCTAAACTTCAATTGTATCTCGTAAATTCTATAAACGCAAATACCAATGCAGACATTAATAAAACACAATTCACGACGAGACCTACTCGAGGCGAATCACGCCTTCGATAGCTCCTCGATGTCTGTACTTTAAATCTCGATTGTACCTCGTGAACTCTATAACGTAACTATCATGACATACATTAATAAAACAAACCACATTTATCCAATTCTCACACGAGACCTAACCGAGGCAAATCACGCCTACGACAAGTCCTCGATATCCGTATTCTAAACTTAGATTGCATCTCGTTAACTCTATAAACGTAACTACCACTACAGAGATTAATAAAACACAATTCACGACGAGACCTACTCGAGACTAATCACGCCTTCGAGACCCTCGGATATTCGCATTTCAAACTTCGATTACATCGCGCAAAATCTATAAACGAAACTACCACAACATACATTAACGAAACAATCCACATTTTTTGAATTCTCACGACACGAGACCTCACCTGATTTACGCGAACCACACCTTCGATCTCCTTAGACGTCCCGTAGTCCTTGACCTCCTTCCGTCTCATGACCATCGGCGTGTCGGAGAAGGCGGAAATGCACGGGGCGATGGGGACAGCGGAGTAGGGGACGCCGCACACGACGTCGTAGTGGTTGGTTGGCGGCACGGTGGAGATTAGGGTTTGGGAGATCTGACGGAGGAGGGGAGGGTGGGAGATCATGAGGCGGAGGTCGATGTAGATTGGGGAGGCGATGCCGGATTTCAGCTTGAAATTGCCGAATTTCACGGCGGAGATGTCGTGGAGGTGTACAATTAAGGATTCCATTCTCGCCGGAGTTTTGTTTCTCCGGTGGGTGGTGGTGATGAGTGTTTGGGGTTTTAGCTGAAGTTGTTGGGGGTTAGGGGAATTGCGGAATTGGTCCTTTAAGTTTTGAGATATCATAAAATAACCTCTACTAGTTTCTTAAATCTTAACTTATGAATGTAACTTTGTTTATTAAAAAAAGGAAGTCTATTTTCACAATTATGAATTTTGGGTAATCATGTAGTCTTTTTGTCAATGAACTAAATATGGTTTTAGCTTTTAACCATGGATAAAGTTTTTAAATATCTTCTCAAGTATCCACATGTTATTTTTGGATCTATCGAAACATACAATCCTTTTAATCTTTTACGTTTACTGCAGTTACATCTTTTTATTATTCTTTAAAAAACTATATTTACGTCATTACGTGATTTGTTTTTTATTTTTTTTAAATGCAGTATGATGATTTCAATATTGCGAAATTTTCTAGTATTCAAGAAAGCAAAACATACATTAAAATCGAGATCTGAATTCTATATCACCCATGGATTTTAGTTCATTTGAGATTACCTATAAGAAGACACAACTTCTATTGTCCATCTCCATGCGACTGTTCTAACACATTTGACCTTGCTTGCTATTAGGTAAATCTTTTGCTTATTGTAGCCTAAAATTTTGAGGTTATATATTATGCCCTTAAAAATAGGTAGTCCCTTTTTTGTGTCCAAAATTTTGAGGCTATATATTATCATATTATGTCATGAAGAAATCTGCTAAGTTTTCCTAGTTTCTTTTTTTGTGTCTACTTTCTTAGGAGACAATTATAATTTCTCAAAAACTACCAGTTTATTGTTAAAAAATGTGCCAACATAATCTAATAAAACTAGTCTACTAAAACATGGTTATATATATTTACAAAATTACTAACAAAGTACATTTACAATCACAAAACTAGTGCGATATTCGGGGACGTGAAAGAACTTTTGGTTAATTTGGTAAAAATTTAAAAGATGATTATTTGAGTATAAACTATATAAGGACCAAAACATTATATTTACATTTCTTTTAAAACATTTGAATTTTGACACTTTAGTGCCTTCATGCCTGTGCTTTAATCACGTGCCCCACACGTGACAGTCGAATATTCCTCCGGCAACAACACATCACTACCCACCACCAAAACCTCTGCTCTCAAGACTCAAATCATATGATCCAACACTAAAATCAAATTATTAAAAAAAAATCCCCCAAAGGCCCAAACCCTAATCCCGATCCCGGTTAGGGTTCATCAATTCCTCACAAACCCATGAAATTAACCTGATTTCATCACCTGGGTCGCTAATGGATTTCACCGAACTGGAAGCAATCGAGGGTTTGCGTTGGTCGTGGCACTCATGGCCCACATCCAAGCCCGAGGTCACCTCCCTCGTGATCCCTCTCTCCATCATGTGCACCCCACTAACCCCCTTCACCGAGCTCCCGATCCTCGGCTACACTCCCATCACCTGCGCCCAATGCGCCGCCGTTTTGAACCCTTACTCGCGTGTCGATTACGCGTCGAAGCTCTGGGTTTGTCCATTTTGTTATCGTCGTAACGTGTTCCCGAAGTCGTATGCTCATATTAATGAGAATAATATACCGGCCGAGCTTTTTCCGACTTATAGTACTGTTGAGTATCATTTGAGTTCTGGGTCGGGGGCGGGGGTTAGTAGGAGTGGGAGTGGGCAGATGGGGTTGAGATCGAATAGTAGCTCGTTCTCGAGTGTTTCCGCGTATTCAGGGGTGGGGGTGGATTGGGCTGGGGGAGGGGGTGGAGGTGGAGGTGGGTATGGGGCTGGACCGGCTTTTGTGTTTGTGGTGGACGGGTGCTTGTTGGAGGAGGAGCTTGTGGTGTTGAAGAGGGAGCTGTTGCACGTGGTTATGAGTTTACCGGAGAATGCTTACGTGGGTTTGGTGGTTTTCGATGGGATGGTGAGGGTGTATGATTTGGGATTTGTGGAGTGTTTGAAGGTCGTGGTTTTTCATGGCGAGCGCGAGGTTTCATCCGAACAGGTATTGTGTGGAAGAATAGTGGTTATAGTTACACTCGTCATTTTGTGCTTTTTGTGGTTAATTATCGTCTAATACATTATGTTGACGGTTTCTTGTCTTTGGATTGGTATATAGAGTCATGGCCTTTCCGTTGTGTGTGCCTTTGGTATATACCTTAAATGATTTGCCGCATCTAAATGCTTTGATGAGCTTCTCGACTTATTTGTCGTTAGATTTCATACCTTTTACTTAAATATGTGTTGGTTTGCGAACTAATTGCTAACCTACCATTCTCAAGTGTGATTGCAATTAATAATGATTTGCTTCTCTTTTCGTCAAATATGTGCTTTTAACTGGTGCAAGCTGTTGATTTGATAAGCATTGCATGTTTTATTAGTGTTTTCGAGTCGGGCATAGTCTTTATGATCTGGTTGGCTATGAAATTAGTTTTTGAATTGCAAGTTTAGCTTAAGTAGCTGCGTCAGGGGTTTGTAAACGTGTTATAGTATATTACTTACTGTAGCTTATACCGAATAAGGCGTTCAATGAACTATGTCTTTAGCCTGATAATCTTTCTTCAGTTATTTGATTTATATAACTTGGCAGATCAATAACTATGAAGTGTATGAAGAAAATGTTAGCAACTTAACCATTCCAACTATTTCTTCACCTCACATAGATGTGGGACATGTTTCCCAGTTTTTTGTTAAGACTTCGTGGTTTCTTGTCTTAGGTCATGGATTGGTGGTGTTGGAGTTCCATGGAACTGTGATTTACTAGGTTTTGCCGAGGATATAATATTTTATTTTGAGATCAAGAGTTACGAGTTGGCTTTGGATGGGGGGTTTGAGCGTGAGCATTAGAAGTAAGGGCATCATGGATGTTGGTCGAAAATTCAACTAAAGTCTAAACCTTATAGCCTTTCTGTTTAGGGGCAGAAGTATTCCCCCCTCTTTTCGTGTCAGTACTTGATTTGCATTTTTGTTTTAGGTTTATTGTACCACGGGACTACGTTATAGAGTTTAGTTGATATGTCTTAGGAGCATATCTGAAATTTGAACTGATTTGAAGGCAATTTAATAAAAATACTTTAATTACGTTGCTATAGAACTTAAGGAGTAAACAGGAACGCTCTACTCAAAATCGAAAGTAGTAGAAGATGAGATCATTTGTCACTTGATGCCATTGTTGTTTGGTTCATATAGCAATCCCCTATTAATTGTGGGCTAGAGGCTTAATCCTTGTTGATGCTGCTGCTATTTGATTTGCTTGATTCTCGTTATGATAAAGTTAACCATATTCTTACCTACCATGTTCTCAGGTCAAACAAATGCTTGGACTCAATAACATGAAGCTCTCTCCTGGAAAGGCATCATCACTACAAAAACAAGGGTTCCTTTTGCCAATTTCCGAATGTGAGTTCAACATCACTACAGCGATTGAAGACATTCATTCTTCGTCTTTGGCCAAGGTAGGACATCGCCCACAGCGGTCTACAGGTGTTGCTATATCAGTAGCTGTTGGACTTATTGAAGGATGCAAGATAGATACCGGTTCTCGTGTTATGGTCTTCACATCAGGACCTGCAACTATCGGCCCTGGAATGATTGTTAAGTCGGATCTTGGCAATGCAATTAGAACACATCGAGACCTCAATAATGGTTATTCTTCCTACTATAGAAAATCTAGTGAATTTTACAAGCAAATTTCTCAAAGATTATCCGATTCGTCTATCATTCTTGACCTCTTCGCCTGCTCTCTCGATCAGGTTGGAGCAGCCGAGTTAAAAGTCCCCGTAGAAATTTCCGGTGGGTTCATGATGTTAGGGGAGTCGTTTGAGTCGGAGCAATTTAGAAAGTGCTTGCGTCAAATGTTTGAGCGGGATGAAGATGGTAATTTAAAAATGTATTTTGATGCAACCATAGAGATTGTGACGACCAAAGATGTGAAAATCTGTGGAGCCCTTGGTCCTTGTATTTCTACGCAAAACAAGAATGAGTCAGTGAGCGACAAAGTTATTGGTGAAGGCGGTACGCACATTTGGAAACTCGGTACACTCACTGGAAAAACATGCATAGCTTTCTTCTTTGAAGTGTCCAGTGAACATAAAGCTCAACCCAGCTCTGCCTTTTTTATACAGTTCATAACACGATACAGATTCAGTAACATGGGGCTCCGGAAAAGGGTGACTACTGCTGCAAGAAGGTGGGTTGGGAAAAACTCACCGGAAATTGCTGCGGGATTTGATCAGGAAGCAGCGGCTTCAGTTATGGCTAGACTTGCTAGCCACAAGGCAGAGAAAAATTTCGCTCAGGATGTCGTCCGATGGCTAGATAAGATGCTGATACAGTTTGCCGCTAAATTTGGGGACTACGTGCAGGAAGATCCATCTTCCTTTCGTCTTTCCTCCAGTTTCTCCTTATTTCCGCAATTCATATATTATTTGAGAAGATCGCAGTTCATTGATATTTTCAACAGCAGTCCGGACGAGACAGCTTTTTTCCGTTTAATGTTAAATCGCGAAGGGGTGATAAATTCTCTTATCATGGTCCAACCTACCCTTTTCCAATATTCGTTCGACGGCCCGCCCGTCCCGGTGGTCTTGGACGTATGCTCTATCTCCCCAGACGTGATTTTGCTTTTCGATTCATTCTTTTACGTCGTGATTCATTATGGCTCTAAGATTGCACAGTGGAGAAAACTTGGTTACGACAAGGACCCCATTCACGAGAGTTTCAAGAAGCTTCTAGAAGCTCCAGAGCTCGATGCGGAACAGTTGGTGGCTGATAGGGTTCCAGTTCCCAAACTCGTTAAGTGCGACCAACATAGCAGCCAAGCTAGGTTTCTTCTCGCTAAGTTGAATCCATCTGTTACTCAAAACTCGACATATGCAGAAGGCTCGGAGATTATATTCACTGATGATGTGAGCTTGCAAGTGTTTATCGAGCACTTGCAAGCTTTGGCAGTGCAGGGTTAAGATGAGAGTCTTGTTGTACAGAAGAAAACTACTTTATTTTTGATGATGAGTTGAGTTGAGTTGTTGTATAATTGTAATATCAATTGTTGAGCTAAATCAGGAAGTGAATTCTACAATTTGTATTCTATTTGTGCAGTGTATTCCGGCAATAGTATTTCATTTTTGTGGTTAACTCTTTAGAGTCCTCAACTGTTTTTTTTTTCTTTCTTAAACAAGCAAAATGACACCTTACTTAGTACTTACTAAAGATCGAACCAAAGTAGCCAAACATGAAAACTGAAACAAAACTCCCAAAAAATTTAAAAGGGAAATGTACGAAACTTCCAGATTCTCAAATTGCGTCCATATGTCCGAAAATTTACCTTGAGAACAACTGCATATGCAGCCACAATTTTTTGGCAAATGGAATGCACCTGCCTCAACAAATTTGAGTGCCAGTCATTTCGAATTTCGCCACTATCGACCATTGGGAGCTTCAGCTTTTCCCCATCACCTGATTTTCCATCAGATAAGAAGTTTTCCTTCCAAATCCTGCCACCCACTTCAACCTTTAGCCTTTTTCGGTCTCCAGATTCTTCACCAGCAAAGAACTTTTGTGGAATTATTAGACCATGTAAACTATCACGGACCTCACACTGACTGTCCTTAATGCTTCTTGGCACTCCTTGCCATATCGTCTTCCTCCCGTTACCATCAAACTCGAGGCTATGGCTATAGTTCTTTGCCTCCTCATCGCCCCCAATGAGTTGCACAAATACTATACATATTGGTGTCGCTCCAGACTGAAACGTTTCAAAATGTAGGTAAAAATACTGTCCAAAACAACTAATTACCTGCAAATTGCATGAAGCACCTCTTCATTGTATGACTACAAGTAATATAATAAAAGGAAAAAGCAAGCATCCAAGGCAAATGAATAATTTTGTCCTAGAGGAGTGGCAACAAAATTTAGAGTACCACAGGCTTCCATCTGCCATTAGTGTCCTCACGTTTAGTAAACTTTACATAGGTAAAGCTGAAAGTAGGTGCATTATTCATCATGAGGACTTTGTGATAATCTTTCAAATGGCTCACGAGAGATAGAATATCAAGAAGGCTTGACCAACTTGAATCTGGGAATGGACAGTTGTAAGGCCTAAAAGAGCATTGAGATTCATGTTCAAACTTGCTGCAATAGGGCAAGACTCGTAAACACCCATATTTCTGATATTTACATGGAAGCTCAATGGATGCTGCCACCTTCTCCAGTATAAGACATCGAACGTTGTCAAGTTTATGCCTGCAAGTTGGACATTTGTCGTGCACCACCAACTTGCAATTAAAACATAATGGGTGACCATTCGGACACTACACAACGAAAACAAAAAAATGGGATTAAAACAACTCTTATCCTAATATTTAGAAACATAACTTGATAAGTTAATTACCTGATGAATAGGAGGATACACAGTGTTGAAGCACACTGGACACTCTAGCAGTCACATACACTACTCGAGATGGCCACATTAGATTTTACGGCAGGTGAGTCAACGACTTTGAGTTTGGATCGTAATTCATCGCAATCTCCACTCGCCATTATAAGCACCGGCAATTAGTCGTACCTACACAAGATGATTAATATAATAACTTAAATCGAAATTAATCTACAGCTAATTAGAGAAATAAAACATGAACATTAAAGCACGACAAACGGAAACATGTATCTCATCATACCCCTAGGGATACGATACTCTTGCACTTACCTTGTTGTTCGGACTTTCCCGGGGCATCTTGGAAAAAACCTTCAAT
Source organism: Linaria vulgaris (assembly GCA_948329865.1). Lineage (NCBI taxonomy): Eukaryota > Viridiplantae > Streptophyta > Magnoliopsida > Lamiales > Plantaginaceae > Linaria > Linaria vulgaris. The sequence goes on along the minus strand of OX415250.1, from coordinate 125,127,959 downwards.
AGCGAAATCTCAGAGCAGATCCCGCGAGGGCATCTAGGAAAAAATCCCCCGATAGAAAGGTCTCGGAGGAACATACGCCCCATCCTTATTTTAAAGAGGCCTCAGAACGACAAACCAATAGTTCTTATCTCCCTAAAACGGATAAGAACTCCACCCCAAGTTGACTCAGCGACTTGTCCACCAAAGCCCGATAAGCGCTGGCATCCGGGAGCTACATCAGCAACTTCAGCGACACTTGTCCCTAAAAGAATGACCCCTATAAAAGAAGATCAAAAAGGGGAGAAAAGGAGATAGACTGACTTTCCCAGAGAATTAGCGAAAAATCAACATATACTTTCTTCAAACTTGGGCAAGGCGTTCTAACCTATTCCTAAAATTTCCCGAAAATAAATACCATAACACTTAGGTAACTATTTTTTTGGTTTAGTCGTTTTTTTTTTTCTTCTTGTAGAGACCAAAATAAAAGTTATTGACTAATTATTAAGAAGTCTTTTGGTTTCATGAAACACCTTAACTGAATCTGGTCGTAACTAAGTTTTAACTGAAACATCTTATACTATTATAAGATGTTTGATGAAACTACGCCCAAAGAAACAGGCATAGTTAGAAATCTTTTACCATGTGTTGTTATGTTTCTTATGTAACAGTAACTTTAATTTCTGAAACAAAAATAAATAAATAAATGTATGTGTTTACCTGGTACGTGTATAAAACCTAAAACCTATGGAAGAGAAAAAGAAAACGAAGGCGATGAGGAGGTTTAGAAGATTTTGTTTGAGGGTTTATTGATGTCGAATTTGTTTGTAACATTATTTGCATAAATAAGGAGACTTGCGGAACAAACCATAACCTGATTTTCTTTCACTTTTTCTTTTTTTTTTCTTTCAGAAGAAGTAATTTAGTTTTCAAGATCAAAACACACACACACACGCACACACACTATAATATCTGTGTTTATTTAAAGAATATAAATTGAAGTAACATTATATATAGTTAATTTTTTTTTTTTTGAAGGCAATTGCATTAAGCCAGTAAAACAAACCCAACGTGCATTACATCACTTGGAAGAACAACGACACTAACAAAACATACTGAAAATAAACCAAGACACCACTCAAACACAATCTAAAGGGAATTCCAAATTAGAGAACGCATTCCGAGCAATCATGTGTGCATCAATGTTCGCCTCGCGAAACACCCACCGGAAGATAAAGTCTCTTTTGTTTGCGCAAAGCTCTCGAATATCTCTAGCAATATTGAAGTATTCCGCGCCTCCCACTACAAAAAAATTGGGTCTTTCACGACCGCAAAATCGGTCGGGAATAACCCTTCCGCGGTCGGGAAACCGCGGTCGGTGTTGCTTCGGTCGGGAAAAGTTTTCCGACCGCCTTCCGGTCGGCACAGACCTTTCCCGACCGCATTTCCCGACCGAATTATGGTCGGGAAATTACCGACCGATTATTCCGACCGCAAAACGGTCGGAATATTTCCCGACCGCATATCGGTCGGGAAATGCTTGAATATTATTCCCGACCGCTTTGCGGTCGGGATTATATGAATTTTTGTCCCGACCGGAAGGCGGTCGGGACTTTTCCCAATTTTCCGACCGGATAACGGTCGGGCCTTTTTACGCAAATTTCCGACCAATCGGCGGTCGGTATTAGTCTCGACCGCTCGCCGGTCGGGATAAATTTGAATATTAGTCCCGACCGATTAGCGGTCGGGACTAATATTCATATTTATCCCGACCGGCGAGCGGTCGGGACTAATATTCAAAGTAATTCCGACCGACCCGCGGTCGGGACTAATATTCAAAGTAATCCCGACCGGCACGCGGTCGGGAATAATAATCATCAGAACAAAAAAAATAATATTCCGATAATAAATTACCGGAATATTATTTTTTTAATATATTATAATATTTTAAAAACATTATTTAGTATTTTTGTGTTTTAGATGAGCAATTAAATCTTTGATTCATTGCTCAGTCTCAAACACAAAAAAATTAAATAAGTTTTTGATTATTGAGAATTTGAATAAATAAGTGAAAAATTTTAATTTTGAAGTTGAAAGAAAGAAGGTTTTGAAAAAGTGTTTGAAAATGAAAAAACTGTTTGAAAAAATTGTGTGGAGATGAAAAAATGAGGAGAATAATGAAGTGTATTTATAGAAAAAGTTGAAAAATTTTGAAGTTTCGTCAAATTTGGTTTCCCGCCAAGTTTTTCGATTATTCCCGACCGATTATCGGTCGGGAATGTTTATTTTTTTCAAAAATTTCAAAAAACCGCCAAATTTTCAAAACTTTAGCGACCGCATGCCGGTCGAGAATAATATTTAAACTTATTCCCGACCGCATGTCGGTCGGGAATAACTATGAATATTATTCCCGACCGCCAAACGGTCGGGAATAACTTTAAATCTTATTTCCGACCGCATTGCGGTCGGGAATAAGTTTAAATATTATTCCCGACCGTCATGCGGTCGGCAATAATGGTCAATGTCGACCGAAATGCGGTCGGGAATGTGGTTGAATATTATTCCCTACCGCATATCGGTCGGGAAAAATAGTAAATTTTACCTTTTTTCAATCTTTTGGAAAATCTTGATGTGTTTGTTAAGTATAACTATAGAATCTCATTAAATTCATGAATTGCACTATTAGTTAGTTAGTTTAATGTACTTTTAATTATTAAATAATTAGTATAGTTTATCGGAGTATAGGTTAAGTTAGTTTGGAGTGTTACATTTAATAATCATACGTAGTATATAGGAGTTCACAATTGGCGATTAAAATTTGTTACGAACGTTAGTATAGAGAGGCTAATTGTAATATATATATTAACATGTGTTTAACATAATCGTAAGTAGTTACATTATTAGCAACTACATATACTAATCTATTTATAAGTGACAATATGAATAGACGCTTCAAACGATTCATCAACGTGTAACTAAATTTAATGTTTTTTGAGATTTTTAGTAATATATAAGTAATATTGTTTTACTTGATCATTAAATGAACGATTGATCTAAAATTGAGAGCGAAATTGTGAAATTAAGAATATGAATATTATTCCCGACCGCGGGTCGGTCGCCAATAAGTCTAAACCCTAAACCCTAAACCCTAATATTCCCGACCGGGTTGCGGTCGGGAATAACAACGGTTAGTATTATTCCCGACCGCAACCCGGTCGGGAATAACTGTCAGCCCCCCTATAAATACCCCTCCCTATTCCACTTGAGAAATCATTCCAACATTCATCCCTTGTTAAGGTATACACGATTTCCTCTTGTTATAACTGTTTTAGTTAGTTTTTGTCAATGAAGATCGTTTTTATTAACTTTTTTTTAATGTTTCTTTGTTTTAGATATTGCGGTTAATGCAGCGAGGGGCGTGTGTTTGCAAAGAATACTTGATATAAGTATTTTCTACGCTACAACAAGTAAGTATTAATTTCCTTGGCCTCGTCGTACTCGAGTTTTAAAATTTTTCTATAAATGATAAATATATTGATTGGTGAAATTAATTGTAACAATTTAATTTGTTTTTAATTTTCTTAGATTAGAAATGGATTATCGTCCCGATAGATCTTGGATGTACGATAGGATAGATAGTAACACTGGTTATTTGAATCAACATTACGTGGTTGGGGTTCGTGAATTCATACAATACGCATCACAACAGACAGATTACGTAGATCTAAGAAATCGTATTAGGTGCCCGTGCCAGAGATGCAATAATTTAAAGTTTTTGGATCGAAACGTAGTACGGGATCATCTTCATAAGTGGGGGTTTGTGTATCAATATTGGATATGGGTGTTGCATGGAGAGATGGAGAGCGAGGCAGCTACATCATATGTACATGAATCACCGTCTACTAGTATTCACGTTGATAGTCCGGTTCATGCCGATACTTCGTTTAGAGAATTGGTTGTGGATGCATATGGGGGTCGATTTGTTGAGGGAGAGGTGCGCAACGAAGATCCAAGTCCCGAGGCAAAGGAGTTCTACAAATTGATGCAGATGGGAGACCTAAAAATGAACAGTAAGAAGTCGAAGACTGTGCTCAAGTGGTTTGCTGAGTTCTTAACTACCAAGACGATGCACAAAGTAGTTAATGTCGCTTGCGAAAAGTACTTAAGTTTGTCTAAAGATATTATGGACCCAGAGATTGAGGAAATGCTACCGAATACGGTTCCAGCCATGAATAAGATGCTCGCGGGTTTGGGTTTAGGGTACGAAAAGATCGACGTATGTTGGAATTTTTGTTTCTTGTACTACGGCGATAATGCCAACAAGGATCTCACATCGTGTCCGATATGCACGGAAGATAGGTACGAGGCTGGTAGAAAGTCCAGGATCGCAAGGAAGAAATTGTGGTACTTCCCCCTAGGCCCTCGATTACAGAGGTTATTTTATACTGTAGGCACTTCGAGACATATGACTTGGCATTTGAAGTGTCGAGAGTCAACAGATAGAATGATTCACCCAGCTGCAGGCGAGGCGTGGAGACATTTTGATCGTACGTATCCGGACTTCGCATCAGAGCCTAGAAACGTTCGACTCGGCCTATGTACTGATGGGTTCACACCATTTGGGGCATCTGGGAAGAACTACTCATGTTGGCCCGTGTTTGTTACCCCTTATAACCTTCCGCCAGATTTATGCATGCGACCGGAGTTCATTTTTCTGAGCCTTATTATACCCGGTCGAAAGAGTCCTGGAAAGAACTTGGATCTTTTGCTAAGACCGTTGATTGATGAGTTGAATGATTTGTGGAGTAATGGTTTGTGGACATATGACAGCTCACGAAAGGAAAACTTCCAAATGCGAGCGACCCTAATGTGGACTATTAGCGATTTTCCTGCTTACGGAATGTTGTCCCAGTGGAGCACGCACGGTAAGCTGGCGTGCCCTTATTGCATGGGTGAGACAGATTCTTTTACACTAAAGCATGGAGGAAAAGCCTCGTGGTTCGATTGTCATCGTCGGTTTCTACCAGAGGGTCATAAATGGAGGTACAACAAGAAGGATTTCTACAAGGGTAGGGAGGTCCTTGATGCGCCCATTCCAAGGAAGACAGGAGCGCAGATGAGGGCAATTGTGGATAGGCTACGATCGGTTAGATTTGGGGCAAACTCCAAAAAGCTTCCGGGCTTTAACACAACTCATAACTGGTGTCGTCGAATCATCTTTTGGGAACTACCATATTGGTCCACGAACTGGATTCGCCACAATCTAGATGTGATGCATTGTGAGAAGAACTTTTTTGAGAACATCATCAACACGGTGTTGGACGATGCTAAGTCGAAGGACAACATTAAGTCGAGGCACGATCTTAAGTTGTTGACCAACCGTAAAGAATTGTTCTTGAAACCCAGTGGCAGAGGAAGTGAGTACATAAAGCCAAAGGCAAAATATTGTCTTACGAGGGATCAAAAGAAGATGGTGCTTAATTGGCTGACTGAACTGAAGTTTCCTGATGGATATGCATCGGACTTGGGACGATGTGTGCAAAAACAACAAGGAAAATTGTATGGAATGAAGAGTCATGATTGTCACGTCTTCATTCAGAGATTGATGCCCATAGCATTTCGCGAATTCTTGGAACCCGAGATTTGGGGGACCTTAGTAGAGATTAGCCTTTTTTTAAGGCGATTTGCGCGTCAGAGGTGTCGGCCGAAGATATGGAGCGATTGGAGGAATCGTTTATTGTTACCATGTGCAAGATGGAAATGATATTTCCCCCTTCATTTTTCGACTCTATGGAGCATTTAGCCATACACCTTCCGTATGAGGTTAGAGTTGGTGGTCCAGTTCATTATAGATGGATGTATCCATTCGAGAGGTACGATCTTATATTTATAATAACAATTAGCTTTTAAAAATATCTATTCTTTGCCTAATCTTTGATTTATATGAACTAGGCGGATGTTCAACATGAAGGGTTCAGTAAAGAACAAGGCGAGGGTGGAGGGATCCATAGCCAATCAATACCTACTTGCTGAGCTCTCCAATATGTGTTCTTCAAGCCTCCTATCGCCTGCCTCCACAGCTCCTGATCTAGTGGTGGCCACGTAGAACGATTCTCCTCGTACCTCTCGGTCATAAGGCGCATGTACTCCTCCTGTTAATTTTGTCATAATTGTTAGTACGTAATTAAGGAAGACATATATTAATACAGTAATCAAAGAATGCTATATAAGTTAAATACTTACGTAGATAGCCCTATACTTGGGGTGAACCCAAACACGGCGACGTGGAGCTCCCTCTGGCAGACCACTCGGCACATGTGTGTGCTGATAACGATATGCCTCATCGTGCCGAGGTGGAGGGGCCCCTGGAGGTCTAGAAGCAGCCTTCATATTGATATACATTTGTTATTATAGATATTTAAATTTAAGAAAATTATATTATTTTTATAGAAACTCAATTTAATAAGACATACCATCCTACGTCGAATAGCTGTGTAGCTCTGGGACCCACTAGCATGAGTAGCTCGTGCAGGACGATCAGGGTCTGGTGCCTCTCCAGATCGCCTGTTCTTCTGGCCTGCCACAGATTTCTTCGCATGGCCCTCCGACTCCCAATGCGTCACCCACATTTTTTCTAACTTGTCGCTCATCCAACTGTTCTTCGAACGCGACGCCCACATCGGATCATCGAGCCTGTCGTAATAGTTCTTCTTTGCATTGTGCACGGTTTCCTTGTAACACTTCTTAACCTTCGCATCGTATGCGGAATGTGCACGAAGCCTGTCCTCCGGAGGAATGTAGTATATGCTCTACAATTAAATAAGGTTTTTAATTAAGGCTTCGTTAAAAAAATCTTACTATATATATATCAGTGTTTTAAAAAGCGAAAGCGTAGGCGAAGCGTTTTTGGATCCATAAAGCCAAGGTGTAAGCCTTCAGGCACGAGGCGTAAGCCTCGCGAGTTACTGAATTTAATATTTAAATATATATTATATATGTTTTGCAAGTATAATATTTGTTACTTTTCAAGATTATTATTCCATTAAACTAGTAGAAAATGATATCTCATGCATTTTTAAATAAATCACCAATATCCAAATGCCATTCAAACAATTAAAGCTTATATTCCTCCAAAGCACAATCAAAATAAAGCATAGAAAAGCAACTATTACAATTCCAATACTTTTTCAAGTTTCAAAAGACAAATCTAGTTTTGCAAAAGATAGAGTTCTAAATACTCTTATCAGACTAACTTTGTAAAACTCTTAATCACTTTCATAGAAGTCACTCTCATAAGAAAATGGCAACTCTTGAAGTTTAAATGATACCCATAAAAAATAAATAATATTTCTTACTTCAATTTCTTAAACCCATAAGAGATTGATGTCTTTCAAGAAAAAAAGACCTTAAATCAAAGTTTTTGAAAAAATATATTTGTAGTTAGATAGTTATCTTGTTGCTTTGCTAAAGCTTCATTCCAACAAAAAAAACACCATGCACAATTTGTTATTCACGAAATATTATCAATTTTTGAAAAAAATAAAAAGAAATAAAGCTTACCTTTGGAACGAAGGAGAATGACGGAGAAGCAATTCTGCAAAAGAGAAAGTGAAGAGTCAAATAGAGTACTGGTTATTTACTTTAAAAAATTGGTGTAGTTTCTTTTTGCCCCCTAAAAATTGTAAATTTTTATTTTTTTTCTCAAAGTCTTATAAAGCGTAGCTTTTCGTCCAAAGCGTACAAAGCGTAAAAAGCGCTAAAAGGCGTACGCCTCAAACGTAAAAGCGTACGCTTTTTAGGACTTACGCTTTACACCTAAGCCTTGGAGCATTTTTCTTGCGCTTTGCCTCAAGGCTAGCCTCAAAGCGCGCTTCAGGAACGCTTTTTAAAACATTGATATATATATATATATATATATATATATATATATATATATATATTTAGTAAACTTTCTAAATCTCACCTTAAACTTAGCCCACATCTGTCCCTGGACTATCGGATCGACCTCGGTGTATGAAGGAACACACGTCTTCATAAACTCCCTAATGATCGAGGTAATCGCCTTCGATATCTTTCTCCCATCCATAAATACGCCGTGCTCATCCAGCTCGATCCTACGACGGGCACTACGGTTAGCCGGAACCTGCGGCCCTCTCGATACACCTCGGCCCGGTCTCTGCTGCGTCGCTGAAGATGGTCCTGCACCGGCAACGTCTGCAGGGGAAGAAGTACTAGGACCAGCCGGTGTAGACTCTGTAGAACGTGGCGTAGGTGCCGTAGGTCTCGATGATGACGGTGGCCTCGATGAAGACGATGGCCTAGATGATGACGATGGTTTCGATGCTACGTGATCATCATCAAGTCGAAATGGTACTACTAGATCTGGTGGAGTACCGCCGCTCGATCCGATACGCCTATGTGGATGTGAAGAAGTAGGGGACTCGCCAAGATCGAGATCAGGTGCAACGACAGGAGCGGGTGGTGCACCGCCAGAATGAATGATCCGTAGACGAGGACCTAACCTCGGTGGACCAGTCGTAGGTGGAGTACTCGATGGAGTGCTCGATGGACCACTACGCCCTCTCTTCGAGGGCTGGCCACGATCGCTATCATGGGACGACATGTCGTCGAGGAGGAGTGCTACGAACTAAGTAAAAGCATCTAAGTTAGAATTTTTCTAATTGTAGAGATGACCTAAGTTTAATCAATACTAAGTTATTCCTAAAGGTATAAATATTTCACAAAGCCCAATAATTTCTAAAGGAATTTACAAATTAAATCCTAACAATTTCTACAATATCTAATAATTCATATTAAAACATTAAATATAACATTAATAATTAATATTAAAATATTAAATCTAACATAAATAACTCCATAATTAACGTCCAAATAAATAAATTAACACATATAAAAATCATATATAGTTTTCCTAAAGTCATAAATAATTCCTAAACTGTAACATTCGTAAAGCCTAACAATTCCTAAAGGTATAAATAATTACTAAAATCATAAAATTATAACATTCCCTAAAGGCATAAATAATTACTAAAATCATACAACTATAACATTTCCTAAAATCTAACAATTCCTAAAGGCATAAAAGTCTAACATTTCCCAAAGCCTAACAATTCCTAAAGACATTTCCTAATTAAAACTATACTGTTTCCTAAAGCCTAACGATTCCTAAAGGCATAAAAATCTAATATTTTCCAAAGCCTAACAATTCCTAAAGGCATAAAAATCTAATATTTTTCCAAAGCCTAACAATTCCTAAAAGCATTTCTTAATTAAATCCTAACAATTTCTACAATATCTAACAATTAAACATAAAAAATATATATTAAAACATTAAATATAACCTAAAAAACAAGAAAAAGCGAAAAAAATTACCGATTTTGCAGTGCCGACGGAACTGCGGTCGCGAAAGGCTCCTGGCGGTCGGGAAAAAGAGGAGGGAGAGAGAAATTGAGGGTGTGAGAATGAAGGGCGACACTCTGGGCGGGAAATTTCCCGCCCAGAGTTTTCCAGCGTTGCAGTCGGGAATAATATTTTCTGACTACAATGCGGTCGGGAATGTTTTTTTAGAAAGTGCCGACTGCAATGCGGTCGGAAAAACTTTTCCCGACCGCATTGCAGTCGGGAATGCTCCCGACCGAATTCCGGTCGGGATTTTCCGGTCGGGAAAGGGCGAAAAATCTTGTAGTGTCCGTCCGTATTGTAGGAAAGATCGTTGATCACTCCCAAACAGTCCCCTTCAAAAATCACATCATCCCATTGCATATTCAGCGCCAAAACAACCGCAAGACGAGCCGCCAAAATTTCAGCTACATTCGCATCCAATAGAGTTGAAACTCGACGTCGCGCCCATGCAATCATTTTCCCGAAGCTATCTCTTCCCAACACCCCTAAGCCACTCGCATTTGAATCCAAAAAACAGGCACCATCGAAATTTATTTTAATTGTTCCATCCCCCGGTTTTTGCCAAGAAAGAACGGATCGCTCTCTCTCCATCTCCATCACTGGCGCATTTGCAGCTATCCACGATCTACCAAAGTTGCCTGCAAACTCCACAATCGCAGCTGGACTTGATGCTTCTTCCCCGGCGATGATTCGATTTCGATTTCCCCACAAGGACCAACAAAGCACCGCAAATTGAAAGAATTCCAGTCCTGATTTTTTCCCCGCTGCACGCTGCAGCCACGCGAGGAAATCCCCACCTTCCCGGATTCTCTCGTTCAATGGACATTGCGCAAGAGCCCACACCTGCCGTGCCACGTCACACGTAAACAAGCAATGGTATAGATCTTTCTTACCGCCATGACATACGGGGCATAACTCATCTGTTATCACCCTCCTTCTCACTAAATTCCTCCTCGTCGGTAAGCTGTCCAAGCACGCTCTCCATAAGAATATGTTAATCTTTCACGGACATTTCAGATTCCATATGACTTTCCATGGCCTAGACCCGGAGTGGCTGGAAGTTGCTCGAGCCTCTCGATGATGCAGTCCATTCTCCAATATAAGATGGTATGCACTTCTAACAGTAAACATCCCACTTTTCTCGTAGTGCCATACGATCTTGTCCTCATTATTTGCCCTTCCCAACGGTATCGAAAGAATGAGTTTCGTATCCTCCTCCCAAAATAATTCCTTCACTAAATTAACGTCCCACTCTCCTGTTTCGGCATCCACCAGGTCCTTAACCAGTTCCACTTCCGTATCGACCGGTCTCGGAGAGAAAATCCGAAAAAGATATGGTCGCGACACCCACTTATCCGTCCAAATAGAGATGGCTTCCCCATTTCCCACTCGCCACCTAAGGCCTCGCTCAAGGATAGGAACTGATTCACGGATACAACGCCATGAGAATGACGGATTATTACCCACTTTCGCATCAAAAAGAGAGCAGCTATGGAAGTATTTAGCCTTATAAATTTGTCCCACCAGGCTGTCCGGATTCTTGAAAATACGCCAAGCTTGTTTAGCTAGTAACGCCAAATTAAACGTCTTCAAGCTGCGAAATCCCATACCACCCTCTTTCTTCCCCATACAGAGTTTATCCCACGCAACCCAATGTATCTTATTTGAGGTCCCGTTTCCCCACCAGAAGTTACAGGTTACCGATTCAAGTTCAGCTATGAACGTATCTGGCAGCCGAAAGCAACTCATAGCAAATGATGGAATAGCTTGAAAAACAGCCTTTATGAGAATTTCCTTACCCGCATTAGATAAATTCTGCCCCTTTAGTCCTTGCACTCTCTTCCAAACCCGTTCCCTAATATAATCAAAGAGCTATTTCTTCGACTTTCCCACCACCAACGGAAGGCCAAGATACTTCTCATGCTTAGTTGCTACCTTCACCCCAAGGATATCCGTGACCTCACGTATCGCATCCTCCCCCATATTACGGCTAAAGACAACTACAGATTTGTCCAAGTTAATCTTCTGCCCCGATGCCTTTTCATACTTTTGAAGGATAGAAACAATCTCTCGGGCTGAATTTGGGTTCACGTCACAACAAAGGAGAGTGTCATCAACAAACATAAGGTGTGAAACAACTGGTGCCTGACGACAAATAGAGATTCCTTTGATCGAGCCGTTAATATCGGCCTCCCTGATAAGTGCTGAAAACACCTCACAAACAATTAGAAACAAATAAGGGGATAAAGGATCCCCCTGACGAAGACCTCTCTGAGGGTAAAACACAGGTGTATCACGACCATTGACAATCACAGAATATGAAACTGTCCTCACTCCAATCATAATTAACCTCACAAAAGAAGAATCAAAGCCTTATCTAATCATTACCTGCTCCAGGAAGGACCACTCGACTCTGTCATAGGCTTTGCTCATGTCCAGCTTTAGCGTCATAAAACTCCGTTTCCCTGTTCTTTTATTCTTCAAGAAGTGATTAATTTCAAAGGCAACCAATATATTGTCAGTTATTAACCGGCTAGGAATAAAAGCGGATTGGGAATAGGAAATAATGTCGTTGAGTAACGGTTTTAGCCTATTAGCAATAGTTTTAGAAGCAATTTTGAAGCTCACGTTACTCAAGCTGATCGGTCTGAACCGTTGGACATTCTCAGGAGTTTCACATTTAGGAATAAGGACGATATGAGTAAAATTCACAGAGGGATTAAAAGACTGATTATTAAAAAATCAAGCACAAAAGAGATAACATCGTGACTAATAATGTCCCAGAATTTTTGATAGAATACTACAGAAAAACCATCCGGGCCTGGGGATTTGTAAGGATACATCTCATTCAGGGAATATTTTACCTCTTCCGGTGAGTAAGGTTGGAGAAGTTGCTCGTTCATGCCGGCACTGACTTTAGTTCGTACTACACGCAACACGTCCTCAATATCCTCAACAGAGGTGCCGTTAGAAGCAAAAATACCTCTAAAGTAGTCATTCACAATCTGATCCACTTCATGCGGTTCTGTTTTCCATTCCTCGTTGCAATCCCTCAGTCCCTTGATCTCATTTTTCTCTCGCCGATTACTAGCCCGCCTATGAAAATAGGATGTGTTTCGGTCCCCTTCGCGCAACCATTGTACCTTAGCACGTTGCTTCCAAAAAAGCTCTTCTGAGTCCTTGAGTCTCTCCAATTTATATTTCAGCTCACGCTCCTCCTCTCTCAAAACACGAGTTAATGGTCCCTTACGAATTTCAGCGATCCTGTGCGAGAGCTTTTCCATCTTCCTCTTAAAGTCAATCCCGCTGACTCTGCCCCATTTAATGAGACCCAACTGGCACTTGTCAAGCTTCTCCACCAGCATATCATTTATCTGCCCCTCCCCACTGTCCCGCCAAATTTGCTCAATCACCTTCCTACATTCCTCTTTCTTAATCCAGACTACTTCAAACCGAAATCTATGTGGCTTTTGCTTGCGTTTATTCACGAAGAACTCTGCTTTTAAGGACGCAAGTAGGGCCATATGATCGGAATAACTCATCGCCAAATGATCCACCCGAGCCGTTTCAAACAATCGTCTCCACTCCATATCGGCGCAAACTCGATCAAGCCTCTCCCAGATAGTATCCGGTTCTAGTCTCCTATTACACCACGTGAATCTTGACCCATGAAAACCAAGATCACTCAAACCTGCATCGCTCAGTGCTTCTCTAAATTGGCGTATAGCCCAGTTCGGTTTCTGATTGCCCCCTTTCTTCTCTGAGTGGCATAACACCTCATTAAAATCCCCCGCACACACCCACGGTTTATTAGAGATGGTCCGAAGATGTCGAAGCAAATCCCATGTGACTTTCCTATTCGACTCGTCTGGTTCCCCGTAGAATCCAGTAAATCTCCACTCGGCCCCTCCCTTCTCAAGCGAAACGAGTGCGTCAATATGGTAGAAAGACATGCTCATCAAGTGCACGTCCGCATCTTTCCTCCAGAGAAGAGCCAAACCTCCCGACTTTCCTCTTGAGTCCACATAAATCCCAAAGTAACCAACTTGCTCTTTTATTTTTTCAATCTTTTTTTGTCTGCATTTAGTCTCCATGATGAAAACTAAAGAGGGCTGGAAGGAATTTATCGTTTCCTTCAACTCACGAACTGTCCAAGGGCGCCCTATTCCCTGACAGTTCCAGCTCAAGCAACTCATAATTCTCGGCGGGGCTGCACCGCAACCACCGCCGTCGTGGACACATCATAGATAGACAACGCTGAATTTTTTCCTTTCATCTTTCTCTTCGGTAAACTGCTTTCGCTGTCATCCGCCAATCTTTTCGAGGGAGTGTATTGAACGCCCTCCATAGGAGCCGAATCTGCGTTCCGCCGCCGGAGCCGAATATATAGTTAAATTTGAGTGATATAATTTTGTGAAGAATTGAAAAATTCATAAATAATTAGTAATAATTGTTGACAATAATAGCAAGAAAGATCAAATACCAATTCCTTGGATGTTGATTATAATATTATGAGACAATGCAAAGACTTCGAAGTTAGAACTGTATTTTTCGCATTAATCTTCTTCTTTTTTCTTTGTGCTAGTTTGTCTCTTTTTTTGTTGCTATTTTTTTTCATTTATCCTTTTCGTTATTTTGGAAAAAAATGAATTGTGAAAGGGGCTATTTATTCAAAAGCGGCTTTTTCATTACATAATTGTATAAATAAGCTTTCTCATCTTTTTACATTGCCAATGGATTCGCTACAAAAAAAACTGACAAAGTTTTCTTGAGGAAAATTAATTTCCTCACAGAAAGCTACATATTATGAGAAAATTTGTTTTTTTTGGTCGATAATGGAAAATCAAAGGCCTTTATTAGGCCGAGTCTTTAGCTAAAGCTAATAAAATACGAGAAGGGGGTCTATCCCAAACAATAGATCTTCCTTGCTCATGCGCATCTATCTTCGTAAGTTCATCCGCTACCCCGTTGACATCTCTAGGAATCCACTTTAGTTCGCATCGCCACGGATTGCGCAATAAAATCTTGCACTCGTTAACCATCGCCACAAGCTCCAGTTGAGGTTCAACCTATTCTTTCAATAACTTATATGCGGTAAGCGAATCCGTCTCGACTATAATTTGTGGTATCCGTCTTTCCCAAGCAAGCTCGAGCCCACACTTCAACGCCGCGAGCTCAACACTATCTACCGTCGGTGCAGTGAGGGGCTTCACAAATCCCCAACTCCAGTCGCCTTTTTCATCTTGCAAGACTCCCGTCGCTGTGCCAATGTTACGTCGCAAGTTGATTCCCCCATCCACATTCAGCTTGTACCAACCCGGCGGTGTCTTCAACCACTTCGTTTTTATTCCTTTCGGTCTCCTTCGCCTACCATCAAACAAATCGCGACTGAAACTCTTGATTTTGAAGATGTAGGCCGTGAGATTATCTTCCTTTCCATGAAAAACTCGTGTATTTATATGCTTCCATATAATCCATAGACATGCCGCAAAAATCCATCACCACGCCAAACCCGAATGTATAATATTACGCAGCTCCATGTTGCACATATTTTCTCGCACCCATACCGCATCATCCAACCCTTCAAACGTGCAGTTTTGTTTCATCCGAATGGTCGCATAAGCTGCAGCTTGCCGTGTCCGTAAGCTTCCGCACATTTCTTAGGTGATTAGTGGCGAGCCTTTTTCGTGCAACGAGCCACAAGAAATACTGAATTTTACTGCTCATATCCAGCCCCCAGATCCACCCAAGCTGTGGTTTTGATCGAGTCTCCTGTCCATAATATTTGTCAAAACGCTTTGTAAGCGGATTGACATGTGAAGTCACCTGTTGACGTTTTGTTCCAAATCAATTGGTCCTCTTCGTCACGTAACACCACCTTACGATCCAGGATATCTTTCTTAAGCTCATTCGGTATATGTGACAGAATAACGTCCAAATTCAACTCCCCATCGCTGTCCACAACATATCTTATATTAAGATTCTTGTTCGCACCCAATATATTGATATTTTCCAAGTAAAGGCAGCCTGATCCTCGCTAATTATCGTACCAAAACGATATACGATCTCCCCTGCCAATCTTCCACCTCAAGAAGGGTTGCATTAGGCGCACACAACGCACCACCCCCTTCCATGTGCTACTATCCGACGCAAGCCTCCCTATCCATTCGACCATGCAGTAAGCTCGGGTTAACATACGCAAGCTCTTTTCCCTTCAAGTATTTTGCTTTAATAAATTCGCTCCAAACACTTTTCTCGCCTTTGAGAATTTTCCAAGACAACTTCACCAACAAGGATTCATTGCATGTTCGTGCCTTGCGAACCCCCAATCCGCCCTTTTTTTTCGCTTTCGTAACATCCTCCCAAGCAACGAGGTGAAGTTTCTTTATGCTGGTATCCGTAGACCATAAAAAGTCCCAATTCAGTCTATCAAGCTTGTCACAAACGTGCTCCGGAAGCCACAGCGACTGCATCAAGTACACAGGCATCACATAAGATACGAAATTAATAAGCGTGGTCCGACCTGCGATCGAATCAACTTACTCTTCCACGACGCAAAACGTAATAGGATTTTATCAAAAGTATCCACACAAGCCTCCCTATCCATTCGACCATGCAGTAACTTAACCCCAAGATATCTCCCTAAATTGGACGTTTGGCCAAAACCGAGCACCCCACTAATAATATTCTTCAAACTCGCGCCCCCTTCTTTTGAAAAGAAGATCTTTGATTTTTGAGGGCTTAATTTCAGCCCCGATGCCCCACAAAACCCATCCAGCACCCTCTAGATTTCTCGGATTGTTTTTTCCGTATCCTTCCCCATTAGCACAAGGTCGTCTGCGAAAAATAAATGCGACAATTTTGGTACCCCTTTACAAGGAATCAACGTCTGCCATCTCCCTCGTTCCACAACATCATTAATAAGATAGGATAAACGTTCAATGCATAACACAAATAAATATGGCGACAAGGGATCTCCTTGGCGCAACCCACAAGTATGCTTAAAAGGTTCAATAGGTGTACCGTTCCAAAGAATACGGGTGGATGCACCCCGCACAAAAAACATTATCAAATGCCCCATCTCCTGAGGAAACACGAAGACTCGCAAGGTATCCTCTAAAAAATTCCAATTCACCTTGTCGTACGCCTTTTCGAGATCTAATTTCATCACTATTGCCCCCACCTTATTTTTCTTTTTTGCTCGTAGCGAATGTAACACCTCTTGGAGCAAAAAGATATTATCCTGCGTACTACGACCCTTGATAAAGCTTGATTGTGTCGGAGCAATAATTTTAGGCATCAATCCCCTCAACCTTGTCGTAATGGTTTTCGTGATAACCTTGTAAAAGACGTTGCAAAGATAAATTGGTCGATACTGTGTAATATTGTCGGGATCCTTAGTCTTCGGCAAAAGGCACAGAAAAGCTTCACAAACCCTGAGATCAAACCTACCATCCTCAAAAGCCGCCGATACAAACCTCAAAACCAAATCTCCTAGCCAATCCCAACCTTTCTGATAAAACTTTGCTTGTAGACCGTCCAGACCGGGTGCCTTGAGTGGGTGCATATCATATACTATTTGTTTAATTTCCCCCGCATCAATAACCCTTCGCAACTCAGCCCTTTCATCCTCGTCCAGTCTCATCTGATATTGCGTAACTGGAAATGACCGTGCGGACGACTCAGCATCATTATTGCTAGAAAACAGCCACATAAAATACTCTCTTGCGTGCGCTTGGAGCAATTTATCATCCTTAACCCATGCGTCTTCAATCTTCTACCATGTGTTTGTTCTGGTTTATCTGTATAGATGGATGGCTCCAGGGTCAGGAACAATTGGAGTGAAAAGGATTCGTGCTCAGTGAAAATGACTCATTGTTAGAAACGATGCTGAGATTGAGGAAGTTTCAAGATGGAAAGAAATTCATGAGAGTAACAAAGAGTTTTGTTACGCAAGATTACTTGTAAGCATCATACCTTTTATCTGTGTAATTTTTAAAAAAATCTGTTTGTTAGGAAAATGATGTGGAATATATTGATTTATTTAGCAGGTGAATGGCTATAATTCATCTTTTTATAGTTTAATAATATTGGTAATAGATTTGCAGACCTGGTTTGAGTTTGATAATTGGTCTACTGAACGAGTCAAAAATATTGTTGATGGCAAGTTCCAAAAAGCATATACATCATGGAGATACATGTTGCACATTGCCTATAATAAATTGGTGGAAGACGGTATCAATCCCAGAGTTGTTTGATCAAGAAAAGATCTGACTATGAGAAAATGACAAGTAGCATGTGACTTCATTGAGAGCGATAAGTATCAGGTTAAATTTGTATATACCAATGCTTGATATATATATATATATATATATCTTTTAGCATGTTTATTTGATTAGAAGTTTTTATCTAAGAAAATTTATATCTTGCTCTTGCAGGAAAGGTCTCGTATCAACATTGAAAATCGTAAAAAAATGCCATACAACCATACTTCAGGAAGGACACCCACTACAAGATTTGGGGGGTTTTCGCGACCCCTCCCTGGTGACCGCCGGGCGGTCCCCAGCTTTTTGGTGACCGCCCAGAGCAACGGGGACCGCTGGGCGGTCCCCAGCCCAAATAGGGGACCGCTGGGCGGTCCCCATCACAAAAGGGGGACCGCTGGGCAGTCCCCAGCCCAAACAGGGGACCGCTAGGTGGTCCCCAACTCAAAAGGGGGACCGCTGGGCGGTCACCAAAGGTCTTTAGGGACCGCCCGACGGTCCCTAATAATATTCATACTTTTTTTTTTTAATTTTATTGAACAATTAAGGTGTCGCATTGTTTGTTTAGTTGATAAATATCCTAATAATAGTTAAAAGAACAAAATTAAAAAGTTTCATACAAATTGAAACAACATACGACGATTAATTGTACGTATAACGTAGAATAGATTCAACGTTAAAATCATTCTCAATCTCATTCAATCTACTATTAAATAACTAAATTAGTGGTTTTATGATCGTTTGTTACTTCAATTAACATGTTACAATGAATTTTGTTGCTAAAAATCAAAAACACATGGAAATCGTTTCCTAAAATCGAAAACAAAGAGTATGAATATTATTAGGGACCGTCTGGCGGTCCCTAAAACCACCTTTAGGGACTGCTGGGCGGTCACCAATTGTCCTTAGGGACCGCCCGACGGTCACTAATAATATTCATACTTTCTTTTTTTAATTTTATGGAACAACTAAGGTGCCGCGTTGGTTGTTTAGTTGATAAATATCCTAATAATAGTTAAAAGAACAAAATTACAAAGTTTCAATCAAAATGAAACAACATACGACGATTAAGTGTACATATAACTTAGAATAGGTTCAACGTTAAAAACTTTCTCAATCTCATTCAATCTACTATTAAATAACTAAATTAGTGGTTTTATGATCGTTTGTTACTTCAATTGACATGTTACAATAAATTTTGTTGCTAAAAATAAAAAACACATGGAAATCATTTCATAAAATCGAAAACAAAGAGTATGAATATTATTAGGGACCGCCTGGCGGTCCCTAAAACAACCTTTAGGGACCGCTGGGCGGTCACCAATTGTCTTTAAGGACCGCCGAGCGGTCCCTAAGAGTGGTTTTAGGGACCGCTCGGCGGTCACTAATAATATTCATACTTTCTTTTTTTAATTTTATGGAACAATTAAGGTGTCGCGTTGGTTGTTTAGTTGATAAATATCCTAATAATAGTTAAAAGAATAAAATTACAAAGTTTCATGCAAAATGAAACAACATACGACGATTAAATGTACATATAACTTAGAATAGGTTCAACGTTAAAAACTTTCTCAATCTCATTCAATCTACTATTAAATAACTAAATTAGTGGTTTTATGATCGTTTGTTACTTCAATTGACATGTTACAATGAATTTTGTTGCTAAAAATAAAAAACACATGAAAATCGTTTCATAAAATCAAAAAAACACGTAGGAATATTATTAGGGACCGCCGGGCGATCCCTAAAAATCATATTTAGTGACCGCCGGGCGGTCACCACTTGTCATTAGGGACCGCCCGGCGGTCACCAAATATCTTTAGGGACAGCCCGGCGGTCCCTATATGTTTAAAAAATAGGCGGGATTGGGGGGGGGGGGGGAATTTGAAATTTCCGAAAATTCAAAATTTTCACTCTTAATTCTATATATACCACCACTCTCCTATCCAATTTTTCAACACTCTTCAAAAACACCCAACTCCAAAATTTCTCTTATCATTTTTCTCTTCCTAAATCACAAAAATAAAAATTATCCAACAAAAACTTTCATTTCTTCTTTCTTTTAAAGAAACACTCTTCTCTTTTTTTTCATTTCTTTAAATCCAAAACATAACTTCTCTTCTTCTTTCTTTTAAAGAAACACTCTTCTCTTCTTCTTTTTTTTGTTCAAATCCAATACACAACATTTCTTCTTCTTTTTTTTTCATTGTTTTCTTTTCTTAACTTTTATTTCCTTATTTTCTTTGTTTTATTTTGTTAACTTTCATTTCCTTATTTTCTTTGTTTTATTTTGTTAACTTTCATTTCATTTTACTTTTTTATCATTATTTTGTTCTTGTAAATGTCTGTTGCACATATTTACACGCAATTTATACAAAAAACCCAATAATATTCCGGTAAATTTCCGGAATATTATTGGGTTTTTTTTTTTATTCAGCCGCAGACTTTTAGGGACCGCCGGGCGGTCCCTAAAAGTCTGAATATTATTGGGGACCGCTCGGCGGTCCCCATAAGTCATTAGGGACCGCCCGACGGTCCCTAAATTTGCGGTCGCTGAATATGGTCCCCGCGACCGCTAAGCGGTCGCCAAAGGGTGGGGGACCAATGGCATCGGCGACCGCTTTTTGGTGACCGCCCGGGCGGTCCCTAAAGACCCCCAAATCTTGTAGTGACCAATGCTCACTCGTTTTAAACAAATGGTACAATCTTTTGATTACCTTTATTAAAATATCTTTAGCATAGGTCTAATTATTTACCTGTCTTTGCACATGAAGGAGGAGCCCAACGAGATAGAGTTGTTTAAGGAAACACGCCAGAAAAGTGATGGTCAATCCGTGAACAAAGATGCCGAGTCAACATATGTATGAAAATATCTTTAATTTTGTTTGATATCTAATTCATTATTGATGTAATTAAATGTTTTATATAAATCTATACATTCATTTGAATTAGGAGTATATGGTTAGAGAGAAAAGGAAGGATTTGGAGAAAGGTGGAGTGCCACGTTCTGAGGCTGAAATTGTAAAGGAAAAGTTAGGACATAGATCAGGATATGTAAAAGGAATGGGCCATGGAGTTCATGTAGCTCGTGGTAGTAGCTCAAATGTTATGTCAGGAATCAATTTGAAAGAAAAATTAACTGAGTTGGAGAATGCCAATGAAAAGATTCGTGACCTTACCGATGCTTACGAAGACCAGAGAATTGCTTTGGAGGCTTGTGAAGAGAAGTACACAGAGAAGATCAACACACTACAAGCACAAATGTCTGCACAAATGTTGAGGATGCAAGAGTTTATACGAAAGATACCCAGAGTGCCATCAAATATGATTCTTGGTATGGCTTACAACATTGACTATATCTATTTCTTTTTTATGAAACTATATCTAGTTTGAAGTTCCTAGGTTAGTTGTGAGGATCTGTTTTGATATTTGAAGTTATGCATTAATGTTGCATTTGATTCTTTTATGTGAGAATGTGGGGAGCTACTTTACTTTATTTCCTATATATGTTTGAATCTGTTTTGCCGTGTGTTAATTTTCTTGGAAAAGTGTTTCTTCACCATTAAAGAGTACTCATACTTTGGTCCTGGCACAAGAAACCATTTTTTTTTTATTTGGAGTTATGTTAATCTAGAGTAGAGTTTGACACTTATTTTGTAGGAAGTGTTTGTTCTTTACTGAATTTGAGCAGTATAATAATAGTAAATTACCTTGTTTTTTGTAGTATGATACTTAAGTTTAGTTGTGGCTTGCAATACTATTCATATTTTGATAAATGTAGAGTTATAAGATTTATGTGACTTACACAAGAGCATTGTTTTGTTTGAGTTTCAAGGTTTATGTGACTTATAACATTGATCTTCTCGTGTTGAAAAGTCATGAATTGTGACTTTGATTATGTTTGCTCTTAATTCTGTTATTAACCACTTGCTCTTCTATTTATAGATTTGAATGATGGAAGAGATTGATCAACTTGGATTTGCTGTGGAATGAGAAAAGATGTTCGTTTGATTATTTCTAGAAGATTTGCATTAGTAGAGACTTCATCAGCTTGTTAGATACATTAGTTTCATTTTGCTAAGTTTTAACTTAGATATTTTGGTTAACATGTTCCAACAATCTGAACATGCACTTAGTTTTTACAAATGCATCTTTTGGCAGAGTTGCTACATATGATGTTTCTCTGTGTCCTAATCTATTATATGATATGAGTTGATTTGTTATTATAAGGTATCTTGTTATTATTTTTTTATGCAATAGCAGAAATATGTAATATATTGTGATGGCAATGTTCCTTAACTCGAGCTTATGACATTTGATTAGTATGGAATAAAAAAAATTTATAAACTAATATATTTTGGAAAATTTTATAATTTACTCACAATAATTCTTTTTTTTTTGATTTCTCACTGTGTCCGCTTATGCGACTAATCCAACAGAGCACTGTCGAGTCCTTTTTGAATATCTCATCACGATTGATGACATGAAATGTGAGGAAGAAAAAGGTTTTCGTGACAAAATACTTGTCCTAATTTGGGCTTTATTCAGCATTCGTAATACTGTACGTAATGAAAACAAAAGACTATAGTGAGGAAAGTTTCACCACAATAAATGCCATATAGTGAGGAAATGCAAATTCGCCACAGAAGCAATCGTGAGGAAGACATGTTTCGTCACAATAACTTTTTGTGGCGGCCCTATAGTAACAACCATGTGAGGAATTTTTTTCGCCTCTATAGCCTACAATGACGAAATATTGCCTTCATATGGCAAAAAGTTTTATCACAAAAAAGGTTTTTTTTTTGTAGTGATTATTGTTTTATGGATTTATGTGCAAAAACCACTCATATGTTATGTTACGTCTACTAGGTAAATTAAAATCCCTCAGTTATTGCTATTAGCATGGATCGAAGTTTTTTTTCCACGAAAAGTACAGAAACGTTTCTATTTTTAGCTTTACCGAAACGAAATACATATGTATTTTTCAAGTTATGTGCAGTTACAACTTTTACGAATTTTTCAAAACATGTCGAAAAGATCTCGAAACATTGCGAAAAATTTCTAATATCGAATCATGCTCTCTCGAGATGAAACTTTTATTTTAGCAAATATAGTTGTGTGTTAATAAACGACAAATTGACAAGCACCCAGAGTCTTACATATTCTCCATGTGTTGTTGGATTGATAACATATTCATAAAGACTTTATGTAATATTTATCCTTTTAAAACATTTAATTTGTAATATAATATGCATAATGTGAAGATATATTATTTCTTCATTGTTCCTGCATAATTCATTGAAATGAGTAATGGCACCTTACTTACTAAGGGTCGAACCAAACATAAAACACAAAACTCCCAAAAATCCAAAAAGAGAAAAACACCAAACACAATTATGGTGTTTATGTGAACTCTTAGATTCTCAAATTGCATCTATATATAAGCCCGAAAACTTACCTTGATCACAGATAAACGTGCCACTCGTTCCAAATTTCACCACCCTCAATTATTGGGAGCTTCAGTTTTTCCAAATCTTCCGATTTACCACCCGCTAGATAAGAAGTTTTCCTTCCAAATCTTGCCACCCACCCTAAGCTTTTTCCCGTCTCCAGATTCTTCACAAGAGAAGAATTTCTGTGGAATTATTAGACCATGTAAATTATCGCGGACCTCAGAGTGATTGTCCCTAATGCTTCTTGGCACTCCTTGCCATATCGTCATCCTCCCATTAGCTTCAAACTCGAGACTATAGCTATAATTTCTTGCCTCCTGATCGTTCCCTATGAGCCGCAAAAATACTATGCATAGCGGTGTCACTCCGAGTTGACACATTTCGGCAAGTAGAATGAAATACTGTCCAAAACAACTCAATACCTGAAAATTACATGAAATTAAAGGAAAAAACGCTTCACGTAAAAACAAAAGCAAACATCCTAGGTAAAGGAATAATTTATTTCATACAACCGTTTGTCCTGTGTGGTGTTAATTTGTATTTTTTTTTTAAAATATACAATGAAAATTGTTTTATAAGGAACTTAATGTTTAGAAGCCTTCATGCAATCACTAAATGCATGTAGTAGCAGTATTGTCCTAGAGGCGCAACAATTTTTTTTGCGTACCACGGGTTCCCATGTGGCATTTCTGATGGGTTCCTATGTGGCATTCCTGAACCCAGATATTTCGAAGAAATAACTGAAAGTAGCACTGAGATTTTGAATCCGAGACTGGACAGTTGTAAGGCCTGAAAGAGCACTGAGATTCGTGTTCAAGTTTTTTGCAATATGGAATCATGCCCTGACACTGAAATTTCTCATATTTACATGGGAGCTCAATGGATGCGGCCACCTCCAAAGCAAGGCATCGAGTGTCATCTAGTTGATGCCTGCAAATTGGACACTTGCTATGCATTTTCACTTTGCAGTCAGAACACAACAAGTGACCATTAAAACACTGCAACAATAAACATGAGAGAATTAGATTTAGAAAACAAATCTTATTCGCCAAGAAATATTTGATGGGTACAAAAGCAATTTGAATCAAATTAAGATCAATAGTTCTGAATTATCGTTGCATATATTTTGGATACTTAGGTTAATTACCTGATGAATAGGAGGATACATAGTGTTGAAGCACACGGGGCATTCTAACAGCTCACGGACACTACTCAAGACGGCCATACTAGATTTTGCGGAACTTCCATGATGCGATCTCTTGATAGCCAATAAAGAAATTCTTACGAATAAGCCAAAGTTACAAAATAAGTGCCCCTCTACTGCACTCCCATAATATGTTTAAATAAACCAAGACTCCTAACTAAGCTAGACTTCTACTGGTACGAAATTAGCTTCTAAAAATTAAACTAAATAACAAGACTATGACTCCTAATGACAAAAGACTTCTTAAAGAAATACGTTTAGATATAATGCGGGTTAGGCTTCGCCGGTCTTGCACTACGTCGAACCTTATCAATCGCCCTCCCTTCAAAATCAACCTTGTCCTCAAGGTTGAAATCTGGAAACTGTTTCTCAAGATTAGCCACAGGCTCCCACGTTGCATCTTCTTTCGGCAATGAATTCCACTGTACTAATGCTTCTCGAACACGACCATTTCCTGACCCCATCCAACGAAATGCCAACACTTGCAATGGCTCAACGATGGGCTGGCCATCGTCACGATATGGAGGCAAAGTCGGCTGAATAACTGCTCCATCTCCTACTTTCTTACGCAGCAGCGAAACATGAAAAACAGGATGTATCTTTGCCTCATTAGGTAGCTGCAGTTTATATGCTACTGCTCCCACTCTTTCCACAACCTGAAATGGACCATAAAATCGACTAGCAAGCTTCTGATAAGCCCTTTTAAAAACAGAATGCTGCCTGTATGGTTGCAGTTTGAGATACACCCAGTCACCTATGTTTAATGTCACTTCCCTACGATGTTTATCAGCATATTGTTTCATTCGATTTCGCGCAGCTGCCAAGTGGTCCTTTAATTCCTTCAAAGTTTCATCTCTTGAGTGAAGAGCCTCATTTACATCTTGTACTACAGATGAATTAGGTTCATATGGTTTGAGAGAATGAGGAGGTCGTCCGTACAAGGCCTCAAACGGGGACATACCAATAGAACCATGAAAAGTTGTATTATACCAGAACTCCGCCCATGCTAAGTACTTCTCCCACACACGAGGCTGATTACAAACAAAACAACGTAAATATTGCTCCAAGCATCGATTGACAACCTCAGTTTGTCCATCCGTCTCGGGGTGATAAGCGGAGCTAGTGCGCAACTTGGTTCCTTGCAACTTGAATAGTTCTCGCCAGAAGATACTTAGGAAAATTCGATCCCGATCTGATACAATGGATTCTGGAATCCCATGCAATCTCACAACCCATTTGACAAACGCCTCTGCTACGTCTCTTGCTGAATAAGGGTGAGAAAGGGGTATAAAGTGAGAATACTTTGTTAAACGGTCTACCACGACCATAATAGAATCCTTACCACCTGACTTAGGAAGTCCGTTCACAAAATCCATGGATATGTCCGCCCATACCTTAGCGGGAATTGGAAGGGGTTCCAACAATCCTGCTGGAGCTTGAGTATCTGATTTATTACGTTGACATGTATCACATTCACGCACATAGGCTGCAACATCCGCCTTCATTCTCGGCCATGTAAAAACATCAGAAATCCTTTTATATGTGCGACTGATCCCTGAGTGACCTCCAGTGACAGAGTCATGAAATTCACGAAGAAGATTACGACGAAGTTCTTCACTTTCAGGAACTACGACCCGATTCCCTTGCCATACACACCCATTTTGCACCTTGTATGGAGAGTTTAGATTAGCATTTACCTTTATCGTATTGATGATCTCAACCAGCCTAGCATCCTTCTCAGTTTCACGAGCAATCTCTGTCCAAATTTCCCATCTCGGTACCGTGATCGGCATAATTTCTTCTGTATTATCTCTTCGTGAAAGTGCATCTGCTGCACTGTTCTCCTTTCCTGGCTTATATACTATTTCATAGTCAAAACCAAGTAATTTAGCAATCCATTTTTGTTGCTCTGGTGTGGTGATCTTTTGCTCCAATAAATGTCTTAAACTCTGATGGTCTGTGCATATTTTAAACCTACTGCCCAACAAATACGGTCGCCATGAACGCACAGCCTCTAATATAGCTAGCATCTCTTTTTCATAAATAGACCAAGAACGTTTAGTAGGGCTTAATCCTCGACTTAAATATGCTATTGGTCGCCCTTTTTGAGATAAAACAGCCCCCACACCATATCCGGATGCATCAGTCTCAACAACAAATTCTTCAGAAAAACTTGGCAATGCTAGAACAGGAGTCGTTGTCATAATTTCCTTTAGCCTTATAAAAGCTTGATCAGCAGCATCATTCCAATTAAATTTCCCTTTCTTCAATAGTTGTGTTAGTGGTCGTGCAATCTCACCATATTGTTTGACAAACTTTCGGTAGTATCCAGTCAATCCCAAGAATCCTCGCAATTCAGTGACTGATTTTGGCTTAGGCCATGCAACCATTGCCTCGATTTTTCTTGGATCAACCTTTACACCTTCCCCAGATATAAGGTGTCCCAAGTATTCTACTTCAGTGCAGCCAAAAACACATTTTGAAGGTTTAAGATAAAACTGATGGCAACGTAACACCTCCATGACAGCGCGTACGTGGTCTAGATGAGCTGACCATGTCGAGCTATATATGAGAATATCATCAAAAAATACCAAGACAAAACGACGCAAGTAAGGTCGAAAGATCGAATTCATAGCGGCCTGAAATGTCGCGGGCGCATTGCATAGCCCAAACGGCATTACCAAGTATTCATAATGGCCTTCATGCGAACGAAACGCGGTCTTGTGTCTGTCTTCAGGGTGAACGCGAATTTGGTGATACCCGGACCTCAGGTCTAGCTTACTAAAGTATATTGCTCCATTTAACTCATCTAACATATCATCCACGGTTGGTATTGGAAATCGGTCTTTTACTGTAGCTTCATTCAAAGCTCGATAATCATTACAAAATCTCCACGTACCATCTTTCTTTTTCACTAGCAAAATCGGTGATGAGAACGGGCTTGTACTTTTCTGAATTAGTCCTCCGTCCAACATCTCGTTGATTTGCTTTTCAATCTCATTCTTTTGAAAATGAGCATATCTGTATGGGGCTACACTTACAGGTTTTGTTTCATCGATCAGCCGGATTCGATGATCAAACTCTCTACTTGGGGGTAAATGTTTCGGTGGCTGCATAACATCTGCGAATTCATCCAAGATATTCTGAATTTCTGTTGATTTAGGTGGTTCTGAATTGCACTCTCTTGATTCAGACTCGAACATCATTATGCCAAAGAGCTCGGATCCATGATGCCAATCATGGAAGATAGCATTCATTCCCACATGCTCAACATTCTTGCGAGGGTTACCGTGCAGCCAATATTTTTTATTTTGCACCCAAAACTGCATGGTAAGCATCTTATAATCAACTACAACCGGACCCAACCCTTCCAGCCATGGTATACCGAGAACGACGTCTAACCCAGAAAGTGGTAAAGCGAACAAATTTATGGTGAAAGAACACCCCCGAATTTTAATTAAGACTTGTTCGTACTTCTCGGAGCACATAAGTCTTTCCCCATTAGCAACCTTAACAGCGAATGGCTTACACTTGATCACAGGTAAACGTAAGCGATAAGCTATTGTTGGATTTATGAAATTCAATGTTGATCCGCTGTCAATCAGGACATGAACAATTTGTTGATTAATATTACCTTGAAGCCGCATAGCCTGTCCTCCTGATTCCCCTGCTAGAGCATTGATAGATATTTGTGGATCACCGATAGGCGAGTCTATCACGTCCTCATCTCCATTCTCTGATGACTCCCCTTCTATCTCAATCGTCAGAATTCGATTATTCTTGCAGCGGTGTCCAGGGGTAAATTGTTCGTCGCAATTGAAACATAAATTTTTTTCTCTGCGTTGTTTCATCTCATCCCACGATAGCCGTTTTAGAGTATTGGCTGACCCCGTCGTATTTGAAAAATTACGACTTGGTTGTGATGCGCTAATAGAAGGAGGGGGTAGTCGTTGCATAACTCTTGGTCCCGAACCTGACTTCCTTGCACCTGATAATTGCTCATCCTTGCGCTTAGCTAACTCGATAGCCGTTTGTAAGTCCCCAGGCCGAAATAGTCGTACATCACCAGCAATCTCTTCCTTAAGTCCTGCCATAAAAGCTCCCATGAGCGCTTGCTCTGGCCACGTAGGTAGACAGTTCATAAGGCGCTCAAACTCGCTCAAAAAATCACGGAACATGCCAGTTTGTCGCAACTTGCACATGGATTCATTTGCGTCCTCATAATCTCCTCTCCCAAATCGCAGTAATATACCCTTTTCAAATTTTTTCCACGATAATCGAGTATTACGATTTGTTCTAGCGAACCACTGCCACCATTGGTTTGCTTCTCCTTCTAAATAGAATGTCGCCATCTTCACCTTTTTTGTTCCATGTATATCTTGTGCCACAAAGAATTGTCTGGCACGATTCAGCCACACCCGAGGCTCTTCCCCAGAAAATCTGGGAAAATCCATTCTGATGAAGGGTCGCTTGGTACTTCGCTTTTTGCCGCTGTCATGGCTAGATCGCTTGCTTCTTACTGATCCTTCCGATGAGGAGTCCTTATCATTGCTGTCAGAATCAGATCCTTTGCCTGAATCCGACGATGATAATGATCGATTGCTGGATGCCGTTGGATTTCGATGTCGCCTATGATTTGGCCCTCTAGAACGCAATTCCAGAAGTTGATCGATTGAAGCACGTAACTCCTGGACTGAGTTTTCTAACCCATCTAATCTTTCTCTGTTAGTCGTCATTGTTGCGAGCGTAGCGTTGATATAATCTCAACCTTGCTCTGGATACCAATTGATGCGATCTCTTGATAGCCAATAAAGAAATTCTTACGAATAAGCCAAAGTTACAAAATAAGTGCCCCTCTACTGCACTCCCATAATATGTTTAAATAAACCAAGACTCCTAACTAAGCTAGACTTCTACTGGTACGAAAATAGCTTCTAAAAATTAAACTAAATAACAAGACTATGACTCCTAATGACAAAAGACTTCTTAAAGAAATACGTTTAGATATAACGCGGGTTAGGCTTCGCCGGTCTTGCACTACGTCGAACCTTATCATTCCATCAATTCCTCCACTTGCCATTATAAGCACCCACAATCGATCAGTACTACATACACACGAAAATTAATATGAGAACACAATTAATTACATGTGATAACACCAAAGAACGGTAATGTAACAAACAATGTATCAATAGCAGATCAAACATGAGTTCCTCTAAAAAGACAAAAGTAATGTATATCTCAAGTCTATCTTCTTCTTACTTACTTTGCAACGAGGAAAATGTTGCGTGGAACTTACATCATCAAACTAATAACCTACATACTTACCATGTTAGAGAAGTGTTAAAAGAAGATAGTAATGGAATCAATGCAAAAATATTAATTGAAAGGATCAAATCATACGCGAATCAGGTTTAGCCTTAACACAGTTTAGAATAACAATTTTGCAAAGTTAATTTATCACAAACAATACTACTATAAGATGCTTGATGAAACTAAGCCCAAGAAACATGCCCAGTTAATTTTGTTACGTTTCTTTGTGACAGTACCTTTAATTTCATAGAAATAAAATTAGATAAATAATTCTATGTGTTACCTGGTTCGTGGTATAATGCCTAACTAGACCTCTGGAATAGAAAAATAAAAGGATGACGATTTAGAAGATTTTGTTTGGGAGTTTATTGATGGGTAATGAATAATGATATATTACAAAGCAAATCTCCTCAATACAGAGTTAAGATTAAACAAAATAAGAACATGCACAATTTAAGGGAAATCATTCCACGGTTCTAGGAAATATATAGTTGATCGTGAATATCCCATAGTTTCAGTTTATGAAAAGTGACTCATCAATATTCAATATAATATAGTACAGCCGAGTTAATTAATTAGTGTGATGAGATTTTCTTTCCTAATTTGACTATTATATTTGCCTAATGGTTAAGCATGTTATGTCAAATGCAAAAAGTGTCATATACTTTTAATTTCCAATATATCAAAGACACCCGTTAAACTTTTAAGAAAAGTCATTTCAAAAAAAAAAAAAAAAACTTTTAAGAAAAGTCACAATACAGTTGTTGCAATATATATATATATATATATTATGTATATATTTTCTGTGGCACTCTCCTTTTACCTCCCAATTTACTCCATAAACCAAAAATATTTATATTAACCTACATAAATTAATAATCTGAAAAATACTAGCTACAAATCATGATACAAAGCAACTTATAAACAAAATCTTATTAAGTTTCATCTCAAATACGCTAAACTTTTTGTTTCTCTTTATAATTATGTCCTTTTAATTTGTTACTTAAGATTATAAAATTATTTGCAATCAGAAGCCTGAAATATTATAGTGGAGGATCAAAAATAGGATAGGCCAAAAAACTTTATTTATTTTATAATGAAAAAGAGTGTAATATATACATATGCATGTATGTATATGTTTGCAATTCATTTGATTTATTTCTTTACGTTTTTAATGTACAATCTTATATCAACGTGATGTCAATATTATGATGTATATTTTAAAAAACACAATGCTTATTTGACGTGTTGTCAATTTATTCACTGAGGTATTTTCATAAGATTTATCATATAAAAATTCAATGAAATTAAAGAGAAATAACATATTTTGGAACATAGCTTATTGTTTATTTAATGAATTTTCCTATCTTCTTCAAAATAAATCAGTTCATGTCTATTATGAGATATTTTGGAGCAATTCACAAGTTATGAGATATTTATGAACAACTTAAAAGTTAAAAGGAAAATAAATAAATTATATACCTATGTTGAAAAAAGGAGGATGGACGCTAGAAGACAAATGTTTTACATCTCTTCCCTAAGGCCCTATAAATAGGACCCGACGCTGCCATACATTTACGGCTGATACTCAACGCCTATTTTGAGAGTAAATTAGATGCTAGGAGGTAGAGCACTACTCCAACACCCTTTCAATTACCTTTGTACCCTCTACCTTTTATTCTCAAGATTACTCCAACTTTTTGGATATTTCACTTATACCCCATACATTAAAGGTTTCTATTTTTGGTACTTGAAAATGGTATCAGAGCATGGTTTATTTATTTATGTGGTTATTTATTTATTATGTTAACACTTAATCACCTTATGAGAGGGGTTTTTCACAAAACATGAGTAATCCAGTTATGGATGAAATTTGGGACATCCCAATCAAGATCCCTATGTGGGGAAACATTTGTACAAGAATTAAGAAGCGAATCTCCGCTTTAACTAGATTTCGTGATTTCCAGAAGACGGAAATTAGAGACAACGATTTTCTTTGTTGTGACTTAGAACAACTGGGAAAGACTTGTCCTATTAAGAAAAATAGGATAGAGGTTGTCAAGCTTTTAGATATCAGCATTAAAAAGGCCCATAAACAAAGTTCAATATTAAGCATGTAAAATGCCTGGTATAACACTGGAACAAGAGCTCCAACTCTTGATGAACTAGTTAGTAAACCTAGCTAGTTTTAGACCAAACACTCTCCCTGGCATTAGAGCTAAGTTTGTAGCTATTAATGGCCTTATGGCAGAGATCACAAGAATTGAAAGATTAATCACTGAAAGAAATAACCATTCTTCATGAGTGATCTAGTCTTACCAGATTTTCACGAGCTCCAGACAGACGGCTCCAAGCTATCCCAGGACCTCAGGGAAGTCCAGAAGACAGTCCAGGCCTATGGAAATCATCAGTTCCATATGCCCGAACGCCTACAAGAAATAAGGGACAAGCTTGAAGCCATGTCTCGAAGACAGAAGGAAATCTTGGAAAATATACAAGATATCCAACAAAGAATCAAGAACTTGGAATCTATGCCAAGGACATCCGAGAGAAGGAGAGGAGGATGGTTACCACCATCTTTCGGGAATGAGCCCTTATTGCATCAAAAGGGCAAAGCAGTCCAGGTCAAAAGAGAAATGACCACAAACGAGAAGCTGGAAGTACGGATACGTGGAGAACCCAACACAAAGTGAAATCA
Organism: Linaria vulgaris; assembly: GCA_948329865.1. Classification (NCBI taxonomy): domain Eukaryota; kingdom Viridiplantae; phylum Streptophyta; class Magnoliopsida; order Lamiales; family Plantaginaceae; genus Linaria; species Linaria vulgaris. The sequence continues at coordinate 125,095,628 of OX415250.1, read as the reverse complement.
TGTCCAGATTCAGGATTGACGATTTCAACTTCGAGGTATTGCAAGACCTTTCCGATCTTGCGGAATCATTTTCAGGTCTTAACCTGGAAAACGTACAGACATATGAAAGTGCACTTGTGCCGAGGCAGGACCCTCCTCAGGGACAATCCACGGTCACAGAAGGCGTTGGATCTTCCATCCCTAATCCGGACCCAATCCGGGAAGAGCCAGTTCGAGAGGAAGCCATGCCGCACCAACATGATTTTGTCGCGGGATCCATGTACAACCGGATTCCAACCAGAGCAAGGGCAAGAAGGCTAGATGTTCATGGAACACCATACGGGAGATCTCAACTCGATCCAATACACCCTTATGGGCTTATGCTCAATCTGGATACGCTGAATTTCAAGAATCGCGAGGCCGTGATCGATGAATGGGCATCGGCGATGAGGATTGCAGCAGCGACACTTGAACTCGACAAAAAAAGATTCATCATGATGTTACAGATGAGTCTCGAAGGATCGGTCAAGATTGGATGGGAATATGGAACCCCGGAAGTCAGAAGTGGGGTCCTATCCGGTGATTCTCTCAAAGACATTGTTGATATAATGGCCAGGCATTTCAAGATCTACTTCATCGGAGAAGGATACTTTGTTGATCCCCAAACCGGAGGAGGTGACCAGGAGAAAGTCAGGAGATACGAACAAGCACTGTACAGCCTGGAACTACATGACATATGTAGTGTTGATCTGTACATTAAGCTGTTCACCGAGTACAGATGGAAAAGCCGGAGTAATGAAGACACGGCGATTCCTCTATTCTTCGCCAAAATACCAAGCCCATGGCTGGAGATGTTACTGCGAGAATATACACCCATTGGAGTCGACACGATGGCCCAAAGGATGTCTTTTCTCAAGGTCAAACTAAGCGAATGGTGCCAGAAGGCAGCAATTCAAAAGAATTTCAAGAGGCTGAAAAGGATCAATAAATCAGCCCGTCTTTGCTGCGACGACAATGACATCCCAACAGTCATCGGTGCACCAGAGAGACATCGAAAGAAGAAACATAGGGATCAACCCTATGAGCGGAGAAGCAAGTTCCCCAGGAGATCTTCGTGGATACCAAGAAGATTCTGGTCAAAACAAAAGGCCCGAAGTTACAAATCAGGGCACAGACCAGGACCCAGCCGAGGAAGAACGTCTTCCAGCCAAGGGAGTGCTAACAGAACACCAGCAAGGCGAACTTTCAGGAGAGCACACACACGTGCTAATGAGAGCTTCAAAGACTGCAACTGTTGGACGTGCGGGTCCAAGGGACACATCTCAACAGATTGCCCGGAAAACCAAAAAAGAGGAGTAAGACAGTTCGAAGCTACGCCGGAGTTTGAGGAAGCTGTCTACTTTCAAGACCTTGTTCAGGTATACCAGTTTGAGGATATTCCCTCAGATGAAAGCATATATGAGGAAGACGAAGGACCAGACGAGTCTTCAGAATCAGAATCAGAATCAGACTGAAGACGAGGGGATCTTCCATCAGGAAGCTCAAGAAGACTTGACAGGATTTTTCTCATAGACCAGCATTTCTCACAAGGCCTTGATGAGAATTATGCGAGGAGACCCAAAATTACGAGTATACGATGGATTCACCACCGGAAAAATGGAGAGAACCTTAGCTCAGCTAAGCTTCAGGCCAAGAAAACATCACATAATTTATAAGGTTACGGCGGGAGAAATTGCTATCCCAATGGACCTAACCAGTAATGTGATGGAAATGCAACTAGTTCCTATTAATGAGATCAAAGAGGAACTAAGGAGACTCAAGCCAGAAGTGGCTCAGAAGATGTCATGGATCCATATCGGAGCCATAAGAATCCTGATAAAAGCAACATTCAAAGAAGGAATCAATTCCCCAATTGACATCGCCATCTTTGGCAGAAGGATCCAAAACCTGCGAGATGCCTGTCTCAAAGGAATTTCAGGAAATCTTTTCGCAGGAAAAGTGGCAACATTTGTTTACCCAAAAATTGCCTATAACATTGCTGATAAAGATTTCAGCAGAGTCCTAACCCTACATCAGGACTTTAAAAACAAGGAGTTAATGAAGGAAATGAATCGTCCTTACTCCATTACATACAGTATCTCTTACGCACTCTCAAATACCAGAAATCTTCGAGAAGGTTGCTCATGCAGTTAGACCAGAGATATCAAGCTTACCCCATATTCATGAGATGGATATGATCATCCGAGATCAACCAGTTTTTGGCAATACGAGTCAGAGGTTCGAACCCAGAAGAGCTTTTTCCAAGAAAATAGGATGCAAAGCCTCACATGGGGAAAGAAACCGATCGTTGAGATTATTGTCGACCCAAAGAAATTCACTACCAAAGGTGAACTTCAATGTCCAGGAGGATGGGGAGAAGTCGAAGTCATCTTCGACACCACTCAGAAGGATAATACACTACCATGCGACGCATTGTATTATCTAAAACATCCATTGTTGGTCGGTATCAAGGAAACCTAAAGCTAGGTGGATTTGATTTATAATCAATGGACGTGCAGGGAAGATCCCAGAACAACTTGTTCTTGGAATCGAATTTCTCGAGGATCACAAGCCTTGGGAAAGATTACTGGAAGGAATGGAGTTTACGGTGGAAGGGAAAAGATACCGGCTCAAACGACCACCAGTCCATTCTCAATTTACATCTCGGTAGGGATGTTATACGAGAAATATCGAGCCGAATACTTTGCAGCGTATATCGACTCAGGAGCAGGAATTTGCACAGCAAAGCTAGGAGTCTTCCCTAGAGAAATCGGAGAAGATCTACCAGCAATTACAGGAAGGAATTTCTCGAAAAAAATTATCGTCTTCAAACGAGGAATAAAACAGGCAGAAATACTAATTGGTGGAGCTGGAGGTACCCCATGGTACAAGGTCAAGACGCCACCAATTTATTTCCATGATACTGGGGCCGATATTTTACTTGGCAACAACTTCCTGCAAACATTCAAACGCTTTATGCAGGATAATGAAACAAGACGGCTTATTATCACAACCATTTGTGATCATAAGATTTTAGTGCAGTGATTGACCCGGGCATTTTATTAATGCTCAGGCTTCCGGTCACGTGTAGGAAAGGGACCTTACCAGGGTTCAAAACTCAATGAAGGCGACTTTATTGGGTAGTACAAGTTTGTGGGATAGCCTCGCGGCACCCCTATTCCGAGATGCTTCCACATCGAAACTTGAAGTGGAAATACAAGCTAATACGTACGAGGTTGATCCAAGTAAAATCGGACCGATCAGTGATCCTTTCGAGGAAAACACTGATAAACAAGATGATTCAAGGGTGGAGACACCTGGAGAGTCAAAAGAACAATCTGATTCAAGAGGGGAAATCCCGATTGAATCCCAGAATACTTCTTCTAAGAAAGAAGACGAGTCAAAAGAACAAGCTGATTCAAGAGGAAAAGCTCCGATTGAATTCCAGAATACTTCTTCTAAGAAAGAAGACGAGATTAGTCTTAGACCCCATGCGGGATCATCTAAGATTAAAAACGAGCCTAGAGTACCTTTGATGGAGTATTAGAGGACATGGGAAAAACTTCACACAAGAATGGGATTAATCCCCGGAAGATCCGTGGCCGACTGGTCCGGAAAATATCTGAGAATCTGGGCACTACCAGGATCAAAACCTGATAGTATACGAGAGTGGTTTGACTTTGGCTGCCTGGCCTCAGTTTTCACTATGGCACCAAGATTCTTGGAAATTTCAAGATTACCGGGATGGATCTACGAGAAGGTGTACGAGACCTGGAGGATGAATCCTACACTAGAAAGATGAGACATTTTGGAGCTAAAATTTATTTCAGCAGCTCCAGAGATCGCAAGAAAAGGGTTCCATCAGAGCTTTCATTTCATTAAAATACAAAAACCAAACATGAAAGCAATGGAGTTTATCAAGCCACCACCAGAAGAACTCTGTCTGGTTTCCCCAATCACTGAAGATGATATTTCAACTAGGAGAGCATGGGGAGTGTGGGTCTGTCTCACCGAGATGGACAAAGTGAAGTATTCGTTCAAAAATTTTCACAATAATGAGAACGGATCATTCATGCTCAACAGCATGACCATCAATACCACAGAATTTGCAGAAACCGCGTTCGAAAAGAAACGACAAATATTGTGGAAAAACGAGATCCTAGCGACAGCCGAGACACGCCGGAAAATTTGCGATATGATACACACCGGGCGATGGAAAGAACGGATTTGCGACAAGTGTCCCGATCAAAAGGAGCCACTTTTCGGAAAAGGATTCCCGATGAAACGGGACAAAGGGGAAAGTGACAAAGGGGGCCCTTCGAGAAAGGGAAAGATGCCGCGTGCTGGCAAAGGAACAACTTTTGCTGGGAAAGAAAGGGAGGCCATGTGAGTGACCAGGACAGCTGAACAACCAGGGCCACCCACGTGAACAATCAAAGCAACCTCCACTTACAAATCAATAATGGAGGGACCACGTGACTCAGAAGATAAGAAAGAAGCCATGTGATCAAGACAGGATAACCTCCACTATTATCATGGAGGGACCACAAGAACAAGTGGAACACGTCAATTCCACCAACAAGTATTGATGAAGTCCGCATTTCAAGTCCGGGATTTCACCTATATAAACAAGCTGAAGGAAACAGAGGAAATCAAGTATTCTCCACTACTTTCTTACAAAAGATAAAATTGTAATAAGTCTGAGTGTTTTGAGTGTTTAAATTAGTGTGTTTTAATTTCGAGTGTTTAAATTTCCAGTACGATTGTAATAGTTAGAGTATATGTACGAGAGAGACATAGCTACTATGAGTAGCTAAACAAGTAACTCCTCTCCAAAGGGGTTATGAGTATGTTGTAATAAATAAGTCTCCACATAAATAAATATCGATTTGCTTTCGTCTGAGTATGTTGATGTTGGGGTTTTAAACATTCCATTTTGAGCTACCTCTTACACCCGGAGTAGGAAACGAACCAGGGTTGTGCTGATTACCGTTGAAGGAGCCATTGTAGAACCATCGATTGCGATCGAGTGGTTGAGGGCGAGGAGTCTAACCTGGTGGAATACCCTACGGTAGTACGGTCAAACGAGGTACCTTTTATGATATGTCTTAGAATTTTGTACAGAAGCATGATGGGCCTGATATTGGTCGTAATGGACTATTCCCATGAATAGAATACTAAAAATAGAACTATATAATCTATTGGGGTAAATTTGCAATTTCATAAAAGATGGAACCATTTCTTACAAATAAAAGGAAGGATATTTCGGTAAAGTAACAGTGTTGGAGCACTACTCTACTTTGTAGCATCTTATTTCCCTATGTTGAGTATCAATCCTTGACATGGCCCAGGTACATCGTAGCCAAAATCGACATTGCATTTTTTTCGGAAAAAAATGAATAATGATAGAGAAGTAAGATAGTAAAAACATGTGATGTACCATATTTCGGTATATGACACTTGGCATTTTTAGACCAACCATATGTCAACATACGCTAGTCAAAGACCTCGAGATACTGTGATGGTAGGTCAGAGATCCCACGCTGGGAGGTTCGAGATGAAATAATATAGTAGGAGGTGAGAGATCAAAGACCCCGAGGTAGATGATCATATTGAGGCCCATTTTCTATAGGGGTGGAAACGGGATGGGATCCCGTCCCACGTGATCATATTCCACAGGATCCCGTGTGCACGTGGTGGGTTGATTCTCGATCTGACGTGGAATATCCAAGTAAGCAGACGAAGATGCCCCGCATGCGATACATGCCACTTGGCATTTTTAGACCAACCACGTGTCATCATACGCTAGTCAAAGACCTCGAGATACTGTGACGGGAGGTCAGAGATCCCATGGTGGGAGGTTCGAGATGAAATAATATAGTAGGAGGTGGGAGATCAAAGACCCCGAGGTAGATGATCATATTGAGGCCCATTTTCTATGGACCAAGCCCACCTATGGCCCAAGCCCATCAATGGCGCATGAAAATATCTATAAATACCCCCTCTCTAATGTTGAAAGGTACCTCATTTTTCACTTTCACTTTCTCTCTCTAAGCTAGAGCTTTCTCTCTCTAGACTTTCTAAGTCTAAGTTTTCTGACTTAAGCATTGGAGTGCCTTCGCCGGTCCACCGGCTTAGTTCACGTGTCTTGTTGGAGTGCAGGTTTTTCGAACAAAGCCGAGGAGTCTGCATTTAAGGAGCTGATGTGGAGATTATCGGTCTGACATAGAGTATCCAAGTAAGCAGACGAAGATACCCTGCATCAGTGGCACCATCTGTGGGAAAACCACTAGCGCACTCTTGAATCAAGACCTTGAGTGAAACAAGGAGAACCGATGAAGGATTACAACCAACAACAACAGGTCAAGCACCCCAAGATGGAAGACAAGAACCACCAGGTGGAAGACAAGAACCACAAGATGGAAGACATGAACCACCAAGTGGAAGACAAGAACCACAAGATGGAAGACAATGAACAAATCCTCCAACTAATCCTGCAATCCCCAACCGGGAGCACCAACTAGACTACTCTCACCTGAGCAACTTGCTCAGATTGTCCTGGCACTTCAAGAGACCATGGGTGGAAATGTTAATGCACAAGCTTCACGAGCAATTCTTGAAGGACCAGTACAGGTCCATGCAGCCCGACCTGGGAAAAAAATCGAAACTAGTCCTTTATTGTGTCCTAGTTACAGTTTTGGTCCTTTATTGTGTCCTTGTTTTATTTTGGTCATTTATTGTGTATTTCACTACAATTTTGTTCCTCAGGAAGAAGTCAGAGTCTAAAATATCACTACAATTTTGGGAGCACTTGCCGGCCAAAATAAAAACTTTTTTAATTCCCACATGCAAATTCACATGTGGAAACGCTGGTTTCAATTTTTTTTATTTTTTTTATTTAAAATTCTGACCCGGCCAATCCGATTTGACCGGGTTATCCGGATCGGACGGGTCAAAATTTTAAATAAAAAAATTAAAATTGTTGTTCCAACATGCGAATATGTTTGTGGAAAATTCAAAAAAATTGAATTGAGGGCAACACGTGCTCGTACATGACATTTTCGGCTGAGATTCCATCTGAAGGACCAAAATCATACTGAAACACACAATAAATGACCAAAATAAAACAAGGACACAATAAAGGACGAAAATTGTAACTAAGACACAATAAAGGACCAACTTCGATTTTTTCCCGCCCGACCTCAAGGGGCCTTGGATCCTAACCGTGCTGTTAGGTCTCCAGTTCGCTCGGGACCAATTGAAGCAAATAATGCTGCTTCTCAGAAGGTTTTGAGTCATGCTCGTCGCCGCCAAGGCATAGATAGACATGGTGGTGAGAATGCTCCAACAATGTTAAGGGATGAGATAAAAAAATCTCTCTTTACAGAGGGATGCAATCACCAGAAGGCTAGAAGAAGCCAGAAGAGTCAATGACGCACCAGTTCGTTGGAGGAAGGATTCCCCATTTTGTGATAAGATTGCGGATGAGGTCACTGATCGTAAGGACCCAATCCCAGATATGGACAAGTATGATGGTCGTGGCGACCTCTCAGAGCATATAATTGCCTCTGATAACACGATGGCAATGTATGGTCACAATGACAATATGTATGCCAAGATGTTCGTGACAACACTTTCAGGCATTACTTTAGATTGGTTCACACGCCTCCCAATCATATTCACAACATCATATGAAGAATTATGTCAAAAACTCAAACATCAATTTGCTAGCAAGCGTAGAGGTCGGATGCCCGCTAACCACCTTTAATCTATAGTTCAAGGCGAGAGTGAAACTTTACGAAGTTTTATGGCAAGATTTAGCGATGAACTTTTAACGGTGGAAACTCCTCCGACAAACTTTTTGCAATCAGTATTGTACACTAACCTTCGCAATGCAGCTTTCACTAGCGAGTTAGTGCACAAACATCCAAAAACATGGGATGGGGTGTTGGATTTAGCCGAGGAGCACATGGCTGAGGAGGAAATGTCCAAAATTAAAACATCAATGCATTGGGGATCTCTAAGCCCATCCGCGACATACGAGATCAGTCAAAGAAAGGAAGGAACCTTGGAAATGATAGAGATGGTCGTCAATCAGACCAGCGCCAACAATCACCTCGAAGGAGGGCATACAACAACTATACTCCTTTAAGCGGAACCAGATAACACATTCTTTATATTGCTTTAACAAAGGGTGTTCCAATCAAAGAGGCGCGAAAGATGAAAGACACTAATGTAACAAAGAGATCTTCTAAGTTTTGCCGCTACCATCAACAGAGTGGTCACGACACTGAAGATTGTTATGACATCCAAGATGAGTTTGAAAGGTTAGTAAGAAGCGGATATTTGTTGGATTTTGTGCCATCCTATCAACACAATACCGAACCAACAAGAAAGAGGCTTGATAAGAGAGCACGTGCGAGAACACAGTCCCCAAGGAGGAGTGATAGGTGCATAGTTAGGCGTGATGATAGGCAGAGAGAAGATTTTCATAGGAGGAATGATAGAAATCCTAGAGACAATATGCCAACAAGAGGAGTCATCAATATGATTAATGGTGGCCCAGCCGGCGGTGACTCAATGAATTCACGGAGGGAGAAGGTTCGAAGTCTGCAACGACCAAATCATGGCATAGTGCCAAGGTTTATTGGACTAAAAGACCCTCCTGCGCCAAAGATAAGCTTTGATGACTCATATCTAGAGGGTTTACCTCCTCTAAGTTGGAGTAATGATCAATTGAATTGTCATTTAGTTGTTACTTTAGAAATCGCAAATTTTACTATGAAAAGAGTACTCATAGATAATGGAAGCTCAGCCAATATCATTTTTCTTGATACTTTGAAGGGAATGGAGTTGAGTAACGAGAACCTGGGTCATGTTAGAACCCATTAACTGGATTTGGAGGAGCAGAAGTGATTCCTTTGGGAACTATTTGTCTACCAACATCGCTAGGATCGAATCCTTGTCGAAAGACAATTTGTTTAGATTTTCTGGTGGTGGATGTACCATTTGCGAACAATGTCATCTTGGGTCGACCAGGTTTGAATCGATTCAGAGCAATAACTTGTACATTCCATCAAAAGCTCAAGTTTCCAACCTTGGGAGGAGTTGGCGAAGTTCTCGGAAATCAGAGGGTAATATGGGAATGCTATACAAACTCTTTGGATAGACAACCATACAAAGTTGCAAAGATGGAAGGAGAGAATTTCTTTACCAGTTATGGCAATCACAAATAGTTATTTACACTACCCTGCCTTACAAGCTACAACCTACTATATAAGCTATGTAAACAACAATGATATCTGCTCAAGAGCTTGATGAAGAAAACAAAGGAAGCATTTTTCTATTAGAACAAATGAGATACGACAAAGTCAGGCAGTAAAGTATATAAAAAAATCAAAGCTCTGGACACGATACTGCAAAGAAACTACGTCACCGTATTTTAGTCGTCGCTGCCGGATTATGCTGCCGGGTTTTCGTCAAAGTTCGTCGGGTTTTCTGCCGCGGGACAACTCAAAGTGAAGCTATGCAAATATATTTAAATATTTCTGATTGTTGATGAATGCAAGTGAATAAGATGGATGAATTTATAGGAAAGGGATGTGGCAATTTAAGGAAGGAAGGCAACTCTTCTGCAACCCTGTAGCTCAATTTTTGCCCTGCAACTATGTAATGAAATTTAAAAAAGAAACGCTGCATAATAAGAGAAACGGGCAGAACCATCCTAAATTAAAATCGGTATTTTTGGTAAGTCGAAGCGGATGATGATAATCTCGATTTTGAAGCTTCCCAAATCAAACGCGGATTGATTGGAAATTCAAATCTTAAAACTGTGTTAATGAATTGCAATAAAAAGGTTGACGAAGAGAGACTATTGGGATGGCGTAATTTTTGGACTGAAATTTGGGATTGTATCTGATCAAATTATTGACTGAAATTGGAAGGAGCCACTGTACTGTACGAATACTGCAAGGTTGAAGATGAAGAAAATTGTTGAGTGTGATAGTTCACATGGACCACTCAACTGGGTCCCACTATAAGATATGTTTTTATATTATAAGATATGCTTTTTTATTTGTTGTGCAAATCATATCAGAAAAAAAAGACTAAAGATTCCTAAGGCCTATAATTGCGAAATGACCTTTTATGTGATAATTGCACAAAGAGCCCATGCACATTATCGAAATTTAGAAACGCCCGAGAAGTTCCAAATAATTATGGAGAGGCCACAAAAAGGGTTAAAAAAAAGGAAAAACTCCCAAATGTTTTAAAAGACCAAGACAACTCATAAATGCGACTCTCAATCGTACGAAGACTCGATGTTTCTAAAGTATTAAAAACTTGACATATTCAAAATTTAAGAAAGCTTAGCTTTTCCAAAGCTCAAGTTCTGAAGACTCAGCTTTTCCAAAGCTCAAGCACGAAGACTTAGCTTTTCTAAAGCTCACGAAGCTTAGCTTTTCTAAAGCTCAAGCACGAAGACTTAGCTTTTCTATATCTCAAGAAGCTTAGGTTTTTTAAATCTCAACATTGAAGACATAACTTTTCTAAAGCCCACAAAGCTTATCTTTTCTAAAGCTCAAGCACAAAGACTTAGTTTTTCTAAAGCACAAGAAAGCTTAACTTTTCGAAAGCTCAAGCATTGAAGACTTAGCTTTTCTAAAGCACAAGAAATCTTAGCTTTTCCAAAGCTCAAACAGAAGACTTAGCTTTTCCAAAGCTCAAAGATTGAAAATTTAGCCTTCTTCAAAGAAATAAAACTCTAGCAGCAAAAATAAACACTTGACTAATCACTTGACTTACTTCGCAGTGCATTCTCCTTCTGATAACACACTACGAAGTGGGGGGATTAATGATGTATCATATTTCGGTACATGACACTTGGCATTTTTAGACCAACCACGTGTCAACATACGCTAGTCAAAGACCTCGAGATACTGTGATGGGAGGTCAGAGATCCCACGATGGGAGGTTCCGAGATGAAATAATATAGTAGGAGGTGGGAGATCAAAGACCCCGAGGTAGATGATCATATTGAGACCCATTTTCTATGGACCAAGCCCACCTATGGCCCAAGCCCATCCATGGCCCATGAAAATATATATAAATACCCCCATCTCAAATGTTGAAAGTTACCTCATTTTCCACTTTCACTTTCTCTCTCTAAGCTAGAACTTTCTCTCTCTAGACTTTCTAAGTCTAAGTTTTCTGACTTAAGCATTAGAGTGCCTTCGCCAGGGCCACCGGCTTAGTTCACGTGTTTTGTTGGAGTGCAGGTTTTTTGAACAAAGCCGAGGAGTCTGCATATAAGGAGCTGACGTGGAGATTCTCGGTCTAACGTGGAGTATCGAAGTAAGCAAACGAAGATACCACGCATTCGGTACATGACACTTGGAATTTTTAGACCAACCACGTGTCAACATACGCTAGTCAAAGACCTCGAGATACTGTGATGGGAGGTTAGAGATCCCACGGTGGAAGGTTCGAGATGAAATAATATAGTATGAGGTGGGAGATCAAAGACCCTTAGGTAGATGATCATATTGAGGTTCTATGGACCAAGCCCACCTATGGCTCAAGCCCATCCATGACCCATGAAAATATCTATAAATATCCCTTCTTAAATGTTGAAAGGTACCTCATTTTCCACTTTAACTTTCTCTCTCTAAGCTAGAGCTTTCTCTCTCTAGACTTTCTAAGTCTAAGTTTTCTGACTTAAGCATCGGAGTGCCTTCGTCGGGGCCACCAGCTTAGTTCACGGTCTTGTTGGAGTGCAGGTTGAGGAGTCTGCATTTAAGGAGCTGACACGGAGATTCTCGGTCTGACGTGGAGTATCCAAGTAAGTAGACGAAGATACCCCTTATCAACATGCAAGATCAAATGATGAAATAAACACTCACGGTAAAGTAAAGGTACCTAAGCAGTTTACATTCGACTCTCATTCTCGCACGCATTCCTATTTTGAGGGGAACAAATTAACGAACGGATTCAAAATATAGGAATTCCGTGTCTCGCTCTGAGTCCGAATATAAACTGGGGGAACACATGCTACTGTACATGGATAATTGCAATTATAGTTTACGAACTGTCATTTTCAAGAGGGGGACTACATGATATGGTGGATTGGGCTAAGACCAAATTGCCCCTATCCTAACACTTATAACCGGAAAGCCCATGAACACGTCGAATATGCCCCCCATATACTATCACATCGAGTATACACACTCGATATGGTACAGTAACACTCGATGTTGCGCACATCTCGAGATATATAAATACCCTTGTCCCGCGCCCCAAAGCAAGTTCATTTGATTCATAACAATGTTCACGAAAGACGTTGAGTATCCCTGACCTGGCCTCGACATCTGCATTCAAATTAGTTACTTGACATAATGTTCGATATGGACCAACACCCGCCCTGACCAGATAACGGACATACTCCACACTCGATATATTCCATATTCGACATACTCCACACTCGACATACTCCAAATTAGACGTATCTTCTACCCTATGTTCCCTATTCTCGACATCCTTTACCATTGCTTCCTACCACGTTTGGAATGTGTTCATGACAAAGCCATTCTAATCTTATAATAGGCTTAGTATAGAATATTTTGGTATTAATTCTGTAATCCACCTGTAATTTACTTGTGATTCCGTACTCGCACTGTAACTTACAAATTAGTGCTGAAGTAACGTGAACTCTTCGGTTCTCAAATCGTGTCTCTATCTTTTTGCCACTCACATTAAGCTCTATCTTTTTCCCCTCCCCAGATTCTTCACGAGAAAATAATTTCTATAGAATTATTAGACCATATAAACTATCACAAACCTCATAGTGATTGTGTCTAATGCTTCTTGGCACTTCTTGACATATCATCTTCCTCCCATTACCTTCAAACTCGAGACTATAACTATTGTTTTTCCATCTTCACCAATCCCAAGGAGCATAAAAAATACTATGAATACCAGTGTCACTCCGGGTTGGAACATTTCAAAATGTAGAATGAATTGCTGTCCAAAACAACTGAATACTTGGAAATGTATTGAAAAGAGAAACACTTACATTGTATGACATTCGGATTGCATACTCCACCTTTGAGTGTGATCTCTGACTATCTGACTCCTGTGGGATGCCTACACAACTTCGTAAAAACTCGCATTATTAGGTTTATGCGGCATGCTTTTAAACCCCCTAGCTTTTTTAGTTTCTTGTTTTTGTGGTCGCAGGGGTAGGGTACACCATGCGATCATCATATGTAGTATTCCTCCTTTTTCTTTCTTTATAAAACCTTTAATTTGGCTTACATTGTATGAAAAAGAAGTATAATGTTAAAAAAAAAAAAGCAAACACCGCATGTAAAGGAATAATTTATTTCATATAGTCGATGAAAGCATACAAGGAAAAAGTTTATAAGGAATTTGAAGTTTAGAATCCAACACGTAATCATTGCATGGACTACCGCAAGTGTCCATGTGACATTCTTTAGCTCATCTTCAGTAGATTTTACAAAGTCATAATTAAAAGTAGAGCAAATTATTTTTTTTGCCCTTTAATTTTGGCTATATTTGTCTTTTGCCCTTTAACTTTTCGGGCTCCAATTTTGCCCTTTAACTCCTATTTTTTTGACCAAAAATGCCCTATGGGCTTTTTCATAGGCTTTTTACCAAAAATACCCTTGAATTTATTTATTTTAATTAAATTTAATTTTGAAAATAAATTTAAAATAGTTTAATTAAATTAAATTAAATTTTCTGATAAATGAAAAATTAAAAAAAAATAAAAAATAGACCCCCCCCCCCCCCCACCCCCTCCTTCCCCCCACCCTTCCCCCGTCAGCCCCCCCTCCCCCCCCCGTCGTCCCCCCCCTCCTCCTCCCCCGTCGCCCCACCCCCTACTCCCCCGTCGTCCCCGTCGCCCCCCCCCAAACCCACCCCGCCGATTTGCAGCCACCCCGCTGCAAATCGCGGTGAATCACCGCGATCCGCAGCGGTGTTGCTGCAAATCGCGGGTGACGACCGCGATTTGCAGCCGTGGATCTGCTGCAAATCGGCGGGGTGGGTTTGGGGGGGGCGACGGGGACGACGGGGGAGTAGGGGGTGGGGCAACGGGGACGACGGGGGAGGAGGAAGGGGGGACGACGGGGGAGGAGGAGGGGGGGACGACGGGGAAGGAGGGGAGGGGGGGCGACGGGGACGACGGGGGAGAAGGGGGGGAAACGGGGGGGGGGGGGGGGGGGGGGGGAGGGGAGGAGGGGGTGGGGGGGGGGGCTGTGTCTATTTTGTTTTTTTGTTTTTAATTTTTTTTTTTATTATAAATAAATGAAATGACTATTTTGCCCTCGTGCAAAAGCCAATAGGGCATTTTTGGTCAAAAAAATAGGAGTTAAAGGGCAAAAGTGGAGCCCGGAAAATTAAAGGGCAAAATGCAAACATAGCCAAAATTAAAGGGCAGAAAAAATAATTTGCTCTTAAAAGTATAGTTGCATTATCCACACGGGCTTCGTGATAATCTTCCATATGGCTCACAAGAGATGGAATATCACCAATGAATAAACATTTTGAATTCGGGCGTGGACAATTGTAAGGCCTCTAAAAGAGCATTGAGGTTCGTGTTCCATTTTGTTGCAATATGGAATGACGTCTGACACCCAAATTTCTTGTATTTACACGAGAGCTCAATGAATGCAACCACCTCTCCAAGACTCCAACGTAAGGCATCAAGCGCCATCTAGTTGACGCCCACAAGTTGGACACTTACTATGCACTTTCATTTTGCAGTCAAAACACAACATGTGACCATTGAAACACTGCAACAATAAACATGGGAGAATAAGACTTAAAATTAAAGAGTTCTTATTACCTAAGAAGAAGTTAAAGGGAACAACAACAATTGTAAGCACATTATGAATAGTTGTTTATTATTATTCTAGCATATATTTTGGATATACTTAGGTTAATTACCAGCTGATAAATAGGAGAATACATAGTGATGAAGGTTGACATATACTATTGTTGGTGATATTTAGAGAAATAAGCTAATGACATATACTATTGTTGTTTTTCCATTTACATGATATAATTCAAGTGAATTATTATTTTGTTTCTTGCTTATAAAGGAGGTCGTAAAGTCGCGAGGATTACGGAAGCTGCAGACAGTAGGGCCATGTGTCAGTCTTTGATTGGTTACACAAGTTAAAATGGTGTGTGCAGCTATACTTTGACCTATTTTTGTGCATCTTGGCTATTTTTTCTCATCTGTTTTTCTGTTTGGGAAAATTTTAATTGGGAAAGTGATGATTTCTTCAAATTTCGTTATACAATTTATGGGGTGCAATAAAGCTATAAACCAGCCTTCTCTTTCTTACATTGCAGTTTGTTTTATAAACCACTCATCGAAAAAAAAAAAAAACCCACCCATATAGCAAATACCGTGTGTTAGTAACACATTGACAAGCACCACATGGGAATCCATACATGGGTATAATTGCTTTTTGTTGAGCAAAAGTAATCAAATTATCTCCTCGTATAATTGGACAATAATTTATTTTTGAGCTATTTTATTTTTGAGAAATTATTCATGAACTTATGTTTATGTAACTAGTATAATTGACTTATTTAAAACAATATTTATGATTGTAATTGCATAAGTTAAGATTGAAGAACATTATTTCAATGTGCAATGCAAGAAAATACAAAATCAAACACATAGATTATTTGCATATTCCTTGATGATAATGAAACTTAATCGATCCTTTTCGTACTATGCAAGAGACATTGATAACCAAAGTGGTTCATATAATTGTTTTTGGGAGAAAAGTGTAATACGAATATTCAGCAACGTGTCTTATGTGTCACTTGGTTTCAATTTTTTTTTCAACTTAAATGTTCATATATAAACAAGGAAGGTCACTTGATTTTCGTGTTGTATTTGCAACTCTTCTTTTGACATCTTTTCGTACTTTTCACTGACTTGCGCATATTTGACGATCTTATTTGAAATTTTCGGTGTTGTTCGATGATCAAATTGAATTCCTGACGATCAATTTGTTCTTAGGATTTCTTTATATTGTGGTAACATCCTCGCTCCACTTCCATAGAAAAAGCTTAAAGGGGAAGAAGAAACAGTCCTGCACAAAAAAGGCTTAAGATTCCGTGAAGACGCGTGGTGAGTGAAAAATACATTTAGGCAGTTAAATTCTGATACCAAGAAAATAAAAACGAAATGAAAGCGTTGGTGTTTATTACATGGATTCTTAGATTCTCAAATCACCTTTATAAGTCCAGAAAAACTACATTGAGAATGATTTTAAAGGTAGCCTTGATCCATAAACTTCAACACCTTTGAATACCACTTCATCCGACTGCAACTCTCGATCACTCTGAGCTTCGGCGTTTCCGCAACTCCAGATCCTCCATCAGATAAGAAGTTCTCCTTCCAAATCCTGCCCTCCACGTTAAGCTGTAGCTTTTTCCCATCTCCAGATTCTTCACGAGAGAAGAATTTTTGTGGAATTATTAGCCCATTTAAACTATCTCGGATCTCACAATGACTGTCTCTAATGCTTCCGGGCACTGCTTGCCATTTGGTCTTCCTCCCGTTACCTTCAAACTCGAGGCTATACCTATATTTTCTTGCCTCCTCATCGTTGCCAATGAGCTGCACAAATGCTATACATATTGGCATCGGTCCATGCTGGAATGCTTCAAAATGTAGATGGAAATACTGTCCATAACAACTAATTACCTGTAAATTGCATGAAAATAAAGCTTCATTGTATGATTACAAAGTAACATGGTCATCGCAATGGAATATAATAATAATTTGACAAATTTTTGAAACAAAAAGTTCAAACTATATTCCGGTTAATTGAAAGCCTTATATTTAAGCAATGCTGCAATTTTAATGATTTGTTATACTACACACCATCACTCAACTACTGTATGATATAATTTTGTCCACGGAGAGGCAAGAAAAAAGAAAAGCGTACCATGGGCTTCCATTTGGCGTTCTTGACTTCACGTTTAGTACGTTTTACATACGTATAGTTGAAAGTAGTTGCATTATCCTCGAGGCCTTTGTGATAATCTTTCAAATGGCTCACAAGAGATGGAATGTCACCAACGAACGAGCATTTTGAATATTGGAGTGGACAGTTGAAATGCCTAAAAGAGCACTTAGATTCGTGTTCGAGTATGATACAATAGGGAAAGATGCCCAAGCACCCAAATTTCTTATATTTACACGAGAGCTCAATGGATGCAACTACCTTCTCTAGTGTAAGGCATCGAATTCCATCTAGTTGACATCCGCAAGTTGGACACTTGCTATGCAATTTCACTTTGCAGTCGGGACACAACATGTGACCATTGAAACACTGCAACAACAAAAATGAGAGAATTAGATTTAAACAACTCTTAATCGCCACAAATAGTTGGTTATTAAACACAATAGATAGAATAATTACCTGATGAATAGGAGGATACATAGTGTTCAAGCACACAGGACACTGTATCAGCTCACAAACACTACTCAAGATGGTTGCACGGCATTTTTCCGCACTTTGGACAATCTCTTCCTCTTCGGGATCAACCACTTCGAGTTGACTTCGTAATTCCTCGTAGTCTCGAGTTGACGTTGAAGCACCCATAATCAGTAGTACCTACACACTTTAACTAATATGATAATACAACTGAAATATGCAACAAAATTAGTGAAATGAAACACATAGCTCATTCATTTCAGACTATAAGTAACAAACAATGTATCAATAACAAACCCCAATTAATATGATATCACGATTATTATTTGCAACTAATTAGTAACATGAACATTAATTAGGAGCACCAAAAAGAAGGAGGCGCATAGTTCATACGTCTCACACTAACGTAACAAACATTTTACCAACGCAACAAACATGACACTCGCCAAAAACAGATTCATATACCCATTTTTAGCCTTACTTTATCACAAATCACTATATATATGTAAATAAGATGCTTGAGGAAAAGTACACAATCTTATAATATGGTAATAGAAAATGATTTTTAAATTCATACTAAATAACAGATTGTAAGTAGTAAAATAAAAAGGATTGATGGAGTTATAATCGACATGTTATGGTAGCAGAAAAAAATATTATATGTGATATTTTAACGGATCAATTAAAAAAACAAGATGTGAAAGGTAAAAAAACAAGCTGAATATCACGTTAACAAGCAAAAACAGGGGAATTAAACATATGGCCTTAATCAATAACACAACTACAATAAAAGTCTAAAGCATGCATATGAAAATTAACATTTCCTTAAATTTGTGATTCACATAAATAACAGATATTAGTTAACATAAAGCATGTTTAGCTCCATAACCAATAAATCACCAGAACAATTTTTTTAAAACGTGCACTATAGTAGTTTTATATATCTAAATTAAAAGAAAAGGAGATACCAATTGAGAAATAGCTAGCAGCCCGCTAGTTACAACCTTTTTGCTGAAGAGATTTAGAGAAATAAGCTAATGATGAAGGTACACACACACATATATATATATATATATTATTGAAATTGCAATAGAAAAAGGTCTGGTTCTAATGGCCTGTCATTTTTTTTCCTTCTATTTGCATGATATAATTATTATAGTTCTAATTATTTACTTTTTTTTGCTTAAAATGGAATTACTTAATACATTGCAGTCGTAAAAGTCGTAAGGATTACGGTAGCTGCAGAGTAACGAGCCACGTGGCGGTCTTTAATTGGTACACAAGTTAAAATGGTGTGTTCTGCTATTCTTTTTCCACTTATGTAACCTTGCTCCTTTGTCCTATTTTCGACATTTTTGGCGATTTTTTCTTTTGGGAAAATTTTAATTGTGAAAATGGCATTTTCTTCGAATTTTATTATACAATTATGGGGTGCATTAAAGTTTTTCATCAGCTTTTTCTTTCTTACATTGCAGTTTGTTTTATGAGTATTTACGCACACACAATACACATACATACACACACACACACACACACACACACACACACACACACACACACACACATATATATATATATATATATATATATATGTAAACGTGTGTGTGTTTATTAAGACTTTAAGAGATAAACAAATTTAAGTAACGTTATATACTCATATAAGTGAAGTAGTTAATTTGAGTAGTATAAGTTTAATTGTCAAGAACTGAAAAAACAATTAAATAACTAGTAATAATAGTCGACATATTCACAATATGCAAGAAAAATCAAATGCATCATTAAAACGGTATGGTCTGCTATTTTTATCCCACTTCTCTTGGTTGACCAGCTGGACAACAATATCCTTAATTGTCCTTTTTTACTTAATTTTGTAACTTTGCTATATTTTGGGAAAATTCGAAATGTGAAGGGGATAATTTCTTCACATTGTATTATGTAGTGAGTGAAAAAGTCTATAAAATGTTCTTTTACAAACCACCCATATATATATGGTATGTCTAATTGGCAAAAAGGACAGTTTTGTTATTAATGTTTTTATTAGCATTTAATCTTGCGTGTGAGTAGCAAATTGATAAAGACTCCATTCCATAATAGATATAGTTGTATCTTGTTGAGTTCAAACATCAAATTATCAACTTGCATGATTGGATTAACTAATTTATTTTGCCAGGTATTCTCTAAATATATTTTGTTTCATTCTCTAAGTAGCTTCTATAGTTTCTGTAGACACTTTGCAAACATTAAGTTTTACTTTTATGCAACTTTACCAAAAGAACTTAAATAAAAACCTTTTTCTTGTATTTTTGCAAAGAGTCCAAATACTAATTAAGAAAGAATGGTGAAGAAGGAACTTAAGGGGGTTGAATGACCCCCTTAAGCAAGGGGCTATGGCACAATTCCTAGCTCAGAATAAATGTAGTATAGGTGCCATCTTAGAGACTAGACTAAAGAGCAAGAACTATGAGAAAATCAATAAGAAGCTCCAGAGTAAGTGGGAGACCAGTAGTAACATTGAATTAGGCAAGAATTGCAGAATATTGTTAGTATGGAGGAATGATAGGGTGAACCTTAGGGTTGAAGCCAAGGGAGATCAGTTTATGCACTGTTTAGTAGAAACTCAAGACAGGAGATGGAAAGGTCATATGACCTTTGTTTATGCTCATAATCGACCAGACCAGAGAAAAGAATTGTGGAGAAACCTGAGAATGATAGCTCAAGGGATACAAGGGCCTTGGTTAATGGCAGGGGACTTCAACACTGTCCTGAATGATGAAGAGAAATGGAATGAGGGAGAACAACATAACAGGGTAGGGGAGGAGCTGAAGGAGATACTAGAAGAGACTGGATTACATGATCATATCTATATGGGCCCTATCTTTACCTGGACTAACTCACATACCTATTGCAAGCTTGATAGGGTGTTAGTGAATCAGAGCTGGCACAGTTACACCAAAGACTCCACAGTCCAATTTATGGCACCTGGAATATCAGATCACTCACCTAGCCTGACCAAAAGGTTTGCTTCTAATCAAAAAAACTAGGATACCATTTAGATTTAAAAACATATGGGCTGCTGATGAGAACTTCTTGGAATTGGTTACTAGAGAATGGGAGGAACATATAAGAGGGTGTAAAATGTTTCAGTTGGTAAGTAAGCTAAGAAATCTCAAAGGCAAGCTGAAGGAGCTGAATAATAGGAAATATCAGAATCTCGAGAATAGAATTCAAGAGAAGTACAAGGAATTACAAGATAACCAAAAGTTGCAGCTGATAAATCCAAGAGAGGAACAAGCCAAGGACACATTAAGAAGAAGAAATGAATATGTGGAATTGCAACAAGGACACAATAAACAACTCCAGCAGCAAGCAAAGGTGGAGTGGTTGGAGGAAGGAGATGCTTGTAGCAGAAGATTCTTCCAGCACATTAAGGCTAGAAGAAGACAAAAAAATATCCTCCTCTTAACAAAACCTGATGGCACTGTTTTAAATTCCAGAACTGATATAACTGAACATATACTTGATTTTTATTGTGATCTGTTTGGAAAGGATAAGCAGGTGACCCCAGTGGAGTCAGAAGCTTTCAAGGAGGGACCAACATTGAATGAAGAGATGAATGAGCCACTGAATTTCCCTATTACAAAGGAGGAGGTCAAAAAGGCTATCTTCAGCATGGATGATAACAAGAGTCCAGGGCCTGATGGATGGAATGCTTGCTTCTTCAAAAAGAGCTAGACAATGACAGGTAATCTGGTTTATGAAGCTATAAGAGAGGTACAAGTCTCAGGTAAAATTCTGAAATAAATTAACTCTACCCTAGTCTGTTTGATCCCCAAGAAGAATAATGTGACTGCTATTTCTGACTATAGACCTATTTCTTGCTGCAATATAATCTATAAAGTCCTGACTAAAGTTATAGCAAATAGGATAAAACACATTTTGCCTGACATCATCAATACTTGTCAGAATGCATTTGTTCCAGGAAGGGATATGTTTCATAATGTATTCATTGCCCAGGAGATAGTTAGAGGATATAATAGAGGAAATGTTTCCCCTAGATGCATGTTGAATATAGACTTGAGGAAAGCATATGACACTATAAGTTGGAACTTTTTGAAAGAAGCTTTAACTGGTTTTGGCTTTGATGTAGGATTAGTTCAACTTATTATGCTATGTGTCACTTCTCCTAGCTTTTCCTTCAGCATAAATGGGGGACTGGAGGGGAATATGCCAGGGAAGCAGGGCTTGAGACAAGGGGACCCAATGTCTCCCTATCTCTTTATCATCTGCATGGAGTATTTGTCTAGGCTTATAAAGAAGAATGTGAAAGAACAAGAAGGATTTAAGTTTCACCCTAAGACTGCAAAAATAGGATTAACACATATATGCTTTGCTGATGATCTTTTATTATTTTGTAGGGGGGACAGAGTATTTATGAACATATTAAAAATCACCATGAACCAATTTTCACAGCAGTCTGGACTAGAGATCAACAGCAACAAGAGCACTATATTCCTGGCTGGGGTGCAAGGAGAAGTAAAAGAAGAGTTGATGGAGGTATGGAAATTCCCACAAGGCTAGTTTCCAGTTAGATATTTAGGCATTCCTTTGAGCCCAAGAAAGCTGAAGAACAGAGAGTATGAAGAGCTGATTAAGAAGATAACAGCTAGGATAATGAGCTGGAATGCAGTACAATTAAGCTATGCTGGAAGGATGCAGCTAGTTAAATCAGTACTGAGAGCAGTGCAAAGATTTTGGTGCTACATATTCCCTATTCCTGTTGGGGTGGTGAAACAGATTGAGGGACTGTGCAGAAACTACTTGTGGTCAGGTAAGGAAAAAGGCAAAAAGAGTTTAGTAGCATGGGGGAGAGTATGCCAAGAACATGAAAATGGTGGTTTGCAAATGAAGGAGATATTAGGATGGAACAAAGCCCTCCTAGCCTCTCAAATAATACATATAACACAAGTCCAGACATCCCCTTCTATTTGGAATGGGTAAAGGCTTATAAACTGAAGAATGAAGACATTTGGAGTGTACATGTGAGAGCAGGAGACTCCTCATGGTGGAGGATACTATTGAAAATTAGAGATGAAATGAGAGGTAAGCTACCACAAATACAGACAAGTGAATGGGAGAAAACACCACAAAGCAAGGCAAGCCAAATGTGCTACCAAGTCTTTCATAAAAACAGTGCTAAAGTGGAATGGAGCTCACAGCTTTGGAATTCTTTCTCCACCCCTAGAGTAGTATTCTTGAACTGGCTTGTGATGAACAGGGGTATAGCCACAAAGGTAAAATTAGCTAAATTTAATATGGTAACTGACACATTGTGCAGTCTGTGTAGTCAGGAGGAAGAAACAGTGGAGCACTTATTCTTTAAATGTCCAAAGGTGGAACATGTCCTAGTGAAGATGGTGAGGGCAGTGTGAATACATGCAAAAGAGAGGAAATTAGAGAAATTGAGTAGAATGTTTAGTATATCTAATAAAAAGAAGTGCTTAACTTTTCAGGTGAGAGCAGCAATGCTGGGCCATATCATAGCAGGTATTTGGAGATGGAGAAACTCTGTGTAAGGATATTGAAAAAGAGCGGATCCCAGTGGCTACTCTGTGTAAGGATATTGCCTATGAGGTAATGGTAAGAATCAGGTACAAAATAGGGAATAAGGAGAATAGGTTTATCAAGAGTGTGCTGTCAAATCTTGAAAGAGTTTAATAAGGATACTTGCTGTGAGAGCTGTGTTGTGAGATTTTAAATAGGTAGATGTGGTGTCTTCTTTGCTTATTTGTGTTCTGCTGGCTTGGGATGTTATATTTTGATCTTAGCAGATGGCCAGAAGTAAACAGGACAAAATGGAAGCTTGGACAGAAGATTATGGAGACCAACTACAGGTAGTTCTCTAAAACTGACCCACCTCCCTGAAAGAGTGAAGATCAGTACTAGAGCAACTGCTATAGGAGGCAACCATGATCTACAGGACATACCCTGGAGAGTACAGTCACAGATTACTGATCTGGAGCTGGAAGAGGAGTAGGGTAATGTTCATATGACGTGAGGAGGATTTGCGTAGATATGGTGAGGCTTAGAAAGGGTCATAGTCCTAGACTAGAACCTGTTTTCTTTCCTTGGCCTGACAGTGTACTGGTTGTTTTCGTTGAATGCTAAAAGTGTCAAAACTGTGCTCAACTTGGGGTATGTCCCTCGTAATCTGTATACCACTCTTTTGGGTTATATTATATTTACCTTTCGTGCGGAAAAAAAAAAAAAGAATGGTAAAGAAAGTAAAAGGTAAATGAAACGAAGGAAGAAGGAAATGGGCTTACCAGTGTATCATAATAATAATAGAAAACGAGAATCAAACCCCTATATAGTATGACTAGCTTTGCACTTTACCCCCGTAAATTTTTTAAAAAATAACTCGCCCCTAATAGGGTTTAAAATTTGTTTAGTCTTTTCATTTGGTTACCTCATCATTTTCGTTCCATAATTAGGCAGGTCGCCAAAAACGTCCACTAAGTTGGTAAGTTGGTCCCTTCCCTTTGTCATTGGTGACCAGAAGTAAAGGCAAGAAAGGAAAATGAGTTCATGAAATAGAGAATGTTGGGCATAGTGAGAATGCAATAGTTAATGCAACACAAAATAAACAGAATAGTTTTGTCCTCAATACCAATCATAGATCAAGATTTCCGTGCATTTCTTCGAAAAGTACCGAAATAATTCCGTTTTTGGTGCTATCGAAATGAAAAACACATGTAGTTTCCATGTTAGCTATAACCTCAATTTTACGAATCTTTTCGAAACATGGCGAAAACTTCTCGAAATATTACGAAACATTTCTAATTTTTAGCTGACCGAAACTTACCTTAAAACTGAAACTTTGATCCATGATACCAATGACAAAGGGAAACACAATTTACCAACTTAGTGAACGTTTTTGGCGACCTGCCTAATCGAGGGGCGAAAATGGTGAGGTAGCCAAATTAAACGACTAAACAAATTTTATTCCCCCCTTAATATCTTCGTAAAATATGCAAAGTCCCCCCTTCCTAGGCACATTTCTGCCGCACGATTTGCTGATGCGTGTCAATATTTTGGACCGTTAAATTGGCAACATGAGAGGATCTACCGTAGCAATACACGACCATGATTGCATTATATAATTTTCTATCGTAGGGTTACAATTACAAGAGACGCAATAGACTCTTAATACGAATATTACATAGACTAACTCGGTACAAAAATGTGAATGTACCTTCATTACATGCATGCATGCACCTCTCGTCTAATGAGTACTAGTAAATTAAATCGTAAACACAGTTAGTAACACGTGATCTGCCAATCAATCACGTGGGAAGCTAGCGACACTTAATTGGCTACGTAAAATGGTTTTGCAAAATAAGTAAAAGGTTCTTATAAATGTATTCTCTTTTCTCAGGGTAATGTGAAATGGTATTTCGTTTTGTGCGTGGTTAACTCTTTAGAGTTCTATAGCAAATAATAAGCAACGTGTATATATTATGTGTTTGATTTCCTCCATTCAACTGTTCATTGACTACCAAAACAACCCGATTTTTGCATCATATTTGCAACACTCTTTTAGAAATATTTTCATACTGTTTGATTCATCAGTTAAACTATAATTCTTAATGATCGTATTTGAAATTGTCCCTCTGGTTTGACGATTAAACTAAATACCCGATGACCAAATTTGCTTTGAAGATTTTTCCTATTGTGTGTTAACATTGTCTGCACCACATCAAGAGCTTATACTGAAAGAAAACAATCTGACTTGCACAAAAAAGTATCAGATTCAGCGAGGCGTCGCGAGAAAAGTACATATAGCTAGCTGAATTCGGATAAAGAAATATTCAAAAGAAAAAAAGGAAGAAGGAGAGCGCCCCAAGCGTGTTTGGTGTTCAGACGATTTACCGTACCTTAGCTTGAACACAACTCCAAACGAGGCCTTATTTTTTGGAAAATGGACGTACTAGCTTCAACAACTTTAACGGCCAGTTCTTCCATCTCCTGGTGTGCTTTTGCTTTATCCCGTCTCCAGATAACAAGTTCTCCTTCCAAATCCTACCACTCACCGTAAGTTTCAAGCCGTTCCCATCTCGAGAGAAGAATTTCTGTTGAATTATTAGACCATCAAAACCGTCACGAACCTCCACATAATCATCCCTAATGCTTCTTGGTACTCCTTGCCAAATCGTCTTCCTCCCATTACCTTCAAACTCGAGTCTACATCTATAGTCTTTTGCCTCCTCATCGTTGCCAATGAGCTGCACAAATGCTATACATATTGGCTTCGCTCTAGGTTGAAACGCTTCAAAATGTAGACAGAAATACCGTCCAAAACAACTAATTACCTGTAAATTGCATAAAAAGAAAGACATCATTGTGTAACTACAAAGAAACATGTAATCGCAAAGGAATATTGTTTCATACAACTATTGTACGATGTGTGGTGTACGTAGTTCATTTGTCAATTTCTAGAAACACATTTGGAATTGGATCATGATGAATTGAAATCCTTACTATTTAAAGAATACTGCAATTTTTGTGATCATTTGTTATGCAACGCCATCATTCAACACTGCATGATATAGTTTTGTCCTAAAAGAGAAGCAAAAAAGTAAAAAAAATAATAGTATACCATGGGTTTCCATCTGACATTCTCTAGCTCCGATTTTACGTAGCTATAGTTGAAAGTAGTTACATTATCCATGAGGAGTTCGTGATAATATTCCAAATGCCTGAGAAGATATGGGATATGTCCAAGGAATACACATTTTGAATCCGGGAATGGACAGTTGTAAGGCCTCAAAGAGCATTGAGATTCGTGCTCAAGTTTCTTGCAATAAGAAATGACTCGCGGACACCCAGATTTCTGGTATTTACATGGGAGCTCAATGGACGCGGCCACCTTCTCCAATGTAAGGCATCGGGTGTTATCGAGTGGGCACCTGCAAGTTGGACACTTCCCATTGACCTCCAACTTGCAACTAGAACACAATACATGACCATTGAAACACTGCAACAATAAATATGAGAAAGCTAGATTTAAACAACTCTTATTAATTTAAGCAACCCTTTTTGAAACAAAACATTTTGCCACCAATAGTTGTTAATTATCCTACATATATCTTGGGATACAATTAAGTTAATTACCTGATGAATAGGAGGATACATAGTGTTGAAGCACACTGGACACTTAAGCATCTCGCACACACTATTGAAGATAGCAACGCTAGATTTTGCGGCACTTTGTAATTCATCGTAATCTCCGCTTGCCATTGTAAGCACCCACAATTATCGGTAGTACCTACACACCCTGTAACTAACATAATAACTTAATTAAGTAAAAGTTTCAACAAATTAGTGAAATAAAACATGAATATTAAGAGCACAAAAAATGAAAACCCTTAATTCAGACTCAGACAACTAATGTAACAAGTAACATATTAATGTACACATAACACAATAAACATGGCTTAATTCATCAAAAAAATAGATTAATATGTCAAAAATATCTTCAGTTTGTGACCAGGAGAATGTAATTGTTTGAATTACTTCATCCACTAGATTTACATAACAAGTTAGAAGACTATATGATATTCTATATATGATCTACGGTACGATCGTAAAAGCAGATATGAAAAACAATACAAAAAAGGATTGTAATTAGTACCTGCAGCTTCTTGGTATAAACCTAAAACTTCTGAAACAGAAAACGAGCCTATACGGGCGTCTTCACCTTTTTATCTGATGCAATTTTTAATATGGATAGTATTTTGTTTTTGTTTTTTGGATAAGCGTGTGTATAGTACTTGTTTTATATTAGGATTCTTAGTACGTAGTATTTTATTTCTCATAGTAATTAGTACGTAGTAGTTCTTTTATTAGGAAATAAGAAGTGTTTTAGTTTCATGAGATCTGTTGATAATGAGTTTCTGGTTTAGTCGATTGTTTTTTTTTTTTGTCTAGAGACAAATACGATTTATTGACCAAATAGTTAAGGACTTAAGGATCAAACATCAGTGTTTTTTTTTTAATAGAGAAAATTTTATTTCAATAGCACAAGGGGTGCTAACCCATTCGAACATAAGTCCACTTTACTGACACATGAAGTGCAATTTAAATACAATCCCTAGGATATCTATACCTAGCGGTGGAAACGGGTAAGGGAATTTCCTGTTCCCGTCCCTTCCCGCGGGAATTTTTCTCGTGGGAAAAATTCCCGCGATTTCCCTTCCTGGCAAAGCGCCAGGAACGGGAATTCCCGCCGTCCTCGGGTCGGTAACGGGAATCCGTTTCCGATTCCCGCGGGAACGGGAATCCTCGCCGGTATTTAATATATATATATATATATATAATATGGTTATAAGTTCAAAACAAAAAAAAATAGGGTAACTCTCTCTCTCTCTCTGATACACACACACCGCAGGTCCGCAGCCACTCTCAACTCTCTCTCATTCACTTCAAACTCCTCCACGCCGCGCCGCAGCTCCTCCACGCCACCCGAGCAGTCGCAGCAGTCGACGAGCAGCACGCACGGACACATTCTCGAGCAGTTGCAGAAACGTGTATTCAATCGAATTATTTCTTGCTTTCACCGAGGTCCACATTTTAATTTTCACAGCCTCCATCACACGACGTACTTCTGGATCCCGCCCCGTTGGTCATCACTCTGTTTTTTTCATTCCACAATGTCCAAGTTAACACGAACCGCAAACATTGTCCTTCTATGATACATCTATTTCCTCTTAAAATGTTCTTGCTTTGAATCATTTGCCGTTCCGGACAGTTATGAACCTATTTGTATTCCTATCCATTTCTGGATTTCTATCCAGGCGTAAATGTGCATTCCCTAAAAACATGTTTGACTGTTTTTTCATCTCTTCCACACAAAACACGTGAGGTTGCATTTTGATCTCTAATAATCCATTTCTTCATCAAGTTAACTCTAGTTGGCAGCTATTCAAAATCATTTTCCATGCAAAAAAATTCGTCTTTGGGGGAGCTATAGCCTTCCAAATTAATTTACAGAAATCTGCGTTGTCGCACGGTGCTGTAGTTCTTATGGTGTCATAAGCTGATGCCACTGAATATATTATATCCCACTTGATTCTAACTTCCATTTCAAATAATATATAAGCTGCCATATTGATTGCAGATCTTATTGATAAACATATAATCAATGCTGAATGAGTTATGAAATAACAGTTGTGTAATGAAGAAATGTATCTTGTGTATTGATCTTTACATTGCGCTATTACATTTATAGACAACAAGAACAACTAAAAGTAAGAATTACAACTCATCATTCCATAATCAAAATTATTCTATCAGCTGTCAGAATGCAAATAGCTTTTGTTCCTTCTCTGCTGCGCATGTGCTGTTGGTTATGCTTTGCATGTGTTGTTGATCTGATTTGGCTAATGCATTGATCATGTTGTCAGATGAAATAGCTGCTTTTGATACTCCCCCTCAATATGACAATGCACATCATGAACACCTAGCTTTTTTACCGTATAATTGAAATTTGTTTCATATAATGCCTTTGTGAACATATCAGCTAACTGCTCATGTGTGGATATATGAAATAACTTAATTATCCCTTGCATCAGCTTTTCTCTAGTCACATGACAATCTATTTCAATGTGTTTCGTTCTCTCATGAAACACTAGATTGTTTGCTATGTGAACTGCTGCCTGATTATCACAATATATCAGTCCTGACTTGTCATGGTTGCATCCAAGATCCTGCAGCAATTGTCTTATCCAGACTACTTCACAAACAATTGTGGTTAGTGCTCTATATTCTGCCTCAGTAGAAGATCTTGACACTGTTATCTGCTTCTTAGACTTCCAAGATATCAAAGCATCTCCTAAAAAAACACAATAGCCTGTCACAGACCTTCTAGTATCTATACAGGCACCCCAATCTGCATCACATCACAATATGCCTTAAGATGAATTGTATTATCACTAGGAAAGAAGAGTCCTTTTCCTGGATTTCCTTTCAGATATCTAACCACTCTTAAGGCACTTTCCATATGATGATGCTTAGGATCACTCATATACTGACTCAGTGTCTACACTGCATAAGAGATATCTGGTCTGGTGACAGATAAGTATATCAATCTTCCTATCAGTCTTCTGTATTTGGTTTAGTCATTCAAATCAACTACCCCTGAATGAGATAGTTTAAGATTTTGTTCCATGGGAGTACCAGCTGGTTTAGCTCCCAACAGACCACAATCATCAATGATTTCAAGAGCATATTTTCTTTGATTCAGTGATATTCCTTTCTTATTTCTGGCAACTTCAATGCCTAGGAAATATTTCAGATCACCTAAGTCTTTCAGTTTGAAATGATGTTTTAGATAATCCTTCAGATAATCAATGTCTTGTTTGCAATTTTCTCCAATAATGATATCATCCACATATACCAGAAGGACAATGATGTTACCTTTGAGGTGTTTGATGAATAAAGAGTGATCTGCAGATGATTGCTTGAACCTTTGATCAATTATGATGGATGTTAATTTGTTATTACATTGCCTTGAAGCCTGCTTGAGTCCATATAAGGATTTGTGAAGAAGACATTAATTATTCTCCCCTTCAGTAGCAAAACCAGGAGGTGGTAACATGTAAACTTCCTCTTCCAAGTCTCCATATAGAAAAGCATTATTTACATCCAATTGATAGAGAAACCAGTTCTGAGCAGCTGCTAAAGCATGTAAACATCCCACTGTAGAGATTTTTGCTACTGGAGAGAATGTTTCAAAGAAGTCATATCCTTCTTGTTGATTATATCCCTTGGCCACCAATCTAGCTTTATATCTCTCTATTTGACCTGTAGTAGTATACTTGATCTTGTATACCCATTTGCAATAAATAGCATTTTTACCAGGAGGTAAAGAAGTAAGAGTCCATGCATTATTTTCATGCAAAGCCTGTAATTCAGTATTCATAGCAGCCATCCATAGAGGATCAAGTTTAGCTTGATCATAGCATGTAGGTTCAGTTGTTGAAGCAACATATAGTATGAATTTCTTGTGAGAATCAGATAAATGATGAAAACAAAGCTTGAGAGGATGTTGTGTACCTTGATGGACATCATCAGTTGTAGAATTCACGAGACAGGACTTAGATTGAATAAGTTTACACTAATAGTCTTGAAGATGACAAGGAACATTTCTAAGCCTAGTGGACCTTCTTATTTCAATATCATCAACATGATTAATGTGATCAGGTGATCTATCACTATTAGAGGAAGATTGATGTTCAGTGGAAGGAGGGGAAGAAGAAGTGGTAGAACTATGTGAATGATTTGGTGAAGGAGGTGTTGGAGTAGGATTTGATTCCTGAATATGAGGAGTATTATGAAGATTATCAAATTCATTGTATGAAGAGGGAAAGTATGATAGTTCCAGGCTCTAATGTTGGAGATACTGAGGTAGTATGACTGGGCACCGTGGTGGATGAAGATTGAAAGGGAAAAAATTGTTCATGAAAGATAACATCTCTTGAGACAAATACATGTTTGTTATGAAGATCAAATAGTTTGTATCCTTTAATGTCAGCATGATAACCTATAAAGATACATTTAGAAGCTCTGGGAAGGAATTTGTTATGTGGCTTTGGCAGAGATATTGCAAAACAAAGACATCCATAAGTTCTAAGGTGAGAATACTGTGGTTGCTTGGAGTATAGAAGATAGTATGGAGTGTAGTGTAGGGGTTCTGTTAATAAGATAGGCTGCTATTAAAACACAGTCACCCCAAAAATGTAATGGAAGATTAGCTTGTCTTGCAACATTGAGAAGATGTCTATGTTTCCTTTCTGCCACTGAATTCTGTTGAGGTGTATATGTACAAGTTTGTTGATGTATGGCACCTTTATGTTTGAAAAATTCAGACATGTTAAACTCCTGCCCTTGATCAGATCTGAGAGCTTTAATGTTCTTATTAAACTGTATGAACACATATTGAAAGAAATCAACAATTAATTTTCTTGCTTGTCCTTTATTTTTCATTAGATACAGCCAAGTAAATCGACTGTGATCATCAACTATGGTCAAGAAATAGTGAGATCCATTAATGGAAGCAGTACTATAAGGTCCCCATATGTCAACATGTATAAGATCAAAGATGTTATCACTTCTTTTAGGATTCAGAGAAAAAGGTATTCTAGATTGCTTAGAGAGATGACAGATATCACAGACAACATTGTCAAATTTGTGAGGAAAATCATCACTTGTTGAATGAATAAGAGACAATCTTGATACAGAAGGATGTCCTAATCTATTGTGCCATAAAATGGAAGATGACTGAACATAATTAATATGAGAAAGAACACTAATTGGTTTAGAAGGTTCTCTGTCCTCCACTATGCAGTATAAGCCTTTGATCTCTCTAGCCATCCCAATCATTTTCCAACTGCTGGTATCCTGAAAGATACACAAATTAGACCAAAAGTTAAGTAAGCACTTCATTTGACAAATGAGTTTGCTTAGTGAGACAAGATTGAATGAGAATGAGGGAACACATAGAACTTGATTCATAGTTATGTTCTTGTTAACTTTGATAGTACCAATCATGGTAACTTGTGCAGTTAATCCATTAGGAAGCTTTACAAAGGAATTAGCAGCAGGTTCACAAGAGGAAAAGAGTGTTTGATCACAAACAATGTGATCCGTGGCACCAAAATCCAGAATCCATGTATTCTCAATTGGATTTTGTTTAGTCATCTGAATATGATTAGAAAGACAACAACTAAGGGTCAAGTGATTACCTGAGTTGTTTGTTGACATGGGATTATTTTTAACCTGATTAGTCAGGTCAGCATTGCTTTGAAAGAGTTTGCATAAATGATGAAATTGCTCCTGTGAAATAGGAACATTTTGTGCTGCATCAGGTCCCATTTGGCTCAACTGATTTACAGTTCCTGAGATCTGCCTGTTTCCATTGGGATTGTTGTTACTAATGTATCCAGTGTTTCCATTGAATCTAGTTTTGAATTTAGCATATATGTGACCAGGAGGATATCCAAAAATTTCATAGCAACTGTCAATTCTGTGATTTGTTTTTCCACATTTAGCACATGGAGGTCTGTTCTTTGTCCCTTTAGATTTGTTCCAAGGTTTTTGTTGCTTTTGGTAACCTCCATTGACCTGATAACCTGCATTTATGGAAGCTATTTGTGGTGCAGTTTGCATTTTGACACTCATAGCTGCTATGTTTGCATGAGAGTTAAAAGCAATAGACATTTCTCTGTTTGCTTCTTCTTGAAGTACTAGACTGAGAGTGTCATCTAGGGTAGGCAAAGGATCCTTTAATAGAATTTGATTTCTTATGAGTGAATAAGATTCATCTAGTCCCATCAAGAATTGCATGACTCTTCTACATTCATTCTTTTTATTCAGCATAGACATTACATCACAGTTTACATTAGAACAGTTTCTTGGTTCCTCATATTGGCTGACTTCATCCCATAATGATTTCAGTTTAGAGAAGTAAATTACAAGTGCACTTCCCTCTTGTTTTGTCCCAATAATTTTATGTTCTAACATGAATATGTGATTGTTACTGGATTTAGAGAATCTACGCTTTATTTCATGCCATACCTTGTATGCATTGTTAGAGAACAATGTGTAGTCTCCTAGTTCATCTGATATTCCAGCTGACATCCATCCCAACACCATGTAGTTGCATCTCATCCACTTTCCATAGTTTGGTTCTGAAATGCTAGGCTCCAGATGAGTTCCATCTATGAATCCAATCTTATTCTTAGCTAGCAAGGCTACAACATGGCTCTACTCCATTTATGGTAATTTTGTGGTGTTAGTTTCTAACTCACTAATGACTGCCCTGGATTCTCTCCATGGTGCAGAAAGAATGGATTCGAATGATCCTCATATATCCTTTGATTGGTAATGCTTTGTGCATTGTTTTGAGCATCTATAGATGTTGGTGTTGTGGAGTTTGAATCATTGGGATTTGTCATTGAGTTTTATGAAAGAAAGGAAGAGAAGATAGGATTTGATAATGGAGTGTGCGGAAGCTATGAAGATAGTATTTGAGACAATGCAGAACACTGCTCTGATACTATTTTAAATAATATATAAGTTGCCATATTGATTGCAGATCTTATTGATAAACATATAATCAATGCTGAATGAGTTATGAAATAACAGTTGTGTAATGAAGAAATGTATCTTGTGTATTGATCTTTACATTGAGCTATTACATTTATAGACAACAAGAACAACTAAAAGTAAGAATTACAACTCATCATTCCATAATCAAAATTATTCTATCAGCTGTCAGAATGCAGATAGCTTTTGTTCCTTCTCTGCTACGCATTGTGCTGTTGGTTATGCTTTGCATGTGTTGTTGAACTGGTTTGGCTAATGCATTTATCATGTTGTCAGATGAAATAGCTGTTAGCTTTTGATATTCCAACTCCAGTTGTCCTCCCTATCCTCTTTCAACTCAACACCATTCAAGTCATTGCATAACTCGTTAAAACTCTGAAGTTCCCTTCCAAATAATTCTCTTCGTCAGTTCCATCTCCATACCCTAGTGTTTTCAAACCATGTTCTTATCTCACTTAAAGTTTCATCTTTATTCGTTGCTAGCATGAATAAGCGTGGGTTTTTCTGTTCAAACTTTTCATTTCCTCGCCAAACCTCATTCCAGAATTTGGTGGTATTCACATTGTCGTTGTCTCTAACATTTCCCTCGTCGAACCAATTGCGTTCTCCTTCATTCAATCTTTGCCCCACAAGGTCTTGCCACTAGCTTGAATGGTAGCGTTGTTGAGTTCTTCTCGCTGCTTCATGTCTTCTACTAACATGCCCATACTTGGAGTGTATCATCATTTTCCACAATGACTCTCCATTTTCAAGTAAGCTCCAGATCCACTTTCCCATTAAAGCTTTGTTCATCCAATCTCCATTTTTGATATTTAATCTCCCCTCCTCCATATTATTAAAAATGATCTTCCTCTTTATCCAAGATATTTTTTTATCTGTAATACTTCCAGACCATAGGAACTTTCTCTGCATTTTTGTGATTGTTTTAATTACCTTCTTTGGTGCGATGAAGAACGAGAGGTAAAAGAGCGGTATTCCAGTCAGCGATGATTTCAACAACGTAACTCTGCCGCTAAAAGAAAGCTTCATTCCACTCCACAACTTCAGCTTCTTCTCCATTCGAATCAGAACATTTTGCCAGAGATGACGCCTTCTTTGGTTGCCATAAACTTTAATTCCCAGGTACCTAAATCTAGAGTTTCCCACGCAGCAGTTCAACATATCTGCAAAACGCTCCAATTCAGCGCTGTCAATATTCAACTAATCAGCGAGCTTTCATGATAATTCACACTCAGGCCTGACATCAACTCAAATGTTTTTAAAATGCATCTCATGGCCTAAACATTTTGCTCATTCGGCGAACAACACATCATTGTGTCGTCCGCATATTGGACGTGAGTGATTTCAACTCTTTCATTCCCAACTTCATACCCCTTAAACAACTCTTTCTCTCTCGCTTTCTTGATAATAGCACTTAATGCTTTGGTCACAATTATAAATAAGAAGGGAGACAACGGATCCCCTTGTCTAATACCACGTTGAAGTTTGAACTCTGTGGTGGGGATACCATTTACAAGAACTGATGTAGATGCGGTGCTAACACATTCCATAATCCAACTAATCCATCTCCTGCAAAATCCCATTTTTTTCAATAAGATGTTCCAAGAAGTTCCAATTCACAGTGTCGTATGCCTTACAGATATCAACCTTAAAGAGCATACATGGTTTCTTTTTCTTCTTCGCCTAGTCAATTAGTTCATTGGTGATTAGCACACTGTCCAACCTTTGTCTACCTCCAATAAAAGCAAGTTGTTCCTCGGAGATGACCTTGTTCATCATCCTACGAAGTCTATTTGCTAAATCTTTGCCAACACTTTGTACGTGTTGCCAATTAACAATATAGGCCGGAACTCATTTAAACCTTGGGGATTATCGTTCTTTGGTAAAAGAACTAAAAAACAAGGATTGAGGCCCCTCACTAACTTGCCATGCTCTCAATATTCATGGATGAAACTAATGTAGTCCTCTTTAATCAGATCCCATAAATTCTTGATGAACTTAAAGTTATGTCGTCGGGTCCGGGGCTTTTATCTCCTTCACAATCCCAAACTGCCTGTTTGATTTTTGATTCGGTAAACTCGACAACTAACTAGAATTGGTCTCACTATCCACTTGTCTAAACCGCACCTCTCCCAACTTAGGCCTGTTCCAATATTGCTCCTTAAATTGATCTTCAAAATGCTTCCTGACTTCTTCCTTAACGACCTGCCAATCCTCAATCCAAACTCCCCCCACATTCAAACCATTTATTTCTTTGTTTTTTCTTCCTTTGTTGACCAACCTGTGATAAAATTTTGAATTTACATCACCTTCCTTTGCCCACTTTATCTTAGCCTTTTGGTGCATAAGGCTTTCTTTAGCTTTGCTAGCTTGTCAAAATTCTTCAATCATGGTGATTCTCTCTCTCATTTCCTATTCATCTAATTCTTCATCCTCTTCTTTCACATCAATTTCGTTGATTCTTCTCTTTGCCTTCTCAATCATGTCATCCAATTGGCCGAACTCACTATTGTTCCATCTTTTCAAGATATTTCTTAATGCTTTTATTTTCTCTTTTAGCACAAACATCTGTGTGCGAGATGTAAGTTTAAAGTAACGTGATATTCTTTTTCTTTATTTGAGAAGGAAAAACGTGGGTTTTAAGATCGCGTATATGAACGTTTGTTATACATTTAATAGATTTGAATGTTTATAAGTAGTGAGTTTGCGTAAGTTGTTTTTTTTTAATCGAAGAAAAGGTTAGTTTGCGTAATATATACAGTTTTTTCAAGAATCGATAAATGAATAAGCGATAACGGTCGTCATAGTAAACCATATATGCAAGAATAAAACTCCAATGGCAAATTTTTTGAAGGTATTTTACGAGATTTGGCATATGCCGGAGGGAATTTTTTAACACCAGTCCCAAAATCTGTTGTATGCCATTTACGAAATGATTACTTACTAAAGGTCGAGCCAAACATGAAACACCACTTCCTGTTAAAAATCTAAAAACAAAAAACACCCAACACAAATAGTGTTTACATGAACTCTTAAATTCTCAAAAATCGCGTCCATAAGTCCGAACACTACAAGATTGGGGGGCATTTGCAACTTTCTCCCCCCCCCCCCCCAACCGCCACGGCAGTCGCCATTATCGGCGACCGCTGAGCGACCGCGTGGCGGTCTCCCTAAGGAGAAGGCGACCGCGTGGCAGTTGCTCCCTCTCATGTGGCGACAGTCCAGCGGTCACCACGTCGGCCGATGCGACATCCTAATAAGTCGCAACGGCACACTAGGGTTAAAACCCTAGTGTAGCGACCGTCCGAGGCGTCGCCCCCTGATCCGACCCGACCCAAATCGCCTATTATAATTCCCTCCTCAATTCTTCTTTTTCTCTCCTCCATTCTTCTTCTTCTCTTCTCCCCCCGATCCGACCTGATCCACCCACCACCACACACCACCACCCCCTACACGACGCCACCACCGTCACCGCCCCACCATCACAAGAACGACCGCCCCTCTGTCACCACGCCATCACCGCGACCCCACCTTCGTCACCACGCCATCACCGCAACCCCACCTCCATCACCACGCCATCACCGCGACCCCACCTCTGTCACCACCGCGACCATGTCGCCATTACCAAGACACACATCGACCGTTCATTCCGTTAAGAAAGCCACCACCGCAACCGTGATTCCGTTGACAACTCCACCACCGCAACTAGCCTTCTGTTGCACCACCACACGACGCCACGACGGATTCATCACCACCACCACGACCACACGTGCGAATAAGGACACGCTACCACCGCCGCCAAATAGCTAGCTTAGAATTTTTTTAGTTGCCCCAATTTTGTATTTTCTTTTTGTTTATACGTATGATTATATGTATTTGTCGAATTTATACGTAAGATTAATATTCTAGTTTACCGGATTTCCTCGATTATACAAAATTGTGTGATTATATGTATGTTTAGTCGGATTTGTATTGTACGATTATTATATGTATGCGTCGCTCATCGAAATATATCTATGATGATGATACCAATATATATTTATTTGATTGTTAGGATATCTCGTCAAATTAATTATATGATTGTTGTAAGTTAGATCGTTTATATGAACTTTGATATGAACTTGGATATGATGATATGATGATAAGTTGGGTATTTTGTGATGCAGTCGAGAAGGCGTTGGAGTTTATGGTGAAACGGGATCATCCCAAGATTAGAGGCTGATTTTGACTTGGTCCGTTTTTGACGTGAACAGGCCAACGAACAGTAGTAATGATCTAAAGATCACATTGGGAGCGGATTTTAGCGAAATTCTATCGTTTAGGCCTCGAAAAGGCCGTTTTTATCGTTTTTAGTAATTTTCGTTTCAGTTATATCTTTTATTCTAGAATTCGGAATTGCACTTCGCTTGTTGGAACGTGTTCCATATGAGTAGCACTTTTAGTTAATGCTTTTATTTTGATTTTTTCCATTTTTGGAAAAAGCATTTTTTTAGTATTTTAATTATGCTTTTATTTCGATTTTTTCCATTTTTGAAAAAAAGTAATTTTTAGTATTTTAATTATGCTTTTTGGGTATATATTCTATGTAAACCCTAAGAAAACAGTTAGTTGATTACTGAATAAAGGTTTTGAGAGTTTCTCTCTTTTTGCATCAATTTCTTGGTATTCTTCGTGAATCAACTAGCTTTTGATTATCGTGTGTTGTTCCAATCTTTCCTATAAGCTTCCGCTACGTCAGTTGGTATCAGTCCCATGTTCGTTCCTTCACTATGCCGCCCAAAAAACGTCAAGAAGAAGATAGACATGAGGAATTCACACTGTTATGTCATCAAGTTGAATTGTTGACGCAACAGATGGCAGCCATGGTTGCACAACAGGCTACGCCAGCATAAAGACCTGAAGACCAATCGTTTGATGATTTGGAGGAAGATAATCCTTTTGCTCGGAGACAATGTGTCCAATAGTACAATCCACGTTGGGAATAAGGGTTTAAGGTTGACATACCAGAATCTCAGGGAGGGTTGAACCCAAAAGAATTCTTGGATTGGGTAACTGCAGTTAAAGAGGTTTTGAATTTTAAAGATGTTCTAGATGACAAACGTGTTTCTCTCGTTGCAACTAGGTTTCGGGGGAGAGCAGTGACATGGTGGCAACAAGTTAATGTGACCAGGTCTCGACAGGGGAAACCTAAACTTGCGTCTTGGGATAAACTAAAGAAACATATGAAGAAACAGTTTTTACCCTACAATTATGTGCGTACTATGTATCAACAGTTGCAGAATTTGCGTCAAGGGGGGAAGTCTGTGAGTGACTATACCACTGAGTTCCACTTGCTAATTACTAGGAACGACTTAATGGAAACGGAGGATCAATTGGTGTCACGTTATGTGAGTGGTCTTCGTCCACAGATTCAGGATACCCTCAATATGTTTGACCCAATCTCTGTCCCTGAGGCACACTAGTAAGCAGTGCATATTGAGAAGCAACAGTCGCGGAGAGTCATGAACCCTTCCAGTATTGGGAACTCATCGGGTAGCTCGCATAAGGTCATACGTCTTGGTAACACTTTGCGATCGGGGCTACCAAAAATGGGCATTATCCAACAACCAGCACGCCCTGAGGCTGGTATCCGTTGTTTTGGTTGTGGAGTTACGTGTCATAGGCAATCTGAGTGTCCTAAGAATCCGCGCAGAGGACTATTTGTTGATGAGACTAATGGTGAGTATGATGGTCTGCCTATTTTTGATGAGGAATTCAAAGAAGAGGCAATAGATGATGAAGAATTTGTTACTGGGGACGTTGGCCAAGCTTTAGTG
This sequence comes from Linaria vulgaris, assembly GCA_948329865.1. Taxonomy (NCBI): domain Eukaryota; kingdom Viridiplantae; phylum Streptophyta; class Magnoliopsida; order Lamiales; family Plantaginaceae; genus Linaria; species Linaria vulgaris. The sequence continues at coordinate 125,056,144 of OX415250.1, read as the reverse complement.
GTGAGGCGCAGCCTCATTACTCTCACGGAAAATAAGACTGACTGGCTACACAACAACATATTTCATTCAACATGCACGGTAGAGGGAAAGGTATGTCGAATGGTTTTTAATTCAGAACCTTATTAAGGAGCTGGGTTTACAGATTGAGAAGCATCCCAGACCTTATAAATTAACATGGTTGAAGAGAGGGAACGATGTCGAGGTATCCCAACGTGCTCAGATCAATTTTTTGATTGGACCTACTTGCAAGGATCAGGTTTTGTGTGATGTGGTAGAGATGGATGCGTGCCACCTACTGTTAGGTAGGCCATGACAGTTTGATAGGTGATGAGTTCATGATGAGTTTGCGAATACTCATAGCTTTCTGTTTGGCGGGAAGAGGATTGTGCTGCTGCCTAATAAAGGTCCAAAGTCAAGCGAGAAGGGTACCAACTTCTTGACCAGAAAAAGATTTGAGGCAGAGATGGAAGAGTCGGAAATTGTGTATGCGATGGTGGATAAAACGGTAGAAGATGATCACGAAATCCCGCTGCCAGTTCAACCTTTGTTGCAGGAGTTTTGTGATGTTTTCCCAAACGAGCTACCAGAATGATTACCACCTTTGCGTGATATTCAGCACCAAATTGACTTGGTGCCTGGTGTAGCTTTACTTAATCGTGCACATTATCGAATGAGTCCTACAGAACATGAGGAGTTGCGTAGGCAAGTAGAGGAACTTTTGGCTAAGGGGCACGTGAGGGAGAGCTTGAGTCATTGTGCTGTTCCTGCCCTTCTAACTCCAAAGAAAGATGGGACATGGCATATGTGCATGGATAGTAGAGAGGCTAACAAAATTACTGTACGTTATCGCTTTCCTATTCCCTGACTGAATGATCTATTGGATCAACTTATTGTTGTGTGTGTGTTTAGCAAACTAGACTTGAAGAGTGGGTACCATCAGATCTAAATCAGACAAGGTGACGAGTGGAAGACAACTTTTAAGACTAGGGAAGGGTTATATGAGTGGTTGGTTATGCCTTTTGGTCTATGAAACGCACCGAGCACATTCATGCGCGTCGTGAATAAGGTCCTTCGTCCCTTCATTGGTAAAATCGTGGTAGTTTATAACGCTAACAATGTTGATCATGTTCAGCACCTTCGAGAAGTTATTAACATGCTTCGTAAGGATGGGTTTTATGCTGCAGTGAATAAGTGCTGGTTTCTCACTGATAGTGTAGTGTTTTTGGGGTATGTGGCTCGAAGGATGGGTTAGCACTTGATACATCTAAAGTGGAGACGATAAGCCAGTGGCCTCGGCCCACAACTATCACTGAGGTTAGAGGTTTTCATTGTTTGGCATCTTTTTATCGTTGTTTTATCCCTCACTTTAGTAGCATCTTGGTCCCAATCACGGATTGCATGAAGGGTAGTAAGTTTCAGTGGACCGACGAGGCTGATATGTCCTTCCAATTAATCAAGGAGAAAGTGACCATTGCTCCCGTGTTGGTCTTACCTGATTTCAATCGCCCATTTTAGTTTCACTGTGATGCATCAAAGGTTGGTATTAGTGGTGTGTTGAGTCAGGGTAATCGCCCCGTGGCATTTTTTAGTGATAAGTTGTTTGCTTCCAAGTCTTGATATAACACTTATGATGTGGAATTCTATGCTATTGTTCAGTCTATACGACACTGGCATCACTACCTTTTCACAAAGAGTTCATCTTATATACTGATCGTGATGCCCTTAAACACCTTGGCACTCAGGATAATGTGTGTGCTCGGCTTGCTTCATGGATTCCTTACTTGCAGTAGTTCACTTTCGTGATAAAGCATAAGGCTGGTGCTTTGAACAAGATTACATATGCGATGAGTAGGCGTCAATAAAATTCTCTTGGAGATGCACATCGAGGTTCTGGGCTTTGACATCCTGCGTGATTTGTACACTGATGATCCTTACTTTTCTGGCGTGATTCGGGATATGCAGAGCGGGGTACAATCAGAGTTTGTGTGGGTGGATGGTTTTCTGTTTTGGGGTACTTAGTTGTGCATTCCAGAGGGTAGTTTACGTGTGAAAATTATTCAAGAGTTGCATAATAAGGGGCATGTGGGTCGTGATAGGACCCTCCAGCTCGCGAAGACTTCATATTTTTGGAAATCTTTGCGTATGGACGTGGGTAAGTTTGTGGAGCGTTGTGGGGTTTGTCAGCTATCTAAGGGTAAAGCTACGAATGCTGGGTTGTACATGCCTTTACCTATTCCGACACAGTCGTGGACGGATGTGAGTATGGATTTTATTGTTAGATTACCACGAACTCAGCGTGGCTTTGATTCTATTTATGTGGTGGTGGATCATTTCTCAAAGATAGTGCACTTTATCCATTGCAAGAAGACTACTGGTGCTGTTAATGTTGCCTTGCTGAACCGTCGTGAGGTTTATCGTTTACATGGGCTGCCTACGTCAACTGTGTCTGATCGGGACACTCGCTTTCTTTGTCACTTATGGCGTAGTTTGTGGCGCATGGTGAATACACGACTGTATTTCAGTAGTGCTTATCATCCACAAATAGATGGTCAAACCGAGGTTGTGAATCATTCTTTGGGTGATCTGTTGCGTTGCCTTGTGGGTGATAATCTTAAGTCTTGGGATCAGAAACTGTGCCAAGCTGAGTTTGCTCATAATCACGCTCTCAACTGGAGTTTTGGGTTTAGTCCTTTTCAAGTGGTGTATGGCCTCGTTCCTATGGGTCCCCTTGATTTAGTTCCAGTGACTGCCTCGATCAAGATACATGGCAATGCGGAGGATTTTATCAAACAGTTGCAGCAAGTGCACTCCCAGGCTCATGACTACTTACAAGCTGCTGGCTTTGCTTTCTTTGTCACTTATGGCGTAGTTTATGGGCAGGAATGACTCGGGATCGTATTCCAGCACATTAGTATAACAAACTTTGGGCGAAGAAGCTTGGTCCAGTGGAGATTATTGAGAAGATCAATCCCAATGCTTATCGGTTGAAGCTACCTAGTCATATTCGTACTTCTGATGTGTTTAATGTCAAACACTTGGTGCCGTTTCGGGGTGATAATTCTGATGATGATGATGATGATGATGGGGATCTGCCTTGCTAAATTCGAGGGCAAATTTTACCCACTCCGGCAGGAATGATACAGTCGAGAAGGCGTTGGAGTTTATGGTGAAACGGGATCATCCCAAGATTAGAGGCTGATTTTGACCTGGTCTGCTTTTGACGTGCGGTTAGTCCAATTGTATCCGAAACGGGCCAATGAACAGTATTAATGATGTAAAGATCATTAAGGGAGCGGATTTTAGCCAAACTCCATCGTTTAGGCCTCCAAAAGGCCATTTTTGTTGTTTTTAGTAAATTTCGTTTTAGTTATATCTTTTTATTCTAGAACTCAGAATTGCATTCCGCTTGTTGGAGCGTGTTCCATATGAGTAGCACTTTTAGTTTATGCTTTTATTTCGATTTTTTCTATTTTTGGAAAAAAGCGTTTTTTAGTATTTTAATTATGCTTTTAGGGTATATATTCTATGTAAACCCTAAGAAGACAGTTAGTTGATTATTGAATAAAGTTTTTGAAAGTTTCTCTCTTTTTGCATCAATTTCTTGGTATTCTTCGTGAATCAACAAGCTTTTGATTATCGTGTGTTGTTCCAATCCTTCCTATAAGCTTCTGCTACGTCATTTTGTAAGTTAGTTTTTCTCGTTGGATTAATCGTTTATATATATGAACTTGCATATGGTGATATGTGCGATTTTCTCGTCGAATTATTAGTTTAAAATTGTATGTTGTTGAGGCATGATTAATTGATTATGAGTTTATTTGTCGAAATTAATATTAGGTATGATGGTAGGATTAATTAGTCGTTTAAAGAAAGTTGTATTTTTAAGAAATTAGTTGAAGTTTGTATGTTGTTAAAAAAAATATGATTTATGGTTATGATTTCTATGATTTCTAGTTATGTTTTATATTAGTTTAAGTTAAAGTCGTATTTTTTTAAAAAAAATTGAATGATTTAATTATATGATTATGAGTTTAAAGTTATATTGTTAGTTATAACGAATGATATTTAGAAATGTACACGTTTTGTTGACTTAGAAATAATCTTATTTTTCCTTAGTTTTGTTGTACACATTTAGGAATCATGTCAGGCGATATTCCACGTAAGAGACCAGGTTCGTCAAGCAGTGCTCGTTCTCGTGTTGTTGGTTCTAGTAGTGAGATTCGGGGTAGTCTCAGGCCTCGACTAGCTAGTGACGATGCTGTTACGGTCGAGCATCCCGCCCAAGAAGAGACTCAGACATCGCGCGAGGGATCTACCGGGGTGACTCCCTTGCCACAGCGACGCCTTTTCGACGACGCTTGCATTGTATGACAAAAAGTAGCATGTAAAAACCAAAAGAAAATGATTTATTTCATGCAGCCGTTTGTGCGGTGTGGTATTAATTGTTATTTTTATTTTTTTGGAAACATACAAAAGAAATTGGTTAATAAAGAATTTAATGTTTAGAAGCCATCACGCAATCACTGCAATGAATAGTGGGTATTAAAATTTAGCGTACCATGGGCCTCGATATGCTAATCTTGAAGTCATCTTCAGCAGATTTTTCAAAGTTACAATTGACAGTAGTCGCGTTAACAATGCTGCCTTCGTGATAATCTTTCAAATGGCTCACAAGAGATGGAATATCACCACAGAATGAGCATTTAGAATTCGGTACTGATGGACAGTTGTAAGGCCTGAAAGAGCATTGAGATTCATGCTCAAGTTTCTTGCAATATGGAATGACTCCTTGACACCCAGATTCCTCATATTTACATGGGAACTCAATGGATGCAGCTACCTTCTCCAATGTGAGGCAACGCGTGTCATCTAGTTGACGCCTGCATGTTGGACACCTGCTATTCACCTTCACTTTGCAACCACAACACAACAAGTGACCATTTAAACACTGCAACAATAAACAAGAGAGAATTAATTCCAAAAAACAATACTTATTACACTACTAGAAATCGCGCCATTTCCGACGGCCTCCGACCGAATCGGCCGTCGGAAATGGCGAAAATTTTTTCCGACGGTTTCCGACGGGTTAAGCCGTCGGAAAAGACTTTTTCCGACGGCACTTGGCCGTCGGAAAACGTCTTTTCCGACGGCTTAGCCCGTCGGAAAAGACACAAAAAAATATTAAAAAAAAAAAAAAAAAACTTTAACCGTGGGAGCCGCCGCCTTTTCCGTCGGCCATGTGCCGACGGAAAAGACGGCGGGCCACCGGCCAACTAGCTTAAAAAAAAAAAAAATTCAAAAAAAAATATTTTTAATTCAAAAAAAATATTTTTAATTCAAAAAAAAAATCTATAAATAGGGGCATGAGAATCACTCTTCAACATCACAATCACTCTTCATCATCTCAATCACTCTTCAAATATATATTTTTTTTTTCGAAAAATCGTCATTTTTATAAATGGCCGATAAAAATAATCGCAAAAAGTTTCTCGATAAAGGAAAAGAGAAACATAAAAAAGTCCCAACATATATTTCCAATATAGGGTTACCGAAAACCCTGGGGATTCTTAATTTTGCTAGTCGTTTTAAATCTCGGCGCGATGGCAACGTTGAAACAAGTAGTCCCGACGAAGTTACCCAACACGTTGAGGAACCTCCGCCACAAACTCAACATACTCCGGTTGCTTCCCAACAACGTCCAACTGCAACTCGGACCCAGGCCCCTACTCCGGCGGACGAACAACCACAACGCCCAACTACCACTCGGAACCGAGCCCCTGCTCCTCGCCTAAGGGACCCAGATCCAGTCTTGCCACCTGAAATTACTCCTCCAAGGTCAATCATTCCGCATGGCTTGACGGACGAAGTTCCACAAGTTAACAACGAAGGAGGTTTGTCGGGATTGCAACCCTCGCCAGCATCTGTTCATTCTGAATCTGCTTCTACTAGCCTTAGGCCGCCTAGGGGACGGGGGAAGGGTCGAGCTGCTACAGACACCGACGATGAGAAGCTCAAAATTGGGGTGAACGACAATTTCATCTTTGATCAAGATTTATGTGAAGAGCTTACGAAACAAATAACGCGATCAATTGGCTTTACGATAAAGTCTATGGTGACCGAACCGGCGATATTTTACTCTCAATTATCAGAAGCACAAAAACAAATATTTATAACCTACTTCAGGGTATGTTCTTTTAACTTATTTTAACACATTTCGCATTATTTATTTATTTTATAATTTTGTCCTTATTCTTATATGTTATTATATTTCGAAGAGTATATACATATGGAATGACGAGGAAACGCCTAAAATCACAAAGGCATTCCATCGGGTGGCACAATCCACATGGAGGGATTCCATATACGAGTGCAAAAATATGTACAAGAACCGAGATAAAGACCCCGAATGGTACCAAAAGACTTGGCTACCCCGAGGCTTTGAGTCGACGTACTGTGATCATTGGGAGATGGAAAGGACGATGGAACTCGCACAAAAAGCAAAGCAGAATCGAGAATCCAATAAGACAAAGAGCGTCGACGGTAAGGGTTCCTTAGCTACGTACCATGGTGGATCTGTGAGTACACACGAGAGGAGCTATGAAACGGTACGATACGTTACGATTTCCTCATTTGCAAAATATATTTTGTGATATTGAGTTACTGTTTACCATTAATATTGTTTAACAAAATGTTGTTATAGTATGGTACTCCGCATGTGATACGCTTCGACCAACAATACGTGATGGACCACGCAATAGCGGATCCTCGTGGACAAATAATCTATTGGGACCCCCCACAGTCAGAAGGGTATTATGTAAGTTATCTTTAACATGTACATGATTGGTTTGTGCCTATATCTTTTTCATTTATGTACTTTGAACATTGTAGGAACGCTATTTTGAAGCGCTCGAGGAAAATTATGGTCCCCAAGAGAAATGGCCGCTTCATTTTGACGTAGATATCGGGGCCATTGCAGATAATAATGGCACACATGGGAGGATTCGAGGCAAAAATAGGCACAGTACCCTCGCAGATTATGGTAAGTCGCAGGGCGCAAATCCGAACCCTGCTGAGGCGATAAGAACTGCTAAAGCGGTCAATGTGGCTACTGCTGGGTTGCAAGCAACCGTTGCAGGGTTGGAAAAAGAAATTCACGATGTGCGGTCGGACGTGACAAGGGTCCTGGAGGAGCAGAGGCAGGATCGAGTTCGTGAGCGAGATGAGAGGGAGCGGGAGCGAACTCGTGACCGAGAAGAGTGGGAGCGTCGTTATCAATGGAACAACAACCCAAACAACTATAATTCAAGCCATTTTCCTCCAAATCAGTTTCATGGAACGCAAAGTCAGTCGTATGATTATTGGTATCAAAACCAGACACAAGGAAACCAGGGTACAAACACGTCGTGGGGGCAAGGAAACCAGGGTACAAACACGCCGTGGGGGCAAGGAAATCAGGGTACTAACACGTCGTGGGGGCAAGGAAACCAGGGTACAAACACGTCGTGGGAGCAAGGAAATCAGGGTACTAACACGTCGTGGCAGCCCAATTCGTGGCACAATAACGCCATGAGTCAACCACGTACGTGGAACCAACATAACGCCAACACGAACAATTCATGGGAGCAAGCCACAATGCCCAACAATAGTGTTCGGGGTGATTTGGACTACCTGTTGCGGTCTAATAATGATACCCAATTCTCACGTCCGAATGATGCTCAACGTGCCTACGTTAGTAGGGATCGTCCAAGCTCGTCATTGTATACTGTATCGCCACATGTTACACAAGAGGACTCTACTTTAGCTGATTTAGCAAGTCTGCCTCTCCCCGATAATGACTACTCAACATGTGGATGGTTTGATCCTTAAGTGTTGTAGGTTTGATCCTTAAGTGTTGTAGGTTTGATCCTTAAGTGTTGTATGTTTAAATTACAAGTTTGTAAGAGGTTTTTTTAATTACTAGTTATGTTGTTTGTAATAAATTTATGTATGTTAAGTAATTGATGTGATTTATCTCTTACTAGACTTAACCAATATTAAAACATGATGAATACTAAATATGTGTTTAAAAAATTAAAAAGTTACAACAAATACAATATTGAACTCGAGTACATTGGTATCAATTGTTATCGTCCATGTCGTCTTCAACCAACTCGTACACGTCATCTGCCAATTGTCCTTCCACGTTAAAGTTATTCAAATCTGCGCACAAGTTAAGTCCGGGTGACTCATCATCTTGAAAGAGTTCTTCGGCTTCTTCTTCCTCTTGCATTGACGACATGTCGACTATGTTCCTTGCACGAATAGGGCAAACTGCCCACCATCCTTTCCTCCGTGACACATGTTGTGCTGGATATGGAGTGTAGTACACTTGGAGAGCTTGATTTGCAAATATGAATGGTTCATTGGTTGTGAGAGAACGCGTAGGGTTGATATCAACCATTCCGTACGTCGGGTGTATTGCCGTACCACGACGAGTAATATCGTACCACACACATCTAAAAAATACAATTGATTGGACTTTATCGTTGCCGCCACACCAGATAACCTCAATGATGTCCTCAAGCGTCCCGTAAAAATTTGTGCCCTCGACCCATCGCCGCTGCCCTTCACATAAACCCCCCTACAATTTGTTTCTTTGCCCTCATTGAACGAGTCCGTACGGAATCTAAACCCGTTCACTTTGTAACCTGCGTACATTTTTATTAGTGTGCTCGCCCCTAAGGCGAGGGCGTACAAACGTTGATCTACTTCGTACTTTCTAGAGCAAACAGTTTCTTTAAACCATGGCACGAACTCAGCTCTCTTCTTTCTTTGAATTTGTTGTTGAGTAAGTCCGCCACAAAACAAGTCCTCAAACAACCTATCATATGTGCGTAACATAGTTCTCATCAACATATTAAATAGATAATCGAGATATGTAAAAATATTAATTGTTATATACATACGTGAACCAGCCGTCGACTTCTGGACAATTCATCAGCGTGTAAAGCTCAACTAGCATTAGCTCCTCGGAAGTTAGATGCCATTGTTTTTTATCTGGATTTAGACTTTTCCCTCTTCGATGGAAAATAGAAAGCTGCCCTGTGAAATCACCACATAATTCGGCCTCATTTCGACTGAGCCTGTTGTATCTCGTTTCAACACTTTTTTCAAAATAGCGCGAACATAAGTGGGTGCTCTCGGACAATATATAAGATGTTGCAATTGAACCTTCAACGCGAGCTTTGTTCAACACAGATTTCTTCAACCCAAGCATTCGCCTATAAACCAACAAGTAACTCAATAATAGTTTAACATAAGTATATATATGACAAATAATTTTGGAAATAAAAAATGGTTTACCTCTCAAACGGGTACATCCAACGATATTGAACCGGTCCACCAACTTTGGCTTCGTAGGGAAGATGTATCGCCAAATGTTCCATAGAATCAAAAAATCCAGGGGGAAATATCTTCTCTAATTTGCAAATTGTTACCACAATAGATTCCTCCAATGATGCCATGTTCGAGGCTTTAATCTCTGTGGCGCACAATGCTCGAAAGAAGATACTAATCTCTACGAGGGCCCCCCCATATCGGATCAGGCAGCAAATCACGAAATGCAATAGGTATTAACCTTTGCATAAAAACGTGACATCGTGACTCTTCATCCCAATCAACCTCAATTGTTGCCTTTGCACACAACGTTTAATATTTGAAGCATACCCATCCGGAAATCGCAAACCAACCAGCCACTTACACACTAGTTTCTTTTGTGCTCTATCAAGACAATACTTGGCCTTTGGCTTTACCGTTCTACCATCAGCGAGATCGGTGACAAAAAGCTCTGCCCGAGTGGTCAACTCCGCTAAATCTCTCCTAGCTTTTAAGTTGTCTTTTGTCTTACCCGGTTCGTCCATCACTGTGTTCTTGATGTTGTCGAAGAAATTCTTCTCGCAGTGCATGACATCCAGATTGTGGCGGATCAGGTTCGTACTCCAATAGGGTAATTCCCAAAAGATGCTCTTGTACGACCAATTGTGCTCTACCCCATATCCTATTATTTTTGGTGAGTCTAGATTCGTTGACCTTGGTGGTAGTTGTTCAACAATTGATGCCATTTGAGCACCGGTCCTCCGTTGTGCAGGCCCATCGTATTCTGTGTTTCCATTGAATCCCGTCATGTCATGGCGGAATTCATGGCCCTCTGGTAAAAAACGACGATGACACCCCCACCACGTAGGTTTGTTACCGTGGGGTAACGGGAAGGACTTTGTGTTCTCCATGCAATAAGGGCACGATAACTTTCCATGTGTGCTCCATTGTGACAACATCCCGTACGCTGGAAAATCGCTAATAGTCCACATTAATGCAGCCCTCAACTGGAAATTCTGACTCCTGAATCTGTCGTAAGCACGAACACCATCGTGCCACAAAACCTTCAACTCGTCGATTATGGGGCGAAGCAAAACGTTAATGTTTTGTCCTGGGCTACGCGGACCCGATATGATCAAGCTCAAGAAAATAAACTCCTCTCGCATGCAAAGATCTGGGGGAAGGTTATAAGGAGTCACGAACACGGGCCAACATGAGTATTGGGATCCGAAGTTTCCAAACGGTGTGAAACCGTCTGTACAAAGACCTAGGCGAACGTTTCGTGGCTCAGCAGCAAATTCAGGGTGTGTCCTGTCGAAATGTTTCCACGCTTCCCCTGATGCTGGGTGAATCATAACATCGTTCGAAGACCTACACTTTAAGTGCCACGACATGTGCTTAGCAGTTGTTGGAGTCATGAAGAGACGTTTAAGTCGTGGGGCCAACGGGAAGTACCATAATTTTTTCTTTGCCACAGGCTTTTTTCTTCCCATAGTTTCATACCTATATTCCCCACATTCAGGACACACTGTGTAATCGGCAGATGCAAATTCCCCGTAGAACAAGAAACAATTGTTATCACAAACATCGATTGTTTCGTATCCTAACCCCAAACCCTTCATTAACTTCTTGGCAGCATTCAGATATGCGGGCAAACAATGGCTATCTTCTGGCCCCAAACACTCGCGTGATAATTTGTAATACTTTGCACACTCAGCTCTGCTAGAGTTAAACTCTAGCTTGGTAGTAAAAAAGTCAGACACCCACTCCAAAACAGACATGTTTTGCGGGCCGCGCATCTTAATCTCAGACCATTTCACCAGTTCCAAAAATCCTTTTGCTTCGGTGTTAGGCTCCTCATCGCAATCGACATTTTGAAATTGCCATCGGTAATCATCAACTAAAGCTCCAAAAGAATTGTCGTCTTGAACAGCTATCGGATCGTTTCTAACTGCGTGACTTGACGACGACGCCCCTAAGAGGCTATTATGCTCGTTATAATTTTCCCCGTGAAACACCCATACACGATACCCCTCTACAAAACCCCATCGATGCAGGTGAGCAGCTACTTCGTCAGCTTTCAAATATTTTCTATTGGTGCACTTTCTACACGGACATTTTAGATTTCGACTATCGTCTATATAACGTTCCTGAGCTAACGCAAACTGCAAAAAATTGAATACACCTTCCGCAAATCTTTCTTTCACTCGACCCTTCTCGGCCAAACGATCGTACATCCAATTTCTATCTTCATTTTGATACATTATTATCTATAAAATTAATAGTTTTTACCATTATCAATACGACAAAATTACATTTCGTGTCTACAATTAAAAGACATGACAGTCTATATATAAACGCGTACGTACCTCTTGTAGAAAATAACTCCGCAAACAACGCTCGAAAGAATCTCTAACACCCCGCCTCGTTGCTATTCTTCAATTTGAAAAACAAAAAGAACTTAAGTTAATTAATTAGATTATTAACATATATATAGCATAAAATGTATAAAAATACTACGTAAAATAATAATTAAATATAAATACGAACCTTAATTTTTGAAACGAAAATATTGTGATGACTTGAAATTATAAGTCGATATCGACTATTTATAGCCGATCCGGGTGAAAAATCACCCGGAAATGAGTCTTTTCCGACGGCATGGTGCCGTCGGAAAAGACCCTTTCCGGGTGATTTTTCACCCGGATCGGTGACATGGCACATTTTCCCCTCCCCCATCTATAAATACCCTCAAATTTAACACCAAAAATTCATTCATTCATTCACAAACACTCCTATAACTACATTCTTCTCCCAATTCTTTCTTGAATTTTTTTTCTTACTTACATTTTCTATATATTTCGTATTTTATTATATATATATTTTGTTACATTTTCTTACTTATATTTTGTTACACTCCTATATTTTTCTTACTTACATTTTCTACATTCTATATTTTATTCTTTCTTAATTTCACATATATATTATTACATTCATAACCCATTCTTATTTATCGATATATATTACAAATTAATTTATATTTTTGTTTTTTCGTAATAAATAAATTAGTTGTTTTTATTTTGTTACTATATATATATATATGCAACAAATAAAAACTATTTTTATTATTTTTTCCAAATATTCGGACGAAATTGAGAGAAAATTGAACAAAAAAATAGTTTTTTTTCGTGAAAAACTAAATGTTTTTTTTTTTATGAATATTATTTCCGACGGCATATTGCCGTCGGAAATGATATTTAAATAATAATTAAATTTTATTTCCGACGGCATATCTCCGTCGGAAATGACATTTTAATTATTATTTAAAAATAATTGATTATGTATTCTAAAAAATAAAAACGTATTTCGTTTAAAAAATACGGTATAATTAAAAAGAAAAAAAATATGAAATACAAAAATAACCACATTTCCGACAGCATTATTCCGTCGGAAAAGCATATTTCCGACGGAATTATTCCGTCGGAAATGCTCTTTTCCGACGGCGTAATTCCGTCGGAAAAGATCTTTTTCCGACGGAATAATGCCGTCGGAAATGCTGTCTTTTCCGACGGAATCACCCCGTCGGAAAAGCGCATTTTTTATTCCGACGGCATAAGCCCGTCGGAAAAGAGCTTTTCCGACGGCATTTCGCCGTCGGAAAAGCTCTTTTCCGACGAGGCTTTTTCCGACGGTCTTTTCCGACGGGTAATGCCGTCGGAAAAGCCCTTTTCCGACGGGAAATGGCCTTTTTCCGACGGTTTTCGTGCCGTCGGAAAAAGGCTTTTCTCTTGTAGTGTTAGCCAAGAAAAAGTTGAAGGGAACAAAAGCAATTTGAAGCAAAGTAAGAATTGTTAATTATCCTAGCATACATTCTGGATATACTTGGGTGAATTACCTGATGAATAGGAGGGTACATAATGTTGAAGCACACTGGGCATTCTAACAGCTCACGAATACTACTAAATACGGCCACACTAGATTTTACGGCACTTCGATCAATTTCTTGATCTTGAGGTGAATCAACCACTTGAGATTTATTTTGTGATTCAGCTAACTCTGGTTGCCATTATAAGTACCCACAATCAGTAGTACCTACACATGTTAATTAATATGATATCACAATCAAAATATGCAACTAATCGTTGAAGTAAAACATAAACATTAAGCACGCAAAAAAACGAAAACACATAGCTCATACGTCTCAGACTAATGTAACAAGCCATGTATCAAGAACACAACAAACATGAGTTCCTCTCCAAAAAGACAAATTCAATGTATATGTCAAGTATGTCGATCTTCTTCTTACTTAATTTGTAACGACGCGAGGAAATAGTTGTGCATCATCCAATAGATAAACGTAGCATGTTAGAGAAGTTAACTAATCACAAATAATACTACTATAAGATGCACGATGAAACTACGCTGAACGAAACAGGTCTAGTTAATTAGAAATATCTCACCATATTTTCTTATGTTTCTTTTGTAACATGATACCCAACACCTTTAACTTTTGAAACAAAAATAGATAAATAAATGTATGTGTTACCTGGTTCTTCGTATAAAATCTAACAGCTCTGGAAGAGAAAAAGAAAACGACGACAATGAGGGTTTATCTATCAACAATATTTTCACTTTTATCAGAAAAGTTAAAGGAAGAGTTTGATAGTTGTTAAATCAACAAGAAATCAGTTTTAGTTAGCACTTTCCATTTATAGAAAGTATTCAAAATTCTGTTAGTTAGTTAGTTAAATACTTCCCAATATGGAAAGTCAGAGCAGTTAGTTATTAGTCAGCTATTTTAGTTATCAGTTAGCTAGTTTACAATCTTCTCTTTGAACGGATTGATGAGCCATATAAAGCTCGATCCCCTCCCCAAATCACATTCATTAAGTTCAGTTACAAGTCACAAAATTCTCTCTCAAAACATTCTGTAACAAACTTTCAATATTCAATAATATTTTCAGTCTTTTCTTTTTCATAATGCATTGCAAGATGAAGCTCTGTCGATTTCTTAGCATGGTATCAGTTTACCGGCGTTATTGATCCTCCGCCGTCGTTTCTGCACCGCTGCTCCGATCACTTTCTGTCTCCGGTCACCGTTCTTGTGCGCGCGTTGATCGATTTTTCTCTCTGGTTCTGCAAGAATCGCCTCTGTTCGTCTGTAGCTGTTCATTTGCGCTGTTGATTGAGATCTAACGACGTCCCCAGCTACCTCTTCCACCCCTGCGCCGCCTGCTCCGGTGAAGAATCCGAGTGAAGATTCTTCATCGATCTATTACCTAGGTACTCATGATCACACTGGTTCTTCCATTGTTAGTGAAAAATTTGATGGCACTAACTATATTGCTTGGAGTAAAAGTGTTATTATGGCGCTTAATGTGAAAAATAAGATTAGGTTTCTTGATGGCACGTTGCCACAACCTACTGATTCTACTTCTTTTGAATACACCTGTTGGATGCGCGCCAACACTTTGGTTTTGTCTTGGTTGTTCAATTCAATTGAGAAGCCTGTGCGCCAAACTTTAATGTTCTATGATAATCCTTTGGATCTGTGGATTGAATTAAAAACTAGGTATGACCGCACTGATGGATCAAGAGTGTATCAGTTGCAAAAGAGTCTGTCAAATATATCACAAGGTTCAGTGTCCATTACTGCATATTACAATCATTTTATGTTGCTTTGGGATGAATTTGTGAGTCAGAGACCTATTACTATGTGCACATGTGGTCACTGTACTTGTAATGTCAACAAGAATATGGCTGAGATGCAACAGTATGATTCTGTATTGAAGTTCCTTGTTGGCTTAAATGATACTTATTCTGGAGTCAGGAGTCATGTGTTATTGATGTCTCCTCTGCCAAGTTTATCCAAAGTATATTCACTCCTGTTGCAAGAAGAGCAACAGAGAGATTTGTTTTCTCATGATGTGCCTACAAAGTCCATGGCCATGTTCACCAGACAAAGAGTCACATCAGAAGGCTCACACTACAACAGCACAAACAAGCAGTCACGCTTCTCACATGCTTCCAATAGCAAACCTCAAAGGCTTCCTCTGAATAAAGCAGACAAAAAAGAAGTTGAGATGCACCCATTGTGGCTTCAATGGACATACAGTGGACAGTTGCTTTCAGATAATTGGCTATCCTCCAGGCTGGGAAGGCCCTACTGGCAAGAGAAAGACCACTAACAACTCTGCAAATTCTGTGCAAGCTTGTACACAAGGGCACATGGCTACTGAGAAGTCCAACCCTTCAGCAGATCAAGTCCTATTTGAGCAGTTCATGGCATTCAAGAAGGCTCATGATCAGGCTCAGACATCCTCAGTTGGACTGGAGTCCTCTCAGCACTTTGCCGCTACTGCCTCTACTGGTATCTCAGTACCCTTGGCTTTAAATTCTAAAACTTTTATTGTTGATAAGTCAAATAATTGGATCTTAGACACAGGAGCAACTGATCACATGATTAATTACAGAAAATGGTTTGTTACTACACCACAAAATGTGAATATTGTTGTCTACATGCCTAACAATACAGTGACTTGGGCCACACATATAGGCAATGTGCAGCTCTTACCTGATATTTTGTTAACTAATGTGTTATTAGTTCCTACTTTCTCATATAATATGTTGTCCATATCTAAGCTTGCTACTAATACTAACACTTCTGTGCATTTTATGTCTACTTTCTGTATGTTACAGGACACAACAACCAGGAAGATGACTGGTTTTGCTAGACTACAACAAAGCCTTTATGTGTTAGATTTACCTGCTGTATCTTGTCATTCAGTATCCACTCTCACAAACATATGGCACTATAGACTTGGACATGCTCCTGTTAATAAGCTCCAACTAATTCCTCATCTCAACATCTCTCAGTCTACAAAAGAAACCCACTGTGAAGTGTGTCCTTTAGCTAAACAGAAGAAGTTATCTTTTAGTAATAGTACTTCTATTTTCCACAACAGCTTTTGATGTAATCCACTGTGATATATGGTGACCATTCTCTGTTACTTCTAGAGAAGGTTTTAGGTTCTTTTTAACCATTGTTGATGATTTTTCCAGGTGTACTTGGGTGTATATGTTAAAACAGAAATCTGAAGTGAGAATGCATTTGACAAACTTTTACAAACTTGTGCTAAATCAGTTTGGTATTTCAATTAAATGTATAAGGTCTGATAATGGTGGTGAATTCATCCTTTCTGGTTTTTATGATGAGTTTGGCATATCTCACCAAACTAGTTGTGTTGAAACACCAAAACAAAATTGAATGGTTGAAAGGAAGCAC
This sequence comes from Linaria vulgaris, assembly GCA_948329865.1. Taxonomy (NCBI): domain Eukaryota; kingdom Viridiplantae; phylum Streptophyta; class Magnoliopsida; order Lamiales; family Plantaginaceae; genus Linaria; species Linaria vulgaris. Next base: position 125,039,505 of record OX415250.1, on the reverse strand, counting down.
CAGCACTTACTGCAAGTGGCAAGGGCTTTAAGATTTCAGTCAGGAGTTCCACTAGAGTTCTGGAATTACTGTGTTTCTACTGCCACTCATATCATTAATAGGCTTCCTTCCCCAACTACTGGAAATAAGTCCCTTTATGAGTTACTATTTAACAAAACTCATGATTATAGTTTGTTGAAAAGCTTTGGTTGTCTGTGTTATGCTTCCTCCATTGCTGCTCATAGAACTAAATTTGACCCTAGAGCCATTCAGTGTGTGTTTATAGGTTACCCTAAAGGCACAAAAGGTTACCTCTTATATGACCTGATTAACAAGAAAATTATGATACCAAGAAATGTAGTGTTTCATGAACACATATATCCTTATAAGAATCATCCAAGAACCAAGAACACTGATGATAACAAAGGCTCTAATTCATATATTTGCACTGATTCTTTTATTAGTCATGTTGTTGCTATACATACTACTGAAGGACAGGTGCAAAATGACCAGTATGAAGTTGAAGACAACAATATCCCTCCAGACAACTCTTCAACATATCAAGAACCATCAACTCCTGTGTTGGAAACTCAGCCAGACATTCAGAGTTCATATTCCACCAATCTGTCAGACACCACTGATATGCAAGGTCTGAATGGTGATCAGGGTTCTGTGTATGAGCCTTCCACAAATGCCATTGCTCCAACTACCAGAAATTCTTCAAGAGTCATAATACCACCAGCTTACCTTAATGAATACAGCTATCATCTGCCTCAGTCCCTACACAAAGCCAATCAAATCAGCACAATAAAGTATCCTATTGAACAGTATATCTCATCTGATAAATTGTCAGTTACCCATAAAGCTTTTACTGCAGCAATATCCCAAGTACAGGAACCAAAGACATACACCCAAGCAAGCAAAATTCCAGAATGGCAAGAAGCAATGAAAGCAGAACTTGCTGCCCTTGAAAAGACAAATACATGGGTCCTAACAACATTACCTACTAATGATAACTGTGTGGGGTGTAGATGGGTCTTCAAAGTGAAGCATAAAGCAGATGGAAGTGTAGAGAGATACAAGGCAATACTGGTTGCCAAAGGATACACACAAGAAGAGGGATTGAACTATTTTGATACATTCTCTCCAGTGGCAAAGCTGACAACGGTGAGGGTACTCATAGCAGTGGCTGCATCAAAGAACTGGTTTCTAACTCAGTCAGATGTAAACAATGCTTTCCTCCATGGTGAGCTTGAGGAGGAAATCTACATGAAGCCACCACCAGGTTACATGAAACAGAATGATGGAAGAGTCTGCCTTCTCAAAAAGAGCCTATATGGCCTAAGACAAGCTTCAAGGCAGTGGTATCACAAACTCACTACCTCTCTTATTGCTTATGGCTTTTATCAAATTGTTTTAGATTGCTCACTGTTTACACTATCAACTGCTACTTCATTCACTGCATTATGCATATATGTAGATGATATAATACTTACGGGAAGTAATATGGAAGAAATCAATAAGATTAAACAGCATCTAGACAAATTATTTACGATAAAGGATCTTGGACCATTGAAGTACATTCTGGGAATAGAGGTTGCAAGATCTAAAGAAGGAATAAGTTTGTGCCAAAGAAAGTATGCACTGGATATCCTATCTGAAACAGGATATCTTGGGTGCAAACCAACAAACACTCCTATACATCAGTCTACTAAACTCTCTAAGAATGATTTTGAATTACTTACTAATCCATCTGTGTATAGAAGAATTGTTGGCAGGTTATTATACCTGACAATCACAAGGCCAGACCTGAGCTACAGCATACAGTGTCTTACACAACATATGGCAAATCCAACTATCAATCACCTAGCTGCAGCACACAGAGTTCTAAGATATCTAAAAGCCTCTCCTGGTTCAGGCATATTTCTCTCATCCAAATCAGACTTACAGATAAAAGCATTTTCAGATAGTGATTGGGCTGGATGTACAGATTCAAGGAGAAGCATATCAGGGTATGCAGTGTTCTTAGGAGATTCTTTAGTCTCATGGAAGTCCAAGAAACAACCAACAGTAAGCCGTTGATCCACAGAAGCAGAATGCATGGCCTTAGCAATCACAACTTGTGAAATTGTATGGCTAAGTCAGCTGCTTCAAGACCTCTCAGTTGCTCAAACAAAAATACCTTTGCTTTTGACAGACAACAAGAGTGCATGTGCCATTGCAAGCAATTCGGTCCACCATGAACGGACCAAACATATCCAAATCGACTGCTATTTTGTCAGAGAAAAGGTTCAACAACAACAACTAAAAGTTCTTCACATCTCTAACAGTTTACAACTAGCAGATGTGTTTACCAAGGCTCTGCCTCCTCCAGCATTCAAGCACCTTACTTCCAAGCTGTGCCTCCTTAACATACACGCACAACTTGCGGGGGGTGTTAAATCAACAAGAAATCAGTTTTAGTTAGCACTTTCCATTTATAGAAAGTATTCAAAATTCTGTTAGTTAGTTAGTTAAATACTTCCCAATATGGAAAGTCAGAGAAGTTAGTTATTAGTCAGCTATTTTAGTTATCAGTTAGATAGTTTACAATCCTCTATTTGAACGGATTGATGAGCCATATAAAGCTCGATCCCCTCCCCAAATCACATTCATTAAGTTCAGTTACAAGTCACAAAATTCTCTCTCAAAACATTCTGTAACAAACTTTCAATATTCAATAATATTTTCAGTCTTTTCTTTTTCATAATGCATTGCAAGATGAAGCTCTGTCGATTTCTTAGCAATAGTCACTTTCAAAAAGAATATTTCAAAGTGTAAATCTCGTTATATACATGTGCTTTGTATTTCACTACAACAAAAGCGTGCAATAGCATGGAAAGTCATGCATCATAATTTCCATTTTTCGGATGCATGACATATAAAATCGAAAAAATCTAATGCAATTGACTTTAGGGTCAATTGCATCGGATTTATCCGACGCAATTTTATTGCGTCGAATGGTTAGGATGCAGACACGTAGGCTACATTCGAAAAATCCGATGCAAGCTTTAGGTACTTTAGCCCGATATTCGGGAAGGAGCAAGTTGTGAATTATTCTGATTGTTTTGTTACAAGATACATTACTAAGCTTTTGAGATACCTTGTTCGACATAAACTGAGAAACCCATCTTAGTAGTGGTCGGGCTCCCTATGAATACCGGTTCTTCTGCATCACTAAGCATTTTAAAGAAAGCCTTTGCCACACTATTGGGCTCCTCGATTGCACTTGCCATATTAGAAGTGACGTTAAGAAATTGACCGCCAAATGCATCATCTACCATATTCCTCATTCGGTCATCTCTTTGACTCCTATGACTATGTGATGATGACCATATTTCAACGTTTTAGTATATATTACCCCATGAGGTGTCACCTAACTCACCGTGATAAGCCTATATCATATAGTGTGGTACGAACCCCCACTTATACAAGTTCATATGAATAGTATGCCTATTTAAATATTTTGCGTTGGTGCATTTTCTACATAGGCAACGAGCTCGACCACGATTCAAATTGTTACTCTGCGAGAATGCGTAATCGAGAAAGTTCGACACACCAATCTTAAAATGATAATTCAAGTTTTCATTTTCGTCTAGCCGCTCGTACATCCAATGTGGATCGGACCACCAATTACTCATCCTTCGTATTATATACTGACAAAATAACCTTATACGAAATTAATAACCAAATATTTATTAAAATATAAAATTGAATAAATTCATAATTGACAAAGGTAGAAATGATGAACAAACCTTCAAACGTAGGCTAGCTTAATTGAGCTTCAATGAATATACGAAAGAGAAAATTTATTATAATTTGTGAGAGATTCAAAAATGTAGTGAGAGATTGAAAAAGAATTTGTGAGTGATTCAAATAGATGGAAATGGGTAGAGTTCATAGTTGCATGTGATATCTTCAATGCATAATTACTTGTATGGAAAAATTTCCAGGCAAAGATAGGTGATGAATTTCAAAATTGTAATGCAAGAGTACATGGCATGGAAAAGTTTCCATGCATTGAATAATTGCATGAAAATTATAGCAATTGCATCAAAAAATTCCCATGCAAAGATAGACTATGAATCCCAAAATTGCGATGCAAGAGAGCACGGCATGGTGAAATTTCCATGCATTAAGTAATCGCATGGAAATTATAGCAATTGCATGGAAATATTTCCATGCCAAAAAATACAACAAAATCAACATTTTATTTATTCAAAAGTTGCAAAACAACTCAAGTTTAACTTTTTCTTTCACCAACATTTTCTAACCAATAAGTAGGAGTGTTCTTTCAAATCTCGTCAAAAAAGGGTAACGAAAGGCGCAAAGAAACCTTTCGGGGTGAAAATATAATTAGTCAAAAGTTGCAAAACAACTCGAAAGCCACTTTTTCTTTCACCAACATTTTCTAAACAGCAAGTAGGATTTTTCTTTCAAATCTCGTCAAAAACGAGGTAACAAAAGACGCAATCAAACCTTTCGGGTTGAAAATTTAATTATTCAAAAGTTGCAAAACAACTCAAATTTCACTTTTTCTTTCACCACCATTTTCTAAACAATAAGTATGAGCGTTCTTTCAAATCTCATTAAAAAATGGGGTAACAAAAGACGCAAACAAACCTTTCGGGTTGAAAATATAATTATTCAAAAGTTGCAAAACAACTCAAATTTCACTTTTTCTATCACCAACATTTTCTAAACAATAAGTAGGAGTGTTCTTTCAAATCTCGTCGAAAATGGAGTAACGAAAGACACACAATAAACAATATAACACTATATGATCTTCAACTCTAAACCCTAAACCCTAAACCCTATACAGATATACTCTACTAAACCAAAATTGTATTTTCACATGTAGAGAGTGTCAATCAATTTCACTCGTCGATTTTTTTTACCATACGCTATGTTATTAAAAATAACAGTGTTCTTCAAAATTTCATCAAAAACGAAGTAAGGAAAGACGTTTAAAAATATTTGGGGTAGAATATCTAATTATGAAAAATATGGAAACAACATCAAAACTCCGTTTTTAACCACTATTTTAATAACACTTATGAGGCATATGTACATTCAAAATTTGTCAAAAACGCAGAACGAAAGACATTTAAAATACTTTTGGGGTGAAAAATGTAAATACAGATTTAATAAATATAGGGTTTTTATAAATAGTAATAAATTTCGCATAAAAATATTTCTATGCAAATTGTACCTGTTTCCACTTGCATAGGAATATTGCCATGCAATTTGTACTATATACACGACCAGTACATGTTGCATGGGGAAATTCATATGCAAAATATTTTTTTATAGTTGCATCGGAATTTTTCCATGCAGAGAAAAGCCTGCATGGCAATATTGCAATGCAGTACATATTGCATGGGAAAATTCCGATGCAAAAACAACTTTTTTTCAGTTGCATCGAAATTTTTCTATGCAGAGCAAAGTTTGCATGGAAGATTTGCAATGTAAAATTGATTACCTTCTCCTATAAATACTCGCACACCCCATTCACTTCTCATTCATCACCTCCTTTGTTCTTCCTCTCTACTCCTCTTCTCTCTAAAGTATTTGTTAAGGATTTACAATTTTTTTTAATATAACTATACGTAAAAATATAAATACCTATGTATAGGAAATCGTATAAGAATATTTTAGAAATATGTATATCGATAGAATAATATTCTTGGATTATATTTTAAAAATCAATATGTATATCTTGAAAAAATAATTAATATGTATTTTAGAAATATGTATAAATATTTAGTATAAAATACATATTTCTTTCATAAAATTAATACTTTAAAACTTAAAAAAAATATTTGAAATGAATAATTTATTTTAATAAAAGGGAAAATATTTAAAAAGTGGCGAAATAATCCTGCCACTTTTTTTAAATTAATTTTGAATTATGTTGCATAGGAATATTTTCATGCAACATATATATTGCATCGGAAAAATCCGATGCAATTGCTACATGAGCAATTGCATCGGAAATTTCCGATGTAGCACCCGCACCAACCACATACTATCACGTGTCATGTGCTGACTTTGATTATGCATCAGAAATTTTTGATGCAGCGCTTTTCTGCATCGATTTTTTTCGATGCAAAGCCTTTTGCATGGGAAATTTTCCATGAATGTTGCATCCGAAAATTTCGATGCAGAGCCCAATTGCATCGGAATTTTTCGATGCAATTCTCTGGCATGGACACCAGAGGCATGGAAACTTTGTATCTCTACATTTTTCATGCAATTGATCAATTGCATGAAAAATGTAGACTATTGCATGGAATTTTTTCCATGCAATTGATGCGTTTTGGTGTAGTGTTCATCTCTAGGGAAGCATGTCTATAAAGGCATGTTAGTAGTAGTCTTCATTAAGGAGTGCTTTAGTTTCTCCTTCTCCTCAGAATCTATTATTAATTATTTAATATTGGTTTAACTAATAATTCTATAAGACAAATTAAAAACATATGATATTAACTAAGTAGTTACAGCGAATGGATCAAACATCAATAAAGTTATATAAGCTTAAGTAACTAAGTTTTCGTTCCCTTTTCTCTTTGAGAAGAAGTAATTAATATTTATGTGCGTGTGTGCGTGTTTATTGAAAGTATATAAATTGAAGTAACGTGACATATAGTTGAGTAGTTAATTTGATTAGTTTAATTTTGTCAGGATTGAAATCAAGCCAATATTAATTAGTAATAATTGTTGACTTATTTCACACTGTGCTAGAAACTCAAATACCAATTAATTCCTTGGATGTTGATTTTAATATTATGAGACAATGCAAAGACTTAGAAGTTATATAGAACAATATTTTTCGCTATTGTCCTTCTTGCTGTTCTTGTCTCTCACTTTTTTTTATTGCTATTGATGGGTGTGATTTAAGATTGACCCAATATAATGTTATTGGGCCGGCCCATAAGCGCATCGAATAGAGAAAATTCGATGTGCGCATCGAATCAACAGTATAATCCTTCTTTATTGGGCCAGCCCATTAGCGCATCGAATACACCTGATTCGATGCGGGCATCGAACAATGATGATTCGATGCGCCTTTCTATATTGAAATGTGGGCTCTACGGAACGGGTTCTATAAATAGCCCGTCCCCTTGTATTTTGTGCAGATTTTCGAGGTCTAAACCAGCTCAGTACAGTCAGCATCGAACATACCCCCCATTCGACAGGCATCGTATCGAATCAACTCTAATTCGATACGGAAAAATACCTTATCCCTATTCAAGAAATATGATAAGTTACCGGAATTTTGATTTAAAACCTATTCAAATGCAGATCAATAATTCAGCAAATGCAACATAATACTAATCAGATCAAATGCAACACACTAATCAGATAAAATGCAACATAATACTAATACTATTTCTCGTAAATACCTGTAATACAGGAAATCATATCAAATGCAACACATTAATTCAGCAAAATCATTCAAACATAGTGTTCTTTATTAATACTAATATAATATACTAAGAAACATTCTAGTAGAGATAGTTTTAATAATCACCTACATAAATATCGCGCGCCCATTCACTACCCCACTTCACTTACAAAGACATTTTTTTCATAATGCATTATGTCCAGATTGTGACGGATAAGATTTGACTCCCAATATGGAAGTTCCCAAAATGCATTATGTTGAATCCAGTTGTGGTCTATGCCAAAACCCTCCACAATTTCGCCACTGTCTCCGTATTGAATTGGAGGTAGACAGTCAATTTTATATTTGATTTCTGGACCCGATTTTCGAACTAGTGGTGCGTCGTAATCTACCTCACCCTTTTTGAAATTAGTAGTGTTGGAACGAAACGAATGATGAGGAGGCAAAAACCTGCGATGACAGCCGAACCAACATGGTTTCTTTCCATGATCAAGACGAAAAGACTTTGTTTGATTCATACAATATGGGCAAGATAGCTTACCATGCGTACTCCACTGGGATAACATTATGTAAGCTGGAAAATCACTAATCGTCCACATCAAATGCGCTCTCATTATAAAATTTTGCTTCCGAAATGAATCATAAGTTTGAGCTCCAATACTCCACAATGAACAAAGTTCATCGATTAGGGGTCGTGGCATCAAGTCAGGGTTCTTTCTAGGACTCCTTGGTCCAGGGATCAACAAAGACAAAAATATATATTCTTGCCTCATGCACATATCAGGAGGGAGATTGTAGGGCGTCACAAAAACTGGCCAACAAGAGTATGAATTACCAAAGCTTCCCCACAGATTGAACCCATCTGTGCAAAGACCAAGCCTAACATTTCTGGGCTCGGCGGCGTAATCTGGATACTCTTTATCAAAAGATTTCCACGCCTTACCAGCAGCTGGGTGAATCATCGTATTGTTTTGTCCTTGACATTTCAGATGCCACATCATGTGTTGTGACGTTGCACGAGACATATACAACCTCTGTAATTGAGATGTCAAAGGAAAGTACCACAATTTCTTTTTGGGAATGCGTTTGACCCTTGGATTTGTACTCTATCCGCCCTCAAATTTGTCTGCTTGGCACACTGGACATTTAGTATAACTGCTAGCTTCGAACTGCCCGTAGTACATGAAACAATTATCCTCACATAGGTCATAAGTCTTCTTTTCCAAGAAAAATCGTTTTAATACACGCTTCATCCCTCTAACATCTTCCAGAACGTTTTCGCGATCCTATGGATTCAACAATTTGTGCAATTGTTTTAGCCATTTGTTACGACTAGCTTCAGTTGTGTTGTGCAAAATATTATATGTCATAAACTGAGACACGAATTCCAAAGCCGTTTCACAATAGCCAGTACTTATTCGCATCTCTGATTGTCGCAATAATTCATAGAAGTCTCTTGCCTCGCAGGTTGGCACCTCCTCTGCCTCTAGATTAGACTGGAAATTCTCATAACGACCACCAAACACATCGTCGACCATTTCCCTTATACAACCACCAAAATTTTCATGAGGAGGTGACTGCACTGGGATATAAGAACTCGACGCCCCGAATGTGTTACCAAATGACTCACCATGCGCAACCCAAATATAATAATCTGGAAGAAAACCCCGTTCGTAAAGATCACACTTAATTTTGTCCGTTGTATGATACTTAGTGTTACAATTTTTTCTGCATGGGCATTTAACTTTGCCCCGATTAAGCAAGTTAGTCTGAGAAGATGCATATTCTACAAACCTATCAACACTATCAACAAAACTCTGGTTGAGATAACCATCAGTCACTCTATCGTACATCCAACTCCGATCTTCGTTGCTATACATTTTAGATCTACACCAACAATCAAAAATCGATTTTATTGTCTAACAATAAACATTACATACCAAGTCAATAATAAAAAAATATTCCCTAAATAAATATTACATACCAAGTCATTACTAATACTAACAATAAACATTACAATCACCAAAAATCTACCCTCATTAAACATTACAAACAATATTTACCACAATATTAAACCAAGTCAATAAAAAAAATATATGTAATGTATTAATGAACTCGTAATTAAAGACTTAAAAAAAAAACATTACATACCTCTTAACGTTCGACTTCTGCAGATCTAATGACACATATATAATTTCGATGTTTTGTTACAAAATAAGGGGCAAGTTATGATTTTTTTTCTTCTTCTTTTTTTGAGATGTGCAACAATGGAGGAAAATGAAATCTGAATATGGTGAATAGAGGGTGAAGGGAGAGATTCCCGTGCAATAATAAAGTTTCTTTTGCTAGAAGGAGATTAATCCATTTCTAAAGTCAATATTAATGTTTTCGCAATTTTTTTTAAAAACATATGGGAGGCGAATTTTTGCCTCCCCCCAGCAAAACAACGATCCGCGTGATAGGCGAATTGACAAACTTCCACCATTAGATTTTCTCAATCAGCACATCTGAACCGTTAAACTTTAACCATCTGCTCAGATATGGGAGGCGAAAATTTGTCTCCTACCACTGGAAAAAAATTGCAAATACCTGTTCAAGATGAAGTTATTACAAAAGTTACAAAGAAAATACAAAGAGTAATTAATGCAAGATGAACATGGTGTTCATATTCTTTTTTTTTTTTTGCTAGCTAGTTTTATTCATGAACACAATAAATAGTTTTTTTAAGATTTATTATGTAATATATTGGAATGTAATGATGTATCTTGCAAGTTAATTATGTTTGTATTTTTCTATTTACATGTCATAGTATTTATTAAATGTAGCTAATTAATTTAATGATATTATATGAATCTCATCATTTTGTAATGTTAATAATAATTTTTTTGCATATATTAATATTGATGAATTAAAACATTGTGTTTTCAATTTTAATTCATAATTTAAAAAATTAGCAAATAAGGAGCTGGAAATTCAAATGAAATTTTGTGAAAAACTTTAGCGGCAAGATTTTGCCGCATTTTTTTTTTCACAATTCTGCAAATGGTTGGAGGTGAATAATCATCTCCAACCATTCTCATTTTTTTTACAATAATTAAACGCTGAAATTATTTTTTAAATGATAAATTAAATATAAGAGGCGATGAGATCGCCTCTCACCACGTCACCAGCGAAATATAATATAATAAAAAAACTATAAACGACAGAGAATATTCGCCTGACCCCACATACACTGCAGTGGAATAATCGCCTCCCACGCTAAAATATAGGAGGCGATTATTCCACTCACACGCGCCTTTAATAATATTGAAGGCGAATAATCGCCTCCCATATGGTAAAATGCGTCCCTTTAAGAGGCAAGTTGTTGCTGGCACGTAATTGCCTCCTATTGTTTATATAGGAGGCGATTGTGATGATATAGAATGCCATTTCGCGCCTCCTATATGAAAGAATTGTTGTAGTGATATATGCATAATGTGAAAATATTATTTCACAGTATAATGTAAGATAAAAGTACAAATTTAAAGTATAGGTTATTTGAACATAAGGTAACTTTACATATAGATTAAGTTTCTTTACGTACTCGTTAGCAGAATGGTCGGATTTTCCTCTACTTTGTACTTGTTAATTTTTTACTTTGGAGTATTCCTTATACTCCATTTTTTAAATAAAACTCTTAGTTGATCAAAAAAAATTATGATGCTTTTCATGACTGTGGTGAATTCATTGAAATGGCACCCTCTGGAAACCTAAAAACCTAAAAGGAAGAGAGCACCAAACAGACTTATGGTGTTTATATGGACTCTTAGATTCTCAAACTGCGTCTAGAAGCCTGAAAATTTACCTTGTTATTGACTGCAAACGCAACCTCAATTTTTTGCCAAATAGAATATAAGCGCTTCAACAAATTTAAGGGCCACTCGTTCAGAGTGTTGCAACTCTCGATCACAGGGAGCTTCAGTTTTTCCTCACCTCCAGAATCCTCATGCATCCATAAATTCGCGACCAAATAAGAGGTTCTCCTTCCAAATTCTACCTCTGACAGTAAGCTTTAGCTTTTTTCATCTCTAGACTCTTCACGAGAGAAGAATTTATGCGAAATTATTAGACCTTGTAAACTATCACGGACCTCAGATTGAGTGTCCCTAATGCTTCTGGGCACTCCTTACCATATGGTATTCCTTCCATTACCTTCGAACTCTGTAATATAGCTATAGCCTTTTGCCTCCTCATCGTTCCCTATGAGATGCAAAAATGCTATACATATAGGTGTTGCCCCTCGCTGAAACGCTTCAGTGCAGTAATCTGGAAATCAATATTTTGTTTGTGGTTAACCCTTTGGAGTTCTGCAACAAATATTTCGTAACTTGTAGTATGTATTAAATGGTGTACAGTTTCGTCAACTTAATTGTTTATAGACAAGCAAATGACGTGATTTTCGTGTTATTTTTGCTACTCTTCTTTTCAAATATTTTCGTACTTTTTCATTGACTTGTAAGTCTATGATTCTTTAGTGATCTTATTTTGAAATTGACATTGTGGTTTCATAAGTTAAATTCTTGATGACTAAATTTACTTTTAAGATTTCTTTTCATTTTTTGCGTTAACATCCTTTCTCCACTTCCATATCAAGTGCTTACTTTGAAAACAAACAAACTGTCTTGCACACAAAAAAAGGGCATCAGATTCAGTGAAGAAATTACATATTCAGCAGCGATGCGTCGTCGGGTGAAAAATACATGTAGCCAGTTGAATTCTGACAGCAAAAAATACAGAAAAGGTGAGAACGAGAGAGCACCAAACACAATTTGGTGTTTACATGGATTCTTAGATTCTCAAACCGCGTTCATATTTCTAAAAGATTTTACTAGAAAATGATTCCAAATCCGATCTTATTTGTTTGGAAAATGAATGTACCGGCTTCAACAACTTTGACTGCCACGTCTTCCGACTCCTAGCCCTCTTGATCACTGTGAGCTTTGGATTTTCCTCGTCTCTAGTAGATTCTCCACCAGATAATGAGTCCTCCTTCCAAATCCTACCATGTACCTTGAGCGCCAACACTTTCGCGTCTTCATAGAAGAACTTCTGTTGGATTACTAGACCATCAAAACTATCGCGGACCTCATAATACTTATCTCTAATGCTCCTTGGTACTCCTTGCCATGTCTTCTTCCTCCCGTTATCTTCAAACTCTAGGAGACATCTATAATTTTTTGCCTCCTCATCGTTCCCAATGAGCAACAAAAATGCTATACATATCGGCGTCGCTCCAGGTTGAAACGCCTCAAAATGTAGCAAGAAATACTGTCCAAAACAACTAATTACCTGCAAAATGCATAAAAAAAAATAACCTTCATTGTATGACTACATAGTGACATGGTAATCGCAAAGGGGTAATTATTTCATACAGCTTTTGTACGGTGTGTGGTGCGGTTGAGTTTATAACTTTTAGTAACACAATCGAATATATTGGATCATGACGAATATAACGCCTTACTAATTCAGAAATACTAAGTTTCTAGTGAGTTGTTATACTTCGCCATCTTGCAATCGCTGCATAAAATATGTTTAACTAAAAGAGAGGCGAAAAAGCTTAGCATACCGTGGGATCCCACATACCCTCCTTGTGCTCCTTTCCAGAAGCTTCTACATACCGACAGTTGAAATTAGTTGAATTATCCACATGAAATTGGTGTTTATTTTTCAAGTGGCTCACAAGAGATGGAATATCACCAAGGAATGAGCAATTTGAATTCGGGAATGGACAGTTGTAAGGCCTGAAGGAGCATTGAGTTTCGTGCTCAATTTTGCTGCAATAAGGAAATACGCTCGGACACCCAGATTTCTGGTATTTAGATGGGAGCTCAATGGATGCAGCCACCTTCTCCAGTGTAAGGCATCGAGTGTTACCCAGTTTGCACCTACAGGTTGGACACCTCTGATTTACTTTCATCTTGCAGCTTGAACACAATACGTGACCATTCGGACACTGCAGCAATAAAAACGAGAGAATTAGATTTAAACAACTCCTATTATATTGGTCAAGAATCAAATGAAGTTTACAGAAATCAAGGAAATTTAGCGAACTTTTTTGATACAAACATCTTGCATGGCACCTACAGTTAGTAGGTAATAATCCTAGCACATATTTTGTAATATAACTAGATAGGCTAATTACCTGATGAATAGGAGGATACATAGTGTTGGAGCACACTGGACACTACAGAAGCTCACAAACACTATTCAAGACGGCCACGCTAGATTTTGCTACACTTTGATCAATATCTTCGTCTTCGTGAGTTGAATCAACCTTTTAGAAATGATGCAGATGATGATTATAGAACAAAATGAAAAGGAATAAGATTTATAGAACATAATGTAGTATGAAAAAAAGAAAGCTGAAAATGATTTATATTTTTGTTATGTTCAATCAGTACAAGTGTTCTTCTTATATAGGAAGATTGATTGCTTATTCTAATGATAAAGAAGGAATATTACAGCTCATAAACTAAGTGATATTACAGCACATTCATGTCATAATGCTGACACATATGTTGTATCAGCATGTGTCCTTTATAGTGCTGATACATGTGTTGTATCAGCACTTTTGATAAAGCTGTTTTCATGTACTGTATTAGCACTCTTCATAGAGCGGATACATGTGATGTATCAGCTTCCTTTCTCTTGCTGAATGGATGAATCAGCGCATGTCTTCAGCTGATGGAGTGAGAATGGAATGGGAGTTTTCATACTCCCCCTCAAGATGGGAATGGATGTTGTGTATTCCCATTTTGAAGACAAAATCTTTGAATTTCTTTGTTCCTAATCCTTTAGTAAGGATATCAGCCAATTGTCCGTTTGAAGATACATGGAACAGTTTAAAAAAACCTTGTTGCAGCTTTTCTCTCACAAGATGGCAATCAATTTCTATATGCTTTGTGCGTTCATGATAAACTGGATTGGAAGCAATATGGATAGTTTCTTTGTTATCACAGAATAAGAGAGCTGGTTGAGGGTGCTTGTCACCAAGATCATTTAACAAGATCTTTAGCCATGTCAATTCACAAACAGTTGCTGCCATTGATCTATATTCTGCCTCTGCGGAAGATTTAGAGATAGTATGTTGCTTCTTTGATTTCCAGGAAATCAAAGCATCACCTAAGAATATACAATATCCAGTAACTGATCTCTTGGTATCTACACAAGAGGCCCAATCAGCATCACAGTAAGCATTCAAATGAATATTGTTGTTGCTAGAGAAAAATAAACCTTGGCCTGGTGAAACCTTAAGAAATCTGACAACTCTTAAGGCCGCATGCATGTGCACTGCTCCTGGCTTACATAGGAATTGACTCAGTGTGTTAACAGTGTAAGATAAGTCTGGTCTTGTTACAGTTAAATATAACAAATTTCCTATGAGCCTTCTGTAAATTGTAGGATCTTCAAGAAGTTCTCCCCCTTCATGTGATAGCTTCAAATTCTGATCAATTGGAAATTCTGAACTCTTGGCATCTGTCATGCCACAATCTGCAATGATATCCAAGGCATATTGTCTCTGACTTATGCACATTCCAAGTTTATTTCTTGCTACCTCTATTCCTAGGAAGAACTTCAGAGGTCCAAGATCTTTCAGTTTGAAATGTTCTTTGAGATATAATTTCAAATTGTTGATCTCATCATCGTTATTTCCTGCAATTACTATATCATCTACATAAACAAGCAAAGTAGTTGTGCTGGTTTTTGTATGCTTAACAAAGAGAGAGTGATCAACTGTAGACTGAAGAAATCATTTGCTAGTTATGACTTGTGTGAGCTTGTGATTCCATTGGCGAGAAGCCTGTTTCAAGCCATACAATGATTTGTGTAATTTGCAGACTAGATTTGGTTGTGTCTTGTGAGTTACAAGACCAGGTGGAAGAGTCATGTAGACTTCCTCATCAAGAGTGCCATATAAGAAAGCATTATTGGCATCCAGTTGAGAGATGGACCAGTTGTTAGCAACAGCAAAGGCAAGAAGAGTTCTCACATTAGTAAGTTTAGCCACAGGAGAAAATGTTTCAAAGAAATCTAAGCCTTCTTGTTGATTGTACCCTTTGGCTACTAACCTAGCTTTGAAACGTTCAACTGCTCCATTAGAAGTGTATTTGATTCTATACACCCATTTGCATCTTATAGGAGTTTTACCATGTGGCAGTGGTTGTAAAGACCAAGTATGATTATCACTAAGAGCATTTAATTCATCAGTCATGGTTGATTGCCATTGAGGGTCCAAAACAGCTTGTGAGTAAGTAGAAGGGGTAATGTGAGAAGCAATTGATGATATGAAGTGTAAATGTGAAGGAGAAAGAGAACAGTTAGATAGAACAATAGTTGAGTTAGGAGGAGTACCTGATGATATGGAGGGCACTGGAGAAGGATGAGTTGATGTCAGTGGAGCAAGGTTGTGATTGTAGTCCTTGAGATAAACAGGAGCGTTCTTTACTCTGGTTGATCTTCTAAGCATAGGAGAAAGATGTAAAGAAACGGAAAGAGATGCAGAATCGTAAGAGTCATGTGAGGAAGAAGTTGAGGAAGGTGAAGAAGGTGAAGGTGAATCAGGATTGGTAATTGGTATTGGAGAATTATCAGAAGGAGAATGATCAGATGAGGGAAAATATGGAATAGCTGGTGTATGGAGTGGTAATATGGAATCTGATATATCAGGCAGTGAAGGTGCAAAGGGATATATGCTTTCATGAAATGTAATATCTCTGGAGATGAAGGTTTTGTGATTTGACAGGTTGTATAGTTTGTATACCTTGATGTGTGCTGGATAGCCAATGAAAATACACTTTGTAGCCCTGGAGTGTAGCTTTGTAGATGGATGAGGGAGTACAGAAGCAAAACATAAACACCCAAAAACCTTGAGATTGCTGTAAGAAGGTGGTTTGTGATGAAGAAGTTGAAATGGACACTTATCTGATAGGATGGCAGAAGGGGTTCTGTTAATGAGATATGTAGCAGTGGTGACACATTCACCCCAAAACTTTAGTGAAAGATGAGCCTGCAATAAGATAGCCAACTCTATTATCAAAGAAATAAGGAAACGGGCGACAATTTGGCACCAGTGGCTCTTGCCACATTAAGAATGTGCATGTGTTTTCTCTCAACAACTGAATTTTGTTGAGAGGTGTATGTGCAACTTTGCTGATGAAATATCCCATGCTTAGTGTAGAAATCATTCATGTTGAATTCCATGCCTTGATCAGTTCTAAAACCTTTAATAACTTTGTTGAATTGAGTCTTTACAAACTGATAAAAATGTTGTATAAGTGATCTGGTTTTCCTTTATTAAACATTAAAAATATCCAGGTGAATCTTGAGTGATCATCAACTAAAGTTAAGAAGTATTTAGAGTTATTCAGTGAGTTTATGGGAAAAGGTCCCCATATATCTGCATGAATAAGATCAAAGGGAGATTCACTTCTGTGTGGGTTATCTGGGAATGGTAGCCTGTGTTGCTTGGCATAGTGGCAGCAATCACATAAGATGGAAGAGAATTTTTTAGGCAAATATTTATTTATAGAATGAAGTAAAGACAATCTAGATACAGGTGCATGACCTAATCTAAGATGCCAAAGTAAACTTCTTGAATGAAGAGGGACAGTAAGAGCTTGATTGGTATAACTAGTGATGTGAGTCTTTTGCTCTATCTCCATGTAATACAACCCATGCTCCACTTTAGCAGTCCCAATCCCCTCCCATGTGCTGAGCTCCTGTATCACACATAGGTTAGATCACATAACAATACAACAGTTCATATCCAGAATGAGCTTGCTGGAGGAAACATGATTGAAGGTGAATGAAGGCACACACACAATACATTGAGAAGGGTAATTTTAGAGTTCAACTGCAAGGATCCTTTGTGAGTAACAGCTGCAATATTACCATCAGGAAGTTTGACAAATGTATTATGTAATGTGTGTTTATTCAAAAGTTCTTTATCTGTGCAAACAATATGGTCAGATGCACCTGAATCAAGGATCCAGATGCTAGAGTTCATAGCAGTGAGACAATGAGCTTCAGGTTTAAAAGAGAAAGTGCAAGTATAAGTGTGAATTTTACCTGAAGATGTGTTAGATAATGAATTATTACCATGTGCATCAGGCTTATTCATGTTTGGATTGAGTGTAGATTTTTGCAGCATAGAAAATAACTGATTGAATTGCTCTGTTGTGATAGGCATGATTGGTTCCACATAGTCTGTGATTTGAGAAGTAGAGTTGATATTGTTGGTGCTACTTCTGTTTCCATTGTAACTTAGCTTGAATCTGGCAAGTTTATGGCATGGTGGATAGCCATATATTTCATAACATGAATCAACTGTATGATTGGGTTTTCCACACTTTGTGCAAGGAGCTCTATATTTTGATCCTGCTCCTTTGTTAAGCCATGGTTTGTAACCTGGCTTTTGTTCTTGATTAGCAGTGTAGGCAATTTGATGCAGTGGTTGCTGTTGTGTTGGACCTTGTCTAGAACTAGAATGAGATGATTGTGGTTGCTGGAATTTAGCAGCCATAGCAGATGAATCAGCTGCTCTGCCAGGAGCAGCTGACAACTCCATATTTGCTTCTGCTTGTAGCGCTATGTTGAATGCATCATCTAATTGAGGTAGTGGATCCCTTAAGAGGATTTGATTTCTCACATGCATGTGGACATCATCCAATCCCATTAATAATTGCATTACTCTTTTGTTTTCAAACTTTTTATGCATTCCAGATAAAACACCACAATTGTTATTACCACAAGTGTATGATTGATCATAGGTACTTATCTCATCCCATATGCTTTTAAGTTTTGAAAAATATAAACTGAGTGTATCTCCATTTTTCTTAGTGTTGATTAGCTGTTGCTCAAGCATGTATATTCTATTGTTGCTGATTTTTGAGAAACGTTTCTTTAAATAATTCCAAAATTGAAAAGCAAAATCTGAAAACAAAGTGCTGTCTGATAACTCATCTGAGAGGCTGGCAGAGATCCAACCCAATACTAAGCAATTGCAATGCATCCATGCTCCTTAAGTTGGATCATTTGTTGCTGGTTGTGGCAGTGAACCATCAACAATCCCAAGCTTATTTTTGGCCACAAGAGCAAGATGCATAGATCTGCTCCATTTGTGGTAGTTTTGTGGTGTTAGGTGTTGATTAACAATCATTGCACCTGGATTTTCTCCATGATGTATGTATAGAGGATTTGATGGATTCTCTGCCATGTTTTGCTGCCGTTGTAATGCTGGCAATGCTGATGTGCCTGAGCTATAATCTGGATTTCCAGATGAGCTTGCTGTGTTTGGAGAATCAGACATTTTGAATGAAGGATTTTGGTGGAACAAAGAGAAATGTTATAGAGTTGCGGAAGCTGGTTTTTCATAAGCGAGTAAGATCATTTCTTACTGCTCTGATACCATTTTAGAAATGATGCAGATGATGATTATAGAACAAAATGAAAAGGAATAAGATTTATAGAACATAATGTAGTATGAAAGAAAGAAAGAAAGCTGAAAATGATTTATATTTTTGTTATGTTCAATCAGTACAAGTGTTCTTCTTATATAGGAAGATTGATTGCTTATTCTAATGATAAAGAAGGAATATTACAGCTCATAAACTAAGTGATATTACAGCACATTCATGTCATAATGCTGATACATGTGTGGTATCAGCATGTGTCCTTTATAGTGCTGATACATGTGTTGTATCATCACTTTTGATAAAGCTGTTTTCATGTGTTGTATTAGCACTCTCCATAGAGCTGATACATGTGATGTATCAGCTTCCTTTCTCTTGCTGAATGGATGAATCAGCGCATGTCTTCAGCTGATGGAATGAGAATGGAATGAGAGTTTTCATCATACAACCACTTTGAGTTTACTTTGTAATGCGTCGTAATCTCCACTTCCCATTATAAGCACCCACAATTAGTACCTACACGTACGCTAATTAATATGATAACGTACGTAATTAATATTTGCAGCTAATTAGTGAAAAAAACATGAACATTACTAGGAAATAGATTAATTTATATGGTAAAAATATCTCCATTAACTTGAAAAATACTTTCAAAACTTTTGCAAAATACTGTATAATGCTTGAGCAAGGAAACAACCGAACATAACAGGTGTAGCTATTTCACCATATTTTGTTATGTTAGTTATATGTAGCAGCAGCACCCAAATAAAACCTTTAATTTCAAAAACAAAAATAAACAAATTCGTTTAATATATGTTAGTACCTGGTTCTTGGTATAAAACTTTAGATTAACCTCTGCAAAGAGAGAAATAAAACGGCAAAGATGAATTATGAATAAGATATTAAGAGGCGCGGCTTTTGTTTGAGGGTCTTAGCTATTGAATTTTTTCTTGTATAATTAATTAGTTGCATAAATACGAATATATAAGGGCATGTTTCTCTTTTGTGCAGTTATTGTTTTATCAGGATTAGTAGTAGTCTTTTAAGTAGGACTGTTTTAGTATCACGTACGCATCCTAACAGTGTCGTATTATAATATAATAATTACTCTTATAATTGGTTTAGCCGATAAGTAAATGTAATAAGCTTGAGCAACGTGGTTCCCCTTCGTTTTCTGTATTGGAAAGTACCGTAGCTTTCAAGACCCATACAAATATATATTCTATTAAATAAACACAACCATATATATATGGGTGTTATTTAATAGAATATATATATATATATATTTAAGTGACGTGATATACAAGTTATAAGAAGTATTAAATTTGAGTAATATAATTTTGTCACGAATCGAAAAACAATTAAATACGTTATATATAATTCTTTGACATAGTAAAAACAACTAACAGCATGCAAGAAAAATCAAATACTAATTTCTTGGATGTTGACTTTAATATTATGATTATTTATGACTTAGAAGTTAATTCGAACGGGATTTTCTGCAATTGTCCAATCCCTTTTCGCTAATTCTTGCCATTCTTTTTATTTTTAGAAAAATACGAATAATTATGAAAGAGATAGTGTTTTTTTTTTAAACGCTTAATTTGACAATAGATCGATATCGTGTATTAGAGACAATGCGTGGGATTACAACAATATATAGATCAATCTATTACAAATCAAGGCACCTATCAGTAGTGCTAGTTCTAGGTAGACTTTGGTCCGCAACACCTCAGAGTAACGCTAGAATGCTTTGCAGGGTGTCGAGGGTGAAGGTATATCGAATCCAGGTGGATGTCGAATATCTTCTATGTCGGGGATGTGGCTGATATCTAGAGTATGGCCACATCGGGTGAAGGCATGTCGAAAAAATATATCGGTTGAGTATATCGAAGGGAATGTCTAGTACAATATGTGGGATGTGTATGACGGGGAGGGATATCTGATAAGTATATCGGATATGTATGTCAAATTAGATGCTCGATATTGAATATGCGTATTCGATATGCGAATGAATAGTATAGGATAATTAATGAAGTTTGTCTTGATTAGCGAAATCGAGATATATATAGGCCTCGAAATGCGGGAACCGCACCCATGATTTTCGCAGGTTGTACCACATCGAATGTATACATTTGATGTCAGAATGCATATCGGGTGCCATCCCCGATAAACCAACATTAGGTCGACTTCCTGTTGGGCATGTCCCATATAATTGGGTGGACTGGCCCAATACGGGGTTACCCATATCATGTAATCCTCGAGTTTATGAGTTCTTGTTGTAAACATTGACTCGCAAACTCAATCAAATTTGAATTACAGTACCCCTTGTTCCCCAATTCAAATCTTGGAGCTCGGATACGTGAATTTTATTTAAAAACAAAGGTGGACCCGCAATATAATTTACTATAGCACCGAAGTCCGCATTTGAATTATGAGCTAAGTCCCTTCGTGCATAAAGTTGTATTACTGAACATAATTTCAAAAATATTTCGAAGGTAATTTTTATATCGAATATTTTTTATATGGATGTTCTGATTTCGAATCTCAATTTCGAGTGGCTGGATGATTTTCATAACTAGAGGGACGAAAGCGAAGAGAGAAATCTCTTTCAAATGCTTCCCATGTGTTAAGCTGAAAATTGTTATGCATCCATTTGTACCAACTTCGAGCACGTTTGACCATACGAATTGCTGCCATAGCCAAACGCTGGTCTGGTGGTATGTTATAGTAAGAAAAATAAAGACATGCTTGAAATAGCCAATCTAAGGGTTCAGTTCCATCAAAAACTGAGAGGTCCAATTTTGAGGCTTTAGGATGCTGAAAAAGAGGATTATTTGTTGTGTTGGTTTGATTTGAATCAATAGGGCTATGAAGTGATATTGGGGTTGAGAGGTTTGAGCATGGTGAGAACCACCATACACATGTTCTCTAATCGTTGTTAATTTTCATGTCGGGCTGCAGCCAAAATTTGATTTTCTTGTTGATTTTCACGTTGATTAGCAGTTATTTGCTCATTGTGTTGTCTGCTTTCCAATCGTACTTCGGCTAATTCATTCTGAGGTAGACGAATAGTTTGGGATTGTATAGGTTTTGGAGGCATAGTTGCTCTGCTTGAAAGCACCAATGATAAGGGCTGATATTTAAATCCTTATTCGAGAAAGGATAAAAGCTCCAATTTGAAATAAAAGATATTTTAATTTAAATGATAAAATATGAATTACAAAAGGACGAAATATTAAAACTGCCCTATAACTTTTTTTCAAAACTTAAAATGCCCGTTTTTTTCAGGCCTTGTAAAAATGCCCCGTAAGTCTTGTAAAATCTTGAAAAAATGCACGTTTGCCTTAATCGGGCTAAAAATGCTGACGTGGCGGTACAGTGGCGGCCACGTCAACAAGTTGTATTTGCACCCCAAAACCCTTGTAACTTTAAATATTGTATTTGCACCCCAAAATAAATTGCATTTTGCCCCCCAAAATATATATATATATATAAATAATAAACATATATATATAATCATTTGTAAAAGTAAAACATATATTATATATAAATAATAATATCAACATATATTATTATTTATACTAATTTATAAAATAATAAATATTTTAATATTATATAAAATAAATAAAAAACAAAAAATAAAAAACAAAAAATTCCATCCCCCCGCCGTTACCCCCCCCCTCCCCCCCCGCTCGCTGTCGAATCGCCGGAAGTCCGGAACCCCACCCCCCTCCCCGCCCCGCCACCACTGCCAAATCGCAGTGGTGGCGACCACGATTGCAGTGGTGGTGGTGTCGATTTGACGCCACCACCACTGCAAATCGCGGCGGTGGTGGTGGCGGCTCCACCACTGCGATTTGCAGTGGTGGTGGCGTCAAATCGACGCCATCACCACTGCAATCGTGGTCGCCACCACTGCGATTTGGCAGTGGTGGTGGCGGGGCGGGGTCCGGCGATTCGACAGCGGCAGGGGATGATGGGTGGCGGGGGTGTCAGGGGGGGTTGTGCGGTAGGGTTTTTTTAATTTTTTTTGTTATTTATATATATATATATATATATGTTTATTATTTTATATATATATATATATATATCTTTATTATTTATATATCTATGTTTATTACTATTTATATATATATATATATCTCTTTATTATTTATATATATCTTTATTATTTATATATATGTTTATTATTTTTATTTATATATATTTATTATTATTGGCTGAAAATATGACGTGGCGGAGCTATTTTATGACGTGGCGTTGACTGTACCGCCACGTAGGCATTTTTGGCCCAAATAAGGCAAACGGGCATTTTCTCAAGATTTTACAAGACTTACGGGTCATTTTTACAAGGCCCGAAAAAAACGGGCATTTTAAGTTTTGAAAAAAAGTTATAGGACAGTTTTAATATTTCGTCCATTACAAAACATGAATTAAATAAAAGGAAACTAACGTAGTGACCCACTAACTAAGGCCATGAATATATGCTACTTCTAGCATGACTTCATCAAAATGACCTAGTCAACTTAAAATAAATAGAATGAATTACAATTATATATTAACAGCTTAGGCCAAGTTAACAGCTTAGTGTAACGACCAAAGCCACTCCGAGTCGAAAAGCTACCACGATGAAGGGAAAGAATACGTAGTCGTTCGACTCTCGGCGACCAAGACCGATGACACCCCGCCCCATTCAAAAGTTGGGGTTTCAACGCAAATTTAGGGACCCGATGGGGCGATTGTGTAAATATGCACTCATCTAGATACTAATAGATCATTCCGAAATAGTCTAGAAAAGAATAGACTAACGTAGAAGAATCTAGAGTTCTCTCGACTACTAACTATTCACACCGCCTTACATATGTTGTTAAGGTTTTGTTAATCCTTTCAGCAGTAGAGTTGTAAAACTGCTAAATGCTCAAGTGGCCCCCACTCGACTAAGTCGGTGGAAACCACTATAAATATGTAACTTCGGCTTCATTCGAATACAACTTAGAATTTCCAACACTTTCTAAAGCTTTCTTCGATCAATCTCATTTCCGCCAACTTTCTATCGCAACCTTTCGCACTTAGTCGCATCTTAGCACGATCGGCTTGACGACAAGGCTGACTAGTCGAGTTGAGTGAGCACGACTAGGCCGCACGTGACGCTAACCTTCGGTGCAAAGAGGTTAAGTACGTGACACGTGGTATCAGAGCCATGTTCGGGGAAGAACGAAGGCTCGAAGGCTTCCGCTTAAGTGATCGTTGCAACGGTGTTTGGGGGACTTAGTTGCGAGGGCAATCATGTCAGGCTCAAGTGCAACGGAGCAAGCAGCAGCACCGGCGCCCGAGAGGCAAACGCGCGCAAGCACGCGACGCGGCCGCGCGCCCTCTCGCGAGCCGTCGGTTGATCCAGCGACGGAACGGGGCCGAACGCTGGACCATCGTGTTGGGGCAGTCGAAGGTGCGTTGGGCGAGGCGCACCAACTAATCGAGGACCTTGTGGACCGCGTCCGAGACATTGAGGACATTGACGTGAAGGACGTGGCCGATCGATTGGCTTCGTTGGAAGAACAGGTACTATCCAACCTTAACTCGATTTCTTTCGAAGTTCAATCGGTTAAGACTTCAATGGCCGCTATGCAAGACGAATTTAAGGCCATGAAGGAAGAAATAGTTGTGTGCCGGCGAGCCGTGGCTAGTGTGGACGATCATCGCGCACCGGCACCGCAGCGGGTCGACGTTCCAAGGCCGAAGCCTTATAATGGGGCACGGAACGCTCGTGAGTTGGAGAACTTTTTGTACAACATTGAGTTATACTTTGCATCAGCTCACGTTGACGACGCCGCTACTCGATTGAGCACCGTTCCACTCTTTCTCACGGACGTTGCCATGTTGTGGTGGAGACGGCGCCAAACCGATATTGAGAAGGGACTGTGCCATATAGACACTTGGGACGAGTTCAAGGCCGAGATCAAGAAGCAATTTTATCCGGAAAACGTTGAGTTCGAGGCCCGGGCTAGGTTGCGGCGACTACAGCACCGCAATGCTATTCGGGACTATGTCAAAGAGTTCCAAGAGATTACACTCGAGATTCCGGACTTGACCGATAAGGACGCCTTGTTCGCGTTCCTAGACGGACTTAAGCCGTGGGCGAAGCAAGAGCTGCAACGGAGGAACGTTCAAGACCTCGCCTCTGCTATTGCCGCCGCTGAATCAATGATTGAGTTTAGACCGGCGTCTGAAGGGACCAAACAGACGACGAAGGGACGCCGTGACGATGGCAAGGGTAAAGGTGGGGGAGCACCATCATCACGCCCGCAACAGAAGGCAGGTACGTCCAAAACTTCTCAACCAAGTAAATCAGGGTCTTCGGGGCAAGCATACAGAGGGTCGGCCGAGCGGCCCAAATCGAGGGACTGCTATCTATGCGGGAGCCCGGATCACCGCATAGCAGACTGCCCGCAACGTGGACGCATGGCTGCGATGTGGCAGAAACTTGAAGATCAACCGCAGCACGTTCAACCGGAGCAAGAGGAGTCGCACATGGGGTCTATGCGGCTACTCAATGCCCTTAAGGCTCAGGTGGAGCCGAAGGAGAGCCCAAGGCGTGGGCTTCACTTTGTGACCGCAACTATCCAAGGAAGGACGGTGAAAGCCTTGGTAGATTGCGGGGCGAAATATAATTTTATGCGGGACGGGTTGGCCAAGGAACTCAAGCTCAACGTCGTGCCTATGGCCGGGGCAATGAAGTCTGTGAACGCACCGGCCAAACCTATCGTTGGAGTAGCCAAGGCCGTTCGAACGAAGGTGGGCGAATGGACCGGCGACATTCCCTTCACTGTCGTGCACATAGACGACTATGACATGGTGTTAGGGCTCGAATGGTTCTATCAGGTACGCGCTTGCATTGTGCCATTCTCTGACTCGTTATACATCTTGGACAGCAAGACAACCTGTGCCATACCGACCAAGAGGGAGACGAAGGGAACAAGAATGCTATCGGCGATGCAATTCGCAAGGGGACTGAAGGCCGATGAATCCTTTGCCGTCTTTCCCATTCCCGAAGACAAGCCAACATCGAAGAACACGATGGACGTGCCGACTGAGATCCAGACGGTCCTTGCCGAGTTCAAGGACATTATGCCCAACGAGTTGCCGAAGAGGTTGCCGCCAAGACGGGACGTGGACCATAAGATAGAGCTCGTGTCAGACGCATCACCGCCCTCACGAACACCCTATCGCATGGCACCGCCAGAATTGGAGGAGCTTCGACGTCAACTCAAGGAGTTGTTGGAGGCAGGGATGATCCAACCGTCAAAGTCGCCATATGGGGCACCGGTTTTATTCCAACGCAAGCACGACGGGTCATTGCGGATGTGTGTGGACTATCGGGCGCTTAACAAGCTTACCGTCCGCAATCGGTACCCGATACCGCTCATTGGTGAACTATTTGACCAACTTGGAGGGGCCAAGTTGTTTTCGAAGATTGATCTTCGGTCGGGCTATTGGCAGGTGAGGATAGCCGTGGGGGACGAGCCGAAGACGGCGATGGTCACAAGGTATGGTTCTTATGAGTTTCTCGTTATGCCATTCGGACTAACCAATGCACCGGCTACGTTTTGTACCTTGATGAACAAAGTGTTGGGTCAATTTTTGGACAAATTCGTAGTGGTGTACCTCGATGACATCGTCGTCTACTCGCCCAACTTGGAGGAACACGTTAATCATCTAAGGCTCGTGTTTCAAGCACTTCGGGAGGCCGAGTTGTATATCAAGCTCGAGAAGTGCTCATTTGCCCAAGAGGAAGTGGCGTTCTTGGGGCATAAGATCCGGCACGGACGCATAATGATGGACGAATCGAAGGTTCGTGCCATTTTGGAGTGGAATCCACCCGAAAACGTCCATCAATTGCGATCGTTTTTGGGACTTATCAACTACTACCGGCGGTTCATCGCGGGCTACTCGAAGATAGCCGCACCCTTGACGGAACTTCTAAAGAAGAACAAGTCTTGGGCTTGGGACGAGTCGTGCCGGCAAGCATTTGAAGAGTTGAAGGCACGGGTGACCGAAGAGCCGGGTACTTGCCCTACCTGACCACTCGAAGCCGTTCGAAGTCCACACCGATGCATCCGACTATGCTATCGGCGGCGTATTGGTCCAGGACGGGCATCCCATTACTTATGAGAGCCGCAAGCTAAACGACACGGAGCGCCGCTATACGGTCCATGAGAAGGAGATGACCGCCATAGTCCATTGCTTGCGGACTTGGAGGCATTACTTGCTCGGGAGTCACTTCATTATTCAAACGGACAATATTGCGACAAGTTATTTTCAAACTCAAAAGAAGCTCACTCCCAAGCAAGCACGGTGGCAAGAGTTTCTAGCGGAGTTCGACTATACGCTAGAATACAAGCCGGGGGCGTTGAACCATGTAGCAGACGCCCTAAGCCGGAAGGCCGAGTTCGCTGCTATCAGTCAACCGCTTAGCTCGTTAAGGGATCGCATCAAAGAGGGACTGAAGCACGACGCTGTGGCCAAGAACATTATGGAGTTCGCTCGTGAAGGCAAGACTCGAAGGTTCTGGATCGACGACGACGGGCTCCTTTATGCGAGGGGAAATCGCATTTACGTGCCGAAGTGGGACAACTTACGGCGCGAGATTATCCGAGAGAGCCATGATACCCGATGGGCCGGGCACCCCGGCATGAGACGCACGGAGGCTCTCATCGAACGGACCTATTATTGGCCGCACATGGGGCAGGATATTGAGCATTATGTGCGGACGTGTTTGGTGTGCCAGCAAGACAAGATTGAGCAAAGGCAACCCGGAGGACTTTTGCAACCATTGCCTATACCGGAGCATCCATTCGAGAGTTTATCGATGGACTTCATCACTTCGTTGCCCAAGTCCGAAGGATGTGGCACCATCATCGTCGTGGTGGATAGGTTTTCAAAGTACGGGACTTTTATACCGGCACCACCCGACGTGACCGCGGACGAGACGGCCAAGTTGTTCATGCGCTACGTTGTGAAGCTTTGGGGCATACCGAAGACCATCGTTAGCGACCGAGACCCACGCTTCACGGGTAAGTTTTAGTCCGAATTGTTCAAGTTATTGGGATCTAACTTGGCCTTTTCTACTAGCTTTCACCCGCATACGGATGGTCAGACCGAGCGAGTGAACGCTTTGTTGGAGCTGTACTTACGGCACTTTGTTAGTGCCAACCAACGCGATTGGTACCGTCTACTCGATACGGCCCAATTCGCTTACAATCTGCAAGTGAATGAGTCGACGGGGCGAAGTCCGTTCGAGTTAGCGACCGGAAGGCAACCAACGACGCCCCAATCAATTACGTCCGGCTACGAAGGGAAGAGTCCCGCCGCCTATAAGTTTGCGAAGACTCTTCAAGAGGAGACCGACATGGCAAGAGCTGCCATGAGCAAAGCCGCCAAGAAAATGAAGAAATACGCCGACTTAAAGCGACGGGCGGTTCAGTTCAACGTAGGGGACAGGGTCATGGTGAAACTCAACGCGCACCAGTTCAAAAGTTTGCGTCAAGTTCACAAGGGTCTGGTGCGACGGTACGAAGGACCCTTCGAGATAGAGCAGCTAATCAGCACGATGGCGTATCGGCTGAAGTTGCCGCCAAACCTAAAGATCTACCCGGTCTTCCACGTGAGTCAGCTCAAGCCATATCACGAGGACACGGAGGAACCGGACCGACGCATTTCCAGACGAGCACCGACGGCGGTAATCACTCAATACGACAAGGAAGTCGACGAGATCTTAGCCGACCGTATCGTTAGGAAACGCGGAGTCAAGCCCACAACCGAATACTTGATCAAATGGAAAGGGCTACCGATGGCCGACGCGAGTTGGGAGCCGGAGGATGAACTTTGGCAGTTCAAGGGGATAATCGAGGCATTCAAGGCATCAAAGGCAACCGAGGCGTCGAGGACGTCGCCAATTTTGGTGGGGGAGGATGTAACGACCAAAGCCACTCCGAGTCGAAAAGCTACCACGATGAAGGGAAAGAATACGTAGTCGTTCGACTCTCGGCGACCAAGACCGATGACACCCCGCCCCATTCAAAAGTTGGGGTTTCAACGCAAATTTAGGGACCCGATGGGGCGATTGTGTAAATATGCACTCATCTAGATACTAATAGATCATTCCGAAATAGTCTAGAAAAGAATAGACTAACGTAGAAGAATCTAGAGTTCTCTCGACTACTAACTATTCACACCGCCTTACATATGTTGTTAAGGTTTTGTTAATCCTTTCAGCAGTAGAGTTGTAAAACTGCTAAATGCTCAAGTGGCCCCCACTCGACTAAGTCGGTGGAAACCACTATAAATATGTAACTTCGGCTTCATTCGAATACAACTTAGAATTTCCAACACTTTCTAAAGCTTTCTTCGATCAATCTCATTTCCGCCAACTTTCTATCGCAACCTTTCGCACTTAGTCGCATCTTAGCACGATCGGCTTGACGACAAGGCTGACTAGTCGAGTTGAGTGAGCACGACTAGGCCGCACGTGACGCTAACCTTCGGTGCAAAGAGGTTAAGTACGTGACATTAGGCCAAGTTAAATTATGTAGTCATTAAGTCTTATTGGGCCTTTCTTCACACGCATGGGACTTGGAGATATTTTGGCCCATATCCCAAGAGGCTCTACGGAACCTCTTTGCCAGGATCAAAATCATTCTCCACTAATTATTCGTTCAATGAATCCACTCCGTCGTCAAAATTAAATACTATATAAATTCTCCCCTCCTGGTAGCAAATCATTTGTCTCTGCAAATCCTCGCCTTCAATCCTCATACAATCAATCTCACGTTCTGTACCCCTGACCGTCGAATATCCCTTTGTATTAACAGCCAATAGAAATAGATAGATAGATTGAGCAAAAGACTAAATTATCCCTATATGTTATTCAATTGAAACGACACCTTACTAAAGTTCGAGCCGAACATGAAACACAACTCTTAACAATCTAAAAAAGCATTTAATCACAGTTTTTGTTTCTTAGATTCTCAAATCTTGTTCATATGTCCAAAAATCTGGCTGGAAAAAGATTCCAAATGCAGCCTTAATTTTCTCGAAAATGTAATATACATACTTCAAAAAATTTAATAGCCTCTCCCTCCAATTGTTACCGCTCTCGGTCGCTATGATATTCAATTGTTCCCTATCGCCGCTCTCGATCGCTATAATATTCAATTGTTCCCTATCTCCTCTCTCGGTTGCTTTGATATTCAATTGTTCCCTATATCCAGATACTCCACCAGGTAACATGTTCTCCTTCCAAATCCGACCACTCACCATGAGCTTTTGCTTATTCCCGTCACTAGAGAAGAGGTTTTGTTGAATTATTAGACCATCAAAACTATCACGGACCTCACTGTGATTGTCCCTAATGCTTCTTGGTGCTCCTTGCCATATATTTTTCCTCCCGTTTCCTTCAAACTCTAGGTTATATTTGTAGATGTTTGCCTCCTCATTGTTCCCAATGAGTTGCAAAAACGCTATACATATCGGTGTTACTCCTGGCTGAAACGCTTCAAAATGTAGATAGAAGTACTGTCCAAAACAACTAAATACCTGAAAGTTGCATGAAAAAATAATAAACACCTGATCTTTAATGTATGACAACAAAATAAAAGCCAAATGTAGCATCTCAGAATAATGAATGCTTATTTCATAATCGAGTGGGTAATTTTTGAAAACATACTGTTGAAATTGGGTCATGATGAATATAATGTACTGCCTTCTTATATATTTTTGAGAGAGATGTAACATTTATAGTGACTTGCTTTACTATGTCATCATATGTCATGTTTTGAAAAAGCAACAAGAAGACTTTGCATACCTTCGGCTTCCATATACAGTTCTTGACCTCACGTTCACTAGTTTTTACATATGTTATGTTGAAAATACTGCCATCATCCTGCACGAGGACTTTGTGGTATTCTTTCAAGTGGTTCACAAGAGATGGAATATCATCAAGATTTGAGCATTTTGAATTCGGAATTGGACAACTGTAAGGCCTAAACGAGCATTGAGATTCGTGTTTCTTGCCGCAATATGGAAAGATGCTGGAACACCCGAATGGTTGATATTTACACGAAAGCATAATGGTTGCCGCTACCTTTTCCAATGTAATGCAGCGCATGTTACCAAATGTTTGCCTGCATATGGGACACTCGTCCCCTACCTTCAACTTGCATCCCGAACACAATGAATGACCATTGGAACACTACAATAATAAAAATGATAGAATAAGTTAAAGAAACTCTTATGGTCGTACTTTCATACATAACTGGCTAGGTCAATATAATATTACCTGAGGAATAGGAGGATACATAGTGTCGAAGCACACAGGACATTCTAGCAGCTCACGAATGTTAGTTAAGATGGCCACACTAGATTCTGGCACACTTTGGACGCTCTCTACAACTTGAGGTGCGTCGACGACTCTGGGTCTTCTCCGTGGCCTATAGCTTGCCATTATAAGCACCACAATAAATACTTGCACACAATTGTTTTACGCCGTAGAAACTCGCATCCGCTACCTACACATGCTATATAATATTAGTAAATGATTAATGACATAAAGTCATCACTATCTTTGTGGTGCATTATATTGAGGTGAAACAATGCATGGTTGAAAAAAGAAAGAGAAAAGAGATTACCACTGGAAACCAGAACCCTTATAAGAGCTTTCTTTAACTATTCAGGTTGTATTTCTTTTGCTTCTAAATTACTACATTAAATACATCTCCGGGTTATAGTGTTTGATAGAATTTGGGTTGCTTATTGTTTTGATTAATCATATACTAATTTCGAGTTGACTAGCAAATAAGGTACAATAGAATGGGGTTTCTGTATTCAGCTATTTGAGTTCTATTAGAGTAATTCCTGTAAGATCTTTCAATAAAAAAATAGAAAAAATTAAACAAGAAATTACTGAAACGAATTAAAAAGAATATTGGCAGCACACGAATGCTCTCTAATGCATTTAGTTAACTTTTAATTAAGCACATTATTTTCTCTTGCGTTGGTATTCTAAATTCTAATAAATCATATGTCGCTTATTTTCTATAACAAGTCGTTCGATTATATATAAAGGGTGACAAATTCGCAGGAAGGTGCATTACCTAAGGACTTATTGGTCAAATCAAACAGAAGGAGTTTCTAATTAATTGCAATACGGATTCTTTTTTTCTTTAATTTTTTTACGGGCAAAAAATGTTA
Source organism: Linaria vulgaris (assembly GCA_948329865.1). Lineage (NCBI taxonomy): Eukaryota > Viridiplantae > Streptophyta > Magnoliopsida > Lamiales > Plantaginaceae > Linaria > Linaria vulgaris. The sequence continues at coordinate 125,007,384 of OX415250.1, read as the reverse complement.
GTAAAAAAAAAAGGGAGAATTATATTATTTCCGTCCAATAACTTTGTCTAAAAATACTTTTGCCCTTTTTTTTGGGCTGACATGTTTTGTCCGTTAGTTTTAAAAATTCGATAAAAATGTCCAATTTCTCTTAACCAGACTAAAACGCTGATGTGGCTATACAGTGAACAAAGTGTTTATCCTGTCAATAAATTGTTATAGCCACGTCGCTTAAAAACGTTTTTAAGACAACATCAATTATTACACAACTTAACCAATAGTCTTTTCAAATTACACTTAGACCCCAAAATAAAAATAAAAAAAAAAGTAAAAATCATCATCTTCTTCCCTATACCCGTCATTCTCCCCCCCCCCCCCCCCACCTCCCTCCTCTTTCACCACTACCACCCACAAAAATGCCCGCAAATCGGTGTGATTTCGAATGGGTTTTCATTAGAAATCGGAATTGAACGAATTGAACCGCAAATCGTCTCGATTTCGCACCGGAGTTCGAACAGTTGTTGTCGGAGTTCAGTTGAACGATTTGGATTCGAGGCTATGTTGCACGGACACGGATACGTGGATACGTATCGGACAAGATACGGATATGAAGATACGAATTTTTTCAAAATCACATATTGAGATACGTCAAGGATACGTCGAATATTTAATATTAAAAAAATTATATATGTATATATATTATTTAAGTAAATATATAAAATGATGAATATTAAACACTTATAAAATTCTAAAAATAATCAACATATAGCCATATACAAAGATCCACCATTTCACAAACTCAAATATTAATTGATAAATATGTTCAACACGAATATTACAAAGTTTCGTAATATAACAAAGATTAATATTGCAATAGCTTATTTATTGTTAAACAACATCATCAACAAACAAAACCAACTCAATGTCGGGTTCATCAAGTGAAAAGTGAAAATGATGAACTATTATATGAGTTAAATGAATTAATAAATTAGAAAATTGCATTTTGGTGTTTGTAGTATAAATAAATTCACCCCTAAAATTTTCAAAAATAATAAAATAACCTATTTTATTGGGGACACGTATCGGATACGCCTTAGGATAGTATCCGATACGTAGCCGATTTATTAAAAAATAATATTTAAATAGGATACGCCACGTGGCATATCCGACACGTATCCGAGACGTATCCGAGACGGGCACGTATCCGATACGGGATACAGAGCCATTTTCAGAGTATCCGTGCAACATAGATTCGAGGTTGTCCGATTTAACGTTTATAGGGGGCGTTGTTGGGGGGCGGCGCGAAAGTGGAGGTGGTGGGCGGCAGTGGTGGCAAGAAGTGGGTTGAAGATGATGAACAATAGTTTTTATTTTTAATGTATTTTTTTTGTTTTTCAAAATTTAAATAATTCTTATGAATTGTTAAAAACATAAAAAAGTTAAAAACATAAAAAAGAATTGTAAAAACTATAAAAAGAAAATGGATGTGTGTGTGTGTGTGTGTGTGTGTGTGTGAAGATGATACAATTTTTAATATATGTTTTTTGTTTTTTTATAATTTTTATAAATTTTATAAATTATTAAAGATATATATATATATATATATAAAGATGATGAATTTCATTTTTTTTATACGTTTTTATAAATTGTTATAGTTATAATAATAATTGTATATATATATATATATATATATATATATATTGGGGGTGCCAAGTGCAATTTATTATGGGGTGCAAGTATAATTTTTTATATTACAAGGATTTGGGCAAAAAACGTTTTTTAGGCTAAAAAATATGGCGTGGCGCGACAACTTATTGAACTTTGATGGTTTTTGCACTTACATGGTTAAATTTAAAATTTTGCACACGATTATTTGAACTTTGCTCCGGTGAACACTTTACTATCCGAATTTTGAAAAATTAAATTTCTGCCCAAATGACATCATTTTCAGTATTGTGATGTACCCATTGTTGCAGTTTACTATCCAAACTTTCATTTTTTTTGGCATTCGCCTATTTCAAGTGACGTCACAATGACGTAATAGAGCCGGAAAATGATCGAAAATTAGATTTTTCGAAATTCTGATAGTAAAGTGCTCATCGGAACCAAGTTCAGATAGTTATGTGCAAAGTTTTAAGTTTGGCAATGTAAGTGAAAAATCGCTCAAGTTGGGGTAGTGCTATGTAATTTACGAGGAAACTTGTTCCCATTGCCCCATATCGACCCGACCCGACCGACCCGACCTTGAAACCCACCCGAAATGAGAACCCGACAGCTTTATTACGACGCAAGCACTCCAAAATCCCAACGCTTTCACACTCTGCAAAACCCCAATCATGCCGGACGTGCAATTTCTCGTCAATGAATTCGTAATCAAGCTCAAAAAGCGGTTGGAATAATCTCTACTCTCAGCTCAATTTCAGTATCTCTCCTTCTGTTTTTGATTTATATATGTGTATGTATAATTTTTGCTTATGTCGTTTGTTGATCGATTGTTGTTAACAGTAAAATTGAAGGATCGAAGGCAACGGCGAAGCTAACAGCAGAGTTACTGCGTTCGTTCATTTCTCAGCAGAGGCTACCGCACAATAACCAGGCGCCGGCGCTCATCAACGCCGTTAAAGGCGTCGGAGAGAAGCTCATCGCGGCAAACTCCGTCGGTAAGTGTCTGATTTAGTTTTCGCGTGTTTGTGAAGGAGCGATTATGCAGTTAGTTGTGTTAATGAATTTCGTTTTCGCGTGTTTGTGATGGAATTCAGCTGAGATTATGTAATTAGTTGTGTTAATGTGCTAGTTTTTGGATTTTTGTGCTAGTTTTGTAGATGTGTTCGTTAAATTTGGAGAGGAATGGTGTATCGTGGACCGGTAGGGACTAGGTGGAATTCACCCAGAAATGGAGCTCAGCTAACAGTTAGGAAGGGAGAGGAGAGTGAAATCGAGAATTTAAAGATAGAATAGGAAAGGAGGTAGGAGGTAAGAGAGAAAATAAGGTAGAAGAATAATTTCATACATTTGCGTAATTTCAGTACGTAATGGATAAGATGAGGCTGAGATGAAAATAAGAAAAAGACAGCTGAAGTTAGTGGACAGAAAAGTACAAAAGTTGTTGTAGTACTGTCGTTTAACAAGTTATTTTCGATCCTTCTTGGCCATGCTAGGTGTCAGCTGCTTATGAGTGTGTTCACCCCTTTCATTAACTTTGTTGGGTTTAGTTGCCCCTTTGACCATTATAAAACGGCGTCTTTGAGATTGGTGGATTCCCTCGTTGATTTCAATGACTGGCTAACTTATTTGTGCATGGTTTTTGAGTTTCAACAAATGCTCTACTATTAACATGTCTTCTTCTATTTATCAACTATATTGTTCGTGTGACTTCTTTGTCCATGTCAAGCTGAAGAGTTACAACCAGGTTGAAAGAGTTATTCATGCCTGAAATATACTATAACATTTATTGTAATTCAATCATTTAACGTGCTCTTTGTACTAACCATTAACCGGGCATGTAGTCGTGTCTGAGGCATGGATCCATATCGGTACCGAAGTGTACCTCAGGTTGACTTTGTTAATAAGACTTCAGTGAGGATCGATTTTGACTAGACCATTTGGCTACTTTGAATTTGGTCGCTGGACTTGGACTAGGATTCCCTCATCAATGTTGTATTTGCTTTACTGACAAATTCTGATCCTATACCTATGTTGGCTAAACAACTTTGCATAATTTGAGAACTAGAAGAGGTATATGCCGAGATAAGTAATGAAAAAGTATTTTAAAATGCTTCCTTTCTTTAGGGGAATGAGTATAATGGCACCCAAATCATGCTATGATATATTCTATTTCCTAGTGTACTAGTGTGAGATGTGAATTTGATGTCTCTTCTAGTTGCACCTCTAAGCTGTCAAATTGGCTATGGTTCCCTGATCACATTGTATTTGTTGGTTTGAACAAGCATATGGTTGTTCTGTCAAGATTCTCAGCTGTAATTACTGGTGCATTTGAGTCGGGTTAGCCATGGAGATTTTGTTTGTTTGATTTGCTATAGTTTAATACTATTGGAATCCGATGCTGTATTAGTTATACATATTATTTTACTTATTGGATGTGCTGGCTTTATTCAAGGTTTACTTTTTGTCGTTCTTTTAGTTAACTATTGAACGCAACATGGATTTATGTAATTTCATAGCACAATATTAAAACAATGGCGCTTACACTAACATTCAGTGAAAAAAAGGCCTTCAAGAATTACACATACTTCCGTAAATATGAAAGATTTAGGCTTCAAGTACTGGATTTTTTGCATCCCAACCATAAGTATGTATTACAGGAATCTGTTGATTACTTCTTGGAGCTTTCTTTTTATATGTCTGAAGGAAAAATCGCTTAGGAACTACTCAAATTCAAGGAATTCTCTTTTCCTCACAGTGTTTGTACCCTATGTTTCAGAGTTAGCTGTTGGCAATATTGTAAGACGAGTTTTGCATATCATACGTGAAGAAGATCTTTCTCTAACTACTGCTGCTATTGGTGGGCTAAGTTTGTCGCCTGAAAGTGATGATGAAGATGAAATCGAGCATGATGATCATCCAGCTCTTTCGGCCTCAGCAGTTGCTGCTGCTGCAAGAAGTGCTCTGAGACCTCCTTCATTACAGACACTCCTCGAGGACCTCCCTCACTCAGCAGCTGCTCCTCACTCATCTTCTTCTGGAGGTGATTCAGAAGGAAAAAGCAAATGTATGTTCTCCAGCGTTCGCGATGTATAATCATCCATAATCGTTTGCAGCTAATGTGTTGGTCCAAAATTTTCTTAGTGTATCATTTTATTTTCCCAGATAAAAATGTGGCTAAAAATAACCAGAAGGCATCTTTATTCATGCCTTGTGTTGGTTTTATGTGAACACTGTCAATATTCATGTAATTTTTAATTTTCTTCAAAGCTTATATAGATTACTCTCTGTAATGCAGCTGCTGATAAAAACTCAAGGACGAGGAAACTCAAGCACAATGTCATTGAGGCAGTTAATGAGCTCATTCAGGAAATCTCAACCTGCCATGAACAGATAGCTGAACAAGCTGTTGAACATATACATCAAAAGTATGTTCGTTTAAACTTCTCTAAGATTCTAAGAAGGAAAATACTTTACCACATTTTTTCCCTTCATAACACGTGGGCTTATGCAATCATTTTGGATTTTGACAGTTTTTCATACTTAAGCTTTTATGTGTTAACTAAGTGTGAAGTCTGTGAATAAGTAATACCGAACAAACTGTTCCTAAGAGCTAATTTGTATGTGTGCTCTTATGGTGCCAAGCACTTTTGGTATCATCTTAAATACCATGGCAGGCCATCTAATTTTTAAAATAATGAGTGCTAATTTTAGTACGATAAACTAACTGCATTTTCATATCAATTAATGATCTCTATTTAACTTTTCCTTTCATCTTTTCAAGTTTCTAGTATTTCTAGTTTTACTTTCAGTTTCCAGATCAGATGTGAAACAGAAACCTGTGTAGTTCTCACCCTCCTTTGACTGAAGTTGATACATTTTGTTTTAATTTATTTATGAAATTATTTGCAATTGGAGAAACAACCATTTCCAATTTTTTGTGTCATTTTTCACATTATGAGCTGCTGCCAGTGTCACCATTAACAGTTTGCTCTGTTGTGTTCCAGTGAGGTGATCTTAACTTTAGGCAGTTCAAGGACAGTAAAGGAGTTTTTGTTTGCTGCAAAGGAGAAAAAGAGGTCATTCCGTGTGTTTGTTGCTGAGGGTGCTCCCAGGTTGAATTTTTGAATGATACCCTGCAGTTACAAAATATAAATAATTTGTGTTTTAAGTTAATTCAGTAAGTTAAAGTTGGTAACTCATATCATTTATCTTTATGTTGTTTGTATCAGATATCAAGGCCATGCTCTCGCAAAAGAACTGGCCGCAGGAGGGTTACAAGCTACAGTTATTACCGATTCTGCAGTTTTTGCAATGATTTCTCGAGTGAATATGGTATGTGTTGTTTTCAGCAAAATATCAAATATTTAATGTTCCGCCTTCAATATCAAGTTCTTTACTTAAAAGGTTATAGTCGGAGCACATGCTGTCATGGCCAATGGTGGGGTTATAGCACCTGTGGGGATGAATATGATGGCCCTAGCAGCTCAAAGGCACGCTGTACCTTTTGTTGTACTAGCTGGAATTCACAAGGTACAACTCTGTTTTGAGCCTTTGTATCTGTTTTTTATTCTTATTCGCATCCCATCCTAGACAAAATCTGGAAAAGCGCTGCTTCTTTGTAATAAAGGAAGTCCACATTTTTAAGCATACATGTCAAGAAAGAAGTCAAATATAGCACTTGTAAAATACTAAATTTGACAATTTAGTTTGTCTTGTTTTATCTCTTAGTGGTGAATATTATGTATAGGATGGCAATGAAATTCTAGTTAGAAGAAGTATTATTTCAACTGATCAAAATGTTGGCTTATGGTCTGCGGTTTGTTACTGTTTGGGGCATACACATCTGAAGCTGGTCAGTATATTCATAAACAAAGTGAGACAAAGTGCTTGGGCTTTAAAGAGGAATATTATCTTGATTTATTTAGTCTACATAATTCAAATGGGCGTTAGACTCTTTGGAGCTTTCTACAATTTTCTTTTTGACTTTGAAGTTATATGGTGAGTAGCTTGGTAAGAAGTGAAAGTGAAAAATATTGTGCTTGTGTCGTGAGGAATAATAGAACTTGTCATAGGCTGTAGGCACATGCTTGAGTAGTTAAACTGTACTCAGGCAATATGAACTGATTCAAGGTTGTGTATATCTGTGTGCGAACATACCACCGTGCTTCCTTCTTTTTGCACCAATTATTGATCATTTTAAGCTGTCTCAAATGTGCTTCCTTTCCCTAAATGTATAATATATGAAGTGTGGGAAAGTTTATATATTTGAATTATGTTGGCTTCATAAGTAGTTTTTCCAACCGTACAGTTATGTCCTCTATACCCTCACAACCCGGAGGTCTTGCTCAATGAGCTGAAGTCCCCATCTGAGCTGCTGGACTTTGGAGAATTCTCAGATTGTTTGGATTTTGGGAGTGGCACTGGTTCACCGCTTGTTCATGTTGTCAATCCTGCATTTGACTATGTGCCGCCAAATGTTGTTAGCTTATTCATTACTGACACGTAAGTTCCTCTTGCCCAGAAACTTAATTATACTTAAAGGAGCTTGTGCTTTAACCAACTGTCTTTGTTTTACTGATTAAGATTGAGAAAAACAAAAAGCAATATTTATAATTGAGTTAAAAGTGGTTTAGACGATGGGTATCACAGTCATCCTGTGTGAGATATATGAGTAAAAGTTTGATACTCAAAACATGTATTTTTAACTTTCCAGCTAACTTATGTATGCATGCATGTTTATGCAGAGGTGGGCATAACCCTTCATACATGTACCGGCTCATTGCTGATTATTACTCTGCTGATGATATAGTAGTTCGGCCGAAATCAGCTTCCTGATTTTCAGTTTCACTACTTGTGAAACATGTGGTAAATCTTTCATCCCTATAGTTTCAAAGTTTTTTTTTTTATCAAGTTTGATATTTGGTAAGGCAAAGAGAAGAAGCCTAAAGTAACCCTTATCAGTTTGAGTGAGATTTCTTTATATGACAAGAATATCCGATTGATTGTGCCTTGGCATAGTGTCACACAATAATACTTAAGAGCAGAGTGGCTCTTCAATAATACATTGTCTGGAGTGCCTCCTCAACCATTACATGTCATTGTCCTCTTTTCTTTACTTTATTCATCCACTTTCCCAAGTCAAGTAGTTTTGGGTTTTAGGATATTAAATCCTGAATCTTTACAAGTGACATTTAGTTTTGGTATGTTAGAATTATCAGAATAAGCTTCATTTGTCTCTACCCTTGTCTAAATTGGATACATCTGATCCTTTACTAATTTAATTTCCCACAATACCAGATTGTATAATGTATCGATTTCTGCAAACGCATGGCACTGGATTGAGCTTGTAATAGATACCATTGTGGGAGCGTGATATGTAGAGGAAGAGTACATAAACTACAGGAGTTGATATGGTGGGTGATTCTTTTGGTCATGTATGTAATTCCGGACTCGTTGACAGCCCAAGTATCTTACAGTAGATTTTTGCTTGATAAACCGCACAAAGGACACTTCCGAATGCAGGTGCTATATGTACAAGATATGAATTCCTGACCCCATTTTTTGCTAAGTTGTGTATTTGTTACCTGCAATAGTGAAAACATGGTCTCTATTTGAATTCGATTCGTCGAAACGACTCGAGAAACTGATTCGTTACCAATTGCTTGTATTTGTGAAGGCGATTCTTCACCTAGCTTCGTAAGTTGCATACTTATTTCTTATGTTTTGTCTCATGGAAGCGCTGGTTTATGATATACGCTTGTGTTCGTGGGGGAATACATAGAGTCAGTTTTTTCTGTAAAGAAAATGATTATAATGGTATACCGATGCACTGCACCCCATGTTGTATCCTACTCGTATTGTATTGTATCGTACATGAGTTATGAGTATATGAACTACACTCGAGGAACTACTACGTGAAATAGTTCCAAAAGCCTTTATTTATTTATTTTGATTTGATGCAGCCATTTTTGCCGTTATGGGTCATAATGTCACATATGAGGCCAAATATGTCAGACAAAGTACTACTACTGATCATAAACGGACGATAAATAAAAGGTAGAACAGTATTGGGAAAGTGGGGTAATCTAAATGCACAAGAACTGCAAGGTCAATATTATACGCCCGTGAACGACAGCTTCTCAGGCCGACTTACCAAAGGACAAAACAAAAAAATCAAGTTCCTGATAAAATGTATATTGTACGTATTCACTTTCGTTTCATTATTATTTTATTGTTACGAACTATCTTCCAACCTGACAAAAAGGAATACGGTATTTGGAAGTTACTATAGTAGTATTAAGGGCGTTTGATAGCCAAGAAAGAACAAATATGTATTATAATATGATATTTGTTTAATTATGCTGAATAACAGTTTGGTAAAATGGTTTATCTTTAGCCGCGAAGGTGATAATCGACTCATAACTCATTAAACAAATTCTATTATGTATATATTATCGCGTTAAAATAATTTCAACCGGAATTCCACAAAAGGTGCTACTAAAAGGGGAGTTTGTTAATAGAGATTAGAGAAGTACGTACGTACATACAACTACTAAATTCCGTATCGTATTCCACCGGCGGGGGGCGGAGGGAGTGGGGGTGCAGTGGGGGCGACTGCACCCCTCAGTTTTCCCTAATTATCTTATTAGCCCTATAATTGATTGAAGATATTGTACAACAAAGTTTGCATTGCCTGATTCGCACCCCCAAGGCTTTGAGTCAACCATATAAATGCTCATCCATCCCAATAAAAAGTGTAACATACTGAATACACTGGCCCACTAATATATTTACTTGCAATCCTACCATTTTAGGCGCATAAATGTAAAATATTGCATACTCTCACACTATTTTGTTAATAAATACATATATTGCATATAGTGTTAATAAATACATATATTGCATTTGTTTAGTTAGCGAGTACTTTATATTTTAAATGTTAGAGCTAATACGTCCTTTATATTTCAAAAGTTGGAGCACATATATTTACTCAATACATCTTTTATTTGAAAGTGATTTTCTTTCTTTTTTATTATCTATTACTTTAAGGGGAAATAACTAGGTCGGCTTTTATTTTTGCCAAATCTTGCATCTCCACCTCTAAAATCCTGGCTCTGCCTCTGTCCACCGCCATACGAAACAAATTACGGAATTAGACAAATCGACGAGGCGACCAATCCTTAATCCTTCTTTTCCTCGCCAATTCAACCACTTAATTATGGAGTTGCATAAAATTTGGTTTATGATAGATATAACCTTCTCCTATAATTTAAACAAGTCAGTGTCTGCATGGTTTGGAAATATGTCAAGGTGACGAGTGGAAATATATATATGTGTATGCTTGCCTCAAGGAAGTCTTACAAAGTTAATTCCTATTTAATTAGAATTTCATACATTCAAATTTAGCCTCCCACTCTCATTAACCTTAACACACGGGAATGACAGTAGTTCTATAGGATAAAATCAATTAATTTATTTAAAGAGAGAGCATAAATCTTAATTATTTTATTGGCTAGCTATTGTGGTACAGCTAAGCTTGCTACTTGCCCATTACACGATCACGGGTTCTTCAAATTTGTGATTGAGACTTCTCAACGAATAAGAACTTGTGGCTGGTACATGTAGTTAATTTCCTTTCGCTTAATTATGCATAATGTAATTCATAAATACATGACTGAGATTATTATTTTATGCTGAAACATGGCCTAATTAAGTGACTCGCAAGTGTTCTATTGGTTGCATTATAATTCAGAATATCATAATGATGGATTACAATAATATTTCGGTGGTTGGGAAACAATTCTTAAAAATTGGTTAAAGCAGCAAATAGCCACGTATAAAATGGAGCAAAAGTAAACAATTTTGGAGCACAGGGGAAACTTAGTACAATCTAGAAACTCTTCATCAAATTCAGAAGTACAAGAATTTATTATTCTTATAAACAAAGTTTTCGGCTTCTTGCCCACAAAACTGTCAAAACAGCAGAAAATGGATTTTATATTTCTCGTAACATACGGGATGGCTGTTATTGTAATTTAATCATGGTGTGGAAGTGCGATCGGGATTCCCCTAATTAACTAGCTTAATATCGTTTAGTATTAGTATATGAGATAGTAAATATTTTACTCTTATCACATGCTACTAAAGAGTCAGTTTATTAGTACTTTAGTACTAATTAAGCTAACGTCACTGCTTGCATCACTCTGATCACAATTATAAATAATAAAGAAAAGACCGAGGAGCGATTATGTGAACACACCAGTAATTACTAATTAGTAAAGCTATTATCAACTTATTATTACTTGTACCTACCTAGTACCTACACCAAAATCCAAAGACAATGACAAACAAATTAGAGTAAGACGGAATACCTTGTTGAATTAAACATGAACTCCTAAGAAAATCTGGAGGCTTATAATTGTTTCATTTGAGTCAATATCATATGCTTTATTAGTCACCTAATCATTCTTAAACAACCAATTGCCTAATGTCAATTGCGATACTAACCTAAGATGTTTTCAAAAACTTATTTTCCAGTACTTATAAATAATTACTTCTGTAGCCCCATGCATATTTCATTGTCACTAATACGACTAAATTCATTCACGTGCATGCTTATCCACCTTTTAGAGTAGTGCCAAAAACCTACCGTTTATATCTACTTCACTAATAAGTAATAACCTGCACAAGCTTACACTTATACTATCTATCTATCTATCTATAAATTGCTCTCCTAAAGCAGTGAAGACCACCACCAATAAGACTAAGCTCAATGGAATACTCATCCATTGTTGCAATTTCACTCTTAGTGCTTATTTCAACAGCATGCAATGCTGCTTTGGACCCATGTTCTACTTCCAAGTCGGGTTCGGACTCGGAGCTCTCCGTAGTTCACATTTACGGTAGATGCTCGCCTTTCAACCCACCCAAACCCACCTCTTCATGGATCAACACAGTCATGAACATGGCCTCTGCTGACCCGGAAAGGGTCTCATACTTGTCGAGCTTAGTGGCCTCAAAGCCCACTTCAGCGCCAATTGCCTCGGGTCAAGTTATCAGCATTGGCAACTATGTTGTTCGGGCCAAAATTGGTACTCCGGGTCAGCTCATGTTCATGGTCTTGGATACCAGCAACGATGCTGCATGGATTCCATGCAGCGGCTGCGTTGGTTGCTCCTCTACAGTGTTTGCTTCGAATACTTCCTCCACTTACGGGCCATTGGATTGCTCCGTGCCCGAATGCACCCAAGTTAGTGGAGTCTCTTGCACGACTATCGGATCCGGTAGTTGCCTCTTTAACCGATCCTACGGCGGTGATTCTTCGTTTTCTGCTACATTGTCACGTGACACACTCTCACTTGATAAAGATTCCATTCCAAACTACGCATTTGGATGCATCAATTCGGTCTCTGGCAGCTCTATCCCACCGCAAGGCTTATTGGGTTTAGGCCGGGGCTCCATGTCACTACTCACACAGTCCGGGTCACTCTACTCGGGTATATTTTCATATTGTTTACCCAGCTTCAAGTCCTACTACTTCTCCGGTTCACTCAGACTTGGACCCTTGGGTCAACCCAAAACTATTAAAACCACCCCACTTCTCAAGAACCCACATCGGCCATCTTTGTACTACGTGAACCTCACTGGTATTAGCGTTGGCAAGGTCAATGTGCCCATAGCTCCGGAGCTCCTCGCATTCGACCCGAACACTGGTGCAGGTACCATCATAGATTCGGGTACGGTCATAACCCGTTTTGTCCAACCCATTTACGACGCAATAAAGAACGAATTCAGAAACCAAGTTAAAGGACCATTTACCTCTTTGGGAGCCTTCGACACATGTTTTTCCGCCACTTACGAAGAGATGGCGCCGCTCATCACCCTGCATTTTACGGGGTTGGACTTAAAGTTGCCGGTAGAGAACAGCTTGATACACAGTAGTGCAGGTTCATTGGCTTGTTTAGCCATGGCTGCTGCACCAAGTAACGTGAACGCAGTGCTGAATGTGCTAGCCAATTTGCAGCAACAGAACCTGAGGATTCTGTTTGATACCGCAAATTCTCGTGTCGGCATTGCTCGTGAACTCTGTAACTAGAAACCCATTCTCCTTGTTGTGAATCAGCTAAAACTGATTCTCAAGCCATGTTTGTTCTGAGTTCTGAGTTCTGAGTTCTGAGTTCTGAGTTCTTCATTAGTTTTTGTTGTCAAATAATTATTTTTCAGGAGAAGAGAGCAAAATAGTCCAGAGGTTTACTTTCAAGTCCACCTTCCAGATTGTTTGTATCAGAACTGTAATGTTTTACCAAATGCTATGTAATTTCTCAGTTTAGGATTTTCTGCATTCATCAATTGAGATTCTATTCTAAGTTCAGCCTTTAGAGTTGGTTACTCCGACTTTGATATCGATTTTTAACCTGTATTGAGAACTTTAGGTAGAACTCCAATATTTAACTAACCTAAAGAAAAAAAGAATTCATAAATAAAAGATTACTCAGATATTGGAATCCCATATTACATTCTGGTGAACAAAAGTTCCATCATATAGTTCTACCAGTATTTGCTTTAGTCAACAAGTTCACGTCGAACTTTAGTTCTGCCTTAGATGGCTTTCACAAGTCTAACGCATTAAGATCAAAAAGTACACTACGTTTTACCACTGCCAATGGACTCTACCATACATGTATTACCCTAAAGAATAATGGTTCACCGCAATAGTCTAAATCAATAACAGACATGGAGAGAAAATTCAGTTGGTAGTGAGACGCAGCATCCTTTTACTTTATCTTTTTTATTCTGGTCCCCAACATTGAGTAATCACTATAGCCAATTTACAGGGTGATCAAATGCTTACAGTTTGTGGTTCCTCCAGTAGGGAATACATTGAGTAATCACTATAGCCAATTTCACATGGTAGAATATAAAAGAATGAGGAAGCATAAGGCCAAGATTGTGTAACGATACTGAACACAACATTCAAATGAATATACATAAAAGTTTTCAGTTGTACCGCTTAAGGTATTGAAGGACAATCCTATGATGCCTACATTTACATTCATAAGCAACAGCTCTTTCTTATTTTTAAAATATTCGTACCGGCAGGGTGCTGAAATCTCAGAGTGGATGCAACTGTCAATAGCTTTTGATCATGCCTTTAAGAATTCTATTCTCCTTCTTCAACTGTAAATCAATATATAACATGAATTTTGTATTAAGATAAGTTAAAAAAGAACATAAGCAGAAAACATATGACAAGTTTGATTTTTTGACCATTTATTGAAAGGAAGATAATTAAAAGGCATCCATCTTAAGAAGTTAATGCTAGTCGAGCTAAATTCGACGAGAGTCATCTAATACTAAAACAATGATGTTAATCAAATCTTTATTTTCTTATCAAATTCATGTTACAAGCTATGGGGATTGGGGTACATGATTTGCAGTTTTACCTTCTCATTGGTTATAGTGAGCTCCTCGACAGTTTTTTGCAGCAACGAAATCCTCCCTGATGTAACGTCTTCATAAGCTGACTCAATTTTTTCCACAGAATCGGAATCAAGGATAATCCCTTCAAGAATGAATAGCTGCTCAAGTAGGTCTACATCTTCAGCCTTCATTCTTTGTCTCAGCTATATTTACAAGGCAAAATGGTTATAAATAAGTAAATGAAGTCATAGGGTGAAATTCTGGAAGATACACTCAACCTTTTCCAATATTATCGCACAAGACTCGTCTTTAGTCGCCGAGAGGGTTCCTGGACTGCTGCTGCTGTCTACTTCCTCTTTTAGACTAACACGTGGTACTGCTTTAATATGCTTTGCTCTGCTCAATAAAGAGGAAAGTAACTCGACATTTAAGCAACTCTTTAATCATTCACATTAACAAATATGAAATATAGGTCAATCAAAATGCGATATGGTAGCAAATTGAATTACCTTGCACCGAAACGAAGAGTGGAGAGGCTCTCTGGCGCATTTGAGGGGCTAGGCGAGCAGCAACATAGCAAGGCAGTATGAGAGTTACCTCCCTGTGGAAGTGATATACAAGTAATGCTTATAGAGAACTGAAGCATGAAGATGGGGTTAGCGAGACGAAACTAACAAGAGCGTCCTGGAGGATCCGGGTCAGTTTTGAATCACGGTAGGGTATATGATTCGCCCTAGCTGGTGAAGCACAAGTTAATGCATTTATTACATTCCCAAGTGCTGAAAGGGATTTGTTGATGGTTTTGGCTTCTTCAAGGACTTTGCCTTCAGCTCCAGTTTTCTCTTGTTTCTCAGATCCTGCCAGGTCTACAAGGATCAACTTGCTAGACCTGAAAAATAAACCCGGTAAGAAAATTTGTCATCCTGAATTTAGTAAGCTAACATATGAAATTTGTTGTAAATATCCAAATTAATGAAGTTGAGAAGAGATTTCCTTTTCTCCTTTTGTAGTTCCTGCTGAATCGACAACATATATATGCAATGACTTCTACTGCTGCTCATATTCATTTCTGTATATGTTTAGTTGGAATACGTCCACAAACTTTTATAGATTGCATATAAGATTGACTTAAAGAAACAAGGTGAAGGATACGGGTTTGTCCAACAGCTTTGTTCGCAATTCCTCTCTGCATAAAGAATATGTTACAGAAGATAGAACAACATTTGTGTCAGAGGAAACAACAGAAATGGCATTTTCAAAGAGATAAGGAGATGGAATAGGCGTTTTTCCTTACAGAAAGATTTCTCAATGCCTCTGCAGAATCTGTGATAGAAATCTGACCATGAAAAATAAAACTCTCGAAAGTTATTAAATCAGAAGGAAGAGTCCCAGAGTAAATATATATGATGAGCTGTTTAGGGTAGAGTTTAGGGTTAGAAGGAGCGAGGAAGGAATGCCCACCTCTGTCACTCCACTCACAAATATTCCCTGCACTTTATTCTCCTTAATCTGCAAGTTGTCCTTTGATAGATCAAAAAGGTCCCTAAGGAATGATAAGTGACCATTAAGTCAGGGATGAAGTTCATGTTAATAACAGGTTAGCAATTGCCGACGACTTCTTCAGGTGATGCTAACCTTACTCTCTCCATATATATTTCTACCTGTAAGCATCACGGCAAAATGATAAATTGCTTCATGGGCAATATTAACTGAAAACAAGAGTGCCTGACTAGTTGTTCTATTAGGAACTTGTACCATGGATAGTTTGATCGTGTACTTGGTTATTTCATCTGATTGTTTGACAATATTAAAAAGCCCCTCCAGTGATCTTTTTAATAGGCCTTTCTGCTTTTCATCAGAACCTGTGACACTTGGTCCCTACAACAAAAGGCAGTTGAATAACATCGCTTACGACGGCATCAAGTTCATGTCATCATAACCATAATACCTCCATGCTGTAAGTCTTCCCAGCTCCTGTCTGGTAAAAGATGAACACAAAAGGTTAAATGCTTAATAACATCGAGATTTTGGCAACAAAAATAGTAACAATCAATGTAAAGAAGACAAAAACTTAACAGCTTAAAACCTCCTGTACAAAAACCAGAGTAAGTGAGCTGGAAGATGAGGAAAAGCAACACTTAGTCAAGTGTGACTTGACCCTAAACAACAAGGGTGACTTGACCCTAATTCACTTTTTGGTCTTGGCTTAATCAAGTTGTCATACAACAATTAGTCATTGTTCACAAAGTTGTATGAGAAGGTAAGGAGAATTCACACAAGGGATCAGGAGATAAAGTTTTTCGTTTCCCATGTTGATATTGATTGATAGGTAATTAGACAACTTGAAGTGCTGAGCCAGTGCATATTGGAGATTCATCTAAATAATCAGTGTAATTGTCAAGAGTGTTCTCTTAGTGCTCATGAAACAGTGATAGATCTTCCAACTTTACCCAGTAGAATAACAGCTTCATTTTTCACATCCAATGTGATAAAAAAAAAAAAGTATGCACCAAAAACCACAACTGATGTCTATTTTTCTGAGGCAATCCCTAAACTATTGTTCCAACTGCACTCAGCATCCTAAAGAAGGTGACAAACTTCTAGAGTTTAGTATCGTTAATTGAATAAACATACGAATATAAGAGCATCAGCATGAGGCATCCAGCAATATTCTTAAATTCTCCATTTCATCTAGGATTGTTCAAAAACACAAAACACTTTATGATCATCCTAGGAAAGGTACAAATCCAGCATATAAGGCCAGGGGCAATGTTCAAATCATACCAGAATTACTTTCTCCAAATTATTTAACTCTATTCACCGTTTCACTATCTCAAGCACGAACATTTAATAGTAATACAAATTGTACCACTGGCATAACAACAGAATTTCTCTAAAACAATCCAGAAGGTTGAAATTCTAATTAAAGTTGTTTGTTTATCTTATAGGCAGAGCGAAATATCGCTAGGTTGATTCACAGAAAGTACTTATATCGTCACTGAATAAGTACAAGTACCAACAATAAGATCAAACAGGAAATCTACCTGTCCATACGTAATAATTGCTCCATTCACTCCATTAACAGCACCTGTTCAATCGAGAAAAAACAACGTGAAAACAATTTCGACGCCAACGGAGTACACCGCTCACAGAGAAATACAAATCAGTCCAACTCATTCAACATATCACCTTCAACAATCGGCAAAGCGAGAAACTCGTAGACATCAGCCTGCTCCGATCCTTGATAAAACACCTTATCGAACCGGAACTCAACCTCCTCCTCTTTCTCATCCTACAAAACTCAAATCACAACATCTCATTTTCACTCGATTCTCGAAACACATCAACAAGTACACAGAAAGGTCACCGCGAGCTCCAATTCGTTACTAACACACACAGATCAGATCATACTGTTCAGGCATCAGCTTACAAGTACAGATCCGTAAGGTTCGTTCACTCTATTAATCGATCAAACGACAGTACCAAAACTCAAATCACAACATTTCAATTTCACTCTATTTTCGAAATATACTACACAAAAACACATCCGCGAGCTCAAATTCACCACTAACTAACGCAGATCAGATTTTACTGTTCCGGTACAAGCTTACAAGTACAGATCTATATAGTTCATTCACTCAATCGATCGATCAAATGACGATAGTAAAAAGAATATAGGTTTTCGATTACCTTGAATACGAAAGATTCGGAATCGATGCTGCGAATGCAAACAGAATCGCCGTGATCTGATTTCTCGATCGAATTCAGAGGTCTGAATAGCGCGCATACTCTTAGATTCGGCATCGTTGTGGAAATCGTAGATCTGTGTAAAGTTTGTCAACAACAGATCAATCGTTACTGTTTCTCATGAGAGAGAGAGAGAGAGAGAGAGAGAGAGAGAGAGAGAGAGAGAGAGAGAGAGAGAGAGAGAGAGAGAAAGAGAGAGAGAGAGAGAGATGACCTGCTGCGTGAAATGGAACAGAGGAGAAATTTGAATTTGACCGCCAAAAATTGGGAGTGATGACTGTTGGCTTCTAATTTATAAGGTCCGTCGCCACAGTTAAAATTACTATAGTACCCCTCATGAGTTTTTTTAAGTTGTAGTCTTCTAAAAAATAATTCTCTTATTACTAGGATATTTGTTAGGCTCTTAATTTAGTTTTACCTTTTTTTGTTTGCATAAATTGTTTCAAGAATTGAGAAAAAACTGAGATTTTTGTATTCAGCTATTTATTTATATAGTACAACTTTTTCGAAGTTTGCAACGACTACCACATTGGTTGTTTTATGATGTAGGAATTTAAAATTGTACACTTAAGGCATGCACAAGGTAACTTCGCGACTAAACATAATAACTTGCAAATCTCGCCATCTGAACAAATCACGTTAGACTAACCATGTGTAACAAACACAAACTTAGTATGTTAGAATTAGACCGCTTCGTGTGAGAATCAAACTTGAGATCAATGAGAGATTTTTTTTTTTAACTAACAAGATCACCATTGTGATGCATTGTGTTTTGATAAATAAGCTCACAACCCTTATGAAAATATTGTACGATGTTCATTAGCCCATGCAGATACTAGATGGCGCAATACTTACGAAATATGACACACGATACACCAAATATTTTAAAGAACACTTTATTATGATCTATGAGCCATAAAAGATAATAACATAAAGATTAATTTCTCATAAATGTCGATAAAAACAACGCAATGGATCAATTTTACACAACGATGAGCAACATGTACTCTTCTCACACGAGACAGGTAAAACAAAATAGCTTGAAATTTATTAGAAAATTATAAAGTTCGATTAAAAATGTTTATAAACGATTAATCAGTCTCCTCTTGCAATCAAAGTAAGCAAGAAATCCTTGTAATTTCCAACGGCCACTTCCTCAATCTTGTCTGATAGAGTGATACCAAATTTCTTGTGGAATTCTTCCTTGATTAGCTTCATGTCCACGTCAGCCCTAGTGGCAACCACTCTACTCACAGCATCTTTGATCTTCTCATCCACGTCATTTCTCAATGATGCATTCAGAACCTAAAATAAAAATGTAAGAACAAAATTTTAAGTATAAATTGTTTCATAATTAATTTAGTGACATAAATGATAAAACATTTTTACCTCACTAAAGTAAGCTTGAGGCTCGCATAAGCATTGAACTGCCTCTTTCACACGAACGTTACCATCAAGATCCTAGCACAATCAAATTTATTACAACATATTAAATTAACAAAATAGCTTTTCATATGAGAGTTTTTTGAGACTTTTATTATAGGATATTAAATTATTTCAATTTGGTACCTGGTCCAAGGAGTTGCCAGTAATTTCCTTGTAGTGTTTGTAAAGGGCCTTGAGGTGGGGCTTGCTCCTTGTTGATAGTATGGCCACAACATTCTCATCTTCTAAATGAGAGGCACCTTTCTTAATTGCTTTGGAGAGGGTTTGGGCCTCGGATTTTGCAGTTTCCTCATTCAGCTTTGGGCCTTCATAACGGTAAGAGCTCAAAAGCCCAACCAAGAGCTGTCAACAAAATAAAAAGGTAATTACGGACTTGGTATGGCATAGCATTTTTAAAAAGTCAAAGGTTACGTATTGGATGATAACGGAGAAATTCTGGAATGGATGAGATGGTGAGACAAGTCGATTATTGATTTCATTACACAATGTAATAGAAATAATTATTTTCTATAACTTACAAAAAATATTTTGATCTAATTAATCCCTAAAACTTTTACAAATTTTCCGATAACATGTCGTCATCACCATTCTCCCCCCTCTTTCTCATTTGATGTCTCATATTTTCTTATATGAGCATATAATCTCTGAATCAAGTATGGTTGGATTTATTGAAATGCTAAGAAACAGGCGTAAAAATTGTTCGAACCTTTTTCTCGGGGCCGTGGACGTGGAACACGACATCTTCCTCGACCGAGAGGCCGAAGATGGAGTGATAGGCTTTTCTTGCACCTAATAACTCGTCGGCGGATCTCGTGCCCGCAACTTCTATTAGGACATTATATTGAGCTCCCTTGTATAGAGACTCCCTCACCAATCTTGCATCTCTTTCCCATGGATGCATAGTCCACAACAAGACCACTTCCTGAAATCCATAATATGTATGATTAATAGTCTAAAATATATCTATTAACATATCACAACATTTGCAAATTAAATTAAATCCATTATTGAAACTTTGGTGGTAAGAATGCGAATAACTTAATAAATGTAAATCCTTTCGAGAAATCGAGATTATTGTTTTAAGAATTCAAAATGGTATTAGATTAGAAGTTTATATCGCAGTCCACTTATAAGAAAAATATTTACAACCTGCACGTGTGAGAACGTGTTGAAGATCATGTACTATACCTTGAGACGTAAGAACTCAAGACGAAGCTGCGAGACATGGCGATCATTCCACCTTTCGAATTGACGTTCATCCTCGACGAAGAAATCTCGAGTCCCTTTTCTGAAGCTTTGCCTCTGCTCAGGATGCCACTTACCCAATATTGTTATCAGTGCCTTCTCATCAACACCAAATCCTATAATATCCAATCATAACTAATGTTATTACTAACAAAGCTCGAGAACTATATACATAACAACAGAAAATTGTCTTGGATACTATGTTTTGTTTGCAAATAATGTTACCAGTACAAATTAAACAAACCACTTGACGTGGATCATGTAAATTTTAAGCTATGGTCGACATAAAAGAAATAAATTGAAAAAAGAGGGACTGAATTGCAAAGAACCTGAGAAAGCTTTGGTGAGAGCTCCAACTTCGTGCTCATGAGGGGCTGCCATTGAGATCAGTGAAGCTTTTTTGAAATGTTTTTGTAATTAAACTGTTATCGTTGATGGAGATAAATGGGATATTAGATCTGTATTTATACTTCTACGGTAGGGGTAGTTTGGTCATTTCAGGTTTCGTCCACATTCAAAAGACAAAAAAGCACCTAAGAATTGAAAATATGACAATCAAGTCCTTACGAGGCAATAATATATCCAGCGGTTGGAGTTCTTTTTAGTCAACTAAAAAAGATAGCATAATTATTAAAAGCTCAGTTACTCGAGGTGTTATTTAATTCAAGGGATAATTTCATTTAATAACTTACGTAAATGAAACTGATGATTTAATAACAATATGTAACAGTTCAATTTTGCAAGCAGAAAAAATTAATGCTTAGCAATAACAGAAGATAAGTTTTAAAGCGTTTTAGATACATAAATACATTACACAAAACATGTGTAAGGAACGTATGAAGCGAGCTTTTAGTAGTCAAATATTTATGAATATCTGGTAAATTTGACTTGATACAGTTTAACTAAAATAAACTTATACAATTTGTATGTCATAGAATTTTACAGGTGAATAGCTAAGATTTTATATATAGAACTTTACAGTGGTGAATAATTTTCCATGTAAAACCGAACGATAAAATTGGCTTTTGTGCTCAACTTGCATATATTTTTAAAATGAGAAACAATCAGTGATAGAGATAAAAAGTAAAGTATTTGTTTCTGTAAATTTTGTAACATAACTAGATCCATACTAGTACGACGTGCCTGACCAACTGTTGTGCACCATACAATTTGTCATTTTGTCACCATCATGATATTTATGTTT
Organism: Linaria vulgaris; assembly: GCA_948329865.1. NCBI lineage: Eukaryota > Viridiplantae > Streptophyta > Magnoliopsida > Lamiales > Plantaginaceae > Linaria > Linaria vulgaris. The sequence continues at coordinate 124,985,678 of OX415250.1, read as the reverse complement.
GCATACGCTTACTAATTCTTATTGATTGATAAGATAGTAGTGGGAACGAGTCATGAATAAAATTAAACTCAGTGATTAATAATTAAGCCATGGACTTGAAGATGTGAAGTTTCAATAAGAAAATAAAACGAGTTCCAAACTTTCACATCATCAAGATCAGTATTGCCGTTGAGTCGATTGATCGATGAGGTACAGTGATTATTTCAGAAAATGTATGATTATCCAGTTTTATTAGAGAAGCTGAAGCCACGCGCATATATATATATATATATATAACATATTTATATTAGTTACAAACCAATACCATGCTCGAAACCCCGAAAGATCACTCGTTTTCGTGCCCTGCTTCTCTTTATGTCTATGTTGATGTTGGACACACACAACTTAAGAAATTTATTTCAAAAACTTGTTATGTCGTGTTCGTGTTGTTCTGTATCAACATTTTTGGACCTTTTGTATAAGAATTTAAACGTGGCAATTGGATATGTTCACACTGTACCAAATAATGAAGATCGAATTGTCCTGCCCTGGACAAGGGGATTTGAACGCTTGATTTATATATTCCTGTTGCAATACATGTGATGAATTAAATATGGTGATACGACTTACGATCTCCGACAGCTAAGTTGTGATTGAATAAGATTTTTCTCAATTATTATCATAGATTAAATAGATTTTCACTATCTTCATAGGGGTGAAGTCTATGGTTGGGGAGGACCGGTGGTCCTCCCTCCGTAGGATCATGCCAAGTGTCCTATTCTTTTTGGCTTAAAATTGTAATTTAAAAGTGTAGCCTTAAATTTATAATATTCTTATTTTAGACCTCATAACTTAAACAGAAATAGTCCATTACGACCATATCAGGTCCAACATGCTTCCGTCAATATAAATTAACAGTCAAAATTACAATAGTACCTCCTTTTGACCAATCTGTCGTCGGGTTTCCACCAGGTTTTACAGCTTCCTCAGCTAACCACTCGATCTCAACCGATGGTTCTGCAATGGCTCCTTCAACGACAACTAGCACAGCCCTGGTTCGTTTCCTACTCCGGACGTAAAAGATACTATCTTGGTATCGACTAGATATTTAAATAGGGAAACGCTGTTTAGGCAAAAGCCAGAATTTTATTCATAAAAATGGAAACTTATTTTATTACAACAACATAACCCTTATAGAGTAAAGTTACTCGTTTAGCTACTCATGGTAGCCTTGTTTCCTTCACACATACACTCGTATTTAAAAAAAGAATTGAAAACTTAAACTAAGCTCAGAATATTTTTTCTGATAGAATTTATTTAAGGGTAAGAAAACAGAGGAGGTTGTTCGATGTCTTCTCCTTCCTTTAGCTTGGGTATTTATAGAGGCTCATCCGGACTTAAAACTTCGGACTTCATTCCTCTTTTATGGATTAATTCGTCATGGCTTACGTTTTAATCCACCATCTTGTCTTTATCCCGTTGTTAATGGGAATCTGGTCCCTCCATTTTTATCCCTAGTGGAGGTGGACTCTCTCATCTTAATGTTACCTCTTTTGCTTTGTCAGAAAAGTTTGTCCTTTTTCCAGCACGAGGCACCTTTCCTGGTCTAGTGGATCCCTCTCTGTCGTATTCCCATTTGTCTTTTTTCACCGGGAATCCTTTGCCAAAAAGTGGTTTTTTCTGCTCAGGGTATTTTGGACAAATGTGATCTTTCCATTTTCTAGCGTGCATCATGTTACATATTTTAAAATGTTATATATATATGAAGCTGATGAACTAATTTTTTAAATTCTTTTTTTTTGTAATTTTTATATATTTAATAAATTGTTAAAGATAAAAAATAAAAATTATGTATATATATATTTAGATGATGAATTAATTTATTTTTTGTTATAATTTTTGTAACTTTTGTAAATGATGATGAATTCGTTTTTATAACTTTTGTATATCTTTAACAATTTATTAAATTTATAAAAATAAAAATAAAAATCATTAAAAAAAAATTAGTTCATCACCTTCATATATATATATATATATATATATATATATACACACAATTTATTTTTATCTTTAACAATTTATTAAATTTATAAAAATTACAAAAAAAAGTTAAAAAAATTTAGTTCATCACCTTCATGTATATATATATATATATATATACACAAATTTTTTTTCTTTTACAATTTTTAAGGTTTAATAATAAAAAAAAATGATTTATCATTTCTAAAAATTATGATGAATTATTTTTTTAATAATTTTAATAACCTCTATAAATTGTTAAAAAGATAAAAAAAAAAAAAAAACTGCGTGTGTGTATATATATATATGTGAAGGTGATGAACTAAATTTTAAATTATTTTTTTGTGATTTTTATAAATTTAATAAATTATTTAAGATAATAAAAAAATTATATATATATTTAGATGATGAATTAATTTTTTTTGTTATAATTTTTATAACTTTTGTAAATGGTTAAAGATATAAAAAAATTATATATATATATATGATGAATGATGAATTCGTTTTTTTAAAATGTATTTTTTCATTTTTTATAATTTTTATAACTGTTATAAATTGTTAAAGATATTAAAAAAAATGTGTATATATATGTTTTGGGTGCAAAGTGCAATTTATTTTTGGGTGCAAATGTAAAAAAGAAAAAAAAAAGAGGGTCAAAATTGCCTTAAATTCGTCAAAATTGGTCAAAATCCCCAAATTGGTCAAAATAGGACCAAAAAACGCGATAAAGGACCAAAATTAGGCTATGACTCAATAAAGGACTATCTTTATAATGAGGCCACATTAACAGACCAATTTTGAAAAAAACCCTATTAAGGCCTCCATCCTCTCGTTTCTAGTCAACTCTCTTTTGACCTCCACTGCTTTACCCTTTTGATGTAATAAGGGTTCTTTTCCGAATGATGGTGGTAACAATTCTCCTCGCCTTCTTTCGGATGCCCTTGGCATGGATTTCAAATTCTTCATTCTTTGTCGGATATCTTGCAGATACTCCAAGATCTCCTTCTGACGCCTAGACATGGTTTCAAGCTTGTCTTGGAGTTCTTGAAGGTGCTCGGGCATATGGTATTGACGATTACCATACGTTTGGACTATTTTCTGGACTTCTCTGAGGTCCTGAGACAGCTTAGAGCCATTTTTCTCGAGCTCGTGAAAATTTGGCAAAGCCAGATTACTCATTTATTATTTCTTTCGACAATTAATCTGTTTATTCTTGCAATCTCAACTGTGAGGCCATTAATTGCTATGAACTTAGCTCTAATGCCATGGAGATTGTCTGGTCTATGACTAGCTAGGTTCACTAACTTAGTCATCAAGAGTTGGAGCTCTTGCTCTAGGGTAATACCAGGCATAATTAAAGGCTTAGTATTGAACTTTGTTTATTAACTTTTTTAAGGCTAATTTTTATTCGCTTGACTCTTTCAAGTCTAGCTTTATTCATGGGACAAGTCTGTTGTTCTAGGTCACAACATAGAACCTCGTGATGTTCAATATACGTTTCATGAAACGCAAGGCATGTTGGTAAAGCATCGATAAAATGCTTAATACTTGTACATTTATGTCTCCTAAAAGAGAACTGAACCGGGGGGTTTCAAATGTTATCCATTACTGGATTATTCATGTGTTTTAATTATTCTACTCATAAAGGGATGAGCTATAATGAAATAAATTTCCATTTAAATAAATAAACAAACTGGCTCTGATACCATTTAATCTATGCGGTCATAAAATGGAAAAATTATAAAACTTTTTGGGCTAGAATTGAAACTTTTTAAAATAAAGGTTTGACCAAGCAAATAAGTGCAAATTGTCCTTGCCACATGTCATCATCCAAACAAGGGGGTGCAGTGGTATCCCCTACCATAGACTAAACTCTTCATAGCACATGGGCATGCTTGCTTATCCGTGTTGCACAGATAAGGCTAGTCGATCATGCTTTATTAGGTACATAGTAATACATCGTGATGAAAGAGGTGGCTAAATTAATTTATTTGATTAGTTGACCCAGAAACTCTAAGCTTAACTTCAAGTAGTCGTGCCTTTGATCTAATTGATACATTTTGATTTTCTTTTCCGAAAAAAGTTATTTGTTTTTATGGATAAATTTTTTGTGTAGAATTGGTTTAAACACGAATTATATAAAATTTAACCATAAAAACTAGTGTAAACACAACCATTTAAGTTTGACACATTAATAATTTTATATTCAAATAAAAAGACAAGTCTCAAAAGCTTATCATCTCGTTAATTATTTAATGATCAGTACCTTTAGGTAGAGAGGATAGCGACTTGTTACTTCGCGTGTATAATTATTAATTATCGCTTATAGTCATATATATACTTATACAGTAGTTTAACATAAGAATCTTCAACGAATATATAAAAAACATTGAGCAAATTCAAAATCTCGACTTTCATCATGTACAGCAATTTCTGCATGATTAATTATACTAAGCATGGTCCATTTTTTATTTTTTTACTTTTTGCATAACAATAAATAGCCTTATGGTTTCGTTCTTCCAAAACTGTACATCTTTTAGATAATTAAACTTGGAAGATTGACGTTCATTTTGGTCTTTAATAACCAACTCCACCAGCTTCCCTTTTTTTTTTTTATATAATTCTGGTTATGCCTCTAATTTAACAATAGATCGTATATATGGAATAGTGTCGGTTACAAATATGATACAACGAGTCTATCGCTAAACTAGACATACTCTAACTATGCCAGTCTCGAGCAGGCATGGTCCGGAACACCTCGAACTAACGTTAGATGCAAGGGAGGATGTCGAAAGTATATCAAAGATGACGTCGAAGGTTATGTCAGGGATGACGTCGGAGCCTTCTACGTCGAAAGTGATCTCCTGCTTACGTCGAGGATGATGTTGGGGATGATATATATCGGGTGTTATGTCGAATACTATATCGGGTTAGGCTCGATATAGATGTACAGTAATTGCAGATAATTGAAGCTTACCTTAATTACCGAAATGCGGGTATTTATAGGCCTCAGGATGCGGGAATCACTAGCGTGGTAAACACGTGAGTTGTACTATTTCAAAGGTCATATTCGATATAAATGTCGAGTATTATCCCCGACATAGGTAAAAACATGGGTCTGGCCCATGGCCGGCCCAATACGGGAAATACCCATATCATGTAGTCCCCCCAATTTGAGAATTATTATCCAAAGATGGTAATAATTTGCAAATAAAATGTAGTTTTGAGTTACCAGTACCTCTCGTCCCGCTAGTTCGGATAACGGAGCCCAAACACGAGAATTTTAATAAAAATGCCAGTGGACCCCAGTATAATTTGCGTGTTCAAGAGGTCCTTATTCGAACTTATGGTGATTATGTGCGTATTGTAAGTAAAAGAACACCATGATGGGAAGGTAGAATGTTCTTTTGATATCGAATTATTTCCGATATGTATGTCAAATTTGACATTCGATATGGTGGATATTTAATTCATATCCGTCATTTTGCGCCTATAAATAGTAGCTTGCTTGGAGAGAGAAGTGTTCATTTGTCTTCTAGCGTATTCAAATCTTCTTCAGGCAGTTATGTCGGGGATACCCGATATAATTTTTAATATGTTTCTCGATATATTTTTCGATATGACATTCGATGTTTATTTATTGTTTTTGCAGATTCTGCAACCATTTGCTCGCGTGCTTCTTTATTTTCAAAAGACATGTCTGGAATTCGCGCCCGTATGCAGAGAATTATGGAGCGCCGTGCTCAGGAAACTGCTGCATCGGCAGCGTGAGAAGAGAAAGTTTCGTCTGACTCTGGTGTGAAAACTAGTGTTTCAGAGGGAATGGCCGCATCTCCTTCGACCGTGAAATAAACTGTTTCAATCATTGGGACATCTGTGCTTGATGGTGGTCAATCTCCTGTAGGGAGTGTTAGTGTCGGGGAGGGGATCGCCTCTTTGGCCACCGAAGCTGGTGGTGAGAGGGTCCTTGACATCGTGGGGGGTGTGGCTGAAGCTCATGCTTTGAAGCAGTATCTATGGCCAAGGGCGCTACTATGTCCTCCGAAGTCTGGCCTCCATCAATGGAGCAGATTGAAATCCATCCCCGCGCTATTCTATCCGCGACTGCAGTTGGTCCTCCTGTGGAGAGTAATCCTGTATATGTAAGGATTGTGGTCGGAGCTATGCCCGTCGCGGCAACTGATGAGGCAGATCTGGGGGGTTCGTCTAAGATCCCCATATCACTGGATGAAGATACTCCTAATCAGGTTGCTAGTGCGACTAAAGGAAAAGGGCCCCACTATAAACGTTGCTTCGCAGATGCCTTCTTCTCAAGGATTTGGGGGTAACCCTGCTAAAAGGCCGTCTACTCCAACCGCTTCGCAGTCCTCTCAATTTGACCGAAAGACGAATCGAGAAAAGGGCTCCTCATTGCTACGTCCCACTACCGGGCAAGGGCAAGCGAGGCCTGGACCTAGTGTCCAAGGTAAAAGAGTGGAATTCAAAGAAGCTGACGCATGCCTTCCCTTCGCCGGCAAGGGTCCATGTCTTGACCGAAATGGAGCGGGCGCAGAATGTGCATCGCAATATGCATGAGTGTGAGTTGTTGACATCTTGCAGTGTTCCTCATATTTTTCGCGAGTGCTTTGTTTTTATTGTCGGTGTTTCTGCAGCTTGGGAAAATGCTGGTGACCTCCATGAAGACTTTCAGTCAGTCTGAGGGTGATAAGGATGCAAATATTGCTCACCTCGTGGCAGACATTATGAAGATGGCCGACTTTAATCCTATGGCCCAAGAGAAACTCGAGGCTGATAAGGAAGAGGCGTTAGCAAAGGTCGACTGATGAAGGAAGCATATGATGATGCTTGTGCTCAACACTAGAAGACGGCAATCCTCGCTGATTAGTATAAGGAGCATGCTCTCAAAGAGCAGGACGGTCGCCGTCGGGTCAAAAGTGAGCTTGCGAAGGTAAAGACGGAGTATAAGCGTTTGTTGTCTGAGCTTGCGAAGGCTCAAGCTGTTCTGGAACAAGTGGTAAGTCCACGTGTCTTTCATGTGCAATATCCTCTCATGTTGAGATTTCTAGTTAATGTTTCGTCTCTATATGAAGAGTCTCTTGAGGTCTTGATGCGGATTGCCAAGAAATATTTGGCAAGTGGGACTTATCAAGAGCTCCTTGCTGAACGCGCTGTCATGGAGCAGGAGGAGGCCTTTCAGGCTTTGATAGGGCAGGTAACTGCCAAGAAGGGATTCAAAGAAGGGTTCAAGTTCATGGAACTTGATGCCATGTGTGGTCCGGATGGTCTGCCTCTTGAGGACCCTGAGTCCATGGACGCTGCCTCTGAGCAGCCGGACCCGTTTTCTTCCCTATTGGAGGAAAATGGTCATGTCTGAGCTAAGTCACATGGGTTCATATTGGCGTTGCATCGCCTTGTCGTTCATTTAGTTGTGTAATAATTGTATGAATAATGCTACTTTTAGCCTTGTAGGTTGCTATGTTCTGTCAGGGTATTTTTGCTTATCACGGTGGATAGGGGAGTTATGTCACAAGAAATGTAGATAGTTGCGCCTGTCGGGGTGCTCTCCGACCTATTGTGGAAAATATGGGATTTATGATCCCATAGAATTTGTAGGTTCGTCCACTTCCTGTCGGATTTTCTCCTCCCTATCATGGTAAATAGAGGAGTTATTCCCCGGGAATTGTAGATGTTCACCCTTTCCGGATGCACTTCTGTCTATCACGGTGGATAAGGGAGTTATGACCTTGTGAGGTGTGTTCTTTTCATCCCGGGTGCTCTCCTGCCTATCATTGTGGATAGGGGAGTTATGTCCTAGAATTTGTAGATGTTCGTCCCTTTCGGGTGCTCTCCTACCTATCGCGGTGGATAAGGGAGTTATAACCCCATAGGATTTGTAGATTCTGGGCCACTGATCGGTGGGCGATATCCTGTAGGATTTGTAGATTCTTCGCCACTCATTGGTGGTCGATATCCTATAGGTTTGTAGAGTCTTTATCACTCATCGGTGGTCGATATCCCGTAGGATTTGTAGAGTCTTTGCCGCTTATCGGTGGTCGATATCCCGTAGAATTTGTAGAGTCTTCACCATTCATCGGTGGTCGATATGCCGTAGGATTTGTAGAAGTTACTTTCCTGTTGTTTGGACAAGAAAACACAATATATATCTGAAAATATTGATAAGAAAAGTTTGGGAAATGAATTTCAGGCTATTCATTTTGTCCCGAAAGTTGGAACTTATGTTTTCTCGTGCCCTTGACGTGCAATGTGATTGTACCTGCTTTAGATAGGGAATAGTTGTTTTAGAAAAGAATTTTGCGAGGATATCCTTATAGCATAGGATATCCCATGAGGGATATCTTCTAATCAGTGTGCCTTTTAGGCATGCTCACTTGATACCTGCTATTGAGGCACGTTATTGTCATATCACGTAGGATATTCCCTACAATGAGTTACGTATTTTGTAATGCAGTTATATCAGTTTGAATTATAAGAGATAAACGGTCGAAGGCTAGATAGATCCTAACCCGCATACGTATCCCATGTATGAGAATCAGACCGGCATAGTTCCCCTATTTTAGTTACAGTCTAGCCCAACGATGGGGCAATTTAGGGAATTGAAATTGTTCAGAATGACATAACGCAATTATTTTAGGGATAGTAAAAGACAGTAAATAAATTGAAGGTGGGGGCCTCCAGCTGAAGCGAGGTGATTACTCTGTATCTGACATGTATTCCTACTCGGCTACTTCCACTTCTTGTATCTCCCTAATCCTAGGAAGTCTTAGTGAGGCCACAAAGCACATCCATCCCTCATTCTGGTCTCCTGTTATTTCATCGATTCCATCCTCGATCGGAAATTCCATCTTCTAGTGGTAGGTTGATACCACAGCTCTCATTTCGTTGAAGGCGGGACGCCCAATGATAGCATTGTAGGGGAAGAAAAGGTCGACCACAGTGTACTTCACTGCAATTTTCCTCCTGCACGGTTCCTCCCCAAATGATGTGGGCAATGTGATCTATCCTACTGGAATTACTTCTCCTCCTCCAAAGCCAGTCAACAGGGTTGAGACCGTCTCCATCATGTTCTAGGGCAACACCATTTTCTCCAGGACATGTGCAAAGATAATACTGAAGGATCTACCATTGTCGATGAAGGAATTTTGTACCTGATACTCAGCTACATCAATTGTAACAACAAGTGGGCAGTCGAGTTTACCTGCCTCCAATTCCTGCGGCGTGAGCCGCTCCAGGTCATGTTTTGTGAATGAAATCTCCTAATCTAGGAAGTCCTCTTGCATAACTGAGGTAGTATAACCTATATAAGTTCCAAGCTTCATTCGGCGAGTTACTGACTCGCGTCCTCAAGCTGAACCAGCACCTATCGGTCCTCCGTTGATCACATTGATCATTCCTCAAATTGGGGCATTGATAATAGCCCTTCCATGATCGGTTGGAGCTTCAATTGCCTTCTGTTTATCTCTCATGAGGGAACGAGAATGGTCCATTCGAGGTGAACGAGATCTGTCGTCCCTTCGACTTGCCCTCCTTGATGAGCCTCTCAATCTCGTTCTTCAGATCGGTACACTCCTCCATTTCGTGCCCCATTTGGCGGGGATATTCACAATACTTTTCAAAAAAAATTCATTCCTTTGCTCTCCCTCAGTTTCCTAGGCTCATTGAGCCACCTGTTCTTCTGTGCAACGACACATACTTCTAATATTCCTCTGTTCAGTGAGGTATATTTTCTTGGGGACCTATCCCTGTATCGCTCATTTCTTGGTGGCCTGCTTTGATTGGGACTCTGCTTGTTGCCATCATGTTGTCCTCATAAACGATATCATATGCGAGCGTGTTGATCTGATCTATCGGGGGCGATTTAAGTTTGATCAGCTGGGAGGCAAACCTCTTATGCATCATAGCATTAAATAAGATAAGGACAACCTGATCCCCTCTCGGCTCATCCACCTTGAGCAGTTCATTGTTAAACCTCTTGATGAAATCCCTCAGACTCTCTTTATCTCTCAGCTGCGTAGCATTCAGATGATGCATGCTAGTCCTCATCATTTTCTGGCTCGAGAACTGGGTGGAGAATTTCTGCCTCATCTGCTCATAGCTTGTTATAGATCAAACCTCTAGCATAGTAACCAATCCAAAGCTGCTCTGGTCAGAATTATAGCCAAAATCTTCTCATTGATGTTGCGCAAAAACCTATGTAAGTTCAAGACGCTATAGACAGAGTGGAGATGGTCAATTGGATCACTCTTCCCATCGTATGCTTTGATGGTAGGGATCTTATCTCCCTTCTCTAACACCTCTGACTCTATATCATCTGAAAAAGGCGTCAAACTGCGGCCCTCAGCCAAAGCTAGTCTTCTCTCCACTTCTGTCTTTTCACGGTCCAAGTGTTCCATCCTCCTAGCAATGTTCATTTTATCCATTATTGTGCCATGCCCCTCAATCCCATGGGTTCTCGGGTGGCGCAAATCTCTTCTGGAAGCTCCTGTGTCCTCGCGTTCATCATCTCTATGTCCCGACCTGAGTCCCCTAGTCCTGGACTCTTGTGGTCACGGTGGTGCGTCATCCACTCCTCTATTGTTCAGGCGCGGTAAAGTGTTTCCAAGGCCACATCAATGTTGTCTGGACAATAGTGTTAATTTGGGCCATGATATCTGGTGCCAAAATTGCAGGCACTGCGGGCATGGGAGTTGGCTCTCTCGGTACTTGGGGATGCTAGGGTTCATTCTGGTCCAGCATTGGCTCTGGGACCAGAATAGGTGGCGAGGGCGCATCTTCTGCTATCGAATTGTCAACCACTGGCCTAGTAGACTGTGAGCGGGTCATCCTTCGTTGCATCTTGACGTCCTCGTCCGGGAACTTTGTGTTCCCACAGACGACGCAACTAATTTAACTATAGATCGTATATATTGAATATGATCGGTTTCAAATATGATATCTCGAGTATATCACTAAACTAGACCTACTCTAACTATGCTAGTCTCGAGCAGGCTTGATCCGGAATACCTCAAACTAACGTTAGATGCAAGGGAGAATGTCGAAAGTATATCGGAGATGACGTCGAATGTTATGTCGGGGATGACGTCGGAGCCTTCTATGTTGAAAGTGATCTCCTGCTTACATCGAGGATGATGTTGGGAATGATATATATCGGGTGTTATGTCGAATACTATATTGGGTTAGGCTCGATATAGATGTACAGTAATTGCGGATAATTGAAGCTTACCTTGATTATCGAAATGCGGGTATTATAGCCCTCAGGATGCGGGAACCACTCACGTGGTAAACACGTGAGCTGTACTATATCAAATGTCACATTCGATATAAATGTCGGATATTATCCCCAACATAGGTAAAAACATGAGCTTGGCCCATGGCCGACACAATACGGGAAATACCTGTATCAGCCTCTATATGTAGCAAGGACAAACTTTAGGCTTCAAAAAGAAGAAGGTAAAGCCATTAACTTCCATTAATCTTCCTAAGTTAATCTTGTGTATTATACTATTATTTGATACAAAACATCAAAAGTGGTATTATTAAAACTTCTAAGTTAATCAATGATATTATTCCAACAGGATAAATGCTTTAAATCGCCAACCTAATTAAGCTCCTTTTTTACACTGTGCCTTTTAACGTATCAAAAATTGCAATATGTACCAAACTTATTATTTTGAAAAGTTTTGCTCCTCAAGTTATTAATTAACCATTTAATTCAAACATGTGTGTGCATTATTGTTCGTCTGATTTAGTATTAAGGGTAAAATTCTTCAAAAATCAATAAATTAAATATATTGTAACTTTTGATAGGTTAGAGGACATGCATAAGTGTAGATAAAGACTTAACCCTAGAGCTTTAGTTGCTTTAAGTTGTTAGGTAGATTGCTGCAATATAAACGTTTCCAGTGGACCCGCAAATAATTATCAAATATGGACCCCATAAATCAGAAATGTGAATCATATTATACTTTAATTTGTATATAATAAAACAAACATCGTCCCTGCTGGAGTCTATCTGTCTCAATAGAGGACATGCATAAGTCATAAGTGTAGATAAAGACTTAACCCTAGAGCTTTCGTTGCTTTAAGTTGTTAGGTAGATTGCTGCAATATAAACGTTTCCAGTGGACCCGCAAATAATTATCAAATATGCACCCCATAAATCAGAAATGTGAATCATATTGTACTTTAATTTGTATAAATTTAAACAAACATCGTCCCTGCTGGAGTCTATCTGTCTCAATAGTTATGAATGCAGCTTTTTAGTTGGGAAAAAGACTTTTTCTTTTCAATCATAAATCAATTGACAAGTCTCTATAACAAACACCGCATATGACCAATTAAAAAAAATGAAGAAACGAGAGATCCAAACAATTATTTCCTTCGATAATAATTTTACTATTTATGTGTTGAGTAGGATTTTAATTACTTTAGAGTAGTCCACATACATTAACGCTAATAATCAATTTTTTACCGTCTCGTATTGATGTCTGTGCTGACATCAACTTATCACACAAGTTATGCATGGTTTACTAAACAATTCTACTCTTTTTAGTAGTGAAATTGGTGTAGCCAATTTTTATTTTTTTTAGCAATTGCAATAAAGAAAACTCAAAATCCAGTTCGCCATAAGACGTATCTTTATCTACATCTTTATCTTATATGTAAAATAAATAAATTAAATATGGAAGTCTTTGTAAACTCCGCTGTCATTAAATTCCATAATATCTGAAACGGTTTTTATATTTCATTTGTTAAATTATGCAATCAAAGCATATCTGATATGTCATAAATAGTCAACGTTTCTAGGACTGTTTTAACCTTAATTAAAGAGTTTGTGTCATAAATGTGAATGTTAGAGCTGTCCATATGTAACGTGATAGATCTGATAAATATAATAATTATGAAAAATATGTGATTTTCCACAGCTTGCTAAGCCATGGTTGAATATATAAGATGTGGTCAGATTGTTTTTGGAATAGAAAAATATTATTTTGTTCTATCATTATTGACCTATAACTGTGATCAACATCATGGTTACATGTATAGTCATGCTTCTCCATGTTGGATAGAATTGTTACCAGATAACCCATGGGAAAGCAGTTGTTTAGGTTTTATATATAATTCTCACTTAATTAAGAAAATTCTCAACTTAAATTCTGCTACGTGTCGGCCTCAGTTCTTATTTCCATTATAATTTGTTCATAATATAAGTTTGTACATTATACCCTAGCTTAATTATTGTATGCAAAAAAAATAGTGCTGTTTACACATTACAGAAAACAACTATTTTCATAATATAACCCCTGCTTACTTTTAATGTGCTTTAACATACAAAATAAGTGATCCTTATCCCGCTGAGTGCCGAATAACTTGTATATATGGATCAAAGTTTTTTTTTTCTTTTTTTCTTTATGAAAAGTATCAAGACGTTTCTATTTTTGACTTTATCGAAACGAAAGACATATGTATGTCTATGTTACGTGTGATCACAATTTTTATGAATTTTCAAAACATGAGATCTCGAAGCATTGCAATTTTTTTTTAATATCTAGTCGACCGAAACATGCTCGAGATGCATAACTAGTTATATTGTCATATCTACTTGCTTTGGTATCAACTATTAATCATCAAATAAATCAATACTAATTAATCGATATTACCAACAAAACAATACCAAAAGTTATCTGTCTACATTAGCTTAATTAGTCCAAAAGGCAAAAAGACAAGTAAAAAAAACTAAAATAAATTATTGCCACCATTATATATATAAAAAAAAATCTAGCCGGACAACTTTTCTACTTGTTTCAACCTACTTTAACCTTTTCCCCTTATTGAACACATGCTATTTTTGCCTTTTAGGACTCGAATACAAGATAAAAATTGTGAGGACCCAAAAGGCAATTAGAAACCCAACAGGGGCATTATAGTCTCTTGATTCAACAAGTTGCAAAGGACATTTCTACAATGACAAAAAAGCACTTGAAAAGAGATTAAATAACAAACGTACAACCGGTTATGAAACTGAAACTGAAACTCAAACTGAAACTGAAACGGAAGCTGAAAAAACTTAGCAACATCATCACCACCACAATGTTTTCCAATTTCTCTTTCAAGTCAAAGTCAAAATCAAAAAAAGAAAAAACCGAAAAAATGGCTGCCAGTTCTGTCACAAATACAAATCCACCTGTTGATTTTTCTCCAGCTCAAGATTGTGAAAAACTGAAAAATGCATTTCAGGGTATATTCTGTTTTTTTTTTTTGGTGAAATGTTGTATAATGTTTTTTTGAAACTTTTATTTATTAGCGTTAGTGGCTTTTTTATTTATTTGTAGGATTGGGAACTGATGAGAAGGCAATAATAAAGATTTTGGGTAGCAGAAATGAGAAGCAGATTAGAGAGATCAGGGAGGTGTACCAGCAGCAATACAATAAGTCCCTTCTTGGCTCTCTGGATTCTGAATTATCTGGTGATTTTGGGGTAATTATTTTATTTTTCTTTTGAAAATATTTAATGGTTTTATTTATTGATCAGCAGCTGGTTCTATAGGATTTACCTTTTCTGGCGGTGATTTAACTCCTAATATAGATCAAAGTTTCGATTTTGAAGTATGGTTATATTTTCAGATGGTTTCGACATATTGTCAAAGTTGCAGCTGAAATTAATTAACGTGGAAATACTTTTATGAAATGTTTCGTTTCAGTATATTCAAAACTGTAGAGGCTTAAGTACATTTCGTATAAGATTATGGAAATTTTCCATTTTGATCCGTGTTACACGAGTCTCCCATGTTTTGTAATTAATTACAGTGACACTCGTTAGGTTTCAAAAACATGTAAAAACAGAGGGTGGTATGTTTAATATGTTTTTCTAATTTTAAGGAAAAGTGAGTTATTCAAATCTCGGAAAGGCCTATTTGTGAAAAACAAAAATTGTCTGAACTTTTTTTTTTATTTAATTCGTTAGCAGGTGATTTTGTAGGAATACTTTTCTGTTGGTGCTATATATATAGTTACACAAGCCTCTTATATTTGTAATTAATTAACTCCTTAAGCTTCAAAAACATGTAAAAACAAAGGTGGATGGGTTGTTGGATCTTTTATCCAATAATGTTGGATCGTTAATCCAACGTTGGGCTTATATGTTAATAATTATGTGATACGAAATGTCATTAATAATAAGCCCAATAAAAGTGATCTAAAGTTCGGTTAAATTATGGGCTTAATGTATCTAATAGGGTGTGGGCCTTTAATGGGTAGAGACTGTTGTAACTTGTGCTTACGATGATGGGCCGAAGCCCAAGTTACGGAATTAGGGCACCAGGGTTTTGGTGACCTAATATATAAAGGTGGTCATGGTCCCCAAATCACACGAGTCACTTTCTATACTACATCCCATCGATAGTTACATCTAGAGAGAACTAAAGGAACTCTCAAGAGGTTCGTGCTGATTTGGAAGACCAACCACACGACGTTTCGCAAGCAATTAATCATACGGTGTAAGGTACGCTTCCGCAATCCAGTTATTTGACTTATGTGTTTAATTCTTGATGATTTGACATGAACGCTCTTGGGTTTCGTTTTCGGTCCCAACAAGTGGTATCAGAGCTACTTCATGTTGAATCATTGGGATTAAAGTTTATAACTTATGTTTCAATGATTAGTTGTTTATATGTATTCTCAAATTTGAGGATTATGTTTCTTAAACTTAAATTTGAGAAAGGGGTTAATTATGGATTAAGCATGTTCTGAAAATTAATTGTACGTTTTTCTTACGTGTGATTAAAGTTGAATATGTTTTATGTTGTTAATTAAATTTAATTTCGTGGCTCGAGATTGAAATTAGATTTGAGAAGATGTTCAGGGTGTTTGGTTCATGTGGTACGAATTATGGTTCCAAATTCAGTATGTTAATAGTTTTTTCTCTTATGGCCTTCTCACATTGGATAATTATGGTTAAAGATTATGTCGATTCTGGATATGCTTACACGTGATTTGGTTTGAATTATGATGTACTGGCATAATATTCTTTTTTTCTCTACTGCCTTTGTGGTGAAGCTTAATTTAATCCGTGATAGTTAAAGATTTTAGCATTAATTTTGATTGTTTGGATTGACTTGAGATATTAAGAAAATCAGAATTAGTGGTCTAAATTTTAAGGTTTACTAAATTCCCTCTGTTACGGGAATTAAGAAAAGAAAGAAAATCTAGAAATTGATTTCTGACAATTCCATAAAAAAAAAAAAAAAAAAAAAGGGAAAGAAAGGGAAATCGGCATATATTCCACCGGCGGACGTCTTCCGCCGGCGATTAAGAACTTAGGCCACCCGTTTAGGTTTTCACGGCCGCCCGACCACGGCGGACGTGGGCCAGCAGCGGTGAACCGCGCGTTGCAACTGCTGTTACAAATCTTCAAAAAAAAAAAAAAAAAAAAAACTAAACCTAAAAGGAAGGCTTGCCGCGCCGGATCGAAGAATTTCGGCGAAAGAGGGTACGTCGTCAGTCTTCTGGCAGCGAGAGGACACGCCGGAAAAGGACGGGTGGCGGCTCACGGACCTGCAACTTGAAGGAAAGAGGCGGCGGCGATATAGTTATTGTTGCTGCTTAAGGAAGAAGATTATGAAATTGCAAAACAGCCCTTATGTTTAATACATTTTTGCAATATTGCAATTTAAGTCTTTTTAAAGTGCAATTTGGCCCCTGCCATTTGCATCTCTAGTCCAGAAGTTTCCTAAAATTGCGCCCCTTTCCTATTAATTGCAAAATGGCCCCTGCCAATTGCAATTTCAGCCTATATCTTTTTCCAAATTGGAATAAAGTCTAATTATATTGCAATTCCAGTCTTTACATCTTGCAAATTGCAAAGAAGCCCTAATATATTGTAGATAAGTTTCTTATTACTACAAAATAGTCCTAGAAAATTACAATTCCAAATTGGCCTTTAAGTTTAATAAAATTATATGGCCCAACTATAACTAAAGTTAAAGAATTAAAGTTTTAGCCTTTAATAAAATTAAAGCAAAAGATTAAAAATTTGGGCGTGGGGTCAAGAAACTGGAGCAGGATACAAGTCGAGTTTGACTTGTCCAGTCCCGACTCAGTCAAAGGTCAAAACCTTGACCATTGACTTGTGATTAAAAAGGATAACCTTTTATAGAAGCCCAAATTTTCTGGTGCAATCTTGAATTCTAATATTGGAAAAGTTATATATATTTTTAGATATGTTAATTGAAGCAACATCTCGCAAAAGTGAGCTCTCTTGTGGAAATTAATTTATTTGAAAATATAAATGGTAATGTGCATGTAACTTATGTGAATGTCCATCGGCCAAAAGGAAGATCGATGTTTGTCAGAATTGCATGCATAGTTGCAGAATTAAACTTGTGATGATTACGCGGTTTTGCATGTGAACATAATATCGGCCAAAGGTAGAGTTATGTTCGACATTTATTGTCAAAGTTTAATTACTGCTTCAAGATACCACTTACAAGTTAACATTTGGTCAAAGATAAAATGTTAATGGAGTTCCGGTATCTTGAGATGGGAATTACCAATACTTGAATTTGATTTTGCTTCAAGGTTAATGTGAGCATGTATAAGATTTATTTAGTTGTAGCACATGCTACTTATAATTACCAACATAACTACCAACATAAATTCTGTTTCGGTGTTAAAGCACTTATATTTTTATCATGATACTCCATATTGCGTTAAGGATTACTTCTATACCACATTTTAAGGATACAATTTACCGTTGCAACAAGGGTAATATAAAACTGTGGGAGAAAATGATAAACGCATGTGTAGGATATTCATGAACAAGATAATCTTAGTAACTTTTAGGGGTATTATTTAAAATATATATATTAAAGTTAAGTTCCTTAAGGATATAAAAATAAAGTTGTCCAGAGTGATAAGTCTAAAATATATACATTCTTGACAATTTTAATTTTTAAATACGTATGAGGAAAGGATGATATTAGGGAGTACAGCCGAAATATCTCGTATTACCTTAATACCTAAGGACAAAGCAAAATGCAATCTTACAAAAGCTGCAAATATAGCAACTCAGAAGAAACAACAAAAGCCACCAATTAAATTGGAAAAGGAAAAGTTGTTTCTCATTTGAGTTTTAATCTTAAGGAGAAACAGTGCACTAATTGTCATGTTAGGCGTGCCAAATGGTGTACTTCTTAATTTGATAATTTCACAGATTAAATTAATTTTGGTTACATAGATCCATGTGATGAATAGATTAAGTCGCAGTATCTTACATCACTATATCTATGAAATGTTCTCTAAAATATCTAAAGTCAAATGATGTTGAAAGATTCATCTATTTATGTGATGACAATAAGTTCAAGTTGAGGCAATAAAGAAATTTAGTTTACTATGAAAGAACTGTTTTTCAAGATTATTTTGGTAAAGTCTTTTTATTTTCGTCTTTTAGAAGAAAATCATTATTTTTGAATAAATTAAGATATTTCTTGATTTATCAAGTTACTAAAGAATATCCAGCTTTTGTTAAAGTTTTGGCCTTAAAAGTTCTCGAGTTCTTTCTACAGTTGCGAAAATTATTTTTAAGTAGTATAATTGCCTCATAAATCTTTTACTATAGTACTTAAGGTACAAAAGTTATATTAATCTGTGAAAATTCAGTCGAGTTATGGTATATGAGATCAAGTCATACCTCCTAAAGGAGAATAAGAACTCATGTTACTATAATTCTCAAACTTTGGGTGTGTTGTTAAAGTTGAGAGTTTACTCAACTTAAGGATCAAAACATTATGTTCATCCAAAATATTAATTTGGTATACTTATTGTTTCAAGTTCACCAAATATAGTTTGTTAAATTCCTATAGAGAAATGTAATATCATCATTAGGTACATCATAAAGGGTTAATTCCACAATAATGGTGTCACTTGAAAGATGAAATATGACTATTAAAATTTCTCTAAAGTGAAGCTCTTGAGATTGCAGCCTACATTATATAGAATATTTACTAAAGTACTTACCTGTTTAGAATATTCAATTAAAAGTAAAGTCTTACTGACTTTAAGATCATAATCTGAATTCTATAACGGTAAGTTACTTTAAGTATTCTAAAGAAGTCTAATTTAAAAGTTTTAGATCCCACATTAAAGTCAACTCTTAAGAGTGAAAGAAATGTTTGGTTCTTTGAGGATGCCAAGTTTGCGGGGGGAGATAAAGTTAAAGACATTGTCCTTCAGAAGGAATATATTTGTATTCTTACTTTGTCATTCTATTCAATACTATGCAAGTTAAGACAATGTCAATGAAACTCCCGTTTAGAGAGTAGTTTCAAAAGAACAAACTTCAGCATCTCAAGAACCATAATATTAAAGATATACTATGAATTTTATGAGATGGATATGATTGTTGTCTCTTAATGGCAACATTGTGAGACAATATAGATAGTGCATCCAGAAAACCTTGTGTCAAAAGATGCATGGATTATGGCTTGCAACTTTAGAGAACTCATCTCGTGAAATTATTACTGATGGATATAAATAGTGTTTCTCAATGAGAACATTGATGATACGATCTATATAGAGCAACCAAATGGTTTATATCTAAAGATAGAAAGATTATGGTTTGCAAGCTTAGAAAATCCATCTGAGTATTTCAGTAAAATTATAAATGGTATTTCAAGTTTATCAAGTAATTATCTCAATTAATTTTGAGATAAATTCAGTAAATATCATAAGGTCTATGGGAGTAAAACTATAGTGTAATTGCATTGCTTTTGATACTCTTTCTTATAAGAGAATAGTACAATTTAATTAATACCCTAAAAGTTGTTCTTCAGCAAAACAAGTAAAGAATTTTCCACATGCCTTAGCAATGGAGATTTTTTAAATATGTTTAAATTATAATAAATGTTGGCCAGATATTTGAGTAACTCAGAAAAGACCATTAATAAGCAGCCAAAATGAGTCTTATAGTACTTAAACTATTTTAAAGGATACATGCTTACATGTCGGAGGTCATGTCAGTTTGAGATCGTAAAGTATACTGACTCCGATTTCGCTGGATGCCTAAAAGTATGGTTTTACATTAGGTTATGTTCATCTGCTTGTCATGAGAGTCATTTTAGAAAGAGTACTTAACCACCTCGTATGGTAAATACTTTCATGACAACGGTGTCCATAGTGTGTTATAAGGCGTCCAATTATAAAAGTATGACTGTATACTTTTGTCACGAGGCTGCGTGAAGTGGATAGCGTTGAAACGTGCCACTAAAGTTATTTTGTGACAATAATAAGCAGTTGTACATTCTAACAGTAGGATCTTGATAATGTCAAACTACACAAGACATCATATTCCTAGTTGTTGAATAAAGAGTTCAGAGTAAACAGTCATCTATAAAGCGCATCAACACAAACTCCATATCGTGGATCCACTAATTAAAGAAGTATCATCCAAAAGGTTTTATGAGCTAGTCGCTCATATGGATGACACATCAGTTAAGGAAATTCAGCTTATGTGGGAGTTTGTAGGTGCTTTACAATATAGACGCTTTTGGTTAATCCAGTTTAAGGATTTTAAGGTTGTTTCTGCAGAAATAAAGTTTCAAGTAAAGTTATACTCTGATTTCAGTTTGAGGTTCGATCTCACTAAGGTTTAAGGGAGGACTAGTTGGAAACAGGCATGTTATGGTCACGTTACATGAAGTTTCCATGCTACGCATCCACATCATGATCTATGTCATTCAGTTATATTGACATACGTGACCGTTGATGGGTCGAGTCACGATAAATGCGACAAAGACCCCTTCGATCCTATGTTGGTATGATTGATGGACGAGATTGGTTGTAGATACATTCAGTAATGACAGTAAATGAGCTCAATTCGGTTAAGCATAATTATAAAGTTCACATATAGCCCAAGTGGGAGATTGTTGGATCTTTTATCCAATAATGTTGGATCGTTAATCCAACGTTGGGCTTATATGTTAATAATTATGTGATACGAAATGTCATTAATAATAAGCCCAATAAAAGTGATCTAAAGTTCGGTTAAATTATGGGCTTAATGTATCTAATAGGGTGTGGGCCTTTAATGGGTAGAGACTGTTGTAACTTGTGCTTACGATGATGGGCCGAAGCCCAAGTTACGGAATTAGGGCACCAGGGTTTTGGTGACCTAATATATAAAGGTGGTCATGGTCCCCAAATCACACGAGTCACTTTCTATACTACATCCCATCGATAGTTAGATCTAGAGAGAACTAAAGGAACTCTCAAGAGGTTCGTGCTGATTTGGAAGACCAACCACACGACGTTTCGCAAGCAATTAATCATACGGTGTAAGGTACGCTTCCGCAATCCAGTTATTTGACTTATGTGTTTAATTCTTGATGATTTGACATGAACGCTCTTGGGTTTCGTTTTCGGTCCCAACATGGGTATCTCAGAATCTTTCGTTAGCTAAATTTTAGAAACTTTTCATTATGTTTCAAGATGTTTTCGACATGTTTCAGAAAATTCGTAAAAAATGTTATTGTGGTGGACCTTAAAAATAGTTATATGTTTCGTTTATGTGAAGTCCATAATAGAAACCTTTTGGTAGTTTTCAGAAAAAAAATAAAGGTTTAGAAATTGTGATCTATGAGTACATACCAATAAAATCAAGGAGCAAAAGTTTGATTTTTCAAGGTCTAGATATGTGAGTTCTTTGTCTCACTGGTGAAAAAGAACTTATTGGATCAAAGAGGCCTGAGTATTTGAAATTTAAGAAATTATATGATAGATCAAATGAACATTCGAAGAAAAACCTTAAAACTGGTGAATATCTGTTAATAATTCATGTATTTCGTGAACGTTTATTGATCCGGATTCATATTCTTTATGTGTACAACAGAAAGCAGTGCTCTTACGAACATACGACCCTGCCGAAAGAGATGCAAGGCTTGCAAACGAAGCGTTAAAGGCATGGAGAAAAACCATCACTCAACTACAAGTGATAGTCGAGATAGCATGTGCATCGACCCCTCATCATCTCGTTGCAGTAAGGCGAGCCTATTGTTCTCTGTTCGACACTTCGCTCGAGGAAGACATCATAGCCAATGTCTCCCAACCTGTGCAAAAGGTAAAAAAATGCGGTGCTCGTTAATAAAATCATAAATTCACACTGCCCCCATGAATCTTTAACGCGTTCCTAATGGCAATTGGCATCTACTAACTCATTTATGTTGGACAGATTTTGGTCAGTTTAGTGAGATCCTACAGATACGACCAAGAACTCGTGGATACTTCTGTTGCCAATATTGAGGCGGCGATACTGCACAATGTGATCGAAGGAGACGATCTGGACAACGACGACCTCGTGCAGATACTCAGTATAAGGAATGCTTCTCAGCTCAAACAAACGTTCGTTAGCTACAAGGCTACTTATGGGAGTTCCATAGACCAGGTTTGCGTTTCTTTCGTCACATGACCGTTTAAGTATATGGCTGTTGGTTAATTTTATTTTTGGTCTTTGTAAAATTCGCGTCGTCACAGGACATCATGGCTTGCGGAAAGGGCACTCTGGAATCGGTGGTTAAAGCTGTGGTTTGGTGTATAGACTCCCCAGAAAAACACTTTGCTGAGGTACTTGAAATTTGCGTACTTCTCTTTTTGTTTGTTTTACACTTACGTCATGTATCGACAATGAGGCCTCTGCCTCGTGTAAGAACTTATTAACTCTTCTGAGGGTAGAAAGGAGCATTCGTATTGGAACAAACTTATAATGAGCATCATAGTTTCCGAAATGTAGTAGCTGATGCTATTCCATAGCTTTTAGGTATTCGACTTGTGAATTTCACTTATGTAATCTCATCTTTCGACTTTGATTTGGAATTTGCTATTTTGTTTGCTCGAGATGGATTACATCAGTCCTAACGTTCTTTACTTGATATGACAACTTTAGGTTTTACGTGCATCGATTGTGGGGCTGGGAACCGACGAAGATTCACTTAGTCGAGCTATCGTGAGTCGAGCTGACATCGATATGCCGAAAATCAAAGAAGAATATCTCAAAGTGAACAAATGTAGCTTGGAGGATGCAGTGATTGGTGACACATCTGGGGATTACCAGGATTTTCTGCTTACTCTGATTGGAGCAGATATCTAATTCTCTTTTACCAGTACCTATTGTTGCCATTTGCTTTTTAAGTTGATCGTTGTGAGAGTTTGTTTAAAAGTTAATTTGGATGTGAATATTGTTGGGATTGCTAGATGAAATAAATTAAGTTGGTGTGATGAATATGTACTAATCAAAAGTTAAATTGGTCTTAGTTTACCTCATTGAACAGTTATGTGATCTGATTGAATAGCAACATTGTGCTTTGCATCTAGTGCAACATATATATTTCAAAAATGTATCTAACTGCATTAATTAAAATACTTGTTCATATTGTTGAAGTGTTGTTAGTTGTTACTTGGTATTTTAAGTCAATCAACGGAGTACCTACGCTTATATAACATAATAAAACCATATCAAATTAATTCCAACAGTATTATGACGAACAATTAGTTGATTGATCATTAAAACTCAAGTCACCTGAAAATAATTTGATAGTACCGACAATTGATGTGGCTGATCTTAAGCACACACAAAAAACTTATGTTGTTAGGGCCGTTGCCCACACTCGATATGGACTTTGAACCAATCGGCCCATTCTTACTTATTGATCTTGTTTTGTGCAAATCATTTAGTTAGGTTAAATCTTAGATGGCAATTATCTTATACCTATTTCCTTATCATTATAAGATCTTATTCCATCATAAAAAGATTAACCTTCATTTATCTCCTTATTATGTATCTGGACGAATAAAGTAGGAATGTTTATTTATCTCCTTATTATGTATCTAGACGAATAAAGTAAGAATGTTCGTTTTGGATATCTAACGTGATCATGTAGAATCCGTGAAAGATAAGGCAGGAAATCAATATCAGATTGCAACAGAATCATAGACGCGCTTATCATATAAGGAAGGAAGATTCTCTGGAGATTGCAACAGAAAATACGCTGAAGATTCTGCCGTGGCTATATAAGGAGACGACTCGAGACAAATTAAGGGATACTTTGAAAAGGACATTTTGTGAATTCAGTCCTGTATCGAGTCAAAGTCTTTTAGAGAAGAGCATCAAGTCAGAGGAACTCTGGAGTAGCTTGATGTGTTCTTCGACTCAATCGAGTACACCGAAAATAAGTTAAGAGATAGGTATTGCAACTGCAGATATTAGAGGGAGTCTAAGATTTGTGTTGATGTAAAACCTACATCGTAATTCTTAAGTAGGATATTGTTTGAGTCAAATATTTGGGTGCAAATCCCGTGGACTAGGACCATTTGGACCGAACTACGTTAAAATTCTGGTGTTCTTTACTGCCTTATGGTTTACTATTTTTTACAAGTGCAACAGTCAAACTACTTTTAAAAGTTAAAGAACCACCATTCTGTATTGCAATGGTATACAATTGCAAGTAATACAGAATCTAAGATTTTACATATGTTATGGGTCGCAACTATTTTTATTAATATCAGCAGATAAGTACAAGCCAGTAAAGAGGTCTTACATTAAAATCTCGTGCCACACATACAAATAAACTGCCGTGTGCTATATATGTTTTCAGAAAATATTACTCCGCCTGGAACGTGTAAGGGAATAGTACTACACTATAAGTCATGTTATAACCAATAAATAATGGATGATCGAGTACGTACTCTATTCTGAATTTATTTTAACTTAAAAGTAATAATTGATTACTTAATAATGCTAACGGCCCCCATACTAGAATCAGACTGATGATTGGTGGAGGGGAAGTAACGGCTTCATGACCAGTCTCAATTCTGGCCTCATTACACACTGACACTGACTTCCTGCCTTTCCTTTTTTTCCCTATTTCTACCCAACCCTCTTCAGCTCCCAGTCAAGATGATCTAAATGTATTTTGAACCTTTCGATTCATTTGAACTTAAACTCATCAAGACCTCTACGATCTTTCAATTTTTATATATATGACGAAACTGCATGATTGTGATCTCGAGTTCTGCCATTAATTAGGATGTGGCTTTCTAGTAATTAAATGAGTGTCCCTATAAAATGTACGAAAGGTTTACAATCTAGGATGGTTTCTTATCACTTCATCAAGAAGGTGGTTGGCGCGCGCGGATGAACCAATTAAAGAGGTGGTTAAATTTCTTGCCATAGTATAAGCCATGGAGGCATGCACTAATCACTGCCTCCAGATGTTTTGTATTTAGGGAGGGATTTGTTCAAAAAATCATCCCAAAAAAACAATTGGTTTCTCATATTAAGAATATTTAGCGCGTGAGACATTTGTGTGATTTAAAACAAAGAGCTGTATTGTGATTCTACGTATATACTTGTGAGTTGTTTATTTATTTTTAATTTGTTGAAATATCAGTCGTGTTATCGCTCTAATTTAGAGTTAACTTTATGACACATATTTATACATATATGATAATGATGTTCGTAATCCTGCTACTAGCTAGGTTGCAAGTGCAGTTGAAGCTCGAAAGTACTATTCAAATCATTTGAAACAATGCTATATATCTAGTTACAGTAACTGTGTCTTTCTACGTATATTCTCTACATTGTTGGATGTGGTACATATGATTCGATTATTTGTTACTTACATGCAATAATGCGAAGGTAACAATTTATACATATATATTCTTCTTAATGATTCGAAGAGGACGTATGCGCGTGTACATTTTTATTTCTTTCTTTCTGAAACACTCTATTATATATACTTCCTATATAAATTTAAAGTTATTATACAAGTGTTCTTAAGTGACATAAGAATTTTTCCATTATAGCAAGGTACTATTAATTAAAGAATGATGTTTATTATTAGCGAATCAGAAATTTATCAAAACATGCTTCTTCTTTTTTCTACTTTTCTCCATCTCAAGTTGGATCTTGATCATTATATTATAAATTCTGCAATTTGTTTTTTGAACTCAACTGATTACATCTAACACATTGTTTCCCATTACTATATATGACTTTTCTTGATGCAGGTACTAGCAAATAAAGATGATGATGATGATTTGGCTGCTAGTTCTACCACTTGTGTCATTTTTCTTGAAGCATTTCCTCTTTAGAGAGCTCCATCTTCCACCAGGCCCTTATATATGGAAAGTTTTGGCAAATATTCGAGTATTTACCAAGAGGCCTCATGTAGCATTCAACAATCTTGCAAAAATTTATGGTCCGATCGTTTCTGTTCGTGTTGGAGGACAGCTTTTAGTAGTCGCCTCGTCACCAAGTACGGCTAAGGACATTCTTAACAATCGAAATTTTACCGGGAGGTACTTGCCGTCATATTATTACGGCGTTCCTGGCTTAGCACACACGTCCATAATGGCATCAAAAGAATGCAACACTAAATGGAAAATGTTACGTGGTATTGGCCAACGTAACTTATTTTCATCGAAGGATGTCGAGTCAAATGCTCCAATGAGAAAAATAAAGGCTATCGAGATGGTGAATTATCTCCGCTCCAAGGAAGGCCAAGTCATCGATATTGAAAATGTGACATTCTCGACTGTTGCTAATATTGTTACCAATATGTTAGTTTCAAGAAACATGTTTGGCGTCGATTTTACGGGTGAGATGGATCTAAAGGTTATGAGTTATATACTTGAGTTGAGTGAAATGGCGACTACTATTGGTTTGGCGGATATTTATCCATTATTACAAAAGATAGATATTTGGAGTAAAAACAAATCCACAAATATGTATCAAAATATACTTCTTATTTGGGGAGGAATCATCAAGGAAAGAAGAGCGAGTCGCTGTGGCAGTCCTACTTCAAATCGAGATTTCTTAGATGTTTTATCTGAAAACGAACTTTCCGACAGCCAAATTGCGATTCTTTTAATGGTTCGGACTTTAATCTCTTTTTCAAACTATATACATGCAAGCAATGTGATAAAGTTCGTGCTTGCAAATACTTCTAAGTGTGCAATTTGTCAATTGACTTTTTGTGTTTTTTACGTAACATTTCATGTTTGATTTGCATACTCAATTTGATAGCATCTTGGATTGAATAATTTCCATCAAAAATAGATAAAAAGTTGTCCACATGCAGACGCAGTATCACATTTTCAAATAGCTTGCGCACAGGATTTTTGTTTTTTTTTTATAATGATAGGAGGCACACATTGCTAAACAAATAATGGGGTCTAACAATTTTTTATCCTATACGCGATTACTAGTTTTCCACGTATATGCAGGAATTACTAATTGTTGGCACATATACTACGACGACTGTTACAGTGTGGTTAATGGTGGAATTGATGAGAGATCAAGAAATTTTGCAAAGAGTTCGCCATGAAGTTTCAAAAAAGGCCATCGAAGCTGGGAATTCTCTAAACGACTTGCGCTTATCTGAGTGTGAACATCTCAATGCATGTATAAAAGAGACGTTAAGACTTCACACTCCAGTTCCATTCGGAATACCTCGTCGTGCAATAGAGACGTGCAAAGTCAATAATTACGTAATCCCAAAGGACAGTGTAGTGCTCGTGAATTTGTCGGCTATTCATTTAGACCCCGAGAACTGGGAGGATCCCACGAGCTTCAAGCCTGAGAGGTTTCTTGATTCAAAAAATGGTAATTTTGAACGAAAAAACTTTGAGTTCTTACCTTTTAGTGGTGGGCAAAGAATGTGCCCCGGGTCGAATGTAGCTGCCAAAGGCGTGCAGTTGATGGTAGCAACTTTTGTACATCACTTCGACTGGAGTCTTGTAGAAGGGGTTGATACAAAAATTGAGCCTATTACTGGTTTGAAGATGGAAAAACCATTGTGTGTGATTTCTAGGAGAAAGGGGAAAATGTGGTGTTGACTGAATGAAGTGTTTGATAATGATCAGCTATTCATATTATTTGTTTGCTGATGGAACTATTGTTTGTAATGTATACATAATAAGGAAAAAAAATTGCATTTAGAATCCGACCAAGAAAAGCTCTCAAACTCACATTCATCTCATTTTTAAGTATGGGCCCAAATTTGGGCCAAAAATATTATTTTTTAGCAACAATAGCCTGCCCCGAATTCTGTTAAAAAAAGGGCTATTGCTAACCTAAAATAAAAACAAAATAAAAATGTGCAAGTGCACGCTTTCAAAATGAAACTACTTTTTAAAAGAAAACCTGAAAACGGTGTGCATTTAAAAATCAGACAAAGAAATATTGAGACTAGTTGAAACCAGTGTTTTTAGACCCGCCCGGTCACAGAATCGGTGAGCCTACTGGGTAGCGGGTCAACAGGTCGGACCGGTTGGACTATTGGGTGGACCGATTTGTTGACTTTAGTCAACGTTCAATAAGAAATATAATATAAAAATTATTTGTATAAAAAAAGTATAAAATTGTGAGAAATATTTTAAGTTACTAATATTTTGTTATATTATAAGAAAAATCAGAATATGGTTATCACAATACTAGGATTTGAACACGTGACCTCCAACAAAACAAGTTCCTGTAAATTAGTGGAAACCATTAAACTATCCAACAATTTAATAAATAATTCAACAAACTATATATTTAATACAAGTTAAAAAATTGTTTTGAATTTTTAAATGTTGGCCAACCGTATCACAAAATTCAATACAAGAACAACAATATGTGAAACTAAAATCTAGAAAATGAACTTAGCATTGGACGAATTACTAGGCTTGAAAATACTAGAATGCATGCTCGTTTGCTTCAAAATCAAATTAAGTATGGAAAACAGCATTTTTTTTGAAACTTTCTTGGGCCAAACCGCCGTAGGCGTTTGCGGTGGATAGATCTCGTCGAGATACCCCAAATAAAAAAATATACGTCCAAAACGGACACTCCTACGCAAAGTTATGGCCTTTCAAAGTTTTGCATTTTTGAGGTAGGATTGTAATTGACAAAAAAATAGGGGGGCTGGTTCGCAATTGACCAAGAAAAATGGGCAGACCGGTTCGTAGATCGAACCGGTTCACGGTCGACCGAATTTTTTTTTGGTCGGCTCGCTGGAGGTCTGTAGCCCATTTTTTGGTCAGAACCGGACCGGACTAGGCACCGGTTCTCGGTGGAACCGATCAGACCAGCCGGTTCGGCCCGAGTTTCAAAACAGTGGTTGAAACAATACTAGAGTATGATGATGTTTAAAAAAAAAAGGTGTTCCGACCAAGTTAGTCTGTTCATTACGTGTAATAGATTTTTTCCTATTATCTTGTATCTCTTTACGTGTAATAGGTGTTCTGGACCAAGCTAGTCTGTTCATTGTAATAGGTTAACATTATTTTGGTTAAGTCAGGCCCCATTTCTCGGTGTATTGTAACCTAGACGAGATAATACTAAAATATTGACGCCGTCTGTGGGAACACCATTTCGTTTACACTTAAGAGTATGTTTAGGTAAAATGGTGAAGAAAAGGAATGGCCCTACGGGGAAAGAACCGTGGAGAGTCCCAGTAGCTATATCGAGGTCAAGAAACAACTATGGAGTTGACAATATGGAATTCGGTCCGAAGCAAATACGGAGTGGTGCTAAGAGCAATAATCAAATCCACGATACAACCAAGGAAATCTACATCATCGGAAGAAAGATTAGGGAATCTTCAATCCCAATCCTATACGTTAATCATTTACATTTCTATTTAAATACTGACAGATTTCTAAGAAAGTGTGTGCCTTATCTTATTACAGGCAACGACTGAGATGAGCTTCCTCTGCGGGGACAAACAACTACACTCTAAATAGTGTCATGATTTGTCTCACCATTATGTGATATCAAAGAATTTTACCCTTAGGTGGTAGCGAAGAATCTCACCATTATATGATATCAAAGAATCTTACCCGTAGGTGGTATCGAAGAATCTCACCATTATGTGATATCGAAGAATCTTACCCATATGTGGTATCGAAGAATCTTACCCTTATATGATATCAAAGAATCT
Source organism: Linaria vulgaris (assembly GCA_948329865.1). NCBI lineage: Eukaryota > Viridiplantae > Streptophyta > Magnoliopsida > Lamiales > Plantaginaceae > Linaria > Linaria vulgaris. The sequence goes on along the minus strand of OX415250.1, from coordinate 124,955,691 downwards.
TACCCGTAGGTAGTATCGAAGAATCTTACCCGTAGGTGGAGTCAAAGAATATTACCCATAGGTGGTATAAAAAAAAGAGATTGAGATGGACATCTACCCACGTGGTACGATGCAAACCTATCCGAAGCGGTACGACAAATGTCCATCTATCTTGCTACGAAGCAAACGTGTCCAAAGCGGCACAAAGGACGTCAACCCACATGGTATGATGTAAACCTACCCGAAACGGTATGACAAACGTCCATCTATCTTGCTACGAAGCAAACGTGTCCAAAGTGGCAACAAGAACATCTACCCACGTGGTACGTGCAAACCTACCCGAAGCGGTACGACAAACAATCATCTATCATGTTACAAAGCAAACGTGTCCAAAGCGGCACCAAGAACATCTACCCATATGGTACGATGCAAACTTACCCGAAGCGGTACGAAAAATGTTTATATATCATGTTACGAAGCAAATGTGTCTAAAGTAGCACCACAGGCATCTACCCAGCGTGGTGCGATGAAAATCTGCCCAAATGAGTACATATTTATATTAATATAAAAGGTATTATCACTTCAAGAGACGCGAATATCTATTCGCCGAATTAGCAATCAACATCGACGAGCAATAACATGTAAAAGCACATAGTATCATAAACAAAACGCAAGCAATTATTAAACAAAAAGGTAACAAAGTATTCGAACAAGGGCGACACAGTGCCCAAATAGACAAAAGTTGGAATTGCATGATAGATATTTATGCTCGAGCCTCGGGATTCACATTTTCCCCATAATGGTCGTTTACTTTAAAAGTAATACACTCTAAGTGGCATGGCACAACTTCGCCTCTTTGTTTGTCACTATATCCGTCTTCAATGAAGGCAAGGCATGCAATAAATTCTCATGACTATAGATAAAGATCTCGACCAAGCGTAAACTGTTCGACCTCTCTGTACCTTTGACTTTTGAGAACACGAGTACCAAATAACCTTCATGAGTTCACTTTCATGATGAGTCCCAGCACCGAGGAGATGCAACACCAAGTATTCAAATTCCAATATAGCAAATACCTTGCAAAAGACATGCGGCACAGCACACTACGCATGCGCGAAAAAAAAAATCCGACTCACAAGTAATAGAAGCAACTCATCTAAACAGTTCAATTATCGGTAATTGCATCATCAAGAAGATCTAGATCGATAATGGAAACTTGGTAAAAGGCCACCTCCCAAGAAGCATAAAAGAGAAAATAGAGTTGAGTGATACTCATGTGAAAAGAGTGGTAATCTAACTACTCGGCTTCAGTGGCTCAACAGTCACATTCATATATGCGGTATTTTCCCCACCTCATTCAACACATCACCAAGACTAAGAACTCCCAAATCGGATTTCGTAACGTTTGACACCTTGTTATCAACACATTGTTTGAGTACAACATCATCATTGGTCACCCGGGCCTGAATGGTTTCAAAACAGTGATTTTAACGTACGACCAAAAGCTTAAATTCCCCACCAAGAGCGGTGCGAGTAAAGTCCGTGCAAATTATAAAGAAGTGTGGGCATGGCAATATTCCCAGCAACATTGTCGAAACAGAGATAACATGAAACTTGGAGGATAAAAGACTCCATAGAATCAAACAACAACTGCTAGCACACCCAGGGTTGAACTTCATTGTGACCAATGTAACACCCCTAAATATTCAGAAAAAATAATAAATTGTTCTTTACATTTTAGACCTCTAACATTTGGAAAATTTATTTTTACCCCCCAAAAGCTTTGAAAAATATCATTTTAGTCCTTCCAATTTATTAATCAATAAAAAAATCATTAGTTATCTTATCAAATCAGATTGTATTTAAATATTAGCTATTAGGCGAAAAACTAGGTTAGAAAGTCCAAAATGGGACCAATGTGTTTAATATTTATTTTGGAAAATTTGTAGTTTTGCCAAACCTAACCATAAATACGTTTGGCTAAAAATTGAGACACCTCACTTCATTTGGAAATGCTGAATCATTCATGCATATTGTCATAAAATAACAAAAGTTGGTTATGTATTTTAATCACCCCAATTGTGCAAAATTTTCCTATAAATAGTAGGCTTTTCTTGTTGATTTTTCACACCTCAATCCACTTTGAATCTTTCCTTAGTTCCTTCGGCAAATTTCTTCACTTTTAAGTCCTCTTTCATAAAAAAATTATTCCAGGGGTTACTCAACTCAAAACGTTTGAGAAAAAGGCTAAATTCCCGAAACTGCTCTTGAAAAATAGCTTTCGTGCAGTTTTTTGTAAGATCCGAGAAACATAGTAAATCACATTATTTTTCCGAACCCTTTTAACCACATACTCCCGAACGTGTCTAGAAACAAATTTAGTCATTGATTTCTGAGCTCGGATAAAGTAAAAAGTTCGTTTGAGGTAAATTTGGAACTGCCGCAGATTTTGACTTTAATCTACATACCCTATTTGTTATTTCATTTTAACATATTTATAATTGCTCAAAAAAATTAACTTGATCGTCAATATAACTTAATAGCATCCTAAAGATAATTGAACAACTGTATTTTATAAGTTTTAACATGTATATGCATCATTTGTGAATTTTATTTCATTTACATAGGAATTTCCCAATTCGATGGTTATGATCAAACCAAGGTGAGTTATACATTTAATTTGGTCAAACCCATACATGCCCTGAAAGCTACATGAGTCAGGGTTCTGAATCAAGAAGCGGATCGAGGTTTCGATAATCCAACAGAGAGATATTATCAGAATCGTGAAGTCGCGCAACGCAAAATTAATTGAACCGCACAGCCCTACTAGGGCTCGATCCAATAAAGGTTTCTCAAAAGAGATAAATGAACTACGTTTGGCTTGATTCCCTCAATGGGATGCATAGGCAGCTTGACACGTTTCCAAGTTAAGTCTTAAATCATAAGTATCTAACGCCCTTAGTTTCACAATCAAAGAGCATCGAATCTGTCCCGTTCGACTGTTTCCTCAATTTGGCCATTTAGGGTATTTCCTGTTATCTTGTATCTCGTTACGTGTAATAGGTGTCCCGGACCATGCTAGTCCGTTCATTGTAATAAGCTAGCGTTATTTTGGTTAAGTCGAGCCCCCATTGTATCGATTTCTCGCTGTATTGTAACCTAGACGAGATAAAACCAAAATATACTGGACTATGATGAAGACTATTATGAAATGAAGGATCCAGATTTAAAAACGAACATTACAGGAAAAAAGTCTATATGGTTATATTGTTTTTTGGTTTACCTTTTTTTTTTTCTTCTTATTTTCTTAAACATTTTTAAGAGTTTAGCTTTTATATTCCATCCTTATCTTTACAGATTTTTTAAAGTTTACTTTTCATGTCTTTTTTATACTTGTACTTTTTTTTTTGAGTTTACTGTTTATGTTTTGTTAACAATTCCAGTGTTTTGTTTATTATAGGAAGGCAATAATTAGTTATCTATGTAATATTAGTTGTTGTAAGAGTTCCATTTATTTGTAATATTTTTTACGTCAATGTACTCATATACTATGATCGTTTATTTATCTTCTGATAGGATAAGGTGTTGAATGTCGAATATTTACTATACTAATATTGAGTGAATTGTCAAAATAGCATTCTTTACAAAACTATTTGTCAAAATAGCACTCTCCAAAAAATAATTGTCAAACTACCATCATCTTGCCACATGTGATGCCAAGTGTACAAAACTAAATTGTCAAACTAGCACTCTCTACAAAACCATTTGTCAAAATAACACTCTCACAAAAATAATTGTCAAAATATCATTATTTTTGCCACATGTACATCCACATGTACAAAATATTTATAATTTGTATATTCTTAAATAAAGTGAAGACAAAAGTGTCATGTGTACAAATACTTAATTTTTTTTTAAAAAAATAATCAGCGTGTATTTTTTTTTTTTGGAACAAAGCTACACTTTATTTCACCAAAAACAGTTCAGTACAAATGATCCAGAGGATCCAATATTCTCAAAACCCCCTAACAAGCTATTATAGAGCCAATATCTAACAATTCAATGCCCTCTGCATTGGTACATATAATTTCAAGTGCTTTTTACATCTATTAATAGTATTACTAATTGTTTCCTCATTCAGTTTTGGGTTGATGGGCTGTTTGTTGAATATTTTGTTGTTTCTACTGGTCCAGATGTTGTATATCATTTCTGTTGCTGCCATTTTTAACAGTTGGCTTCTCCAGCTCTTCTTCCCTCCATTATGTGTTATCCACTCTAGTTCATTGCTCCATCCCTCTGGGGTATGTTGGATTTTCATCCACTGTAGTACCCTCTTCCATATTTCCTGTGTAGTTTTACACATGAAGAATATGTGTTCTGCTGATTCATTCTCTGTGCATAAACTGCATATCCCATCAGTGTGTATACCAAATTTCTGTAATCCGTCTTTGGTTGGTAGCTTGTTATGACACTGTAACCATAGTGTGAAGATGGCTCTTGGTCTTGCTTTATTACCATACATGAGTTTCCTCCATGGCACTGGACTCTTATGACCCCTGAGATCTTCATATACCACTGTTGTTCTGTATTTTCCCTGCCTTCTCATCTCCTCCCAGCTGCTTGTGTGAATTAGCTCTCTTCCCTTTAAAATAGCTTTCAAAATCCATGAGAAATTGGTTGCTGGTTCATAGTTCAGTAGGTCTTTCCCCTTTATGAAATATGTATGGATCCATTGCACCCAAAGTTTCTCAGATTTCATCTGAATGTTCCACAGAAGTTTGGCTATAGAAGCTTTATTCCATTCCACAAGTGATATTATGTTTAGGCCCCCTGCTTTCTTGGTATCACACACTCTATCCCAGGCTACAAGTGCCTTTCTGCTAGCAATATCTTTCCCTGTCCAAAGAAAGGTTCTACAGGTTGCTTCAATATGTCTCAGCACTTTCTTGGGCATAGGGAAGATGTGCATCTAGTAGTTTGCAATTGCAAAGATGACACTTTTAATCAGTTGTACTCTCCCAGCATAACTGAGCAGTTTTGCTGTCCAGTGGTGTATTCTATCCAGGATTCTATCTATGAGTGGCCTGCACATATGTATGGTGAGTTTCTTACTAGTAAGAGGGACTCCTAGGTATTTAGAGGGGAGCTCCCCTTTAGTAAAGCCAGTAGCTTGTAGGATGAGATCTTGAGTGTCTGTTTGGACTCCTCCAAAATACACCTTACACTTCCCTGGGTTGACTTTTAGTCCAGTAGGCAGTAGCTTTAGAGAATTCTTGAAATTTCTCCATCAGTAGTGTGACTGATTTCTCATCTCCTCTACTGAACATTAGGACATCATCAGCAAAACAGATGTGTGTTATTCCCATTTTCTCACATCTGGGATGAAAGTTGTAATCTGGTTGATCTTTGATTTTTGTCATACATCTTTGAAGATACTCCATTACAATGACAAACAGGAGGGGTGAGATGGGGTCCCCCTGCCTAAGTCCTCTTCTAGCTTGTAGCAGTTTGCTAGGGGTGCCATCAATTGTATATCTGTATGAAACAGTGGTGAGGGCTTTCATAATCCACTGGATGAACCTGTTTGGGATCCCCATTTCTCTCATAATGGCCTCTAAAGCAGACCATTCCACTGTATCATATGCCTTCTGCAGGTCCATTTGGATGGTGCATCTTGGGGATAGGTGTTTTATTGTGTATCCTTTGATTCGCTCATGTGCTATCATGATATTATCATGGATTATCTTCCCTGGTATGAAAGCAGATTGGCTTTCATGGAAAATCTCCCCTATTACTTGTCCCAATCTTTTAGTGAGCACTTTGGACAGTATCTTGTAGAATGTTGAGCAGCAAGATATGAGCCTCATGTCTTTCACAGTCTTTGCATTAATACTCTTCGGTATTAGGGTTACCAGTGAGCAGTTTAGAGCTGCATATAATCTATCCTTTTCAAAGAATTCTCTTGCAGCTGCAATAACATAACTCTTGATCACATGCCATGTTGCTTTGAAGAACTTGGCATTGAAGCCATCTAGTCCATGAGCTTTTTGGTCTCCAATGGTTTTTAGGGCTTCCCATATCTCCTTCTCTGTAACAGGGGCTATCAGTTTCTCCCTGGACCCTTGTTGAAGTTGTTTGCCCCTCCTCATTACCTCTACATCCACACATGTCATCTCAGTGGAATTAGTGCCTAGAAGCTCTGTGTAGAACCTAAGAATTTCCTTCTCAATATCTTCTGTCTCAGTAATACAGTTCCCATCAGCATCTTCAAGTTTGTGAATCCCTGTTTTCTTGTTCTTGCCCTTTACCGTTGCATGAAAGTATGCATTGTTGCCATCCCCAAGCTGGATCCATGTGGCTTTTGATTTCTGCAGTAGGATTTTTTCTTCTGTTTCCAGTCTTTCCAGCAGTTATGTTGTGCATTGTCTCACATTCCTGATGTGTGTCTCTTTCATTGGATCCTTCTGTAACTCCTTTTGAGCTTTGTCCAGTCTCTCTCTAGCATCCTGGATGTGAGCTGCTAATATTTCCACATTGCAATCAGGGTATTTTGTAAACCACTCTCTATTACATACTGCTCTATCAATTCTGGAGTAGATGACCCCCTGAAGATGCCTATTAGACCAAGTGAAGTGCTCCCCCTTTGTTTCATGTTCATAGATATCTAGTTATTGCATCATGCTTTCCATATCAGCAAATTCATTAGCTTGCACAGGCTGGCCTCCCATTCTGTCTTTTACAGTTAAAACATTGTTAAAATCCCCTATTATTATCCAAGGTTCATTGATATTACCTACAAGGTCCTTGATATCTTGCCATATGATTCTTCTTTGTTCTAGTTTGTTCTGTGCATATATTGCTGTGATGTAGCCTATCATACTCCCATCCTTTCTTGACATTTTTCCATGTAGGTACTGGTCAGTGCATTTAATCATTTGTATGTCCAGCCTTTCATGCTTCCATACCACCCAAATCATTCAATTTCCATGGTAAGAGTAATTGTGTACTAAGCTCCATTGTTGCCCCATCTTTTTACTAATTCTGTCCATATTGATCTTTTTCACTCTAGTTTCAAGCAGAGCTGCACAAGAAATCTGCAATCTGTTGAGGTGGGAGAAA